>CM034151.1:634497851-635838079 GCA_019776745.2 Taxus chinensis
GTGAAGATTAGGATTCCAACATCCTTTTCTTGTATCGTGTGCTATCAGCAACACTGACTGATGGTCTGTTGGAACTTCCTGCTACTTGGTTAACTGCGTAAAAGTCCTTAACTCCAAAGAACATAAAGTTTGTGTCATTGTTGGTCTCTTGACTTGCTTCTGCGGTTGGATTTGGTGCCTTTAATAGTGGTTCATGTTGACTGGAAGATCCTTGAATCATGTATGCTTGAAGATGCATTGCCCTTTCGCAACCAAGTTGGTTATACGACATATTACATGGGAAAACACCACTCTGTTTCTTGTGCCATGTTATTTTTCACAAGAACTAAAGCCTGACTTGAACTAGGAGCCAAAAGTGCTTGTGGAGGAGGGATTATTACCAATGGAAGAGGAGCACTTTGATTCTGCTATCTGTTATTTTTCTAGTTTTATGTATATTTTTTATTAGGTTACTGGTTTCTATATGGTTGATACCCCTGATCAGAAGGTTGCCCTTGATTTTGATAATTCTTATAGGATTGGGCTTGTTATTTCTCTAACGATATAAATTTGTTTATCAAGTTTCTAATCAGAGCCTTCATTTCTTCATCCTCCTTTTTTTGGGCAAGAGTTTGTGAGGTGGAAGCAATAGGTTTGTAGATTTGGTAGGGGAATAGGAGAAATGGTGAGTTTGGAAACTTGTGGGAAGTCAACATTTAAGGGCATAGGTGGCCTAGGGGATAATTTCATATCTTGTATTAAACAATTTTTTTCCCTTATAGCCAATGCATAAGTTGTTGGTAGCGTTACACCTCTCATAGATTACACCATAACAAAAATATCAGAGTTAAGAGCCTTCAAAAAGTAAATAAATGCACCTTCAGCTGTAGGCCTAACAAGAGCTAGAATTATATCCTAAGTTCTTTGGAATCTGAAGTTAAAATCTACCACCAGTTCACTTGGGGCCATTTTGATGGTGGTTAGCTACTCTAATAGAGACAAGTTGTCTGCTCTTTCTCCAAATTGATTACACAAAGTTATACATAACTCATTTCAATTTCTAACTGATCCCACGGTTTAGGATTTTAAACCATTACAAAGGGTTTCCCTTAAAAGATGAAGCCAACAACTTAACTACTATATCCATCTCAACAATTTCTTGAATTGCACCCACATTTGCAATATATTGGATATGATCAGTTGGAGTGGTATGATTTTCTCCTGTGAAGAATGGGATATTATTCAAAGTTTCTATAAGGAGAGTATTTTGAGCATTTATGACAAGTATACTACTTCCTGTGAAGTTTACAAATGGATTGCGTTGATGTGTAGCCATTTTGATGGGTATGAGAACTCTAGTTGATTGTAAGAAGGGTCTACCAGGTGGAGGTGTGGAGAGAGTTCTATTTGGTGGAGATGGAGATCTCTGAGTCTGTATTCATCTTATCTATTTTCCTAGAGATAGCTGCAAGTATTCTAATACACCTTCTTCTCGCATTTTTGACCGATTTTGTATCCTTCTCATGAATTGGGGATACTTAAGTCATTGGTACTACTGAAACCAATTGATATTTTGAAAGGAGTTATCATATGTGTTATTACAGAGACTCAAAAGGATATATCTTATCAAGATACATATCAAAACTTGGTAAAACTAGAAATATTGATTTCAAGCATCCCACCGGGTGTGCCAAAACTGTTAGTGCTCAAATGTGCACCCGTGCCTGAATCATAGACAATTCAGGATTTGAGACAACATGGGACTGTCTCCAAGTTGTGGGACTCAAACTGAGAGATACCTTTTGAGAAGTTTGGTTTCCTCTTCTTACTCATAATGCTAAACTACTCCTAGGAATTGAAATGTAACTATCTAGCTCTACTCTAACTTTCTAAGTGATCGGGGTGAGAAGGTGATGCATAAAACAGAAACCTATACTAAAAGAGGTGATAACACCAAAAATAAGGGAACGAACACTTCAACAAGAGAAAAAATGGAAGAAAATGATGATGAAGAGGGCTGAGTGAAAGCCACAGAGCAAAACCACATCTAAAGTTACATTTTTATGATGCACAATGAACAATATTATGAAACAAAACATACAACACACTTGTAGATGAATGAGAGGCAAGAGAATGGAATAAAACAACAACTAAGGGAAATTGTTGAGATGGATATAGTAGTTAAGTTGTTAAGACTAGGCATCACTTTACAATATATAGAAAAATGAAAGAAGGAGAAGAGAAGAAAGAGAGGGAAAATTTGAATTCTCCTTCCACCAGCTGACCAAATTCATTTGATTCTCTAAAAATATGTGATTATCTTTGCAAATTCCACCTCCCCACGCCAATTTTCTTGTTGAAGAAGGAACAATGCCCATACTACATTTAATTTTGGTAGTTGAGCGGACTAGAATATACCCTTTTCATGTTTGAGATGTCTCCTCTTTACTTTTCCCACCTACCACCTACGTGATTCAGAAAATCTGATCTCATTCGATGGAGGAGGAAAATATTTCTATAATGATATTAGATTTACAAAGATCCGATCATTAGATTCTAAATCTATATCAATTTCAACTCCCCACGGATTTTTTTTATTATCTTTGTTACATGGCTTTTCTCTTTCAGCTCTACGTGAATTTTAACCTCTACAACTTTGTCTTGTACGTTCCTCTTATCCACTAACTCTTTCACTGGATCCGTGGTCTATACACTTTTTGTGTGGATTTAACAACATCTGTGGCCTTCTTTTCCTCCAATCTACAGTCTTCTAGATTTACTTTTACCCACGAATTTTGATTTAGTATATTACGGCTTGCTGAAACATCTGCGACCTGTTTCTAACATTTCACAAATCAACTTAGACCTTGGCTTCCCTTCTCCTTTTACCGCAGCTTCATTATAGCACATCCCTCACTCCGTGACTTTCACTCCTTAGCCACAACATTGCCTTTCATTCCATGGCTAATCAATCCAAGTCAACGACAAACCAAATTGCTCTATTTTTGCAAGGGCCACAAAAATAGACAAAAATGACTAACTATCGCGAGCGCTCCTTATATGTATGACAGTAAGGAAACAAAGTTTCGGGCATTCCCATCATGGCTAAGCCTCATTTGGTTCTTCGTGCTAGAGAACCCATTCAGGTACCCTATTCCCCACATTAATCTCATAGTCGGGTGGTATGATTTGGACGCTTCTAATCCAAATTATTATTCAGGTTCCCCTCACTATTCTTTTGAATTCCAATCCAAACTATTATTTTTATTCTTTGGATTCACCTTGGCCTTCTAAAAATTCTCATCAGAGCTATTCACTTCATTTTACTCTTAAGTCAGAATCCTCCCTTTCTTCGTAGGACTCTTCCTTATTAGTCACATAAATGACATCTTCCTTTACATTTTTTGTGCGGCTCTAAGATCCATCAATCAAACATCCAATTTGGTTCTTAAGTCTTGGGTCCTCCATTGCTTTGCAGGACTTCCCTTATTCACCACCTCAAAAACCTCTTCGTACCGTTGAAGATTTGGGTGAATCCAAATTCATCTAAGTCGACACCTATGTTGCAATAATCTAAAATGACTCCCACGTTGCATTCATCTAAGTCAACACCCATGTCACAACCTTATAATTCGACACCTATGTCGCAATCATCTAAGTTGACTCCTACGTCACAATACCTTTCCTGAATGACTGATCCTATTTCTCTACCCACAATATGTCATCTTATAGGCAAACCTATACCAATCATTTAAAAATCTACATCTTCTACTGAAGTGACATCTAGATCCAAATCTACTTCATCTCTTGAGTCATCATGTTATCAATATTCCACACCTGTTGGACCCATTTCTTCTAGTCAACCTCCCATGGTCAAAGAATAAATGCCCATGCTGATCGATTCATTTTAGAATGAAGAAGTGATAACAGAAATCATGGGGTCACATGATGAAATTCCCCTAGAGGATCATGATCAAGGTTTTTTCTTTAGACACTGATACACTAGCGTATTATGGGGATGAAGTTGATTCCCATTTTTCAGACCATAGAGGAAGACCCTAGGATCAGCAAAATCGGTCCTCCTCTTATTCTTCTGTCTTCAAATTCTTCATTGTGTAATGAAATTCCTAGGTCTAGCATTGATCCGTGACCTATCTCCTCATTACCCAATCTTTCTTTATCTATCAATATTCCTCTGTCGCAATCTCACTTTGGGTCGCCACCTTGGTAGTCCATCTTGTTCTATTCTTGGGCCACATCCTAGTAGCCCATCACATTCCATATATGGGACACCTCCAGGTATCCCTTCATCTTTAGTTTATGGGACACCTCCTAGTAGCCCATCCTCTTATATACTTGGGGCACATCCTAAAACTCCCTCATCTTCGATTCTTGGGGCACATCCTAGTAGCCCATAATCTTATATCTATTAGATACCTCTAGGTAGTCCATCATCTTCAATCTTAGGGCCACATCCTGGTAGTCCTTTATCTTTAGTCTATAGGACACCTCCTAATATCCCATCCTCTTCAACTCTTGAACCGTATCCTTCATTTCCATCATATTGTTCTTCTATCAATGTTTGTGGAAAACCCACCATAATTTCTCACATTAATTCTATCCATCCACTTTCTTCTCTTACTTCTCGGGATCAGACAAGTCACATAATAACTTATAAGAAACCCAAATGGTTACTTCATCCAACTACGATTAAAAATTCCAGGAGCTCTAAAGCTCTCAATAATTCAAAAAACCATAAACTTCAAAATCAAACGTGATTCAAAAATGAACATCAACGCAATCATCAAGTATAGTGTAAAGTTCATAAACCTCTAGATAGGGAACTCAAGCTCCCACTTACAAAATCCACCTTTCACGATTAAACACAGTCATGTGTTGAGTATGACCTCACCATGATTATCAAGATCAAGGATAATATGAATCTTTATAAGAAAACACACCTAGTCTTCTTTTATTAAGGAAATTGCTAACATTGTTGTGGGATATTATCATGCCGAGTGACCTTGTCAGTCCCACCTTTTCAAAAAAAGAGAATTTTTTTATAAAAAAAATATCAAAGGTAAAGATCACACATTGCACTCATGTATTATATACACATGGATGTCCTTTCTTCCCTTCATTGTTATTCTTATATAATTCTTCCTACCATTTTCATCCCTTCAATGATATTTTGGTTATCCTTTTCGTATGCATTTTACAACATTTATCTCTAAGGTATTTGTTTGACCTTGGTCTTTTATCACCTTGGTAAATTAAATAATGATTTCCCTCTTAGAGATATTATTACAATCAACATCTAATAAAATTGTTACAAATAACTTTTGGACGTATGTGTTGAAACTAGCCAATGTCATCATCAAAATCACTTCCTCCACCTTCCATCAAGCCATAAGTGGTTATTAACCCCTTGTCAAGCAAAATATCTGAAATAAGTTTTCAAAAAGAAAAACAAAATCAATCAAATCAAAAAGCCAAAAGCTAAAATCAAAAGAAAATTGATATATAACTCTCTCTTGGGGTATTTCCAATAATCTCTACCATGGGCTATGGATACTTGAATGACAGTAAAGCAATGTTGTGATTATAATCAATTGCATCTCCATTGGTGCTATAGATTCCTGGATGGCAAAGGAGCAATGTACACCTCTCCTTCCATAATCCATTCACAAAAAAATCAACTTTGAAAAATAAATCATTCTTACACATTGGCTAGGGTATCTTCACTTGTTATCTATCAAATCTTCCCTCCAAGAGGTGATAAATTTCCATGTGCACACACTAGATCTCTATGAACAAACAAGATTAGTATGTTACCAAATGTATTTTATTTTGGACCTTGTTCAGACTCTTAGTCTAGTCCATATCTTGTCTCATGATTCGTGCCTTTGGCTAATCACTTCTTCATCTTGAGGCTTACTAAGATACATTCACAACATTCACATTGTTATTCTACTTCATTCAGAACATCCATGTGTATAATAGTGCCTTTTTTCCATGTTTGCGGGTACCTTTGTCCCCTTTCTCAAAACAATCTTTCACTTCTTTCTATTATGTGCTTCTTGGCCAGCTTAAGCTGGGGGCATCCTTGCTCTTTCCTAGCATGTCATTGGGTTACATTCATAATCATGTTGAACCTATCTATATTGGCCCTAATCCAAAATTTTATGCGTGAATAGTTTGTCTTTGAATATTCCCATCTAATGTTGGGGGCAATTTTGCATCTTCATTTTCTTGCGCATACACGTGGCATTCTACCCTTGTATATCCCATTTGTTGCTGGGCATCCATGTTTCTTCATTTCATATACATAGCTTCAAAAAAGTTCTAAAAAAAAATAAAAAATTCAAATATGTTTCAAAAAACCCAAACAAATTGGTAAAACAATCAATTTTAGTTTTTGTAAAATCATCAAAATCCCAAAAATTGCAAAAATTCAATTTTTTTTCAAAAAATTGCAAAAATTCAATTTTTTTTCAAAAATTGGTAAACGACATACACACAACTGAAGTCTGTATCAAATGTATTGTCCCTGAACATCAAAATATTTCCTATAAAAACATCTTTCTTAGGTTATTTCTTATTCTTTCTCAAACGACTTGTGGGATCATTGTGATCTACCTCCATGAACAAAGTTGGCTTGCTTACTATGTCGATACTCCCATATAACAGTAATTCGCTAGAGACTATTTCATAGTGCATGAATGATTTCCATGGGATTTCTTGTGTCCTCCGTTATTCCCCTCACATGTATCCTTGCTCGGGGAACCATTTTTTAACCCTTGTCGTTACAACATGACATTCGGGAGCTAAAACTTGATAACAAAAACATTGGTGTAACTGTCTTGATTGTTGTTTGGTTGAGTATGTGTGATTGTAATTATTTTTCTGTTAGGTTAGTTGGTTTAATTTCTCATATTGTATTGCATTATGGATGTTGCATAGAGTTAAACATCATTTTACTTTCTTGTATTGCATTGTATTATATATGTTGCATGGAGTTACATATTTTTAGCAATGAAAAAATGTTAGTAATTTAACTTTTAATGTTATCTTACACTTTATTTTATTTTAATAAAGGTCGATTGTGTAGATCTAGGGGAAAAACGATACAATAAATTTTCTTATTGAAAGATTGGATGCAAAGATTGGGCTTGTCCTATATTCTCCATTCTCATTTCTTCTCCATTATCATTTATTATCACTACTAATTTTTCTTTCAAATCACCTGGGGCAATAAACAACCATGTTTATCCCTATCCTTATTTCTTTTATCCATTTCCATCATATTTTTTTATCATCGATTGAATTCTTCTATCACCCCATTGACAGTCAAGGGGGCATCCTTCATTCTACCAATTTTTCTTCAAAAAAATTCTTATTTATGTTTGTCTACTATATTCAAATAGAAGTTACTTACTTCACCTCAAACAGGGGCAAATATAGACACCTAAATTCCGCTTTTTCAATATTATTGCATAACGCACACAAATCACTCTCATTCTTACCATTTCCATTATAATTAGTGATTTATGCTAATTAACTAACGTTTCTTACCATTTCTTTCAATTAACAACACACCGTTGATTTCCTAACCTCTTTCGCATTCAAGATGCCACTTTAGGATGAATCGTAGGTCAAAATCCTCATTTAAGCAGACAATTAGCAATTATTAGCTAATTAAGCCTATTTTACCCTTGTTTTGGTCAATATACCCTGTTATTAGCTCAAACCCCTCTTCCAACGACTCAAAATCACCCCACTTCCCTCCACAACATCTCAGCAAGCTTTAAAAGCTTATCGTAGCCTCTTAGTTGACCCTAAGTGGTTGATTATGGCTCCTCACATCCTAATAAGTTGTTAATTCACTAATTATGATTATTAAAGCCTTAATCATGATTAGAAAGTCTTAATATTATTTGTACTTTTAGTCCCACATGCACCAAGATGCAAGTTTTCCTCAAAGGAAAATCTATAAATAAGACTAAGTACTACCTTCAAACTTTACACCATGATTTGATTTGCATCTCATATAAGAAATATGATTTATAGCCAAGCTCAATCCTTGCCTAAAGTCTTCAATGGGGTTAGTAGATGGGTATCCAATATGATCTTGAAGTCATTGTTGGAGAGACCATTTCACCTCTCTTAGAGTAGCAACAAACCCAATTTGATTTGCTTCTTATATCTATTTAGGTCTTCGTTAGTTTAACAATTCAATACATAGTAAGGATGCTTTATAGATTAGTGTTTAATTCCATTTAGTTTACATTCTTAACATGATTTTAAGCTTTGATCATTTATGTTACATTCCTAAAACTTAGAACTTGAATATAGGTGGCGATGGTGTTAGCCTTTCCTAGTTAGTCATACTATTTGCTTTGTAAAGTTTGGGGTGTTATTAGGTTTCCCACTTATATTTTGTGTTATGGTGTTACTTCTCTTGTTCATGGTTAATTGAATTTATGTTGTATGATTTTATGCACACACTAATGGATGGTTAATTTATTAATGGTTTATGTGAGAAATCTTAAATTTAAATTAAGTTTGTAATGATTGATTCACCTCCCATCTCAATCCAGTGTGCTTCTAACAATTGGTATCAAAGCGGGGCATTTTGGAGAATTTTAATCACTTGAAAGGATATCTTCTGAAACACTATTATGGATAATAGTCAAGTGTGAGCTAGAGTGTCTCCCATGATTAGAATGAGGTCTTATTTGAAACCCCGAGGGTTTGATATATGGGATTCTATCTCTGAAGTGTGTAAATCATCCTCATTTATCTTAAAGAATAGTGAAGTATGTGGAATTTCTCAAACTAATTTTCATAGTTAAGATGAAAATCTAATATGGTACATTGATGGTGGGTGTTCAACTCATATGACAGGTGATAAGAGTATGTTTATCTCCTTAAGAAAGAATGCTACACTATTATGTTTGGTGATAATTCTACCATAAAGATTGTAGGGAGAGGTTCTTTCAGTTTGGATAATAGAAAAACCCTTACCAAGGATGTTTTATATGTTGAATGTTTGAAGCATAATCTACTTAGTGTAATCCAAATGCGTAAACAAGGGTATGTTTTATCTTTTGATGATAAGGGTTGCAAAATTAAGAAAAGAGAAACATGTAATCTGGTTGCTAAGGCTAAGAGGACTGAAAATAACTATATTCTTAAGGAAGTTAACAAATAAAAATGCCTTATGAGTACAATGAATGATAATTGGTTATGACATAGGAGATTAGGTTATGTAAACTTTAAAAATTGGGAGTTCTATAGATAGGGCCGATGGCTGGGGCCGAGCTGGAGATGCCCTAAACTCTACAACGACCCTATACCTATACAGGCCATTGTCTAGATCAGCTCTAACAATTATGTAGGAAATATGCCAAGAATTAGTAAACCAAAGGATACATTGTGTAAAACATGTCTTCATGGGAAGAAAACTAGAAGAAGGTTCAAGAAAAATGAGCATGACTCCACCACTAGTCCACTTCAGTTGATTCATAATGATCTTTGTGGTCCTATGAGAACTGGGAGCATTTCAAGTGATTATTATTTCATGCTTGTTAGTGATGATTTTACTAGATATACTTTGGTATCTTGCTTGAGAAAAAAATCATATGCTTTTGATGTTTTCAAGTCTTTTAAAGCTCTCATTGAAAATGAGAAAAATGGAAAGATGAAGTGCATTAGATCAGATAATGGAGATGAGTTTTGGTCATATTATTTTTATGAGTATTGTAGAGTTCATGACATTAAGAGGTAATTTTCAGTATCTAGAACTCCTCAACAAAATGGAGTGGTTGAAAAGAAGAATAATACTATTCAACAAATGAAAAGGACTATCTTGAATGAATATAAATTACCTGATGACTATTGGAAGGAAGAAATTTGTACTACTGTCTATATTCTTAATAGATGTCAACTAAGAGTGAATAATGACAAGACTCCACATGAACTATGGAAAGGAAGACCAACCAATGTGGAACATTTTAGAGTCTTTGCATGCATGGGATTTATCAAAAGGACTGAAGAAAATCTAGGAAATTTTGATTCCAGATATGATGAAGGTATATTTTTAGGTTATTCCTTAAGAATTTCAGCCTATATTTTCTATAACAAGAGGTTAAAAACAATAGCTGAAAGTACAAGTGTGAAATTTGATGAATCTTATCCTATGAGATCTATTCACAAGTATAAGGAACTTCTCATGAGAGTGATCCTAAAGAATAAGAAGATGATATTACTCAAGAAAATGAAGGAGAAGATGAAGAATAAGAAAGGAAAGACACCAAGGCCCCATCAAGGAAAATTAGGAGAGATCATCCTGAAAATCAGATCTTAGGAAATAAGGATGCTGGAGATACTACAAGGAGGAAATTGGTAAGTCTTTAAAACCAAGAAAACTTTTCTTTTCTATCAAAATTTGATCCTAATAATGTAGAAGAAGCAAGCACATATGAATTTTGGATAAAGGATATGAATGATCTAAGAGGAAATCTAGGAGTGATCTTAGCACCTGGAAGACCTTGAAAGGTTAAGAAAATTGTGAAAGGGGGAAAGAAGAGAAAACCATTTGCTCCAAGGAATTTTGATGATTGCATATTAGTAGAAGGTTTAGTCATCATGTCAAGGTATGTATCTTTCTTGAGGGTTTGTGTAGTTGATCAGTTTGAGTCAAGTCCAAGTTGTTGACTGGTTGGTCATAAGTTGGTGTTAAAGAAGACAACAATGAGTTAGGATGTATTTTTCAAAAAGTGTGTAGGGTTTCTTGAAAAGTGTTCTAAGTCAAGATCTTGAGTCTTTGGTCTTGTTAGTAAAATTTTGAAATGGTTTCTATATCATGTGTCATATTATGTATGTGTCTTCGTACGGTGAAAAGTCTATCATAATTATCTATGTCAAGCTCTAAGTAATTGCATTCATGTGTCTTTATTTTTTGTGAAGTGTGCCATGTCATGACAATAAAGTGATACAAGTGTTATTGGTGGTAAAATGTTTATGGTATGAGTTAAAGTCACTGAGGTTATCATATATTCAAAGAAAAGAAAAAGAAAAAGGCTGTGAAGGAGAAAGGAAGAATGAATTAAGGAAGTTCAAGAAGGATAAATTCTCATTGGTAAGGAGATCATTTGAAAATGAAATTAATAGACATGTAGGAAACGTTTGGTACCTTGAAACCTAAATGTGTGCATCTATAAGTACTTTTGCCTTGACTAGGTTTTAGAAGATCATAAGAAGCAGTATGATGGAAATTTCACGTTTGAGAGAGAAAATGAGTGATTTGAAGGTCAAAATGTGAAACAAGTCATCTTCACAAGGAATACATTGATATTTAAGAGGTTTTGTACCTTGAAAATTAGAGCTCCCTGGAATCCATGTCAGTCTTTATATTTGATAGGGTAGAGTGATAGAGACTTAATTGTGAAAGAGTGAAATTGTAAATAAGGCTATGCATCAGGGCTCATGGAGGTGAATAAATGGCCAAATGGGTGGTCAAAAATGGTAATATTTCTCAAAAAATGTGAGTACATTAAAAGATAGGCGAGTTTTTCTCATATAGAAGGGCTAGTAGTATGTGTATATAGTATGAAGAGATGATAATGGTTAGGAAATATTTCATGATGCTTTAACAAGTTTTTCAATGCATGAACAAGGTTGTGAAATCTTTGTATGAATTATAGAAGATGTGTAATGCCGAGATATGTGGTGTTTGTTACCATTGCTATCTTAAAGCAAAAAGATTTAGTGTCAAAGTTGAAAGACTCCATACTAACATATAGGTGGTATTTTATTTTTGCAATGGTCTTTGTGAATTCTTTGGGAGTGTACAAGATTATTCATGGTATTAGATAGTGTTTTGATCAATTTTGTGTGGCCTACATGATCCATGCCTTCAATTATGAAATCACAGTACCCTATAATGAAGAATATTACGAGGAAAGAAAGTATTGTGTTCTCATAGGTTTGGTATGAGCTTCAAAAAGTATGTAGGGGTTGTCAAGTTCTTTTGTGATGTATAAAGAATCTCTTAGATTGTTTAAAGAGTGTGAGGTTTCTCAGAGGAGGTCAAAAGGATGAAAATGAATGGTGATGGCAAGTTCAAAGTTTCCCATGATGCTACTATGTTGATTGAAGTTCAAAATAACACCCTACAGGTCTGTAGGTGATGCTCAAGATAGGGGTAATATATAATGGACTTAGTCCATATGAGTTATGCATTCAAGATGGCTAGAAGGTCTCCTTGACCCAAGACAAAGTATTGTGAACCAATGAAAGGAATATGAAAGTTTCAAGGACATGATTGATACTTGATAAGGTACTATAACAGGGTGCAGTAAATAGAGGCATGCTATAGGCTAGAATAGATCACCAAGACAAAGGGATAATTGTGCATTTCTCTATTTTTTCTGTAAGTTGTTCAGGGGTAAAAATATAAGCATATCACTCGTGGTTGCAAAAGGAAAAGGTGAGTAGGATTGAGCCAAGTCTTCTTTTGTTCTCAAAAAGTAGGAAAATGAAGACCTACAATTATGTGGAGGAAGAGTATGAAGTTACTTTAAAATTAATGTGTTGATGGAGTGTCCATTAGGGGATTTTAATAGTGATTGATGAATGATAGGAAAGAAGGTTGCAAGGGATATAGAAATTTGAATGAGTTAAAGTACCAAGAAGATCCTTTCATAATCAAATAAGGTAAAGAAGATCGAGTTGGTGCTTTAGGACAATGATTAAGTGTTTGTCGATCCTCCAAGGCAAGTAATTAAGGTAAGTAGGAAAATTTTGTGTTTCTCTACTAGAGTTGAATGGCCTAAGTCCAGGGGGAGTTGTGAGATATTGTGTCATGGAGTGTATAGATTTCTAAAGCTCATCATAGTTGGTTGTAATTACACTGAAGAGTTAGAACATAGATCTTAGTCTTTGAGAAGGTTTGTGGTAAAAAATGGTAAGAATAAGTCAATTTGAGCCTATGAAAAGAAGAGTTTTCTAAAGAGTGGAGGTAATCATTGAAATTTTCAGTTCTCAGTATGTAATATTGGCATGTGTGTGAATATTATTCATTATCCAAGCTCTAGTACATTGACCTCAGAAGTTGAAGAAGGTCAAATCAGGGCATATAGTGAAAACATGCTCTTGAGCTTTAATGTGGAGCTTGTAAGGTACTTGTAATCAAGAGAGAGGTAAGAAATATTATCTTAGCTCTGGATTCTTCATTGTTGGTATGTTTAGGTGTTGTGGATGATTCTTCTCAGGGGGAACATAGTGTCGATATGCCTTGAAAGTGACAAAAAATAGTTTTTTTGTGAGAAATGATCAGTTTGTTAGCTAGTATGAAGATTTTTGTTGATGTTTCCAATAAAGAGATGACCCTATAAAGAAGAGGAATGTGAAGACCATGTAGGTAAAAGTATTCTTTATCATTAATGTAAAAGGGGGAGAAGTTTAGGAGGTTTTCCATTAATGATCAAGGGGGCGATTGTTGGAATGTTGTGTTCTAGGTTTTTTATTGATGTAAAAGCCCATTAATGACAAAGAGGATGATGGTGAAGTGTCAGAGGAGGCTCAATAGGTGGAGTATGTTAGGAAATAAGGGATAAAATATGTGGAAAATTCCCACATAGAATCACAATAGTAGAAACTAATATGCAGAAAATATTACAGATCTGAAATAAAAGTGCAGAAAAGTAAAAGAACACGATATAGAGATAGTATTTAACGTGGTTCACCCGATTTGGGATACATCCACTAAGAATCATTTGCTCAGATTTTATTACAAGCCACCTCTCTCTCAATACAATACCCAAATCTATTTGGAGCTGTGCTCAAAAAACTCTCTGTGAATTCACACTTGAACTCACACACATTTAAAAATGTTATATGTCTCACATATCACAAAAGTACATTAATAGGAAACTACTTAATTAGTTTTACAATACTATGGGTACCAAAACCATGGGCCAAAACCGTCCCATAAACCTATGGGTAAAAAATCCCACCCATATGAGAAGAGCACGTTTCTTGAGATATCAGGCACTTTTTTTGAGGCTAACAATTTCCTCAGGGCTTGTGCCCCTCAAACCACTACTTACCGGGGATTGCCACTCCATAGACCCTCACTCAGAGCCTAGCCCGACCCCAAACCCTGGTGAGAAAACTATGGATAGTGTACAATACTTTTAGTGTATAGTCTTCAACACTTCCACACATGAAAAATAGGCTCCACAACATAACAATCTCCCACTTGGAGACTAGTTTTCCTCTAAGCAAGCTTCTCAACCCTTCACTGTCATTTGTGAAGACAAACCAAAGTTGAACACAACTTCAATTTCTCCCTTGTGACAACCTTGGTCATCATGTCTATAGGATTTTGACTGGTATGAATCTTCTCTAGCTTTAAATTCTCTTCCTCCAAAGTTTTCCTAATTAAATGGTACCTAAGTTGTATATGCTTCTGTCCTAGAGGTGGAAATCATAGTTCTTAGCTAGGTGTATAACACTCTAACTATCACTATGTAACTTCCCTTCCTCTTTCTTATGCCCCAAATCCTCAAGTAATTTTTGTAACCAAATCATCTCTTTTTTGCCTTATGCCAATAACATACTCAACCTTCAAGGTTGATAAAGCCACAAGCTTATGTAGTCATGAAATCCAACTCACTGTTGTCACCACCTACAGTGAAAATATAACCTATTGTGCTCCTTTTACTATCTACATCTCCATCCATATTTGAATCTACATAACCACAACAAAGTGGTGTCTGATCCACTGTAGCACAAAAATATCCCCATGGTCCCTCTCAAGTACTGAAGGATCCACTTTACTGCCTGTCAGTGATCTTTACCTGGATCACTCATAAATCTACTCACAAATCCCACTACATGGGTAATATCAGGCCTAGTGCACACCATGTCATACATAAAACTACCAACTACTGATGAGTAAGGTACCTTGGACATCTAATTTCTCTCCTACTTTGTCTTGGGACACAGCTCACCTTTGATAACTTAAAATGGCATACCAAAGGAGTCCCAACCGGTTTAGCATCCTGCATATTAAACCTCCCAAATACCTTCTTAACATAATATTCCTGAGATAAAGTTAGATTTTGTTCCTTCCTATCCTGAGATATCCTCATACCAAGGATTTGTTTGGCTTCCCCCAAATCCTTCATAGAAAAGGATTCACTTAGTTGTTTCTTGTGTACTTTTATTTCCTACATGTTTTTTCCTGCAACCAACATGTCATCCACATACAAGCACATGATAATATAACTATCATCTTCAAATTTCTTTGTATACATGCAATGGTTAGAATGACATCTAATATAACCTTGCTCCATCATGAAGCTATCAAATTTATTATACCATTTATGTGGAGCTTGTTTTAGGTCATACAAGCTCTTCTTTAGTTTTCACACATCATATCCTCTTTACCTTTGACCTCATAGCCCTCTAGCTACTGCATATATAGATCCTCCTCCAAATCACCATGGAGAAATGTAGTCTTTACATCTAGCTTCTCTAAGTGCAAGTCTTTTTCTGCCACTATTCCAAGAACAGTTCTAATAGAAGTCATTTTTACTACAGGAGAAAAAATCTCATCAAAATCTATACCTTTTTTTGTGCAAACCCCTTGACCTACCAACTGGGCCTTGTATCTTTTCTTTCCTCATTCTTCCTCTTTAACTCTATACACCCACTTGTTCTGCAATGCTCTTTTACCTTCTGGGTAGCTTCACCAAATCCCAAGTTTGGTTCTCCATGAGATCCTGATGCTCCTCATCCATGGCTTGCTCCCACTTCTTCCTGACATCTACCTACATTGCTTTCATCAAATCTCTTTGGATCTCCACTGTCAGTGAGTAATAAATAATAAAGAGAAGGAGAAAAATGTTTAGGTTCTCTTCTTACCCTAGAATACCTCCTCAATATAGGAGTTTGGGGTTCATGTTGAGTAGGTTCCTGAACTAATTCATGTGTCACTTTCCCATCCAGAAGATCCTCTACCACTGACATATTCTTTCTTGGATTCTTCCATGTTTTCCTACAACTTTTTCTTATACATAACTTTCTCATTAAAGACCACATCCCTAGATCTGAATGATTTTCTTGTCCTTAATACTCCAACATTAAATCCAAAGTCATCACCACCATAACCAATGAAAGTGCATTTTTCTGATTTAGCCTCTAACTTGGTCCTATCATCCTTGTCAATATGAACAAATACCTCACATCCAAATACTCTAAGAAATGAGTAATCAAATTTCTTACCAGACCAAGCCTCCTCAGGTATACCTCCATCCAAGGTACTTGAGGGTCCTCTATTTATCAAGTACACAGTTGTGCTCACCGCTTATGCCCAAAAAGAAAGAGGCAGTCCTGCATGTAACCTCATGCTCCTAGCACGTTCCATTATTGTTTATTCATCCTTTATGACACTCCCATTCTGCTGTGGAGTTCCATTTGAAACCGTCTTTTTCCTGTGGATTCCATTCTTAGAACAATAATCATAAAAATCATTGCTGCAATACTCCCCTCCATTATCTGACCTGAGACATTTTAGCTTAAGACATGTTTCATTCTCTACCAATCAGATTTCCATTTAACAAAAGTTTCAAATACATCATATTTATTTCTAATGCAATATACCAAAACTTTCCTTAGTGCTGCATCATCAATAAAAGTGACATAATAATTTGAACCCCGAAGAGATGATACCTAAGCCGACCCCCACACATTAGAATGTACCAGCTCCAACTTACTCTCTTTCCTTGTAGGTCCAACCTTGAGAAACCTTACTCACTTCTGTTTCCCATATATGCAGTCCTCACAGAAATCCAAACTTGTTTCTATATATCCAGGAAAATCCTTCTTTATGATCTCCATGCCCTTATGGCTCATATGACTGAGCCTATAGTGCCACAATGTTGTATCTACCATCTGAATCCACAAGATTACAAAAATTAGTGCCATCAATGGTTAAATACAAGGTTCCAACCTTCTTACCTCTTGCCACCATAAGAGCACCCTTGGTAACCTTCCAAGAGTCTGCTATAAATATCATAGTACAACCATCACTTCCTAACTGCCCCACTGATATCAAATTTCATCTTAATGTAGGCACATGTATGACATCCTTCAATAACCATGTATTCCCATTCTACATCTTAACCTGAACAAACCTTTTCCAACTATGCTGCAAGGCTCATCATCACCAAGAAAAACATGCCCAAAATCCCCTTGAACATAATCAACAAAATAATGCCTATGTGGAGTAGCATGGAAAGAATCCCCCAAATCTAAAACCCAAGATTCAACAATATTATGCAAAGAAAGAATCAAAGCATCCTGAACATACATTACCATGTTCCACATTTACCTCTTTGTTTTCTTCCTGTTGTTTCTTCTTATCCTGAAGCTCCCAACAATCCTTCTTTGCATGCCCAGACTTTCCACAGTGCAAGCATACCATCTTACTTTTGGATTTTGACCTTTCCGATCTTTCAATTTTCCATGGCTTCCTCTATTCTTCTTGTCTCCCTCTAGTTTCCATTGTCAAAGCATAGTCCTGAAGTAGAAGATTCCCTAAGCTTTTTATTCACATTTCCTCACTTAGAATCACCCTTACAACATCCTCAAACTTCAACTTTGAGTTAGCTATAACTGAGTTGCTTACTACCATTACAAGGCTATTCCAACTCTTAGGTAAGGAGCAAAAAATTAATAAATCCCTAACTTCTTCATAAAATTCTATTGTAACTAAAGCTAGCATACTTACAACTGTATTAAAATCATTTAAATGATCTGCTACTAAAACATTCTCATACATCTTCATATTAAACAAATTTTTCATTAAAAATATCTTGTTAGAGGTAGAGGGTTTTTCATATAACTTCCCTAATGCATCCATAAGTTACCTTTTGTAGTCTTTTCCTTTGAAACATTGAAATAATACCAAAGATGCAAGACATAGCGAGATTGTCCCAAGTGCCTTCCTATCTAGCAAATCCCATTCCACATCCATCATGCTCGAGGGTTTGGTCCCTTTTCCAGACAACATAATATAAATATCCTTCTGATAAAGGTAATCTTCCATCTGCATCTTCCAAAGACTAAAATTCTACCCGTTGAATTTATCAACCCTTGATCTTCCATCAACTTCCATAGCTCCCACTCAAGCTAAAAATTTCCCTACAATTCAACACTTTAGCAAACCAAACCAAAATCTGATACCAATTGTTAGGAAATAAGGGATAAAATATATAGAACAATCCCACACAGAATCACAATAGTAGAAACTAATATGCAGAAAATATTATAAATCTGAAAATAAAAGTGCAATAAAAATAAACAACATGAATAAAGATAATATTTAACATGGTTCACCCAATTTGGGCTACGTCCACCAAGAATCACTTGCTCAGATTTTATTACAAGAAACCTCTCTCTCAATACAATACCTAGATATATTTGGAGAGATGCTAAACAAACTATCCTGAATTCACACTTGAACTCATACACACCTGACAAATCATGATATGCCTCACCTATGAACACAAAAGTACATTAATACCATAAACTTCTTAAGTATTTTTACAATACCACAGGTACTAAAAATGGGCCAAAACCACCCCATAAACCTATGGGTAAAAAATCGTAGCCATATGAAAATAGGATCTACAACATAACAAAGGATACCGTGTTTTAGGTATGTTCATGATGGCATGAGGTGTTTCAGTGAGAATGAATTGTTCTAGCAAACCTAGTCTATTGGTGTAACTATAATAGGAGATGGTGTATGGTGGTTATATATTCTTGGTGACTTGAGGATCATGTTGGAAACATGGAGAGCATGTTTGGGGAGTGTTTAGGCAGTCACATGAGTTCCATGGTGTAGGTACACGTTGAAGACCAAGTTTCAGGTGTTCATCTAAACTAGGTCTTGGTGCTAGGAGGTATGAGATTGTGATGTATAGCTATGTGAGCTCATGGATGCATGCAAGGATTTAATTCAAGATATTCAAAACAGGTATGTTAGGACCTTTTAGAGAGGTTTCATAGTGAGTTATGATGTTGTTTCAGTTAACCCTAGCCTAGACTATGCAAAACCCTAAGGGATAACCATGTAAATGAGATGTGATAGAAAGATAGAGAGATATTTGAGCCATGATGATGATTGAAGATGATGAATAGATATTTCCTAGAGGTTGAGAAATTATTTTAGTCTTTCTGAAGAGAATTTGACAAGTTAAATCAATTTGTGTGAAATAGAGTCCAAGAAAGGGTGTTTTCTAGCTCAAATTTCACCTTTTTATGCTCACCCTGAATTGTGTGCTTTGTATGGGACATTTTGATTTATAATATGTTTATAAATTGAGTCTATAAGGTTTCAAAAAAATAATAAGGTCATTTCATTGTAACATTTTTATGAATGAATGTTAAGAAGGTAAAAAAAAATTTGTGTGCTTGAAATCGTAGCTCAAAATCGGTAGGAGAGATAATTATCATAAGTGACCAAATATAATTTCTAGTGCATGGATGATGTAGAGGAATCCTCCAGGTTTCCATGAAAGGTATGGTAGTGGATGTGGTGATGAGTGGACCCCACTCAAATAGGTATGTTTCTGAAGACGTTTAGTTTGGGACAAGGTTGTTTAAAGGAGTTGAAAATTATTTTTAGTATGTGATTTTTTATTGATGTCCATGATAGTTTTAGGTCATGGTGATGAATACAAAATGGAAAAGTGTGCCCTATTTGTGAAGACTACTTAAAGGGCGGTTTTGGGACAATTTTAAGCAATTTGCAAAGATGAGCTTGGTTGAAGGCCTTTCACTTGAATTTGGAAGGAGTTCTAATATGTTATTGAAATATAATTCAGAGGTATTTCCATAGGTATAAGTTTTGTTTCATGAAAATGAGAGGGGATGGATCATCAGAAGTTATTTTGTGGAGATGAAGGTTTCTTGATTTTCAGGATAAGACTACTTAGGATGAAAGAATGAGTCGGTTGAGGTATCCAAATGGATTGGTTGATGATTTATATCACTTAAAAAGTGAAACAGGGATTAATTTTAGTTCATATTGAAGTCCTTTTTAGGTCTTGGAAGTGTTAGAAAGGGTGAAAACTAGTTGAGTTTCAAAAACATGTTTGTGGGAAGCATGGTTTAGAGAAGAGGAAAGTAGTTGTAGTTTGAACACTTAGATGTTTCATGAGCTATAGATTAAATGAATGTGATGTATAGGTCCAAAGGATTCTATATAGTTATTGAATGACATAGATGAGTTGATATTGGGTGGTCTTGAGGCCCAAAGGTGAAGACATGATGATAGAAATAGATGTTTGGTAAAGGATACAAGCCTTTTGGCCCATGTTATGAAATATTTGATTGGTTCAACTAAAAGTGTGACCATGGATGATGTTTAAATATAATATTACACTTGTGTGATTACTGTTTAGATCCTGAATAATCATGGTTTTGGTGTTAGTGGATTTTACTCATCCTAGTGATGTGGTTTTGAGCCTTTTTGGTGCAAGTTAGATGGTTTTGGGCATGGTTGACCTTTGTGGGTCATATGTGAATGTTTTAATGATTAATTTGGGATGTTTTTAAGTTTACTTTGTCAAACCAAAGGAGGTAAACCAAATTAATTTGGATTTGAATCATGAGAAGGGTATACAAGTGAGTTTGTAGTTCAAATTTGAACTAGTTAAGCAAGAGAAAGTGCAACCTATGTGAGAGTGTTTTGTAGGTACCACTACCAAGGCATGTATTGAGATATTAAAGAGTGTATAACATGATGAATTTTTTTTTTGCAAGAGAGTGTGTAAGAGTTTTAAGAAAAGAGAAGTGGAGAAAGTGAAAGATAGAGTAAGTTTGAGAAGCTCGGGTTTGAACAAGGGTTTCAAGGTGAGCCAGTTGAATAGGTGATCTCAATAAGATCTATCTTTCAAAGGTAGTTGAGTGGGTGTTTTATCATCTTGGGGGGTTGTAGCCTCCTTGTGGAGTCGGTGCTTCACAAAACTAAGGGTTGGTGCTACTTGTGAAGTTGGTGTTTTACTAAATACTTTTGATTTGAGTAATATAATTAGAAGTTTCAGTGGGTTTTCTTCCCCTTGAGGTTTTCCCACTTATATCTTGTGTTATGGTGTTTCTTCTCTTATTCATTGTTAATTTAATGTATGTTGTATGATGTTTTGCACACACTAATGGATGGTTAATTGATTAATGGTTTATTTGAGAAATTTGAAATTGAAATAAAGTTTGTAAGGACTGATTGACCCCCCTCTCAGTCCATTCTACTTCCAACAATGAGGCCATGGTCCAAGTGTGTATGTGTTTAGGAGACCATCCAATTTTTCATCTTTTATCATGATAGTAAACGATTTGGTCATACAATGATATTTTCTCATGGGTGGTAGTCCTATCAAATCAACACAATCATCCCCATCATCATTGTCTTTATCAGAGGTAAGATCATAATCTATTTTCACATCATGACTAATTTGATCATCAGATGAGATTTTTTAAGGAGCTTTCTCTTCATTTTTTCTCAAAAAACTTAACATCCCTACTTGTGTAGACTCTTCTGGTTTTTTGATCCATCTATCTTTAGTCGAGAACTTCTTCATTATACACAACAAGTTATAATTTTCAAATTTTGTTCTCTTCTTCTTAGGAATGTGCATGATTTCTTTACATCCAAAAATTACATGAAGTGCAATAAAGGTTTTCATCTTGACCATTATTCCTATGGTGCTACCCCATCAAGATCAAAAGTGGAACCTTTGTTCAGTAGTTATAATTTCATTTTGGTTTCTTTGGCCTAACATTTCTTCATCAAACCATAATCATTGATCATACATCACACCATTTCCATGATATTATGATTTCTTGATTCAATAACACAATTTTGCTATGGTGTATGTGGGGGAACCATTTTATGAAAAATTTCATGAGTTTCCACGAATGTGTTTAACTCATTTTTGATGTATTTCCCCCTCAATTTGAGTAGAGTGATTTAATTATACAACCAAACTTGGTTTCAAATGTAGCTTTGCACTTCTTAAAATTATCAAATGATTCATCATTAGTATGAAGGCAATATTTCCACATTTTTTTTGAAAAATCATCAACTTAAAGCATAAAATATTGAAAACTAACATGCCTAGGTCTCATATGTCCACAAATATCGGTATGCACCATATCAAGCTTACCTAAAGCCCAAAATGTACTATTATATAATTGTGTTCTATGTTGTTGTCCTACCAAATTATTTTGGCACTTGTCTATGTCCTTTTTAAGAGGTAGCAATCCTCTCATCATATTATACCAACGAAGTATGTTGAGATATCCAAAAAAAATGTGGCCAAGAATTTTGTGCCACAACTGTACTGAAGACATGTCTTTTGCTACAATATCTTGATCATCTCTATGGAAAAAATCACATTGAAACATACACTCCACATTAGAAGCTTACATAATAATTTTAGAGATTATATATTTATCTCTAATCAAACACAATTTCTCACCACCTTTGCATTCAAAATCAATCTTCAGATTGTGATCCAAATGTTGATTGGATGATAGGAGATTTTTTGTCAAACCAAGGACACATAAGACATTAGTTATTTTACAATTATGTGTATAAAGGGGTAAAGAAAAACTATCAATACCTTGAACACTGTAGGATTTATCATCACCCAATGAAATGGGGTTTTTGGTAGGTATGTCACTCAAAGTGAAGAACCAGTCCTTGTATCTAGTGATGTGTTGAGTTATGCCCGAGTCAACATACCAAATACTATTGTGTGAAGAAGATTCTTCATGTGAATAATTAACATACACAAAGTCATCATCATCATATTAATCTTCTTGTTCAGTAACATTTCCTTGTTGTTGGGGAATCTTCTTCTGATCCCCACATTTTTTGTTTTGTTGTCCCTTATGAAATTTTTGGTTATTTTTATTATTTCCTCTAGAGGATCCCCATTGTAATCCATCATACCAACAACCTTTCAGTTTGTGGCAATTTTTACCACAAATCAAAATTTGTTTATGTTGTTTATTCCCTTGTTGATTCTGTTGATTGTTCTACTTCTGGGATTCATTGGAAGAATTGTCTGGTCTCTTCCCTTTCTACTATGAAGATAAGGCATGTTATTCTTCTTCTTCTAATTATTTTTCATGTGTGGAATACTCATGTTGTAAACATGTTTACCAAATTTTTAAAATTTGATATTTGACCTATGACAATCAATGTGGTCACGAAGATCTGGTAAGAGGGGGTAGTGCTCTCAAAATGATGAGTATAAGAGAATCATTTGTTACACCATCTTCTAATGTTTGCAATTAATATTTTAATGTTACAACACATTGAAGAAAGGCCTCAATTTTCTCACCACTTTTCAGTTTGAGGCCGTGAAGCCAACTTTACAGGTGAAAAATGGTGTTTTTTATTTGTGGGCTCGTAACTGTGCTCAATTTATTTCATGCTTCTTTGGTCAGTTTGGCATCCTAAATGTGTGGTTCCACGTCATATGAGACTAAAAAAATAAGTATCACTTTGGCCTTCTTATTAGCTTGATAAAATTGATGTTGTGCAACAACATCTGCATATGGTCTAGTGAAAAAGCCTTCCATAATAGATCACATGTCTTCAATTTCAAGCTGAGTTTTATTTTAGTATTTTATGCCGCATAGTTATTCCCTCTTAAGAGATTCAAATTTGGAAGAAAGTTTTTAGGATAATTTATAACCGCGATGGATATTACGGGTGACAACAATGCTTCGTATTGCTGATGTTTTTTGATTTGCTTGTTTATGCTTAGAAAAATCACAAAAACATCAAAAAAATTATTTTTATGATGATTCAAAGTATTAAAATGTATACACAATTTTTAATAATAATTTCAACAAATTTAGCAAAATTTCAACTGTTGGGCTTTCACAATTTGCAATAAATCAATTAATTGTGATTTCAGGGCTTTATGAGTCAAAAATTAAAAAAAAATATTATAGTTTTGTATCAAAAAAACTATTAGGGATGTATACAATTACTCAAAATGGTTTTTTAATACCATGATTTTAGGAACTATCACAAAACTTCAATTCCTAACTCCTTCTGGTTTGTCTGATATGGGTTTAACTGTAAGTTTCAGGGTAAAAGACAAACATTAAAAAAAAGAGTTTTAGGATGAAATTTTCAATTTTTTTTTTGAAATAAAATGGTTAAAGACACAATGTGGCCAAGTTTTGTCTTTTGAATCCTTTTTTTTTTATGAGATATGAATTAGTTGGATTTTCAGGTAGACTATAGGGGAACATAATAATTTTCTAAAGTTTATTTTTCCATAAAATTTGAAAAAAAGTGCACTCCCCTAATTAATATGTGCATTAATAAAAATTTAGTTAAAATGTTGAAAAAGAAAATAGACCAGTGGAGAAGTACATAAAGCACATATGCCTTGAAAAGTTTTGGCACAGGGAATGCTTTTTCCTCTTCTTATTTTTTAAGCAATTGTAAGGATTCTCCAAATGTGATGAAAGAGGCAATGCTTGACTGAATCCTCCTTGCCCACTCTCTGCAAATGTTAAATTTTCTTAATGCTCTGTAAACAAGAAAATAAATTATCTTATGCTTCCTATTTTTTACAACAACTAGAATGCATGTGGACATGGGTTGGTCTTGGGAGGAGGCGGGAGGATCTATGGATCTCTTGTTTCTCAAAACATCTCCAGGATCATCTGTTATACCTCTTGCAAATTATTATACTTCACAGGTATAAATTATCCTTGCTTTGATACCTAATGTAATTCTAGAATCAAAATGGTGACTTAGAAAGCTATATTGATGTGTAAAATATTGCATTACAAAGGAGATAAGGGGTTGCGATGTATATAAGCATTGCACAATGTTCCTTAACCAAAATTTTTTTCATATGGTTGAATAACCCAGTATTGAACCAAAATATTACATCCAAGAATAACAAGTGTTATTCCAAATAATAAAATAAACAAATATTGTTTTAAATATATAAAACAATAATATATGTACTAAGGTAAAATCAAACTAACCTATTACACTTAGCAATTAATTATTACTCTAGGCATTTTCCTAAAAATTGTCTCTTAGTTTTTTTTCCCTAAGTTACCTATTTATGATGGCAAGAGTGATCCCATAAAGCACCTTCAATCATTCCATGTGGCTTGTTTTCACTATGCTTCTCATGACATATTACTCACAAAATTTTCCCTATAAGTCTTATAGACTTTTCCTTGCAATGGTTTTATGATCTCCCAACACATTCTATGCAATCTTTCATTAGTTTGGAAAATTAGTTTATCAAACAATTATCTATAAAAATTAGTGACATAGTTTTATATGCTCGAATGTATGAAATCCACTAAGGATCTAATGAACACATCAATGACTATGGTTTACGTTATAATACTATGCTTATTAAAATGAATAATAACTTAGCTAATAACGAACTTCAAGATATCTTCACATAAAGTTTGTTTTCTCCGTTGTAATACATTGTGAACTTTGAAAATTTCCCTCATTTTACCTAACCAAGTTACTATGTATGAATAAGCTTAAGTACGATCCTAGCTCATCTTCTACATCTAATTTCAAATTCCCAACCAAATCTATGTTTAAAGGAAAAACTATTACTAATAATGCTAATACTAAGGAAACTGTTAATGTCATCTCTTGGAACCTATTAAGCTACAATTTCAACCTGCATGGAGCCAATTCACACTCAACCTTGTGCCCCAAAATTATATTAAAGAAATTTCTTGAGTACAATCTTGTATCTTCTCCATTGCTCGAGGTTGATGCAAGCAAGCTTCATAGTAAGCATTTTGATCCTAATGCATACTATGACTATCATAGATGTATTCATCATCTCACTAATTGTTGTATCAATCTAAAACATGTTGTATAAGCTCTTATTGATACCAAAGAAATTGAATGGGATGATCCCACTGAACCCTCTAGTCCTACTAATGATAATTCAAAGATAAAAAAATATTCAATGACCCATTTCTTAGCCATGACTATGAAAAATCTAATTCTAAATTACATAATGGTTATCATGTGGTACCATCGTCACCTTCTTATATCACCCACTAGATTCAATGATTGACACTATTGTCCCCACACCACTTTCTACACCATTTATTACTTTTGATTACTCTGATTTGGATACTAATATTATTTTAGATACATTCATGCATTTATCAATCATGTTCCTATCCATAATGTTTTGGTTGATCCATATAACAAGGATAATTTATGAACTTTCATGTTACTTCACTCCCTTAGTTATTATAAATAACACATTGCATGCAATTCTAAATCTTCTTATGGACATATTATTATAACCTTAATTGGTTATTTAGTTACTACTCAGGGCCATTCCTCATTGCTGCAACTCTTAGTTTAGGTGACATGCATTTAGTTCTACCTTGGTTAAACACTCTTAGGGTTGTCCCTTCTGTGTTACACCAATATGTTCAGTTCATTCACAAAAAAATTGTCACAATTCGAGGTATCATTCTGAGGCTCCTCTTCCCATGTTATCTCATCATGCTTATATAATTTATCCATTTAGGTCTCTTGTTAGGAATTTTGGAACACATGTTATATCTAGCAACTATATCCCTCTTAATTCTGTTGATAGGATCTCTAGAACACATGGTATATCTAGCGGCTCTAACCATCCTAAGTCTTCTAATAATTATCTACACACACATTTTAAATCTAGTGGCTCTCACCCTCCCATGATTCCTCATAAGTCTTCTATTACACGTCTCATCTCTTGTGGATCTCTCTCTTTGATCCCTCCTAAAACATATAATCCTTCACACACTATCTCTCAAGGATATATTCCACCTTTCTCTCCTCCCAATATTTCCATAGAACATGATATTGCTATGACACCATTTATATATGATGATTATTCATTGGCACAATTGAGGCCCATGCCTATAGCTTCTCCCACCTCAGTTTTTCCTCCTCATGAGGTCCTCACTGGGTATATCTTGTTCTACCCATCCCTCTGTACATAGTTATATATCAATAATACAACACAATTTATATATTTGTGAAAAATATTAAACCAAGACATGTACAAAAATTCATTGTTAGCATTTTACATTACATATGTTATTATTCATTATGATTTGATTAATGTCATATAATTTTAACTCTTTATCGACATGTGTTCAGGATGTATATTGAGCTTAATGTAGGAAACATAGGATTGTTACATGTAATATGATCTACTATGGTTCCTTATATTCTTATCTTGGGGGTATCCCTCCACACTATACAAATGCTAATATTTCATTAAAGTTCATTTCTACTTCCTCATTATGTTTGATTACATATATTATGTCTATGTTATTTTTTGAACTTACAAGACTAACACATATATCTTGTGCAACATTGAAATATCTTGCTTCATGTGCTCTCTTACTAATTATTATTTTTATCACTATTTGAAATTACTACTTATTTTCTAGTTGTGTGTGTTACTACTTGTTTTCTACATTGTATGTGGCCTAAGTATCTTGCTTGTCTTGTGACACCGTGGGTGTCCCATGTTTATGGCTCTATCCCTTATGTATCATTTCTTCTCGTATATACATTTTAAGTACCTTGATTGTCTTGTGACACCATCTGTGTCCCATGTTTTTGGTTTTATGCCTTGGTGTGACTCTAATTTACATGATCTTGTTTGTGTTTGCTCACTTGATCATTATTTTCCCTCTATTCTAGTTCTATTACATGCGTGTTTTTTTTATTGTTGTTGTTCATGTTTCTATCTATATTATTGTTTATATTGTTGATATGGTTGTTTGTCTCTTTGTGTACTATAGTTTCCACTATGCACACTCCCCTTTTAATAGGTATGGGTTTTATAAGGTGGATACCTCTTCAACATTATACACTCTCCTACAGATTATTAAGCATACAGTGCACATGCACATATCTATTATTTAGAGCCTTGTGCTCACATGTTTTTTCACATACACCTCAAAAAAGGGGGAATTCATCAGGGTATATTATACACTTATAGGAAGAATCACAAGTTTAGACACACATTTTCATAGTAAAAAATATTCAAAAACAACTTCAAATATCAAATTTTGGCAGAAAACACACATGGTAAAAATCGTATAAAAGGGTCAAGAACATATGGATGGTCCTAACCATAAAATACATTTTTTCCCTAAGGGTAAAAACACCCGATTTATCTATAGTTGTAGATTCCTCAACATAAATACAAGTTTTTGACACAATCTCAAACTCACTTGACAAAATTCAAATCATTTTACTAGTGGCACGAAATATTTTACTTCTCTTTAGTACTCAGTTCCTGTCGCAAAATACATATGTTTTGGGAGAATGAGTCTCTTTCTCTATTGATATTCATCATATTGTACACTCCTACTCAACAATAAAACACACGAGAAGAGTATGAGGTCGCTCATTCTCTTTATATCATATGTCTATATACTCAAACATTGTGCCTAGATCCGTCTGCGATGGTGTGATTTGTGGGTTATGGAAAGTATTGAAGTGACTAAGTTCTTTGTAGGTAGTACCCAATTTATCTATAGTTGTAGATTCCTCAACATAAATACAAGTTTTTGACACAATCTCAAACTCACTTGACAAAATTCAAATCATTTTACTAGTGGCATGAAATATTTTACTTCTCTTTAGTACTCAGTTCTTGTCGCAAAATACATATGTTTTGGGGGCATGAGTCTCTTTCTCTATTGATATTCATCATATTGTACACTCCTACTCAACAATAAAACACATGGGAAGAGTATGAGGTCACTCATTTCTTTATATCGTATGTCTATATACTCAAACATTATGCTTAGATCCATCTGCAATGGTGTGGTTTGTGGGTTATGGAAAGTATCGAAGTGACTAAGTTCTTTGTATGTAGTATTTATTTTCCTCATTATAAAAAGGGAAGATATAAAAGTTACTAAAATATATTATACATGGTCTTATTCCATCATGAGTTACATTTGTACATATCTCTACCTTCTATTCGGTGTTGGGTTGTATGCACCCAATACTCCAATTTCTCCTTCAACGCAGTTTGGGACTAATCACCACCAATCATTAAACAAATTTCAGTGACAACACAATTTAAATCTCTAACTATATGTAAGGAATGAGAATTCATTCCCTTACAAAAACAAACATCTGTACTCTTTCCTTGTTTTAGTCTCTTTATTTCACTTTACGGAAGTTCTAATTCTATAGATACCATTGAGTTATATTTCAATCTCTACTATAGAAATTGACCACTCTCCATGTTGCAGGTTTCATCATGGCTCGTGCCAACACCAACACATCTAGACAATAAAACTGTAATTGAAGACAAAGTGTGTATAAACACTTAGGTATCTTTTCCTTTAAGTATGTAATTTTAATTTCATACTTAAGGAGGGAAATGTACACACTCAAATTTGAAAATTTAACCTTTTGAAACTACTTATTACAATTATGTTTCTTAGCTAAACACAAACACACATCCTATCCCCACACAGTGTATGTTACTATCTCTTTCCCAAATTTATATTTTACATACACTTATGTCTTGGAAAATATGAATATTAATACATAAGATCAATACTTAAAGTCTTATTTCTAAGATGTAACTTTTAGATTTTACTTAGCTCCTTTATGTCTAAAAAACTATAGTTCAATCAGATTATATAGTCTGGTCCTATCCGACCTATACATTCCTGCACCAATACATTTTCTAACTCTGATTTTGATGCAATATCATTTGATGGGTAGTTTCATCTTCCCCAGTTGGCCTTATCATGATAATTTACCTTTCAAACCCTATATAAGAAATTTAACATAAACTCTTTTACTAACCTAGAAATCACATGGAATTATATTAACACACTTACTTGCAAAAAGTACTCAAGGCTCCCTAAATCCTCCCATAAATATTGCACATCCATTAGGGAAGCCACTACTAAATTTATAAAGAACTCAAAACTGTCAAGGATGTTATCTTACCTCAAATCCAAGCACACCAAATTCCCATTTCCATGTCCTAAAAAGAGCACAATTCTATCAAACATGATCGAAGAGGTTCAAGTTACCAACTATATGCATTCATATAGATGTTACATGTTATGCAAAGAATTACATGTGGTTTGAAGCCTCTTTGGAGTAGTTTTAACATAGGAAATTCATGGGTGCTTAAACCTAAATACTAACCTTCTTGTAAGTTATTTTACACATGGGTAGGGTTTTGGAGTGATTCGGATGATTATAGATGATATCAAGATTTTGCGATAACTAGGGCTCGACAACGAATTACATTTTCAAGCCACCGAAGGTCCTAAGAAGTTATAAAACCCCATTCTAAAGGCATCCAATATTGTATAAAAGGGGAAAGAGTGGATTATACATCCTAATCAAATTATACGTTCCTACACTAAGGCATTTTCAAGTCACAAATTCAACAGTGAAAAATATCCAGGATTTGCACTCTAAGATTCTCTAATTTTTCTTCACACATTCTTCCCATAGTTGAATTTATCCACCTTTTGTATATTTGAGCATTGAAAGAACCAATACATTATTCTTATGTTGTAAAAATAATGTTGGAGTTAATTAATCATAATAGCTCCTTGTTTCCTAACCTTACATTCCTTTTTATTTTTGTGTATGCTGTAGAAATTAATCTATCTATTTTTAAAAGGGTGTAAACAGAGGGCATCATAAGATGGTGAAGATTTTTTATGTTGATGGAATTTTTGTCTTAAGAGTGTTGACCTTGATCTAGTTTTGGATTAGTCTAGTCATGTTTAGGAAAGGGGTCTTGGTGTATCCCAAGATTTTGGTTTTGTGATTTTGGGCTTCATGTCATTTGAGTTCAATGTCCCCACAGTCGATTAGATATAGGATGTAGTTTTTTAGTTTCATGCACTAATCAATTGTGTGTCCTTTCATACCATGGTAGTAACAAAATTCTTTGTCCTTATACTAAGCAAGTTTGGATTTTATTTCATCAAAAGGTTTTGTTTATGGATATTAGACCATGTTTGATATTTCTAATTGATGAAATATGACATACAAGGGCTCAACTAAATGCATTTATTGTATTCATCATGTTTATTACCTAGGTTTCCCTAGGGATGATTAGATGAAGTGTATTTTGAGCCAATTGGATGTGTTTAAGTCTATGAATCCATCATTGATGACATTTTTATTTTTGTTGAAGAATTTGAGTTTTTCAAGTTATCTGTGATCATGATGGTCTTTATTAAAAATCTTGATCAATCCCTTTACAATGACATATATTTATATTTATGGTCCTTGATCAATAACCTATTAAATTTTTTAAACACAATGCATTAAAAGATGAAAGGTGATTTCTTGATTAAGATTAGGACCAAAAATGCTTGCTAATTTTTATTTGGGGATTAAGCAAGGGAAATGACTATCTAGGATTCTCCATTATTGAAAGTATGAAGCAAAGCTTCCATCATTGTGATTTTTGTGTCTATTTTAAAATAAAAGTGTCTTACAAACCTCTATGATAGGTCATAAAAGGTAGTAATAGAACCTTTAGGAAGGTGTAAGAACCATTCTAATGCTTTTTCACGTAAGCTACAATGGCAAAATTGAACTAGATATTTATCTTTGTGATTAACCTGTTGACACTGCACGGGGAAGCCTTTGACATGTTCTCGTAGATCACCCTTTCCTTTATATTTTTTTTTTTCATATTTTAGTGAATTAAAGTAAGGGGAAAGGAAATGCACAATATTTCTCAATAAAAAGGATAGGAACACAACTCCTCAAATTTATATTTCTTGTTTTAAATTTGGTTACTCTCTTGTAGTTCTTGTAAAGTGTCATTTATAGTTTGCCATTATTGGGAAAATGATGTACCCTAATTGGTGATATGGGAGGTAGGATGAAGTTTGATTTGGGTGGATCAGAGGCTTGCTTTTCAGATTTTTTAGTATGATTAAAGGTTTTTATTTTTCAGGACTAATGTGAGAGGCTAAATTATCCAATCGGTGGCTCAATTGTTGTATTTAATTGTGTGTGTTTTGACTATGGTTGGATGATATTTTTTATAAGTCTTTGACTATTTTACCTTTTTCAACAAGTTGTTTTAGGATTTTTACTAGTGGATTATGAATTTGATTGTGTCGTGTCTTGAGGCTTGCTAGATGTAGTATGTGGTTCTTGGTTGGAAGTATATTTATCACCAATGATGTTTTCTAAGGATTATGGATTAAAATCAATAGGGATTTTTGCTCCTAACGTAATGAGCTTAAGAAGGATGTTATCTTTGTTTTGGTATACAAATTAGATAATTTGGGCATGATTAATCTCAAACAAATCATGATAAGAATTGTTTTCACTTTGTTCGGAAAGGCTATCATTGTCATCATTTTACTCAAGGGGGGTCCATGGTAGATGAATGGATTGGTGTCTAAATTGTTAAGTTGATATCATGTGGTTGGTGTCATAGTTTTGTTTGAGTTTGGGTTAATTTTAGCACCAGTATGACACAATGGAGGAGACAAGCACACCATAATAACAATATATGCTAGCCACATGGGTGTACAATGATCTAATGACCCACAAATATATTAGAGGGTATGATTGGGTATCATAGGGAATTTATTTTTTTTGGCACCACTATGCATTTGTAGTAAAAAGTCTCTTAATTTAGGATGAAAAAGGATACTTTAGGCGTCCTTGATATGCCTTGTAGTACATAAGGACCAAATCCATGCAAGGGTGATGTATAAGGCCCGTGTATTGGTGTAAACCACCTCACTTCATGAGAAATAGGTAAAATTGAAACCCCCCTTAGCAAAAAATGAAATACCTTCAAAGTGTATTTATAGTTCGTTGGAGCACAAACCTTGGGTAAGTGTTTGGTGGTCAAATCTAAGTCACCAAATATTAATAAATAAAAATAATAATCACCCTAACTATTTCTAAATCTCAATATCACCTTTTGATGTGAGAGAAGAGAATTCATAACTAAGACGAGGGATACACACACAAACAAATGAAAAAAAACAAGATCAAATACAGAAAATGATTAGATTTACAAGTCTTTCGAGCAATGAATCTACACACAAATTTTAGTAGATAGATATTAAAGGATTTGATGTGTGATTTTCAATTGAAAAAAAGGTTAGAATGAATCCACAACAAAAAATAAAACATACATGTTAGATATTTAAATGATATGATAAGATAATATTTGCTAGAAGAACCATAGAATCATAAACATCATTCTAGAAAGTAAAAATATTATGAATTAGAGTAGAAATGATATGATAAACTAAAAAATGTTAGAATCATAGATAAAAACATTGAATAGATGTAATAAACATTATAAATGTACACAAAAACATCAAAAAATTAGGAGCATAGACGTAAATGATACACATATGTTAAAATTATTAGAACCTTTCAAAATAGTGCTATGAATTAAAAGCATTACATATCTGATCTAAAAAGTTAGGAGCGTAGATAAAAACAATGCACATGTCAAAAATGTTAGAACCTTAGAAGATAATATCATAAATAAAAAAAGTTATAGATCTGATTGGAAATGTTAGGATGAAATCAAATATGTTGTGAATAGATCAAGAATGCTACATCTTTGTAAACAAATCTACACAAATACAAAGGTCATAAATTTCACTAAACTAATCACAAAATCTATCCTCAAAGGAAGAAATTTCAACAAATAAAATACAAACATCAATGTATAAACATACATAAAATATGAAAAAGTACTAAGGAAAAAGAAAAAGTATTGGTAAAGATGAGATTTTGGCTAATGAGAAAAACTTGTGTACCTAAAAAAACATACATAGAATCACAAAAATTGAAAACACATAAATAAATATTAAGGGGACAAAGGAGTCACCTACTAAGCATGTCAAATGTATACATACAATATTTATACTCATAAACTAGGAAATGAATACCAAAATATTCTTAATCTAAATCAAACATAATACCTCAGGATTGAGCAAAGAAGAAATAATTATCCAATCACATCAAAACACAACATCTCCTTTTTACATGGATTAAGCATGGAAGCTCTTAGATTTTGGACGTTCAAGCGAATTGTGTAAAATTACAACAGTGTACTTGTAAGATGGAGTGAAAGTAGAAATCTTTCCCAAAATAGAAAGGAATGCAAAATTAGAATGGCTCCTACATAGGATAATTTTTCAATTTTGAAAGGGTTTCTCAAAATGGAAATATTTTCTTGGGTGGTTACTGTACAAGATACGTAGGAGGTTCCTTTTTATAGGTTCCACGTATTAGAGGTGGGTTGTTTTTAAGACAAGTGGATAATGGAGATGTAGGGTTAGTGACTAGTTAAGTGGGATTAACTACTGATTAATTAATTTTGGAATGTTGTGGGATTTTTGATGGGTTAGAGATGGTTTATTAATTAATTTTCATTATGGTAATATGATGTTTAGATAGAAATCACTTATTGGTGGTGGATTTGGGGTGTCTATATAAAAATTTTCTAGAACCTTTCAGGGAGAAACACTAAACCTTATATTGTAGATTGGGATTCAAGGCATGGAGAACAAGGTATAAGAGACGTTGTTCATTGGCAATATGAATATATTTTCTTCCCATGAATTTCCATCTCTTTATGAAGTCCTAAACAATCTCATTAGGAGATAGCTTCATGTTAACAAACTTTTGAAGAATATTATTAGGAAGTGTTAGTAGTTGGAATTACTTCACTAAAGGATTCTAAATAAATGATTGAGTGTTTTGGAAGTTGATTATACCTGTAGTGTCCACACATGTGGAACCCAAACACATGACCAAATATATCAAGATTTTTTTTGACCTTTATTAACTAAAATAACTATGCGGGTAAGTGCAGCAAGTTGGTGGGCAAAAAGGGGTCATAAGTGGACGTCATATTGTAAAAAACACTGAAATCTCAACTTGTAGGGATTATTAGAAATACGTGCATTCAAAATTAGAAAAATTTATATAAATATGAATCGTAGCATCCGGAATCTAGTTTCTAAAATACTAATTTTTTTAAAAATGGACAAGTTTATCTATATTAAACACTTAAAATTATATGACTTGGTTTTTGTTTTTGAAAAAACCTATAAGATTGTAGTCCATTTGCCCGCGATTTGGATGATCAAATCTTGTTATTTTTTTTCATTTAGTGAAAAGTTAGATGTAGTTGTTTATCTTGGGATGGATTTTATTTTGTATTTTTTCGAGCAATATTTTTTTTTATGATTTTTTTTGTGAAAGTGGTCTGAAAAGATTTAGAAAAAGGAGCACTTCTCATTTACCCGCCATAACTATATCAAAAAATATCAAAATCAAATATTTTTTCAACGTGTATAGAATTTCTCCACACTTGGGATGGTATAAGTTTTATCACATTTTGATAAGCGAAACAAAAGTTGCAGTCTTAAATGTAGACATGAACATTCACGGGAAAGAAATGTCTTAAAGATCTATTATTAGTAAAAAATTATAAAATTATATTTATCTTACTCTATTCATTTTAAAATCAATATTTCTATGAAGCTAACAGTCTCCCCTACGCGATGGAACCATTTTTGTGAAATGTTTTCAGTTTTTCAGCATGGTTCAAGTCTATGGAAGAGCAAATTTGAAGTTTTTTGACCCTTTACACTTCACAATGACCTTCCATAGCTTTGGTTGAGGCAAAACAAAGATTTGTTGAGCCTTAGGGTCGGATTTGATGATACACATAGAACCGCAATCACGGTTTACAAACCGTGATTGCGAGTTTTTAAACAAGAACCACGATTGTGCTTTATAAAGCGCGGAGCGCAATTTATATAGCACGATTACGGTTCTTAAATCATATTTACACACATCCCAATGTTCTAATTACCATGTGATTTTTACTGTTTGACTTTAGCGTACGAATTACTACGAAATTCTATCATTTTCTACATGTTTTTCTTATCACCAGAAGCAAAACATCATGGGAGACAAGAAACAAAGTCAAAAAAGGAAGTCATTATATAAAAAAACATCAAACGAATTAGAGGAAAACAAATTTCAAAATGCCGAGAAAATGTGGAATCTTTGTGAATCAAGAAGAGGTTCATCTTCAACCCCTACTATTGTAAGCAATGAGGAACCAAGTAATGTTTCTACTGTCAATGTTGAAGTTGAATTAAATACTCGTGATGAAGATGTTTTTACTGTCAATGTTGAAGAAGATGAGTTCTATAGATCTACTTTTCTAAGGCAGAGTCATTTGGTGTGATCTGCATAACATTGAACTTTCCCCAAGGTGTGGGACCTTGCAAATGGAAAAGCTCTCCAAATTAAAGGTTGGTTCCTATTCCTCTGTTTAGGTGCATACGTGAGAACTTGCAGAGGATCTATCTCTATACCTAATCTAAAATTTTCCAAGGAGACAGGGATAAAAAGGGATATAAGAAATAAGAAATGACTAAACTACAAGGTGATGCACCGAAGGAATGATGAACATTAGTTTTGTTGATAGACACAAACCAACAAAATACATACAATAATCAAGCACAGATAACCAGATTTATAATGAAAGACCAGATGCGAGCAGAAGAGACAGAAAGGATCTAGAATCGATCACAAACGTGTTTTATTGCTCTGCAGATTGATACAATGCATTACAAAACAGCCAGGAGGCAAGAACATACTACAATTTTAATGGAAGGCCTGAACTCCACGAATTCCTTTGCTAGAAGGAAAAGGGAGCCTGTAAAACAAAAGAATGTCCAACCCTTTACAATGAATCTCAAGCCCCTGTATTTATAGATTCGATACAGACGGGAGAAAAAGAAAGAAGCGGAAAACAACTCCAAGCTCAACCACCACTATTTAATGTCTCCCATAAAATTTGTTCCAAATCTGTCTTGACTGCATCAAATCCTTATTCGGTGCCTTGAAGGAGGAAGAAGCGGCGGAGCAGATCGAATCTGATCTAGTTGTTGAGGCAAGAAGATCCTGCATTAAAGGCCCTTGAAGATGTTTCTCCATTTTTCACCTACCAGGGCCTGAAAAAATGATTTTTTATCTTTCCATGGCGTAGAGGACGTCGAGACGCTTCCAACGGTGTAAGATTTGTAATATTTCGAGCCCTGAGTCGAAAGATATGCCCCTTCGAAGTTTGTATCGGGTCCGTACAAATGGGCGGGAAAACAATTTGAAAAATGGATCTCCTTTTTAATACGGGGCACGTGGCAGCTAGATTAGGGAAAAATCAGGTTTGTGGGTCTGTGATTTATCTTTTCCCCCTTTTCCACAAAAAAAAAAACACAAAACTCAGAAAACTCCCGTGGCCCCGCTGCTCCGCTTGGACACGTGGCACCCTTTGGTTGGTTGGGGAGATGTGCTTCAATTTTTATCTCTGTGTCTTTTGACAAAAGGAAAATTTTCACCTTTTCCTCTGACTCCCTGCTTTGACCTTGACTCGGGCTCAAACGCTGACTTTTTCCTTTGGGCGGAGTTGCAGCCCATTTTGTAACTTTTACATCTTTGGAATAACAAGGGGCAAAAAACCAACTTTCCCCCCGATGGCCTGCTTTAGCGCTGCTAGTTTAGGCTTGCCACGTGGCCTTCCTCCGCTGCCTGCCTAATTTCTATATTTTGGTTAAGTCCTTTGCTTGGTGGGGTCATATTTCTTGACCTGGGACACGCAACAGTCTTGGCGAAACCCTCTCTCAATTCGATTTGAATTAGGAACACTTGGCACTCTCTGCCGGTCTGCCCCATGCATTGACTATTCAATCGACTCTGCCCCTTTTTGAGACTGGACACGTGGAGGCACCGCACTCGCTTGAAAGCCCGATTCAAAATTTTCCTTTGAAGGAGCGTCGAGTTGACACTTGGCAGCCCCCGCAGGTCTGTGGACTTTTCAACGGTCCCTTTTATCCTTTTGAGACTCTGGGCCACGTGGAGAGCTCTGTGCTCATTTGGGTCTCCACCTTTGGACTAACTCTTAGAGATGTGCCAAGCTGACACTTGGCGACCTCTTCTTGCACTTTATACTTAGCCAATTTTGGACTCTTTCCTGAACGGTTTTGAGCCCGAAAAACTTTGAAACTTCACCATTTTTTCCCCTTCTTGCTCTTGGTTCCTCTGCGGCACTGCCCCTTCTTTTCTGACCCTGCTATTCCATTATTGAGTCTACCTACGACCTATTTACAAGATCTGAATGAGTTTTCTCAGGTTCTTTCTATGTGGGGTCATGGCTGATCCAATATTTTCCTAGGGGGAAAAATATGGATAACAATTTGGTGACTCACAGGGGTATCTTCCTGCTAGATGAAAAGACCAATTGCCTTGTCATAATCGTTGGGCATGGAGTCGAAAACAATGGTCTGATACTGATTCTACCTCTGATTCATGAGCCCTGGCTGTTTGCACTCTCAATTTTCATAAGAAATCTCGAAATGAAGGTTTCTGAGAGTAGAAAATTGTTTTGACCCGGGGCTTCATCTATCTCTCCGAATGGACTACATAAGAGCAACAAAACAACACCACAACTATATACAAAATTTGAAATCATACATACTCCAAATAGAACATGTAGAGCATGTAAAGCACTTAGGAGAAAAGCAACCTAAACTACAACAAGACAATGTGCACAAGCACTTAGAGGAAAAGAAATTAACTAATATGTACAAGGTGATAACCTTCCTTCTAGTAGCAGTGTTTAAGATAGATTCCATTTACTGGAATCTACAATTCCTCACCATCCAACATAGACAATTGGAAAGCATTGCTACTTTTACATCTTGTGACCATGTAGGGGCCACTCCAAATGGCATCAAACTTGGAATGCCTTCCTGGTTTTTCCCGATCTGCATCCCATTTCAAAACTAGGTCTCCTTCCTGTAAGGTCCTTGTTTTTGCCTTCTTGTCAAAGCATCTCTTGATTGAGGCTTGATCCTTCTCTATTGCTTGGAGTGCATGCTCTCTAGTTTCTTCCAATTCTATTAGCTCCGCATACCTGGCCTCCATCGGTTCAAATTTAGACATCTCTAGTTGCTTCACGAGCTCCAATGCTGGAAACTCAAGTGATATAGGTCAACACTGCCTCTTTCCCATAGACAAGTTTGAATGGAGAGCTTCCTGTAGATCTCTTGGGTGTTATCCTATCAGCCCATAAGGCTGATTTGAGCTTTGTGTGTCAGGTTCTCTGATTCTCATCAAGAGTTCTTCTGATGATCTTTAGCAGGTTCTTGTTTGTGGACTCAGCTTGGCCATTACCTTGAGGGTAATAGTTTGAGGAAGTGCTCAAGTAAGTCCCATTCTTAACAGCCCATCTGTGATCTTGGAACCTATGAATGCCAATGCATTGTCTGATATAATGGTGGCTGGCACTCCAAATCTGGTCACTATCCCTTCATAAAAATCTAGTATACTAGACTCATTAGCTTCCTTGAGTGCCACTGCCTCGGTCCACTTGGTGAAATAGTCTGTTGCTGTCAGAATCCATTTGTGGCCTTGGCTTGAATTTGGATTGATGACTCCAATGAAGTCCAATCCCCATTGCATGAAAGGTTGGTTGACTGAAATTGGGTGCAATGGAAGTGCTGCTAGCTTTTCTTTGCCTTTGAAGAATGCACAATTCTTACACTTTTTGATCCATGCATAGCAGTCACTAAACACTCTGGGCCAATAATAACCCACCTTCATGATCTTGAGTGTTGTCACCCTTGGAGAAAAATGGCCTCTAGCTGCTTCAACATGGAATTCTTGTAACACTCTCTCAACCTGATCTGTCTCAATGCATCTCAACAGAATGCCATTGATGTCTCTTTTGAACAAGACACCATCAATAAGAACATATGGGATGGCCTGTAGTCTGAAATGTCTCCTTTTTTCTTTACTCATCCCATGAGGACACATGCCTATTTGAAGGAAGTGCACCATGTCTTGAGTCCAACAAGGAGTAGGTACATCATTATTTCCTTCCTCTTGATTATCTTGTAGAACAAAAACAACCTCCTTTTCACTGTTTGCTTCATCTTGTTGACCTGAGGCTAGTTGTTCACACAACCCCTTCCCACGGACCAGCTTAGTGACCTTGATCTCAATGTCATATTCCATGACACGAGTGATCCATCCTACATGTTTTTCATTCAGATCCTTGCTGAGAAGGAATTCTTTAACTCCCGCATGGGAGACCAACAATTGGATTTTATTATTTGAAACCAGATGCTTAAACTTCTTTAATCCTCTGATTACTACCAGGACTTTTCTTTTCGATGAAGGAGTATCTCACTTCATAGTCTTCCAGACCTTGACTGAAGAAAGCAATTGGTTGTTCTGTACCTTCTTTGTTCTGCTGAACTAAGATTGCAGAAATTGTGTCACTGCCACCAAAGGCATACAATATGAAGTCTTTAGAGAAATCTGGATTCACGAGAGTTGGGGCTTGTGATATAGCTTCTTTGATGGCCTCAAAGCTTTCCTTTCCTTCAGCTTGTCCACCTGAATGCTAAGCTCTTCTTCAACATCAACGTTATTGGCTTAACAAGGGCAAAAAAGTTTGGTACAAACCTTGCAGACAAAATTGATTTTTCCCAGGAAGCTTTGAAGATCTTTCTTGTGGCTTGGCAATGGCAATGCTCTTATTGCTTCAACTCTCTCTGGGTCAATTGCCAATCCTTCCTTTGATACAATATGGCCTAGAAGCCTGCCCTCATGGGCCAAGAATATGCATTTTTTAGGGTTCAATGATACCCCAAAACTCCTGCATCTTCGAAACACCTGCCTTAGGTGGAAAAGGTGGTCTGCTGCATTTTTGGAAAACACCGTAATGTCATCCAGATAGATCAGTACTATTTTGTTGATCAGTCCTTTGAATTCCATATCCATTTCCCTTTGAAAAGTGGCTCTGGCATTAGACAATCCAAATGGCATTTTTCTGTAGGCATAGGTGCCCCATTTGGTGGTGAAAGTTGTTTTGAACTGATCATCTTCTTTCACCATGATCTGGTTGTACCCTGAGTAGCCATCTAGGAGGGAGAATCTCTCTGATCTAGACACCACTTGCAAGATCTACTCCATTGAAGGGAGTGGGTAGTGATCTTTGAGGGAAGCTCTATTCAAGTCTCAAAAATCTACACACAACCTAATCTCTCCATTTTTCTTCCTGACTGGGACCAGGTTTGCAACCCAGCTTGAGTGTTTGATTGGAAATATGATACTTGCCTCTATCAGCTTGTTCAGCTCTTTCTTCATCAGAGGCTCAATGTGTGGATTGACTGGTCTCTTGCTTTTTCCTGATGGGCTGAGCAGCTGGATCTAGTTCGATTGTGTGTTGTGCTAGCTTTGGGTTGAACCCTCTTAGGTCTTCATAGCTCCAAGAAAATACATCTGGAAATTCTTGGCAAAGTTGTATGAATTCATACCTTTCTTTCTCGGTGGCCACTTTGCCAATTTGAAGTGTTTTGCCTTCTCCAACTGGTATTGACTCTGAATCTTCTCCCTTTGATCTGTATGTTAGCCTTCTCTTTTCTAAACTGATCATTAGGATTGAAAATAGACTCCAATGTCACTAAGCCTTTGGGAAGCTTGTTTGTATGCAGCTGTACTATTTGATTCCCATATTGCTGCTCTAATCTACTTTGATTTCTAGCTGAGAATTCATTAATTCTTCTTGCAAAAACATGTGTTGTTATCTAATGATCTGCTGATCATTCTCTTTTGAAACACAAATTCTTGGCAAAGTTGTATGAATTCATACCTTTCTTGCTCGGTGCCACTTTGCCAATTTAAACTTCTCTAACTGACTCTGAGCCTATCTTCTCATCCATGTGTTGTTATCTGGCTTTGATTTCTAAAACTGTCCATGGCCTCACAACTATATGGATATGTGGTTGTTCCTTGTCTCTTTTGATGTTGTCGACCACATAAAACGTTGCTCCAACTACTGCAAGCCTATCAGCAGCTTCATTCTCTTCCTGGGTATGGACACAATGTTGAAGGCCTTGAAATCCTCCATGAAATCCCATACCCTACTCTTGTAGTTCTTGAGCAGGTCATTCTTGACAGCATTAAGTCCTCTGACTTGATTGGAAACCAGTTCACTGTCACCAAACACTTGCAAGTTCTTGATTCCTAGCTTCCTTTCCCAATGAAGACCATGGACCAAAGCCTCATATTCAACAGTGTTATTTGAGCAGGAAAATTGAAATCTGAAGGCTGAATAATATTTCATACCTTTGGGGGACACAATCATAGCTCCTCCTCCAGCTCCTTGTCTACTCCTTGAGCCATCAAAGAACAATTGCCATACCTCATTGTCATCTTTATATTCTGGCTTAATTAGGTCAGGAAGAGGATGATTCTCTTCATGTAGATAGTAGACACCTAGCTCAGATTCTTCCATCTCCTTATAGGGGTCAAAAGCATGTCTTTTGTTGGCCCACTCATCGAGAGTCAAGTCTGGGATACATCCCACCTTGGTATCTGCTTCACAAGTGCTTAGGAGGTCTTCTTGATCAAAAGCTGAGCAGTTGGCATTGATTGGGCTAGGCACATAAGATTCAATATGATAATCAACAATGGGCTCAGATCTGATTGTGGCCTTTGCCCCATACCTTGTTCTAAAGAGCATATGTGACCAATCAACAGACATATAGCCTCCAATTTTGGTAGTGAAGTCCCTGGACAAACACAAAGCAAAATGTGGTGGCAAATCTATGATTGATACGTTCTGCAAAACAGTCACATTGGGGCAGGCATGCAGAGTGAGGCTCAGATCCTTGATGATTCCAATAGTTGTCACCGTTGTCCCATCTAATTGCACTACCCCTCTAGAGATGACTTCATATTGGAGACCCAGTTGATCAGCTATTTGCTTGGGCATTACAGAACTACTTGCCCCAGAATCAATCATACAATTGTGCACCAATTTGTCTCCAATAATCAATGAAACATAGAATGGAGGAGGTCTCAGGTTCTTACCTTGTTGTTCTCGATGGTTTTCCCCAGGTTGAGCTATATTGGTAAGCACTTTCTCTTGCTGGTTAGGGGTGTGATTTGAGCTTGACCAATTTTGTATAGCAGTCTGCAATAGATCCCTCTGCCCTGGAATGGCCAGTGACTCCCATAGTGAAATGTTCACACTTGTCCTCTTCATTTGCTCAATGATGTTGAATGAGCTATCCTTTTGCTGCCCCTTCCCAGGCACATTTTTCTCTTGCACCTGGGTTGTTACAACCGGTGCCTGAGTAGGTCTGGAAGGTGGCTTGGATTGACTTTACACATTGGGAGTTGTATTTTGAATGCCAATACCTTACTGAGCGATGGAGGGTTGAGGATCACCTGAGCTTGGTGAATGTCCTTCTCCAATATTTCTCCTCTTAGACCGTGTATTGCAGCTATACTTTGAGAAGGAGTCTGATTCATTCCACAGAAGTCTTCAGCCTGCCAATTGACAAGCATAGTTTCGTTTGGGGGTCCCTCTTGCTGAGCTCCTTGCTGCTGACTTTCTTTATGGCTAGGTTCTTGTGACACACCAATGGTTTGCACCATCAGAGCCTGATTTAATGCACCATTGAAGCACATCGACTGATTATGTGGCTGATTACATGGGAAACACCATTCATACTCTTGTGCCATGTTATTCTGTGCTGGAACCAATCCCCTTGATGTTGAAACTGTGTTTGGGTCATATGACCTGAAAGGTCTAGCAGCTTGAGGTTGCCCTTGGTGTTGACTCTGATTTACAGCCTGGGCTGGTGGTCTATTTTGCTGATATGGGGGTCTGGCCTGATACTGAGCTTGGGGCTGATATGGCCTAGAACTCTGAGCTTGTTGTCTTTTGATGGTTACTAGCTCATTTCCTAGGTTTTGAAGTTGTTTCATGACTTCCTGAAGCTCCTTTGAGGTGTTAGATGATGAAGTGGAGGCTTCAGCTGAACTTTGACTCCTGGGGGTGGGTATAGGAGCTAATGTGGGTGTTTGGCTGGTACCTAGGTTTCCTAACTTGGGTAAAGGGGCATGGATGGCCTAGGGGTAAGTTTTCCATCCTGAATCAAACGGTTCTCAGCTCCTATGGAAAGGCTATAGGCTGCAGGTAAGGTTGTGCCCCCCATTGACTGAATCATTAAAGAAATATCAGAATTTAAAGCCCTAAGAAAGTATAAGAAGGCACCTTCATTAGTGGGCTTTACTGTTGTTGGAATCCTGTCCCAGGTCTGTTGAAATCTGAGGTTGAAATCCATCAGTTGCTCATTTAGGGCTCTCTTGATTGTTGTCAGTTGCTCCAACAAAGACAAGTTATCACCTTTTTCTCCAAATTGGTTGTGAAGAGTTGTGCACAGCTGGTTCCAATTTTGAATAGAGCCTGCTTCAAGGCTCCTGAACCATTGTGAAGCTTTACCTTTGAGTGAAGAGGCTAGCAACTTGACTGCAATATCCATCTCATGGATCTCATGGATTGTACAGACATTTGCAATATCTTGGACATGGTCACCAGGAGAAGTCTGGTTTTCCCTAGTGAAATATGGGATGCTCTTTAATGCTGCAATGGGACCAGATTTTGTGCATTCAAGGCAAGTGGGCTGCTGCCAGTGAAGTTGACATAAGGATTTGGCTGAGCCATTCTGATCGGCCTGAGTACCCTTCTTGTTTGAAAGAACGACCTACTAGGAGGAGGTGTTGATAAGGCTCTGTTTGGGGGAGATGGAGACCTCTGGGCTCTTCTTCTTTTCCTTCTGTCTGGAGACAAGTGTATGTGTACAAACTGTCCTTCCTCTCTTGTTCTAGACCTTGTTTGTATCCTTCTCATGAACTTTCTTGGACTGCTGAAACCAGTGGATTTGTTTCTTTTGGAGTCACCAGATGTACAATTTTAAAACTTCTTAAAAGTTAGAATCACAACAAGTGCACATCAATCTTACTGTAATAAGATGGAGACTTCTCTATCCCACCAGGCATGCCAAAACTGTTAGTGCAAAATCACAGCACCCCCAAATGAGTTCTATAGATCTACTTTTCTAAGGCAGAGTCATTTGGTGTGATCCACATAACATTGAACTTTCCCAAGGTGTGGGACCTTGCAAATGGAAAAGCTCTCCAGATTAAAGGTTGGTTCCTATTCCTCTATTTAGGTGCATACATGAGAACTTGCAGAGGATCTATCTCTATACCTAATCTAAAATTTTCCAAGGAGACAGGGATAAAAAGGGATATAAGAAATAAGAAATGACTAAACTACAAGGTGATGCACCGAAGGAATGATGAACATTAGTTTTGCTGATAGACACAAACCAACAAAATACATACAATAATCAAGCACAGATAACCAGATTTATAATGAAAGACCAGATGCGAGCAGAAGAGACAGAAAGGATCTAGAATCGATCACAAACGTGTTTTATTGCTCTGCAGATTGATACAATGCATTAAAAAATAGCCAGGAGGCAAGAACATACTACAATTTTAATGGAAGGCCTGAACTCCATGAATTCCTTTGCTAGAAGGAAAAGGGAGCCTGCAAAACAAAAGAATGTCCAACCCTTTACAATGAGTCCTGAGCCTGTATTTATAGATTCAATACAGAGAGGAGAAAAAGAAAGAAGTGGGAAAATAGCTCCAAGCTCAACCACCACTATTTAATGTCTCCCATAAAATCTGTTCCAAATCTGTCTTGACTACATCAAATCCTTATTCGGTGCCTTGAAGGAGGAAGAAATGGCGGAGCAGATCGAATCCGATCTGGTTGTTGAGGTAAGAAGATCCTACATTAAAGGCCTGAAGATGTTTCTCCATTTTTCACCTACCAGGGCCTAAAAAATGATTTTTTATCTTTCCATGGTGTAGAGGACGTCGAGACGCTTCCAATGGTGTAAGATTTGCAATATTTCGAGCCCTGAGTCGAAAGATATGCCCCTTCAAAGTTTGTATCAGGTCTGTACAAATGGGTGGGAAAAAAGTTTGAAAAATGGATCTCCTTTTTAATATGGGGCACGTGGCAGCAGATTAGGGAAAAATCAGGTTTGCGGGTCCGTGATTTATCTTTTTCCCCTTTTTCCACAAAAAACACAAAACTCATAGAAAACTCCCGCGGCCCCGATGCTCCGCTTGGACACGTGGCACCCTTTGGTTGGTTGGGGAGATGCGCTTCAATTTTTATCTCTGTGTCTTTTGACAAAAGGAAAATTTTCACCTTTTCCTCCGACTCCCCGCTTTGACCTTGACTGGGCTCAAACGTTGACTTTTTCCTTTGGGCAGAGTTGCAGCCCATTTTGCAACTTTTACATCTTTGGAATAACAAGGGGCAAAAAACCAACTTTCCCCCCGATGGCCCGCTTTAGCACTGCTAGTTTAGGCTTGCCACGTGGCACTTCCTCCCTTGGGCTGAGTTGTGGCCTAATTTGTAACTATATTTTGGTTAAGTCTTTTGCTTGGTGGGGTCATATTTCTTGACCTGGGACATGCGGCATCCTGGCGCTCATTTGGAAACCCTCTCTCAATTCAATCCTTTGAATCAGCACCATTTAGACACTTGGCACTCTCCGCCGGTCTACCCCATGCATTGACTATTCAACCGACTCTGCCCTCTTTTTTAGACTAAGAGGACACGTGGAGGCACCACACTCACTTGAAATCCTTGATTCAAAATTTGTCCTTTGAAGGAGCATCGAGTTGACACTTGGCAGCCCCCACAGGTTTGTGGACTTTTCAATGGTCCCTTTTATCCTTTTGGACTTTGGGCCACGTGGAGAGCTCACGCTCATTTAGGTCTCCGCCTTTGGACTAACTCTTGGAGATGCGCCAAGCTAACACTTGGTGACCTCTGCTTGCACTTTATACTTAGCCAATTTTGGACTCTTTCCTGAACGGTTTCAAGCCTGAAAAACTTTGAAACTTCACCATTTTTTCCCCTTCTTGCTCCTGGTTCCTCTGTGGCACTGCCCCTTAAATCTTTTCTAGACCCTCTTATTCCAATGTTGAGTCTACCTGTGAACCTATTTACAAGATTTGAATGAGGTTTTCTCAGGTTCTTTCTATGAAATTGGGGTTGTGGCTGATCCAGTACTTTTCCTGAATGGAAAATCGAAAGAAAAGCCACTGAAATTTGGGATAAACACCTTAGGATTGACAACATCTAATATATGCGGTCAAACCTTTATAATTGATGAAAACCTTCATGATCTGTATCACATTGTTGGTGTCAAGAGACACACAAGGGATAGTAATATTGTGCGTCATGTACTTACTACTAGTGTTGTAAGTGAATCAATAAAAAACAATGTTTGATTACGCAAACAAGTCAAATGTTGCAAGTTAATCGAAAAAATCTAATGAAAGAAATTAAAAGATGTAATATCCTTCAATCACTCAATAACACTGATTTTTGGGCATTTTCTACTAGAGCACCACGTAAGAAAAAGATAATTCTGATGCTATAAGAGAAGTTATTAAATTTTGGCATGATAACACTAGAGTTTCACCTAATATAAGAGAAATTGTAAAATGGAGAGTTGGTTCTACTAATCACAAACTACATCCAAAGCATTTCTTAGATATGCCTCAAACTCAATTTTTTGTAAGTTTGAGCAAGAGCATCTAGAAATTAAAATTAGTCAATGTTTTTTTTGAAATATTGAAACCATTCTATGTGAAAATCAACCACGCTCGCACCACTTGTTGTAGGCAACATGTTGAATTTGCGATGTATTATGCTAAATTTTTACGTATTCATTCTAATTTTCATTTTGAAACTATGTTATTAGAATGTGGTGTTCAAGTTCCACCAATATCTTCTAGGGATTTCATTCCTATGATATTTTGTGAAAAAGAAGTTGGACAATTTTTTATAGTCAGGATTGTTTAGATGGAAGTTGTGGTACATGCGGCGGATTACCTAAATTGGAAAGTTGCATCCATGAGAAAATTTAAGGTGCAATAGGACATAATTTAGTTGAGTTTGATAAATATAAATCAGTTGCATACTAGTTGAAATATGGAAACGATTCTAAACAGTGTGAGCTAGTTACAGAACATACGCTTGTTTTTCAATTTATGAGAAAATTTAAGGACGAAATTGTTTATGAATATGCTAGGCATACACATAGAGCTTGATGATTGGATGAACATTTTAGGATATGCAAGGACACATTTCCTATTGGTACTATTGTTTTAGTGGTCGATTTTGTAGATAATTACACATTCCAACCACAAATGGAGGTTCAATCACAATATTACAACTCAATAAAAGTTGTCATTTTTGTGCATATAACATTTATACATTCTCCTGATAGTATAAAGGATGATAAATTTTTTTTAAGAGAGTACCACTTTTATATTAGTGATGATCGTACTCATTCTACTGAATTTATGCAAGGGTGTTTCCAGTTATTTTATGGAAACTTGTCTGATAGGGACATCCACTTCAAACAACATTATATATGGTCAGATAATTACACGTCTCAGTTTAAGAATGCACGAATGTTTTATTGGATGAGCAGGATGCACATCAAGATGGGTGTGTAACATATTTGGAGTTTCACTGAGGCTGGACATGGAAAAGGAGAGCATGATGGTGCAGGGGCATGTGTGAAAAGAGCTCTTGCAAGAGAAGAGTTGAAGTACAAATATGGTGCTAAATTGAAATATGTAAAGAGCATAGTGGAATGGTGTATTGACAACATGGCCTGAGGTTCTCAAGAAAATTCCATAGTTCACAGATATTTTTGGTTGATAGAGGAACAACAAATTGCTAACTACGAGGATTGTATGACACTCACTAGGTCCAGTGATATGCACTCATTTTGTAGCTCAGACGCTACTTCGTGGGCCACATGGACAAGAAAGTTGACATGTTTTTGTGCATCTTGTATCGAATTTGTCACTGCTGAGTGTGATTCACAAGAATGGGTGGATGGATGGATTTGTAGGCCTCTAACTCCGCTTCCTAGTTATCAACCTCCACAAGCATTACGACTTGTTTCTGCAGATGAAGTTGCAACATCCAAGGACTTTGATGAAATTTTTATTTTGGTGCGACAAGGTATTTATGGTTATTTACAATTTTTGTATTGAGTTATGTCCATTGAAATTTTAATATGTACAATTTAAATTTGAGTTGAAACCTTTATTTTTTTGTAGGACATGTGTTTGCAGTTATTGCGATAGAAGACAATGAAGAAGGAACAAACTATTTCTTATGTCGTTGCATCGAGGAAAGAAAGAAGTTGACTTCTCCTGTTATAGATGGCGAAGATATTGAGTACCCTACAGGGTCAGTGGTAGTTACTAGAACTTGGCTTCGATGGTATCCATTAAAAAACTCCTCTGTTTGGGTGTTTGAAGACTTTGAGACACACATGAAAATACTCTTATATTCGCATCTAGTTCTAGCGACAAATATTCAGCTGTATAGATATCGAGGAAGGCCTAATAACAAGATTCTTTGGAAGGTTCGAGAGTCAGATCATGAAGCAATCATGTCCGCTATTCAGAGTAGATCCGATCCTGATGGTTCATTGGAATGAATTTACAATGCTCATGTCTGGTATATATAATTTCTTTGGTATATATAAATTTGTTAGTTAGATAAATTTAAGTTCATATATTTTATTAAATTTGTGTATTTTGTATATATCTAGTATGGTTTTGATTTGAAACTTAAATTTCTTTGACTAACACTTTTATGTGCAGGTTAGTGGTGCCAGAAAAGCTTCCACCTTCACGTGGTTGGCACTGTTAGTAGAGAATTATAAATTCTCGAAGCTAAGAGAAGCTTTCATTGTTTTACAAGAAAAGAGAAGCAATTAACAACGATTTATGTACCTGTGGAGGGGGTTCTTGGCTCCGGAGGAGGTAGCCCAGAAGGACCTGGAGCTTAGAGAACCAAAAATGACACCTCCCCAAGTGTTTACAAGACCATCCCTATGCGTGTGCACAGTCAGTTTGGTGCCACGACCCACCGTTTGCAAAATATACCATTTGACAGCCTTACACTGGCTCAAACTACACTATTCTGTGCATTTGCAAACAATAGGGCAGCGAGAGCACCGATTGGAGAAGGAAAAAATCATGAGATAAGCTATTGTAGAGGGTCCCTATGCCCGAGGTGTAGGATCAGACGAGATGTCTCTAGGTGCCACGGAGTGCGCGTAGCCACCCGTTGAAGTTGAACAATTTTTTGGTCTCAGGGCTCTTAAGGGACTACGCCCGAACGAGGTAGCCCGGAAGCAACGACATTGTCATGCACCAAAAAAACATGTTTCTAGCATTCACCTGGCTAAAACATGTGACGTGGCATAGTCATTTTGGTGCCACAACCCATCGTTTATAGGTTTGATAAGCCTTACACTGGCTCAAACACACTATTCCGTGTGTTTGCAAACAATAGGGCAACAAGAGCACTAATTGGAGAAGGAAAAAACCGAGATAGGCTATTGTAGAGGGTCCCTACACCAAGGTGTAGGATTAGACGAGACATCTCTAGGTGCCATGGAGTGCACGTAGTCACCCGTCGAAGTTGAATGATTTTTTGGTCTCAGGGCTCTTAAGGGACTATGCCCGAACAAGGTAGCCCAGAAGCAATGACGTTGTCGCACACAAAAATGATGCACCTCCTCTAGCATTCATTGGCCACCTAGATGTGTCGGCATAGTCGGTTTGGTGCCACAACCCACCGTTTGCAAAATATACCGTTTGACAGCCTTACACTGGCTCAAACTACACTATTCCATGCGTTTGCAAACAATAGGGCAGCGAGAGCACCGATTGGAGAAGGAAAAAACCAAGACAGGATATTGTAGAGGGTCCCTACATTAAGGTGTAGGATCAAACGAGACATCTCTAGGTGCCACGGAGTGCGCGTAGTCACCCATCGAAGTTGAACGATTTTTTGGTCTCAGGGCTCTTAAGGGACTACGCCCGAACGAGGTATCCCGGAAGCAACGACAGTTGTTTCACGCACCAAAATGATGCCTCCTCTAGCATTCACCTGGCCACAGACATGTTCGGTGCAGTTGGTTTGGTGCCATGACCCACCATTTGCAAAATATACCGTTTGACAACCTTACACTGTCTCAAACTGCACTATTTCACGCGTTTGCAAACAATAGGGCAACGAAGAGCCGATTGGAGAAGGAAAAAATTGAGACAAATATATTGTAGAGGGTCCCTACACTGAGGTGTAGGATCAGACACGACATCTTAGGTGCCACAGAACGTGTAGGCACCCGTCGAAGTTGAACAATTTTTTGGTCTCAGGCTCTTAAGGGACTACACCCGAACGAGGTAGCCTGGAAGCAACGATGTTGTCACGCACCAAAATTGCCTCCTCTAGCATTCACCTGGCCACCCAGATGTGTCAACATAGTCAGTGGTGCCATGACCCACCATTTACAAAATATACCGTTTGACATCCTTACACTGTCTCAAACTACACTATTTGGCGTGTTTGCAAACAATAGGGCAGTGAAGAGCACCGATTGGAGAAGGAAAAAATTGAGACAGGATATTGTATAAGGTCCTTACGCCGAGGTGTAGGATCAAACGAGATGTCCTTAGGTGCCACGGAGTCCGCGTAGTCACCCGTCGAAGTTGAACGATTTTTTGGTCTCAGGGCTCTTAAGGGACTATGCCCGAACGAGGTAGCCTAGAAGCAACGACGTTGTCGCGCACCAAAATGACACCTCCTCTAGCATTCACCTGGCCACCAGACATGTTGGTACAGTCGGTTTGGTGCCACGACCCACCGTTTGCAAAATATTTTTGACAGCCTTACACTGTCTCAAACTACACTATTTGGGGCGTTTGCAAACAATAGGGTAGCGAGAGCACTGATTGGAGAAGGAAAAAACCGAGACAAGTTATTGTAGAGGGTCCCTATGCCGAGGTGTAGGATCAAACGAGACGTCCTTAGGTGCCACGGAGTCTGCGTAGTCACCCGTCGAAGTTGAACATTTTTTTGGTCTCAGGGCTCTTAAGGGACTACGCCCGAACAAGGTAGCCCGGAAGCAACGACGTTGTGCACACCAAAATGACACCTCCTCTAGCATTCACCTAGCCACCCAGACATGTTTTGCATAGTCGGTTTGGTGCCATAACCCACCGTTTGCAAAATATACCATTTGACAACCTTACACTGTCTCAAACTACACTATTTGGGGCAATTCCTGTTTGCAAACAATAGGGCATCAAGAGCACGCGATTGGAGAAGGAAAAACCCAAGACAGTGCTATTGTAGAGGGTCCCTATGCCGAGGTGTAGGATCAAATGAGACATCCTTAGGTGCCACGGAGTCTGCGTAGTCACCCGTCAAAGTTGAACAATTTTTTGGTCTCAGGGCTCTTAAGGGACTATTCCCGAACGAAGTAGCCTGGAAGCAATGACGTTGTCGCGCACCGAAACGATGCCTCCTCTAGCATTCACCTGGCCACCGGATGTGTTGCATATTGGTTTGGTGCCATGACCCACCGTTTGTAAAATATACCGTTTGACATCCTTACACTGTCTCAAACTACACTATTTGGCACGTTTGCAAACAATAGGGCAGCGAGAGCACTGATTGGAGAAGGAAAAAACTGAGACAGGCTATTGGATAGAGGGTCCCTATGCCTGAGGTGTAGGATTGAATGAGATATCCTTAGGTGCCACATAGTCTGTGTAGTCCGTCGAAGTTGAACAATTTTTTTGGTCTAGGGCTCTTAAGGGACTATGCCCGAACGAAGTAGCCTAGAAGCAACGACGTTCGTGCACCGAAACGATGCCTCTTCTAGCATTCACCTAGCCACCTTGAATGTATGTTCTTTGGTTTGGTGTCCACGGATGACCCATGTTTGTACCAAAAAATAAGGTCTCAAACCTACACTATTTGGCGCATTTGCAAACAATAGGGCAAGCGAGAGCACCGATTGGAGAAGGTAGACATTATTGTCAGAGGGTCCCTATGCCAAGGTGTAGGATTGAATTCCTTAGGTGAACGGAGTCATAATTGTTGAAAAAATTGTAATATTGAAAAAGTCACAAATTCTTCTCAGAAACAGAAAAAGAAGAAAAAGAACAAGAACAAGAAAAAGAAGAAAGTTGTAATTCTTCTCCTTTGCAACAATTCAACAAACTCATTTTTTCAACAATTACAAAACTTTTTCAACAATTACAATCAGAAATTGAAAGAGAAGAAGAAGATGGTTATGCAATTATTGGTTATTGTGAATACTCACCCAACAAAGATCCTGAATAATCCATAGATGATATGAATAGTTACTCTTGTTTAGTGTTCACCCACTCATAAAAAATAAATAAGCCTCTTCTTCTACTTCCCAAGCAAAACACTTTAATCCTCAAATGGTGAATCGATAGAAAAAAAAAAAAAAAAAAGAGGAACATCATTTCCTACTTCTATGGGGTCATCCAAGAAGAATCCTAATACTACTTTAGCCAAGACTCCATCTACCTCTTTGAGTAAGTCTCTTGCACCTCCTCTTGTCAAATCGATTTCTATTTCAATTATTCCTAAGAATGAAAATCCTACTCATGTCAAGGATTCCACAGTTCCTAATGTGCCTACCACTTCCTCATATTTTTACATCAGTGACCATTTTAAGAAAGATAAAATTCAAATATCTGAATATGAGTACATAAAAAAACACCCCAAGCATTTTGATAAACTCGTCTAGTTTATCAAAGGAAGTAGTAAAAATACATGTTCCAAGAATCCTACCAACACTAAAGAATCACTTCCCACTCCTAGAACCACTCATTCCTAGAACCTTCTTTCCTTAAAATCCTCCTCTTCTAGGAAATAAGAACCTTTCTATCTTTCCTTGTTGGTCAATGGACCTATAAATTGAATAATTGCATTATTGACTCCGGCGCCTCTGACAATGTCATGCTTATAAAATTTGCTAACTCTATTGGTATTACTCTCAGCCCTGCTATTGGCCATTGTTACTACATGAAAACAAAATAATTACCTCTTTTTGGCCAGGTGAAAGATTCTCAAGTAGAATTTGCAGACTTCCCTGACAAGAAAATCAAGATGGAAATACTTGTGGAAGACATGCTAGCTACGTATGGTATATTGTTGAGCCAAAGTTTCTATCACGATATTGGTGGGGATATAAAGATGGATTGGTCATACACCACCATACTCATCAATGGTAAAATGAATAATATCCTTATGATAAATAAAATTAAATACACAGTTCAAAAACCAAATGACCCAAGGGAAGACATCTTATTTCAAGATTCAAGGTATGAAATATTTTTCATGACTTAAGAGGAAAATGATAAGTTGCCCATGTTGATGGAGGAATACACATGCTTCCCTTAATTTCTTAACAATTGTACCATGCAATGTTGCACCATAGTAACGTTATATTCATATATGTTGCACCATAGTTTTTTAATTTTAAATCAAACATACATATAGAACTAATATACATAGAATATACATACATAGAAGGATATCATGTGCAATGAATTCGAATCAAACATAGAAGTAATATCGTTATGAAAACCAACACATGGATATATAATGTATCAAACTAAGTGTGTTGAATGCACGTCTCTGAAAATATAAGTTCATAACATGTGTACATCTCGAACTAAGTGTGTCATACATATAGGACCACATGCGGTCGCATAAGGCTATATATACAATGTCCTATGAAGAATCATGAACTAGGACCAGCTGGCCCATATATATATCTATGTACATCCAGGTCCTATGAATCTAATCATGAAACATCTTCCCTCTCTTCACCTTGCTAGAAGTAGCATGTCCACGACCTGGGGATGTAGTGGAGGGAGATGCCACTACGGATTTCATCCATGTGGTCCTAGGCGTCTCTAAGCAGGCCTGCAACCTAACCTGCACATTCATAAACAACAAGTTTTTAACACCCAGATTTTTAAAATACATTCAAAATTTAGAAACTTAGAATTTAGTTAAAATGCATGTGAAATCTTACCGCAATGTCATGATCCCTATCAATTTTTCGTTGACGCGTGGCAGGGACAACAATAGACTCACGAGGGGTAAGCTACATACAAATAATTAAATTTCAAATTAAATATTTCATGTACAAAATTTGATATTGTAGATTTAAGTAATAAGAAATAATTCCTAAATAAATTTAACAAATTTGAAAAATTGTACCTCAGTTAGTGGATCTGCAGATGCTATGGCAGTATCTACAGCAGCCTCCACAGTCTGCATATATGGAGGAGTCTCTCTGGCAGTCATAAGCTATACAAAAAACATGTACAAATCAATATTAATCTACATGACTGCCACATAACAGAGCCAAAGCATAATCCACGTGAACTTCCACAATTAGAAACAAAGTGTAAAGAGAAACTAACCTGCGTAAAAGTCACGTGAGGCGTGCCAGTAGCCTCAGTTCCCAGAGTAGATGATGACCCGCTAGGCTCCTGCGTATAAAAGACAAACATATATTAATATGTACATGTACAGGTGAAACATTATAATAATAAAAGTGCACAATCAAATGAAATTTGAAATTTAAGTACAACTTGAAACTTACGTTTGTAACATGCCCAGCTGCAGTAGCTAGCATGTCGACGCCGGATGTTTCCTTCACCGGCTCTTGCTATTTAAAATAAAATAAAAAATTAGTTTTTACATGTATGTACATAACGTACAATCAAATACATATATATTAAAATCTCAAACATGAATTAAACTATTGTATATATATATTAAATATTTATTTGACATTTACCTGTGAAAGACCAAGATCCTTTGCACCAGTTCCAAAAACATCCACCATCATCTCATCTAGAGAAAAGAAATCATGTGATCCAACAAATGATGTCTCACCCGCAGTGCATACGGCACCACATGATCCACAGTGGTGTGGTGCGCTAGAACTGGCGCCTCCACCAACATCACCAGATGCAATCTGCTCACTATGCTGGGTCAGAGTGTCAGTGAGCTCCCTCAATGCATGTAGTGTGTCAATCTCCACAACCTCCTTCACTGTAGGAGGGATAACTGAAGGCAGTGGGGGTTTTGGGGCATGGGGGATCCTTGGTTGACCTACGCGTGCACCAGGTCTACTCTGTGCAGAGCCACCACCTCGCCCATAAAAATAAGAAAAGTCAAAATAATTTGGGACCTCATTAAGCACAAACTGCAATATAATTTCTTTCAAAAAATAGAGAGGAACCTCATTGTTGTTGCATGGTGGATAATCAAAAACCATCCACCATCGGTCCCAAAAATTGTTCTTGATTCGGTCATCGTGGCACCAATGGATTGGGAACCGTTTGCAAGTAGCTGCGGGGGGGCATTGGTTCTTGGGTCAGTAAATAATGCACAAATGCGGTCTTTTCCAATTTTTTTGTCTTTTACGGCCGCATGGGATAATTTATCTACATACCACTGCCTACAATCACCTCTAAAGGTATTCCATCTGTCTATTTGGTTGGTTGCGGAGTCAACTTCGCCAATCAATGTTTGCAATGTGTTGGCTAAAGTCATGCAGGACGGATTTGTGGCATGATTTTGTCTTATAGTCTGAATAAGGTTCTCAATGACAATTTTATTTTGTCAGATTCTTCCAACGATATCAGCTTGTGTTCTTGTTGGTTCCGTGGGGATAGAAGGAGCCACAGGAGGTGGATCTATGTTTGGAGGAGGGTTTTGAGGAATGTTTGGAGGGTTTTGAGGATTGTTTGGAGGGTTTTGAGGAATATTTTGACGGTTTGTAGGATTACAAGCTTGCCGAGCAACTGACAAAACAAAAAAATTGTATACATAAACAAAAAATTGAAAAACCCATGAAAATCACAAAAAATAACCTAAAATGCAAACAAATTGATCAAAATCGAGGGCTTACCTCTTTGTCTTGGTGGCATGGTTGAAACTATCGCAATCCAGAAGTCCGAAGAGTAATTTTTAGGGGGTATTCAAAGTGCGAGTGCCAAAGGTCTAGGAGAAATCGCAGTTGGAAAGGAAAAATGGGGGAAAATGAGGAGTCGCGGGTCTTTTTTTTTTGTCTCAGAGGACTGCGATCGTGGTTTTAGGTTCGGAAATCACCGAACCTATAAAAAACAATTACGCGAGCATGGTTTAGAAACCGCGATCATGCTTGCGGTACCTAAATTTTGGGTTTTTATGTCCACTTAATTGTCCACCAACTTGCTGCACTTACCCCATGCAACACGACTTATGTTCACAAGATATTATCCCACACCACATAATATGACTACACGAACATACAAACAATATGAAAACATTAGATGCACACCAAGCCACACTATTAGAAATAAACAAGTACAAAACCACGACCCCACCATAATATGAATATCACTAATGTGCACTTTCCACATTACCACATTTTCATGGTTACAACATTGGCATACTCATTTTTCATTATTTAACTTTAACAATTTAAAGAGTAACTAACATGAAAGCACACATTTTCCTTTTTTTTCTATACCACATTTATTTTGGTTCGTTTAATACTTAACATTCATAGTGGGTTCCATCTAATTTAGTTTGTTTATATTATTGCAAATAAATTGTATAACTCGATTGTTAATTAGGAGTAACTTAACATTACACATTATAAGATAGGGTTTCCAAATTAGAAAATATGCTTCCTCCATTACTTGTTTTCATGTGGATCAATTCACATCCACTTTCACAACATAAGAACGATCTAATAAAGTTATGAATACTCTCCATAATAATTAAAATCCTTAGACAAATAACAAAAGAGTATATTCTCAATTAAAAAAGAGTATATTCTCAATAACAAAAAGCAAGTTACAAATTTCCTTTACAATTAGTGTCTTAATGGTGCATTAACACATAACCCAATAGTCTCTGTGGTCCAAATCACTTTGCATCACTTTCACTTCTAATGGTGTTTAGTTCCTTGGAAAACCACTTAAATGCGTTAATACAACATCAAGTCATTCAAAACAAAGGAGACACAATACCTTTATAATCATTACAACTAATACACCTCCACACGCCCAAAGACCTTCCATTAGGTTCATGGGGAAGAATCATGATCACAATGACAATACTTCTAGAATCTACAAGACTAAAAGATAATGTTTTCTTGATCCTCTTTCCATGTTGCAAACTTGTATTCCTCCAAATTCCCTAAGAATCAAATACGTTCATTATTTTTCCCTCGATGCTTAGCCTCAGGAAAACTTTACAATTCCATAGCTTAGACCCTACATCCTACAAGTCCCAAAAATGACTCTAAGCCATAAACTAAGGCATTCCACACAACCTCAACATTCATGAAAATAATGCCTAGGAGGAACCCCTTTTTCTCTAAACAAAATTTAATCATTACCATTCCTATAGGGTGGTTTCATGGCAATGATGACAAACATACATGACTCAAAAAAAAACCCAAGATTGGTGCTCTTATTACCTCTAAACTAGGTGGTGCAAAAGAGTGTTAAGGAAACTAGGTTCTCCCTTTAATTTTTAGTTATCTAACTAACATGCCCACACACACGGGGGGTGACGAACAAGGGTCTTACTCTAAGGTTGTCCCTTTTATCTTGGTTTTTCTACGAATTTCAAAGTAATAATAACACACAAAGGAGTTCATTCATGAATAATACACAAAAGTATGATATGACAGATCATTTCATTTCCAGTGAAAAAACATCTACAACATTAACAAGATATAAACCTATGATTAAATCACCCTTAGAGACGAATGACCATTTTCTAAAAGATGCCAATATAATACAATTTCTTACTCATCCCAAAATAATCAATAAATAACATTCACGTTCATAACAATAATGTTGATACATCTACTTAAACTTACATATATATTTTGTATTACAAAAACACTAGCAACACTACCATTTCCTTCTTGTCTCGCGTACTTGCAACCACTACATGGTAAACACAACTATTGATATGGCATCAAAATACAACCAAGCACGAAATACAATTTCATAGTTCTCTAACAATAAAGAAACTATATTTAACATAATTCAAAGGAGAGTAAGCATTGTAATACCATTACATTTTCGTTTCTAGAGAGAGGAGAGAGAAAAAACCAATTTCCCGCATTCTATTTATTTTCAAGCAAGTGTCAATAGAAAGTTTCCTATAGTCATGTACTTGTGTTTTCAAGGTTTTTCTATCGTTTTTTTTCTTGGATAAGTTCATATGACAGTTTTCACCAAGTATTAGCAAGTTTATAAAAACATCAAAATTTAGCCAAGTTGCTCAAAAAATAACATTCAAAAAACATCTTCAAGACTCAAACACACAAGGGAACAAATTCCTACCTATTCCCCTATATACAGGGAAGTGCTCACAGCTGACGGAACCACAAACTAGAAAACATGATTAAAATGAGGATCGTCTTTCTGGAGCTACTAGTTGTAAATGCACTAAAGTGGCCTTGTCGCACAATGATTGGAGGCCTATAAAACCTGCCAATAAAACTAGTTTGTAGGATGTTTTTATCCAAACTAAGGGATTTTAATAATTGTCCTGTAAATATATTAGAGTTATGCGGAAACCAAAATTCGTTCCGACACCTAGGGCCGGAACAACATGTTGAAATTAAATTGTAATTTTAACTTTCAACAGTTGTTCAAAGCTGCGAACTAGCCTGCTGGGATCCTAAACGCATTACAAAACAAGGTCAAATAGACATCTAAGGGATAAACTAGGGTTCGGTTGGACATTACACATGACAAGGTACATGACTAAAGTTTACCTTTCTCATTTTAAGATCTAGAAAGTTATTTTTCACCTCCATGGAAACCAATTTTTATTAACATTGCACAAAGTCGTCAAAAGTAGTTTCACTAAGTTCTCGTTTATCCTGCCAACTACATGGTTTCCTAAACAAAATATAGTAACGTAGTTCGTCTATCAGTATTACGAGATAAAGGAGAGAATAATGTTTACATTCATGGATACTTGTCGAGTGCATACCAAACAAAGGTACAGTCCGCTATAGGAAACATGTTTTAATTAATTTACCCAAAATTTACTCTTCTTTAATTTGATTTACGGTTCCATTCATAATTAAAAAAACTAGAACGTATAGGAAATCATGCAAGGATGAAGTGAGATGACCATGCCTATATTGATTTGGTAAGCATGAGAAGAAGAGTTGACAAAACACCACGCTATCTCCTACGAGCTGCAGACAAGATAGGAACCCGATTTATGGATCTAGATGAGCAAGTCTATTGGAAAACTCAAACATTCAAACAACCAAAGTTTCCACAACAAGTGAATATGTTTTTCCTAAGCCAAGTCATGCCATGTCCCTTTCAAAACTTTACAATGCTAACCAAGCAACAATAACACCAACTAACTGTCTAAGCCAATTCTCTCGCAATCCACGCATGACAAAATCAAGCATAAGCAATCCTTTGATCACATTACCTCTGGGAATTCTGTGAAATAATTCAAGTGCCCAAAAAATGTCCACATTTGGGATAAATTTAGAAGATCATACAATGCCAATAACTACTTGATGTTTGCTATGCCTATATCTCACGCAAGTTTGCAATCAACGCGAACCTACGCAAAATATTGACCGTCCCAGTCAATCCTTTCATCCGTCCAACCTCAAACCCTCAACCACCACTCCCTATTTCTCGTGCCCCACCATCTTACTGCGCGCTCAAGTATGAAACAATACTACGTGTGTTTGTTTTAAAAAATTGCAAACGACAATTTGACAAAATAGATAACAACATATTACATTGTTGTAACCTATATAGGTAACAATACATTACGTTGTTACCTATATAGGTAACAACATAATGTGTTGTTACCTATTCCATCAAAACTAATGGCGACACAATGGGAAATATTTTTTTACCTATTTTGCTAACTTACTTGAGAGATAGGGTTTTCCCTTTATGTCATAGTCAAACCCACCACACCAAACAAATGCGGCCAGAAAGAATGATTTTTTAACAAAGACAAGAAGAAGCTCCCCTTTTATCTGCATTTTGTCAAACATTTCACAAACTTCTACGACATACCTGTCAGGGAACTAACAACAAAACATTTTGCAAAATACAGATATATGAGGAATTAGCTAAGGTTGTGGAGCTGTCTTAAAAACTATCAAATTGCTTTTTCCTTAGAAACTTCCAAAGTCTATTCAGCAAACCTATAGAATGGATACTCGACAAATAACATGGAATATGTGACCGTAAATTTTGAGACATCTTAGCAGACAAAATAGACGCATTGTGTAAGTAGTAAGCAAGAGCAGGTTTAGACAAAAATTCCCTCAAATCCCAAGTTTTAGGATAAGACTATTTAAACTTAGTTTCAAATATATTTCTTTAACTAAACCAACTCGTCTTTATCCTGGAACCATTGTGTTCATGTAGCCACACATTTTTTTTCGAGGCATTAACAACAAATAAAGATCCTAGCGCATTATCCAAGCCTCCCAGAAGTTGGCCAAAGGCCTTTTTAACGCACCAGATTTTCAACGTATGGAATTTGGTATTCTAAGAGCCAAATTTAATATGGAATTCTGCCAAATTCAATCCCACAATACAAGACACATTTTATTTTATTTTCAACTCTTATTGTGCTTAGAGGATTTCCAAAGTCTGATTCAAAACTTCAATTTGGGAACAAACTGGGAGATGCTGACAGAAGAAGTGCTATCTGGCTTTACAGCTGCCAATGGCGTTTTCTTAGAAATATCCAGAGACTGCCTAACAAACCAAAATTTGCCTAATCCTGCCTAACAAACCAAAATTTGCCTAATTTTGCCTACTGGTGGACTTCAATACCCTGCTCCAAATCTGCAGCATGGTACACATAGGGAGGATATAGGCAGTGCCTTAAAACCAAAACAACAACCTGCTCAAGAATTACAAAAGAGCAATACTGCCCTCATACCAGGAAATTTGAAAAGAATTTTCCAAATACCTCCTCTGACAATCATTCTTCAATTATCCACCTAAGACAAAATTCTATCACCGATGAAATCTCAAATTAAATTTTTTTTTATTAAGTCTTTCTTGGTATAAGGTTGACACATCTTTTAAATTTTTTTTAGGGATTTAAGAATATTTAATATATATATATATATATATATATATATATATATATATATAATTTTTATTCTTTGTTCTTTGTTGTCAACATTTTAATTTTCAAATGATTTAAATCATTCAATTTTACTATTGGAATAGACCTTTATATTAATCTAAAGGAAAGTTACATAGTGGGGGACGATCCGGACAACTCACAGTACCACAAAACGCCATGAGGGCAACAGAAAACGCCACAAAGGCAACCGAAAGCGCCATGCAAGCTTACAAAAAATTCCGACTAAAAAGGCTCGGGCCTAGAAGTAGCCACAGAGCTAAAAACAAACTGAGAATATGAAGCCATCACCGAAGGAGCCGCGGGGCCAAAAGAAACAGGAGAGGCCGAAGCCATCACTGACCAAGTAACAAGAGGCACAAAGTGTCCTTTCTTCTCCTTAGACCTTGTGACCACAGTCCAATTTGTGGGTTGGGAAGGCAAGGCTAACAGAGAATCGAGGTGAGGACGATCCTTCTCTAGATCGGGATCAGAAGAATCAGTCACATGACATCTTTTAACACAACCACCAGAAGGGGGTATCTCCTCACTCATGGACTCTGAACTGCGGGGGAGAGGAGTCTCTTCAGTATCATGCACTATGAATGGTTGCCAACCTTTAGGTCACGAAGAATTCACTTTTTTCTTTTTTTGAATCTTATTTGAGAGAGAAAAAATGGGCGCGCTCCTCTCATGCCATAACTGTCCAAACCCTAGCTCTCCAGTTGTGGGTATCCCTAATGAAGTTGTTGAAGCGAGTATCATGATATTTAATTAGAGGATAGAAATTGGTTTTACATGAGGTTAGTTCCATGGGCATATCAATTTGGGGCTATTTGAACAAGGGATCCATCATTGTCAGGAGTGGTCATGTCTTAATATCCAAGTTCTAAAAGAGAAGCACATGATCTATTTCTCCTATTTGGACCATATTACATTCAATAGTTGGTTTTGGTTGTGATTGATAAAAGGTACAACATAATGATTAGAATTAATGGTAGATATAGGAGTGATAAATTAATATCCCATGTCAAACTTAAATGGGCTAAGGCTTGCTAGAAAAACCTTAAGAGGTGATGACATGATCATAATGTGATTCATAACGATTTAGGAAATGTGAAGATTACTCAATAAGAGGAAAGAGTAAGATTTACATTGGGTTCACTAAAGTGTAGTGAAAATGATGTGAATATATAATAAGGAGGATGTGAAAATTTGAAGAAGACTCAATTAGAAGAGAAATAAGATTCACGTAGGGTTCACCAAAGTGTAGTAATTTCGATGTGAAGATATAATAATAAAGAAGGGAAAATGTGAAGATGAATCAATCAAAAGAGAGAGTAAGATTCATTTCAGGTTCACCAAAGTGTAGTAAATATGATGTGAATATATAGTAAGATAGAAATGAAAACATGAATATAAATCAATTGAAAGAGAGCATAAGGTCCACTTTGGATTCATTATAATATATGAAAATAAATGGTGTCCTAATAAAATATGTTCTTTGTCTCTCTAAATGGGGTGATATAAAATAGGATTAAAAAGGGGGCCATACTAAATATGCACACCTTAAGTTGTAAGCTGCTAGAGACATTGAATTAATAATATGATATTACACACTCTATAGGAGCTATGTGGTTCTAAATCCTAGATCTAGAATAAAATAGTGGTTTCTAAGTAGTCCCTTATAGTAATTTGACAATAATAATGTTGTAATCAAGTTACAATTAGATTGGGTTGTAAAGATCAATATGTTGTATAAGGTTATAAGTCCCAAAGTGAGGATTCTAAGCCAAGTGCCAATAGATAAATAATATGCTACCATACTCTAATATATGCATGACCACATTGAAACAACATTTAAATCTTAAATGGAATAAAGGACAAAAGAGGTTAGAAATACCTACTTAAGTAAAGACACCATTGGTGCATTAATTACCCTCAGGGTCAATAACACCTTGTGAGAGATGTGATGCTAAGTATGCAATGCTCGAAGTATGAACTCTAAATAAGACAAATAAGACCAAGTTTAATACCTCTAAGGATTTGAGGACATTTTGGAGGGTTCCAAAAAACCGAATGAGTGATGATGATGTGTTGGAATACACACTCAATGAAGATCCTATATAGAAATCATGATGGGAGTTTGCAGTTTATCTAGCCAAAAGTATCGATCATGGTCAATGTTGTTAGATATGAAAAACTGCTCACCAAGCAGTATTAACCACAATTGATTCCATCAACTAGGGAAATATACTCTTTCAATAGTATCAACTATGATTGATATCATTTGCTAGGGAAATGCGATATCATGTGGAGGTCAAAAAAGCATGACAAATTGATGGAAGGAACTCAAAGTTCTAATAAATGGGTAACATGATGACAGTTTTTATGTGATGAAAGTAGTTATGAGGGTAATTGTAAGAGGATGAAAAGGTGATGTCATAGGAAGGCTATAAAAGGTGACTAAAGAGGTATAAAAACATGTGAAGTGTGATATAATTAGGATACATATAAAGGTTATATCATAAATACCACTTATAACCATACCAATGTAACAAGTGAAGGATACATTTAACCATTTATGGTAACTCCAAGTTCCCATTAATATCCCTGAGGATACCAATTTGGAGAATTCAATATACCAATGATTCCTATAAAGAGAAAAATCTATCAAAACAAAAAAATAGGTTAATGCGGTACATATGTGTCCTTGGATATGGGACATGTGACCAGAATCTTTCAATCACACTTTTTTTTAACCTATAAATGGATTATCCTTTATAGAAACCTTAGCTCCTTGATTTGTGAGCTAAAAAAGGGTTATTCTAGATTTGATTTGTGATACCTAAACACCCCACTCTGTTGATTACTTCCTACATAACACTATTATGAAGAGGTATAAAACCCATGTAATTCTCCCTCCTAGTAGGTGTGTAAAAACATGTGAAATTAATGCAAAATTGTGTCATTCCCTAAACCCAATGGCACAAGATGAGATAAGATACTTCGTATTTCAAAAAGTAAGAATAATTATCCTTGTAATGCAAAATTATCTTCAAATGTTATCTATCGAAAATAGCTTATAAGTAGTCCCCCCAAAATGGTTTTAAGTGTTTTTTTATCATAGAGTGATCAATCCTAAAATTTTGAACCTTCTAACACGCAACCAATACAAGTTAAATTCAACAACAAATAAAAGGTTGACCCCAAAATAATTTTCTTTGGAAAGTTTAATTCAAAATGAAGGTAGGGAAAAATAGTTAACCTTGGACAGAAATATCAACAAACTCTTTCCAATGTAGGTGATTCTATCTTAGACATGATAGAGTGTCAACTAATGAAATCCATAGGGTGAGGATCCCTAATAAACACATCATATCAAAAGAAAGATCATATAATTGTTTAGGAATGTTTCTAAAATAAGTAAAGAGTCAAATAGAGGGGTAACCATGTCAATTAATCATTTTTATTAGAGTCAATACAAACCATACACATAAAATCAATTAAAAGCCATTATAAAATGGCTTTTTTCATTTTCCTGTACACTCTCGGGTAGAGCATTAATGATATCCTTGTATTTATAAGGGTATATTTGAATATAATCTATGATGGATTGAATTATTTTTATCCTCCTCGTTATGTTTTTAGTATCATATATTTGTGCTACCTTAACTAATCTTCTTTTCTATTTGCATTGCTATAAAGTATCGCAACATCTTCTACTTGGTCCACTATTTTTCCTTCTTCTTGTTCTTCCTCTTATTCACTCCACTTATCTTCTTCATGTCCCACTTTTCCCTTTCTATCCTCCTACTCTTCCTCCTATATTTTACGTATCATTTCAAATTTATTGGCGATTCCCTTATTCCTTATTTGTTGTTTCATTCTCTTTTGTGACTGTGAGATGAGTTATATTGATGAGTACATTACTTATTTACTTGGATGATCTTTGGTATACTTTTACCTACCTCCCCCATGGCTATTTGTTTTGAAATTGATTTTTTAGAACCCTCCACTCTTGTATCTTAATTTTTCCTTTTGTCATATGATGGAGTCATTATATTTTTTATTTGTTCTTATCCCAACCACTCTCTAGTCATGGAGGATTTGACCTCAAAATAATTTTCTTCTCTCCAATATGATCCCTAGACTTAATATCATTTCAAGCTCTTTGGTACTCTTTTTTGGTCTGCCAAGAGGGCTATCATTGATTATTATTTATGACGTTAATCCATTAGCTTCTCATTCATAATTTTCTCATGTTACTCCGTTAGCTTCTCATTCTACTTTTCTCCATGTACATGGGAGGGTAATTCTTTTTATTGTTATGCAAAGTTTGGAAATCATTTATATTTTTCCCATGTTTCTTCTATAATATCATCAATATTAAGGAGTATTTCCTTCCTTGGATCTTTTAGGAAGGTTATTAGTTATATTATTACATTATCTAGTAGTTCATTTGTAATTTCATATGGTAGAGGGACAATTTTAGAGGTTCATCACATGTATGGATGAATGTAAAGAAAGCTTATGTTGACCCTAAAAATCACCTCTTTTTCATATTTGGAGAACATTTTTTTTTTATATCATGTCCCTTCCTACTACCATTATGAAAATATATTCTCCCTATTGTAGGACTATGTTAATTTGTTTAACTATGGGCATAATGTCCGTGTGATTTTTTATTTTCTCCCCCGCTATTTCGTTCTCCACCACTATTTCATTTTATGCTCATTATGATAGTCTACATACTTATAGAAGGGTATTTTTGAAATACATTCAAAAGAAAACAAGAAGGCATCCATAGTAGAAATTATTCTTACCCTTATTTAATATTCTCCATGTTTTCATTTAGATTATCCAAATATGCCTCACATAATTTGTATTTAGATGAGGTTGCTACTATTTCGTAAGCCACTAAGGCACTTATTGCATGTGCGTCATACTCCTAATTAGCGGGGTACATCTTTCAGGTCACAAATTTAGTGCATCTTTCTTAATAAGTGTTATAGCAATCACCTACTTGTTATGTACAATCCCTAATGTCCTCATGAAATCCTTTCTAATCATGGTAACTTTCTTATCATATTGGTGTATACAATGAACCTCATTCTTCAATCATGTTATCCATTCCAAAACCTTATTTACAATCTAACATGGTTGATATAATCAATAAACATGTTGTGTAGTCTACTCAAAATAATTCTAATTTTTTTCTACCAAGTAGAAGAAAGGGAACCTACTCCATACATAAAATTTCATCGATGTAATTTCCCATACATTCATATTCCATTCCCATGTGTTATATTGATTTTCAGTTGGATCAAATGTTTTCTATTTACTTCCATTCGTGTATGGTCAATATTTGTAAGTTTGGAATGTATGTGCTTCTATATATACCCATAGTGATCTACCTTATAAGGAATCAAAGAGAAAGCTCCCTCAAATACAGTGCAAAAGACTTCAATATTTTCATCCTTATGTATGGCTTTTTCAACTCATTTTCTTCTATGATTATAGGCGACACCAAGTTCGCCTTCTTAGTTATCCATGGTATCACTTATTTATTACAAAATTATCCAAGTCATTCTAGTTATTCTCACTTGGATTGATCTAAGACTTATGAAAAATAAATTGATTGTAAGCTATCACCAACTTCCTACTTATATTTTTTTATTTTTCATTCCCTCCTTTAATCCCTACAATTTTCTTCCCACAATTGGATTTTGTTTACTTTTTCTCTCAATTCTAGCATATTTTTACCTTTTTACTCATATGTCTACTTGATTTCCCCTAATAAAATATTTCATCTACCTTCAAAATCAATAGTCTCCAATTCCATGGTTCACTCCTAATTTCACTTAGATTGTAATTTTATAGTTTATTTTAGGAAAATTCCTTGCAGTTTTTCAATCCCACCTTGCCAAACCACCAGATTGTCTATTTTTAATTTGGCAACACTCACTATTTTTAATTTCTATTTAGATTTTTCCCCTTTTTTACTTTTCATGTTTTTCTTACTCTTTTCTAAAATTGTTTTGGTAATTTTTTTATTAAAAAGAAATAAAATTGTGTTTATTGTTCTTTGTTTTTTCCAAAATTATTTTGACGTTTTTCAAAAAAACAATTTTTTGGAGGGATATCCTTATGTTTTTTTTTTCTCCAAAAAATACCTTTGTCTTATATATTTAAAAGCTTTCCCTTATATCTTATTATACAGAAACATAGGTTTAAGTCTTTTGTCATTTACATATTTGGTCCACATAATATATGATAAGGTCTTCAACTTGATCACACTGATGGTAATATTTGTGTTACAATATGAGGCCCTAGTCACCTTATTTTTAACTTACCAAGTTTTTTGTATCTATTGTCATATAGGAGTACTTTATTGCCTTTGTGAAATTTTGTGTTCTTGCAATGGTATTCACGTCATGACTTTTTTATTTATTATTATTACACTCAATTGTATGTGGAAATCAACCTTTTTCCATCCAAGTTTTCTAGTTGCATCAATTGTTCATAAAGGGATTTGTCTTCATTCATCCAAAACGTTACCATCATATATAAACTTGGAATAATAAAATCCATAGGAATTGTAGCTTTGTATCTGTACACCAATTAGAATGCACAATATTTTGTAAGTCTCTAGATAGATATGTAAATATGGACATATCATTTTTTGGTAATTAATGTAATGTCCCCTTTTTCCTACGCCAAATGGCCCAAGGGACAAGTCGGGTCCAAAACATGGTTAGACCTAGGGGGGCTGTGGATGCTGGAAGCTTGTGGGAAGGGGCCCCATAGTTAATATCCTAGTTTGGTGTTTGGGGGTCACTTTTGGATACAACGACTCAAAAGGGAAAAAGTAACTATAACTAATTTTATGTTAGTGGCCCCTCCATGGAATGAAATGCGCTAGGGTTGCAGGGGCTCATTTTCCAAGGGAGAGTATATAAGGAGTCGGGGAAGGAAGCAAAGGCACTTTTTGTTGCACACTCTTAGCCTTTTCTCGTGTAGCTGCTACTGTTGTGTTTCTATAGCTTATGGAGTCAAATCCCACAGGGACCCTATCTTCGGTAGTGAGAGACCCGTCCCTAGCTAGCATGCCATTCTTCAGTAGTGAGATACCTACCCTAGTCTGTCATCTTGGAGCCGTATTCTAGGTTGTGCTACAGAGATATTTCCAGAGGGTCAGAGGAAGGGTTTCGAGGATTTTTGGGGGCTTTCATGGAAGACAATCAAAGGGTCTCTAGATCTGACTCACGATAGCCATTTAGGCTAGGCGTGATAGTACGTGGAAGGCGCCTCCCTCATTTCTCGACTCTATTCCTAACGTGGTGACTTTTTTCCAGTCGTCCGTGTCAGATCTGCAGGTGGCAGCGCTATTCCCTATATCTTCCATTGTTATTTCCAAAGACCCTTATTTTACTCTTTTATTTAGAGGGTCACAGACCTCTGAAGTTGTCTAGCCACCTAGGGCTTTCTGTACGTTTTATGGCAGCAATATATCATCCTATAATTATTATTACTGTTGCTAGCATCCCTTGAATTTCCATGCATTGTGGGAAAATATGTTGTGTAATATTAATTTAACACCATTCGCTGTCCTAGTTGGACATTTTCATTAAAAATTAGTATTTTACTTTGCTGTAAATTTTCTATATTTTGTGCATTTTTAAGGGGTATCCTACAAGGGATATTTCTTGGTATCAGAGCAGAGGTCTTGAGGTCAAGACTCACAGACCGTGGTGGGCTATGATGTCCCATGGACATCCACTAGTCCCAACGTAAGGTAGGGAGATGTGCCCCATAATTCCCTTGGTCACACTGCCCCGACTCGAGCGGTCCTCTGGTGGACGGAAGGTCCACCCTTAAGTGCCACAGTTGTATCAGGCACTATCAGGTCAGTATTTTGGTGTAACAGAAAATTCTCTTGTGATGTCCCTTGGACATCTTCCAGTCCCATCGCAAGGTAGGGAGATGTGCCCCGTAATTCCCTTGGTCACGCTGCCCCGACTCGAGTAGTTCTCTGGTGGATGGAAGGTCCACCCTTAAGTGCCATGATTGTATTGGGCACTATCAGGCCAGTCTTTTGGTGCAACGACAACCGCTCTTAGTATCAGAGCAACTATTTCTCCAGCCTGTTGGGATTAAAAGATGGGGGACAAAGACAATGAGGATATAGGGGTAGAGCTGATGAAACAATTGTTCACCAGCATGGTAAAGCAACAGGAGACTACCAATCTCTATTTGAGCCAGCTCATTGGGAGATTAGCACAGGAAAGGTTTGATACTCATGTGGAAAGAGGAGAAAATAGCAACAGGGGACAATATGGTCAAAGAGGTGAGGGTGGACATTCAGGACAGTGGTCCCCCCATTCTTCTACCAGGCCTCTGGGGTCTCACGAACCTTCATTCTTGAAGGATCCAGAAGTTTCACAGGTACGACAGCCAGGGGAGGTTATAGATGAGTAGTCTTGTTACCAGACTTTAAGTGATGGTTTTCGTGGCAACATGTCATTCTAAGAATATTGCAAAATGAAGATTGGTAGCAGGCTAGGAGAGATTACCAGGCACACAGGTACAAGAGATGCAAAGGATGTTGGGACAGATTTCTGTTCCACATTTTGATGATTCTAAGAAGTGTACTGCACAATCTTGGGTGTAGAAGTTGAAGACACACTTCGATTTGAATCCTATGCAGGAGGAAGATGCAATTAAGTTTGCAATCTTACATCTAGAGGGAGACACTCATGATTGGTGGCATCATGGGTTGATTACATAGGGACACCTATACATCATGACCTATGCAGAGTTCACAAAGAGGCTAGTGGGCAGGTTTGATGAGAGGGACCCTGACAAGTATTTTAGAGAGTTGACTCATCTAAGGCAGACCGGTTCTGTGGATCAGTATATCACCGATTCTCAGAGACTATCAATCATGGTACCTGATATTACAGAGATGAGGTTGATTTCCCTATTCACAACAAGTTTGACATATGCTCTCACTATATTTATAAGGGCATTCGAGCCTTCTTCGTTGCATGAGGCTATTAGGAGAGCCCGTGACCTGGAGTTATCCACTCCTAGGTCAAGGTTTCCACCTTGAGTGTAGCCTAAGGGTTTCCCTTCAAGAATCGGGGGTCCGCAACCGAAGGTACCTCCACCTAGGAAGGATACAACCTGGATACCATTCGGAGCTAGTGAGGAAAATGAGGAATTGAGGCGAAAGAAACTATGTTTTGATTATCGCGCACCTTGGGTCCCAGGACATGATTGCAAGGGTAGAGGGAGGGCCTAGTACATAGAGGTCTTCGAGGAGAGTGATGGTGACGAGTAGTTGGACACACAACCATTAGAGGATGATGATGGTAAGGCATTAGATAGTGTGGGTGGGGAGCAAGATAGTGAGATTTTCCCCCAGGAGACTATTGCCACATTGTTTAGTACCTCAAGGTACAAGGCATTTAGAGTTAGGGGAGTTTTGTAGGGAAAACGAGTGGTGGTACTCATTGATAGTGGGGAAACCCATAAATTTATTGATGCCTCATTGGTTGAGAGGTGGGGGGTTACAGATAGGAATTTGAGGGCTTCAACGTGGTTGTAGCCAATAGAGATTCTATGAGATGCACACGACATGTTCCCAAATTGAGCATCACGATGGGTAACTATACAGTTACCAATGATTTTTATGTTGTTGGTATTGGAGAGACCAACATAGTGCTTGGGGTATAGTGGCTCCATTCCCTTGGTGAATTTTGAACTAACGTCCAGATGATGGAGCTGAAGTTTAAGTCCAAAGGGAGGAATGTGATCTTGAGGAGCTTATCTTCAGGGGCACCCTGAGTTGTTATGGCTAAGAGGATCAAGAGAATCTATAGGCACGACAAGGTGGATTGGGTAGTACACTATTTGGTTTCGACCAAGAAATTAGAGAAGGGACAATAGTAGTACCATGTGGGTATATAGAGCCTATTGGAAAAACACAGTGCCATGTTTGGTGACATACCTCCAGGAATACCTTCGAATAGGGGATTCAAGCATGTGATTGAAATAGAGGATGCTAGACCGGTGGTCACGTCTCCTTACTATCACTCCAAACAGTTTTAGGACGAGATCGAGAAGACTATACAGGAGCTCATGGATATGGGACATATTAGGCCGAGCTCTAGCCCTTTTACTTCTTCAGTGGTTTTGGTGAAGAAGAAGGATGGGACCCTGCGGATGTGTATGGACTACTGGGCCTTAAAGAAGAAGACAATAAAGAACAAGTACCCTGTACCCCGCATTGATGAGTTGTTGGACGAGCTACATGGTGCAATCTATTTTTCAAAAATAGATTTGCGTTCTGGATATCATCAGATCAAAGTCAGGGAGCAAGATGTGCATAAGACAACGTTCAGATGCCATTATGGGCACTTTGAATTCTTGGTGATGCCTTTCAGATTGTCTAATACTCTAGCTACATTCTAGTCTTGCATGAATCATGTGTTCAACTGCCACTTGTGGAAGTTTGTATTGGTTTTCTTCGATAATATTTTAGTCTACATCAGGACATGGGAGCACCATATCAGGCACCTAGGTGAGATACTGGGGATATTAGAAGCTAATTATTTATATGGAAAGCCTCTAAGTGCGAGTTCAACATGACCAAACTTCTTTACTTGGGATATGTAATTGGTGGGGGTATAGTGAAGGTGGATAGAGGTAAGATATGGGCAATCCTAGATTGGCCGCCACCTAGGACATTATCACAATTGAGAGGATTCGTGGGGTTGTGCACATACTACCAGAGGTTCGTGAAGAATTTCTCTCGGTTGGCTGCTCCATTGACTGATTTGACCAAGAAGGGGGCATTTGTTTGGATAGACGTAGCACAACAAGTTTTTGATCACTTTAAGGAGGTGATGAGTTTGTGTCCCATCCTCACATTACCAGAATTCTCTCGCCCATTCATTCTAGAGTGTGATGCATTAGGAGAGGATGTTGGGGCGATTCTCATGTAGGATAGGCATCCCATCGCCTATGATATTCATAAATTGAAACCCATGGAGAGAGGGTATTCAATTTACGACAAGGAGATGTTGGCCATCATGCATGCCTTGGCCAAGTTTAGACAATACCTTGTGGGTAGAAAATTTGTGGTTCGTATGGATCAAAATAGTTTGAGGTTCTTCCTGGGATAGAAAGATCTCAATGATCACTAGCAAAGATGGGTAAACAAGGTGAAAACCTATGACTTTGACATAGAGTACACTAGAGGTAAGAATAATATTGTTGTTGACGCTTTATCTAGGAGGTCTTACCTCGTTGCTATGCTTAGTTCTATGTCTAATATTTTTAGCGGATTGGAAGGCTCATATACTTATTGAGTACTCCAAAAACCAGTTTTTTGGGGAGATCATGGATAGTAGTATACAGGACGACTGATACAGAGTAGTGGATGAGATCATTTTCTACAAGGATAGGATTTTCCTTGTACCAAGATCCAAAATGAAGGAGAAAATCCTTCGTGCAGTACACGATACACCACTAGCTAGACATCTTGGGTATTTCAAAACATACACGTTCATCAGGGAAATATTTACATGGAAGGGAATGAAGGACGATGTCCTTAATCATGTCAGAGAGTGTATGGTTTGCCAATGAACCAAATCCGAGCGTTCTTTCCCAGCAGGATTACTTCAGCCTCTCCCCATTCTCGAACAAAAATGGGATAACATATCTATGGAATTTATCACTAGGCTTCCCTTGGTGCATGGGCATAGTTGCATTTATGTTGTAGTTAACTAGTTAACTAAGTATGCTCATTTCTTTTCCCTACCCAAGGGGCACGAGGCAGTGGATGTGGCCCGTATCTTCTATACCAGTATTTTTAAGCTACATGGGTTGCCTAAAAACATTGTCAATGATAGGGACAAGATCTTCATGAGCACCTTTTGGCAAGAGATCTTCAGACTAGCTAGTACAGAGTTGACCCCTAGCACTAGCTACCACCCACAAATAGATGGATAGATGGAGATAGTCAATAAGTGGATAGAAGGCTACTTGTAGAATTATGTAACAGGACACCAATGGGCATGGATTAAATGGTTACACATGGGTGAGTACTGCTACAATACCACCTGCCAGATGAGCATATGTATGACCCCTTTCCGAGCTCTGTATGGGTACGACGCCAGGACATTTGTAGATTTGGTAGTACCAGATAGTCAAGCTCCCAAAGCTCGAGATTGGTTACAGGAGTACCAGGATATTCTCAAGGCTCTAAGAGAGAATATTTAGAAGGCGCAGAATCAGCAGAAGGTATTCGTAGATCAACATAAGACAAAGAGGTTTTTTGAGGTTGGGGATCTAGTGTTCCTACGTTTACAACCATATAGGCAATCCTCACCGAAGCAGAAGGGTGTAGAGAAATTGAAACCATGATTTTATGGTCCGTACCAAGTGGGTTCGTCGAGTAGGGGCAGTTTGCATATGAGCTAGATGTACCGGAGCACAGTAAGATACATAATGTCTTCCATATTTCATGCCTTAAGAAGGTGCTCGAACCGCATATTGTACCATCTACAGAGCTACCGCCTCTAGATGAGGAAGGGGAAGTTGGTGCTGGAACTGGAAGCCATTATTGAAATGAGATAGAGGGGGGCTCAGGAGCTGATTAATCACTGAGTATTTGGTGCGATGGAAGGGACTGCCACTTGAGGATGCTACTTGGGAGGAGCAGATTTTGCAGCATCCTAATTTGCGTTTTGCTTGAGGGACAAGTAAATTTTGGAAAGGGAGGACTGTAATGTCCCCCTTTTCCTAGACCAAATGGACCAAGGGACAAGTCATGTCCAAAACGTGGTTAGATCCAGGGGGCTGTTGACGTTGGAAGCTTGTGGGAAGAGGGCCCCGTAGTTAATATCCTAGTTTGGCATTTGGGGGTCACTTTTGGACACAATAACTCAAAAGGGAAATAGTAACTATAACTACTTTTATATTAGTGGTCCCTCTATGGAATGAAATGCGATAGGGTTGTGGGGGCTTGTTTCCCAAGGGAGAGTATATAAGGAGTCAGGGAAGGAAGAAAAGGCAATTTTTTGTTTGCACACTATTAGCATTTTCTTGTGCTAGTTGTTGTTGCATTTCTACAACTTGTGGAGTCAAATCCCACAGGGACCCTAACTTCAGTGGTGAGAGACCCATCCCTTAGCTAGCAGGGCATTCTTCAGTAGTGAGAGACCTACCCTAGTCTGCCATGTTAGAGCCATATTCTAGGCCGCGCTACAGAGATATTTCCAAAGGGTCAGAGGAAGGTTTCGAGGATTTTTGGGGGCTTTTAGGGAAGACAATCAAAGGGGCTCTAGATCCGACTCACGACAGCCATCTAGGCTGGGCGTGACAACACATGGAAGGCACCTCCCTCATTTCCCAACTCCATTCCTAATGTGGTGAATACAACCTCTATTTGGGGGTTTTTTCAGTCAGTCGTGTCAGATTTGTAGGTGGCAGTGCTATTCCCTATATCTGTCATTGTTATTTCCAAAGACCCTTATTTTGCTCTTGTATTTAGAGGGTCATGGACCTCTGAAGGTTGTCTAGCCGCCTACAACTTTCTGTACATTTTTTTGGCAGCAATATATTATCCTATAAAATGTCTTCATAGTGTTGATTATCACTATTGCTAGCGTCCATTGAATTTCCATGCACTGTGGGCAAATATGTTGTGTAATATCAATTTAATATCATTCACTGTCATAACTGAACATTTTCATTAAAAATTAGTATTTTACTTTGCTGTAAATTTTCTATATTTTGTGCATTTTTAAGGGGTATCCTACAAGGGATATTTCAATTAATCAATTCTAATTAGCTCATTTCATGACTTGTTATGCAATAAATTGAATAATTTCTACACATTTCTTACTTAATAAAAAATATCATCCACTAGGTCACACTAATTATCCATCATTGACCATTTAAAATAGCATTCTCATAATATAAGACACATATTTGGACATATGGTCACCATCTCCAAGAGACATATTACATTGTACATTGTGCCTAGATGAATTTTACCATGTCATAACAAAGTTTCTAGGCTGAATTTTCCCTAATTTGACAACTTCACCTTAGAAACCTAACGTTCTCATTTTTAAATCCATAAGTTACCCTAGTTGGTCAAGTGTCATTTCAACAAGAAATATGTCACAATAGTCACCTATATAAGGCATATTCATTTAACCTATTTTGAGGGCCTCACACTTCACATCTTTAGGCTACCCATGAGATCACAAAAATGACCTAATTGATAAATCAGTCTTTCAAGTATATCTAACCAACTTTAAGTTTGCACACATCATTCAAAGTTGTCCCAAGATATTTTCCTAGCTACATCACACACCAAAGATTATTGTTGAGTGTTGAAGGACCTAATAGGATAGTCATTACTATAACACATTTTGATATACATATTTCACACATTTCCCGAGGTAGAAGAATTATATAATTTTGATTCCTATTAGGATTAGTGTTGTGTAGGCATTGTGTGTGCCACACAACCCCAAAACTACGAACCCCTTTTTATGTCCCTAAGAAAATAAGAAGAAGAATCCCTAATCATCTTCACAAGTACAATCACATAAATTCAGCCATATAAGAAAAAGCTAAAAACACGTAGAGGACATGATTCCAAAGGCAATATTCATCATAATCAGCAAAGGGACAAATCCATCCATCTTGGATAAAGTCACTAAGGAAACATTTTCTGCTACAGATGACTTCATCCCATAGTCATAATCACACTCCTAGATTTTAAGAGTAGTTTGAAGATAGTCTACACACCCTTCCTACACTTTTTTAGACCATTATCATTGCATATCAACCTGAAATTGGTGCAATCCTATCTAACCTTAATTTTTACATTTCTAGTTAGCTCCTTTATGATAGAGTAATTTATCATATTTTAGCTGAATATGATTTAGGATCTGAATTTTTTATTACTATAATGTGATATTATTTTATAAATACATTGTTTTTTAATATATTAATTAGATTATGCCTAATTTTGATATTAGATTTGGTAAACCCACACATTTTGATTAGATGCATTCCTACGACTTTGTGCCTTACCCATAGGGTTTCACATTTCATCTTATAATCTTGGTATTCATATTTAAATTTGGGAATTCTCTATATTTTGTGACCTAAATATTGTTTTTAGACTTCTCCCCAGGATCTCATGCTCATTACTCCTATTAGGGACACTTTTTAGGGTCTTGCATGGGCTAAAATACCTTTCAAATTGACCATAAAAACTCTATTTTCAAAACCGTTAGAGGATTGTTTTCCTTCTGTCAGTAGAAACAAAAACCAATTTTTATTTTTTCATCATCACACACATAATACTTGGAATTATTATTTCTTTCTTTTTCATAAATGGGACATAACAAGAGAAATATAAGCTTACTTCAAAAACCCTTGGAGATTTTTGTATGTCAAATTGAGCTTCTCAAAAGTATTTTTTGGGTTTCACAAAAAATCATCACCAAATTTTATAAATGATCTTTTTATTAATTTAACCTTTTCAAATCAGTTTTGCACTTTTGTTGAACACAAAGTTAGTTTAACAATTTTACCAGTCTTTATATTGGGGTTTACATATCTCCTTTTTTTATTTAATCATGTCTCTCATACCTATTTTAATAAACCACTTATGAGGGTATCATATTTACATCCATGTTGAAGGGACACACAACCTAAATTACCACTCTTACAACAAGCTAAATTAGCATCTACACTACCCCCACCTCTCTTATATGCTAAAGATTGCAAACAATATAATGATCCTTTCAATTGCGATAAAAAAATCTATCTGTGAATCCATTTCTCAATCCAATATGATCCCATCAAGTTTTCCTACAACCACCAATGTTATGGATGTAAAATAAATAATTATAATGTGTTCATTCAAAATAATGATTTCTTAGAATGACATATGGTTGTCTTATCATAGTTATATCTCTCTAAATTCATGTGTTAGTAATCCATAGATTTCTCATAAACATTGTATGGATCCTCCTAGGTCTAGTTTACCATGTGCTACACCTCTTCAATTTATTAGTGTCCTAACAAAACAACTATGTACATGATGCAAACCATATGGGAATTGCAAAGTGAAGTCAAACACCTACACTTATATTTCAAAACATTCAAAGTTGGGTTGATAACAACTATGTTTCAAATAAACCAATAGTGCATAGCATTTACAATGTTCCACTCGCCATCTACATTTTGTATGCCTAAGTTTATCCTATTCACAATAAAAGACGATCCTTACTAACACATTGACCATTTTGCTAGATATCTAAAATTATATGTCCATGACGATAAAGTATTGCTTAATGATTTTCCACATATTCTAACCGATGTTTCCTTTAGATGGTTTCATAGCTTACCGAGGTATATGTTGATATCTATTCAATATTACATGACATGTTCCTCTTACATTTCCAATCACATACTACAATCAAACTAACTTTGAGCATTTAGAGGAAATTTTCCAACATCTCGATGAGTCTATTAATGTCTATTTCACATGAATCGTGTATTTGGTATACCAATACACATTTAAAACAAGCTATAAAGAACATCTCAAGTTTTTCCAAGGTTTAGTAACTCCATTTTTGACATCATTTTTTAAACAAACAAGTGAGCCTATTGTTCAATTAGTAAAAAAACTAGTAGCTTATGAGGAGAGATCAATGGATGGACACCATGATCTCGTTGAGGCCATTATGTATAAGACCCTTGAGGACATCTCATATGCACTTCCACATGTGCAAAACACTCATCCTTCATATACCTTCTCTACCACTTTTTATATTGAAAACATTAAGTCATTCAACTTAATATGAATAGTATCATTCATCTAAGCAAATCCATGACCACAATCTTACTACACACTAGGATACCGATACACCTATCACACTCTTACACAAATTACTTGATAAGAGTTTCATTTCACTACCTATCACTTGATTTATGTCACAACATATTTTGATATGACATCAATGAAGATAATTTTGTAACTATCATCGCATTAATTGACATCACATAAAAAAATATATGAATTTAGATAATCATATCCAATACCTCACTCATAAACACAGTATAAAAAAAAGCAATGCAAAAAATCACATGGAACCGCGAGAGCTTAAGTGAGTATACAAGCAAGTGTGTGTTCCACCTTTTTGGAACATAATTTTAAGTGGGTTATTAACCCCTTACAAGTCCTAAATACTATAATTGATATTCATATTAAATATATCTATAAACTATAAACTATAGTTAATAAATATAAATAAAAAATATATTTTTATTTATTAAATATAATCCACTGTTTATATTAAATGGGCTTCAACCAATTGTGTTGGAAGGGTGTTTTTTGGGAGACACAACCATCACCCAAAATAAATAGGGCACTCGGGGCCTCTGAAAAATAACAGATAGAGGAGAAGTGAAAGGAGGGAAAGAGTTACTCGACTTATTTACCAAGTGTAAATTACTAAGGTTTCTAATAAATGTATATTTATTTTGGTGGGTTTTTTCCCTCGTGGAGGTTTTCCCACGATAAATAATTGTGTTGGGTTATTTATATTAATTATTTATTTTATATTAAAATTTTAGTAATTTAGTTAACTAACCCGATCCTCCTAACATGTTATGTGAGCAAATAAATTCCATTAATTTTTTTCAAGTTAAATTACGTTGGAAAAGTTAAATTAAAAAATTAAATTTATTAAATTTTAAACTGTAAAGTTTTTTGGGGTATTTGTAACCTACCTGAGTTATAAGTGTGGGCCCTCTCATTCATTTTTTTCATATCTCACTTTCTCATTCAAATTACATTTGGAATGGGTGCACCAAAGGTTTTTAATTATTTGTAAGCAAGTTTTTTATGATAATTTATTTATTTAATTTTATTTTTGGTTTGGGTAATGGTATTACTCTCGATATGAGCTTAATAAATAAGGAGATAAATAGGGATTTTACCCTCAATGTGGACCAACGTATAAATCGCAAATTTTCCTATTGTGAAACAATGTTTACAATAAAAAACTAGTATTAGTTTTTTGTATTCTATTATATAGTATTATAAGGTGAATATTTTATTAATGATTGTTAGAATGAACCTCTCTTTGTAAACTTAGAGAGCATGTGGGTAATAGGAAATTTTTCCCTTTGTATTTACAAGTGAACAACAAAGGGTTTAATTTTAATTACATGCTCATTGACAATGTGTTAATGTTAAAAGAGTTGGAATAGACTAGAAATCGTACGTCAAATGTATGGTGTGAATGCTGAAAGGGATAAAATGAAGAAGATAAATTGGATCAAGAGGAACAAAGGGAAAGGAAGAGGACTATATAAATTGGCATTCGAGGGTGGAGAAGTGAAAGGGAAATTATTGATGAAACATGGATCCACTGCAAAACTATATTATCTATGAACTACATTACTTCTATATCAATTGAATGATGGAAAAAAATTGTGTTGTGGAAGACGACGATAACACCGTAGAGGGAGGTATCTAAAAATGGAAGTATCCAATATTTGTTTGAATTTGTAGATAACTTTAATGGGTAGTTAGGAAAAATGTAAATGTAAGAGGAATTTGAATGCATGTTTAACTAGACACATCAAGGATAGGAAGACACAAATTTTACTAAGAATGCTAAGATGGAAATTTCATGAAAAATTAAGGGTTACGTTTATCACCAACTATCATTCTAACGATCTCAACCCTATCTGTTTTGACTCTCCATCTTAAATATATAGAGGGACTTGTAATTTGGTGAATAGTGTAACAAACCATCATCCTAACTACTAAACTATAACTCTTGTAAAAATAAAAGATAATTTAACAAAACATCAAAATGTATCTACAAAATATGAAATTTAATAGATATGTAAATGTACATATATACAAACTTCAATAAATATGTACTCATATGTATATAATGTTTATATGGACAATAACAAAGAACATATACATCTAATTATAAAGAATCGACATTGATACCAACAAAATCCTTTGTTATAACTCTGAACATATAGTAAAATATTTCCATAATGGATATGAATTATTCAATTAGATATAACTATTGAAAACTAAATGCAAATTAAAAAACACATGCCATTGATTTGTGGGTGGAGATCGTTTTCAACGGGAAAATCTAGGACAATGGATGCACGTGGTGTCGTGCTGTTATTTTCAAAGTCAACAAAAGCTTAGTTTTTCATATGTGAAACATTTGTTGGCTTTCATCCCTGAATTTTCTAGTAGCCTCTACCACAATAAGTATTGTTGCAGTAGTGTGCACTGGTTGTTGGAGGGCCCCTTCGCGAGCGCATTTCTTCAAGTTTTTGAATCATATATGGGGGCCTTCAGATTCCATGCCAGGTGTGGTCGGAGTCCCAAGCTGCTTATACTAAACTGATAAACGACCACATAATTTCCATGTCATCACATATTGATGGACTCTAATTGACAATTAATATTCGTCATATGAGATTGATACGCTTCTCCACACCTGTAACTTGCTTTTGATCATGCAACTTGACTCTATCGGGGGGTAGGAAGTTTTCCATTTGTATGATACCTTTCAAAGTATAAAGACAAAAATTATTCAAATTTTGGAAATAATTTTTGTATTTCTTATATGAGAGTTGAAAATGATATATACTCATGGAATTTTTTCCTTTCCCGATTACAATATTCCTCAACAAGGCCTTATAGATACCTATATATGTTGTTTCCATATGAGCCTCAACAATTAGATCATAGATATATAGGAAAAGATTCAAATAAATATTGACTTGACATGTGTCAGTTATGTTTTTGAATTACAAACCACGTCACTCTCTGTGAAATTCTTTACATGCGTAAGATGTTTGAAATGCTTTCCAACTAACACATGCAAAATCTTTGGGTGGAATTACACATTTTAAATACCAACACTACATTGACCTGTAATTTCATCCCAATTTCATCTAGGTACTCGACATTAACACATAAACCAGACTACATTTGTTTGTACACAGCTTCCCCTAATCTAATTAAGCCAAAGTATGAACTTTTTCTTAGGCATATTCAATCCTGATGAGGGTACAATTCAATTTTGTATGTAATTCCTTGCATGGGAGTGATGGTAGGAATGGGAGTAGGAGTGGGAATGGGAATGGGAGTGTGAATTCATGAATGAGATGAGAAAGAAGGTTTTTTTAGTATTGGATGGCTCTCCATTGTCGAAGACAACAATGTTGTGGCCTCTTTCATACCTTGTAAATAAGGTGGACACACTCATATTGGTGCTTGTTATGGACACCAAATCTGAGTGCCTTCCCCCTATAAATGTAAACATGAACACCTCTACCTTCATGGGTAGAATTCATTTTTAGTATGTAATGCCTCACATGGGAGTGGTGGTGGGAGTGGGAGTGGGAATGAGAGTGGGAATGGGAGTGGGAGTGGGAGTGGGAATGGGAATGGGAATGGGGGTGTGAAGTCATGAATGAGATGATGAAGAAGGTGGTGGTAGTGGTAGATGGTTGTCCATAGTGGAAGACAAAAATGTCATGGGCTCTGTCACACCTTGTGAATAAGGTGGTCTCGCTCAAATTGCTGCATGTTTTGGACACCAAGTTTGATCACCTCTCCCCTATAAATGCAAACCCAAGAACCTCTACCTTTGCGGGTGCCACATTCTTGACTCCATTCGAGCCCTGTGTAGGTTGTGCATTCCTCAGGTAGTCGTAGCTGATGATTTATCCAATGCATGTCAGTGGCAAGAGGTATTAATCCCTTTTGGAAAATGCCTTTTGGCGTAATAAAATATGTTCTTTTGTAACTAAAGTACCCTTCAGATGTGGCTATAATTTGTTTTCTTCGTATTTTTGTCGAGGGTTAAATTGGTTTGGTGATTCCAAACATTTCCAAGGAAATTTTAAATTTGTGCCGCACACAACCAAAAAATTTCCTATCATTTTTTTGTGATATATATGTCAAAATCAAGGATAAAAACCCTAATGTATTTTCATCCTTTGTTTTGAAATCAATGCAATTATAGCACCCCTTGAGATTTAAGATAATTACAAGATGTATAGGAAGATTCTCATAGCGAGTTTACCTACAAAATTTGATCTTTGTATCAACTCTGTCTATAACTTGTTGAGTTGATTTACACCTGTAATTCCAGCACAAAAATATGAGGAAATTTGTAAATAATATGGTTATTTGTTCACCTTGACCTCAAATGCCTACAAAAACCATTTTAAGGGATTGTCTAGCACACTCCCTCTTCACATGGAGATTATTTTGTTAGCATGGGATTATCTAGCTCTTTACATTTATTAATTGACAATGGTATCAAACTTCGATCCAATGACCTTCACTTATTTATCTGTATTTTCTTCTCCATACTAGAAACCAAACCTAGAAATGATGTAACAAAATACTATCCTCTCTATGCCTATTAAAGTTAAATTGGTTTTCTCTACGTTGATTATTTGTGGAAATTTGCAGCTTTCAAAATGATTCCACCCGTGAAGTTTTTAATCATTATAAATGAAAAACTCATCATCATTAATTATCAAAACTTCTTAGCTTTTATTGATTTATTCATTTAAACATGTGAAGATCAAAATGTTATAGTATCACAAAAGATTAAATTTAAAGATTTCAAGTTTATGTTTCTTTTTCCTCAAGCATTTAAGAATTTAATAAAAATTTCAAAAGTATAGTGAAATTTGAAAATTTGTATGTTTTATAGTTTTTATCTAGTAACATTACGAGAAAATTTAATTTCAAATTTATTAATTAAGGAGCCAGTAGAAAGTCCTCTCCGAGTCATTCACATCAAAAACGCTTCTACATAAATGACGGTGAAGATGCATCCCTGCGACGATGATGTATGTTAAATTTGTAGCCATCTATTGCTCTGACCCATGCCATTGGCAAGAGGTGCCAATCCATTTCGGAAAATAAATGTCGGTGTAATTATCTACGTGTTTTAAGTATCAAACCAATGACCAAGCAAAGTTCCCTCATGCATGAATTAAAGGTGGAAAAACTAACCAATAAATGTTGGCACTTGGAGTCTTCTCTCCTCCCTAACTTTCCCTTGACCGACCACCCTCCACCTAGCCATGGGACATGTTTTATTTTATTTGTTACATGACTTTTATCCCACATTCATGGTGTTGCAAAGGTTACAATGCACATAGGACAAGTGCTCAGAATAAGAAGAAGTAAAATCAATACAACTATACCTTGCACCCGAATGAAACGTCTCCTAATCCTCAATTTTCTTCTTCTTCTACATACAACAATCAAAACATCGAAAAACAATAGTTTCCTCTTAGAGACAATTGAACCCCCTTCAGATATATATACAAATCCAGATCAATTAATTTGTATATAGTAAAATGAGGAGATATGAGGGTTACAAATTTAACTGTGTACATGCCTAATTTTACCCATACTGGCATTGATTTTTAGGAAAACTATTAGTGAGAGTTCCATTTACCATAGTTCCCTAAAAATTTATGTTTATTAATTTACGATAGTACAGAACCCTACAAAACCATGTACATAACCCTAAAAATGCTTCTATAAAATCGACAGTGAGGATGTGTCCGTGCGACGAAAATGCACATTAAAATCACAGTCATTGATTGATCTGATGCATGTCAGTGCCATGAGGTGCGAAGCCCATTTGGAAAACGCCTTTTTGTGTAATAACAAAGTAAAAAACTAGTGGCATTCAAATGTGTTAGTCATGATTTTTATTAGGGAATAGATAATATTCTAATTATTTTCTTGTAAGTATGAAAAATAATATAGTTGATGGTGGAGAAAAATATGGGATTTAGATATATACGTGGAGATTGATGCTTAAATTTAATAACAAAACATTGTCGTTGGAGGTTTTTAATATATATGAGTCTTTATTAATAGTAAAGTTAGTAATTTCATTTTTTACTTTATTTAATTGATATTTTATAATTACAGCGAAGGCGTTCCCCTATGGGAAAGGCACCTGCGGATGTTTCTACGACTGTGTTAAATTTGACGGTTTGTCGACACTAAAATTTTCCTCCGTAATTTCTATTTCATTAATGTATGTATTAGGAATAGGATGTTGTTAAGTATAATTAGTAGTAGCGTCTGATAGAAGGAAGTAGTGAGAAATATTGTAGGAAGTGTGCGAAGGAAGCCATCAGTTTAAAGGTGTGTTGAAGAAGCCATTAAGAGGTGTAATTGTAAAGTTTCTCCCATAGTCTTGGTGAAAGGCAAGTGAAGTCAATAACACTTGAAGTACCTCATGGGTGAGATTGTAACAATTTCATGTTAATATTATAATTTACTTTGATATTTCATATTTGTCATCATTCCGTCTTATCATAGTCGATGGTATTCTTGTGTTATGTTGTTGTTTTGTTTCCAGATTACATCCACCAAACTAAAGGCTGTGCATTAGTAAATAATCATAGCATGAGGAGTTCCCGGTGAAGAAATATCATAGTGCCGGATTGGTGATGACAGGTTGTCTTGACGTTTGTGCTTTTCCTCCCTATTTTAGCTTTTCTCTATTATTTTAAATAATTTTGTTTCTAATAATTAACAATTTTAGCTTTAATTTTTGATAATTTTGTTTCTAATAATTAACAATTTTAGCTTTTGTTTTTAATTAACAACAATTTTAGCTTTTATTTTTAATAATTTTGTTTCTAATAATTAACAATTTTTGTTTTTGTTTTTAATTAGGTTGAACTGAAAATAGAAATCCCTACTAATTTTAATAATTTTGTTTCTAATAATTAACAATTTTAGCTTTTGTTTTTAATTAACAACAATTTTAACTTTTATTTTTAATAATTAACAATTTTAACTTTTGCTTTTAATTAGGCTGAGCTGAAAATAGAAAAAGGGAGATCAATAATAGATTGCAAACGCTAGAAAAGAAAGTATACGCACACAAAAAAAGGGAGATCAAAAGGAGATTCAGGAATTTAGAGTAACGCAGAGAATATACAGACATGAGAAATAAAAGAAAATAGCAGTGGAAGCATGAGAAGTCAAATTGATGTTTCAGACACTTCTTCTGGATTGGTAAGTTATGCTCTAGACGCCTTTACACAGCTCCTTTAAGAATTTGTGGATGATACCGTTAGGGTTTAATCTTTGTTGTTTAAAATACTTAGTTTTTTGTATGCAATGGTCTGGGGACATACTGTATCTGTAGCATATTCATTTAATTGACATACATGAATCTAAGCTATATTATCAACATTACGAGATCATGTAATTGACAGACATGAATCTGAGTTGTATTATCAACATTGCGAGATAATGTAATTGATAGACATGAATCTAAAATGTATTATCGACATTGCGAGAGCATGTTTTGCCAAACACTAGTTGGCAACTTGGTGTTTCATATGTAAAGCTACTTTTGAATTTTGCATGAGATAGTCAGCCACATATCTGATCAACGATACTCTCTCTTGTGATCTGAATGATTGCCTATAAAAAAAGATGTGTTTCCGTCCCAAATATCCCTGGTTTAAAATTAAATAAGTAAATGAAAATTACAATAATCAACTCATAAACAAAATGGTTGATTTGTGGGCCTGATACAATTGATGAAATTGGTTATACAACAAATATGGACGTGAATGAGTTTATCTTAATTATTTCTATTTTATAGGGAATAATTATCTTATCTTATTATTTCTATTTACTAGGTGCTCTCAGGCGTTTAATAGTGCTCAATCTAAAAAATAACTTGCTTTCTAGACAAATTCCCAATTCTCTGAATAACTGCACAATTTTATTTTTCTTTAATTGATAAACACTTTTGACCAGAGCTATGAACCGGTGGGGGGAGGGACCCCAACCCTACAACAAGAAGAAGAAGAAAGAAGATGGAAGACGGGCGAAGAGAGTGAAGTAGAAGAGAAAAAGAAGGCGAGGGGAGGAAAGATAGCACCGAGACAAGAACAACATCTGAGCCTTGAGAATGGCAGAGGCACCATCCGATTAACCTGAAGATGAGCCAGCCCACGAAGAAGCCATGTGCAACAAAAAATGGAAGGTAGACAAAGCATGATCTTTGAGTTCATTCAGTTGATCCACCACGGAGTGGATAGGAAAGAGGGCTGCATCGATGTCGACCACCGGGAGGAAATGTTGATCCAAGGTTGGGTGAAATTTTTGGGAAAATGTCACCAGATCTCTGTATTGACCACAGAGCCACCGAATGTCACATCCCAAGCCTATGACATGTTCATCAACTTCCTCCACCCACAGTAGAGGATCCGGAGGAGAGAAGTCGACGAGTTGAGCATGTAAACCGACGCGGTGAACAACATATATTTGATCTATGGCAACCCATTCAATGTCCGTAGTATCAGAATGAAGTAGCAGGCAGAAGGAGACAAACGTAGAGGATATATCTAAATCAGTTTGTGGGCGACGAGCATGGAAACAAAATGAGTCTCCAAGGATTGCTTCGATAGCATCAGCCTCTTCAGGCGAGGAGAATTTGAAAACCATCGCAAGCCGACGCCTGTCAATAGCCGAGACATTAGCCAATTCACGAAACTAACCTCGGAGAACCATGAAGGGGAAACCAACGAATGACATTACACTAAGAAGAAACACATAGCAGGGGCCAAAAAAAGGATAATGCTGGGAGTGAAGGAATCGGCATAAAAGGAGCAGGGACCGTGCGAGAAAGAGGGTGAAACGACCCCAAAAGAATTGGAGGTGACAAGGAGCCCACAAACGAGACAGATAAGACCTGAACCGCGTGTGAGGGAACAGCTACAGGAAAGAAGCAGAGAAATGCCAACGAGAATGAGAGGAAGGGACAATTCGCACAAAATAACTGCCACACACAAGAAAGACCCCGCTAGGCTACCCAGGAGTACCATCTCGATCTTGGGAAAGAAGGAAGGGAAAACCGTGCCAATTGTGAGCTACGCTGGAGGATATGCTGGAAGAAGGATTGTCAATGGCGAAGTTAGCTAGAAAGTATACAACTCGATTGGCTTCTCTATAATTGTGAGAAATATTCCAAAAGTGAATTTTGCCAAGCCAATGAAGGATTTGTGGAATGAAGAGATTCAGCTTCCATGAAGGGGATGCACCTTTGGAGACTGTGAAAATTAAGATTTGGGAATCCCCTTCTACAGATAGATTTGAACAACCAAGAAGTGTAGCCATCTTGACCCCTTCAAGAAGAGCATGGGCTTCCACAGAGTTACATGTGCCCTCTTTGAGAGGGAAGGAGCCTGCTCTGATGAGGTGACTGCAATCATCTCTGAGAATGCAGCCAGCTTTGGATAAACCTGGATTACCTCTAGAAGCCCCATCGAAATTCAATTTCCAATGACCCTTAGGAGGAGGACACCACTTGGTATTCTTCCTTTGAATCAATTTTTCAATTTGAGAGAGCCCTTTTTTAACAATTGACCCAGGTCTGGGGAGCTTGATTAGGGGCCAAAGATGAAGGATTGAGAGGTCCTTAGAAGAAAAGGTGGAAAAGGTGAGACAGTTGGCACTAACACGCTCCGAAATGGCCACTTCGAGCTTATTGAGAAAGGTAGGAAGATCAACTGCTTGCTCCCTAAAGAGACGGAGGTTTCGTTCCCACCAAATATGCCAGAGCTAAAAGTAAGGGCTGACATGCCAAATAGAGCTGAACAAGCTTTTGACGTTAAAGGACGGCCAAGAAGAAAGATTTGCAACAATGCTTTTGCAAGGGACCCATGAGAGATTTAATTTGTTGAGAAGCCAGTCCCAACAATGGGAAGCAAATGGGCAAAACAAGAAGAGGTGATCTAAGTCTTCCTCAGCAGCACTACACAAAAGGCATTTAGAGGGACTAGAGTAACCCCACGAATGCCTTTTAGCTTGAGTAAGAACCTTCTTGTTCAAAACTAACCAACCAAAATAAGTGACTTTCGGAGTGATGTTAGGGTGCCAGCAACCAAGAGAGCACAGAGTCCCTTTTCATGCTTGAGAGGCAAGAATATTATAGCTAGCTTTAACCGAATAGGAACCAGAGGAGTCTCCTAACCAAAGTAAACTATCGTCTCTGTTGAGATACAAGGAATTTCTGTCCCGAATTGAATCCAAGAGGAAAGCGGATTTGTGAACGGAGGCTCCAATAGAAGAGAGGTCTTTCCAGAGCCAAGAGGGCAAACCATCAGGGTGCAGGCAGCCATAATTTGAGACCAAAGTACCCCAGGATTGTTTGGAAGAATTCATAACTTCATTGAGGGTGGAAAAAAGATTAAGTGGAGGAAAACCATTCTAGCTTTCATCCCAAAAAGACACAAACCGACTGTTGTTTAACTTCCAGGTGACCATCTCAGCGATGAGATTTTTGGAGTTACACAGGAAATTCCAAATATGTGAGCCTCTCGGTAACTCGGAACAAGAAAGAAAACGATTGTGCCATTGACCATCGAGATACTTATGGGAAAGAATCTGGAATGCGAGTCTACTGGCATTAGAAATAAAGTTCCACACCAATTTAGCCCCAAGGGCCTTGTTTTGAAGAGTGAGATCTAAGATACCCATACTACCCAAACGCTTTGGAAGCTTTACCAGATCCCAATTAGCAAGGTGAAATTTGCGCTCAATACTGTGACCTTGCCATAAAAAGGTGCGCACCACTTTTTCAATTTTGAGCAGGAAAGATTTCAGAATCTGTAAAATTGATAACATGTAAATTGGTATTGACAGGAGCACCGAGTTGATGAGAAGAACGCGGCTAGCCAGAGAGAGCCATTTTCCTTTCCAAGACAGAAGTTTGGAAGAAAGAGAATTCAAGAGCCCGTTCCAGAGGTGCGCCCTTCCATTGCCATGGAAGAGTGATTCCCAAATAAATATGAGGGAAATTGCCCAAAGAGAAGCTGAGAATTGCTTTAATCCTGCCTTGAAGCCTAGGAGCCACGTTAAAGAAGAAAATAACAAATTTGTGAAAGTTTAAAACCTGACCTGTAGTAAGAGAATAGGAGTCCAGAATGGTAGAAATTCGTTTGGCTTCAGGAATAGACCCTTGGCCAAAAATAAAGGTATCATCCGTGAATTTTCGATGAGAAAGAGGAGGAAGGTTGGAAGTGATGTGAAGACCTTTCAGAGAACCCTCCTGAATAACAAACTTTATGCTGTGACTGAGAGCTTCCGCCACCAAAGTAAAAAGGAAGGAGGAGAGTGGGTCTCCCTGTCTTATACCTCTACTACTCTAAAAGAAGCCTTCTGCGGAGCCATTCACAAGAACAAAAAAACAAGGGGAGGCTATGTAATTAAAAATCCATTTACAAAAATGATCACCAAAATCCATAGCTTGCAAAGATTTGAGGAGGAACCTCCAATTAACACGATCATAGGCCTTACTGAAGTCAAGTTTCAACAACATACCCGCTCTAGAGGAATTACGAAGAGAGTGTATTAATTTGTGTGAAATAATAATACCCTCCATGATAGACCTGCCAGGAATGAAACCACTTTGTTCCCGGGCAACCAATTTGGACATCAAGGGGCAAATCCTATTAGCGATAGCTTTGGATATGATTTTGTAAAAAGTGTTGCACAAAGATATGGGTCTAAAATCATCCAAAGTCTCAGCCGGGGATTTTTTAGGAAACATGCAGATGAAAGTATGATTGAGAGTACCTAAAATCTTCCTCGAAATCCTGGATTCCTCAATAGCTTGTCATACAGAAAGACCAATAACGTCCCAAAAATCCTGAAAGAAGGATGCTGGGAAGCCATCAGGACCGGGTGCTTTATCCTGTTTCATAGAAAAAACAATTTTCTGGACCTCCTCCAAGGAAAAATGTGAAATAAGCATATCATTGTCAGCTTCCGTGACAATAGATGGTATCTGTAAGAGGAATTCAGACTACACACCAACGGAGGAGGCCGAATCATTCAGGAGCTTCCAAAAGAAATCCACCGCTTCTGTTTTGATATGAGCTTGGGAAGAAGCAATGGAAGAATCTTTGAGCTTGAGAGAGGAGATATAGTTGAAATTTCTTCTTGCTTTGACTGAGGCAAAGAAGAACTTGGTATTCTTATCTCCATCAATCAGCCAAGCTTCTCTGGATTTTTGACACCAATAAGTTTCCTCTGTCAGAAGGAGAGCGCCCAGATCCTTAAGGAGAGATTTTTCTTTTTGGAAATCCTCCTGAGTCATCCCTTGGACTAGAATGGACTCATTAAGAGTGCGAAGATCCTTCTCAACTTTGAATTTTTCTTAAAATATGTTTTTAAAATTCAAATAGTTCCAGCATTGTAATTTAACTTTCAGCAAAGACAGCTTTTGGAGAGTTGAAACATGCATGTCCCTTTGACCTTAAAGGAATCCCACCAGACCTTGACCAATGGCTTAAGAGAGGAATCATGAAGCCACATGTTCTCAAATTTGAAAGGGGAACGATGCGGAGGAAGGTCAAAATTTAAAACCAAGGAGATAGGGAAGTGGTCTGAGCCGGAGAGGGGAAGAACAAATCTTTTTAGAAGGAAGTTATTTTGCAGCCAATGTTCAGAAACTAGGAATCTATCAAGATGCATGGCTAAGGAACTGAACCCAGACCTCCTATTAGTCCATGTGAAGCAGCCCTTACAAGGATCCACATCAACTAAATGAGAGGAAGAAACAAAGGAAGTAAAATCTACCTGCGAGCATGGCTACCATTGTAAACCTCCACACTTATCACGATCAGAAAAAGTAGCATTAAAGTCACCGGCAACAATTATTTTGGAGACTGCATCGGAATCTAGAAGCAGACTTAGGCTATTCCAGAGTGCTCTTTTCCTAAGTGGAGTTGGGGGACCATAAACATTACATAAGAAGAAGAAATCCTCGGAGTGTTTAATCAGAACTTTGCACCAAATAAAATTCGATTCCACAAGAATGGGCTCAATCACACAACTACTCATTTTCCACAAAATGCCAAGACCACCCGAGGCACCTACAGAGTTTGAGAAGAAACCATCCCAACCTTTCCTTTTTCTGAACCATCTGTATTTGTAACCATCTTCTGACATTTTTATTTCCTGAATCAAGCAAATATCAACTGCAACATCCGAGGCATATCGTCTTAACAGACGCTGCTTGTTAGGGGCATTAAGGCCCCTAACATTCCATGAAAAAAGGATCATTTGTGCTTCAGAGAGGACTCGCCTCTCCTACTCGTGGATGGGAAGAAAGAACACAGTTGAAGTTGCTTCCCATTAGCAACTTCGTTAAGAGAGAGATTACATTTTTTAGGACGACCTAGAATGCTTTTCGGACCAAAATCCACGTTGAGTAAAGGTGAAGTGGGGAGAAGCGGACCAAGTGGCAGGTTATTAGGAGAATGATTCACGATAGTGTCATCTTGGTGACCCGTTAGGTCTCCTTCTTTAAACTGAAGAAGATCATCTTTGTCAATAATCCATTTCTCTAAGGAGGATGAGCTACCTCCCATACCAATGGATATGCCTTTATGGAAAAGGGACAGAATCCTAGTGGAGTCCTTAACAATGGCAGTCGTTTCTTTAACAAGAGAGAAAGTATTGGGGTCCAGGGCAAGGGGTTTATGAACAGGCGGGGGGGGAATTGGGGACCAAGGGCAGTGAAGGCGAGGGAGGAGAGTGGGGGGGGGGGGGGGGAAGGCGGGCGATGGGTAGAGTGAGGGTGGGATACTTTTTGCCATTGCAAGGCGCTATTAAAAGGGGGATTTTTACAAAGTTTGCGAATGTGACCTAGATTTTTACACTTGAAACAAAGGTTAGACATTCCTTCGTACTCCACTTTCTTCTCCTAGAGTCCAGAAGGAGAGTTGATATGGATGACTTCCTGAATCTTGTGAGAGGGATTGATAGAAATGAAAATTCTGGCAAAAGAAGAGATAGCACCGTTCAAAGAAACAAGATCGATGCGAATGACACGACCCAGGCTTGTGCATATTTTAGTGAGGATTGGAGCTGACCAAAACTCACTGGGCAAGGAGTATAGTCTTATCCAAACTTGGTGCCCTTTGGCATCCACTCTGTTGCAATCAAAGAGAGGCTCCCAATCGTGGATTGCAAGACCTAAGTCGGAGAGAAGAAAATCTTTCTTGTTCATAGTGTCATCCTTCTGAGCAGCACTTCTAAAAAGCACTAAGAAAAAACCCTTTTCAAGGAAATGAATACTCAGGCCGCTACCCCACTGATTTTTGCACCAGTTTTAAATGCCTAAAATCGATAACCTTCTACCAATAAACTTAGCAAAAATACCTCTCGAGTAAAAACACTTAGTTTGAGCAGCAAAGGCGACGTCTTCAACTAGGGACACGGAGGGAATACCATCCTGAAAGACGTGCTTGTCACTATCCATCGGAACCGAATCTGACATAGAACCTAGGGGACCCAACCTTTTTTGTAGAGCTTCCGACAGGCCCTGGCCCGCCTGGTGCGCCATCGCCACATCCCGGAGGGGCGTAACCAGGTGACCGTTGGAGGGACTTGGATTCAAAATATGTGACCGTTCTGAAACACGGTGGAATATCCTCTTGGCCATCAAAAACCTTCCAGGTGATGATAAATATTGATTATGATGTTTGGACCATCTTAATACCTCTTTCAATAACTGCACAAAATTACATCATTTATCGTTGTCTAATAATACACTTGAGGGACCAATTCCATTTGAGATATTAACAACATTGACCAGATTAGAACATCTGCTTCTAAATTCCAACAAACTCAATGGTAGTATCCCATAAGATATTGGTAAATTATGGAAACTGAGAGAGCTCAAGTTGAAGAACAATATCCTTACGAGTGTCATTCCCAAGGTGCTAGGAAACTGTTCTTTCATGGAGGAGTTAAATATATCTTCTAATTCCTTGTATGGCTATATTCCACAAGAATTGGGTTCACTTTCCCAACTACTATAACTGTTGCTAGATAATAACAACCTAGGAGGGTCCATTCTATATTCTCTCATGAACTATACAGAATTTAAAAAGTTGAACCTATATCACAACAAGTTTGTGGGGACAATTCCACAAGATGTAGGCCATAAGCTATCCAAATTGCAACTAGTGGACCTATCCATCAATCAACTAAATGACAACATCCCAAAATCCATAGGAAATATTTCGGTGCTTAATTTTTTTCAAATAGAATACAACCAATTAAGCAGAATGGTACCCTGGGAATTGGGAATGTTGGGCTGTCTACAACAACTGACATTTGGTAATAACAATCTGAAGGGAGATGTTTTTTCCATTTCTTGAACTGTACAAAGTTGCAAACCATTGGGTTGGAATTCAACTAGTTTGTGGGCTCTATTCTGACATAAATTGGCTTCAAGATCACCAAGCTACAAGAACTTGCTGTAACACGTAATTGATTCAGTGGGAGGACCCCACATTTCAGATACTGCACTTGTCCTCCCTAAGGTCCATTCTCAAACTTGGTACCTAACATCGTGTTGAATTCATTCTCAACTAATTTCTTGATGTCTTTGCCTCTACCTTTTAGTTTCTTTATCGCCACATCTTTATATTTCAAATTACCCTGATACACTCTTCCAAAGCCTCCTTGCCCAATTTTGTAACACTGGTTGCAAATCTATGGTTGATGTAGGCCTCATGAATGGTGCCACAGGATAATCACTGACATTGTCTATGGCGCATCAATGCAACCACCAACATTACCTTTATTTGTTGTTGTCAAATTTGATAGATACAATAGCCCATGTTGGGATCCCTCCAACCCGTTACATATTCCCATACCCCCTATTTCAAGAGGTAATCGAAGACAATTTCCAATTAAAATGGCCTGGGGATTAACTATCCACAAGTGGAAGGGACTTACTTTGCATAGAGAAAATGATGACATTAGAACCACTAAAAGGTAGGGCCTGACATTCACAACTTTCTCCAGAGTTCCTTCACTTGCAAATCTGTGTATTTCACCTACTTTTTCATTCGAGAGATACTCAAAAATGGTGTATGTAACAACACTCGGAGCAAGAAGAAAGGAGGAGTCAAGACTACTATCACTCAGCCTGTCGTAAAAGCTACCCTCTGCTTTGATAGCACCTCCACCACTACTGTACTCAACACTTATTCTATCTAAAGCGACACTTTTGTTCAAGGGGTATTAAATGTAATCATGTTTATTTAAACTAAAATTTCCCAAGTTAAAGGCTACCATTCATGATATAAATACTGAAAATGTATACATGTCTCATTATGTTCACCTAGATATACATTTATTTGATGTTTTGAAATATGATATACAACTTTAATTGTATGAATCTGTAATAGAATTAAATGTACACATATAAAATTTCAATGTAATGTTTCAACTAAATTCCTACACTACAACTATCAATCACACACATTATCAACTGTACAATAAATGTTTTTCCAACAAAACACCAACTGAACAACCAATGCATAACTAATAAACACGAATTAAATACATACAACATCAACTATAAAATAAATTAACTATCAAAAAACGGTATCAAATGTATTCATGTACGAATTTTTAACAAGTTTGAAATGTAGAAACAACCTTCAAATTAAGTGGCCCATATATATTTCTACACTTACAAAATCAATCACACCCCTAATCAACATCAACTACAAAATTAATAATTATACCTCTAAAACAAATAACATATACTGTTTGGTGTTCACATCTCATGAAACACATGCGATTGCTAGTATATTGTCTATGAGATATGGTTTCATTCAAGTGAGTCAGTTAAAAAATGGGTCGTTTTAGAGTATACACCGGAACTCGCACTTAATAAGAGGGATCTTTATTGATTTAATAACCTTTACGACATCTACAAGAAAGAATCCTTGACTCATGATCCAAGGTCTACCAATATGAGCAACTAGATGAATGGGATAAAGAGGTGGAATTTTGATCCAATTGACACTTATGAAGAAACTGGTATACATGCATAATGGCATACTAAAAACAACTTTTGATCATGTGTTATTCACAATTATGCGATGGGAGATAACTTATAACAATATTTATTTTCAAATGTATTATTATTATTTTGATTGAAAAGCATATCCATATATTAATAATGAGGAACAAAGCTAATCATACAAAATCGGGTGGAAAAGATCACACCCCGTATACAGGATCAAAATAGCCATAAAGGCTACTAGTAGAAAAGTGGCATGTCAATAGACGCATTTTCAATAAAAAAAGCTTAAAACAGATAAGCCAAAAACTAGAGAAACTCCAAACATGGAGCTAAGTAGCAACAACAAACATGGAGGAAGGTGGTGGTGGCGGTGGGCTCTTTGGATGATCACCCCAACCACCAAGAGTAGTATCGGGAGCGTCATCAGGCTACTCCCAGCCATCAGTTTGCTATTGTTCCTCTTTGTTTCCCTGCTGGTGGGGTGAAATAGCAAGAGAAAGCCGTGGAAATTTTGACCGATCAGGGGCCTGCCTCCTAGAGCCACCACTGCCAGAGCCCAACCAACCAAAAACCCTGGAAGGAGGTGGACTCCAAGATGGAGGTGGAGAGAGCCACCAGTGAGGAAAAGCACTATGCTGCCCACGAGCTGGACCCCGGTTGAAGTTGTGCCGCCCATTGGACAAGCGGCGACGCTGCGAGTGAGAGCGACAGTGAGGGGAATTAGGCGGGACACAACTAACAGCACAAGGGTCACTCCTCTAATGGTCCAGTAGAGTTTGCAGGTGTTCAGCTTTGATGTGGACTTTCTCCACTTGAACCTGGATCTGGAGCGAAACATTGGAGATGATAGCAAGCTTGTTAGAAATAGCAAAAATTCTATCCACTGTCTCTTTATTAAAAATAATAGCATTTCTAGATTTCCAAATGTGATATAAAATAGTTGCTATGAAAGAATGCCAAATGTTGTAAAATTTTGCAGGAATAAAGGTCGGATCCCCTAGAAGAACCATTTTCCATGTGAAGAAGGTGGGTAAAAAAGGTTAAAAAAGGATATGAATCTAGCACCAGGAAGACTGAGCATGAGGGTAGAACTAAAAGAGATGAAGAAGAGTCTCAAGGTGGTTGTAGAACGGGTAGCACAACGGGGGAGCTCCCAGAAGAACAAGGAACTTACCCAAAGGAAGCCCTTGATGAAGAATGCTCCAGAGAAAGTGTGTAACATTGGGCTCTCTAGGAATAGCCCAAACAACATTGAAGCGCTGCTTCCACCCAAAACGAGTGGAATGTAGGCTCCATCGAGCATTTAAATTTTAGAGAGGAAGTTGCTTCTGGGTGAGAATCTTGTAGTCCAACCGAGGTTAATAGTTTCTGAAGGGGGTGGCAAAGGGCCAGTGCTAATCAAACCACCACGGGCGTTGCGTAGTAACACCAATTTTATGCAAACAATTACCAGGTATGAGATGTTGAATGATAGAAATGGCTTGTTTGTCATTGTCATTTAGAGCAAAATTAGCTTTTAGGCTATCCCATGGAAGCCAATCCCTAAAGGTCCTAAATATACTGAATCCCTTTTTTGAAAAGACACAAACCATTGAGCTGCAAGGAAAGAACAAGGGGTTTGTCACGAAATTGAAGCACCAAATTCCATCACAAACTAAGAGAATTAATAGAGAGCTCATTTAGGAAACCACCACCCTGCCAGAGTAGATGGGGTTTGAGAAGCTCCCAAGCTTTCCATATGATTTTTTCCACAAAAGAGAAACCTATTTTAACAGTAGTAGGGAAAAGAAGTAATGAGTAGTAGTTCAAACCCTACCATGCCTTTCGATTGAGTGGAGACCCTTGAGATATATAATTTCTGAGAAGAAAATTCCAAGATTCCTCACCTTCAAGGCTGTGAATAATCCATTTGGCAGTGAGAGCAAACCCCTGCATATGAATGTTGATTATGCCAAGAACACCAATGGCTTTTTGCATACAAAATATGTCCTAAACAACTATGTGAAAACCATGGTTCCCTCGGAGTTGGACCACAAGAAATCACACAGAATTTTCTCGGAGTAGACTTGGAATTTTCCAACAAGAGACAAATGCTTGGTAATCCAAAAAAATATTTTTTGCTCAACTCGCTGAATCACATAATTCCAAATATCAGTAGGGGTTGCCATAAAGGCAAAGGGAATGCCAAGAAATTTGAATTGAACACCAAGTTCAATCCAAAACCATTGGAATCCCTCTAGCCAAGGAGGTTTGGGACCCACTGCATATCTGTAACATTGGGTTTTCTTCCATTGGATAGTAGAACTAGAAGCAAGACAAAAAGTATCAAGGCATTTCATGGCATTAGTGACAGAGGCCTCCGTTTCAGCCAAAGTGAGAAAAGAGTCATCTGCAAAGTGACCATTAATCAACTACTTAGGAGAGGAAGGTAGTTGAGTACCTTTAACTAAACCAGCATTGGCAACATTAGCAAGCAAGTAGCTCAGACCTTCAGCAGCAATGACATAAAAGAGAAGGAGCAAGAGGGCAACCTTGTTGAATGGAACGATGAAGAGAGAATCTCTCAAACTGCTGACCATTGATAGTAATACATGCACCTACATTTTGAAAGAGCATATTGATAGAGCGGATGAATCTAGGTCCAAAACCAATAGCCTGCAACATAGCCAGAATGAAAGGCTGACTCAACTCTGTCATAGGATTTTTCAAAATCAATTTTAACAAACAGAGTTGGTTGAGAAGTCTGACTGAGCATATTCCATGGCCTCCCAAACTGCAATAATGTTGTCCAAAATATATTTGTTCTTGATAAAGTCAGTTTTCTCACTCTTGATGATCAGGGGCAGGAGATTAGTGAGCATGATAGCAAGGGCTTTGGCAATAATTTTGTATGAGACATTGAGTAGATTTATTGGCCGCCAACTGGTGATAAGCTTGGGATCCCCAGACTTGGGAATGAATTTGATGTTTCCTTGGTTGATTAGATCACCCAGGGTGTTGGATTACATCGCTTCTAGATAGACCTGATGTAGATCCGGACCAACAGTCGTCCATAGAGACTGGTAGAACTCATAGGGAAAACCATCAATACTAAGGGCTTTATCAGAGGCCATCTGCATAACAATCTTCCTTCAAGTCATCAAGAGTGAGAGGTCTATCACAGGCGATGCACTGAATTTCAGAGAGCTTGTAAGGAACAACGTCAATGCATTGGAGGAGAGCAGCCTCACGAGCCGGGGGGTAGCAGGTTGAGTAGCAAAAATAACATGATAGTGATGCACAAAATCTTGCAGAATGTCAGGTAAGAGAGTAAGCCTTTGATTTCCATCCTTGATTGCTTTAATTTTGGTGAGAGTTTGATTAGTTTTAAGGGAAGCAAAAAACTCCTTAGTAACTCTATCACCAATGCGAAGCCAGTGTAGACGGGCTCAAACTTGGGCTCCTCTAGCCTTATAGTGCTCCTCAATTTGAAGCTTATGTTTCTAGTGAGCAGCTTGCACTTGCAGGTGGGTGTTGAAAGGAGATAGATTAAGCTCTTGAATAACCCTCGAATATTCAACATGAGAGGCTTCATGAGCATTCTTATGAAAAAGAGCAGCTTGTTTCTCATAGAGCCGAAGGAAAGAAGTGGTACGAGGGATTGCATGAGACCACTAGTCAATCCAGCCAATCCCATCAACAGGTCTTGGATCAAGATTCCAAATACGTCTTATATAATCCAATGTCTTTGGGATGAGAAACGTGGGACGTATTTAAATAGAACTGGGTGGACTTGGGCTTGGGGCATTGAAAGTTCCATTGAATCCCAAAGAAAATAGGCTTATGGTCAGAAACCAAAGCATTGTCCACCACCGAGACCTGGGAGGCTGTATGAAGAGTCAAAGGAAAACCATTATTGCTCCGAAAGCAGAGCTCTGTCAAGATGCTTATAAACTCTGTCATCGCCAGCTCTAAAATTAAACCAAGTGAACCAAGGAGTGGTAGCAGAAGAGTGCTTGCGGTGGTTGGGATAAAAAAGACAAAGCTTATTGCGTAAATAAAACCAACTTCGCGTTCACTAGTACACCAACGAATTGGAAGCCATCCCAATTTGTCTTTAGGGGATTCAACCATGTTGAAATCTCCACAAAAAATCTAGGTAGCAGAGGGCAGATGATCAGCCAACCACTGCAAAAAAAAGAAGAACATTTAGAGGCATCATTGGAAGCATAAATATTGGCCAACCCAAGAATGTGGCCGTCAAAATAAAAAAGGGTCCACACCACCCGATGAGTGGGGTCAGAGCCCCAAGATATGATATTAGAGCTGAGGTTGGGGCTTAAAAGAGTGACAACACCCCCTCGACCGTTATCGTGAGCTGACATCTAGCAAAGAGAACCAAGCCAGATGGTACACATAGCAGTGGAAAGATGGAAGCCAGAGATTTTGACTTCCTGCAAACACAACACCTGAAACTTTGCAAAATGCTTGCAACTATCTATGACAAGATATCTATGAGTCAGATCAGTAAGCCCCCTGACATTCCATGAGTAGACTAACATGGAGAACTATCAAGGTGCATGGTTTCCTCCTCGAGGCCGGCTAACGCTCCAAAGTGGTTAGAGAAAGTGACTTGCCGCACATTCCCATGAATAAAATCACCGAATCTCAAACTGCTGACGGGGTCTCTGTGAGAAATCTTCCTCGAGAAGGAGGGGAAGGACTTCGGGAATGATGTAAGGTAGCCTTTCTATCTATCTGAGGAGCCGAGCCACCAAATGTGAGATCTAGAAAGCTTGAGGTCTCGAGAAATGAGGGGTGTGAAAGAGCAGGAGCTGAGGGGTGAGGGCTGATGACAACTGCAGCTTGTGGAGATCGAGAGATGGTAGGTGTGGGCTTGGGAGGGGTCGTAATAGACAGCTTCAAAGGAGTAGAAGTAGGGGTGACCACTGGTTTGTAAGTAACCTGTTGGTGCTTATTTTGGGTCGAGGTTGAAGGTTTTCTACCATTGACAGTAGTCCATCCATCAGAGGAGGGAGTGCTGGATTTAGGGTCTATCGGGGTTTTCTCCAAAACTGGCGGTGGGCTTGGATTCATGAGAGGACAATCCTTGATCATATGGTCAGCAGATTGGCACCGGAAACAAGTGTTGGGTAGATTGATGTATAGAACTTTCTGTGAAAAGCGTGTGTCTCCAACCTAGATATCAAGGGTATCTTTGAGGTCTTTCGAGAGATCAATTTCTACACAGACCCATTTTTGGGGTTGAGCCGAGTAGAACTTATTTTTCTCGTGGCAGATGAGACAACCCAAGGGTTTGATAAGTTGATCAATGAATCCCCACAGAGGCAAAGGGAGGCCTAAAAATTCGACCCAAACAGGAATTTTGAGTTTGGCTTGATCAGAGACTTGAAAATCTCGAGTCCAGTGGGAGAAAACCACAAGGGTATTGCGAATAAACCATGGACTATGGTTAACAATGGCTTTGCAATGTTCAGCATTGGTAAAGCGAAATAGAAAAAAACCATTGGTCATGTTTTGGACTCCCTCTACCTTGACTCCATGAGGTTTCCAATGATTATGAATCCATTGGCAGAGGATACCTTCAGGGGGAACTCGGCCCACAAAATAAGCAACAAGAGAAAAATATTAAAACCAGTTGCAAGCTTTGTCAAAAGCTGGTAAATGAAGAACAATATCCAGGGAAGGAGTATCAATATCCTTACCTCATCGAATACCTTCGGGACAAACTTCCTCACTCGTTTTGGCACCATTATCCAGAGCTCCTGCGATAAGACCAGCATCAATAGATGCATGGCCCGAGGAGGTGGTCATTTTATAAGCCACTGCCCAAGGGGTGGACTGGCGATCAATACAAAATTAATGCAGATAATCCCACCTGGATCTGTAGATCGGCGGTGTGATGCAATGGCAGCGTACGACAAGGCTGAGCATTCACTATGAAAATAACTCGCTGAGATTAAACTCTAGCATTATCTAATTTTTTATTTATAGTTAATATTTTTTTCTCACTTGTTCTTTAACAATGTAGGTGGAAAATTTATTACATTTGGAAGGAGAAAGACCAAAAATTTTTTGTGCGCAACCTTGGATTGATGCTTAAAAAAATAGGGAGGAATTTTTTTAATAAATTATATTTTAAAATTTTCGTTTAAATTAATGATTTTTAATGAAAAGAGTCATCAATTCATATTTCAAAGTAACTTTATTTTCTTTGTGTTGAAAGAGCAAAATAAAATCAGAGTATTCAATCAAAATCACAAAATTTTAGATATCATCTTGAATTTTGTCTTTAAATATTTTAAATCATAATTTAAAATGAGTTCTAATCTTTAGCATGGATACATCACATATGTTAAATGGATCTAACTACAAAATTTGGAAATTTCATTTAAAAATAGAATTTATGGGGCAAAAACTATGGACAACTGTGAATGGTACAAAAAAGGAACTTATAGGTAGATAAGTGATGACATAAAATGTCTCTACATTTAAATAGAAAGTGCAAGAGGCAATGTCGATCATTCTGCAAAGCATGCACAATGACTTTATGTTGCACATTAGAAATCAAGAAATCCCTAGTGAAGCCTAGAAACTGCTAGAATCTATGCATGAAGGTACGAGAATTTCTAAAATCATAAAACTCATTATTGAACTAATGAAAACTACCATGAAGGGGGCTAAAAAATTTGTCAATTTTCTAGTTAAAATTAAAAATATTATATCTCAATTAGATGTGTATATGAAAAATTGTGTTAGCATGCAAATGTGCAATGACTAAGAAACCGCATCAATGTAAAATCCAAAACAATAGTTCAACTACCTCAGATTGAGTAAGATGGAAAGAGGGAAAAAGAAATATACCTGTACTTACCGACAAGTAGAATTCTCCTTCTTTGATGATTGGATGTGCTCTTGGATTGCTTGTTGGATTGGATTTTTGCTTTAGATTTGATGTGGATGCACTTGGACAACACCTCCCCTTGAATTTTTTTGAAGAATTCTTGATGATTGATGAATGATTGATGAATGATTGGATGAATGATAGATTGTAGATGGATGATGAATTGATTAAGTGATAAAAATGGAAAAGATTTTATTACTTTTTCATTCATTAACTTTCATGGAGGCTGAGAGCTAAATTTATAGTTTGTGGGTGGAGGATTCAGATGGCTCGGGATTAAGCCATGTTGGATTTAGATCAATGGTTGAGAATTGATGAGAGAGATGGAGGATTCTATAATGGAGAATTCTAGAATTTTAGAGAGATTTCAAAGTTTATTTGAATTTTTAAATGGAGGGAAGAAGCTTCCATTGAATTAAAAATTCAATGGAAGGAGAAGGTTAGAGAGGCTTCTAGATTTATAAGCCTCTAGATTTAGAGGTGTGAGGATGTGATTAGGATTAGGATTATATTAGGTTTATTAATGATGATTATTAATTTGATTACATGGAAAGGCTAGGTGTAGGGATGTGTAGGGTAGGTGGTAGGTGAGATGTAGGAATATTAAATTCCTATAAAATGTTAATGAAGGATTTAAAATAGGATACTATGATATTAAAGTGATTAATGATCAAATGAGATAAATGATAAATGATGAAAGGTTAAATGTGATAAAAGGGATTTTTAATGGGATAAATGATAAAATGGAATATTTATATAAATGATGAAATATTGGAATAAAGGGATTAATGATGAAATTAATAATAATTAATCTTGCAATTAATTATTATATGAATTTAGATGATGTTGTGGGACAAATTAATTGTAATTAATCATGTCGACATTTTAGATGTCTACATTTTACCCCTCTTTGAAGTGTTATTGTGTAGCAATGAAAGTTCAAAGAAGAAGAAGAGAAGATGTTTGGATGGTGATATGATGCCCCCTCGAGGGGTTAGATGGGGAGGAATGAGTCGGGTAACCACTCAAAAAGAGGAGAGGCCCAAGTTAGTAGATGAGAGAGGATTAGAGGATGAGAAGATTTTGAGGATTAGAAGATTAGGATGAGAGGATGAGAAGGTTTGAGGATGTAAATGAGGATTTAGAGGATTATTAGATTAGAGGATTAGGGGAATATGAGATAGGATTAGAGGAATAGGAGATTTAGAAGATTAAGAGATATTAGATTTTGGATTTTGGATGCCCCAGTCAACGATGTATGACAAGGGTGAAGATTTTGGATTTTGGATTAAGGGGATGTTGGATTTGAAGATGTTGGATGCCCCAGTCAATGATGTATGACAAGGGTGAAGATTTTGGATTTTGGATTAGAGGATCTTGGATTTGAAGATGTTAGATTTAGAGAGGTTGCAAAGATTTGTGGATGTTAGATTTTGAGGATGTTTGGATGAGAGAATAAAGATTGGTTTTTGATAGAAGATGCCCTAGCCAAGGGGTGAGGATTTAGGATGTTGGATGCAAGATGATAAAATTTGGATGTGGGGTATTGATTGATTGATTGATTGATTGGATAGGAGGATGAGAAGGTTAAATAATTAATTGGATGATGGTGAGGATCAAGTGTGGATGATGATAGGGATAAAATATGATGATATAAAGGAGTGTGCTACCATAAAGTGCCCACTATTATCATCATTAGCAGTGTGATTGTGAATGTGGCATTGAGAAAAATGCACCAAGGTATAAAGACCATGATGATTGAATTTCTAAATCCCTTGTCCTCATATCATCGGACATATTAATATAAAAAAGATGGTCCTCATATCATTGGACTGATTAATATAAAAATATGGTCCTCATATCATTGGAATATGTAAAAGAAACAAAAGGGGCCTCATATCATCGGCCAAAATGAAAATACATACAAACAAGCAAACATGCAAGAAAAACGCACACATTGCATTTTGTATTTTTATTATTTTTTGAAAATTTTGATTTTGAGTTTTTGTTAGATGTTGGATGTTTGGATTTTAGGATTTTTTGAGTCTTAGATTTTTGGATTTTGGATGTTTAGATTGTTTGGATGATTTTTGGATTTTGGATTTTGGATGTTTGGATTTGGATGTTTAGATTTTTGGATTTTGGATTGTAGATTCTTGGATGTTTAGATTTTGGATGTTTGGAGTTTTGGATTTTACATTTTGGATTGTGGATGTTTGGATTTTGGATTTTAGATGTTTTGATTTTTTATATTTTGGATGTGAATTATTTTATAATTTTTAATTTGTGTTTGGATGATTAATTTTGTTGATGAAGGATTTTGGAATTTGGATATGTTAGATTATGGATGTTGGATGTTAATATTTTGGTTTTGGGATGGTGGGATGGTGGAGATAGGTAATAGGAGAGGATTCAGGATGGGATAGCTTATGGATATGTAAGGTGGGATGTGACTTTATCCTATAAGTCCCAAAGTGTGTTTGGTAGGATGAAAGGGATAAATTTGAGGGAAATTCAGATAGGTTGGATAGGATAGGGATTGGGTTATATAGGATGATGGGATGTGGGATGTGAGATAGATAGGATGAGGGATGTGGTATAGGATAAGATGGGGGATATGGAAGATGATAAGATATGCCCCCAAGTATAGGTTCGATGGATTGAGGGATAGATGTGGTGCCCCCAAGTGTAAAGTAGGGTGGCATGTGTGGATGGATGGATGGGTTCGATTTTCCCCAGGTGTAGGGTAGGATGGGAAGTGAGGGGTATCTAAAATGGATGATTCCCCTAGTGGATGGTAGTAAGGCTTCCCCCAGTCATGATGATGACAGTTGAAAAGGGACATGAGGAGGATTGGATGAAAAGGAAAGGATCATCGTCTACCCACGGATGTTTGATCCAAGGGAAAAAGGATGTGGATGTGATGGATGGAAGGAAATAACATAAGTGATGAAAAAAGATGAGCCTAACAGACACATGTTGTAAGGCAAGAGTCATACTAAAACAAAAGTGTGACCAAGGTTTAAAAAATACCTAGCAACATGCAATCCCTATGTCTCTTCGAGATCAAAGTGTGTGAGATTGTGATGGTTAATTACCTCTTAAGTGAAGACTTAATGGGTAGTATGTGAAGAAAAACTAGCCAATGTATAGGGAGTGATTAAGTCAAGTAGGTTGATGGAAGGTGAACAAAAGGTTAAGCCATGCATTGCTCTACTGCCAGCTAGGCATCCATAGCCCTGGAGGAGATACATCTGATTCTTGTCACAACATTGCTCTACTGTTAGTTAGGCATCCATAGCCCCGGTAGAGTTGTTGGAAACACCCCTAGAGAGAGTCTTGAGGTGGATTTTATTTGATATTTTTAATTTTGATATGATTTTTTTTTTTGATCTTTTTGATTTTTGAGATATTTTTTTGCATAAAGAGCTTCCACTCTCTTGAAAACTCTCAAGGGGTTAAGAATCACCAGTGGCTTGATGGGGGGATGGAAATGAGTGTAGTGATGACATTGGCTAGAGTGACAAAATATGCACCCAAGGGTCTTCACCACAAGTTGATTAAGTGTGTTAAAGTACATGGATCTCTAGGAGGACAATGGTGATGGAATGTTGGAGGTAATGATAGACCAAGGTCACACAGTTGTAGTAGGTATTATTATCTTACAACATGTGTGATTAATTTGATCAAGTGTTCAAATGAATGGATGGAAGAGGATATGAATGGATGTGATAATAATGGATTAGATGATAAAGGGATTTGGATGTTGGATGGAAGGAGGATGGGTGGGAAGGAAAGAACATTCGTGCACAGTGACGAATTATGTTCTCAATCCATTTTTAGGTGTTTGGTATTTGTAGGGGATTAAAGGATTTTTGTTTGGGTTGAGTGGTCGGGGATGGTAGGATCAATAAGAGGAGTGGTAGAAATGGGTTGTGATGGAGTAGTGGGAGGGACCTTGTTAGTGTTAGGTTTATAACCTAAGCCTAAATGACCTGGATTTTGATGAAGGGAGATGGGTTCATGAATGCCTTGTTCATGGATGCCTAAGCCTTTGCCTCGATGTTTCATATTAGTGAACATATTTTTGGATATAGGATATGAAGTGGATGGGGAAGATGATACCATGTGGTCATCATGAGACTGGGGGTTGTAATTTTGTCATCCGCTAAGAGGCCGGACTTAACGAAGGATGGGGGTAAGATTTGTTTTTATTTTTTAGTTGGTGAGGGATTTTTGGATATACGATGAGATTTGGATGGTTGATGATGTTTGGATTTAGAGTCAGATTTGGATGGTGGATGATGGTTAGGGAGAGGATTAGGATGGAAAGGTGGTGGATAGAGAGGTACAAGGATAAGAATTCCTTGGTTAATGAGGTTTTGGACATAAGACCTAAATTGCATGCAACGATTGGTCAAATGTCCATGGGTGCGATGGAAGTCACAATAATAGTGTTCCCGATACCAAGATGGTTTGGGAAGGTTTTGATTGTGTGATTTTATTGGGGGATGGATGATCATGTTGAAGGTTTTTAAACGATGGAAGATGGTGGTCAAGGATTCTCCTAAAGGAGTGAAGTGGCGTGAGTTGAATGGTTTTAGGGGAGTATGAAGTAATGGTTTGGAGGGAGTGGGAAGTAAAGGTGTAGGATTATGTGGATTATGAGATGGTTTAGTTGATTTGTTTTTAGGAGTTGGATTATATTGTTGTGGCTTGTAGGATGAAGGGGTGGATTAGGCCTGGGGGCCAAAGTGGATGGTTTGGTGTTGGAGGCTGAGGTTTGAGTATGTGGTTTTGAGGTAGATGGTGTTGGCTTAGGATTAGATTGTTTGGGATTAGTAGATGTAGATGAAGGGGAGGGGGTAGATTTAGATGAAGAGGATGAGTGTGATATGGGGGTCACATTAGAGGTGGGTGATGTTGGGGATGAAGGAGTTTTGGGTGATGGGTGTGGTGTAGGAACCACATTAGATTTGGTTGATTTAGGGATAAAGTAGATGAAGGTGGCATAAGAGCCTCATTAGATTGGGTAGGAGATGGAGTGGGGAGAGGGTTTGGATTGGATTTTTTAGGTTTGGGAGGTGGTGACTTAGGAGTCATGTTAGATGTTTTAGGATTGGGGGATGGTGGAGATGAAATAGGATTAGAGGATAGGATAGTGTTAGGTTTAGGTGATGAAGGAGATGGGTTAGGATTAGATGTGGATGAAGATGATGAGGATGGCATAGGAGCCACATTGGATGGTTTAGGATTGGGGGTAGAAGGGGATGAGGGTGACTTAGGAGTCACTGTAGATGAGATAGTTTTGATAGGATTAGATGTAGGTGATGGAGGGGATGAAATAGGCTTAGGGGATAAATTTGATGGTGGATTAGGGATTGTGGGACAATCTAGGAGAAATTCCATAGGATTGGATTGGGATGATGAAGATGATGAGGATGGAGGACTAAGATGAGATGTGGGGTGATGATTTTGGATGAAGTTGTTGGGGTTGTTGTGGATATGTGAATGGGACTCGATGATAGGTTTGATGATGATTGGATTTAGGAGTTGAGATTTTGGATGGTGGTGCATGAGTTTTGATAGGAGGAAGGTGGGGGTCTTGATGATTGATAAGGGATTTAGGTGTTTGGAATTTGGGATGGTTGTGTGGGTTTGGGATTGGTGGCTGAACTAGCAAGGACATAAAGGAGGTCCTCTTGGTCTAGGTCAAAGTTAGTGAGGTGGTCAAAGTCAATGTAATTGGATTTTGGGGATAGTGGTTTATGTTGATTAGGTAGTGGTGTGGATTGGGATGATTTGGTTTCCTTAAGAGGAATTCAATGGGGTGAGGGTAGGGATCTTAGGAAGAGGAATTTGTGAATGGGGTTGGTTAGGAGATGATGGTTTAGGAGGTGATTGGTTGATTGAAGATTGAAGATCGGATATTTGTTGATTAAGATGTTGGATGGTTTTTAGGATGTTAGGATCAACATGGGATGGTTGATTTGGATGGCAAGGAGAGGATTGGTTAAGGTAGGATGTTAAGTTTGAGATTTGTTTATTAAGATGTTGGATGGTGTGTGGGACTTCGTGGTCAAAGTGAGATGGTTGAATTTTATGGGTGGGGGATGATGGGATAACTTGGTTGATGGATTTAGAAAAGAGATAGGGGTTTGGGTGTTGGTTTAGAGAGGATGGGGATTTAGGATCAAAGTCCATGGTTAGATAGGATGTGTGGGGGATTAGTTTTGGATTAAGATTATGGTGATGGGATTAGGATGGGATTTGTTGTTTGATTAAGGATGATTTTAATTATGATGATGTTTGATTGATTAAAATTTTAATATGATGGGATGGTTAAGGGTGTTCACAAACACACAAAAACATACAACACACACCCTAACTAGTCAAGTGGGTTTGCAATCAAGCTATAGCCTGCTTTTAATACCACACACCGATGGCGGTGCCACAAACTGGCTCTCCACCTATGTGCCAATGTGGGGTCAGCTAGCGAGTAATATTGGGGAGTGTGAGCCTCCTTGCACTATAGCTCAATATGTGAGCAAATAGGTTTCCTAGTCTAGGATGCACGAGCTCACTAGGGGAGTCCCCGATATACCTTACGGTATGTGGGGCCCAAGTCTATGTTGCAAGGATGTTGTCTAAGGCCTGGGTATTGGGATGTGGAATCCCCTCACTTCACACTGCTCTTAAAACAAGCAAGTGCTTAGCCAATAATGACAACTGTCCTTGAATTTATATACCCCACTGGAACATGGGGTGTGTCTATATGTGTGGAGATGAAGCCCATGGTCACGAGACCCCTAGGACTATGGTAAGTGTGTGGATATCACTTCCACGTCACGTTACCCCTAAAAATAAAAAGGGGAAGGCTAGCCGCTTTTGATCCTCAAGATCGTCCTAGGAACGTGAGAGGAGAGCATACACGGTTTTTCCTTTGGGATGAAAAATCAAAAAAGGAAAACACACAAAAAGGATGATAAATGCAAGAAAATGGATGCAAGATAAAATGATTAAAAATTATGTAATGGGGTCTTCAAGAGGAGGCCCTGCAAAACAAAAGGATTAGTAGTTTGTTTTATAACTCCAAATGTCTTTGACTAAACAGAGCTGCAAAACAAAAAATATTAGTAGTTTTAGATTGATTTTTATCTTTGGTAAGCGTAGGAAGTTGCACACAAAGTGTTAGTAGTTTGGAACAAGAAAATATTACTCAAAGTGTAGTTAAAATGACAAGATTTAGTAAAATGAAAACCATGAATAAATTATAATAAAATTCTAAATTAACACTTTTGAATTGCATATATCTTCTCAATACCTTTATGGGAAAAAAATGGAGTTATTTCAAGTTCAGGGTCAAAAGTTATGGCTCTCGGAAGGTAGGCAAAAAAAGTAAAACAAAAGTGCATGTTCATTTCAGGTCACAAAAGCATTTTTTCATGTCACAAACACATTGTTCTATGCACAAATGTGCTACTTTGTCAAAAAAAGTCAATTTTGGGGTTTTAAAGGTGGGACAAAAGTGTTGTTTTATGATAAACATGTTGTTTCAGGTCACAAACATGTTGTGCACAAATGTTGTTTGGGGTTTTAAAGGTTGGAAAAAAGGTTCATACGCATTGAATGAAGGTCGTAGAACAAAAAAATTCGACGAAAATTCAAAACATTCAAGGTTAAATCTTAACATGAAAAATTCTTGAAATTTGGCAGTTTGTTCTTAGTGTTAAATGCTACAAATTCCAATAAAAATTTAGGGGGGTAAGCCCCACAGTGGGCGTCAAAATGTATATGCAAAAAATGTGTTAGCATGAAAATGCAATGACAAGAAACCAAATCAATGCAAAATCCTAATCTAACTTCTAAACAATTACCTCAGATTGAGCAATGGATAGAAAAGAGGGAGAAATAATATACATGTACTTACCTACAAGTGGAATTCTCCTCCTTTGATGTGATTCAATGTTCTCTTGGATGGAAGTTATATTGATTGATTGCTTCAGATTTGATGTGGATGCACTTGGACAGCACCTCCCCTTGAATTGCTTGATGATTTCTTGATGAAGGATGGAGGATTAGATTGGATGATTGGATTGATGATTGAGTGCTAAAAATGGAATAGAGGTTGGCTATGGATTACTCTTATGATTAGCTCTCATGGAGGAGGAGAGCTTGATTTATAGCTTGTGGGTGGAGGATTCAATGGCTAAGATGAAGCCATGTTGGATGGGGATCAATGGTGGAAATTGATGAGAGGATTGGAGGATTCTAGAATGGATAATTATATAATTTGAATTCAAAATCCATGGAGGGAAGAAGCTTCCATTGAATTAAAAATTCAATGGAAGGAGAAGGTTAGAGAGGCTTCTAGATTTAGAGGTGTGAGGATGTGATTAGATTAGGATTAGATTAGGTTGATTAATTATGATTAGTAATTTGATTACATGGAAAGGCTAGGTGTAGGGATGTGTAGGGTAGGTGGTAGGTGAGATGTAGGAATATTAAATTCCTATAAAATGTTAATGAAGGATTAAAATAGGATTCTAGGATATTAAAGTGATTAAAATGATTAAGGAAATGAGATAAATGATAAATGATGAAAGGGTAAATGTGATAAAAGGGATTTTTAATGGGATAAATGATAAAATGGAATATTTATGGGATAAATGATGAAATATTAGAATAAAGGGATTAATGATGAAATTAATAATAATTAATCTTGCGATTAATTATTATATGAATATAGATGATGTTGTGGGACAAATTAATCGTAATTAATCATGTCAAAATTTTAGATGTCTACTCATAAAAAGAAAGATTGAAGGAAAAAGAAAAGTACACATAATTTCAACAATCAGAAAGGAAATATATCTAATCAAAATCAACACAAGAATTAAAAGAATAATAAAAAACATAATGTCATTGCTTTATATGATACTTTGGTTACCACAAAATAAAATGAATGGATCCTAGATAGTGGTGCTTCAAGGTGCATGATCTATATGTAATATTTTATCTCTGATATCATAGAATGTCATGATTAGATTTATTTGGGTGATCATTCTATTTTAGATGTACAAAGTCAAGGTGAAGCTAAAATTTTCAATGGTCATATTAGTGATGTTTTAGATGTTCTTAAATTGAAGATGAATTTATTATCATGTTCTAGATTAACTTAAAATAATTATAGCATCTTCTTACAAAGAGAAATGGTACACTAAAAATTAATTTGATATAACAATTGTAGAAGGTATTCAACAGAATTTGTTATATATCTTTAATGGTTTTGCATCTCTTTCTGTTTTACTTCTCAAGTTAGGAATGATTCACAGTTTTGGCATGAAAGATAAGGGCATGTTAACTTTCGGATCATGTATGATATGTCTCGTCTTAACCTTGTTGTTGGATTGCTTCATATCTCTCATGCTCAAGAAAATTTTGAAGGTTGCGTACACAGTAAGTAGTATGAAAACACCTTTCATCGCCACCATGATGCAAATTCATTTGAACCTCTTGAACTTGTTCATAATGATGTTAGAAGACCTTTATAATTACCTTCGTTGAATGTTTATTTTTATGCAATTATATTTTTTGATGGTTATATTCTAGTATGATTTGGTTTTTTAAAAAAAAAAAATGATGTTTTATCCAAATTTAAAGAATTTGAAGATTTTTAATAGAAATAATTTCTATTCATAAAATTAAAAGGCTTAGATATGATAATGGAAATGTATATGTTAATAAAGTATTTTTGAATTAGATAACCTCTATTATGGAAAATTAACGTGTGATTTTTAAGGAAAATATTGTATGCATATTAAATGACAGTTGGGGACACCATTCGTGACTGTAGTGAAGACATCCAATATTGATTGTAAATAATATTTATTTACATAAAGTTAGGATGAGATTCTATTATTTTATCTTTGGTATGGATATTTTTCTAACAACAAAAAATTATAATTGTTTCTCAAATATCAATATGTTGAGTAACTTGTCTAGATTAGTTATAAATATGCTGCCATTCTTATTGAAGTTGGTTGTAAACTAGATCTTAAAACCACATGTGAGAAAGCATACCCTACTTTTTATGGTAAAATTTCCCCATAGTTTATAATCTATCTTACTATCATTAGGCTTGGTATTTCATATGAAATAGGTATTGTTTTCATATTCATGGACGAACCATATCAAGAACGTTGGAATTAGTTAAAAGAATATTAAGATATATTAAAAGAATAATTAATTTTGCTTTGCATTACACTTCTTCTAATAATATTTATTTATATGGATATTGGGATTTTGACCATGTTGGTGATGTACTAGATAGAAAATATACGAATGGATATGTTTTTAAGTTTGGTATAGGTTCCATTACTTTGAGTAGCAAGAAGCAACCAACAATATTCATCTCTTCTACCAAGGTGGAATATATGAGTGCAATGGGAGAAGTGAAAGAAGTCATGTGACTAAAGAAACTCTTGGAATAAATTCACATAGAAGTTAAAGGCATTACTTTTATCCTCTGTGATAGCCAAAGTTGCATTGCTCTTGCTAATAATATGGTTTAGCATTAACAAATTAATAACACATAAATTCATATGCATTTCATTCGAGAGAAGGTTCTATGTGGTGATATAGATCTCCGTTTTTGTCCTACTAAAGATCAAGTTGCAAATATTTTCACATATCCATTATGTTTTATGAAGTTTTTCAAAATTTGAGCAATGCTTGTCCTTTTAGAATTGTCATTGAGGGGGAGTGTGCATGAAAATTCCACCTCCTAAAAACCGGTCATGTGTTTTATTTTTCACCTCTATACTTTTTCTCCAAAAATCATTGTAAAGATCCTTATTATATAAGTAAACTTATCTATCTAAAGTTTATTGTTTATTTTAGTAACAAAGTGATGCAAGAGCATCCCAAGACTAAGGAAATCCTATACAATTTTTTTGTAAGGAAGGATTTGTATGAGACGTGGAAGGTGCGTAAGAAAAATGGAGATGACACAATATATGTGTATGAAAGAAAGAAGGGGAAGAAAAGATCCCAAGTGGAGGTGTTAAGGATTAGGAGGAAGGGAATGAAAGTTCAGTGCATGACTTGGAAAGTGCGACACGTAGATAAGTGGATAGGAGCACATGATAATGAAGGTGTGAGATGATAGGAGGAACACGGAAATATTTTGGAGAAGCCCAAATTAGAATAAAGGGCACAACGGAAGCATAGATAATGAAACCTAAGGTGAAAATATGTATAAGAGATGACAATAGAAAGATAGATGTCAGATCTATCTATTCGTGTGGCTGATAGTGATGATTCGATTGAAGGGTCAATTTGATAATCCAACCACCAGATAATTTGGCATGACAAGAGTGACTATAGGAAGATAAGGTGGATGAGGGCATTAAAGAACCCTGATTCAAATTTGGATATGAGCCAAAAGTCGAAGGAACTAACATAGAGGGGAGAGAATTAGGAAATGGTGGGATGCGTGTGGCTATAAAAGGAGGTGGTTTTCATCATTTTGTGTTTGTTAGAGGTGAGGAGTTGAAGTGTGGTTAGAGAGACCAAGAAAAAGGTCGGGAGTAGGCCATAGATTTGAGTGTAAAACTAAAATAGTCTGCATAGTTCTTTAGAGACACCAACATCTGTAATAGCTCCATGAGAAGTTTGTAGGATTTGAGAGAGAGAAAGGTTTGTAGGTGGATGTGTGGAATTTATCATCAATAAAAGTCTACAACTTTAGTATAACGCATTGTGTTACCTTTTTATACGGATGCAGGAAGTACCCATCCGTCATCAAGAGGTATTAGAGAAATCTACTTTCCTATAAGTGAGAACTAGCAAAGCGTTGAAATTGAGGTAGCTAGTGCGAAAGATTGTGTTCTCCACTGTAAGAAAGGTGGGTAGAGAACGCAAGGAAACCCAGAGTGAAACAATTCGAAGAGTTCATGATCTTGTGTAAGAAGGAAATATGGTTCTGAAGAGAAGATATGTGTCAGATGTAGTAGTAATAGAATTTCTAGAAAATATCATGGAGGAACTCAAAGATGGGAGGACCAAACTAGAGAAAAAGGAAAATCAATGGAAGGATCTTGAGACTCGTCAAGACAAAGATAAGGAAATGACATGAGAATATAATGAATCAGTAACACACGGAGGGCTTAGTGAAGATTCAAGGGTGGAGGAATATGAGGCACATAGAATATACAAGAGATACACAGGAAGAAAGGAGACTCAATGTGGAGTTGACATCGGAACAAGAAAGGTTACGCAAGGATTGCACAAGAGAGAGGAAAAAGGATGAATATATTAGTAATAAGATATCATCGCACAACATTAAGAGGATATTATTATGCATGTGAGGAGATAGGGCATTAAGCAGTCAAGTTTCCGTGGTGTAATGGGGAGAAGGTCAGCGCAGTAGAAGTGGGTGCGCAGAAAATGCATCGTGAGAGAAGGGTTGAACGTAATAAGATAAGGAATAGCTATAAGAGGACTGAGTGTTAAAGATAACAAAGGAGGAGTTGCTGGAGAAAAGGTGAAAAATATCCTGCACGAAGTGCGAGACCAATGGCAAGTATTTCTTGGTAGTGGTAAAAACGAGAACACCAAAAACCTTGTCACATAGGAGATGGTATAGAAATTATTAATGTTTACGTGAAAGATACACCCCAAACCTTACAAATTAACCTTGTTAGTAGAAGGTTAGGAAGGAATTATGCGTGAGAAATGTGAAGTAGAGATGAATATTAGGATGTTCACCTATCAAGCGTTTCCCAAAATCATACTAATGGATAAGTTTCATGTCCATCTCAGGAGGCCATGAAAATATGACACATAAATTATCTTTGATGGGAAAGTGAACACACTGATTGTGCACAAGGAAAAGAATACATTTCATTTGTCCCTATTGAGATAATAAGATGTAGAACACCAAATCCATATGGTATGAAGAGAAGAAATACATGTGATTACATTTCATCCTAATGGAAGAGCACGGAAGAATCCTAGAGGGACTCACAGACAGAAGGTGTAGTGGGATGCACATGGAGAAAGACTCTAGAGAAATAAGAAGAATGCGTAGGAGAATGCATAATAAAATCCTCTTTGAGAGGAGTTAGGGAATGTACGGTTGAGACTCGTGTAATAGTAATGGAACCACTACAGAGGAAACAAATAAATCATAAATATGTTGTCATTCTTATTGAAGTTGGGTGTAAACTAGATCCTAAAATACATGTGAGAAAGCATACCCTATTTTTTATATGTAACTTGCCCCGTAGTTTATAATTTATCTTACTCTCATTAAGCCCGGTATTTCATATGCAATAGGTATTGTTTTCATATTCATGGAGGAATAATATCAGGAACACTGGAATTAGTTAAAAGAATATTAGGATACATTAAAGGAATAATCAATTTTGGTTTGCATTACACTTCTTCTTATAATGTTTATTTATATGGATATTGTGATTCTGACCAGGTTGGTGATGTAATAGATAGAAAATATACAAACGTATATGTTTTTAAGTTTGGTATAGGTTCCATTACTTGGAGTAACAAGAAGAAACTAACAATATTAATCTCTTCTACCAAGGAATAATATATGAGTGTAATGGATGAAGTGAAAGAATTCATGTGGCTAAAGCAACTATTGTAAGAAATTCACGTAAAAGTTAAAAGAATTACTTTTATCCTTTTTGATGGCCAAAGTTACATTGCTCTTGCAAATAATATGGTTTAACATCAGCAGATGAATAATATATAAATTGATATGCATAATTTCATTTGAGAGAAGGTTCTATGAGGTGATATAGATCTCCATTTTTGTCCTACTAAAGATCAAGTTGCAATTATTTTCACAAATCCATTGTGTTTTATGAAGTTTTTCAAGTTTTGAGCAATGCTTGTCCTTTCAGATTTTTCATGGAGGGGGAGTGTGCATAAAAATGCCACCTCTTAACAGTCAAACATGTGTTTTATTTTTCACCTATATACTTTTTCTCCAAAAATCATTGTGAAGATCCTTATGGCACAAACGATGCTAAAGGAAATTGTGATTTGTATGACACAAACAATGAGACAAATGGAGTTGTGAGGCTCAATATATGAGAAAAATTGTGACGTGTATTAGTTGTAGTAATGGTGGAAAATAATAGCTATCGTATATGGTAAACAGAAGCTACGAGAATGTCATGCATTAGAGAAATAATTTTGATGATATTTTGAGAGAGTGGTGGTGGTTGTGGCTTCACATACGACTGAGGAGCTGGTAAGTGTGATTGTTGTTGGAAAATTTTGTTCAAAATTCCTATTTTTAGCATTTTTATTAAAATTTGAATTGTTATACTTTTATTGTTTTTGACTAGGACGAGAGCAGACAAGACAATTTTTTCCTTTGGGACACTAATGCCTAGTTCCTAACGCTGGTGACCTGCTTCTGTGTGCTAATGTCCAACTCCTAGGCACTAGTATCTAGGGGCAAGTTTTTAGCACCGTTTTTGTGAAATGCATGTATTCTGAAGAATTTAATGCTATGATGAGTGATTTTGCAGTATGTATGGTGTACTAATGGAATGATTTCCTTGATTTTTTTGTTATGCAGAGGGACATACACTCCAGAGAGTTTTGTGTGGGTTGCCACTTGAGTACATTGCTAACTTCCATGTTGTCAGATGCTTTGTTGGATATATTAGACCATGCCGACTTGAGACACATTGCTAGATTGCAGGAGATACCCCATAATATGACTATGTTGAATGCTTTGTGTGAGTAATGGTTCGTTGATACTTATACCTTTTATTTTCTTATTGGTGAGATGATGGTGACCTTAGAGGATGTATGTAGGATAATACGATTGCCAAAAGTGGGAGAGAAAGTAAAAATTATGATCGTGATGGATACCCGTAGTTAGATGAGGGAAAAATGATGATATTTTATAGGGACATTGGTACATGCCGAGACACATATTAGTTTGGATGATTTTATGATATTTGGGGTTCCGCGATTACAGAAATTTATCGTAATTGTGATGGCTTTTTCGGTGGCAGTGGAGGGTGGTTGAGTTGGGATTTTTTTACAGGTTACATGATATTTGTTGTAGTATCGAGGAGCATGGGAATAGATATGCCTTGACACACTGTGTATTGGCTCATTTTTGCATAAAATCTTATAGATTTACACAGGAGGATTGTGGTGGTGGGCTACGAGGAATTACTTTGTTACATGTGTGGGTATATGAATATATTGCTATATTGATGCTACTTAGTGGGCCACAGGATGATTGGGCTCAACTCTAGATATTTGTAGTGAGGTGGGTGGGAACCCATAGTAGGAGGATGGGCATGAACGCATATTGGTTGATGATAGATAAAATGGGCCCAGGGGCCATTATATGGAGACCATATAAGGACTATGGAGGTTGGGTAGAGGATGGTGTGGATTTTTAGTGCATATGACATACTATATAGTTAGAGGATCGTTTCTCGTGGGTGATTGAATTGTTTCAGGGTGAGCGTGTATCGAGGTAGTTTTGCATGACCAAGGATATGCCCCCAGATCCATATATATAATTTAAGTATACTACAGCGGTGAGGAGACCAGGGGCGAAGTTTGTTGGAGTTGGCAAGGATTGAGAGAGGGGATTGAATCATTCCCCAATAAAACCTTTTCACACTTGTGCTTAAAACCCTAACAACACATGCTCATATACAACACAAACATATAGTCTTCTCAATGAAATATGCACTAAGAAATAATTGCAATGATGAACATATAATGCCACTTAGATTGATGATAAAATTAGATCCACACACTTATGTAAATATTCAAATCAGATCAGAAGAGTAATGCCTTCAACAAAGATCAAAAAGATGTATCAAGATGAGAAATATAGTCATATGAATATCCAAGAAGATATACTTCTTCAAAAAGTGATTACAAATCAATATCATATCTTAAGACACCTTAGAGACCTGTAAAATACATCAACATAATATGGAGATATCATCCAAATATAAGCACTCAAATTTTCCCTCCTTCTCCAACTCGCTCTCAAGGAAACAACACTAACTTTGCACTTGCTCAAATTATTCTCATGAAAACTCAGCCAGTAGCTTTCATAGAATGAGATTCCATGTGATTTGGGCTAGGTCCAAATGGTTTTTCTTTGCAGAAAAAGTGTTCTTCAAAAGAAGATAAAAGGGGTTTCAAAAATCTAGTCCATTGCACCCCAAAAAATCCATTTAATAGCCTTTCCTTGGCTCAAATTCAAGGAGGCCTATCCCTCATGATGAATTCAACCCATACATTATTATACCATCAATAACATCCATTACAACAGTCAGATTTGACTCAAGTAGGTCTCCCTGCCTAAAAACTTCATTTCATGTACCAAAAATCTCAAAAACCCTTGCATTGGGATGAAAAAATTATCCTAATCCCAAAACTAATTTTGGTCAAGCTCTAAAATTTATCAAAAATGTTTAAAATAACATTTAAACATCATATATGGTCACAATTTATCTAAGGCAATCAAATTATTTCGTTTACTGGGCCCACTGCTCTTTGTATTTCTCAAAACTGTTGTTTCATGCACCCTTCATCAACTTGGAAACGTCATAAGATCACCAAATCACTTCAACATGACCAAAATATTATATGTAACCACTTTATTGAAATTAAAAAACCTTTAAATCACTTCTAATAAAGTTATAATTCATAAAACATCCATCACTTCGAACCATAACTACGTTTACCTTCACTAGATCAACTTGCCAAACAAGTTGTATGCAAATGTTAGCTCATAAAATAATTTATACATATATTAAATACCTCCAAATGGATTAATTGGATTCCAAATTCATCACTCCTCACTTTATAGGTGATATGAAGCATCACCCAATCCATCTCATGCTTCAAACAACATCAAAATTTTACTAAAAAAGATCTTGTCCTAAACTACCAAAAACCTTTTTGCTCAAAGAATGCCCTGTAAACCCTATCAAAATACCTCATCATGAGGAAATCCATATATCAATAGAAATATAGCTGATAATAATTTCCAAAACAACTTTAATTATCTCAAAACTCCACGGTAGACCAAGTTATAGCCATTTTAGTGGACCCTGCTATTTGAGACCCCAAAACTACCCTTTGACTAGTCAACTTGTATGGACCTCAAAAAACCATGTAACTACATGATATTGCTCTGAAACTTCATGGACATGATAAAAATCCTAATAATTATGAAACATGATTTTTTTCATGCTACTCCTTTGGACCATATTTCCTTATACCCTTCCTTCCCAGAAAATGCTATTTTTAGGTAGGTCCCACTCATCATCATGACCTCAACCATACATTTCTAAAATTTTACAGAGTCCTCTACAATATCTAATCATCACTTTTGATGAAGCAATCAAAACTGGACTATTATACTTCTTCATTTGGAAATTGGTCCTATCTAGGGTTTAGTTATGGTTTTAGACCACTTTATCTTCTTAATATTCATTCGTAAAAATTGACGATCAACTGACCTGATTAATTTTGTGAAACCTTCTAGACACACCATATAAAAATCCCTAAAATCCACAAGGTCCCATGTAAATCACACAATTCACAACAAGCATATGAAGTTCAACTTCGAGATGGAATTTTGCCTCGTTTTTCAGCTTGTCTCAAAAAATCAGTCATATCTTGCAAAATACACATCATGGGAACATTAAACTTTTCTAAAATCATTATGACGCATCCCTATAACATCTCAAATCATCAGAAGGTGAATTCCATAGCCCAATATCATCATTCACAAAGACTTACATATGTTTGCATGCTAGATCCTCATAGTAACAACTAGGGTCAACTGAAATAATGTAATAATTGAACATGAAACCTCTGAAAATGACCAAAACATACCTTATTTTTCATTGCACACCTGATAGCATGCATCCATGAGCTCAAATAGATCCAAAACACTATGCCACGCCTTCAAGTTGTAATACCCGCTCCTAATGAGCACCTATAACCAAGTGAACCAGCTATACCTAAACCATACCTTTTTGTGAGTGCTCAAGAACCCTAAAATCATGTTATAAATCATGTCAACATGTCTCCCAAGCATCCAAGAAGTTCATACTGTCAAGCTATATATCCTAGGCACCTGTATGGGTTTGCTAGAGCAAGCACACCTCACTGAATCCCACTGTAACAAATGATAAACATCTAAACCACCATGGTATCTCCATATAGATCATCACAACATCATCCTACATCATTCAATTTGTCATTAATGTTGTTTTGTATCAATGAAAACACTTATTAGGAGACCATGCCAACAATCTCCCTCTTTGTCATTGATGGAAAACACCCTGGACTTCTCCCCCTTTTTACATTAATGAAAAAGGCATAACTATAACTTAACTTATTCACCTCCTTTAGAATCATAACTCCATGCTTTGGCTGGAAACATCAACCAAAGGTCTCAATTTGTTCCATTTTCTTGATTTTGTACTAAAATTTGATTCTTTTCTTCATTTTAGGCATGCAAACAACAAGCTCCCCCTGGAAAAAGCACTTCACCATATGAAAAACATTAGTTCACCACGAAAAAACATAATATCACCTTTTGAGGCATAAAACATCATCCTTCACCTTCTAGGTATGCAAATAGGCACATTTTCACCTATACCCTTGTTTTGAGCTTCTCATGAACACTATAACAGTAGGAATCTGAAGTATGCACCATTTTAATCATGCCAACAATGTTAGTTTTCAAGTACATCAATGCGTTACATCAATTTTGGTCTTGACCATCCATCATCATGAATAGGAATATAATTGAAAGTTTCAATGCATTTCCTTGTTCTTCATACCATATAAGAACTAATGTCCATATGTTATACTTTAAGTCCATTTTAGACAAATTTTACATGGCCCTAGCATCACAATCTTAGCATGACACAACTCCTTACAGCTCCCCCTACCCTAAATACCTCCATCTCTAGCCCATGAGCACAAATTCATGCATTTTATCTTGATGACATTGCTATGAATCAACTTGACTATTTTTTACTAGGTCCCAGACCGATTTCTCAGTCTATAACAGTAAAAAAGGATGAAAACATGAAAAATTTCTAGATCAATATATGAAAACCACTACATATCTCCATAGCCTTAAGAAAATACATTGCTAACTTTCATGTTGTCAGATGCTTAGTGGGATATATTAGACCATGCCGACTTGAGACACATTGCTAGATTGTAGGAGATACCCCATAATATGACTATGTTGAATGCTTTGTGTGAGTAATGGTTCATTGATACCTATGCCTTTTAGTTGTTTATTGGTGAGATGATGGTGACCTTAGAGGATGTATGTAGGATAATACGATTGCCAAAAGTGGGAGAGAAAGTAAAAATTATGATCGCGATGGATACCCGTAGTTAGATGAGGGAAAAATGATGATATTTTATAGGGACATGGGTACATGCCGAGACACATATTAGTTTGGATGCTTTTATGATATTTGGGGGTTCCGCAATTACGGGAAATTTATCGTAATTGTGATGGCTTTGTCGGTGGCAGTGGAGGGTGGTTGAGTTGGAATTTTTTTACAGGTTACATGAATTTGTTGTAGTATCGAGGAGCATGGGATTAGATATGCCTCGATACGCTGTGTATTGGCCCATTTTTTACATAAACTCGTATAGATTTACACAGGAGGATTGTGGTGGTGGGCTACGAGGAACTACTTTGTTACATGTGTGGGCATATGAATATATTGCTATATTGATGCTACTTAGTGGGCCACAAGATGATTGGGCTCGATTCTAGATATTTGTAGTGAGGTGGGTGGGAACCCATAGTAGGAGGATGGGCATGACCGCATATTGGTCGATGATAGATAAAATGGGCCCGGGGGGCCATTATATGGAGACCATATAAGGACTATGGAGGTTGGGTAGAGGATGGTGTGGATTTTCGGTGCATATGACACACTATATAGTTAGAGGATCATTTCTCATGGGTGATTGAATTTTTTCAGGGTGAGCGTGTATTGAGGCAGTTTGGCATGACCAAGGATATGCCCTCAGATCTATATATATAATTTCAGTCTACTAAAGCGGTGAGGAGACCAGGGGCGAAGTTTGTTGGAGTTGACAAGGACTGAGAGGGGGGATTGAATCATTCCCCAATAAAACCTTTTTACACTTGTGCTTAAAACCCTAACAACACATGCTCATATAAAACACATACATATAGTCTTCTAAATGAAATATGCACTAACAAATAATCGCAATGATGAACATATATTGCCACTTAGATTGATGATAAAATTAGATCCACACACTTATGTAAATATTCAAATCAGATCAGAAGAGCAATGCCTAAAACAAAGATCAACAAGATGTATCAAGATGAGAAATATAGTCATATGAATATCCAAGAAGATATACTTCTTCAAAAAGTGATTACAAATCACATAGGATATCTTAAAACCCCCCAAGATGACCTGCAATAACCAACATCGACCACCTTATGATGTGTAGCTCTCTTATTTTTTCTGCCACAACTGATGGATACACTCAAATTGTTCAGCTCGCACTTCTTCACTCAAACCCTAGGTGATCAAGGATTCACAAAACTAATCTCTTTAATCACTTGCTAAAATTATCCTCATGAACCCTTTCAGCTCATGATATCTGATTTTTCATCCACATGTAAGATTCACATTTAATATTGGGCTCAGGTTCAAATGCTCCAATACTTTATAGAACAAAGTGTTCTTCACCTAGAAGTCACTAAAAGGGGTTGCACACACCCAATCTAGTTCACATTGAAGCACCAAAAACATGTTTTTTATATGATTTTCATCTTGGCTCAAATTCGAGGCCCAAAAATCTTTCCTCTCATTTTGAATTAAGACCAATACATCAAGGATAACATCAATAAAATCCATTACAATAGTCAACATCTCTAAGTGACCCAAGTAGGTCTCCCTAGCTAAAAACTTCATTTTATGTACCAAAAATCTCAAAAACCCTTGCATTGGGATGACAAAATTATCCTAATCCTAAAACTAATTTTGGTAAAGCTCTAAAATTTATTAAAAATGTTTAAAATAACATTTAAACATCATATATGGTCACAATTTATCTAAGGCAATCAAATTATTTCGTTTACTGGGCCCACTGCTCTTTGTATTCTTAAAACTGTTGTTTCCTGCACCCTTCATCAACTTGGAAACGTCATAAGATAACAAAATCACTTCAACATGACCAAAAATATTACATGTAACCACTTTATTGAAATTAAAAAACCTTTAAATCACTTCTAATAAAGTCATAATTCATAAAACATCCATCACTTCGAACCATAACTACGTTTACCTTCACTAGATCAAGGTAAATTTTGATAACATGCATCAAATTACTTAGTCCCAGGCAAATAAATTGATTCAGGGCCAAAAAATCATGTTTCTAGGGTCCCCTCAGAATTTTTCTAACTCTCCTGTCCAGGTTGAAAAGAGCAAGTTCTGAGAAAAGGTGAAAAGGCTGCAAAAACAAGCTTGGGCCAGGAAAAATCACGAAAAATGGCTAAGTCCTAGTCCTCGCAACAGTCGGGACGTGAGGGACATCTGGGCGCGAATCGGCCGAAAGGCCGCCAGGCAGTCTGCAGGGCAAAGGAACATCCGGGCCGTCGGGACGCGCGGGACGCGGAAAGCCGGTTCGGCCGAAGGAGAAGAAAATCGACTAACTGCTCTGGGACATTTGGGACAAGAAGACGCGAAGGACGCGAACCACCCGGATCGGCCGAAAAGGAGAACTTTCGCACTAAGCAGTTCGGGACATGTGGGACAAAGGTACGCGAACCGGCCGAATCGGGCGAACCGGAAGAATTTGTCCCAGACAGTCCGGGACATGTGGGACAAAGGGACGCGTGGGACGCGGATAGCCGAAGGAGCCGAAAGCCAATCAAGCAACGCCACGTGTCATCGGCCGAATGAGGGACGAGGAAGCCCATTTCGGGCGGATCGGAAGTTTTTGTCCCAGACAGTCTGGGACATCCGGGACAAATGGACGCGCTGGACGCGAAAGAGCCGGCAGACCCGCGGACCAACCAAATCATGACACGTGTCACAAGGAGAAAAGTCCAAAAAGTTCAAAGGGCGAGGTTTCAAGCACTAACCCGAGCCAATAAAAGGAGGACACGTGTCCAATGAGGAAGGGAAGCTCGGAGCTCGGGAAGGAGTTAGAGAGTTTAGCAAGAGTTTTGGCCGAAAAGCTAAAAGCAAAGGTCTGCCCCGCGCCCCTGTCGACCAATCAATGCATGCCACGTGTCCCAAGTGGCGGGGGCGCGGAAGGAAAGTGGAAAATGTTCCAAAATCACAAAAGGAAAAACTTTCAAGGAAAAACCCGCGGGACAGCAGAGGAGAGAGAATTACGTATCCAATCAGCGCTTGACACGTGTCGTCCAGGTGGCAGAGCGCGGGAAAGATCTTCAAAACACATTTTCGCCTGTTTTGTGCCCTAAATCTTCAGATCTCCATATCTTTTGATCCAGAGCTCGGATTTGCACGTTCTTTATATCAACGGAAAGCTTATGAAATTCTCTACATGATTCTGGGGTTAATCTTGAATTTTGGTGTAGTCTGGAGAGAGAAAGTTGAGAAACGGCTCTGACGCGTGTTCATGGCCAGAAGTGACATTTTAGCGACCAAATTAATGCAGAATGGGTCGCATTCTCCTCCAAATCGGTCAAAGATGGCAGGGTATGGGTTTGTAAGGTTCCCCATGCCATTTTAATGCATCTGCAGTCAATGAGGAATGGGCTTGCATGTTTTCCCATGTTTCTCTCTCCTGGGCTCGACCCATGCAATGTAAAAGCCAGATTTGGCTCATTTTAAAAATAATAATTACAAGTTGTTCATCTGTTCGGCTCTGCCCTCCCTTCTTTTCCTTCTCCAGGGTTAAAAATGGAGTTCGAACCTCCTCCCTGCTCTGTAATGGCATTTTTTGCCTTTTACTAATGAAATGATGTTCTGTGCAAACTTCTGAAGCAACAAAAAAACATGTTTTGTGATGCATCTGTCCATCCTTGCTCGTTTTTTGCTTGTTTTCCTCTTGCCTCTCTTCATTGCAGGTATTTGTGCATGTTTGAATGTTCATTGCAGGTTTGGAGCTGTGTTCATGGAGTTTTGGGACATTTTCTGTGTGAAATCTATCCTTGGGCCTGTGATGCATCTGTCCATCCTTCCCATTGCTCACCTCTCTTTGTTACATGGCAGTTTTGATAGATGTCCAACATTCTCCTTCTCTGGTGTATCACCGTTTTAGTGTAGGCTTTTGTTCTTTTCCTTTCTCTCTCTCTCTCTCTGTCTCTTTGGCATGGTTAGATTAGGATTAGATTAGCTTGCCTGCACTGGAATAGCTTGTGGCAGGTGGTTTAGGAGCAGGAACCAGCCTTCTCTGGAGATTCCTTTCTCATTTCTGCAAGTCCCACACTTGGAGAAAGGTTTCAATGTTGTGCAATCACACTGGATGCCTGAAGATCAACTTAGAAACCTGATCAGCATCCAGGGGTGCTGTGATTTTGCATCAACAGTTCTGGCACGCCCGGTGGGACCTTAGAGGTCTTCCATTTCATCTTTTGCAGGTTGGTGTGTTCCTGTGAAGATTTCAGCCTTTGGAGGCACTTGCAAACACATCTGGCGACTCCATCTGATCAGCAACTCATTTCTGAAGTTGCAGACCCGTTTTCCATCCATTTCCTTCCATATTTCTTTCCATCTCTTTCATTCTTTTCCATTCCATGAGGTTGTGCAATCATGACTTCATTTCCATCATGGAATTCACATCAACAACAGCAGTATATTCCACCTCCAACATGTTTTACAAATCCTCCAAATCAGCCTTTTGAGCAGATTCAAGATCAGTATGCATACCCATATGAGCAGCAATGCCAAAGTCAGTTTGGCTATGGAGCTTTCCAAGAGCAAGAGTATGCATATAATAAAGACCATCAGATCCAAGACGCTGGTTTGTTGGAGAAAATCCAAAAGATGGAGGTAGAGATGGTGCAGTCCAGAGCAACAGCTCAAATGAGAGCTTTCAGAATTGGTTGCAGGACTCCTTGTCCATGGGGAGGCCCTTTTCCAAGACACTTCAGCCCTCAAGAGAAGCTGGACTTCATGATAAAGATGCTGCCCCAACTTGCACAATGGACAGCAGAAATAGAGGCCTATACATTCGGTGTTGAACAACCTTGTCAATGGGTAAGTTCTACACCATCATCTGGTTTTTCTCTTCCCATTACTCAAGCAGCATCATCTCATTTGGACTTGCAAATTTTAAACTCTCCATCTGCTGTCCCAAATGTTGATCCCATGTCTCCACCTCTCAGTCTTCCACCACACCTCAATTCTTCTTTCCTTTTTCCTTCCAAACAGTCATCCTCTCCACAAGAGCTAAAAGAAATCCCCCCTCCTCTAAAGAAACAAGAGATTTCATCTCCTTTACCACCACAAAAAATTGCCAAATCAATTGAGTTGCAACCCACCCCTCCTCTTGCATTCCCAATTCCATGTGGGGAAGAAGAAATTGCAAAAATCAGTCATCAAGGACAGCAAGAGGAAGAGCCAAGAAAAGAAGAAATGATTAAGAGCTTAGTAAGTTTGGCTGCCAAGTTTGGTATGACAAAGATCCCCTTGATGGTCAAACCTACAGAAGAGGCTAAGGTTGAACAAATAGTGGTCAGGGCTGATTTTGTTGCAGCAGAAGAAGAAGTTCTTGCAGTCCCAACTTGTCCTCTAGAGCAGCAGATTGAAGAGTTTGACTTGACAAACTTCATGCTGGAGGAGGAGCTCATTCAAGAGCAAGATTGTCTTCGAACATTGGAGGAAGGAGAAGCTGCTCCAGATCCAGCAGCAGAGGAGCACATTCTAGCTGTGGAGGAGAAAGTTGCAGATCCAAGAGCTCTGAGCACAAAGCAGGCTACAGGAGAACCTTCAGTTCTTCTTTCTACTTCACCTCTCTCAAGTTCCAGTGCTGAAGAGGAGTTTGACCTCTCAAACTCAATGTTGGAGGGAGAAAGAAACCATGGTGGTCAAGTTACAGATCAAGAGGACACCATGGAGGAAGTTGAACATTTGCAGCAGGACAGCCATGAGGCAGTTTATCTGTCAGATTTGGAGGACTGTTTTGATGGAGAAGAGCCGGTTGAGTTTCCACCATTCTCTCTTTCATCATCCACATTCCAAACACAAGAGTCTGCTGTCATGAAGGAGAACATTCATTTGCAGCAGCCTGCATCTTATAACAGCTCTTCGGAATCAAGATTGGAAGATTTTAATCTTTCATGTTCTTCATTGGAGGAAGAGAAAGGACAAAGGAATTTCACCATTGCTTCCACACCATCCATTGAGGGTCTACAAGAAGACTCCACTTTTGGAGTTGAGAATCAGAGCTATGGGCATATCAAACGGATCGGACCTTGCCCAATCAGGTATTTGGCTTCATTGGAGCCAAAGGAGAAGTCACAACCAGTCATGCTTGCTTCTGAGCATGAGGGTGAGCTACAAAGTACCAAGGATCAGCTGTCATACCCCTTCAATCCAAATGCAGAGCAACTAAAAGAGGTATTGAATTTGCCTTCAGCTGATACCTTGATGATTTGGGTGGAATACCAGCTTCTTGTTGATTTTCCACTCATCCTAACAGCCATGATCAGCTCCAAATCAATTGCATGGCTGCCACTTTTGAGAAAGGGAAGCTATTTCTCACAACCAATTGCAGGGTTTGTTTAGCTTGCCTTTGCTCCCAGTTACAGTAGAGTAGGTAGGTTTGCTTTCAGTAGAAGAAGTGCTTGTGCACACTCTGCATGTTCCATTTGGAGCATGTATGATTTTCAGTTCTGTACATAGTTTTGGTGTTGCTGGTTCTGCTCTTGCACAGTTCGTTTCAGTGGCATTTTGGTGAGAACAACTCCATGTCCGGTGGGTTTCAAGTGGCTCAGAGGGAGGTTTTCAAAGTTCAGATCAGTTGCAGGTTACAACTCATGACTCCATGCCCAATGGATGCTTCAGGCAACTGGTAACTTCATCTAGCAGGCAGATGACCCCGCTGAGTCGCCAAATTGTTATCCAAAATTCACCCCCCAGGGTAAATTTTGATAACATGCATCAAATTACTTAGTCCCAGGAAAATAAATTGATTCAGGGCCAAAAAATCATGTTTCTAGGGTCCCCTCAGAATTTTTCTAACTCTCCTGTCCAGGTTGAAAAGAGCAAGTTCTGAGAAAAGGTGAAAAGGCTGCAAAAACAAGCTTGGGCCAGGAAAAATCATGAAAAATGGCTAAGTCCTAGTCCTCGCAACAGTCGGGACGTGAGGGACATCTGGGCGCGAATCGGCCGAAAGGCCGCCAGGCAGTCTGCAGGGCAAAGGAACATCCAGGCCGTCGGGACGCGCGGGACGCGGAAAGCCGGTTCGGCCGAAGGAGAAGAAAATCGACTAACTGCTCTGGGACATTTGGGACAAGAAGACGCGAAGGACGCGAACCGCCCAGATCGGCCGAAAAGGAGAACTTTCGCACTAAGCAGTTCGGGACATGTGGGACAAAGGTACGCGAACCGGCCGAATCGGGCGAACCGGAAGAATTTGTCCCAGACAGTCCGGGACATGTGGGACAAAGGGACGCGTGGGACGCGGATAGCCGAAGGAGCCGAAAGCCAATCAAGCAACGCCACGTGTCATCGGCCGAATGAGGGACGAGGAAGCCCATTTCGGGTGGATCGGAAGTTTTTGTCCCAGACAGTCTGGGACATCTGGGACAAATGGACGCGCTGGACGCGAAAGAGCCGGCAGACCCGCGGACCAACCAAATCATGACACGTGTCACAAGGAGAAAAGTCCAAAAAGTTCAAAGGGCGAGGTTTCAAGCACTAACCCGAGCCAATAAAAGGAGGACACGTGTCCAATGAGGAAGGGAAGCTCGGAGCTCGGGAAGGAGTTAGAGAGTTTAGCAAGAGTTTTGGCCGAAAAGCTAAAAGCAAAGGTCTGCCCCGCGCCCCTGTCGACCAATCAATGCATGCCACGTGTCCCAAGTGGCGGGGGCGCGGAAGGAAAGTGGAAAATGTTCCAAAATCACAAAAGGCAAAACTTTCAAGGAAAAACCATGGGACAGCAGAGGAGAGAGAATTACGTATCCAATCAGCGCTTGACACGTGTCGTCCAGGTGGCAGAGCGCGGGAAAGATCTTCAAAACACATTTTCGCCTGTTTTGTGCCCTAAATCTTCAGATCTCCATATCTTTTGATCCAGAGCTCAGATTTGCACGTTCTTTATATCAACGGAAAGCTTATGAAATTCTCTACATGATTCCTGGGGTTAATCTTCAAATTTTGGTGTAGTTTGGAGAGAGAAAGTTGAGAAACGGATCTGACGCGTGTTCATGGCCAGAAGTGACATTTTAGCGACCAAATTAATGCAGAATGGGTCGCATTCTCCTCCAAATCGGTCAAAGATGGTAGGGTATGGGTTTGTAAGGTTCCCCATGCCATTTTAATGCATCTGCAGTCAATGAGGAATGGGCTTGCATGTTTTCCCACGTTTCTCTCTCCTGGGCTCGACCCATGCAATGTAAAAGCCAGATTTGGCTCATTTTAAAAATAATAATTACAAGTTGTTCATCTGTTCGGCTCTGCCCTCCCTTCTTTTCCTTCTCCAGGGTTAAAAATGGAGTTCGAACCTCCTCCCTGCTCTGTAATGGCATTTTTTGCCTTTTACTAATGAAATGATGTTCTGTGCAAACTTCTGAAGCAACAAAAAAACGTGTTTTGTGATGCATCTGTCCATCCTTGCTCGTTTTTCACTTGTTTTCCTCTTGCCTCTCTTCATTGCAGGTATTTGTGCATGTTTGAATGTTCATTGCAGGTTTGGAGCTGTGTTCATGGAGTTTTGGGACATTTTCTGTGTGAAATCTATCCTTGGGCCTGTGATGCATCTGTCCATCCTTCCCATTGCTCACCTCTCTTTGTTACATGGCAGTTTTGATAGATGTCCAACATTCTCCTTCTCTGGTGTATCACCGTTTTAGTGTAGGCTTTTGTTCTTTTCCTTTCTCTCTCTCTCTGTCTCTTTGGCATGGTTAGATTAGGATTAGATTAGCTTGCCTGCACTGGAATAGCTTGTGGCAGGTGGTTTAGGAGCAGGAACCAGCCTTCTCTGGAGATTCCTTTCTCATTTCTGCAAGTCCCACACTTGGAGAAAGGTTTCAATGTTGTGCAATCACACTGGATGCCTGAAGATCAACTTAGAAACCTGATCAGCATCCAGGGGTGCCCTTCCCAGAAAATGCTATTTTTATGTAGGGCCCACTCATCATCATGACCTCAACCATACATTTCTGAAATTTTACAGAGTCCTCTACAATATCTAATCATCACTTTTGATGAAGCAATCAAAACTGGACTATTATACTTCTTCATTTGGAAATTGGTCCTAGTTAGGGTTTAGTTATGGTTTTAGACCACTTTATCTTCTTAATATTCATTCATAAAAACTGACGATCAACTGACCTGATTAATTTTGTGAAACCTTCTAGACACACCATATAAAAGTACCTAAAATCCACAAGGTCCCATGTAAAGCACACAATTCACAACAAGCATATGAAGTTCAACTTCGAGATGGAATTTGCCTCGTTTTTCAGCTTGTCTCAAAAAATCAGTCATATCTTGCAAAATACACATCATGGGAATGTGAAACTTTTCTAAAATCATTATGACTCATCCCTATAACATCTCCAATCATCAGAAGGTGAATTCCATAGCCCAATATCATCATTCACAAAGACTTACATATGTTTGCATGTTAGATCCTCATAGTAACAACTAGGGTCAACTGAAATAATGTAATAACTGAACATGAAACCTCTGAAAATGAGAAAAACATACCTTATTTTTCATTGTACACCTGATAGCATGCATCCATGAGCTCATCTAGCTCCAAAACACTTTCTCACACCTCCTAGTTATCATACCTTCTCCCAATGAGCACCTCTAACCATGGAGAACCAGCATGTACCTTCATTATGCCACTATTGTGAGTGCTCAAGCACCCTCAAATCATGTTATAGCCAATCATGTCAACATACTCTCCCAATCATCCAAGAAAATCATTCAGCCAAGCTAACACCTCCTAGGCACCAGTATGGGCTTGCTAGAGCAAGCATGCACCTCACTAAATCCTACTGTAAGCAACTAATAAACATCTGAACCCAGTCATGTTAGCACCATATACATCATCATGACATCATCCTACAGCAATCACTTTGTCATTAATGTGGTTTTGCATCAATGAAAACACCTATTAAGACACCATGCCAACAATATCCCCCTTTTTCATTGATGGAAAACACTTTGAACTTCTCCCCCTTTTTCATTGATGGAAAACACTTTGAACTTCTCCCCCTTTTACATTAATGACAAATGCATAACTTGTAGCTTACCTTATTCACCTTCCTTCAGCATCATACCTCCATGATTTTGTTGGAAACATCAACCAAAATTCTCAAATGAGCTCAAACCTCTTGAATTTTGCCCAAAAAGTTGCATTCTTACCTTCATTTCAAGAATGTAAACATGCCAAACTCCCCCTGGAACCAGCACTTTGATCCATGCTGAAAAATATTAGTACACCATGAAAAGATCATGATATCAACATTACTCCAGGCATTATAGACAATTATCCTTCACCTTCTAGGTATGCAAATAGGCACATTTGCACCTATACAGGTATCGTCATGAGCTTCCACAGTTAAGAGTAATAACGGTACGAATCTAAAACAGTGCTCCTTTGAATCATGCCAACAATGTTAGTTTTCAAGTACATCAATGCATTACATCAATTTCCTTGACCATCCATCATCATGAATAGGAATATAATTGAAAGTTTCAATGCATTTCCTTGTTCTTCATACCATATAAGAACTAATGTCCATATGTTATACTTTAAGTCCATTTTAGACAAATTTTGCAAGGCCCTAGCATCACAATCTTAGCATGACACAACTCCTTATAGCTCCCCCTACCCTCAATACCTCCATCTCTAGTCCATGAGCACAAATTCATGAATTTTATCTTGATGACATGGCTATGAATCAACTTGACTATTTTTACTAGGTCCCAGACCGATTTCTCATCCTATAACAATAAAAAAAGGATGAAAACATGAAAAATTTCTAGATCAATATATGAAAACCACTACATATCTCCATAGCCTTAAGAAAACACCTATATCACCATTCAGAAACATATTTCTAAACTCCCCCTATCAACAAGAGATCATATGTATCTTAACAACATTTTTGAGTCACAGTAGAAATGTAGGAGCAACTTCATACCTGTAACTCTACTTGTTTGAAACATTGAATAATCATTATGAACTAGAACTCTTTCCTTTCATTTTAAGTCCTAGTTGACACCTTGTCTCCATTTGAAGATATTAGTAAACACCCTTGAGTCTCCCCCATGTCCTTTACAAGAGAAATCACCATAATCTACCATTTAGTGCTACAATAGTCCTGTAGACATTCATCTTGAACATTGAAACATCATCCAACTTTTCCTTTACCTTTCATAGTCACTTAAAAATTTCTCATTAAGCACCTACAACTAATTGAGAAACAAAAGAACTCCCCCTCATTCTTTATCACTATCAGACCTGTTAAGGCTTACGTGAGTTCTTTCAAACTGACAAAAGACCACTGAACCTTTGATCTTGCTTCATTTTAGTTGCTCAAGGCACATTCACATCATAGACACCTATCAAGTCTTGAAAGCCATTTCACACATGACCCCTGATCTTTAGGCGAGACTTTATAACATCAAAAAATCAGTTTTGTCTTTACTCTTAACCATCATAGGTTCTTTATCACTTGAAGCTCTAATTGATTATCATCTTGCCTCTAAGTCTACCTATGACCTGTAGGTGCATGTTTTACTCCACAGAATTTTGAAGACCACACTATGACTGAGACAACTCAAATACCCTTGAAAGTATTTATACTTTCCTAATGTCATTTCTCTATAGATTCTACATTTACATCTTTTGAATCCTTTTCTCGAAGATATATTGATTGAAATCAATGATTGACATACTTGAGAGGGTTAGAACAGTCTTAAACTCTTTTCACACCTAAACATGATCAACATAGCATGCATGGACATCTTGATGACAATCACTCACAAAAAACTTTTCTTAGTCATATTGTGATTCCTGGTCATGTGGGTATGCACTTCATCTTTCAATTCAAACTTCATTTTAGAAGACACACAACCTGAGACACAAGCTAAGACTCTGAAGAACACAAAAAATGATATACATGGTTTTTCACATGCTTCATAGATCTCGGCATAGGATAAGTTTCCTTTATGACACATCATAATTGTATTCAAACTTTGAATGGCCGAGATACAAAATTATCAACTCCTGAAAGCATATATTCATGACATAGACACCTCATACTAGATGATAAGGACAAAAAGCATACATACTCAGAGAAAATTCTTGATGTAAGAAAGACTGTCATATTTCCCATTATCACTTCATGATGGGACATACATTACAATATTAGGATCCTGACTTATATAATGTATATCAATGAGCTTTCACTTAGGACACAAAAAATCACTCTTGGTAGAACTCATAACTCACATGGAAGCATTAGACTCAGAATTTAGACCTTTTCATACCACTTCACAGACATCAATGCTTGAACTCATTCCATTAGAGTATATACACATTCATTGTATTGTAGTTGAATTCCTCTTCAATCCTTGGAGGCTTCATCATACACCTTAAAACACATAACCATGTCCTTATGCAGATATGAGGTCAAAATGTAGGTCTTTTAATGTATGACACAATCATAGTTGAATGAAAGTGCTTAATTGGCATCCATAGTATATGGAAACTTTTAGGGTCAATGAGTTTAAGCCCTCACTCTTGTAACTTGTCAAGTTTCATGTTTCTAGCATCTCATGCACATATAGATGCCTACTTTGAGATCAAATGCACCACTTTATAGTCTTCAAAGATCACACTTATCTTGAATTCTCTTTTAAGACCTTAGAGAATCCTGTAGACCTACTGAACACTTGATACGGTCATCTCTTTTCTCAACTAATGCATACCCTTAAGAACATAGACTCAAACTCCTTCATAGCATATTATTGATCCTCTATTATACAAATGATTTGTAGCTTCATGACTTTACAACATGACAAGGTTACAACCTTTATAACATGACTTATGAGACCATCAAAAATTGTAGCACATTTTAAGAATTCTTGCTAATTATGACCATTTTACCACTTTTCAGAGCTTGATTTTCTTTGAGACCCTCTTAACTCAAGACTTACATGTCTGAGATACATTCATACCTCAAGACACTGCAAAATATTCCTTCATTTAAGGTTTTTTCTACAAGACTGAAAATAAGTTTTGATACAACCTTAGCATATCATACCTATGACCAACTTTCACATAGATTTCACATTAATGGCAACACAGACTTTGCTTCTCAAAACGTACAGTGACTATCAAGATACATGAATTGCAGACTTCATTGGGACTTGCTTGATCAAGTTGACATACATTTGACACATGACACAGGCAGAGAATATAATAGACATTGTGACATGACATTTCATGTACTTTAAATCACCAGTAGACTATTTAAGTAACATACTTCAGAGCTCACTTAAGAGCTTCCATGACTCTTTCATATCACCACATAACTCATCCTTGTAGACTTAAACACAATGAGAAAAACATAGTGTCACCTTGACCCATGTTCTTCAGACCTTTGGATATCAACTTTACATAGTACCATTGCATATGACCTTCACAACTCAGAGGCTTATACAAACAATACATCTCTACACTTGTACTCATATTTTGAAACTCATACCAGTAGACTGGACTGAGACTGATTCATACCATCTTAGTGACATACTTGAAAAGGCTTCACATTCATTATGGACTATGCAAGACATGCCAAATAAATGTTATTCCACCTCTTGACACCTTGATACAAGTCATGAAAAAATAGACTTAGACCTCATTATCTCAAACAACTACATATATCACTGAATTAAATGATTTGAATACCAACAAGACAAGAAAATTGACAATGACATCATGAAAAACTACTTGAACCTCATAAACATACTCAAGAACTTTAAATGACACACCTTACATCATGAAGAAGACACACACTTGAAAAATATAGCTCCCACTCACTCCAAAGCTTATTTTTCACCTATACACATCTATGAAGCCTAATAAAGGCACATGCCACCATGGAGGAGCTTGATGAGAGACCTAAGTAGGTATCAAAACTTATTTTTGGGCCTTGACTATATCCTCTTTATCCGATTCCACATATGTTGTAGTAGATCCTTCCTTTAGCTCGATCACATCCTTTGAATCTTCTTTAACACCTTGACTAGTCTCATGCTTCTTTTTGTATGCTTGAGCTTGTGGCTTAGGTCTTTGAGCATCTTTCTTAAACTTACATACATTACAAAACATTACAATGTGCCTTGTCTTGTGGCATCTAAAGCATTCCACTTTCCTTCCTTTGCATTCATAAGCCCTATGTCCATATCCATTACAAGCATAGAAATACCCCTTGAATGTGTTTACATACCTTCTTGTGTTTGATGGCCCATTTTTGAAATACTTTGCAAGATGTCCCTTTTCTTGGCAATGATAACATTCAGCTCCATATCTTTGACCTAAATTTTTCTCCTTATTTTCTTGACATTCCTCTTCATTATTTTCTTCACAATATTCCTTTCCTTTGCTACCGTCCTTCTTTTCAACCTTAGAACTACAAAAACTAGCCCTATGTCCATAAGCACCACATTTGAAACAATTACCATGAAAGGCACCATGCCTATATGTACTTGGCTTCCTAATAGGTGATGTTCTAATAGGTGGAAGCCTTGAACTTTCTCCCTTGCTTGGATGCCTTCTTTCATTTTATCCTTGACTTGACTCTTCTTCATTATTTTTTGATTTGGATGAGCCATCATTAAAGCTTAGGCTTGTCTTATCACCATAGGCCTTTTGATTTTCCAACATCTCACTTAGATTTGTTGAAATGCCATAAAAGGATAATACTTTTCTCGTCATGGTACCTAGATCTTTCTCCAAAATCTATGTTTCTTTCCTCTTGATCTTTAGCTCAGTTTGTGCCTCCTCAAGTTGATTCATTAGAACCTTAATTGTTTCTTCTTTTTTAGCCTCACTATTGACACATCTTTCCAATTGAGCTTTTAAAAATTTAATTACTTCTTCATGAGATTCAAGCAACCTGTTAAGCTTGTTAACATTCATAATAGTTGTGTTCCTTAACATGAAGGAATTAATCTGAATTGTTTCCAAATTTGCATGTGTCATCTTATCACCAAAGATCTCTCTCTAGGTTGTTAGGCTACTTCCATTACCCCTGCTCTGATACCAAATTTTAGAGGTGACAAGGACTGAGAGGGGGGGGGCAATGAATCAATCCCCAATAAAACCTTTTCACACTTGTGCTTCAAACCCTAACAACACATTCTCATATACAACGCATCAAAACATATAGTCTTCTCAATGAAATATGCATTAAGAAAGAATCACAATGATGAACATATAAATCCACTTAGATTTATGATAAAATCATAACCACACACTTATGTAAATATTCAGATCAGATCACAAGAGTAATGCCTTCAAAAAAATCAACAAGATGTAATAAATATGTATCAAGATGAGCAATATAATCATATGAATATCCAAGAAGATATACTTCTTCCAAAAGTGAATACAACTCAATATCATATCTGAAGACACCTTAGAGAGCTTTAAAATACATCAACATACTATGGAGATAGCATCCAAATATAAGCACTCAAATTTTCCCTCCTCCAAGTCACTCTCAAGGAAACAACACCAACTTTACACTTGCTCAAATTATCCTCATGAAAAATCAACCAGAAGGTATCCTAGAATGAGATTCTAGGTGATTTGGGCAAGGCCCAATTGTTTTTTGCTTTTCGGCAAAAAAATTCTTCAAAAGAAGATAAAAGGAGTTTCAAAAAGCTAGTCCATTGCACCCCAAAAAATCCATTTAATAGCCTTTCCTTGGCTCAAATTCAAGGAGGTTTGTCCCTCATGATGAATTCAACCCATAAATTCGTAGAAAATTCAATAACATCCATTACAACAGTCACATTTGACCCAAGTAGGTCGGCCTAGCTAAAAACCTCATTTCATGTACCAAAAATCTCAAAAACCCTTGCATTGGGATGACAAAATTCACCTAATCCCAAAAAATTTTTTGGTCCATCTCTAAAATTCATTACATATGTTTAAAATAAAATTTAAACATCAGATATGGTCACAATTTATCTCAGCTAATCAAATTATTTCATTTATTGGGCCCAATGCTCTTTGTATTTCTCAAAATTGTTGTTTCCTACACCCTTCATCACCCTAGAAACTTCATAAGATCACAAAATTACTTTAACATGAACAAAATATTACATGTAAAAAAAATTATGGAAATTACATAACCTTTATATCACTTCTAAGCAATTTATAATTCATGAAATATCCATCACTTCAAACCACAACTACTTTTGCCTTCACCAGATCAACCTGTCAAAAAATCTATTTGCAAAGGTTAGCTCATAAAGTAATTTATACATACATTAAAAACCTATAAATGCATTAATTGGATTATAAATTAATTACTCTACACTTTCCAGGTGATAGGAAGTATCTCTAAATCCATTTAATACTTCAAACAGTATCAAACTTTCACCAAAACACGTCTTGTCTTGAACTACCAAAAACCTTCTTGCTAAAATAATAACCTGTAAACCATTCCAAATGGCCTCATGATGAGGTAAGACATATATCACTAGAAATATATATGAATCTAAATTATAACACAACTTTAATCACCTCACAAATCCACATGTAGCTCAAGTTATAAGCATTTTACTGGACCCTACTATTTGAAACCCCAAAACTGCCCCTTGACTAGGTAACCTGTATGGACCTCAAAACACCATGTAACTGCACAATATTGCTCTTAAAATTCATTTAAATTATTAAAAACTCCCAATAATTATGAAACATTATTTTTTCACATTACTCCTTTGGACCATATTTCCCTATAACCTTCCTTCCCAGAAATTGCTATTTTTAGGTAGGGCCCACTCATCATCATGACCTCAACAATAAATTTATGGAAATATTACAGAGTCCTATAAAATATCCAATCATAAATTTTTATGAATCAATCAAAAATGGCTTATTATACTTCTTCATTTGCAAACTGGTCCTAGCTAGGGTTTAACTAGGGTTTTAGACCACTTTATCTTCTTAACATCCATTCATAAAAATGTGAAAATAAGCTGAGCTGATTATTTTTTTGAAACCTTCTATACTCACCATATAAACATCCATTAAATCCAAAATTTCCCATGCAAATCACAAAATTCACAACGAGCATCTGAAGTTCAACTTCGAGCAAGAATTTGCCTTGTTTTTCACCCTGTCTCACAAAATCAGTCATATCTTACAAAATACACATCATGGGAACCTAATTTTTTTTACAACACCATGAATCATCTCTCTAACATCTCAAATAATCATAATGTGAATTCCATATCCTAATCCCTCCATTCACTAAGACTTACCTATTCTTGCATGTCGGATCCTCATAGTAGCAACTAGAGTCAACTGAAACAATGTAATAACTGAACATAAAACCTATGTAAATGACCAAAAAATAACTTATTCATCATGATAAACCTAATATCATGAACCCATGAGATAAAATATCTCCAAAACACTCTATCACACCTCCAAGCTATCATACATGCTCCCAATGAGCACTTGTAACCAAATGAACTAGCTATACCTGAACCATATCACCATTGTGATCATGCTAAAAATCATGTCAACATGTCTCCCAAGCATCCAAGAAGCTCATACTATCAAGCTATATCTCCTAGGCACTTGTATGGGCTTGCTAGAATAACACACATCAATGAATCCCACTGTAACATCTGAACCATCATGTTAGCTCTATATAGATCATCATGAGATCATCCTACATCATTCACTTTGTCATTGATGTGGTTTTTCATCAATGATAACAACTATTAGGACACCATGCCAATAAGTTTGAGCCTGATAGGTTCACAATCGGTGCATCTAGGTCCATGTGAGTTAGATCCTGCCATATGGTTGATACAGGTTGATGACGCAGGGTACACACAAGCATATAACCAATTATGGGAAACATACTGAGGGGTGTTGATTTTTCCAGTAGTGGTGGATACGACTGGTGGGCTAGCAGTTGAATAATAGAGGGACAAGTACCTGCACCTGAGATAGACGATGTAGCAGTGACGAGAGAAGATCGTAAGTATTATTTATTGTTATATGTTATTTTTTATTGTTGATTGATTGGGGAAAGGATGTGTAATAGTTAATATTTTCTATGTGATGATAGGTGATTCCTATTAGTCATTGATTATAAACATCTCTATACACACATTGACTTGAAATTTTCCCCCATATGTGCTTGTGGTAGGGGTATGCTAGAGTGGGTTGATGTTATTGCAGGTGATAATGAACATTTTTTAAGCCATTGGCTATAGTGGCGATGACTTGCACAATTTTGTTGAGTGAGTGAGAGAGGTCGTAGGAGGAGGAAGCCTAGTATAGAATATATTTTCATGATATGTAGAGCTACAGGGTCGATATGCCGAGCATGCGGTGGAGCTTGCTATGTTACAAATAAAGCTAGAGAGGTATAGAGGCCAAGACCAACGGTGTTGAGTGAGCGGTAAAACCTCTAGTTCTAGAGCTCCCATGATTGTAGATAGTGATAATGATAATGATAGATGATGTATGGTATATGGTGTATGGCTGTATGAGGGATTTCCCCCAATGATTGTATTTTATAAATTATGATTTTTGGAGGATATATATATATATATATATATACTTGTGTTGATGTGGCATTGATTATTGATGTGCATTGTATACTATGTGATGATGAGGAAATGTTCTTGGTAGTGTTTATTTAATTTGAGAGCTTCTATAGGAAATGTTGGGATGGTTGATTTGATATATATTATGAATGGTTTTAATGTGATATGATGTGGAAGGAATAACCAAGTAATGGACTAGATAAAGAATGTGTGTGAATAGGAATGTATGGTATAGTATGTAATAAGTAGAAATGTATGCATGTGATGTAATACGATAGATAAATAAAAGTAGCGATAATGATGTGTTGATAATAAAATAATGATGAAATGTAAAATAATGTTCGGAATTGTGTGTGATGAGAATGAAGGGGGAAAGAAGAGTGATTTCCCCTAGTGTGAGAATGAGGTTCATTTATAAATGACCCCTCAACAGTAAAGAATGAACCATAGAACAAGAGTGCGATATTGAGAAATGGGTTTTTAGTGTGCAAGTAGATGCTAGCAAAGATGTGACATGAAGCACATAGTGTGAGGTGTGAAAAGAGAGGTTCATTGATGTACTATGCCCTCAAAAGTAAGGTTTGAACCATAGAACAATAGTGCATCATAGGGTAATGAGATGGAAAATAAATGTCATCTACCAGAGATGAAGAGGCCTACGAGGCATAGAGGGAACATGTGAAGCAGCAACGGTGTGAAGAGAGGTATAAAATTGGATGTAAGAGAAAATGGTGCTAATAATAGGAGGTGTGGTGATAGGAGGTGTGGAAGTAAGAGGCTTAGGAAGCCAATGAGATGCAGTAGCAATGTGTGATGGATGAGAGGATGTAACGATAGGTGGATTATCTAGAGGGCAAAAATGAATAATTACCTTAGGAGGTGGGAAGATGATAACATTAGGAGTAGGTGAAGGAGACAAGTGAACTATGTCAGAAGCTCACTTATGTGGGATAGGAGAGAAAAATCACTCACGAGAGTGAGAGTGGAAAGCAATGAAACCTTTGTCTTCTAATTATTGTAGGCAATCATGGAGAGCATAGAAATCATTTTCACAATGGCCATTGATGCGGTGAAAATTACAGAAAGGGCATTCATGCTGATGATGAGAGTGGTTAGGTGGATGATGATGGTTAGAAGGTATACGGATGATCTAATTATCAAGTAAGGTTCGAAATACATCATGTGTTTTTGCATTATGTGAGAAGCACAATGATTCATGACTAGGAGAAGAAGAAAACTTAGGTGAATGTCGACGCAGTGGAGGGGAATGAATATGCTAGCATGAAGGCAAAGATGGGGATTTTGTAGGAGGGTCAATAGATGGGGGAAGAGAATACTTAGTAGGAATAGGAGAAATAGAAGAGGTAGGAGAAGGTGTTAATACATTATCCGCAATGAGGTCTTTTTCTAGATCAATAAATTTATATCAAAATGAGTAAATGATTCACATGTATCATATAATACATTTGCTTTTAAGGGAGGAATTAAGCCATGAAAAAAAATTGCATTTCTAAATCAATAGGCTGAAATAATAATTGATGCATGCAAGAATTGAAGCATAAAATGTAATATAAAATTGGTTCATTCTTTCCTTAATGCAAAGAAGGTAAGTTTTTGTATGTAATTTTAGGACCATTGTTAGAAATAAAGCGTCTAAGAAATGCATCCTCCATATCATAATAAGTAATAATGGAACCATAAGGAAAATGAGTATACCATTGGAGAGAATGATCAACAAGGCCATGTCGAAATTCTTTGAGTAACAACTTATCATTGGGATAATTAGTCATGGCTAAACAATAATAATTGAGATGTAAGTAAGGATTTCCACTACCATTGAAATAGGATAAAGTTGGCATGATGGAATCCTTAGGGAAAACGGAATTGTGAATCTTTTTAGGAATGTGATTACCATGAAGGGAATTATTGTAAATGTAAGCATAATAGGATTTACTTTCAAGGTTAAGGGTATGAACTTGAGATTGTTGAGTACCAACAACATGCATGAGGGAGAGGATATCATGTGAAGGAATGGTTAGAGAATTCAAAGGCACATTTAGGGGTTTGATCTTACCATTGTGAGTGATCATGGGGACTTGAGAAAGAGTGGATGTGGAAGGAGGAGAAGGAAGCGAAGATGATTAGAGGAACATGGAGGATCTTTGGAGATGCTAAATGTAGGCTCATTAGACATGATAATAGGTACATAAATGATAGAAGTGGAATCATCATGGACAACATTAGAAATAACTTCAGAAGTAGAAGAAAGAGGAGTAATAAATTCACATTTAGTAGTCTTAATAAAAACAACATCATCACTAACATGCTCTTGATCATAAGCATAATCACTATCACTATCAGTCATATTTTCACAAGGATTTCATCAAGAGTATCATCAACATATAAAGAAATTGTAGGAGTAATATCATCAAATTTATTAGTGCAATTTTTGGAAACAATGTTAGAAGTAGAAAAGGTAGCAAATAAATACTTAAATTCATCTTGATTACATGTAGGAAAATCATTATGCACATTGATATTGTCATTATCAGAATTATAATTATTAACATCAATATGTTCACAAACAAGAGCCTCGTCATGCAAAGAATTTGTATTAATATTATCATTTACCATAAGAGGAAGAGAAGAGGATGAAGTAAGATTAGGGACTATGGTAGATGAGAGAGAACATGAGGAAAAGTTTTGATCAGGGGGAGACTATGTAAAAATCAGGGGTTCCAAAACCAATAGGGAAGGTGTCTTGGAATTGAAGGAATTATTGGAGGATTATGGTATTATATTGAGGATTGTGTATGAGGTCACAAAATTCAGATTTTTCAGAGGAATTAGAAAAAATAGATTGCATCTGCATATAGGTCATATCATGCTTTGGAGATGGGAAGCTCTTTGGAGTTATGGGGGTTTTGGGATCCTAGGGAAAGAAGTTCAAATAAGGTAGGGTTCACCAAATGATTTAATTTAATTTGAATTAAATCTAATTTCAGAGTAAATAACAATATACAATCTAATAAGATACAGTAAAATACAAGTGCTAAGTGTTAAAACAATGCAAGACTATATAAATAGTAATGGTAGGTTACTTAGCTAATTGTTATGTGATCTGTAGATATATGGGGCTGTGTATATAGGGGATATGACTAGAAATGATGTCATAGGATCTTACTGAGGATTCTAGAACTCTGCATTGAAATTGGACAAGGGCACCCACAAGAGGAGCTGGTGTTCAAATTTGGGCCTTGGTGACTATGCGAACACTTGAGATTGTTAGAAATTAGGACACTAAAAGGGGGGTGAATCAGTTTCTGTTCAAATTTTACCTCATAAAGAAATTCAGTTAGTTTGTATCATCAGACTCAAATCAACATCTACAAGCAGCTTAACAGTGAGATAACACATAGAGACAAAATTTAATGTGGGAACCCAAACTGGAAAAAACCCACTAAAACCAAGAAATAGCTTAGGAAAAGAATGTCCTCTAAATGTTACATGATTTCATGGTTGAGATTTAAATCAACTTGGAACTACAACTCCAAAAAATTGACCAAGAAACCACTCAGTCTTTGACAAGCTACTACATGTCTGGAAGATTCAACTCCCAAATTTGTTCTAGCAACAAATGACCTTTAGTAAGCTTCAACTTACATGGAAGCTACAACTCCCCACATGTTAAGATGCAACTTAGACTTAATCAGAGTTTTGGTAACACTTGGTTTGTTTTCTCACACAACTGATGATGAACTCTAAATTAGCTCACTTTTCTAAAATTTTATCTCTCATTTAATCAACATTATTCTCTGTAAAACAAATCCACTTTAAATTCACAGTTCTGTCAAATTTCTCTCTTTCAATTTGATGCATGCCTCAAGATACAAGAGTTCTCTCATGCATGTATTCTTGGCAAAAATATTCTCTTGGTTTGTCCTCTCAAGAAACTAGTTTTCTCAGGTATTCAACTTTTCATTTCATTTACCTAAAACTAGTATCTTTCATGTCTTACTATTATCATTTACAAACAAGAACCTCATCATGCAAAGAATTTTTATTAATATTATAATTTACCATAAGAGGAAGAGAAGAGGATGAAGTAACATTAAGCACTATGGTGGATGAGAGAGAACATGAGGAAATTTTTTGATCAAGGGAGACTATGTAAAAATCAGGGGTTTCAAAACCAATAGGGAAGGTGTCTTGGAATTGAAGGAGTTATTGGAGGATTATGGTATTATATTGGGGATTGTGCATGAGGTCACAAAATTCAGATTTTTTAGAGGAATTAGAAAAAATAGATTGCATCCGCGTATAGGTCATGTCATGCTTTTGAGATGGAAATCTCTTTGGAGCTATGGGGGTTTTGGGATCCTAGGGCGAGAAGTTCAAATAAGGTAGGGTTCACCAAATGATTTAATTTAATTTGAATTAAATCTAATTTCAAAGTAAATAACAATATGCAATGTGATAAGATACAATAAAATGCAAGTGCTAAGTGTTAAAACAATGAAAGACTATATAAATAGTAAAGTTAGGTTACTTAGCTAATTTTTATGCAATCTGTAGATATCTGGGGATGTGTATATACTAGGTCTGAATTGAAATGATGTCATAGGATCTTGCTGAGGATTCTAGAGCTCTACATTGAAATTGGACAAGGACGCCCATAAGAGGAGCTGGTGTTCAAATTTGGGCCTTGGTGACTATGCGAACACTTGAGATTTTTAGACATTAGGACACTAAGAAGGGGGGTGAATCAGTTTCTGTTCAACTTTTACCTCATAAATAAATTCACTTAGTTTGTATCGTCAGACTCAAATCAACATCTACAAGTAACTTAAAAGTGAGATAACACATAGAGAAAAAATTTAATGTGGGAACCCAAACTGGGAAAAAACCCACTGAAACCAAGAAATAGATTAGGAAAAGAATGTCCTCTAAATGTTACATGATTTCATGGTTGAGATTTAACTCAACTTGGAGCTGCAACTCTAAAAAAATGACCAAGAAACCACTCAATATTTGACAAGCTTCTACATGTATGGAACCTTCAACTCCCAAATTTGGTCCAACAATAATTGACCTTTAGTACGCTTCAACTTACATGGAAGCTACAACTCCCCACATGCTAAGATGCAACTTAGACTTAATCAGAGTTTCTTCATACTTAGTTTGTTGTCTCACACAACTTATGATGAACTCTAAATTAGCTCACTCTTCTAAAAATTTCTCTCTCATTTAATCAACATTATCCTATGTAAAACAAAGTCACTTACAATTCACAGTTCTGTCAAATTTCTCTCTTTCAATTTGATGCATACCTCAAGATACAAGAGTTCTCTCATGCATGTATTCTTGGCAAAAATATTCTCTTGGTTTGTCCTCTCAAGAAACTAGTTTTCTCAGGTATTCAAATTTTCATTTCATTTCCTAAAATTGGTATCTTTCATGTCTTACTATTATCATTTACAAACAAGAACCTCATCATGCAAAGAATTTTTATTAATATTATAATTTACCATAAGAGGAAGAGAAGAGGATGAAGTAACATTAAGCACTATGGTGGATGAGAGAGAACATGAGGAAATTTTTTGATCAAGGGAGACTATGTAAAAATCAGGGGTTTCAAAACCAATAGGGAAGGTGTCTTGGAATTGAAGGAGTTATTGGAGGATTATGGTATTATATTGGGGATTGTGCATGAGGTCACAAAATTCAGATTTTTTAGAGGAATTAGAAAAAATAGATTGCATCCGCGTATAGGTCATGTCATGCTTTTGAGATGGAAATCTCTTTGGAGCTATGGGGGTTTTGGGATCCTAGGGCGAGAAGTTCAAATAAGGTAGGGTTCACCAAATGATTTAATTTAATTTGAATTAAATCTAATTTCAAAGTAAATAACAATATGCAATGTGATAAGATACAATAAAATGCAAGTGCTAAGTGTTAAAACAATGAAAGACTATATAAATAGTAAAGTTAGGTTACTTAGCTAATTTTTATGCAATCTGTAGATATCTGGGGATGTGTATATACTAGGTCTGAATTGAAATGATGTCATAGGATCTTGCTGAGGATTCTAGAGCTCTACATTGAAATTGGACAAGGACGCCCATAAGAGGAGCTGGTGTTCAAATTTGGGCCTTGGTGACTATGCGAACACTTGAGATTTTTAGACATTAGGACACTAAGAGGGGGGTGAATCAGTTTCTGTTCAACTTTTACCTCATAAATAAATTCACTTAGTTTGTATCGTCAGACTCAAATCAACATCTACAAGTAACTTAAAAGTGAGATAACACATAGAGAAAAAATTTAATGTGGGAACCCAAACTGGGAAAAAACCCACTGAAACCAAGAAATAGATTAGGAAAAAGAATGTCCTCTAAAAGTTACATGATTTCATGGTTGAGATTTAACTCAACTTGGAGCTGCAACTCTAAAAAAAATGACCAAGAAACCACTCAATATTTGACAAGCTTCTACATGTATGGAACCTTCAACTCCCAAATTTGGTCCAACAATAATTGACCTTTAGTACGCTTCAACTTACATGGAAGCTTACAACTCCCCACATGCTAAGATGCAACTTAGACTTAATCAGAGTTTCTTCATACTTAGTTTGTTGTCTCACACAACTTATGATGAACTCTAAATTAGCTCACTCTTCTAAAAATTTCTCTCTCATTTAATCAACATTATCCTATGTAAAACAAAGTCACTTACAATTCACAGTTCTGTCAAATTTCTCTCTTTCAATTTGATGCATACCTCAAGATACAAGAGTTCTCTCATGCATGTATTCTTGGCAAAAATATTCTCTTGGTTTGTCCTCTCAAGAAACTAGTTTTCTCAGGTATTCAAATTTTCATTTCATTTCCTAAAATTGGTATCTTTCATGTCTTACTCGATTTCTACAACTCCTGTCCTTTAGTGGATTTAGCACATTGTTATCCTTTTCTTATCTACCTTGCACTTAGCTCTTGACTGTACTCCCCTTTTATACAAACTACATCAGCAATCATTTCTTCGTCTCAATATGAAAATTCTACACCCATTAACAATATGTCATAATTCCTTATCTTTCTATGTGATTTTCCATCTCATAATGTCAACCTTATCAACATTTTATCTTCAATATCCACATGCTAGATTTTTCTTATTTGAACTAACTTTTTCAAGGTTTTTCAAAAACATATTCAATGCTTTAGATCACCTTTTTATAGACCAAGGTATTCTACATATCTCTTTTCAAAATCCTCAAGTAAATCTTTTAAAATTATTACTTCATCACATGTACAAATAAAGTTAAGTGGCTTATAGTTGTAACTCACATAAGTGTCCTAATATTCAAATGACAATACTATGGCATGCTTTCAATTTTATTTTCAAATGATGATAAATAATGCTCTTCAACTGCATGAAACACTGGTAAGACTGCCAAGATTACTTTCTTCCAAGAATATGCTTTTATAACTATCATCATCCTAGATTCTCAAATTCATTGGCAAGTGAGGAACAATTACAAGGAATAAGAATGAAGTTGAACGTTACAAAATGTTTGAGAATGCTTCGGGGCCTCTTCATATTCTTCATTTCTTGTATGCAACTTTTCAACTGCATTTGGTCATCTATATTTTCTTTGAGGACTTGAGAAAGTATCCGCTATTTTGAATAAAAGCTTGAAGGCACCAAGGATAGTACAATTTTCCAAGCTTTCATCATAGTGCAAAACTATAGTTGGATTCTTCAACACACCAATTGTTCATACTCAGCTGTGTAGGACTCTAATTACTGTCTTGAGATTTAAAGGAGGAGGAAGATTTGTGAGATTGAAGCTTACATTTACAACATGCTACATGAACCTCCTTCATGTCTTAGAGAGATTTGAAAACACCTTAAACTTGTTGGGTACTCTTTGGTAGTCTTTCAAACTATGTGACAATGAAACATTGACATTTGAGTTTATCAAGTGAAAACTAGTTCATGAGACACTTATACATTAGCTATGCAGCTTAGGAGAAAAGGATTTGAAAACTATGAGATATGTGAACCATGATGGAGAGTCACCGCCTTGCTTATTTTCTTCCAAAAACACCAAGTCTAAGATATAACCTTCATAATTTTAACAGAGAAGAGTTTCATCTTCAGAGATTTAGAGATTTTACCTCTTTCTTTGTTGTGTAATACTGCACAAACATTCTTTAAAGGTGGTAGAGATTGGTGTGCTAATTTCTGAGCTAATATGTTATGTATCATATACCAATAAATTTAAATCTTGCTTCCTTTTAAAAAGAGTTACAATGGTAAGGTTTCAAATTTCAAACCCTACCTCACAATTTTGAGGTTTATAGCAATTAAGGTTTCAGTTTTGTTCTATTAATCCCACGTGATCACTTCAAGGATTAAGCCCACTACCAAATCCAAGCATCTACTAGCATGATAAATGAGGATAGAGTCGAAAATTTTATGCTACAATTCATTCCTTTAAAATTTTCATACACCACAGACACAGTCCTTAATCACAATCCAAATTACTCAATAAACACCACTATTTTAGTACCTAAAGTGTTTTTAAGAGGATTATTTGTTTGTGAATCACATAATATTGGTTAAAAACACAAGTTTGATGTGACAAGATTATGAAGAATGTGCATGGAGACTTAGTTATACTATCACCTGAGACAAACAATACAATCATATACTGTAAGCTTCTTGTTGACACACTATACACTCATTTCACCTGATTGCTTTATGAAAGCAGAGCTTGTGGTGAAGAACTTGCAATTGCCAGCATAGATCAATCTTCTTGTCAAGAGTAGAGTGAAACAATATAGAGATAATGAGCCTTACTCTTAAAAACTTCTACCAAAAGCATACTTGACCTATAGATTGATATTGAGATCATTTTCTATCTCATCATTAACTTTGTACACCACCATTAGGATAGAACCTTTCAAACCCATTGTTGAATGAGCACACTCTTGCAAGGGCTTAGATGGATAAGTAGGGGAAATATGTGCTTGAAGTCCATAAATGGAACACTTTTAAATTGCAGATAATCATTGACACTTTTGAGAGGTCAGTCTACTTGTACAAGTAATTTGGAGTCAAAACAACTCATCTTAAGCCTATCACTTTAAGGAGTTTTGAGGAGAAAGAAAACCTGTTAGAAAAATGCTCATAACTTATTTGTTTCTCAACAAATTTCCCTCATTTTTTTTGTAAAATTCCAGGCATGGATATCTCTTAAAAAAATTATTTCTATTGTTGATCTGAAGAAGGATTGAAAATTTTGTTTGGATGCTAAGAATCTAGGGTGCTTAGATTTTAATCCTTAAGAAGTCATTTTTAGAAGAACTTGCATAAATTCCACAAAACTCTTTAAAAATTGATGAAATTTTACACGAAGAACTAAAATACACCCCTCTATACACTCCATAGATTGGGTAGCAATAAATTTTCCTTTACAACTCAGACCTATCTCATTTGCCTCAACATTCTTTGTTAGTTCTCAAAGGTAGTTTTGGTGAACATTTGAATTTTTCCTCCAATATCTGAATCGAGCCTTATAATTGCTCATACATGCCCTAGGAATTGTTTATATGCTCCTCGAATGCTTAACTAATAATTTCATGACCTGCATTAGGCTCTCACACCTCATTAGGATCTAAAACTAGGCCCAAATGAGCCAATTTAAACTGAGACTTCCAAAAGATGCCCTGAAATACAGTCTGATATCTCTTTCCTATGCTGACACCATCATCTCTGACCTATGGAACATTTGATCCAAGTATATCAACTAGGAATCTACCTTCACTGATCATTGATCAAGCTTGTAGCACTCTAAGACCACCCTAGAACCATCATGAAAGCTCAAAGAACCAACTTGAGACCATTGTACACCACTGACAGAAACCTATCTGCATGACATTTCACTCCTCCTTTTCCATCAATGCCATGTGACATTAATGAAAACACCAACCAATGCAACAGGTTTCAACAGGGATCTGCTTCTTTCTTGGGTTTGAATACTGTCACTTTAATCTTTGCTTTGTCATGCTATATTCACTGTTAGGGATTTGACCACACATGTAACCTTAAAAAAAAACCCTAACTACATGTACAAGTTCACAAAGACATCAAATTTAAATGAAATATGTAAATGTGAAGTCATACTGACCCCGGTAGTCACCCGAAGAGTGAACTTAGTGTCAAGTGTTACAGTACATTCTAGACTCCATGTAGTTATGTGTGCTTATGTGTGAAATTATTTCCTTAGGTTTCCCTCATGTCAATGATGCCAATATAACGGGCTATAGCTAGAATAGATTTAAATGTGTGATATATAATTCAGCGCTTCCCCTTCCTATGTAGTGTATGTAGCCCAAAAATTCAATCCCTTTGATGGTAGTGATAGTATGTAGGTGTGATTGTCCCTTAGAATTATCAGCCATAATAGTGTGTATGTTGTGTATATATATGAGTCTCTTGTTTGAGTTTCGACACTAGTGACATAAAAGGCTGACTATGAACATGGGATAAGGATAAGAAAATTGAAAAGGCCAGCCATAAATGTTAAATATGTGTAAAAAGAACAAACACGAAAAGAGCACCCAGAATGGACACCATTGCATGGGCGATAGTGTCCAAGGATGAATGAAAAAAAATGTGAGAAAAAAGAAAGATTAGGATCCCTATGACCTAACCAGAGATGGATACAAAAATGACATGTGTAGAAGAGGATTACAACAAAAAGAATTCAAATACTCAGATAGACAAGGGATAGTGTCACCGATGAATACTTTCCTTACTTAAGATTCATGCATATAACAACATACTGATGACGTAGAAAAATAGTATATTGTGGGTGATTTTTATCTACAATGGATAGAGGAAGATAAGGTAGATGAGGGAATCAAAGAACACTAATTCAAACTTAGATATGAGTAGGAAATCAAAGGAGTTAGCATAGAGGGGAGAGAAGCAGGAAATGGTTGGATGCACATGGTTGTAAAAGGAGATGGAGTTCACCATTGTGTGGTTGTTGGAAGTGCGGAGTTGAAGTGTGGTTAGAGGGACCAATAAAAGTGTCGAGAGTAGGCCATAGATCTGAGTGTAAAACTAAAATAGTCTAGGTAGGTCCTTAGGAGACATCAACATTTATGTTAGCTCTATGAGAAGTTTGTAGGCTTTGAGAGAGAGAAATTTTTTTAGATGTCGTATGAAACTTTTCATCAATAGAAATCTATAACTTTAGCACATTCCATTTTGTTAAGTATGTAGACAAATGTGGGGAGTACCCGGATGTTTTCACAAAGCATCATTTTTGTAAAGAAGGTTCTTACTTTATAAAAGCCTCATAAGATGCTTCTAGATTATCCATGAGAAACATTGATATGTAGTCTCAAAAATCATGTTTAGCCTAAATCATTCACTTCTGATTTATGGATTTCAAATCCTTTTAGTTTAGTATGATGAAGGCACATAAATCCATCAAAAGTTATATGCTAGCCTAAAACCCCCATTGTGGTTTAAGGATTGCAAATATTATTGTATAAACAAGTAATATCATCATATAACCTCACTTAACATTAATGGGGAGTTTTGGAACATAATTTAAACTGGGTTATTAACCCCTTATAGTTCCCAAATACTATATTTAATATTCATATCAAATATAACTATAAACTATAGACTATAATTAGTAAATAAATATATAAATATGTTTTTATTAATTAAATATAATATATGGTTTATACTAAATGGTTTTCAACCAATTAGGTTGAAAGGGTGTTTTTCAGGAGACACACTCGATCACCCAAAATAAATAGGGAACTTGGGGCCTGTAAAAAACAACAGAGAGAGGAGAAGTGAAAGGAGGGAAAGATTTATTGGACTTATTTATCGAGTGTAAATTACTAAGGTTTATGATAAATGGATATCTATTTTGGTGGGTTTTGTACCTCTTAGATGTTTTCCCATAGTAAATAATTATGTTGGGTTATTTAGATTAATTATTTATTTTATATTGTAATGCTGGAAATTTATTTAATTAAACCGATCCTCATAACACACCGAAGAAAAAGGAAGTAATCAAGACACCACTTCCACTTCAAGAACAACCAAAGTGAGAAATTCCTACTCTTATTGAGAAAGATAAATCAACATTCATTCTTATTGAGTAGGAGTAATTACCCAAGTGAATCTCATTATATTTGAGCAAGTTCACATAGATAAAATTTTGTATCTTGTTATTAAGAACATTTATCTGACTACGATAAATCAAGTTGAGCAAGAGAAAAGAGAGTATGTTAAACCATTGTAAATGTATTAAAAATCCCACCTACTAAATGATGTTTTACCTGATTACATGCTTCGTAGAAGATAAAAAATTGTTACATCACATGCCCAAGAGTCGAGAAATGTTTCATATGAGGCCACCACTACATAAAAGACTCCATTTAAAAATTAGAAGGTAATCAAATAAGGTCAATTATATACAAACGAATGATTATATCATTGTCTAAAATTAAAATTACATATATCATGACTACCCAAATGTGGAGGAATCAAAGTAGACTAGTAATCATGATTATGCAAGATATGCCGATCTATATGGTGATACTAAAGTTACATCTATCATATATTGATTTCAAATAATGTCCAAACATCTAATTAATTGATCTACATTGCAAACATATTGTGGAACATATAAGCAATAATCATCAACAACTAATTACACTATCATCATTATGAATTCAAATCATTTCAACCCTACAAAATTTAAAACATACTAAACACATACCTCCCTTGTACATATAACTTCACACGCACACACATGCACATACATGATAACACTTTTATTGATTGATTGACACCATTTTACCCTAGTTCTTAGCTATGGTGTTACCCAAAGATGCAACACATTCCTCATAATTTTGATGTAATTGTTGAGGGAATTTTTTACATATGATCCCAGCACTACCCAACAATGTAACCCATTCCTCACTGATACAATGTGATTGTTAAGGAAGCAATTTACCTAAGACCTTGTCACTACCTGATGATGAAACACATTCCCTACATGTTTGATGTGATTGTTGAGGGAACAATTTACCCAGGACCCCACCTCGCCTTTTGCATTATTTCTAACCACTACCTAGGGTATTTTATATTACATTTTATGTATCTTATTTTAAAAACAAAAAAATAATACAACATTACAATAACACAAACTCATCACCTACATGTGACATGCATTTTCCTTTCCTAGCTTTGATCCTTTTGGACATTCAGATTTAACACTCTACACTATTATAGTACTCATACTTCATACAAGACATTAAGCAGTGAAAAACCATAGACATTACACATATTACCACCATGGGGGCATATCCATGTCGCAAGAGTTTTACATCTTAGGCCTACTTCAATTGCATCTTTAGCATTCTATCTTGAGGAATGCTAACCACATTGTGGGATACATACGATGGGGGTATCTATATATCTGTGTTTATCATGATCACATCTCTCTACACTATTCCATTGTGCACACTATATTATTTTACTACTCATGAAATGTGTTGTCATGATTTTCTCCAATGATCGCTGTGATTACTTCTAAACACGTACTCGATTATGATCCATGTTTATTTGATTTACTACTTTACTAGTATACTACTATTGGCCTTAGGATACTCTTTTTAGATATCATTTTTTACACAAACTGCTACTTATTTGCATGATTACTCTCTCACAAATCACTACTTTCTTACACAATTATTTTTTCACACTTCATTGCTCTCTCACATGGCATTACTTGCTTACATAATTGATTGCTTACACTACATCACTTGTTTACACGATTGGTTATTTACATGATACTACGTGCTTGGATTATTACGTACTCACACTATGATACATGCTTTCATCATTTATTATTTCATGACATTACTTGACTACTTCATGCACTTGTGTGTTATATCCATTGAGTACTTTAGGACATGGGTTGCTTTGACTATTCTATATGTTTGTATGTTGTATGTTTTGAATGTTGTGTGGCATTAATTGACTTGAATGCTCTGTTCATTTGTGTGGTTTGTTATCAATTGTTACGTGCTCACACTACGATACTTGCTTTCATCATTTATTATTTCCTGACATTACTTGAATACTTCATGCACTTGTGTGTTATATACATTGATTACTTTAGGACATGGGTTGCTTTGACTATTCTATATGTTTGTATGTTGCATGTTTTGAATGTTGTGTGGCATTAATTGACTTGAATGCTCTGTTCATTTGTGTGGTTTGTTATCAATTGTTGTATATTGTTAATTAACCCTAACCTATTCTAAAAAGATATAAAAAGACACTCAACCATTTCCAAAGCACACAAAAAATTCATTATTGGTATTTGATCATTTGCAAATTGTAAGTGTAATATCCAAAGAGGATGAAACATCCATTGCCAAGAGTATTTGTTTGGAGACATTCATTATTTGCAAGGAGGTCAAGCTTGTTTAGACTCTAAAGGAAACCATTGTTTCATAAGTTCATTAATCATTCAAATAAGGAGATTCAAGAGATTAGAGGTTTGCGTTGACTACTTTGTATGCATGTGTGATTACTATGTTATATAATCCTCCTTACTTGCTTTAGACGCTTGTTTGGGTTGTCATATTGTTTGCTCTGACTGCCCCATGTAATTGAATATTTTTAGTCGTGTTTTCTCTTGTTTGAATGTTTCCTATCATGTTTATATTGTACACTTGCGTGGTCTATGTTGTGTTTTCTTGGTACACTTGTATGTTTTATGTTTTTTTTCTTACTTACATAAATGTTTATGTATGATTTCCATTGCTTGTTTATTTTATGATCATCTACAATGGGGGCAAACTATCCCTCATACTTCCTATGATACACACTTGTTATATTATTATAATGGAAAAAACATCCCATAACACATTTTTTAGATAATATAAAAGAGTTTGGTTTTAAACTGGGGACCAAAAAAAACCCTTAAAAATGAAGCTAGTTTCAGACAAAAAAAAGAACAGAGAGTCATAGAGGCAAAGTAAAAAAATTGACAACAGGCCACCACAAAACAAATCCAAACTCCATAAGAGTTTACATATTAAACAAAATATTTTTTTGCCAAAACACCACATAGGAGAAAACAACAGAAATAAAAAGAAAAGGTCAACTAACAGCCATCAATTAGTTCTCCATGGCTTTGCTACGAGCATTGGTACTCGGCCCACCATATTTACTACCAACCACCTTAATGATGACATGCATAGGGCATTTTTATTCTTTTTTCTCAATATGGGTCTCCACTTTAGCCTTCTCCTTGTCTTTGACTTGGGCAGAGGCCGCAACCATGCCAGAACTCTCAGCAGTGTCTGAAGCCTCATTGTTAGAAGTGTTAAGCATAAGTTGCATGTTGGGTTTGCACTCCTCCTTGGCAACCTGATCCTGCAATAAGGAAGTCCTTTATTCCGACATTACATAATCCACCTGGATACCCCTTATAGTCTTTTTTTGAGATGCAATCCTGTGATGGAAATCTTTTAGGTCTTGAATGAGGTTCTTGTTGATAGTGAGGATGGTATCAGCTGTAGTTTCAGATCTCATCAATCTCACCTCCCATTCAGCAAAATCTTGATCCCATTTGATAGATTTTTCCCCCAAATTCTGAATCCCCTTCTTCAAGTTACACAAGGCATCCAAAATCCCCTCAGAAGGATCAATTTCTTTATTTTTCCTAATTTGATTGAGTTGGCATGCCAGGGTCTCCTGATCAGAGTCAGGGTAATTTGAAGGACCAGGTCGGGCAGGAATGGCAGGATTGCTTCTTTAAACAAGAAAACGAATCAGACCCTGATGGAGGGGGATGTCCACCTTATTTTTAAAATCCTCAATAGTAGAAAGAAATGACCTATAGAGGAAATAAGCTAAACTCATAATCTGATCTCTATGAAATAAATTCAGGATTGATAGATGGTGAGAAAATATCTTACGGAACTTCCCCTCTAAGGTCAAGTATTTCATGACTACCAGACAGACATCAACCCATCTATCAAGTAGGAAGGTGTGAGTAATACCGTCATCGTAGGTAACGATGTTCTCCCCGGATTCAAAAGAAGTAGCAATTTCATGTTTTTTCTGGGTTTTACCTTTGTAAATGTTGAGGCCATCAATTTTCAACCCCGTAATATCATAAATAGCTTCCTCAGAAACCCCAATTTGGAATCCTCTAAAAATGAAACCCCGGTCAATCTATGCATTTGCAAAGTCCACATAATGAACATGATCATTACCTTTTAGCTGACGTATGTACCCAGTGAAACCACCTTTGTGCAGCAGCTTCCACAGTGCATTGTCATTCTTAAGATGGAGAAACATGGTAGGTTCAGTGCAGACCCTATCTCTTCCCATGGCTCTTTTAGTGTTTCCTTCTTCAAACACACAGACTCCTGATCTTGTCTTGAAAAAATTGAAAAAAAACCAAGTAAAATGAATATGGCAATTTTTCCAAAAATTAAAAGTCCTTTCAAAAACCCAAGCATGAGAGCTAAGGGGTCCATTATTACTCGTCCTTCTAATTTGTGTCTTCATTAATGAGATTATTGATATGACCCCCAGGGGATATGTGTTCCTGACCATGTCACCAAATCTCCCATGTCAGTACCTTTATTGGCCAACGCATTAACACACCTATTTCTAGCACGGTAAGTATGAACGAAATACACTCTATGAAATGATGTGAGGATGCCACGAGCCTCCATGATTAAGTTATTGAGCTTCCATCCACTTTTGCGCTGATCCATGAGAGCATTAATCACGCACGTGGAATCACTTTCGATGATGATGGTTTTTAAACCCAAGTCTCTACATATCCTAACACCCCATAGCATAGCCCTCTCCTTGGCAACATTGTTGGAATGATTACCAATGGGCCCCGCATAAGCACCGATGTATTTTCCACTGTGATCACACACCATACCCCCTCCACCCACCACGTTGGCCTTCAAATCTGCCGAACAGTAAAAATTAAGCTTGTGGCTTCCATCTGGCGATTTTATGCATTTCACCTTTTGGTTCAAATTATTCTTCACAAGACTGTTAGGAATGAGATCCATGCTCCCAAAGATGCCTTTTTCCCACTTCAGGTACCCTCTGACTTTTTTGGGATTTAAAATCTGAGTATTGTCTTTTAGATCCTGTTTAACTTTTTCAATCACCTTCTCCAGCATATACGCCTCGTTCATGAAGATCTTGTTATTTTGTTCAATCCATATTCCCCACAAAGCGTGAGGCAGACTCAATTTCCACATTTATTTGACTAAGGAGTTCTGGAAGTTGAAACTTTGTTGATCAGGAAAAAGGGCCACTTCCCCCAGGAGAACCATATGCACCTTAAAGATTCACAAAACTTCAGCATGGACTTGAAATGAGAAGGGGAATTCTAGATATAAATGCTTAATAGATTCCTCGTTGCCTTTGCATAACCCACATCTGTTATATAACACATTGGTTGTTATATCCTTAATATAATAACACGTACTATGAAAAATTGCTTACTTGAGTTATTGTAGTTAGACATACTTAGCTTAAAACACCTATTGCTTTTCTACACACTACATTTTGTACACATTGATTGACACACATGGATTATTCACATACTTTCTTGACACATTGCTTGATTGCATTATTTCATATAGTCCTTATGGTTGGTTTACATATTCATTCATGTTTGATTCACATTGCTTATTAGACATTTGGTTTTAGTATCTTGACTAATAGATATTTCTCATTACAAATTGCTCATAACACTTTGGATGATTACATGTTATGGTTTATGACATTGTTTTTTACACATAAATCCATGCATATTATTTTCTTACAACATTGTTTGTTACACATTGTTTCATGCACACTGTTTACTAGTTTACACAATTATGACATTGCTTATTACATATTTCTATGCACATATTGGTTGTTTCACACATTGCTTACTACAAAATGTTTATTACTTGTTCATTACACATTTTCTTTACATCACTTCTTATTGCATGTGTTTCATGATTCTTGTTCCTGAACACAAACTAACAAACACAGACTACTAACACAGGTCAAGTATGTCACATCTTTTCCATCATGTCTCTTTATGACGGGCCTATCATTGCATGTTTTAGGCCATTATGGATCTATTAGGCATTGAATCATGTGTTAGTATCATGTTACTCATCCCAACACTATTGTGATATCTTGTTGAATCTTGTTAGAACATATTCATGCTATGTTTCATTTTTTTGATGATGTATGCACATTATTGAGATTATACTACTATTATCTTCTTACTTATACACATTATTTGTGCTTGATTTTTTAAATCTATCACAAAAAGTAATATGACATGTTTACTCCTATGATCATACACATTGTTGGATATCACATGGCTTTATCTCATGAATGTTATAGATTACTTGTGCTAAAATTGCTTTATCTAACAACATCTACACACTTTACCATGTTAGTTGATACACTAATTTTGGTTTATATCACATATCATGTTTTTACTTCACTTTTACATGACTAACACTTTCTCTTTTGAGATAAAATATCCTTTGCAACATGTATTATCTCAAAAGGTGGGCATATTATGGGGTTTTCTAACACATTCATGCATATTTCTAATACATTGCTTTAGATGATATTATATGATGATATGCACACATTATTACATCGCGACATCTACACAAATAGTATATTATAATGTATACACATGGATTCACTCAACATATTCAATTTAAGTTATGGATGGTTACACATGGATTTACTTGGTAGGCCTAAGTTTTGTGGATGGTCACACACAACTTTACCCAACATGATTAATTATTATAGATGGTTTACATGTTTTTCTCAGCAAGCTCAATTTCTATGGATGGGTTACAAGCTTCACATAGTAGGTCCAATTTTTATATTCTTATTTTATGTTCAATTTACTCTTCCACATACAACACTAGGGTGTATACATTTCATGCATTTTTCAATTTTTTAGTTACTCTTCCCTCTCATTCATTATTGGGGGTGAATAGGTTTCATGTTTCATGCTTTTATGTTTATTTTACGTTACTTACTGATTTTGTTTTAGCATTTTCATTGGATTTTAATAAATGTTTTTTCATGCGGTAAACATGTTTGCATGTATGGCTATACATACAAAGGAGAAGGTAACACATTAATTCTAATCTTGTGATGCCTTGTGGTGGTTTTTGTTTCATTTATATTTCAATTACTAGATTAAAATGAGGAAAAATGTAGATGCCTAAATCTGGACCTATAGGCATTTAATAATCAATCCTCAATTTTTGACTCAACCTATGATTCGTTGTGAAATAAATTGACTAATTTCTACCAATAACTTGTTAAATAAACACTATTGGACACTAGGTCACTCTTGTTATCCATTAGTGACCAATCAAAATCTCATCCACAAAGTATAAGACAGTTCTTCAAACATCTATCCACCATCTCAAATGGACATATTGTATTTGATATGAAATTGATAGATTATCTAATCTAAATAAGAAACAATTACATTATATAATTGTTCGAAGCAATAAGAGACAATGTTGCAGAATGAAGATACAAAACTACAGAGCACAAATATAATAAACACACTATATTATTGATTGAATAATTTTGGAGCCAATTATATATAGAGTAAGCTTACAATATATAGGAGAATGATATCCTTAATACAAGGATTCAAACCCAATCTTCAATCCCATAATATACTCTCTTATCTCTCCTAGAATCACTCCCAAACCCATCGATCTCTCATACAACTCTCAAATAGATACGTGAGTTGTTTTATTCAACAAACTCACAACTAATATAATTAATCCTATATTATTAATAATGAGTTGAGTTATGATTCATAACTCATATTAATAATATTAAAATCTTTTATTTTTCCACACACATGATATTAATATAACAATATTAATATCTTACTAACACACTAACTTAGTAATGTAATATACGAATATTACATTTAACTAATACAAACAATAATGTGAGCAATAATCAAAACGATGATTTTCAAAGAGTGTCATAAACTCTAACAATTTTTTTAGTGGAACCATTAACCACTCTATATGTGATTTTCTAAGAGATTCACACAATCTCAAATTGGTTTTTTAGTGGACCACCAACCACTCCATAGCATCGCACATGTTTCCCCACTCACATTTTTACATTCAAGGGAAAATACAAGAAATTTCTCACACATTACAAAACTTTAACATGTATGATCCATCTGTTCTTATTTTCATACAATGGAAATTAAAATACACAACAAAAACAAATGCCATAAATTCATTGTGTGGCCTTGTCACTTGCGGATAGCGAGAGGTCACTGATTAACCTCCTTCCTCTGTTGTCTCCTTCCTCCATCATTTGCCGCTTTAGTTACTCAACAAATTTTATCATGAATCTAAAAAAAACCCTCATAAAGAAAACGTCGTGTACAAGCGAAAATGTGTCCAATTATTGAAAAAATGCATAAATGTACTATGCACCATTTTTTTGTTTCAAAACCCTGTTTTGATTTCCTCTTTTCTCTAAAACTAGAAACTGGGTTTTTGTAAAGTTTTTAACATAGGTTTTACACATATTAACTAAAAAAACCCAATAAATTTTGTAATATTTCAAATCTGGGTTTTTTAGGTACAATCAATTTATCAGTCATTTTTTTTTAAACAAAAAAATTCACTCAACTTACACAGACATTTACGAACACCTACATGCCAAATCTGAAGTTGATGTAAACTAAAATATTGTGCGTCTTGTTCTTATATTTCCAGAAAAAAATGAGACATCAATCCGATGTCATATGAGTAAACTACATTATTTTTACTGTGTTATGTCTACTAGAAGTTTTCTCACGAGATTCCTTCAATCATCTTCTTCTTTGCTTCTACACTTGTAGAAGGAAACATGCTCTGATACCAGATGATATGAAATTGAAAGCTTATCTAATCTAAATAAGAAACAATTACATTATATAATCATACAAAGCAATAAGAGACAATGTTGCATAATGAAGATATAAAATTAATGAGCACAAATATAATAAACACACTATATTATTGATAAAATAATTTTTGAACCAATGACATAGAGAGTAAGCTTTCAATATATAGGAGAGTGATATCCTTAATACAAGGATTCAAACCATATATTCAATCCCACAATATACTCTCTGATCTCTCCCAGAATCACTCCCAAACCCATAAGTCTCTCACACAACTCTCAAAGAGATACGTGAGTTGTTTTATTCAACGAACTCACAACTAATACAATTAATCCTATATTATTAATAATGAGTTGTTTCATGACTCGTATTAATAATATTACAATATTTTATTTTTCCACACACATGTAATATTAATATAGCAATATTAATATCTTACTAACACACTAACTTACTAATGTAATATATGAATATTACATTTAACTATTACAAACAATAATGTGAGCACTAATCCAAGGATTATTCCTAGCAGTATCATGTGTTGTGGATAGACAAATTTGGCCATATCATAAAAAGGTCAATTTACCAACTTTCTCCTAAAAATTCTAACGATCAAATTTTCAAATTCACAAGCTACCCTAGTAGTTCATGTGTTATTTAATCAGGAAATCTTATCACAATAATCACCTATATAAGCACATTCATTTAACCTGATCTAATGGCTTCACACCTCACATCTTTGGGCTACACAGGAGATTAAAAAACACTCAATTGCTAAATCATTCTCTCAAACATTTTCAACCAGCTCTAATATGTACACATCATTCAAAGCTTCCGTAGGCCATTTTCTAAGCTACATCACCCACCAAAGATTATTGTTGAGTGTTATAGGTCTTACTATGATCTTCATTACTAAAACACATTGTGATATACATCTTTCACACATTTCACCAGGTAGAAAAACTATGTGCGTTTGATGCCTCTTCAAATTAGTTCTACGTAGGTGTGGTGCATGCCACACAACCCAAAATTGTTATCCTATTTTTATTTCCCTAAGAAAAGAAGTCAAAGAATCCCTAATTAGTTGCACAAGTGTGACCATGAAAAATCAACTAAAGAATACAAAGCTACAAACATATATGAATGTAGTGCTAGAGGTAAGATTTAGTCATACTCAATAGAGGGCAAATCACTCCATCTTGGATAGTCACATGGGTGACTTTGTCCACAACAGGAAACTTCGTCCCGTAGTCATAATCACACTCCCATATTTTTGTAACAACTTGATGACAATTTTCACACCCTTCCTACACCTTTCCATATCACCATCATAGCATCTCAACCTAAAATCATTGCAATCCTCTCTAACCCTAGTTTTTACATTCCTATTTAGCTCATCTATACTAATGCAATTTACCATATTTAACTTGAATATGATTTACGATTTGAATGTTTGTTGTTTTAACTATAATCTGTTTGCATTTTATAAATACACAATTGTTTGATTTATTAATTAGATTAAGCCTTATTTTGATATGAAAGTATCTTATATGTTGTGTTGTATGCCCATAATAGCATTGGTATTTATACGCACCCAGAATTGCATGGTGCTATATTGTTGGAACAATAATAATCCCCAATGATGATAACTTTCATTTCCAAAATAAATTATGAATTCAGGTCCCATTTCTTTGCTTTCTACTTGCCTATTTGACTTTGTAATCTTTGCTTCTCAGTTTCCTAGCCTTGCATGCTCTCAAATTTTTTTTCCATCTTTTTCCTTAGTTTTTCCTTTAAGTTACGTAACCGTTGTGGTAGTATCATAACCGCCAGACTGCCTTGAGCGGAAACTATGCAACCACCATGGCAGTTGCGTAGCCGCCAATCTACATAGACCGGCGGTTTCGTGCACATAAATATGAGACTTAGACAACATGTTTTGTACGCATGTTTCTTTCTTCCAAGCCATTTTCTTACATGTTTCTTGAACAAACCAACTATTTTTGTGCTTGATAGATGCCTATGAAATTATTCTCCTTTACTTACTATTTTTAGTAAGTTGACTGCCCCTCCTTTGAGTGATCTAGCACTTCTTGATTGCCAAGTGTGTTAGACCTCTTCCCTGTAAACTTTCTATAAGAACCAATATTTTTCCTGAAGCATTGATTTGAGTCTCTTGAATTGGAATTGCACCGTTACTCTGGTGAAATCTCGTCAAGAAGCACACAAACAACTCAGAGCTTTGCCTTGTAACTTCCTTGTCTGCATTGCTACCAAACTACCTGCAACTAGCTTGCTCCAACACTTCTACAACTTCTTCTACATACCAACCAACACAGTTCCCTGGACTATTTAGATTCATCACTGGAAGGAGCTTAGCATATCAAGAAAAGCACAACTACCTCTGGATATTGTCTCAGTTCTACATTTCTAGGTTGGGGTGTAATTAAATTCATTTAAAGTTTTCTTTCAATACTAGAATTAGATTTCTTTATCAAATCAATAGCTTCTTTTTAGAAGGTATAATTACCAAGTATTTAGTGTAAGTAGCTTCTATTGATAATTCCTTCTCAGCTTATCCCTATGGATTTTCCCAGGAAAGGATTTGGAGGAGGTTCTTGTACTCATACTTCTTCATTTCATTATATAAATGCACATGTAGATTTCATTTCTTTTATTAGTTAGATTTAAATACACACATGAACAAAGATTTCATTGAGAATTTCCTCCCGACTTATCCATTTGGATCTGCAAGGCAAAGAAACTTAAGGAAGCTTCTGTGTCTATGCACCTTGTTGCATTTATTCACATTAAATAGCTTCTATGGAATTTTAATGTTTTACCGGGGAGGTTTCAGGGGAAGAAATTTCTTCTGAGAAGCTTCAATTCTTCCCATGACTCTGAGGTGAGACATTATAATAAATAGACATTCACAATTACAAATTACAAATAATCTATTGTTAATTAAATTAGCTTCACATCTGTAACAGAGGAATAGCTACATTCGGTTACTCCCTATTTGTTTTATTTTAGCTTAGAAGTACTTTGATTTAATTAGAAGCAATTTCCTCTTGTTTGTAGCTTTTGTTTATTTATTTCCCTTAAACCAGAAAATCCAAAAATATAGTTTAGATTTAGTTTAGCTTTGTTTATTTGTTTGTGTCAAAAAGCTTCATTAAAAATAACAAAAGCAAGTGGATTGATTTTCTCTCGATTAATTAGTTGCAATCAAATTTAATCAAATTAAAAGGAGAGTAATCAACTTTTGTTTAGTTTAAATTTGATTGCATTGTTGATTTAAAATAGGAATTCATAATTAATTAGATTGGAATGAACAATAACCCCCATGTTTCCATAGCGGCCTAGGTTACCCGTCCCTAAATTTAAACCTCTTTGGTTTCTTGTGTGTTTTGTTTTCTTTCCATAATCACTTGCTTTGTGCCCACATGATGATTCAAGGTCTGCATCAACCAAGACAAAGAGTTTGTGATCCAACTGTGCCACAACCAAACATCAATGTACGATTGAATGATATTGACCAAGGCCTTGGAAACCTTATCTTTCAAACCACCCCAGTCCCACCTACCATCATCATACATATGATTGCTTTGAATGACGAGGTAAACACTGCCAAGGAGTTATGGTCAAACCGACCTAGTAGAGATTAGATTTGTCCTTATCATATGTCTTCTCTCACATTTTCATGACCTTCTTTAGAGAATAATTTACGAGAGACAAATGACGTTTCCCTCGTATTCCATAACCAACTCATGGTTTATTTATCACTACAGACTTTGCGTGGCCATTATCCTTGACCATTCCATCACACCTGAGCAAGTTAGACAGGCGTTCATTGCACTCAACGAGCAAATACCCATTATGTCGGTTGAGGACATTCCTTTGCCTTGATTTTTCCTATAGAAATTTTCCATCTATCTCATCTATTCCTATTTATCCATCTCATGACCTCAAGAGGTCACGTGCACCTAGGAGTCACGTGTTAAGTCTCAGGCGTACAATATCTTCAAATCTCATTCTACATTATTTATATTACATATTTCTGTAAGTACCTCTTCAAGAATTTACTAGATACTTCCACCATCCTATTGGTTTATGGTTGATATGGTTTACTATTATTATGATTAATTAGGAAATTTTACAACAATTCTTCTATTGTCTCATTAATAAAAGGTTTCACCTTATTGGTTAAACGTGGTAGACACCCAAACTACATAATGGAGTTTTCATAGATATTTTTTTCCACCATCTTCATGGTACAATATTTGGTAGTATGGCCTCCACCCATCGCGTTAGCTATTACATGGTGGTTATAATGAATATGGCTTGTGATCTATATGTCATGGGCTTAATTGGTCCAATAAAATTTGTAGCCGATTTCTCAAATGTGCTAATACTAATGTTGGTCTTCAGGGGCATCTCATCGTGTGTGTTTGGTTTGCCTACTTTTTTACAATTATTACATGATATTGTATATACATGCACATCTTTGGAAAATGTTAGCCACCACAATCCAACAAATAATATCTTTTGTGTCATCTTTTTTCCAACGTTGTGTCCTTTTGTGGTACCATCATATGTTTCTCTTAGGATATTTTCTCTTTCATGGCATAATAGCAATGTTCGTACACATTCATCATGGCCTTTTTGTATAATGCCCCGAAATCAAAGTTAAGGGAATTTTTTTTATAAGTAGTCTTTTCCTATTTGAATTTTTGTACACCTTAGGAAACTCACTTGTTGCTAAAAATTATGTGTTCCTTTCCATTTCTTTCAGTTTTTCCTCAACACTAAATTGATGTGGACCAAAAAATCATTATCGATCAGCCCCTTACCTTCCCCATTTTCAATCCACGATAAATAGTTAGGGCCATTATTCAACTTTCCATACTTAACTGTAATTGCAAATTCAAAATCTTAGAATAATATTAGCTAATGACATACTATCCCTTGAATAACAAGTCTATTTGCTAGATATTTTATATGCTCATGATCTGTATATAATATACATGGAGTGGATACAATATAGTGTCAATATTTTTTACGGGCATAAACCATCAGTAGCGGTGTACCATAATTTGTTATACCTTAGCTAACTCCCTACTTACAAATGAGATGGGATGGTCCATATTGCCCTCATGGTTGAGAAAGAATTGTGCTTATTTATATTCCAAATGCATCCACATGTATAAGAAATCATTTCTTTCAGTCTACAAATACTAAAATAGACACAATCATAATTTTAGTTTTTAGTGTCATGAAGGAACCTTAACATTCTTTCATCCACTAAATATAATTATTGGTTTTAGTATTTAAAAGTTCCTCACTCAGTGCACTTACTGAGGAATAATTTCTTATAAACTTTATATGTGATATCTTATATATCGCAATAACGTTCATACATCCTTCCGTGTCTTAGGCAAAAAGTGTAATAATTATTGATGTTTTAATGGGGTCAGCTAATAAATTTTCCTTACAAATAATGTGCCTCGACAAAGTTTTGAATCCCAAGGGCATAAATTTAACACATATATGCAACCCTTGTTAGTGTGTGTGACACTAGTGTGTCCCTTGTATGTGGCCCTTGGTCTTTTATATGATTGTATATGTGACATTGATTGGTGTACTTGTTTAATCGTTGCTTCATTAAACATAAGGAGAAAATATTTGATCTTTCTCCATGTGTGGCATACTCACCTGTATGGATCCCAAAAGTAAAAGGTTTTGTAGAAGTTTGTTTTTAATATGCTCTCAATGTCTAGTTTCTTTCTCTTATCTCCTATTGTATGTACCAGGCTCATGGAAATGAACCAAGGGTCCAATAGAAGTCTAGAGTCAAGATGATGTTTCACCAATCTTCCTTTAATGGTTTTTGCACATATCAATGTGGAGTTTGGGGTCATTTGTGCCTACGTATTCTAGTATTTCATGGAATCTACCTTTCTCATGCATATACTATATCTTGAATAGTATGATTAATGTGTTGCCCACCACCTTATGGCATTGATTATAGGAGTATCATCTAATGCTTCAATTCTTGCCTTTTCATTAGGAAATAATTTTTTCATTTGTGGTATATAGTCCTCGACTACACCGATACCTCAGAATTTGGGTAAAGTTTTGTGGGAGGCAAATTTTCCTAATGTAAATACCCTACGGATCTCTCTCTATGCTTCTTCCTCTTCTTTCGTGGTATAGTACTCTACACCCCCACGTAATCATTTTATTCCACATTATAATTCCTTATTTTTTGGCATCATTCTCTTTTCTTTTTTCTGCAACATTTTCTCTTTTTTCGTGGCATATTGCCATCCTTTTCTTTGTGGTATAGTTTATTTGTTTCGCAACATAATTTATTTGGTCCACTATCTTCCATGTTTTCATCATCATCTTCTGCCATAGAATAATAATTTGTGCTCACGGTATCATCTTTTTCAACAAAGTAATAATTTTCTTTCTCCATGTCATTTCTTTCTTCTGAGGTATCTAAATTCATATACCACAGTATTTGCTATGTATGTAATACCTTATGCACCTTCAAAATCTGCGTTAGTGTCAAATTCAATCTCCTCTCTCTAACCCAATTTCACCTTCCTCATTTGGCTAAAAGTCTACTTTCTCAATTGTGTAAATGCCTTGTAACCCATATTCTTCATCATCGTTCGCATCTTGCAAGATTTCTTCTGTCCAAGTCCCATTCATCATGGTCTCTAAAGGAACATGGGTGAGAATCCCATTTCTTTTGAATGTCACCTCATCATCCTTGGAGTTGAATATTGTGTTGCAATCTATAAACCACGCCAATTCTAACAATGCCAGTTATGAAGGATTATTTGGAAAAAAAAAATTGTGACTTCAAAATGGACTACCTTAATGATCCCCATAAATGTAATTCTATTCCTCTAAACACTCACAATTGTGCCTTAAGACTACAATATGCTAATTATCTATTTCATAATTAATTGGTTGGAAAGGTGGCTTCCCTAGGACCTCATGTGTCCTACATGACATTACGTACACATTTGCACCTAGATTAAGCAATGTTCTTGTGAAGTCTTTACCATCTAAATCATGGTGGGGCTCCGCCAATTTATTTTTTCCTAAACACATTTGTTTTCTTATTTTTCTCCTTTTCAACTTTTTTTTGATAGATAGACGCTTTTGACCGGAGCTATGAACCAGGATACAAACACCAAGAGGGGCCAACAAGTTGACCACAATACAACAACATAATCAAACAATAAAAGACAAGAGTAAGCCTGATTAACAATTCACTCCAAGCGAAGGATAATAAACCAGCATATTTACAAAACGCCCATTTTTGCCTTTTTTCTTTTTGACCTCTTATCACTGACCCAGATCAGAGGCCACCACCATCATAAGATTATTTGAGCCGGACGGGGTCTCAAAACTACCAGAAGTTCCCTCCTGGTTTGAATCTGATCGATCAGAATCATCGGATATATGGCCCCTCTCCGCACCTCCAACCACGGTCGGATAACTCCATGGCCCATCCATGTCAGAATGCTCGAACTTTTTCTCTAAAACTGTTTAACGAGGCACTCTGGGGACTGCCTTGCGATCTATGTCACCTACCTTAGTTGGGGGGATTGTCCCATCCTCCTCTAGACGATGAGTTACTTTTCAATTGGGAAATCCTTTTATGGCCTTGCAGACAAGACGCCTGCAAATGACCCGACGTCCTGCAAATGTGACATCGGAAAACTGTATTCTCATAATCTAAGGATTGAACATGTTGAAGGTTTCCCAGTTTCAGTATGATCTTATCACGCAAGCCTTTGCTTGAGTCGATCTCTGCGCATAATATAACATATGTGAGGAGCCCTGCTGCAGACCTGACATGATCCACCTTTAAGAATTTACCCAGAACATTGTCGATATCCTCAAGAGCATGCCAAAAATGCAGTGGAAGGTTGGGGAGCCGGATCCACACTGGCATTGTTGTAACAGATAAAGAGTTCAGATCAAACTCAGGGAACCAGGGTGTAAGGTACAATCTCACATTACCCCATAACCACAGACCATCCGATAGGCACTTATGATATTCCTCTACCTGCTTGAAGTGCACCACAAAGAAGCCCTTTGAGCAGAAGAATATATCGCAGTTTTTGGACCAGTTTTCACAAACCCACAGGGAGAGAGCTAAGGAAGTCAGACACAAACCATTGTATCTTCCAATAACCGTGAGCTGAGACAGAGATTAAAGGTGGGCGTCCACCTCAGGGTTTTCCAAGCATAAAATCGGCATCTCCTCCGCAAGATCAACAATGGACGCTTGAGAGATGAGCGGACTGGGGATTTTATGATGCAGGGCGTCCTTGAAGTAGGCATGGAGACGACCGCTGATGAAGGCACCTCTCCTTCGCACTGCTTGCCTTGAGTAGACCTGCCCCTTGCTGAAGTCGCCACACTCGAAACTCCCAACTGATCTGAAGAAACACGTTGACTCTTATTTCAACTTATTAAACCCTATATGTTTTCTCATGTTTATTCCAATATTTATACAAATGTTAAAATTTGTCTAATAATCCTTGTTCTATTAACAATTTGATGATTTGTTTCAACCCAACCACCTCACTCTCCTCAAAATAAGTTAATTTTTCATGGACATCCTTTTGTTTTTGTTTGATTCTATTTACACTTGGTGACAATGTGATCATGCATTTCAAGGTTTGGGTAATCATACTTATCTTCCTCCTCACTTGATGTATCCCCCCATTTTTTCTGTTTTTCCCTATTATAGGCCCCACTCCTCATGGTGACTGCCACCCATAATATTGCCTAGTTCCTTTCTAATTGATGTTTTCTTTTTCCAATCCTCCTTTTCTTCATTCTTTCTTAGTCTATCTAACATAATCCATTTTTTTAAAGATTTATGGTTGATCTATAGATGAATTATTCTCTCTCTCTCTCGTTGGTGTTTTCTTTTCCAATTCTCCTTTTACTTCTTCATTCTTTCTTAGTCTACCTAACACAATCCCCTTTTTTTTAAGATCCCTAGTTGATCCATAGATGAATCTCTCTCTCTCTCTCTCTCTCTCTCTCTCTCTCTCTCTCTGGGTGTGGGATCTCAAAGTATTAGAATAAGATGTTGAATTCGATTATTAGCATTATTCACCAATGCCCTTATGTTTGTTCCACCATCTTATAGAAATGAGTTGATTTTGGACATCCAAATAAGTCATGGGTACCTAAACTTGTTTAGATTTTGTACAACTATGAGCTATGTATTCTTCCTTTCCACGCCTAAATCTACATTTGTGACCCATTTTTCCATTGATAGTTATCCCCATTTATTTCCTTGATAACCACTACCTTGATTTCCACGATAACCACCCACCACCATAGTATCTTTGGTAGCCTCCTCCCTAATAATTTCCTTGATACCCGATGGACTATATATCATGAGAAAGAGCCCCTCAAAGATGTTGGAATTGTCTCACGTCTAAAATCCCTCATGCAGTTGTTAAATAATCTCCGCATCTGCATCTGCGTTAAATATTTGGCATTTATTGCGTCAACTATGATTTGGTTTACTACAACGAGCCAATCGCCAGCAATTCGCGAATTTCTAAAACTTTGTCTCTACCAAACCGAAATGGAACACTAAAATTATAATGCTCGAACTGGTCCATGGTCCTCAGAAAATTTTAAATTGTAACCACTCTTTGTTGCCAAAATGGAAAAGGTTTGATCAATTATGTGGGGGCATTTTTTTTGTATGAAAAGATGAGATATTGGTGCTCACACACAGTTCTGACCAACATTATCTAAAACATTTGAAGGCAAAGGAGGATGATTCAAGGCCATTTGTATTATTGAATGTCCAAGCGAGTTCCTCTTGGTGTTAGGGTTAGGGTTTACAATTATGGGGTTTTGGTTTTGGTTTTGTGTTCTTTTTTTTACTTTATTACATTGGGTTTATTAAGGAGAAACATATTTGCGGTATATTCTTGTTGGTGGGAAATTTAGTAATGTCCCTACCATATCCTTGTCACATGGAGATTTCATGACTTTTAGATTTCTCCTTAGATATGTCTAAGGTGAGGGAGACTTAGTGGTCACAACTCCAACTCATGTTTGACATTGTGGGTTGTTTACATGTGCTTTTTTGTTTTTAACTTTAAATAATTAATTATTTCATAGCTTTCTTTGTAATTTTCTTATTGATAGGTGATAAATGGTGTCACAAAGATTTAGCCACGGTCATAGTTTAGTGTGATCCTCCGACTAATTCGGGTGACACTACAATAGAGGTGGCTCTCTCACTAATATAGTATGCCAATAATGGTGACACCTCAACCTCCATCGTTGGCTCAGGTGTTGGTGTTGGAGGCAGACATGTTTGGTGTTGTGGGCTTGTTGCACCTTAGAATTGCTTCTACAACTCCACAAACCTTACATACATGTCTTACTACCCATGTCAGGCATGCCTATTCAATGCATCTTGAAGTTGCTTCAAATAATCTACAAATTCTCGTGTTTAACTATCAACATAGCATTGCACCTCTTTTTGGTGCGGCGCTGCTATTATATCCTCCTTGAAAATCGCCTCTAGTGTTTGTTTGATATTCTCCTTTGTACCCATTAGATTGTTACATTGGTAGTCCTTGAGGCGTTATGTTTCATGTTGGGGGCAATAACATAAGGTAAGTAGGTTGGTTTTGAATTGTTGGTGTCAAGGACCTCAATATTAATTATTGGAGTGGATGAAGGTATTTATTTACTTATTGAGGCCACTTTATCCCTATATTCTTTTATCTCCCACAATGCATCTACACCAGGGAAGTTTGGTGATAATGATTAAATTATCTGCATACTATAATAAATTAGTTGATTAGTCGGCAATGTTACTTCCATCAACATACATGTGTTGATTATGTTGGTCCCATAACAAATCCCATACCATAGTTTGTCTTTCAAAATATGTTTTTGGATAGGTGTTGTCAACCCCACAAGATTCGATCTTATTGTCACCACTTGTTTGGTTCCTTCTAACCTATTTTAATATGCTCTTCTTCACAACAAATTGTGTACCCAAAAAAATTGTGTTGCAATCTTAAACATGAATTCATCCTTATATCCTATTTCATTTCATTCTCGTGATGGATTCTATATTGTGTTAGGTTATTTTACAACTTTACTAATTCCTATTTGATGGTTTTCTCCCCTTCTTTTCTCCATGATTAGGCTACTAGCAGATGTCGCACACACTCGTTTTGTGGCACAATGCAATTTAAGAAATCTGTGTGCACCAACCCAAGCATGTGAAAAATATTTTATAGAGCACATCATTTACTTCAATATGGTACCACAAATATACATGTCAAATCATAACGACTAACTCAAACCCATGTAGAATTGCAAGGTTCTACATGCCAAACCTCTACAATCAGAGACACCATCACGATAGGAGTGGAGCACACTCTCATCTGGGATCACTTATGTGTGTCATTACCATAATCTAGAACCATACACACAACAAATAAGTCTAGGTCTCTTTGTATGTGTATTCTCATGTGTTATTTTACAATAGGGAATAGTATAAATAAATTGGTAGGTTTGTTCAACAACAAGTTGTGAACAAGTTATTATTATAGTGACTAGATATGCACTCACAAATTTCTCATGCCCATAATGAGTTTTTTGGGGTTAGCACAAGGTTGTACAGATAATATATCAGATCTAAACATACATACAATGAAAGTGGATATTCTACTAGAATAATTATACAAAACAAGAGATATAAATCAACACCAGATTTAACGCGGTTCACCCAGTGTGGGCTAAATCCACCAAGAAACAAGTCAATCTATTATCCAAATCTTTCACAAGATATACAATTGAAGATCTACAATCTTCCACACCTCTCAGATGTACAATACTTTCTTTCACTCAAGCTTTTGCTTCTTCTCCAAGAATTCTCTCTCACACAATTATTCTCACAATAATCATTAACTCATTCAATTCTCTACTTCTAAACCCTAGCTTTCATGCTTATATAGGCATATATAAACTTAGGGCACTTAGCCATGTAATTACGAACAATAGATATGCTTTTATGCTAAAATTAGATCTGGTTTTGTGTTCTTTTTTTACTTTATTACATTGGGTTTATTAAGGCGAAACATATTTGTGGCAAATTCGTGGGAAATTTAGTAATGTCCCTATCATATCCTTGTCACAAGGAAATTTCACGACTTTTAGATTTCTCCTTAGATATGTCTAAGGTGAGGGAGACTTGGTGGTCACAACTCCAACTCATGTTTGACATTGTGGGTTGTATAGACGTGTTTTTGTGTTTTTAACTTTAAATAATTAATTATTTCATAGTTTTCTTTGTAAGTTTTTTATTTATAGGTGACAAATGGTGTCACAAAGATTTAGCCACGGTCATAGTTTAGTGTGATCCTCACACTAATTTGGGTGACACTGCGATAGAGACGGCTCTCTCACTAATATAGTATGCCAATAATGATGACACCTCAACCTCCATCTTTCGCTTAGGTGATGGCGTTGGAGGCAGACATGTTTGGTGTTGTGGGCTCGTTGCACCTTAGAATTGCTTCTACTACTCCACAAACCTTACGTGCCTTACTACCCATGTCAAGCATGCATATTCAATGCATCTTGAAATCGCTTCAATGACTCTACAAATCCTCATGTTTACCTATCGACATAGTATTACACCTCTTTTTGGTGTAATGCTAGTATTTCAAGATGATTTAGCCATGGTCATAGTATAGTGTGACCCTCACACCAATCGGGGTGACACTGCAATGGAGTTGGCTCTCTCACTAATATAGTTTGCCAATAACGGTGATACCTCAACCTCCATATTTATCTCAGGTGATGGCATTATAGGAAGACATGCTTGGTGTTGTGGGCTCGTTGCACCTTAGAATTGCTTCTACAATTCCACAAACCTTACATGTCTTACTACCCATGTCAAGCATGCCTATTCAATGCATCTTAAAATTGCTTCAACAAATCTACAAATCCTCATGTTTAACTATCAACATAACATTGCACCTCTTTTTGGTGTGATGCTACTATTATATCCTCCTTGAAAATTACCTCTAGTGTTTGTTTGATAATTTCCTTCGTACCCATTAGATTGTTCCATTGGTAGTTACCTTGTGTTATGGTCTATGTTGGGGGCAATAACACTAGGTAAGTAGGTTGGTTTTGAGGACCTCAACATTAACTATTGGAGTGGATGAAGGTATTTATTTACTCATTACAAACCACTTTATCCCCTATATTCTTTTATCTCCCGCAATGCATCTACGCCAAGTAAGTTTGGTAATAATGATTAAATTATCTGCATACTATAATAAATTATTTGATTAGTCGGAAATGTTACTTCGATCAACAAATCCCACACCATAGTTTTGTCTTTCAAAATATGTTTTTGGATATGTGGTGTCAACCCCACAATATTCGATCTTGTCACCACCACTTGTTTGGTTTCTTCTACATATGGACAACCTATTTTAATATGCCCTTCTTCATGACAAATTGCGTACCCAAAAAAATTGTGTTGCAATCTTAAACATGAATTCATCCTTATATCATATTTCATTTCGTTCTCATGATGGATTCTATATTGTGTTAGCTCATTTTACAATTTTACTAATTCCAATTTGATGGTTTTCTCCCCTTCTTTTCTCCATGATTAGGCTACTAGCAGATGTCGCACACACACTTGTTTTGTGGCACAATGCAATTTAAGAAAATTGTGTGCACCAACCCAAGCATGTGAAAAATATTTTTAGAGCACATCATTGACTTCAATATGGTACCACAAATATACATGTCAAATCATAAAGGCTAACTCAAATCCATGTAGAATTGCAAGGTTCTACATGCCAAACCTCTACAATCAGAAACACCATCACTATAGGAGTGGAGCACACTCTCATCTGAGATCACTTATGTGTTTCATTACCATAATCTAGAACTATACACACAACAAATAAGTCTAGGTCTTTTTTTATGTGTATTCTCATATGTTATTTTACAATAGGAAGTACAAGTATAAATAAATTAGTAGGTTTGTTTAACAACAAATTATTGTTGTGAACAAGCTCTTATTAGAGTGACTAGATAGACACTCACAAATTTCTCATGCACATAATGAGTTGCCACTCAAACAACTAAAAAACACTCAAAACAACTAAAAAACCTTCCTAAATTAAGTTTATCCCTAATCTAGTGCGAACCTAGACAAAACTAAGACAGATAGTTAAAGACAACTTCTAGACTAGTGTGAACACGCCAATACCCTCCCTAAATGTAGAATTAGATATAAAGAAAAGAGAAAATCAAGGAGGACCGATCCTCAGATATCAGTCCCAGTAATTAGGTCTAATCACACCCATGTAAAAAATATACATTGTAATACTAAGTGTCCTTGCGAACACCAATCCATTTTATTGGAGTGCATGGATGTCGAGTCGTAACTGCCAAGTTAAAATAAAAATTGGTGCTTTGTATAAGGCTCATTCAAAAGAAATGTCGATCTCAAAAAATGTTGGGAAAAATGAGACCACAGGAAAAGTGAGGCATGACAAGGTATCTTAAAAAACCAATGAATCAATAAAAGTGAAGGCACTGAGACATGTTGCAAGTTCTCCCAAGAAGTTAAACAACACAATACTCAAGCACAATGTTGGAGAAGGTATATGATAAACTAGAAGTCAATACGTAACTTAATCTTGTATGAGAGTAGACTATATCTACTACTCAGTTATTGAAGAAGACAAACATATATTGTATTTAACCTATAATAGCTCCATATAAGAAAACTACTAATTTATCGAAAGTGCAAGATATTTCACCAAATTGAATGTGATCATCTACCTAAACTAGACACTTTTATGTCCCAAGGGGTTAGCAAGGGACTCAACACACGAAGAAGAAGGTGATACACACACCTCTATATAAATGCCTCCTTTTTTCATGTCATGTTGCTCTCTTTAGGTCCCTCACAAAGATATGCAAATTAATACTATCTAGTCTCTCAGGCCCCTCCTTCACCCCTCATAAAAGGTGCAATGCTCTATAAGATGAGGCTTGACTACCATGTTTTATTGGTTGACAAAAGGAGGATGCCCCTCTACCATACCCTCTCAAGCCTCTCCATGTGCATTATCCACTTGAACCTATGAAGTGGTGATTATTATCACATCACTTTGTTTTCTAGTTGCTGCAACCCCAATGTCATCTAAATCTCATTACCTATTTAGTTGTTAAGACCCCTTGCGCCTTACGTGACATATAAAGAATGGATCTTATATTTCCCTACTTTGCTACTACATTGGTATCCCTATGTCATTGCAATTTTTGAGTCATATATCCAACGAGTATATACGAACCTACATGCTCGCCAACCAAGGGGACCCACTAGATCTGGCATCAAAGTCATGCCCTTTTGATCAGACTTCGTCTAGGATCTTTTGATGCAAACTATCAATGAGCGTGTGCTAGTATATATTTGGCCACTACAAAATAACACATATCACATATTATAAATTTATATAAAATTTAACATGTTAAAACTTACTTACTATAATGTATATATGCTCTAAGAAAGAAAATAACTCAAAATCATATAATACCCTACCTAGATGGCATGATTGGTCCTCAACAACCGCCCATCTGCTTTGTTGCCTAACATGACATCATCCTTGTCAATAGGCTCCTTAGAAACAACCAATTGTTGCCACACATCTTTGTACATCACCATCAAAGGTGGCCTCCTCTACGCATATTGTGTTGCTCTCTCTCAAACCCTTATAGCTGATAGACAATTGTCACCCGACCTCTTCAATCTCTAATGTAAGTGCCAATGGCAGAATCTTTTTCTCTCGTGTTATGTTGCCTTTAGGGCATTTGTTTGCATTGGAGCATCATGCCTAGGATTGTTCCCGATGATGTGCACTTGTGGTTATGCCTCAATGTCCCTCTCCACCTTCAAATGTGGAATCATAGGCTTTGGTCCCTCTCATCTCTTACTTCATAGTTCCCTTGCATGCCTAGGCTTGTAGCATAGTAATGAAAATGTTATTATAGGATGGGGCAACCCAAAGTGTCAAAGTACTCTTTCTACCACATGGAACTTTGTCCATAATAAGTAGTGACCTATAACCTCCATGATCCCCTATGCCACCACATTAGCAGGACAAGATAGCCAATTGTCCATTGTCCCGACACAAGGTCTCCACACAATCATTGCTTATCTCACAGTGGGTAACCTTGGATACCTCATCTAAGATCTATATATGGTTCCTCTCTCCCACTATAACACCTTCGGTACATTTGTTGCAACCTAGAACGATGTCCCTACCGCACAATACATGGCCATCTCTCATATATCAAAAAAATAGTAGAATTGTCGACCCCACAGATAACTATTGTATGACCTAAAATATATATGTCATGTGGTAACTACACCTACATCCATGTAGCCTAATTGTACATGGCGCTCTGTTCCCACAAAACTTAACATATGACTATAGAAGATAGTGATACACCTCCATCTCATTTGTGACACATAATTTGTGTCACGACCATCCCGATAATGGCCTTTATATATCCAAAATAGTCAAGTTATATATTATGCTCAATTTAACTATTAGTGACCACGGTTTATACAATCCGCCATGATAGGACATTGAGCTAACTCCCTTTGCTTTGCATCTATCTCAAGTGCATTGCAAAGCATGTGTCCCTCCTATACACATCCCCATGATAGTGTATACATCCTTCACGGTGAATATCATATTTATAATATATCCCCCATCCCTCAAAAATCAAATATCTCAAAATATTACAACACCCTACCTAGATGGCATGATCGGTCCTCAACAAATACCCATTTACTTTGTTGCCTAGCACAACATCATCATCATCGGTAGGCTCCCTAGAAACAACAAATTGATGCCACCTATCTCTTTGCATCACCACCAAAGGTGGCCTACTCTACACATATCATGTTACTCTCTCTCTTGAACCCTTGTAGTCAATATACAATCATTTCCCGACCTCTTCAATCTCCAATGCTAGTATCAATGTAAGAATATTCGTCTCTTGTGTTGTGTTTCCTCTAGGGCATTCGCATGCACTGGGACATCATACTTAGGATTGTCCTTGATGATATGCACTTGCGGTTATGCCTTAGTGTCCCTCTCCACCTTCAAAGGTAGAACCACATGTTTTGGTCCCTTTACTTCCCTACCTCATGGTTCCCTTACATGTCTAGGCCTATAGAGTAGTAATCAAAACACTACTATATGATGGGACAGCCCAAACTGTCGAAGTACTTTTTCTACCACATGGGGATTTGTCCATAATAAGTAATGGCATGTAATCTCTTTGATCCCATGTGCCACTAAATTGGTAGGTCAAGATGGCCACTCGTCCATTGTCTCGACATAAGGTCTCAACAAAATCATTTTCTACCTCACAGTGTGTAATCATGGATACCCCGTCTAAGATCTATCTATAGTTCCTCTCTCTCATTGTAACACCTTAGGGTGTCCCTACTACATGATACATGGACATCTCTCATATATCCAAGAAGATAGTAGAATCACTGACCCCACAGACAACTATTGTCTAACCTAAATCATGTATAAGTCATGTGGTAACTACATCTAGATCTTTGTAGCCTAATTGTACATGGTGCTATGTTACAACACACCTTGGCATATGACTATATAAAATAACAATACACCTCCATCTGATTTGTGACATATAATTTGTGTCACAACCATCTCAATAATGACCTTTAGATATCCAAAATAGTCAAGTTGTATATAATGCTTAATCTAACTATGAGTGACCGTCGTTGGCACCAATCTGCCATGGCAGCCCACTGAGCTAGCTCCATGTTCTCTGCATATATCACAGGTATATCACAAAACATGTGTTCCCCTCCTATACACATCTCCATGATAATGCGTACGTCCTCCAGGGTGAAGATCATCTTTATAATATCTCCCCCATCCCTTTATCTAAATGTATCAAATCAAATCTACCATGTTCCAATGAACATCTATATCAAATTTGCATCCAATGGAATCCTATCCATTTACACAATATCCCCAAAATCTAAAATGTGCAATTACATTGTGTCCTCATCTAACAAATCTCTCAGTAAATTTGGTCACCGTGTGGCATCAATGGTTCGCCACAATGTAACACATCTTGAAATCTATAAGACAAAAAAACAACAGTAATGAGTCAGACTCGGAGAAAATATCTATTAAAATAATCATCAAAAACAAAATTAAAAATCTCATTTTCTATAGCATCGTCCCTTCTACAATCATTTTGGCCCTGTATAGACAGTGGAATTAGGTAGAAAGTTGTGTTCCCTTTTAAGCATCTAAAATTTAAAAGCTTAACAATCTTATTATGCAAAATGCTCCCAAGCACATCTAGAGTTTACCTATACTTATGTTTTGACACCTCTTGATGTAGGAGCATCATTGTAATTAGCACAATTTTGGCTTGATTAGGTGTGGAGGATGTTTTAGGATGCTTTTGGGTCCTATTTAGTCCATATGGACCCTTCATGATGTAATAAGTGGTATTTTGGAAGTTTCCCTCCAAAAACTACATGTAAATATTTAAATTAGTCCTAAGTGTAATCTAGGCCTAGGTGTTAGTATGTTAGACTTATAAGTGTTAGTATAGGCCTAAAATAAATGTAATAAGGTGGTCTTGTTGTTAACTCACTTACTTCACCTTATCTATGAGTAAACTCACTAGAGTTAGCTAATCATGTATAGTTAAGTGTGAAAACCTAACCACCTTCCCCTTCCTTAATCATGCAAGCTAATTCAAATAGGTTGTTGAAGAAGGTTGGAAAAAAAAGAGAGTGAGAAGGAGGACACCTCTATAACAGAGCCTAAGAGGCTCATGAAGCTTGTATAGTTCATTGTTTCATCGACTGAAGCCTTCATTAGTTGTATTTTGTGTTGAATGATTACTTTGTTTTTGTAATGGAATGTCTATGACATCAAGAGTAAATTCCTTGAGGATGTTGTTTTGATGTTTTCCAAGTATGAGTAAGAGGTTTCATTCTTGATAACAAAGGAAATTGATCATAAATAAGGTAAAGTAGCTAAGGCATTGAAACTGTCACACAAAGGAAGGTAAGTGGTCTGTGAAGACTGTTTCTTCCTTGGATTTGTGTTTGAAAGCTTAATAATTGCTCAAGAGATTATTGAGGAAAAGAATCTTTGCTTAGAGTGTGAAAAATGATTTATGGGAATGGTAGTAACCCTAGGGCAGAGGTTAGAAGTTTGGGCAAATAATTTGTAGACACAGTCATGTTATATTGTTACTCCATGATCTTAAAGGATGATACAAGAATATATTATGCAAAAGGAGTTTTGGTGGTTAAGATAAAGATTATGACGACCCTGTGGAAACAATTATGGTCTTTGGAAGCATCAAGAATTGACTAAAACAAAATAATCACAAAACATGGTGTTCTTAGCCTTGTCTAGGGTTTGATTGCTAATTTGGTTGTCATTCCTTTTTCCACAGTAGGAAATTGTTAAAATTTTGTTGATAATAAGCCATTAAGTGTATTAAATATGTCGAAGGAGTTTCAAGGAGCTTCTAGGAGGATTGATATGTTAAAATGAGAAAACACGGTCCAAGGAAAGCAAAAGAAATACAGTCATGTGAACCTTAGAGAGGTATGAAAAGGAAAATCAGAGAGATCTTATATTTTCTTATTGAAACTTGCATGAAAGGGAACTTGTAATATGTAGGGGTGTTGACAGAGTTCTAAAGTAGCAAGGAAGTGAAAGGGGTCCTAAATTTGTGCTCAAACTTAGTCACAGTCTATGAGGGCAGTCTGCACAGTCATAAGGTGAAGAGAGAAAGAAGACTTTGTAGCAATGAATTTGTTGAACATATGTCATAACCTGGAAGGAGAAACTGTGTAGAGAGTGTTAGATATGTGGTAAGAAAATTGTAAGAAATTTTTTCTTAAAAATCATTTGGAGTATAGTCTTATTTTGTTTTGTCAAGCTAGAGGGTTGGATTAAGGTAGTTTGAGAGTGAAATGAAGTATTGGAATGAATCAAGATTGACTTGAAAGGTTGTTCGTTGGAGAAGAGGTCTAGAATGAACTTGCCAATGTCTTCTAGCAACAAGTCATAAGGTACAATCATCAAACTAACCTATTAAGGCACTGTCATGTACCATTCAAGAACCTAAGAAACCAAGTTGATGAATACTCTAACCTAAACATAGTCATAAGGTCTAGTTAAGTTGGTTGAGAAGTATCAAGGAGAATAAGGAGTAAAGGATAGGAATGAACTTTAACGAAGAGAGTTATGAAGTGTTGTGATAGAAAAAAGAATGAAACAAACTTTAAGGAGCTCGAAACGTCTCATAACAGAGCATATAAGGGTTTCCACAGTTTAAGACAAGTCATGAAGACCTAAGAACAAGAACATGCAATATTGCACATCGTGAAGCTAGAGAATGATATAGGTATTGAGATCACCTTGAATATGGTAGGTTGCAATGGTGGAGAGTGTTCATGAAGTGGAATAAGTTGATAAAGATCAAAACCCAAAATTTGGCTTAAAACCCTAATGAAGGGCTTAAGAAACCTAATGAATAAGGAGGGTTAGGTGTTGAGAGAGGAAATGAGTGATGGAGAGGGTGAGAATGCTTTGAAAATTTCCAAATAAGGTGTGTCAAGGTATCTAAGCAGTTGGTATAGTGGAAAGAATCAAAACCCTACGTATTTGCCTTCAATAAAATAATCCTAAAATTTGAAAATTGGAGTTGGGAGTGATAGAAGAAGAGTTCGGGCATAAAAATTGGTAAAAGGCAAGATGAGTCAAAAGGGTATTTGGAACACTTTTTGGTTTTCTCTAAAATTTTGTAGATTTCTCCCATTTTCAGGATTTGTGCTACATGAGGGCTAATTGGAAGACTTAGGAAAAGGGTATTTTTCCTATAATTTTTTCTTGGAATTGAGTTAAGACCTGAAATTTGGTATACATGTTAATGAGCTAAATGGGTAACTAAAAATTTTACCAGCAAGATTTGGAGGTGAAAATGAGGGAGTTATGTCAGAAATTAGGTTTTTCAGGGCTATAAACAAGAAATTGAGGTCTACAAGGAAAAGTATGTAAAATGATGAAGTGAAACTAATTGGATGTTTTGAACATGTTTATATGAAGTATTTAAGCATGTTTAGAATGATTATGTGCTTTGGTTCATTGGTTTATTCAATTTGGTGCATTTGAGCAACTTTTGCCATATAAGAGCAAAGTGACGAGGAGTTGTTTTTGAGTGATCGAATTGTGGATTTGTTACTTCTAAAGCAATTTTTTTTGGATGATTTGAAGAGTACATGCAAGGCTCTGCATCACCTTTTAGGGAAAATTTCCGCTACCTGAGTTATCCCATGGACCTTTTTTTACATTTGTACCTGTAGACATCTAAAATGTCGACATGATTTATTACGATTAACATGTCCCACAAATATCCCAACATCACCCACATAATAATTAATTGCAAGATTAATTATTATTATTAACCCATTATTCACCCTTTATCAATTATCATTTATCTTATCATTACCTCATTAATCCTTTTTATTCATCCAATATCCATTTTCATGATTAATCACTTTTATTTCATCATTATATCATATTATCCTATTTTAATCCGTATTAATATTTTCTAGGAGTTTAGTATTCCCACATCTCACCTACCACCTACCCTACACATCCCTACACCTAGCCTTTCCATGTAACCTCATCCCTAATCATAATTTAATCAGCCTAATCTAATCTAATCTAATCCTAATCACATCCTCACACCTCTAAATCTAGAAGCCTCTCTAACATTCTCCTTCAATGGAAGCTTCTTCCCTCCATAGAATTTGAATTCAAATTCTAGAATTTTCCATTTTAGATAATTCCAATCCTGTCATGCATTCTCCACCCTTGATCTACTTCCTACATGGAAAAATCTCAACCATCCAATCCTCCACTCACAAAGTATAAATTGAGCTCTCCTCCTCCATGAGAGCTAGCTAGTAAGCAAGTCACAAAATTCATATCAAATCTCTATTATTTTTATCACTCAAGTAGTCTATTATTTATCTTTATCCATTTACAATCAATCTATCATCATCTTGATCAAGCAAATCATCATTCATCAAATGGGAGTTGATGCCTGAATTATCCCACTAATCTGAAGCATAAGCAATCAATCAAGAACACATACAAAGTAACAAGGGAGGAGTCTTGGAATCTTGTAGGTAAGTACAAGTATTATATTCTTCATCCCTTCTCATCTTGCTCAATCGGAGGTAAATTGATAGTTGTGTTAGTTTAAGGAATTAGTTAGTTCAATTCTTAGTTTTGCATTTGCATACCGACACAATTTTTGTCTACAATACCCTATCCATCCATTCCCAATTTAAATAGAGAACCTATTGGCGGACCGCCTCGATGTGCCCTACTCAGCGTTCACCTTGTCCACCTTAATTGCATACTCTCATCCTTGCCATGAACTTTAGTTTCATCGAAAATGATTGACTTATAGCTCAAAAAAATTAAAATCTCTTTTTGCAAAGTGACAAATGAAAGGTTTGACTTCGTGTTTATAAGTTTTGAACCAAATTTGAAACTTTCAATTATTTATGCCTAAATTCCATAAAATCGTGATATCTTTGTAATCATAGCTCCTATTGACATTCCAAAAGAAGCACAATGACTATGGCATCCTAACAAATTTATATATCACATGAAAATTTCTGGAATTGTCAAAAGATTATCTATTTTTCAAATGCATGAAAGTAATTTTCCTCATTTGTCTTCACTCTTATCATATCATTGTCCCCTATTTTTCATACCTCTAGACCTCCTAGACGAATTCCTTCCCATCGATGCACCTTACATCTTCTTTCCACTTCCTACTCCTTTACAACCTATCTTATTATCTCCCTTAGGATACCTGAACCCGTCCTAGCCTTCTCACTTGGCCCGATGCTATCATCATCCTATAAGCTACCCTTAGCATAAGGGTTTACTTATTTTACTAGTTTTTCTTTTAGTGCTTCTTTTCAACCTTGTCTTATTTGGGTTCACTTGGCAGCGATGAATATATTTTGGTGAGATTTATAAGATTCACTATGTAGCCACACTCATAGTAAGGTAAGTATGAGGTAAGTATGTTTCATTTGATTTCATATTTTATCACTTATATTACTACTTTCTTTCAGTCATTTGGATTTTGATGGTGCATGTCATTTTCTCAAAAACCACCTCATGTTATACTATTGTGGAGTAATAATCTTTGGTTGGGGCATATGTATACACCTTATTTTTTACTCTTAGATTCTCTTTGCAGGGACCGTTGGCACATAAACCTCCCTAGGTGATGTCTCATGAGGCATTACCGAGAGCCAAGGTAACTGGAGATAGTTGAGCAACTTAGCGATATGATGTATACTCCATGATAACTTAGATATTTTATCATTTACATCTCCTAGTAATCCTTTTACTACCCATTTCGACATCACCTTACTTTTCTTTTACTATTACCTACATATTTAGTTACAACACCTATATACCTTTGTTAAATCACTTTTTTATTGGTGCCTAGGACCTTTCTCTCCCCGATCTTCCTTGTAAGACCTCATGATTTGTCATTACCTAGAGTTGATGGTATTAACCATGGTCAATACCGTCTACTTAAATTTCTCAATGGCCAACCACCGACCACAATCGATACTGTCAACTAAAAGAAACTATAATGACTAATCATGACCCCTATTTACAGGCAATCTTTAAGATTATTTTCACATCTCATCATCATCTATTGGTCTACTTGTGCTCGCCAAGCTACTCTTAAGGTCTTCAAAATTTAGGAATAATTTTGTTGACACTTAGAAGGCTATCTTTCGAGCATTGACCCTAGAACACTCAAGAATATGAATTACACCATTGAGGTTCTCCAAGTCTTTGGAGTCTTCAACCATAGTTTACTTAGGTCTTCTCTTTATTCATATTGTGGTTCCCCTCTATCAACTCTCACATATGGTGCTACTAATCCTAAAAAGTTTAATGCATCAATGGTGCCTATTCAAAGGTAAGTATTTCTGCCTTTCATATTCCTTTATGTTATTATTTTGGTTTGATTGATTGACTAATGTATCATGTACATAAACTAGGATAGAGTAGCATCTTCTTGTCTACTGCATTATCCTTATCAATTCATGCCTTACATTTTCCTGTAGCTTACAACCTTTATTTGTCTCTTGCAACCCTTGTTTCCAACCCGAGTTTAGATTTCTCTATATGAACATCATATCTTATTGATTTTCTTACCGTCAATATACTAATAAGATTCCATCATATCTTATTGATTTTCTTACCGTCAATATACTAATAAGATTCCATCCATGTCCTAGACTTGGGCTTTGAAACCCTACGCTTTTGGTAGAGAGTGGATCATCTTTTGGATCCACAATTTGGTTATATATTGACTTTTGTAGGTCCCATAATAGTCTTCTTTATATATCCTAATATATATTGTTCGAAAGAGAGAGCGAGAATGGTTTATTATAGACCTTTGTGGCCCACATATACTGCATAGGAGAAACAATCGAGATATTCTTTTAAAAATCAGCATATTATTCAAATTCCCTACAATCTTATTGCCCCTACCAAGACAAAGCATATTGAATTTGACTAGCACTACATCAAGCGATGCATTCAAGAGGAGACAACAAACTTCAGATTTGTGACGACTAATGATTAGATTGTGAAAACCTTCATGAAACTACTTGTTGAGAAGTTTGCTAGATTATGGAATTTTCACGAGCTTTTACAAGTTGTCATTAGTGGGAATCTAGAAAACATAATTTTATCTTCTTTTAATCCTCCAAGTTATGTTTTAGTGGGAATTCTAAGAGTGTGAACCCCATTTTGTCATGCTCCAATCAGTTATTATGGTGTAATTTTGGGTTGGTGTCATATTTGTGTATTGTAGTTAGTGCACTCAATTTCAGGCTACACTTCTCTAACATGTTGATAGGTGTATAAATTGAGGTTATGCCTTCGACCTATTTATCCATTGTCAACATTTTTACATTCTATTTTATATTTTAATTATTTTTCTGTTGGTGTCTTTCAACACTTACACATATGTACTCATTTTTATGCTTGTGAAGTTTATTATTTGTTCAATTATGGACCATTAATCTTACATTTTAAACCTAACCTATCGTACCATGTAAGTTAATTGCAACATGGCATTATGCATGAGAAATGAAATATCCACAAACATTCAAGATATCATACACAAAAGACATTTCTGGGTGGATTTCTTCAAAAAATCCTAGAAAATATATATATGGAGAATTCACAATATGATATAATGTTTGGATATAGGTGGACAAATCCTTTTATTTGTACACCCACTCCTAATAATGCGGAGGCTGAGTTGAGCACTCAGGAGCCTATTATGCCAACATACATCCAATGTATTACACATCTAAAGGAAAAATCATTGGGCTCAATAAGATACATTTATTACCTTTTAACACAATGAAGCTTTAGCATTATTGGGATTCTAGGAAATGATGATTCAAACTTTACCTTGTATATGTTGTACTACGGACACTACGGAGATTGTGCCAAGGAATTTGCCACTCAATACTGATGTGAACGTGCAGAGAAGCAATAAACACAATGCGTGTAGTTGGATGGCTTTTTCATTGTCATTTTGATTGTGGGAAGTATTTTTTTGATGTTCACATGTGGGCATCTTCTCATTATTGTATCTTTATCAATGTTTTTCTTGTTAATTAGGTTTTTACTTGGTCTTTTGTTTCTATTCTAGCTAAGTTCAGAAGAAGTAGAAACACATTGAGTTTTGGCGATGGGTCTTAGTAACATAAAAGAAATTAGGTTGAATCCTTGACCACCACCTATTTGGAGAGTTTTGCAAAGGTAGTGTATATCTATATGCTGATTGGGAAGGTGAAGCATACATTTGGGAGCCATAGAGTTGAGAAGTTGATTGGAAAAGGTAGGTGGAGATAAGTTAGAGGTGGAGCTATGAATGAAAAGCCATAGATGCCCAGAGATGATGAAGGAGATGGACAAGATGAAAGAGAATTCAGTAGAAGCAAACATTTGGGAGCTACAGGATTAGGAAGTTATTTGGGAAATGAAGGTGGAGGCAAGCAAGTGGTGGGGTTATGAATGAAAGGCCAGAAATGCCCAGAATTTCTCTAGGAGATGCGCGAGATGAAAGAGAGTTGAGTGAGAGATGCAAAGTGAAAAAGGTAGTGATGGGGATATGATTGAGAAGACAGAAATGCCCAGAGATGCTCGAGAAGATACACAAGAGGAAAGAGAGTTGAGTGGGGAAGGTGGAGATAAGGTAATTGCAGGGCATTGATTTTGCCGTCAAATTATGACTTGGATAAAGCATAATGTCGATTAGATGAAGTCTGTTAGCATTATTACCATTCGCATATATAATAATTCAACCTGGTCAGGCATTGGTAATTATCAACCATTTACTGACAAAGTCCGTGAGTCATCTATTAACCCAGCACATATTTTGAATATCCACAAGATGTCCTGAGATGATGCAAATAGAAAATTGTGAGATCTTGAATGTTACTGCTCGGATTTTCCTTCTAGCTACAAATTCTTCAAACTGTAATTATTGCACTAAAATGAATCAATGTGGAAAAGCACATTCAATATTAGTAAAATGTTAAACCACTTTGATAATTTGAATCAAGCTTGTCAAAAGTGAATAAGAAGATTTCACTGCAAGATGATTTCAGAATTAGCAATGAAAATGTTGGTTGGGGGCCGATTTTCCTATGCCATTTTTATGCTGACCGCTGTTGACATTGTCCACTTCCTGAACACATTTCACATTCACTTGAATCCCCAGCAACTTGACTTAAACAGTACTTGATTCGGTCTTCAACCACATTCTGCAAAGCATAAACTTAATGAGAACAAACCGCTAAGTAGAAGTATACAATCACTAAGAACTAATACAGATTGGCCTCATATCTCATGTAGCAGACAATTATAATCCTCGATTACATCAATTTAAAATCTGCCAAACTTTTAAAAAGCTACATGCTGGTACTATCTTTGAGTTACATGCAGCACCATATTTACAAGGCAATGAAGCTTTAAACTGTACATATGTCAACTCTCCTAGCCCTAATGGTCTGCAAGCTGATACTTCCTAATGAATGGTCCTGTTCAAGTCCCAAAGTCTACACCAATGATGTCAAGGTGGTATCCTGACTCACCTCTGCATAATTTATAACTTCTTTTATGTTCTTCTATCCAATTGAAAAAATGGACAAGTTTGTAATGCCCCACTTGCCAACAACAAAGACTCAAATAATTGATAGACCTCATTTGGGGCAATGGTGCAAGTGTTACGGTAGTTAATTGGCATGATTAATTGGAACTTTGAGCACATAAGACACGTGTTTAAACCTTGTTTTAAAAAATTTAAGTTACAGAATATATTTTGGGACATATGATGCGTGTCTTATGTGCAGAAGAGCAGTTGTTTGTTGGCTTGGGATTCTGAATGGCACACCAACAACCGATCATGTTTGTCTGTGCTTTGTTGTGAGCATGGACTTTGAGAGCTATTATGAATTTATGTGAGATTTTATTAAGTGTTTAGCACAAGAAAATGGTGAAAAGGAACAAACCAATGAGTGATTGCAGGTTTAGTACAGAAACATATATTGTTGAGTGCACATGATATAATTCCCTCATTGAAACCTAGGTTGGCTTAGAGTCAAACAGGGTACATTATATTTTTTAATATCAGATCTTGTGAGTGACAGATCAAAGTGAGGATGCCCTGATACAGTTTAGTTTGTGAAAGTGCAAATGCACTTTGGTCCATGGGTTACAGCAATCATGAGCACACAGTACAAAGTGTGGTCTGAAGAGTAGTGGAAGTGGATGCCAGAAGCACAGATATTAACCTGGCAATAATGATGTGATAAGAACTGTGGTGGATGACATGGCAGGTGCCTTCGACAAGAGAATGATGAGTCAAGCTGTGATTTGAACAGATAAATGCGACTTAAATTAACTACTGGAAGGGTAACCATGAAGCAATTAAGCCTACTTTGACAAGATCTAGAACAATGTGCCATGAGAATTGCCAAACGAAAAAGATTCTTGAAAGATTAGGAGGTCAAAAAACATTACATAAGATGTCAGAGAAAAGAAGAAAAGCAGAAGCCAGAGAATAAGGCACTGAACAATACCATTATGTGCAAGACCTTGAGCTAAGCTGTGAAGATATGCGTTACTAACGAGTGCTTATTCTATATTCTAGGTGATGCACGAAACTGAAGTGAGAGATGAGATGCTTCCATTCGATGGCTAAAGGGAAACTATAGTTGTGCCAAAGATTCTGTCCATAAAAGGAGGTAGGGGGTAAATAGCATATAGTCAGCTTCTAAAATATTCCTTTATGTCATTCCAGTCATTTAAATTTTACATTTAAAGCTGCCTCAATCATTCCTTTCAATCCCAGCTATATATATAGAGTACCTGGTCACTGGTCATTGGAGCTGAGCTATTACCGAGTGCACTTGAATGACTAGTGATTCGAGGTAATGCAAGAAACTGATAGCTGAGAGATGAGATGCTGCCATTGAATGGCTAAAGGGAAACTGTAGTTGTGCCTGAGATTTCTGTCCATAAAAGGAAGGGACAAGACAATCCCTTATCAGTGGCATGACCTAAAATTGGATAGATTTGGTTTGTAGGAAGATACTGAAGCAATAGAAGGCCCAAAGTGAACCATGAATGTAACTCTCTAAAAGTTGAGCTTGAGCAAGAGATAAGGATCTTTCCATATGTGTAATGTCCTTCTGAGCCATTTATGGATGTCCTTTATTTTTTGTGTTGGGTGAGTTTTCTATTTGAGTGACTTCCTAAGTAAAGGAGTATATTGGATATTGTGTGTATACTAAGCGTGAAATCCCAAGTTAGATTGTGAAAGAGGTGGTAAGTACTAGTCATGACTCATTTATTATCCACAACTATCTGATTCGGGTGCCAAGTTGATAGGTACTACATAGCTTTCTCTACCTCCAATTGATAGGTCCTAAATGGCTTCCTTTGACAATAATGTGGCCCCTATAAACTTATTATGAGTAGATAGTAGTGACCTAAATGGGCATTATATTCAAACAGGGGTCACCCCCGAGAATTAAGCCTAGCATGAGAGCTCATGTGGCACGATAAATCGCCAAATCTGAGCACCTAGAGAGTGTTAAGACAGGAGAGATCCTGAAGTCCCTCATGTGCCGCTTCCTGTAGAATGTCTATTTCAGATGTTCATAAGAGTGGTGGGATGCAACAAAGCTCGGATGGACTCTTGCAGTAGTTAAAGAAGTTGAAGCCTCATGATTCCATGGAAAAACTAAGGGAGCAAAGAGAGAAGCTTGGTTGGCAATGATGCAAAAGCGTTTTATATTGGTGTTGTATCAGTGATTAAAAATTTAATAGGCCAAGTTTGACCATATTCCATTTGGAGGAAGTCAACATTGTGCTAAAAGCATGAGGAATGCCCATTAGGAATTTGGTTTGGTGAATCGGGTGCTATTTTGAGAGGAGTTTTGAGGCCAACAACCTGTCTGAACATTATTATTAGCAGCAGATAGACTTTCATTCTAGACTGCCTGAAAACGCCTGGTACCCCCCCCATCCCAGACCTGATACGTACCTAGTACGGGTACAAGTATGGGTACAGTCTGGGTATGCTACAGGTACGTACCTGCAAGCCCCGAGTACGGAAATCCACACCCTGGGCCTGCGGGTAAGTATCCGCTACAAAGTTCCGCCATTTTCAACTTAAAATCAATAAAAAAAAAATTGAAGTAACATAAAAAAAACATAACCTAATCCTAATTTCACCCTAAAAGACACCCCAAAAACCTATTTATACACCCAGCCCTTCTTTTTAATTCACACACTCATATTTTGACATTTTGCTAATTCTGAGCTTGAAGGAGAGGAGAGCTTGAAGGGGAGAGAGAGGTTGAAGGAGAGAGAGAGAGAGAAGGAGAAGGATCAACTACAAGCCAACAAACAACAAGGATGATCAGTTTTAGGAAACTGAAAGTGAAGCAAGTTGAGTACTTGAATGTATTAAGTTATTAACTACTATGTTTTGAACTTTATGAATCAACACAAACTCAAGTCTCAATTCTCAAAGTATTTGAAATCTGTTTTCATGTTCCATGAATGATTGTATGAGTATTAAAGTTCAATAAGTATGCAAATGCTTCTTTACACACACACACACACAGCATACCGTACCCGAAGTTTTAAAAAAAATTGTCGTTTCAGCGTACCGTACCCATAGCCATACCAAAACAGTCTAGCTTTCATTATTTTGAAACAGGCATATATTTTTGTAGGCAAGTATTGTACAAGGTTTCTAGAATTTTGAAGTATGTGAACTGCTTTAAGGATGAAAACGTGAAGGTGAATCGATTCCTAAGTGGATTACATGCATCTATAATAGGCAGATAACAAATTTGGAGCCAGCAACATTGCATGAAACAGTTTGAGAGACACATTATGCAAAACACTAGAAACTGGTCAGACAAGAATATTGTGACAAGAAGAGAGAGCCTAAGGTGTAAAATCCCTGAAAATTACTTTAGCTAAGTATGGGTATTTTGTCAAAACACTGGGGCAGCAGTATTCAAAAATAGACTTTTATGACAGCAGCGACAATCCGATTTTTAATAATAAAAAATAACAAACCTCAATGTGCCAAAAACAAACTTTTATTTCTGGACTTCAAATCAGCTACAATAAAAAATACCAGTGTCTAAATACACTTATTTTCTCACAATTGATAATCTAAATGAAAAGATAGATGAAAGATAGGAGCATGCAAACTGATTTGACTGAAAACTGCCCCTAGATACTGAAGCCCTAGTTGTACTTGTTGTTATGAATATAGAATTAAGCCCGAAAAGTGTGCTCTAGCTGAACAGGATGAACACCTATAACCCCTAAATGGAATTGCCAAGCTCAGATATAAGGGATCCCATCCTGAAATTTGTATGCAAATGAGGGACTCCATCCTCTATTGTTGATGCAGGAGCAGAAGCTACTTGCAGACAAAGAAGTAATTGATAAATTTCCAAGATGATTGAACAATAAACCCCAAATCTACCTTTATAACTTCCAAGGCTCTTTTCAAAGTTGGCATCCCCTTTATAACTTCCAAGCATGCTCCACACACAATTAAACAATAACTTTATTCTTTCCCCACGTTGGCGCCCCATCCTAAGAATAAGAAAAAACAATATTAAAATACTTTATCCACCCTCCATCCTACAACTAGGATCTTGATCCTCATGCAACCCACTCTATCCTTGGTGCCCCCATTCTTATTTAATTATTATTCTAACTTTGACGCCCAATAATAGAAGTTCATCATTTTATTATTATTTTATCCTATTTCTACTTTTTGGATATAAAAAATAATTTAAGCGTTCTTTTTCAAATAAAAATATAAAAATACTTTTGGAACACTTAGATTAATTTATTTCCCTCTTTAATTTCCCCTTAGCCTACGGAAAATAATACGAATAGGCTTCAGGTATCCACAGTTAATTAATTCTAAAAAAGAGGACATTACAATCTGCCCTTCCCGAAATTGCTTGCCCTCAAGAAATTACAAGTTGTGATGCTTAAGAATTTCAGCACCCTTTCAAGTAGCATCCTCTGCAGGTAAACCCTTCCAACATACCAAACACTCCATGATAATTTTGTTCCTTAACCTCTTTTCTCTTAAATCCAAAATTACTTCAGGAACCAAAACAAGTTTGCCTTCATCACCCAAAGGAGGCAATTCAATGTAAGGAACAATATGTTGTCCCAAAGCTTTTTTCAGACATGAGACATGGAAAACATTAAGTATCTTACTTTGCTATGGCAAAACCAACTCATAGGCAACCTCTCCTATCCTTTGCTTAATCTTGTATGGTCCATAGAAACGAGGTTTGAGCATTTCAGCTCCACTCTTCTTCAAAGAAGTCTATCTATAGGGGTAACCTCAAGAAAACCATGTCAGCAACCTCAAAAGACCTCTCAATGCAATGTTGGTCCGCATAAAAATTTTCTTGGTTTTGTGCATGTTGGAATTCTCTTTGAGTATTCCCAATATATCTTGGCTCTTGGCAATCAAGTGTCTTGTCCTCGGCACTCTACTATCTACAAATACCAAATCCACAAAGGAAAGAGCATCATAACCATACAAAGCTTTGAACGGTGTCATACTAATGGACATGTGATGAGGTATTATAGCAATGCTTTCCCATGTAAAACCATTTGACCCTAGCTGACCGCTGCCCTGCCACATAATTTTGCAAATATCCCTCAATCCACTTATTCATGATCTTTGTTTGCCCGTTTGTCTGTGGATGATAGCTAGTACTTGGAGTTAACTCCATTCATGTCAAGCGGAAGAGACCCTGCCAAAACAAACTAAGGCACCTGCTATCCCTGACACTCACAATTTTTTTAGGCAATCCATGTAGCCTAAACACCTCTCTAAAAAATAAACCAACAATCTTTGGAGCCTTAAACTCGAAAGGAACAACAAAGAAGTGAGCATATTTAGTGAATTTATCAACCATTGCAAAAATACAATTCTTACCCTGAACACTGGGAAGACCTGTGATGAAATCCATTGATATACTTTCCCATTTTTAGTTCGGAATAGGTAAGGGATGCAACAAACCCGATGGAAAAACATGCTCTACCTTGTTTTGTTGGCACACAATATACTCTCTAATGTATTGGAGGGTCTCTTCTTCAAGTCCTTTCCAAAAGAATCTTTGCTTGTAGGTCTTGGAATACCCTAGGTGACCAGCCAAAGGTGTAACATGTACATCCCTTAAGATTTTGCTTTTTACATTGGATTTAGGTACCAAATAGATTCTATTCTTATAGAGGATAAGATCAACCACCCGGTACTTGTTATCTTGTATTTTTCTCTCAAGGATTTCATTAGTGTAACCATTCTTTACATACTCCGTTATTATTAGAACTTTCCAATTAACAGAGATTTCAAATATAGAGCATAGAAAAGGTTTTCTAGATAAAGCATCTACTACAACGTTATTCTTCACTTTTACATACATGTCAAAATTATAAGCTTGGAGCTTACTTACCCACTTTTTTTGCCAATCATTCAAGTCCTAGCCAAGAAAGAGCTTAAAACTATTCTGATCAATTTTGACCACAAACCTGCGTCAAACTAAATATTGCCGGAATTTTGCCAATGCATGCATGATGGCCAACATCTCTTTTTGACATTAATAGAGAACTCACGCTCTACTTTACTAAGTTTTTGACTCTCAAAGGCTATGGGATGCCCCTTTTGCATCAAAACAGCCTCTATTACTTCCCTTGATGCATCACATTATAACACAGAAGGAATAGAAAATTTAGGAACAGCCAATACTAGGCAAGAACTCATTACCTCTTTGAGTTTATCAAAAGTTGTTTGGGTTGTTTCGGACCAGCTGAAAACTCACTTATTTGTCAAATAAGTCAATGGAGACAACAAGTTGTGAAAACCCTCATACAAACCGCCTGTAGTAACTGCAAAGACCAAATAATCCCCTCAACTGTGTCAAAGTAATGGTTGGAGGCCAATCCAATATTTGCCTAGATCTTCTCTTGATCCACCTGTACTCCTTGGGCACTGATGACATGTCCCAAGTATAAAATTTCAAGCATCCCAAACTCACACTTGGATTCTTTTGCAAAAAGAGATTTGTGCTCCAAAATTTCCAGCACTGTATCCAAGAGTTTTAGGTGCTCTTCCCAAGTCTTACAATACACCAAATTGCCATCAAAGAATACTAAACGAATTTCCTCAAGTGTTCACTAAAAACATGGTTCATGCTCGACTGAAAAGTAGTTGGATCATTGGTTAAAACAAAAAGCATTACCAAAAAGTCAAAATGCCCAAAATGACAAGGAAAAGTTGTTTTGTGCACATCTTCATCTCTTGCCTTGATTTGGGGATAACCGAATCTCAAATCAATTTTGGAAAATATACTGCTCCATGTAACTCATCTATCAATTCATCGATCCTGGGTATGGGTACATGTTTTTGATAGTTTTCTTATTCAAAGCTCGGTAATCAATGCACATCCTCATTGTTCCATCCTTCTTCCCCAAAAAAACGAAAGAAGCAAAAGGGCTAGAACCAAGCCGGATGCGCCCCATCTTCAAAAGCTCTTTGATTGTCTTCTCAATCTCCTCTTTGTAAACTCTAGGATGGCGGCAAGGAGTAATCATGACAAGTTTAGAACCTATTTCTAGCTTTATGATGTGTTGGAATCCTTTATCCAGTGGCAATCCTAATCATAAATCACTTAATACTTTACTATGTATGTCCAAAATAAATTGTAAATCCACATGATAAGACCTATCATTGGTACTAGAAGTGGAAATATTTACCAAACAATGGGTTTCCTATGCTACTTGCCCTATACAAAAAAACTCTCTCCATCTACTTTGTTGTGATAGCCCTAGGTGCTCAATTGGCCATACCATGAAGTACAACCTCACCTCCCTCGGTTTTGAATTTTAGCTCGATAGTTCGGTAATTCTATGTGAATTCTCCAAGTGAATGCAACCATTGCACTCCCAAAATCACATTGGTTTCTCCTATGCCCACCATGTAGAAATCATCACAACCCTTGTGTTTTCCAAGAGTAATTTTCAATCCCTTCATCCTCTTTGTGCATGGAATAGTAAAGCTATCTGCTACAGTAATATTAAAACCCTCGAAATACTTTTTTTTTCAAACCTTTTTGGGCTACCAAACTCTCATCAATAAAGTTGTGAGTTGCCCCACTATCAATCAAAATAGTTATCTTGTGCCCATGTAGTACTCCACGAACTCTAAAAGGATGATACCTGGGAGCACCTGAAAGTGTAGCAAGAGTATCATCTAGAGTCTTTTCTTCTCCTTTATTCTCGTCCATTGGTTCTTCCTCTTCTTTGTCCACTTCCAGTTCCTCTTCTTCCCCTTCATCATCTGATATCACCTCTATATAGTGCACTTGTCCTTTGGGAAGACATCTATGAACTAGTCCTCAACAATCTCTGCAAGTGAAACATAATTTCTTCCTTTTGAGTTCATTTCTTGTCTCCATCTACTTGTTTTTAGGAAGCTCCTTTTGTTGGAAACCACCCGACAGGAATGACTTTTTCTGTTGCCCATAAGATGGTTTTGGTTGTGTTGTAAGCTGTCCTATAGGCTGATATCTCCCTTTTGAATCTGAATTCTCCAAATCCAATGTCTTATTTATGGCTCCTTGTAGAGAGGTAGGGGTGAAAGCTTTCACTAAACCCCGAAGAGATTCAGTTAAACTTTCCATGAACAAAACAACCAATCTTCTCTCTATCACAACAGGTGCCATCATAGAAAGCTTCCAATAATCAGCTACATGGTCACTTATCCAATGTAGTTGTTTGAGTTAAGCTAATTCCTGGAAATGAATTTCTAGATCAGCTCTGTCAAATCTCTCTATCAACCTGTCACTAAACTCGCCATATGAGTGGATGAGATTGTGTTCTTGTGTGATTAGCCCATGGTACCACCACTCATGTGCTATACCTCCCAGATGAAGGGTTGCACATTTGATGGCTTCCTCTTTCATTATAGGCCTAAGTGATAAGAAGGTATCCAACTTTTGTATCCATGCACGAGTTGTACTCTTACCAGTGCCATCAAAAGTAGGGAGTGACAACTTCCCCATCACCTGTTGCAGATCTTTCTGATTAGTTTTTGGCCTAGGATCAGCTCTTGGTCCACCCCTGCTTTTCTTTAGATTTATCAAATTGGTGAGTGATATGGCCTCTCTAATCTCACCTAGAAGTACCTTGTACTCTTCATAGCTGGCAGCAATATCATCCACTATAGATGGCTGAATTTCCACCTCTGGAACTACTTCCTCCATACAAACGAAATCAGGTTGGAAAGGCCTGGCAATAGAACTGACGACTGTCCTTTGAGTGTGTTGGTTATTGTTCACCCCCAAAGAACTCCCCTCCCCATTTGGAACTCTTTGCACATTCGCATTTTCATTGTGGCCTAGCTGAGATATCACGTCAGCTAACCGTTCTTGGCCTTTCACAGGCCTATCAATACGGGCCTCATTTGAAACCACGTTATTGTTACCGATAGCTTCCGTCTTTGCCTCAAAAACAACCTCCGGATCTTGTTGTTGTAATTTGTCCTCTAGTTATTCTAAAGCTTTTTTTCTCCCTTTGTTGGTACCTAACTTCTCTGTCACTACCCAAGCATAAAGTTCAAAACTGCAAAAAAAATTTTAAATTCCCTTCCACAAGCTAGGAGGAAATTCGCTTTGATACCACTGTAATATCCCTAAAAAATACTTCAGATAAATTTGTATATTTTGTCAAGACCATAGGGCAACAACATTAAAAAATTGACTTTTATGACAGTAGCAATAATCTGATTTTTAATAATAAAAACAGCAAACCCCAATGTGCCAAAAATGGACTTTTGTTTATTGACTCCAAATTAGCTATAATAAAAAAGACCAGTGTCTAAATACACTTATTTTTTCACAATTGATGATCTAAATGGAAAGCTAGATGAAAGGTAGGAGCATGCAACCTCATTTGACTGAAAATTGCCGTCATATATTGAAGCCCTAGTTGTACTTGTTGTCATGGATGTGGAATTAACCCTAAAAAGTGTTCCCTAGCTGAACTGGATGAACACTTGTACCCTGAACGGTCATTGCAACCCATGAATGGAATTGCCAAACTCATATACAAGGGATTCCATCCTAAAATCTATATGCAAAAGAGGGATTTCGTCCTCTATTTCTGATCCAGATGTAGAAGCTACTTGCAGACAAAGAAGTAATTGATAAATTTCCAAGATGATTGAACAATAAACCCCAAATCTGCCTTCATAACTTACAAGACTCTCTCCAAAGTTGGCGCCCCCCTTTCGGAATTACATGCATGCTCCACAAACAATTAAAAAATAATTTTATTCCTTCCCCATGTTAGTGCCCCATCCTAAGAATAGGAAAAAGCAATATTAAAATACTTTATCCACCCTCCATCCTAAAAATAGGATCTTGATCCTCATGCAGCCCACTCTATCCTTGGTGCCCCCATTCTTATTTAATTATTATTCTAACTTTGGCGCCCAATAATAGAAGTTCATCATTCTATTATTATTTTATTCTATTTCTGTTTTTTGGATATACAATATAATTTAAGTATCTTTTTTCCAATTAAAATATAAAAATAATTTTGGACCACTTAAATTAATGTATTTCCGTCATAAATCTCCCCTTAGCCTACGGAAAATAATAAGAATATGCTTCGGCTATCCAAAGTTAATTAATTCTGAGAAGGGGACATTACATAAAGATCGAAAGGAGCAATGCAAAAAAGGATTCAAGCCTCCTCATTGCAAAATTTCAAGCAACCTAATAGTAAAGGGTAACTACACAAACATCAAACTCAACAAGGAGATGCATAACTGCCACTGCCTCATTGGTACCGATGACAACAGTCAACACAACAAAACACTAAGAAATATGAGTAAGGATTAAAGAAAGAAATCGGTAAGTGTTTTACATGCAGTCGTAACTAGTCCATTTTGCCTATTTATTAAACACCACAATCCAGATACATATATAAAAAAGACTTTAGTTGTGCGAAGCTTATGAGTTTAAAATGTTAACCTTGCGGAAGGTTCTACTCCAAATCTTAAACCCACAAAAGAACAATATTTTGGTAGAGCACCTAGATAGGTATTTGGGAGGTCTTGGATTCAAGTATTTGCCAGACCATTTTGGTTAGGTATTAAACAAATCCAGATACATGTAATATATAAATGAATTTAGCTGCATGAAGCTTATGAATTTAACACAAGTAGATTTGACTGCAATGATCTAGTTGGGATCCCATAGAGGTAAGGTAGATTTTTACAACAATGATGTGGTATGTTTGGGTGATTACGAAATGCTGGTAGAATCCAAGGATACGAAGCAACATGTCCATTAGGTCAATATTTATCCAACTAAAGGAATGTTTCAGACATGAATGTCAAATGTGTACAGTAAGACTAATTAAAGAAGAACTCTCCTCGGTGTAGTGCCTGATATGGAAACAGTATGTGGATGTCTTTCAAAAAGCAGCTTTGAGGATAGCCACCTAGACAAGACCTATTTCCAAGGTGCTGTCATATAAGGTGGCACCCCAAAAACTATGGGCACTAAAGATCTAGCTGCAAGAGTTGATCAATAACAAATAGATCAGGCCACCTGCTTGACCTTGGTGTGCAACAATGATATTTGTGAAGAGGACGAGGTGTCATTTTCTAAGAATTGATGATCTGTATGATCAAATGAAAGGCACAATGCTGCTCTCCAAGATTGACCTGTGCTCTAAATACCATCAAATAAGAATAAAAGAAAACTTAGATGGGTATGTGCATCTCTAATGATATAAATGTATCAACCTCAATCTTTTTTTGTTCAAAGCTAGCATTCATGTTTAATAACTTTTCTGCCTTGTTCTTAAACAGAATTCAAAAGTAGAGGCCTAATAGCTAATACATTGTACATGAAGTTAGTAATTATTAATTTATTTGGTTAACAGCATTCATAATTATAGCATTCTCCTAAAGCTCATCTTGGCAAACCTAGGCATCTGCTACTAACAAAAGAAAATCCCAAGTTGAAACCCAAATCCCAACTTTAGGAAAAAGGTCCATCACTTGAATACAAGCTCGTATATATCCTTATTATCACCTTGAACACATGCTATCCACCCCTACTACTTGATATAGTTGTGAATAATATGTTGACTTAAAGAGTAAAATCAAAATTGTTTGATAAATTCCATGCAAGAATCAAGAAAAGGGGAAGGGAAAATACAGTGTTATGCAGGGACGAGTCCCCTAGATTTCAGTGGCATCCCCAATGTCTCGAACCTTTCGGGGACCTAAGGACTTGGTGGCAACGTCCCCTATTCTTTCCAAAAAAATAAAAAGTTTTATGATGTTTTTACATTAAAACAGCTATTATTTTAACAACAATATTGAATTATATACAATATTTGGTAAGGGAGGGGACCCAAGAACCCCCAGGTTCAAAGCTCCGATCAAAAGCGTTTACCCATCAAAAAAATAAATAACAACAATATTGAATTCTGATCTCAAAAGCACCTAAAACACATTAAATATAGTCTAGATCACTAAATTTCATTGAATAATGTTAAAATATTTAAATATTAATTTTTATATATTATTTTAATAGCCATCCCCAAAATTTGGGAAAATTTTTGCCATTCCGGAAACCATCCCCCCCCTCCCCGAGAATTAGGTAACTATGGGAAAATATTCAATAGAGAATGACTTTGATAAATCTAAGCTATAAAAAGCAAGCTTAGTAAATAACACTACACTAAAAAACAAATAACAAAACTAACAAGAAACATGACCCACTAAAAGAATATTGCATCTTTAGTATAGTAATCTTGAGACCATGAACCCAAAAGTAAACAGGACAAAACCTTTCTAAAATGGCATGTGTGCATCTGTATATGTGTAACAAGGAACTGAATCTATAATCATCATTTATGAGTCAAGACACACAAAAAGTGCAGTTTGTAGGATGGCCAGGTTCAAGGCAGTAAAAGCGAATATGGCTAGTTTTTAGCACAACTTTGATAGATGGCAATCGATTCCAGTAGCAAAGTTAATCAGATGAATATCAGGCCATATACAAAATAAGAAGTGGCAACACTAATTGTCAAATGCATCAAACAATGAGGGTTCCTGACACAGAAAAAGAATAAAATCCTTGACACTGCTTATATCATAACCATAAATCATTCCTTACCACCATAAGTTCATGCAGACCGAGTGGTGCTGTGACAATGAATGGGATACCAGGATGCTCCTTTGCTGCCTCTGCAGCCAAAGCTGGGATATCCTGCAATTAACCTCAGATTTTGGTGATATCTCATTTTAGATTGCACGGATAATAATGATTGGATGCCCTGCAGTAAGTAATTTTATTCACCAATGGATGTGTTTCATCCCATGTAGAAGTAAACTTTGGCAAAATTGTAAAGAGAAAACAGACTTATTTGCAAAGAGGGCCAAACTGAAGCTCACCTGTTTCCAGTGGCGGCCAGGAGATAGGAAGTAGGGGCTTATAATAACTCTCTCAGCACCTTGGTTCACACACAAGTCAAATGCTTCTTTGATTGTTGGCTTTGCTATCTCCTGAAAGCATTTCCAATAGAGATTGCTTAAGTCGTATCAATAGAAGATAAACATTTTGGTCAAAACGTGTGCAACCTCTTTTCACATACAGTAGATATATGACAATAGAAATGGCTATAAAATAAATCCCGTGTATCACTACTGTCCAAGGCATACAGCAATCAAAAGACTTGTGCGAACAACTGAATACTAAAAGCAGCAGAACCCAAAAAATAGATTTTCATAATTGAGTTTACATCGCAAGGAATACACTCTCCAGCTATTGCAAGGACTTGATTGAATTGTATGTTGTGCATAAAACACGAAAATGGTTGAACCTTTCACAGACTATTACCATTAGATAACAAATGTTTACAGATAAGGAAAATTTCCTAAACATAAACAGAGAAAATTAGTAAATCTTAGTTTTGCATCAACAGATTACTCCCAAAGAAAGATTTTAAATTGCCATTTTGTACCTACACGGTTCTATGCATTCTTCACATTTTCCTGCGTTATCTTTTATTTTTTCAATTTGTAATACTTTCGAAGATGTTAAGTGCCAGTATATCATTTATGTAGAGTATCAGCATCATCTTCCTCAAAAGATATGAATAAAGCAAAAGTATGTAAACTTCTAACCTTGTTCAATTGAAATTAAACTTTTCATGCTGTAGGTTTGTATTCAAGTTTAGCATTGACTTGCTGATTCAATCGCACAGCCACCAGCTAATGCTAAAAGCACGGCACCCCTACTGCTAGGACCACATGCATCTGCATGCCAAATACGGAAACAGGTACAATGCAGCTTGGATACAACCTGGATACCATACCCGTCTGTATCCAGATACAAACCTGTAAGTAGGGCATATCAGATACAGTCAGAAATGGTATGCGAGCCATTTGTAGCCATAGCTGATTATGAAGTTAAAAAAAAATGGAAAAAAGCCCTTCAAAAAGCTAAAAAGAGAATAAAAAAACTGCATATGACCTTCTAAATTGCATTTTAGCAGCAACAATTGAGGATGTGGAGGTGAATGAGTGTTGATTTGCTCTATTGTTTCAAAATTTCACATTGGCTCTGCTCAAACTGCTATGACTTTATTTGGTTTGTTTTCTTTAGCCTGTTCTGCTTCTTTTCTTTCATTTTATCTATTTTCCTTGGGCATGTCCAACCTGCAGTTTTTTTAATACCCAACTTCCTGCCTTTCCCGTGGGCTGGGAGTTTAATTTGCTTGTAAGTTTATTTTAATATATAAAATTTTTTATAAGCAAAAATTAATAAATCCGCATCTATGCAATTCTGGCGAAAAGATATTATTTTCTTCAAACTTGGTTCAAGTGAACATCCTTACTGTTTAGAATAAATTGAAATTCCTATATTGGATTTCAATACATGCCTCTAAGGCTGTGTGCCTTTTTATTGTATTAATAATTATATTTGTGATTGAGACATAAGTGGGAGCCATTGGGATTTAGATGTTTTAGGCTAACAAACTTCTTACAGTGCCTCTAAAATCACCTAATAATGAGAGATCAATTACCAACCCTATTAATCTGACCTTCAAAATCAGCTAAATCTGAGAAGTCAAATGGTATTGGAAACTCAAACTGTTTCCTTACACACTAATTAACTCATTTTCAAAAAATTAAGGGCCACACCCAGAACCAAAATCCATGAAAACATTTCAGCAACACAACTCGATCTGAACAGCTTCAATAATCCTTTTCTTTCCTTTCACAAATGAATACAATGACCTAAACAGATAACAATAGTCAATGAACCCAATCCTCAATATGCTTGTCATATAAGCCTACAAGGTTGAGATAGAATTCCGAGGGCTAACTTTTGAAAATGCCGGGTATTCCCTCCCCAATCCTCCCACCAAGAACCTACAAACATTATAATCAAAAATTTATGATTAATTAATAAAATCAAATCTGTAACTAATAAGTAACTTGGTAAACATTCTAGTTTTTATTACCTGCTAACTGTGTGGATCTCCCTCAAATAGCTAGCACCGAAGAAAAGAGTCTCCCCCTAGCATGTTTGTAACTCTGCAGGTCTAAAATGATGAGGTCCCTCGTCTCAACATTTGGTATCATCCTCTCAATACATGTTGAAAGGCCCTCCATAACCTCTCCATTCACATCTGTGAAGTTGTCGGAGTAGAAATACTTGGGGTTGAGGTAGTACGCCGCTGCATGAATAGGTTGGTGGAGTTGATTGTTCCACCTCCGATCAATATCTCCCAAAAAGGACCACATATCTGACGATATCCCCCCTATAATAGTTTTGGATAGACTCTTTGGCCCTATCCATGCCCTCATATATAAACCCCATGGGGTTTTTCTCCCCATCAACCAAACGCAAAACTCTCACCAACGGCTCTGAGACCTACACACAAATTAAAATGTAAGATTGCAAACTTACAATACATATTACAAATAAAATAAAAAAGTGAAAAGTAAAACAATATATTTACAATTTAACAAATTAAAATAAAGGAATGAAATATAAATCGAAGTTTGAAATTACCTTGATGATCTCTATAGCTCTCTTTGCAAAGATATCATCAAAAACTATCTTTGCAACCCTCTCTCCATCAACTTTCTTTGAATATTGTGAGTCTAGCCATGCTTGACTCACAAACATTTGTTTTAAAGGTGTCAACAAACTAGAAATACTTTGCAACGTCAAGAAGTTAGTTGCAAACCTTGTGACACCGGATCGAACAAGCTCTTTCCCCTTTGTGTATTCTCTCATCAAGCTCAGAACCCAAGGGTGATTGTATATGTACTTCGTTATGGTTCTTGCGTCTTCTACAACTGACCTCACCCAATCAATTTTGTTTGTCCTCCAAAATAAGGCCAAGGAAATGAGCTGCACAAGAAGTCCAAAAGAGTGATGGATGTCTCTTCTGCAGTAGTCTCCCAGCCGCCACATATGTTGTTGCATTGTCTGTGACAACTTACACAACATTCTGTACACCAACCTCTAATAGAACCATCTCTAACATAACACTCAAATTCTTTACATTTTTTATTATGTTAGAGACATTAATAGACTTTAAAAACACCATCTCATCGTTTGAAGTTGCTAAAAAATTAACGAGGGTGTGGTTCCTTCCATCCGTCCACCCATCTGAAAGAATGGTGCGTCCAAATTTTTGCCATTGTTTCTTGTGCTCTTCTAGCATGGTAGTGGCATCTGCAATTGCACCCTCAAACAATTTCTCACTCAAATCTTTTGAAGAGGGTGTCTTGTACCCTTTCCCTGCAACTATCAACGTTGTCACCAAGTACTCCCAGTATGGGCTCTTTGCCACATTGAACGGCAGGTTGTTGTAGTACCAGAAATTTGCACAAGCTTTATCTGCTTCCTCGTACATATTTTTGTTCCAGGTTGTACCTTCCAATGAAGGTTGTGCTCCAGGTGTGTTCCTTGCCACAAAAAACTTCAGTATTCCTTTGCTCGAACTCGATGAAGATGTGCCTCTTCCGGCTCTTCTGCTTCGTATGCGTGGACCACGAGTAGAGCCCACAATTGTTGCCACATCATCCTCTAAATCCTCTTCCATTGTAGCCCCAGGTCTAATAGCTTCTGTTATGGCTGTCTGCACCCTTGCCTTCTCTAGTTTCTTCTCCTCTAACTCTCTCAGCTCTGCTCTCATCTCTCGCTTTGCCTCTTCCGACACGTTGGGGCAAACCGTAACATCTCAGCAAACAATACATGAAAGGTGATATTTCAAACAATTGATGCCTCCATTCACTTTTCTATGACAGAAATTACAAAAAACTTCGTTGTCACTAGCTCCACGTACACCATATTTCCATGCTTTGGAACGGGCATTCGGAGGAACGGTCCCTACTAGTGATGCTGACCCAAATGCTGAACCCGATGTTGAGCTTGATACCATTGTTAAGCTCTAATCTGCAACACAATGCACATTTAAAAAATTAGAAAAATGTAAGCTTAATTTTTATTTTTATTTTTAAAACGTGCCTGAATAACAAATTTGCGTAAATAAAAAAAATACACACCTCTGGCTGCAAATGAGTATAAAAAAATTACAAGCATTCGATTTTACATTACATGTATTTAGAATTACAAAATGAAGCGATTACAATACACATACATAAAATTTAACTAGTTTACAATGAATTTGCATAAAATAAAATAAAAATACATACCTCTGGCTGCAAATGAGTATAAAAAATTACAAGCATTCGATTTTACATTACATGTATTTAGCATTACAAAACGAATCGATTACAATACACATACATAAAATTTAACTAGTTTACAATAAATTTGCGTAAAAAAAATAAAAATACATACCTCTGGCTGCAAATGAGTATAAAAAAATTACAAGTGTTTGATTTTACATTACATGTATTTAGAATCACAATATGAATCTATAAAACCTAAATAATACAAAATTTGAAAAAACTTCAAAGAATTAAAAAAAAAAAAAAAACTTCCTCCAAATGCAATTCTCCAAATTCTCTCTTCGAATTCGCTCCAAAATCCACTCAACACAAGCAATGCAAACTCAAATGGTTGTGTGAGTGAAAATGAGGGAGTGGAGGGCCTTAAAAAGAGCCAAAACCATGTAAAAACAACATTTTTTGAGTGTGAAAACCGTGTATACGCATTTTACCAGTATATGGCGAGTATTCAGCACAAACTCACCGAGTTTTGGTGAGTACTCGCCGAGGTAACTCGGCAAGTATTCGCCAAAACTCGGCGAGTTTATTTTTGCAAGTATTTTGGCGATTAACTCGTTTGAATGAAAATTTGGCGATTACTCGAGGACTTGGCAAGTAACCTGTGAGTTTTTCAACTATGACTTGAATTATCAAATAAAAAGCTGCAATATTTATAAATATTGAACAACTTTTTACACATGAATTAGAACATCATATCAGGTCCATAATTAGTGGAAATAACCACCCTAAACAAATTGATGGGATTACACAACAATTAATAACTTAACTGAATTAAACTGACCTAATATAGACTCATCTAAACTAGACTAATCATCAAACATAAACACAAGTGCTTTATTTGAGAGATAAGCATAAATTGATCGCCTTATTTATCCTAATTCTATCATTCCCCCTTTTATTCAACATGGTCTCAAGTGAACAAGAGAGATTCTTTGGATACATTTGCATGTTGTTCTATTGGGCAAAACTGGAACTGGATGTTGTGTTGTTGAACATGTTCGTGTATGAAGCAAACTTGTACTTAATTGTGCTTGATGCACTCATGAAATACTTGATTGCAAACAAGTTTGATCACACCTCTATTGTCAACATGTAAGACAGTAGGTTGCTTTTGCAAAACATCCAAACCTTCAAGTATGCAACGTAACCATATCACTTCATAAACAGCTCCTCTTGTAGCGTGATATTCTACGTCAATGGAAGAACGGAAAACAACATTCTACTTCTTTCTCCCCCATGATGTTGGACTAGAACCCAAAGAGACGACATACCTGATGTGGACTCCCTGCCATCTAAATTTTCAACATGGTTTGAATTCGAATATCCTGTCAAGAAGAATTAGTCATTCTTCTTGTAATCTAAGATGAAACCAATTGTACTCTTGATGTATCTGAGAATCTACTTCGCTACTTTCCAGTGACTAATTTTTGGGTCTTGCATGAATATGGAGATATAGGTTCGTGCTTAGCTAATGTCTATCCTAGTATAGGTTAAGCAAATGAGACTCCAAATCAACTTATAATAGAGAGTTGCAGTCACTTGATGTGATGGATCATATTGAAACAACCAAATTCTTGCCTCCCTATGTATAGCAATAAGTTTGTAGTCCATCATCCTAAATTTTTCGAGCATTGTCTTGGCATAATTCATTTGAGTCACAATGATGTGTTTCTCCTCCTGCCATACTTCCAATCCAAGACAATAATGGAGTAGCCCAACATCTGTCATATCAAACGATCGCTTAAGATTTGTCTTTTTTTTGTATCAAATTCACTGAACTGCCAATGATTACTTAATTGTCGACATATACTACAACAATCACTATCTCCCCTGCTTTTTGATGTAGAGATTGGGATTATAGGGATCCTCTGAAATCCGTTGTAAATAAGATGCTCATCAACTTTGACATACCATGCCCGGGGTGCTTGTTTGAAACCATACAGTGATTTATGAGCCTACACACCTTTGTTTCTTGATTTGGTGTGACAAAACCTTCCGGTTAAGTCATGTAGAGTTCTTCATGAAGATCTTCATTGATAAAGACACTTTTCACATCCATTTGATAAATTTTCCATCTAGATTGTACCGCCAGAGAAAATATCATCCTAATTGTCTTGATCTTGGTTTTGGAAGAAAATAATTCCTCATAGTCAATGCCTTCTTTTTTAGCATACCCCTTTGCAATGAGCTTTGCCCTCAGTTTGTCAATGATACCATATGCCTTGTACTTGGATTTGAAAACCATTTTGCATCTGATTGTCTTCTTTCCTGGTGGAAGATCTACAAGTCATCATGTGTTATTCATTAGAGACCAGTATTCAACCTCCGTGGCTTCTTTCCAAGGTCTGGACTCAACGGCTTCTAGTATTTAGCCCCCATGGCTTCTTTCTAAGGTCTTGACTCAAGGGCTGCTTGAACCGTAGAGGGCTTATTTGATTCAACAACTCTGCTCATTAGGTGTAATGTCCCCTTTTTCAAATAAACTTAAAGTATAATAAATTAATAATATAACTTAAGTGTTGAAAAAGTAACTTTATGAAATAATCATAAAAGACATTTATGTTTTATTATTATAAAAGAAGTGGCCTTTTGATAAGGTTTTATTATTATAAAAAGTTACCTTTGATAAAGCAATTTCAATGAGGAAATAGAAAGGAAGATGTTGCTTTTGGGTTCTCATCCTTGGGAAAAGTGCCAAGTGAAATTATAAAAGAGCGTTGGGGGTCACTTGGAAAGACATCTGTGGCATACATCATATTTTGTGAATGAGATTTTGAACTGCTGATACAACTTCCATCTGCAGTCAAGGACGAAAAATCTTGGTTGGTTGCTAGGGCTCGGGGATGAAAACCCTCATTCCCTCTTGGCAATTCCATTCAAGGATTGCAAGTGAGCTTATTGATAAGTCTATTCATCATTTGGGGCATATTGTAGCAATTCTTGTGTTGATCCTTTGTACCACATCATCAAAACAACATATTTGGTCAACTTTTGAGTTGGTATATTGTTGCTATAGTGTCGCTACAATGATTTGATGAAGATTTCAAGGTTTTGAGAGTCACATGTTGCCACTACAGTGTTTGGTCATCAAATCAGCACTTTGGAGCACCTATTGCCACCTTTTGGAGGTGGTCTCATCAAAGGTTAAGATCTTATTTTTATTTGCAGGGTTTTGAGACTATGTTGTTGCTATTTCTAGTTGATACTTACCATAAACTCAGTCGTACAACTCCTAGGGCAGCATTTGGGGCTGGTAATTGCATTGGGTTTTAGGTGAATAGCTAGGGTTTGATTTCTGCAATTCATTTGTAAAACCCAGTTTCAGTTTAGGGTTTCAGCCGAGGGTTTCTGTTTTTTCCCTAGAAATTAATTCAATGAAATATGGGTTTGTTTCCGCACATTATACTGATCGAAATTTCAGAATTATAGGTAACTTCATAACGTTATTATTTCTGCCCTATGGGGGAAAATTAGGGTTTCCGGTAGATCCACAATTAGTTGGAAATGTCTGGCTACGGATATTACAATGGTATCAAAGTTGTGATCTTCCCAACCTGTGAATCATGAGGACAGCTAATCGACCAATGTTTTTTTGAGCAAAGTTCTTACAAATAGAAGAAAAGTTAGATCTTATTCCAACAGTGGTGATACGATTAAAGTAGTTAAAAAGAAGGTTGTGGAAAGAAGAGAAAGAATCAAAAACACCAGAAGTTGCTGCGGAGCAAGAATCCAAGGAAGAAAAAGACCAACAAAAGAAATGGATACACCACCATCTCAAGAGGTCAAGGAGGAAATTGTCAAGAAGAAAGCACCATTCGTTGATTGCAAAAAGAGTTCAGCAGAAAAGGAGTGCATATATCACATATATGAAGCAAAATTGAATGATCCACCATCAGCAACAAAAGTGGATCTAAGTATTAAAAAAAACAGCTACTCTGCAGACCAGTGCAGAGGATGTAATAAGGACCCAGAAAAGGTGTGTTGAATGGCTAAGAAAAGCTAAGGAAGCTAAGTTGATAGCCACTCAAGCAAAACAACACCTACAAAAAGTTAAGGAAAAAAAATCTTCAATTGTAATGGTGGAGCATGAAGAAATCAGGAAGCAAGAAAATTCAGATCCGAAAAAAATTTAGTGATCAGCCCATAAAAGGAGTCCACCATGAAAGTGGAAAGTGAAGAATCTTCAATAGAAAAAGATATGACTTCTAATAAACAAAATGTTTGTATTAACAATGTAGAGGAAGAAGCAATACATGTTGAATGCCAAGTATCCAAAATTAAGGTTGTTTCAGACCTAGAAGCACCTATCAATCTTCCAAGCATTGCAAAGTTTGAGTCATCACCATATGGGATTGATTTTCAAAGTAACTATAGTAATGAGCATGAAGTAAGGAGAATGTTTCAGTTGGTGCCACTATTTGAAATTCTGAATTACAAGAATGGTTGTGTCAAGGCAAATCTCTCAAAATGTGCGACTTCTAAATCAGAAAATGGAGGTAAACACTTTGACTTCAGTTCAAGATATGAAAAAGTAAAGTCACATTTCAGATTTTTTATTTCATACTATGCCATTTTGGATTTGTTGTCATCGTGGTGTGCACTCTAAGAATGGAGAAAAGGTGAAGGATACAACTTGCAGTAAAGGGCACATAGATCCGTTTGCTCAAATTCAAAATGGTTTCGGCATAATAGTGTGGGATCCGGGTGATGTCACTCTTGTTCCTACTGCTGATTTTAGACAGCAGCAGTCTTTTGGACGCTCGCAATTTGCATGGTCTTTTATGCCGGCATCACATGAAGAGTTCTTGGGATGGATTTGGGATCCTAGTATTTGCAGAAAGGTGCAGTCCAAAGGAGTTGAACAATTGAGCTTGCAATTGCTTCAGGGAAAGCAATTTTGGGAGGGGAGGGTTGTAATGTCCTCTTTTTCAAATAAAGTATAATAAATTAAAAATATAACGTAAGTGTCGAAAAAGTAACTTTATGAAATAATCATAAAAGACACTTATGTTTTATTATTATAAAAAAATGACCTTTTGATAAAATTTTATTATTATAAAAAGTTACTTTTGATAAAGACATGTCAATGAGGAAGTAGAAAGGATGATGTTCTTTTTGGGTTTTCTTCCTTGGGAAAAGTGCCAAGTGAAGTTATAAAAGAGCATTGGGGGTCACTTGAAAAGACATCTTTGGCATACATTATATTTTGTGAATGAGATTTTGGGCTGCTGATCCAACTTCCACCAGCAGTTGAGGACGAAAGCCCTTGGTTGCTAAGGCTTGGGGACGAAAACCCTCATTCCCTCTGAGCAATTTCATTCAGGGATTGCAAGTGAGCTTATTGATAAGTTTATTCATCATTTGGGGCATATTGCAGCGATTTTTGTGCTGATTCTTTGTACCACATCATCGAATCAACATATTTGGTCAAGTTTCGAGTTCGTATGTTGCTGCTACAACGTTGCTACAGTGATTTAATGAAGATTTCAGCATTTTGAGAGTTACAAGTTGCTGCTGAAGTGCAGCTACAATGTTTAGTCATCAAATAAGCACTTTGGAGCACCTATTGCCACCTTTTGTAGGCAATCTCATCCGGTTAAGATCAGATTTTTATTTGCAGCGTTTTGAGATTGTGTTGTTGCTATTTCCAGCCAAATATCAGTCGTACAACCTACCATAAACTCAGTCATACAGCTCCTAGGGCAGCGTTTGAAGTTGGTATTTGCATTGGGTTTTAGGTAAATTTCTAGGGTTTGATTTCTGCAATTTATTTGTAAAACCCAAGAAGGGTTTCAGCTGAATAACTTCCATATTTTGTACCTAGGGTTTCTATTTTTTCCCTACAAATTAATTCAATAAAATATGAGTTTGTTTCCGCACATTATATTGATCAAATTTTCAGAATTAGAGGGTAATTTCATAATGTTATTATTTCTGCCCTAAGGGGAAAATTAGTGTTTCCGGAAAATCCGGAATTAGTTGGAAATGTCCGTTTAGGTACATGACATTAGGGCCACATATCAACCTCTTCTCGAGCTTTGCTACAAATCATTGGTCCAAGAGTAGGAGTCTGGGACTCCATCCAAATTTGCATCTCGTATCACATTTGTATACCACCCACGTATATGTTAAGCTTTGGGTTAAGAAGCTTGATCATCACCGTCATCCCCATCATAGTTGTCACCATGTTTTTCATCTTTTATATGAATCACAAGTTTTCTTTCTGTATTTTTTGTTTTTGTTTTCTATATTTTTGGTATGCAAGTCTATGGAAGTTTGACTTGAAGCCCCTCTTTCATCAAACGCAATATTCCTGCTTATGTAATTTTTTTGTCTTTGGATCCATTAGTCTGTATCCCATTGAATCTTCGTTGTACCCTAGAAAGATGTATAGTGTGGACTTGTTATCCAACTTGGTTCTTTTTTCTTGAGAACTATTGCATTTATGTTTTGCTTCCGAAAACAAGAAGATGAGCAATTGACAGTTTGCTGCGTGATTATGCTTCATGTAGGGTCATGTTATCAAGTGGAAAATTCGGTGACCTGTTTAGCAAGTATATTATTGTTTTTGTTGCTTCTTACCAGTATGTCTTGTCCAAACCTGCATCCTCAATCATACAATGCACGAATTCCATGATAGTGTGCTTTTGCCTCTCTACAATGCTATTTTGCTATGGAGTGTAGGGTGCAATGAATTGTCGGTGAATGACACATTCCTTTTAAGTAGAGTGAGAATGCATTACTAGCCAATTCCCCCTCAATCGGAGTGGAATACTTCAATTTTTCGACTAGTATGATTTTCTAAAGATATTTGAATCATTATAGGCTTGGAAGGCTTGATGCTTCATCTTGAGCAAGTATATCCACATTTTGCGTGAATAGTATTCAATAAACAGCTAATTATACTAATAACTATTGTATATTGCATTCATTTTTCCACAAAGATTGGAATGAACCAGGTCCAATTTGTCTGTAGCTATATAGGGATTCTTTAGGAATGGTGCTCGATGTTGTTTTCCTGCTAGACAGCTCAAGCAGAGATCTGTATTATTTTTTAATGGTGGCAATCCTCTAGCCATATTGTTTTGGCTGAGTGAAACCAAGTATCCAAAACTCACATACCCATATCTACAGTGCCACAAGTTTGCAGAGTTTGAATCCTTGGAATGAGTTCCTGATTGTTGCATGGAACAAAGTCAAGTTGAAACATCTTGCCTATTCGTAATGCACATGGAACAATTTGGGATTTTCTTTCCTTATCCCAGATCAAACACACTATCTTGCCACTTTGACAGTCAAACTCAAACTTGAGATTGTGATCCAACAATTGATTGACTAAGAGAAGGTTCTTTTTGAGTATTCAAATAGGACTCTTATTATTGTGCAGTCATGCTTTGGCGATTTGATTTACTAGTTCCTTGGACTCTGTGGAAGTGTCACCACCTAACAAAACATGATTTTTAATGGGTGAAGGACTTAAACTTGAGAACCAATCCTTTCTTCCAATCATGTGCCAAGTGGCTTTAGAGCCAACATACCAAATAGAATTTTGTGAGGTTGATTTTACATTTTATTGTGCAGCATATAGGAGATATTTATCCAGGGTATCTACCTATTGATCAACAAGGTTTCCGTGGTGCTACTATTTTTTCTTCCAATTACCCTTTTTTTGGGCCGTTCGACTTCAATTGATTATTAGATGATTGTAGTTGATCGGGCTTCTTACTTGAAAATAAATTGGTTAAGCCACTGTACCAACAATCTTTACAATCGTGCCCTTTTCCACAAATAGGGAAATGTTTCTTGTTTAAAGACCCTTGTGAATTATGTTGATTTCCTTGCTTCTTAGAGAACTTCTACTTGTTCTTGAATTTGTGATTAGAAGCAAGTGCGTGGTCTTCATCATTTTCCTCATTGTGCATTGACTCCTCTTGTTGCAACATGTTCACCAACTTTGTAAAGGTTGGTTTTTGTTTTGTGACATTTAGTGTAGTCACAAACACTCGATATGAGGGTGTAAATCCTCTTAAGACAATGGGTACGAGATAGGTATCTGTCAGAGGTCCACCCAATGCTTAGCGTGATGCCCTCAAGGTTGCAACACACCTCAAATAAGCTTCAACTGTGTCATTTGACTTGAACTTGAGATTGCACAGTTGACTTTGGAGATGTAGGATGGTGTTCTAGTTTTGTGCTACGTAAACTATTTTGTGTTTGTCCCAAGCTGCTTTGGTCGTCTCTACATCCCGGATATGGGGTTGTACCCATACAACACTCCGAACATCATGATGATTTTAACCTTCTACTTTGCTCTGTCAAATCAGCATTGTTAGTCAGTGTTTGTGTCATGTCACATAAGAGAGCCATCAACTATGTTCCAAATATCCTCATACCCCACAGAAGTTCTGATCTTGGTTTTCCATGTTGAATAGTTGCCTCCACGTAGGAGCTATGAATTTAGCAAGAAAATTTTCCAACCATTTGCCATGTTGTGTACAAGCTATGGGAGATGGATTGGTGCCTTATCACTCCAAAAGGTTCCCCTCTCTATATACCATCAGTCCAATATACCAAACCTCTTAGTATATTGCCCTTCCAATATACCCATCGCTACATGGAAGAAACTCATCCTCTCTATATACTCAGCAGTACATAAGAGAGACGCTAACGCACATGAGAGCAGAGTGGTATGTGGTACTTAGTACGTGAAAGGGATTCGTCCAATCAATGTCACCGATTCAGTGGCTAAAACCACACGTCAAAATTTATGCCTAAAGATTGTGGCAAATGGGAAATAGAGGGATGGTTTAGTGACCTATGAAGGTGATCTTATTTCTCCTCAATGATTTATAGGGACGATGATACAGACGTCATTGTCGCAACAGTATTAGGGGTTAGATGCAGTAGTTCAAGCACGATTAGCTTTACCCATAAGCATGAACCAGAAGCACCATGAATACAGAATGTTGCTTGAGATATAAGATCTCATGTTTGTGTTAGAAATTGCAGTTTTGTTGCACAATTGACAATATTTGTTGAATTACAATAGAAATTTTCCTGATAGGAATAAATAATACTCCCCCTTGGTTGAAAATGTTTAAAATTAAAACCCCCCCTAGAAAAAAAATCCCCCTTTTCAGAAAACTTTTGGCAAAAAGAAATTGAGCTAAATATACACTATAGGGGCTGGAGTGGGGAACAACCCCTTGACCTTCCCCACTCCAATGCCTTATCAAAATTGACTTAGCCACGCAGGCTATCAAGCCCCTTGAAAATATATATTAAGTTTTTTTTTATTTTTTAAAACAAAACTTTGAGTGTTTAGGGGGTTTGACCCCATGACCACTCGCCCTCAAACCCCCGAGGCTTCTTAGCCAATCAAAGAATATTAATAAGGCAATTTGATTTTAAATTTTTTAATTTGTTATTCTAAAATTAAAATAAAATCAAAGAAAAAAACCGATTTTAGGATTTTAGGGCTTTTGTACTTTTATGGTGACTACCACAAGAGTGGGAGGAAAATGTTTTGCGCACGGCTGAAGCCTAATTAGATATTTAAGTGTTGAGCATGCCAAGCCAGGCGATAAGGGAGCTCAATGTTGTGGAACACGACAGTCTATGGCGAGGAGAGACAAGTGTTGGGTCAGAATCGAGGGCCGAGCTGGTTCCACACTCTAGTTGCAAAGCTCGATGCCAAGTCAACTTTAGTGCAGGGAGGTTGTGACTCGTCAATCTGGGGGTCTTTCTAGGAGTTGAGTTGAGGGTCAAGCTAGAACTTTGAGCACTAGGATGTGGTACGAGCTCGCAGTGCAATGCAACTCAAGAGCTTGGGGTGAGCTTGTAGGGATAGGAAGTGGCTCAGGCTGCTTGGAGGGTTGGTAAGAGCTTGTGACAAGCTCGCCCATGGTAGGGAGGAGCTTGGTTGTGTTGAGCTGCTAGTAGCTTGCCAGGCTAGGCAAGTTGGAAGTGTAATTCAAATTGTGCAGCAAGCTGGGTGGCCCAAAGCAATGCTCCAATGCAGTGCAACTCTACTTCATACCTCAAGGGCAAGTTGGAACTCCTTCAACCTCTGCAGTCTTGAATACAACTTTTTGCAAGTGCAATATCAGGTGCAGATCGAAATGGAATGGCGCCTGGGGCTCCTCCAATGCCTCCCAATCAGCAACTTGCAACTCTGATTTTTTTTAATCTGAGAGCGAGTGCCTGGGGGTTCCTCTCTATTTTTCAAACTGCAACCTTCTTCTTCTCCTCTGTCTCTTCTTCTGATCGGATCAGTGCAATACCTACTCTGATACCAATGTTATAAACACGGAATTTTCAATGCACAAAACATAGAATCTGATCATTCAATTATCAAATAATAAGCTGCAATATTTATAGATATTGAACAGCTGTTCACACATGAGTCACACGAGTTACAACATCAGATCAGGTCCACAATTAGTGAAAATAACCACCCTAAACAAAGTGACAGAATTACACAACGATTAATAACTTAACTGAACTAAACTGATCTAACACAAACAAAATCTATGCTAGACTAATCAGCACATGAACACAAGTGCTTTATGTGAGAGATAATGATGAATTAATCACCTTATTTATCATGATTCTATTAGTTGAGGCTTTTGGTTTCAACTCAATTATAGGCATAAACATCAAGGGAGATCAATTAATGTAAAGCCTAAACAAAATCCATGGTAAACGGCTCCCAATATTATATTGCATTTTTAGTTTAAAGGCTCTAATAGTCGGTCTATACCTCTACTAATGCTAAATATGGGTTTTTAAATTTACTATTATGGAACACGTTTTAAAAAAAGGATAAATAGATGAAGAGAAAGGCAGTGCACATGAAATTATGTGTTGCTTGAACAAAGTCTTAATTGAGTTTTAAAATTATACCTGGCCACTTTTGCCCACTGGGCTAAGCTGGATCACTTGCAGTATCATCGTGATTGTAGGGCATGAACATCAAGGGAGATCAATTAATGTAAAATCCTAAATAAATTCCATAGTAAACAGATCCCAATTTCAAATTGCATTTTTAATTTAAAGCTTTGCTAGTCAATCTAGACCTCTTCTAATGCTAAATTTGGGGTTTCAAATTTACTATTGTGGAAGGTCTCAAACAAAAGAAGAAATAAGTGAAGAGAAAAGTGGTACACGTGAAATTATTTGATACTTGAATGCAAAATTCCTAATTGAGTTTTTAAATTTATAGCTGGGCATTTGTGTCCATTGGGCTAAGGTGGATCAACCAACACAATGATAACAAAGGGTTCAAGGTTGGTTGTGCATGCTCTCCATGTTAATGGGGTGCAAGTACCTTGCGAATATACAGTGTTACGTAGGGACATGTCCCCTAGATTTTGGTGATGTCAAGACATCTTGAATGTTTCGAGGACTTGAGGATTTGTAGGGGGACATCTCCTATTTTTCATTTTTATTTTAAATTTTCTGATGTTTTTACTTTGAAAAAGCTGTTATTTTTACCAAAAACATTGAATTAAATCTTGAAAGTACCTAAAACACATTAAATGCAGTTTAAATCCCTAAATTTCATTGAATAAAGTTAAAATATTTAAACATTAATTTTTATATATTATTTTAATAGCTATCTCTCTGTCGTCCCCAAAATTTGAGAAATTTTTTTGTCATCCCAAAAACCCCACCCTCCATCCGCTTGTCCCCATCATCCTCAAGACTTGGTTAACTATGGCAAAAATCATGATTATTCCCTTATAAGCTTGATAGTGTGTTCTCGACTATGATGTCAAGTTACCAAATGTAATGATCCCAACACGTGTCACAAGAAAACATTGCTTGTGATAAAGACATGAGATTAGGAACAACAATAAAGCATGAGGTTGTTAGAAATGTAGATAGGAATAAAGGATATGATATCTAATATGGAAGAATAAATTTGATCTAGTTTAGTTACATTTCATGCAGGAATGCATGCTCTTATATCCAAGTTAAGAGATAAGGTTCTGATTAAGTAAACCAAGCCATGCAAAAGCCTAAAGAGCCTTGGGGTAATTTTTAGGAACTCCATTTTTAGGAATGTACAAGAGATCACTCTCTTCTCTACATAAGTATGAGAACTAGAAGCAAACCTTTTGGTCCGTGCGTAGAGGTGAGAAGCCATTACCATTTGCAGGGTTGGGGTGATTCCTCCTGTAAATTGGACTGGTCCCCCGAGTGAGCAGGATCACTTGCACACCACTGTCACACACACACCCACTAGTAACCATTGATTGCAAACTGCAGTGGCAGCTCCGGTGAGCATCTATAGTGCCCAAGGTTGTAATTTAGACCAACAAAGTAGGTGGATCCACTTAATAGGATGCATTTAATACTTAAGTCTAAATAGCTCAAAATTGAGAAAAAAATGGTAAATAGATATGATTGACTGTCCATAAAAAATGGTATGAATGCAAAACTTTGAGCAAGTCAAGGGAAGTCCTAAGAGAATTGGCTGCCCTGAGATAGTTTAGTGGAGATAAGATAGATTTTTGATCTTTACAAAATGGGAGTGGCTCACTCCAAGCATTGCTCTGTTCCATATATCAGTAGAGCAGCAGAACAGAGTTGGTTTTATCTTGTTTTGAATTTCAAGATTTCAGTTTGGTGTATGGCTGGTGATTTACATAAGATTCTTTTAGACGATAATATCATTCATTTCTAAAAACATTGCTTGTCTAAATGAAGCCATACAAGTAAAATATGCTAAAAGATTTGGTCCAGATGAACACACAATACTCGTTCACACTTTATTCAGTAATAGAGGGAGACTCTTGTACACTTGCCTGATCCTATAATGAAGGGGTCAAGTCTTATCTCCAGATTCTTCTCTCCAATCTCTACTTAACCCTATCTTATAATGAGTTGTCTCACAACTCATTACACACTCACAGCTTATTACACACTCACAGCTCACTATTAATAATATCCTTAAAAACATGTACGTATATATTATTTCAACATCCTCCCCCCCCCCCGCAAAGTGTGGACATAGGGAGAGCAACCACACGAACTGGAAAAATGTGTGTCTACACACATCGGTGTGCACTCTACTACTGATGATGATTGTTGCTTGTGATCACCTATATACGCGAACACAACTATTCATGCTTTCACTTACAGTGAGCGATGGGCTTCTCACCAGAAAACCACATACTTCCAACAATAACCTACATATGTGAACACAATTGTTCATGCTTTCACTTCCAATGAGTGTCAAGCTGCTCACCGACAAATCATTGAGAAGTACTTAGCTGAGGATACATTAGTACACAATTGTTCCTATTATTTATCTGTTTACAGTAGTTTTATTTTCACCACACACACACACACACACCCTCATTCAAAACACATATTCTTCATCACTTGGGTGGGAAGAGTTTCCGTCACTTGAATGGGGGATGTATTCTTCCCAATCACCTTCCTCAGCAATCAAGGCCTATTGATCCAATTTTCCGTCGATGAGATCATGTGTTCTTTGTTTACAATTCAAAAGAAGGTGTCATGGCTTCTTACAATAAACCCATGTATTTGTCTTTTGGAGGTTTGGGCCTTTTGTTTTTCTTAGAAGATGTGTTGGCCTTATTTTATTTTTATTTTTTTGAATATATGCTTCATAAATTAACAAAAAATATTGAACAAGGGCCTGTACAAAGAATCAACAAAAGTACAAGATATATACAGAAGGGATTACACTTTTCTTAAACTAAAGACCAGAGCAACTAAATCAGAATGGTTAGAGGGATCAAATTGAAAAGCTTCTTTAAGCAAAAAATGTCCTCTCACAAGCAATTGCATTCTAACTTCACTTTGCCAAGCTTGTTTAAAATTCTCCAATTTGCCCTCTTGTTCTTTAAGCAAAAGATGTCCTTTCACAAGCAATTGCATTCCATGACCCTCTGCAAAGATAGGTGGTGAATCCTATGCAACGCCCTCTAAATTGCAGATGCTTACAATGCCAGAGGTGCTCAAATCAAAGCCAAACTGCACTAGTTTAAATTTGGTGACAAAGTGTTCGAAACGAATTTTTCAAGATTCTCAAAGCCAAGCACTCACGACAACAGATTAAGGCCATTCAAGAAGGCAATCAGCGCCTGACAGAAGTGTCGAATATGGTGCAAACCTTTGTCTACAATTATCAACAAGTTTTCAAAGTTCAACCCCCTTCCCCTGAGCAACAAGTGGTGCTTGATCAATGAATTGCAGTTGTCCCTTATAAGCTTTCTCAAGCTCAAAAGGTTGCATGTGATAGGCCTCTTTTTATTGATGATTTGTATGAGGTTGTTTTCTCAAATGGCCAATGACAAAGCCTCTGGCCAAGTTGGACTGTCGTGTGAGTTTTATTAAACTCTTTGGGATGTGGTTAGTAACAGCCTCGTCTAACTATATACAAAAGGTTTTAGTTCCAATTCACTTGGACAATATATCAACCATAGTTACCTAAGTCTCGGTAGGGACAGGGTTTCCAGGACGGCTGAAAATTTCCCAAATTTTGGGACAACAGGGGGGACAGCTACTAAAATAATATATAAAAAGTAATATTTGAGTATTTTAACTTTATTCAATGACATTTAGGGATTTTAACTGTATTAAATATGTTTTAGGTACTTTTGAGATTATAATTCAATGTTTTTGGTCAAAATAACAGTTTTTCTAAAGTAAAAACATCAGAAAAAAATTATATTTTCTTAAGAAGTAGAGGATGTCCCCTCCAAGTCACCCCAGTCCCTGAAACATTCAAGACATCTGGTACATCACCAACATCTAGGGGACACATGACCGCATAACACTGATATCAACCAAGGCCACATCAAATGCATGCCCGAGATGGGGGATCTTGAACTTATTCGCAATTGGCGGTTTGTTACCTTGTTGAATGCTTCTTATAAGATTATTGCAAAGGCCTTGGCACTGTGCATCCGCCACCTCCTCCCTCCAATTGTTAGTCTAGAACAAACAGGATTTATTCAGAGCAAATATATTCTTGAAAATATAATTGCAGTATGGGAAGTAAAGGAGTGGGTTCGTTGTTCTCAACAAAAGGCCCTATTTGTGAAAATTGACTTCGAAAAAGCCTATGATTGTATTGAATGGCACTTCATTTTTGCGATGCTAAAGGCATTAGGATTTGGGCTACCTTTGTTCACTCAATTCCAACGCTTTTTGCAAGTGCTTCGGCTTACCTCTCTATCAATATCACGAGCTTTGAGAAGTTTGGTCTCTTTCACTCTATTCACCAAGAATGCCCCCTTGCACCTACACTCTATGTCTTTATTCATTTAAGGATTTGCCTATCTCCTTGCCAATGCCACTCAACAAGGCCTTGTCAAAGGTATTTCTCTTCCTAGCTAGATGCATGCTCAACTTGTCAATGGCCACTTTGTCAATGATTCCTTTCACAACTTTTATGAAGATGAAAACAATATACATCAAGCTATGCATAGCCTTGATGTTTATTGTTTAGCTTCGCGCTCGAGCATTCAATGGCAGAAAGCTCAGTGTTACATGCAATCATTCCTGCCTCCTCCTTGATTGGATGCCTTTCAATGGAAGTGAATATAACATGGAGAAATATTTTGATTTCTGGATATTCCTTTTGCATTCCAAGCAACCCCCTCCCGCCTTTAGTATGTGGTTGACATAATGGAAAAGAAGCTCTCTTATTGGCTCACTAATCCCCTTTTCCTTGGCAGAAAATATTAAATTTGCTCCAAAGTTCTTGCTGCCACCCACGTCTACCTTCATGTTGGACTCCTTTACAAGCCTCTTATAAAAAGCTTGAAAAGTTGCTCAGAGATTTTCTATGGGCTAGCTTTGAACTTGGCAAAGGGTTTTATAGGGTTTCTTGGGAATTTTGTTGCCTTCCCAAGGATTTTTGGAGGCCTCAGATTGCTTAACATTGAGCGTCAAAGAGCTTCCCTTTACACTAAATGGATCATTCTTGCCATTAAAGGACAAGAAGCCCTGGAGCTTTTACTATGGAATTGCATCTATGAAGGAACTCCGCAGGGACGTAGGACATGGCAAAGCCTTGGCTTTCAAAACCTTCTTATTATTAAAGACCTGCGAAATTGGTTGGCTCATTTTTCATCAAAAGTGTCTGGAAGGCTTGGGAGAAGATTAAACCATGGCTTTTGTTAGATGGAGATGGGCTCAGAAATGGCCTTTCCATACATTCTCATTTTGTTTGGTGGTCACATGTGATTAATTTCCACAACATCCCTCTTGCAAAGGTGCCCTGGGTGCATGTCCTCGAGCTTTTCAAACAAGGGATTCACAATGTATGGGACATCTTTTGCAGCCAAACCAAGAGCATACTTTCTTGGCTAGAAGCCAAAGCTAAATTCTCGCTGGCCAATAATGACCAAGAGTCCTTTCAGAAAATTGTGGACACTATCCCAGAGGATATGGTTCACAAAATTGGAGTTTGTTCTTCCCATCCGTGGTGGAAAGATTGGAAATGGTATTTGGAAACGCCATTTCACAACTACTCGCCCAAGAAGGGCTATGAGTTGCTCACACCAAAGTTGTCGATGGTGGATAAGCTCAATTATCGGTGGTCTCTTAGATCCACTACGCATTGTTGGAAGCATCGATTTTCTACTATCTTGAATGCCATTTTGGAACCCAAGCTTAAGTGTTTTGCTTGGTGTCTTATCTATCAAGGTTTGCCCCTTGGCCGCAGGCTTATCCATTAAGAAGCCCCACAGCTGCAATGTCCTTTTAGTGGATGTATTGAGACCCTCATGCACTTTTTTGGTTCTGCTACAAAGCTCAAAGTGTCTGGTCCTGGAATCATGATTTTTCCAATCCTTTTAAACCAATCCCATTCCATTGGCAACACATCCTCCTAAGAGAATGACCTACCACCTATAAACACCATATATTTGGCGCTTGCTAACCATTTCTTTTGTGCAGGGGTTGTTGATGCTTGTTGAGATTGGGGTATGATTGGACTTGGACACATGGGCTAGACCACAACATTTGAGAGATGTCGCAATTAGCCTTAGTAACCCTATACATGGCCCATTTCTCCCCTTTGATTCACACATTGTACTCATTATGTCTACTTGTGCCATTATGTCCACTCGTTCCCTGTTGTTGCACACTATTATCCCTACTTTCAGTCACTCTAGAGCTTCATCATTTACCCCCATTCACATTCTGGCCTTTGTACCTCATGTTATTAGCTTATGACGTTAGGGTTTCCCCCAAGGCCGACACCATCACCCATGGGAAATGGCCCCTGTTTTGGTTTTGTCATAGCCAACACCATCACCCATGGTCAATGGCGCCTATTTTGGTTTTGTCATAGCCAACACTATCACCCATGGTCAATGGCGTCGAGTATAAATGCTCCCGTGTTTTCTTAGTAGTATCACCAATTAACAACCATTTGTTCACACTCATTGTTTGTGGTGAATTTCAGTTTGTTACTATTATACTGAAATACCAAAAACTCTAAATAAAGCAAGGTTTACCGATACATGTGCTAACAAACGCAATGTTCGGACGAGTGAATACACAAACAATGTGAGAAGACTCCTCTTTTCACCGAGCGAGAGGACCTGTATGTAAAGATAGTTGAACAAGACAGATATTAGATAATAATTAAACGAGTTGCTCGACAAAAGCCGATCCCAGGAACCAAAGGGCTTCCTTGAAGGGTGTCAATTTTTGTTTTACAATTAAGTGATAAGATGTGAAATAAGATAATGACAATAAGATCAAAACTCCAAAGAGATAGAGAGATTCTACTTTGCATTCTAGGTGGCCCGGGTTAGGGTTGTAGCGAGTTCGAAGTCCAAGAAATAGTCGAACCAGGCTTGTTTTGCTACGTCATGTATTTCACGTATGATCTCCAATTATTCCTCAATGTCTTCGATTTCAGGTGCGAGGGCGATGGCACACAGGCGGAGTTCGCTACTACACAATCGGGGGATCGTAGATGCTTGTAATGGGGTGCACCTTTTCTAGAACAGTCATATAATAACAAGATATGATGGTAAAGTTGTTTGTTAGCAAAATCAGATGATAATATATCAATATAATGGGAAATGACAGGGATCGACGGCGATCGGGAATCGGCGGCGATTGGGGCCAAAATGATCTATTTTAACAAAGGCTAGTAAAATAGATTGTTTGATGCAAGACAGAAGTTGGCAATGCTAAGGTGAAGTAAAGGGACTGAGGAGACAAAATGGATATAGAGAGTTGAGATCGTAAGGGATATAAGGAGCTAAATAAACTGTAAAGGGATTGGGGCTCCAATCGGCGGTAATCCCTAGTAAAATTGCAGATATACTAAAACAAGTTGAATAAATGGCTAAGTGAGAGAAAAAAGGTATGGTGGCTAGAAGGGGTACGAAGACGAGTGTTTGTAAGATATAATTAATGTAAGATATGATTGAAAAAGATTAAAAGAAATACATTGTACCTTGTTGAATACCAATGAGGATGATAGAGCTCTAAATGGCAGAATGAATGTTGGGTAAGGACTCCAAGGAAGCGGCAACAGGCTGTGAAAGATCTTCCAACATCGTGAAGTTGTGCAGGGTCTCAACAATTCATCTGTGAATCCAACCTCTATCCAACTGAGAAATGAGGCAGAGTGGTGCTTAAATAGGATCGACGGCATATGTAACAATCATCGCCAATTATGGATCGTCATCAATCTGGTCAAAGAGGTTAAAAACCAGTTATGAAAGGATGACAAATAGTTGAAACTACTTGCCATCTAAGGATTGAGGTTGTTTTAAGAATGGTGGGAGGTTAGGAATCTGGGTAGGAAGAGGTTAACGGGTTCGGATGGTTAGGGTAATTTAGGTTAGGTTTGTTTTAGGTGGTTAGGGAGGGTAAATGAGATTCTACGTGGGTAAATGGGTGTTTACGATGGTAAATTAGACTAAGGATAATGGACTTAGGATAATAGTGTAAATAATGATAGTGATAATAGTGTAAATAATGATAGTGCAATTAATATGTGTTGGGTCACCTAGGGGTGAAAAAACGGTGTCTACACTCATACTTGCTTATGCTCACATTATTTTGCACTACTTCACACTTACTGATTGACTTTGCAATATTGGAGCTTGCCTCTTTTGCATGTGGGTCACTATAGTGAATTAGGACTGGAGATCTTCTTGTTGAGCTTTCCCCTTCTCCACCCAGGGCGATTCTCTCTCGGTGTTGTTGTCTGTGGGGAAGATTATGCATCAATGGACACACATATTGGACAACGATTGCCGTTAGACCAAAACCCATAGGTGTTAGTCTCCGCTACACTCGCCAGAGTTAGGATCTACGAGAGGCGGTTAGTCCATGTCACAAAACTCACGAGGAGCGTTGGACACACATGCCAACAATCTCCCCCTCAACGTTACCCAAGTGAGTTTTGAACTCGAGACCTGTCGCTCTGATACCATTTGTTAGACCACGATTGTCGTTAGACCAAAACCCATAGGTGTTAGTCTCCACTACAATCGTCGGAGTTAGGATCTACGAGAGGTGGTTAGTCCATGTCACGAAACTCACGAGGAGCGCTGGACACACATGCCAACAGCACATGCTATAGGTAAGTATCTCTACCCTTCTTTATTCCCTCTTATTTTGCATGTACTAGTTATTGGTCATTCATTGCTATAGATTAGAGTAGATGTAGGTTTGTTTTGATCTATTGATTTGTTTTATTATTACGACGCCCCTTGGCTTTATCCACCCCTTAGTTATCTCTCTTCTATTTCAGAATCCTAGTAGGATACATATCTTTATCTTGGTTGTAGACCTTGGAAACCTATAGCTATCTTAGGGCTAGGGCTACTATCCTCTAGATTTATGACTTTACTACTCCTTGGGCACCTTTGCATCTAACAGTCTTAAATTGGATCCCTACATTTGAGAACCCAATTAGGAACCTCTCTTTTACCCATCATACACTACCCTTATGACGTTTGCCCAGATTTGACATGCTTTAAGAGTGGAAATCTGTTTTTATTTGGAAAGAGAGGAATTCATTTGTTTTTTCTCATTTTGTTGTTGATTGCAATCTTTCGGCTCATAAGAAATCCATGATTGTGTCCAATGTATTCTATAAATCCAAGTGCAAGCCCAAAAGGTGACTCTAGAGGCAACTCATTTCCATACCCTTCTCGATCATGGGAGCAATTACACGGATTTCACTGTCACTTGTTTCTCGTGATTCCATTGCCAAGAGGCAGGGGCACCGCTGCAGCAAGTCGTGTCGGTATTCTCATAGCCGCTCAAGATGGGGCTCTTTGCTTACCGCCACTCTCCTCTGCAGCCTCAACATGGGGGGTGGAGCTCACCGCCACCACAACATAATAGTTGGGCTCTGCTTTCTTCAACGGACAAGGTCCCTTTGTTGGTCCTAGCCATTTCTTCGGCCTATGGCCAAGAACAAGGAAATGAAAACACCATTGAAGCTACTGAAAACATTGTTGCTCATTGGGAACCCATTCCTGGGGAGCCTAACCTTCTAGATAGCAGTTGGGGCAACCCCGATGACAAAGATCCTCCTCTTAGTCTCTTCATAGCTATCACATAAATGATCATGTGTTTTTGAAGTTTGTATTGATATTTTTGTAAGTTGCTCCTACACCTAGAGGCTAGCGTGACATTTTGTGGCATGCTTCCTTACAACCAACCTTCGTGGTTGTACTCTCTAATATAGAAATTGCAATTTATCGCAAACAGCCAAAAAAATGATTTATCTTTTCAAAAATCGCGATTTTTCTTTTGGCAATTTATCAACGATTAAAATCATTGAAAATCGTCCATAAAATCGTGGAAAATCATGTGTAATGTTTAAAACGTCAAAACAAGAAAATACGAGCCCATTTCCATGCGTTTTGAGGTTGTTTTCTATTGCTCGAGTTCAACATCCCTATTTTGCTAGGGTTTCGACTAGGACAAGTAGGTTTCAAACACCATTAATAGGTTCGCGTTTCAAACTTCCACGTTTTCAATTATTGTGTTTTCAACATCCCTATTTCGCTAGGGTTTCCTGTTTGTACTTATCATTTGGGCGGAATGTATTAATGCATCTTGTCATGTTGAATTATTTGTCAGCTAAAGTGCTCTGCAAGGCTGCTTTTTGTACTATAGCAAAAGTCGAGATGTTTTAGCATTTAGTTTACCCACTTGACTTCTCTGAAACATCCGGATTTCTGCTACAATACACAAAACTCTGCAGAGCACTTTAGCTGACAAATAATTCAACATGACAAGATGCAATAATACATCCTATCCAAATGACAAGTACAACTTAGCACATTGCAATGCATTATGGTACTGCTTTTAGCCTTGGATTAATCATATTATGAGTTGTTTTTTGTGGTTATTTAGCTTATTTTGTTGCATATGTGGTTAATTCTTATTTATTAGGTTGGAATTTATATATTTTTTAATTTTTTGTATGGTTGTATCTAATGCCATATCCAGAACCAATTTTTTTTGCCATATTTCGTCATGCAATTTGATTTTTCTAAGACCTGTAAAACTAAGACAAATCTTTCGTGCTAATTTTTAGAATGGCGTCAGCATCCGGTTCAAGTTCAATTGCTCTTAGTAAGCCTAATTCAAAAGACCCCTCTTGGAAGTATTGAGAACAAACATAAGGCAATTGTGTTGTATACAATTATCGTGGAATGAAGATGAGTGGAGGTGTCTATCGCCTTAAGTTCCACATTGCACGGATACCAGGGAATGAAGTGATAGTGTGCACACAAGCACCACTTAAGGCTCAAAGAGAGTTGTCTACTTTCCTTGCAGCTTATGCAAAAAAAAGAGGAAAGTTGATGTGCTTGCAACCCTAGTGAATAGAAGGGCAGCGAGGGAAGATTTTGACACTAAGGGTTTTTTTATTGCCCTCAATTTCAGGGGGGTCGGACATTGGGACGAGGCTCATCTACTGAAAGTAGTTCAACTACATTTTTTATCCCTCGAAATAGTCCCGGGTCACAACCTTCACTCGAAGGTACCGCTTGGAATAAAAAAATGCACAATGAAGCAAGAATCGTTGCAGCAAAATTTTGGTACTACAACAACATTGATTTCAATATGGCGAAAAGTCCGTATTGGGAGAATTTGTTTCGTTGCACTGACTGTTGTCGGGAAGGGGTTCAAGGCTCCTACACCCCATGATTTGAGTGGCCCATTATTGGAGGATTTTGTCATGCATACCCAAAACTATTGTAGAATAGTAAAAGAAGATATGATAAAAAAAGGCTACACCATTATGTCTGATGGGTGAACGGATAGAAAAAACTACACATTGGTTAACTTCCTAGTGGCTTCAAGTGGGCAGTTAGTCTTCTTGAAGTCAATTGATGTCTCCCCACCAAGTGAAAACGGAAAACACTTTGTGTGATATGTTCAATGAGGTGGTGAAAGAGGTAGGCGTAGAGAATGTCGTCCAAGTTGTGACAGACAACGCAGCAACATATGTAGCCTAAGTTGCCGCATTCGGCGAACTTGAAGGAAAAAATTTGAAATTCGCCGAATTTTAATAGTGGGTTGAAATTCGCGATGTAATTTGCGTTTTTTTCCTTTTTTGGCAATTTTTTCCGTTTTTGGTTTTTTGGTGAAAAAATCGCAAGGATAGAAAAAAATTTGCCATTTTTGGAAAGGGTCCGAGAAGATGTAGCAGCAAAAACTTGCATGTGCCATAACTTTCATTCTGTAGCTCCGTTTCAGGTGTCGTTTTCTCTAAAAAGTGCATATTTTCTCGAGCTCTACGCATTGATGGCAATATTTTTCTTATTTTCATAAAATCCATTTTTGCATCTTTTTGGACCAAGCAACTTCTTGCAATCTTCTGAAAGAATCATGAGCTTTGATTGCCTGTAGACAGATTAGTAATTAAAAATACTGGATAGCTTTCCAAAACTCAGCAAGTATTCTCCCGTGCTCGGACTAATCGTCCCACCTGCCAGCTTGGTCGCAACCTGCGAGCACATGTTTTTTGAAGTTTTTGCTTTCAATCACATTATTGTAATAGCTACTTATGAAATCAATGAAATGTGATATTATCTCTCTTTTGAAATGTGAATTTATCTTTTGTTTTTATATATGTAATAAAAATGTATATTTCTCATAGTTGAATTTAATCACGAATTTAATCGCTGATTTTTTTACCAGCGAATTTTTCACGAATTTAATCACCGGCGAATTCGAACACGAATTCGAATGCAGCAACTTAGTTTGTAGCAGCAGTGAGACTTCTTGAGGAGAGGCACCCTACCCTTTTTTGGACCCCTTGTGCACCCCATTGCTGGGATCTCTTAATGGAGGACATGAGCAAACTCTCATGGGTGAAAAATGTGGTTGAAGATGCAAGAAATATTACCAAGTTCATTTACAATCACACTTGGGTGTTAAACTTGATGAGAGAGCACACCAATGGAAATGAACTTGTGTAATCATAAGTCACACGATTTGCCACAAACTTCATTACATTGCAATCTCGCTAAACATTCCTTAAGAAGATGTTTGTGAGCACACGATAGTTGAAGTCTTCCTATGCTAGAAAGGTCGAAGGGGAAAGGGTCGTGAAGATCGTCTTCGATAATATGTTTGCAAAACAAATGGAAAAAATCATGAAGGTAACCTAAACTTAAATATTTGTTTATTTATCATTTATTTATTATATTTTTTATTAATTTTGATTATGTATTTTTTTTTAGGTGTCAGAGTCTTTGGTTCTAGTTCTATGAATGGTGGATGAGGAGAAAAACACAATGGGTTATTTATATGAGGCTATGGATGTGGCCAAGGAAGCCATGGCTAAATATTATGGGCAAAATCAACGAAAATATGAACCCATTTGGTGCATAATTGATCGGAGATGGAACAAGACACTCCATCGACATATACATGCAACAAGGTGCTACCTAAATCCAAAGTTTTTCTATTCCCCATCATTTAAGGTTGATGAGGAGGTTATGGATGGCATTAATACATGTATAGAGAGGATGGTATCTGATGAAGATATTAGAGATGCAATTGTTGACAAGCTGCAGATTTACAAAACTGCAGAGGGGAGACTTTTTTCTTCGTCTCTATGTGTGAAAAGAAAAAGCACTACTCAGCTAGGTAAAAACAAATTGAGTTATTTGTATTTTACTATTTAGTCTTGTTATGTGTAGGACTAGATACTAGAAGTTTAGAATTCTTTCATTTATTCAAGCCTAGTTAACTTACAAAATTATAAATGTTTTATTTGCAAATTTGTGGTGGGAAGTTTATGGTGCAAAAACATCAAATCTTTATAAGCTAGTGATCCGCATTTTGTGTCAGCCATGTAGTGCTTCTGGATGTGAATGTAATCGAAGCATGTTCGAAGTTGTTCACACAAAGGAGCACAACAAGTTGACAACACAACACCTCAATGACATTGTCTTCATGCGATACAATCTTAGTCTTCATGTGAGACAGGTGGAGGGGGCACAAAGTTATTATGCAATTGCCTTGGCTGACATCGATCCATATGATGACTGGATTGTTGATGATGTGGAGTCTATGTTTACTACGGATGAGATAGCAGATTTGGAGAGGGGGATTGAAGAAGCAATAACATCAAGGGCATTAAAAGTTGGTGGGGATCCAGATGATATGATTGCAAATGACGATGTTGGTTTTGCAGAGGAAGAGTCTTAACCTTCCGCTTCCGCAAGACAGCCACAACAAACTTATTTTAAGTGTGTCTAATGAAATAGAATATTATTGATAATTTGATACTTCAAAAGTCGCATGACTCTATGAGCATTGTAGTTTGCAAACTTTGTACTTTGAGTTTGTACTCTTTTTTGGTCAAAACTTAAATAGAAAATATACGTATGGGCCGATGGCATTCTATAGATTTACTTTTCATGTCATTTAACAATGTTTTACATTTATTTTAAGTTAGAACTTAAATTTTTTTTTAAAGTAGCGATAAAGTTGCCGATTAATGCCAAGAAATTGTTGATTCCCAATTACCGAGTCAAAATTTGGCCTGCCGATTAATTGCCAATAACAGTTTTTTGAACGATGGTTGTACTAATTCATTTTTAGTAATATAGCAACTATTTCATCCAAAAAAAAATCTTGACCTCATTAGTGAATCAGGAAGTTTCTGCAAAACACACCCAAAATACACATTTGGGATCGCTTAGTCACATTATTTTGCAAAATTTATATTGCAATTTTAAAGAGGAAAGCAAATGATAAAAGTGGGTTATGAAGCCTTACCATATGAGCAGGTTCAACAATTGGGTGACCCGTTTTCTCTTTGTACATGTCCACAAATGCAACTGCAATTCATTAAAATTGACCTAAGCTTATTGTAATCAACCCATATATAAATATGGAAAAAGAGATAGCATTGACTCACGAAGCATAGAATTCGATTCGTGGCGCCTGGAACCATGGTCTACAATGATCACTGCATCCTGCTCTCTGAAACCAGATTGCTCCTTTCTAATCGCAGACGAGTTCTTACTTGCCATTTGACGGGCATAAACAGGCCTAATTGTTATGTGAAATTGTCTTGGCCTGAAGTGGGTAGATGGAGAAATTGTTTGTCCGCCCAAAGGGAATCCCCTGCTACTGTAAAATGGAATATAAACTCTTCTTCCCAACTGAAATGTACGTTTGTTTCAGCCAAGTCTAAGAAGATGAACTTACCAAGTTGGGACACAAACGAAACTAGCTGACATAATCCCGTACTTGTTATGATCGTTTGGCTGCTATTTCAATTGCTGCAAAGGCAAGACGGAATGGGATTAGATACCAACAAAACCACCACAAAAAAAAAAACCCTTATATCGTCATTTGTCAATTAACTTGGTAAATGTAAATCCACACCAAATCACCAAACTCGGGTGCTTGACCCAGAATTTTTAACCAAAAAAAATTGTATTATTGCGGTTCTCCACCAAAGGTTTAAGCTTCGATATAAAGACTCACAGTATACAGATTTGTAGAAGTGATTCCCATTTCCCTGATGGATTGATCATGCAAATTAAGTAGAACTAACAATCGAAATGTGCGATGGAACTGTGGAAGGGATGTGTAGAAGTAAAATTTGAGGAATTGAAACATTGGTCGAACATGGGTAATGACGCAGGGGATAAAGGGAGGAGACATAAATTGCTGGGATGGAGAACTATTTTACGATACTTTTCTTACACTTAAGGACATGACTAATGTGTTATTTTTGTCAATCGTTTGAAATAGAAAGGGGGTGAGGTGTGTAGGTCGTATCAATTTGTTCATAATTTAGACAAACAACTATCAACATAATTACTTGTTAACATTACAATTTCAACAATGATATCATGTAGTATTGTTTGTGGATAATTCGCGGCAAACCTGTATTTTTTGTGTGCATACATAAGTGTTGGTGTTTGCTTGTACAATCTGAATTTTTTGCATAGTTTTTTCACAAAGGGCAACTTATTTGCAACATAGGGAGAATCATGACACTTGTCAAAAATTCTAACTTTGATGGGTCTGTTTAGTTTTTTTTGTTTTTTTGAAAGATGACAAATTGGGGAAGTTATTTTGACATATCTGTAGAAGGTTTGATCAAAATGTTTTCCATATTGAGAAGAAAAAGAGAGAATATTTCAGGGGAGGTGAATGGATATGATGAAATAAGTATTGAGCAACATGAGTCAACTTAATAAAACGTAGTTTTAAAGCTTAAAAATAACGTTGTAGCACATCTATTTTAGCTATCAAGAGGGGTCATTCATTCAACACCATTAACTTTTACGTTAGTTCATGGGCACCAATAAAAGGGATTTACACAATTGAAAGAAATAGAAAAATATGAGAAAATATGGAAAATATGAGGTTATGTTTTTATTTTTTATTTTTTATTTTACAGGGTCAAGATTTTCAATTGGATGGAATTTAATTTGTTAGATAAGTTGAAGACATGAATGAAAAGATGAAAAGGAAAAGGCAGGAATTAACTATATGCATGTCTCACACATGCTCCATGAATCAAAGTGTTCCTACCCCGATAATATCTGTTATCTAAGCTCCACTTTATCATCTTGATCTTAAAAAATATAAAAATCGGATCAATATTATTTTCTTAAAAGAAAACATAATAAAAATTTCAACATTGATGATAAATTAATTAAACTATTTTATTAATTGATAGGATGAAGGAAAATTACCTTAAACATTTGAACTATATCATCTAAATATGTGGTACCTCGAAGTCCGTGAAGACCATAATGAATGGAATTGAAAGTAAGTGAATGGTGATTTCTGATAAAACCTCAATTTAATCATAATCGTCACTTGGGTGCCTCAACTTAGGATAATGAAGATTTTGTGGCCAATCTATGTAATTAAAAAAAATCTTCCAAACTACCCCCATAAGAGACACTTGTCGCAAATGGATGACAACATCCATGTGGTAGGAAAAATGTGCCCAAATACCGTCAATAACCACCATTGACATAGGTAGGAACATTTTTATATTAAAAGTGGAATATAACATTTCTTGTATATTTTCCAGGAAGAAAAATCATCAGAAGGCGTATCAAATATCATTCACAACATACATTCGTTTAATTTGAATATTCGTGAGAGGACGTGGAAGATTGAGATCCATCAGTAGGAACCCCAATGCCGAAGGAGCTTCTTCCTTCATTTCAGTATTTGCAACACTCACAAATATCCATTTATGTCCTGCTCTTATGGGGAAAAGTTTTGTCTATTATAAAAAATGAGTTCTCCTTTGGTATAGTCATATAAGAAAGCTTCCTTGGTGAAGCATGCAAAGGATGTCCAGCGGAAATAAAGTTATTTTAACATGTTATGTTTTAATTGGTTGTCGGATTTCATGGAGGAATCATTCAAAGGAAGCTCTAACTTGGGTTCATTCGTAAACTCCTCTAATAATACCGACGAAAAACCCACATTGAAGCGGGAGGTCCAATGGATCAGAATCTCTTATCTAAAAAGGATCGTATGGTGCTTTAGTGTCGTAACAAGAGGTCAAGAGTGGGGAGGTGTCATAGGTGGTCATATGAAGACTATAATTATGCTCCATAAAGAGAAAATTGTCGAGGCATGGAGAGTGGGGTAGGTGTAGCAAAAAAGGTGGTGCATACACTATTGCCAATGATATGTACTTTATGTATCAAATTTGGGTGGTGCATCTCACTTATACAACATCTTCTACGTAAATATGTGGAAATGCCCAACTAAAAACTTGGGAGGAAAACACAACCACAACCGGAACGATCATTTTACTGACCACTTTCATCCCTGTAGTGTTGATGCTTTTTGTTGGCATCACACTGTTGTTAACGTTTCCTTTCATCTTTTCTCTCGTCTAAAAATTAATGCTTGTCGCCAGCATATAAAATTGCTTGATACGACCAATTTTGAGCATCATCAAATTGATCGTTGGCAACATGCCCAAATCCTCTCTCTCCAAGTTTGTTATCTTCATGGAAATTGTTAGTCGCAACCCTGATATTTTCCATGTTAGAGATTATTTCTCATCCTAGCTGATCACTGAGTCCACCTCCATTCTTCAATTTTCTGTAAAGTAAAATGTAGAGATAAACAAATCTTGAAATTATATCTAGCTTAAAAATAATGTATATTTGGACAACAATTTTTGGGCAATGATTTTTAAATTTTATTTTTAATTCTAAATTTTTAAAATTATTATCAATATTTATTAATAATAAATTTGATTTAATTAAATATAATCGCAACTATCCAAACCAAATATTTTTTAAAACCACGAGTAATTTTGTTAGGAGGAGGATGACGTCAAACCCATTAAAAGAAACCTGTTAATCTAGAGACATAAGATTGAAACTATTAAATCAGATCATATAATGTCACAATAATAAACAACCCTCTCTTAACGACATGCAAACTAATACTAAACTTACACCTTTAACAATTCTAATAATATCCATTTCATCCTTAATCCTTTCTTAAATTTCCGGTACGATTAAAATTGGCAACTGGGAAGTCGTCTCAAAAAGGACCTTTCTTTAGGACAATGACTTCTCAAATACCCAGAAGTTAGAACTATAGGTAACTTGTTTGAAGACTTCTCTACATGGTACGAGTGTTTAATCCAGTCAATCGTTTAATTGAAGTGGCGAAGATTTTATGTGCGAAGACTATGCAAGTTGTAAGTGGCGGTGTGAAGATTGTTCAGGAATCAGGAATTGTCCACATTTTAATTAATACCTGCCCTGAAATTGATCGTATCAATATCATGGTTTTTTAATAAAAATAAAACACTACAATTTAGACCATCCGATTTTACGTGTGATTTAGACAGTCCGATTATGTGACGACATGGTTGTATCAGACCTAAGAGCTTGTCTTCCCCTTTTATAATTTGGAGTACACCTTCTCTATAATAAGTATTATGATATCAAAATACATAGGTGGAGGTCGTGTAATTATTATGTTAGGTTAAGCAAGTAAACATATTAATCTTAAAATCAATTAAATATTACTTTAGGAGGACCTCATTGACATAAGATTATAGTGTATTAGGGTTTATATGTTGTTATGAACCATGTATACCAATAAGAATGATATTATTTTTTTGAATGAATGAGGATTTTTAAAGCCGTGGAAGAAATTCAAAGAGTCAAACCAAGCCTAAGCAATGTGGGATTAATAGCTAATATATGCAATGGGGGGAACACATTGTTTAACATTGGCTGGTACTTATCTAAAGAGATTTAAACCGTTTCTCTGAGCGGAGGAGGCTTTGATATTTGCAAGTGCGGAGAGGTTTAGGATTGATGTTTGCTTTAGTGGTGGTAGATGCTTCGTAATTTATTATTTGTTATTTTTCTCTCAAAGGTGGGTATATGGTCTTCATCAATACTACTATTTTTTCATCTCCCACGAATCGTGTTACATCACATGATGAATTTTATGTCTTCTCTTGTGTGAAAATAAATGTTTTCCACAATTTTTTAAATAGGCTTTTATCTTTAATGTTATTGTTCAAAATATTTCCTAGGCTAATAACTAATTTTTTATTAAACTAATGACTTTTTTGCTACCTAGTGAAAAGGTGCCATGCGGAAAAATATTTGTTAAGGGCTATACTTTAGAGGATAGTTTTTTTTTTCATAAATGGGCTTGGAAGTTAATGTTTGTCCTCATTTTTCTTCTCATGGTTGGATGTTCAATGTCCATCATGTTCTATAGGCAAGGCCCCAATCTATTCAATGGTGGTGTCATTGGTTTGTCAATAGTATTTATTTATCCATTTTTAAATCAAGGACGAGGATTATGTTATTTTTGTGATTGTTCTTATTTTTGATCTCTTTGTGGGTCCAATTTGCAAATTATCCTTGGTAATCAATGAGGTTTTCTCTTCCTATAATTTTCTATTAAAATTCACTGTGGGCAAGTAAAGAGACTTGTGCTTTGTTTGGTGGTGCTTGCAGGAAGCTGATGAGTGGATTTTTCTTATGTTATTATGCGTTTATGCATCTCTAGAGAAGATAATTTATCGTTGTTGTGAGTGTGTTCTTTCTTTTGAAAGCATGACATAAATCAAGGTGTATATTCATTGCATGTACATGCATTTTTATGCTCAAATTCACCTAACGGTCTACACAATTCAAAAAACTTTTTTTTGTGGTTTTATCTTCATTTTGTATTCAAAGCAAACATTTTTGTGTTCAGATCCAATGAATATATCTCTTTTACATTGTGTTTCGAGAAAGAAATGTAGCAATTGACATGTATATCCCCATGTTTACTCCTTCAAAAAATATAGAGATTGAGTATGTTATTTCTAAAATACATGTACAAGGAAAACAAACAAGTTTAATCTAGCAATTGGATTTTTTAAACCAAGATAAAAATGCAAATAAAATTGAAATCCTTTCCTTCTCTATTTCTAGCAAATAGAAACCCTCGCTTGTTGTGTGTTTGTGAACAAATTTGTCTAGGTCCAAGGAAATAGATGTTGATTCTTGTTTGCAAATTGTAAGCAGGGATTTTTTGAATTTATATAGCTCAAAAAATAAATAATACAATGTCCCTTGGATATATTCAGTGGCTAGACATGTTATGGATGTGTACATGGGTTTTGAGATTGTGGTTTCTATTTTGTACGTGCTTGGGAAAACAAATTAAAAAAATTTATAGTTTTCCTTGTATCAATGGTATATACATTGAATATTATTTAATTGTTATTTGGATTTGTGACGAAATCAAATATAAGTGGGATATATTTGTTTTGTTTATGCAATATTTGTAGAAAATGTGATGTAGGTGCTATGAAATGGATGTAGATGTCTCTTTACAGGATACCCATAAAGATATTTCAAAAAAAATGTAATTTTTTTTAAAGAAAAAATGTTCATTGGAAAAGGGAAAACACTAGCTTGAGTACATGGTATCCTTTTCCCCTGTAGATCTTATTATTGTGTCTAATTTCGGCAAATTCTACATACATGTATATTCCATTTACTTGTGGTAATGGTGTGGATAGGTGATTTGTAGTTTGTAATCACCATTGGAAACCAAGTTTTTGATTATGTAACTTATTCTTCCTTACTAATATAGGTTGTTTATGACTTGAATATATGTTTTGTAAGGTATATAGGTTGGGCCTCTTTGGTGTATATATAAGCTATGGGTATACCTTAGTTGTGTGTCTCTTATACAATGGTTGTCTGCCATTATTAGGACAAATCTCACAGAACAAGGATTTGACAAAATGTGGAATTTAGTACTTTTCTATTTTAAAATAAAAACAAAAAACAAGATTACAAAGGAAAAATAAGTAACATGATATATATTATACCTTCTCATATATCTAGAATGGATGTTCTGCTTTTGAAAAAAATGCATGTAGTGCTTTCGGTGTTATGTGGTTCATGCAGTGTTATTGTGAGGGAAGATGCATATCAATATTCTCTATATTTTTCTTAGATAAGAAAATGTTGTTTTCAAATTGTACATCTTTACTTCGTGTCTATAGTGATAGAAACAAAATACTTGTAAGGTTTTTCATGTGCATGATAAAAAAATGTATAGTGATGCAAAAATGAACTCATACAAATTATGAATGCAAATTATTCTCTGTCATTTGGGACCATCCTTTTTTTTATTGTGAAATAAACTACCATTTGTTTATTATTTATTTGTATACTTTTCTTTTTTTGCAAACACATTATTCAATGAGGTTTCCCTATGCCATTCTTACATTGTATTGGTTTTTGCAACTAATGGTCATAAAGTGACTTGTTTTTAATTCTACTTATATATTCAATGTTGTTTATTTTCATTCATGGTTGTGATTATTTTATTTTGTCTATAATAAATAAATTCACTTGTACAATATATCTTCCTTTAATGTTCTTCTTGTTTTGCTTATGTTATGGTTACTCAATTCCAAGTCCCACTCTTTAAATCGAGATTTAGACAACGAGTCAAATATGCAATGTAACCACATGTTTTTCTATCCATCTATTTTTATTTGCATCCCAATACTTTCTTATTGTACTTGGGATTTGTTAAGCATACAATTGCACATTTGCATTATATGTGTATATTCAATTTTGTGTTTGTTTGCATTCTTTGTAAATAAAAATAATATGGAAATTTTTCTTCTCGTTAAGAAACTTTGTTGTCCCATCTAATCCTATTGATGTGGATAACTATTGACAAGAAAAAATCTATGATATATTGATGTTTCTTTAGCAAAACTTTGTCTTTTTAATGACATTCATTAATTATAGTGTTGATGATTGCTTATTCAATACATTTTTTCTTTTATTGCACTTTTGTTATACTTATTTGAAGTTGCACAAGAGAAAATAGAACATTTCTTGAATTGTTTGTATATAAGTGATCCATATACATTGAGATCATTGTAGTTAGAGTGGGATGGACACACTTTATATGTTACATAGAATCTATGATAATGAAGTATATTTTCACTACATGAAACTCTTCATTGTCTCCAAACTAGATGAATACAAAGTTAGATTGTGGAGTGGAAGTTTTTTTCGTATAATGGTTGGTTAAATGGCTTGACATACCAATATCAGGTTGGTCAGTTACAAAATGATCTAACTATATTCAGTTCAATTCATCATCTCATTTAATTTGTTACCCGTGTCTTTTTCCATGATACAAATCTTCTTTTTGGCCATTATGAACCATTATATTGAAGAAAAAACATTTGTAATTGTGTAACCAAGCATGTGCAGTTATTACCTTCTTGTATGGATATTTATTCTTGTTGGGGGTTATATTTTCTATGCACGATAAATAATATGTTTTTATTGAATTGAACCAAAGAATAAAGAATGTGATGAAATATTGTTTGATTCTAGTTGATGTATATGAAATGAAGCTTTTGATATTTGTTATCTTAGGCAGTATGTAGTGCATTCCTTTCGTAATGCATATTTGTCATAGATAAATAAAGTATTTTTTTGTTTCCAAAACTTTCTTGGGAATGAAGCCACAAAGGATATAACACATATTTCATCTTGGAAAGAATATATTATTAACATGGGCATGCCAATATAGGAAATTCAATATTAAAGGAAATGAATTTCATCAGTAATGGTTTTACATTCTATTTTATTAGAAAATTCAAGTATGTTAATAAAAAACAAGTATTGGTAAAGTATATTCTACATGGCCAAACCCATCGTGCTGACATATAACCTTATGTATTTTGCATTAGCATAAATACCCATAATCCAATAAGTGATTAGTGTCTGTTATGAAGAATACATAATGTTTTTATTTAGAAACTCTCCTCCATATAAAATGTGCAATACGAGGTAGCCAAATCGTTGAAGTGGAGTTTACTCGCTATATACAAATAAACAAAAAACATAGAAAGGTTGTACAAATATAATATTCACTGAACGCGTTCATCATAGTTTCAATGATAAAAAATAAGTAGCACTTGTCAAATGATTAAAGACTCCTCATCATTTCTTGCAAGATAAATTACAAGAAAAAATAGCTTCCAAAACAAGTGAACCACAATAGTCAAATTTTAAAAGTGCATAAAACACGCCCAATTCATATTTACCCATTTTGTATATAGTTTTAATTTAGATTCAATATGATTGCATTCATATAACTAGAAAAAGAAACATATGTTAAATTGACAAAAAAAATTTATTTAATGTAACAACACAACAAAATGTGTTAAATGTTTGTTACAAGTATTTTAACAATGAGATATTACCTAAATTTGCATCACCTAATAACAAAGCCTTTAATTATTTTTTTACCATTTATGGTAGTTCTCTATGATCTAAAAGAAGGGTTAGTTGCACCTAGATTGAAATTCATAAAAAATAGACATTGTTTAAATATAAACCTAAAATTTGGATTAAAGTCACAATGATAAATGTAACATAAAATGTTGATAAAATGAAAATAGCATTTCCATATTACATAGACAACACAAATAGTGTTCATGGAATTAATTCATCATCTAGAATATAAAAGTCTTTTTCAAATAGGAAATGTGTGTAAGTGTTCTTATTGAATTATTTAAAAATATATACAAAAAGGACATTGCATCATATAACAGATGTGCATTTAAATTGGTCTTGGTATCGCCTTATTTGTACCATTCTTGATGATGAAAAAGTGGTTGTTAACCTACTTATGTTAATGAGGCTATCATCATAGGCAATGATGATGAAAATGGTGGTCACACTTTGGTAGATGGATTTACAAATCCAACATATATCCATGCCCTTCAAAGATGAAACTATACAAATTTTTCTATCTGAAGGAAGAAAATTTGTTATCACCAAAAAACAACACCCTTTGATTTGTCATGAATGAATGGGTGAACAATCAATGTTTCTAGGTAACATTGGACTGTCTCTCAATATGTGGGACTTACTACATGAGACAGACCTCTAGAGAAGGTTGGTTCCTCTATTTATTCCTAATGCTAAACTACTCCTACATCTGAGAACGTAACTATTTAATCATATCTAACATTCCAATGGACTAGGGTTAGAAGGATGCATGAAAATGAAATCCTAAACTAACAAGTGGTGATAACACCATAAAAAAGGTGAAGAGAATCTAATGAGGGAAAATGGAGAAGGTAGAGGTCAAACATGAGTGACACATACCCAAAACAAAATTCTACCCTCTATTCTCACATGAGACACAACAGATGAACCTGCAAAGGAGAAATACATGCACAAAATACAACAACAAGAATGGAGAGCCAAGGAAATACAACAAAGCATAAGTCAAGGTTTATAAACACCACAAAACCAAATTTTATTGCTCTCAAAGTATGCACATAACATTATATGTGAAGAAGAAGGCACAAGAACATATTTCCAAGCTCAAAAGGAGGTCTGCAACTCACAGATGCTCAAGGACAATTTTGGCATGGTGCCTTTACATTTTAGAACGTCCTCTTTTTAAAAATGGGAGATTTTACACTATCTAACAAAATGGGAGAAATAGAGGACAGAAAATAGAAGGAAATTTAGATTTCTTCCTTTAACCACCAACAAGATGCATTGAATGTCTGAAAATAATAATGGACACCTTGTCAAACCCATTTCCCCATGTCATATTGCTTGCTAGAGAAGCCAAAGGTGTCATACATCATTAAATACAGGTGGTTGAGCTACCTAAACTATCCTTGTCAGGTCTATGACCTTGTCAAACATCCCTGGAAACCTGACACATTGATAAGACCTTCGGAACTTTGACCTTGATTCACACCATGGGAAACCTGAAACACTGTCAGGAAGTTATGCCTGTCGAGCACCTTGTAAATTCCGATACAAGGGAGGAGCACCTTTCGGAAATTAGAAAGTAGTCAGCATGAGATATATTAACCTGCTTCGATGTCGTTGATCTCCAAAAACCTAACACATTGAGGACCGTCAAGTTTCAAAAGCGGGATGTATATAACACGGAACATGCATTTGGGTTGCGATGTTTCGATGTAAGTGTAGACACCTAAATTCAGTATCTATACCCTCATTGTCTGCATGTGCATATTTTATTCTATTCATCCCCCTTATTTAATCAAATTCCCTCTTAATTAATTATCCCCCTTAATTAATTAAATTCCCATCACCTTTAAGTCTTATTTTATCAACATCAATTAATTAATTAATTAATAATGCCCTAAGCAGCTTTCCATTTTGGAAAGCTTTTATTCTAAATCTACACCTATGATTTTCCCTATACTTTTCCAACCTATCTCCACTGCCAACTCATCTACACCTCATCCCTAAATAACCCCTTCCCACCTAATGCTTTAAAGCATTCGACCACCTCCAAAAAGACAAGAAATCATGCCAAAGGCAGGAAAATCCTCCCATTAAGGAAAATTTCCCCATGATCGGGGGCGACCTAGCCTAGTCGCCATCAACCCTATAAAGCCAAACACTTTCTTTTCATTCATCATCAAATGCAAGCAAGAATCCAACAGCTCTCTTGTAACCTGTGGATAATCCTTCACCCCTGAACAGTCTATAATCCATTACAGACCTCTCAGACCTCTTTGAACCATGCATGTGTCAATCGTGATCGGTATTTTTGTGAGATTGTCATCATTTTACATTACTTTAGTCAGCTTTATCACATTGTCTTGGTATTTCTCATATTTAACCTTTTGCATGTTTAAAACATTAGCAGCATAGCTCACAACTTTATCATCAACTTCTTTTTGCAAATCTATACTTGTAAGTTGCTCATCTGGCTTGCCTTTCCTCGGCCTTATCCTTCTCTTTCACAGTTTTCATCAACCCTGACAAGTCATCATCAACTTGGCTTTAGTAGTCCTTACTTTCTGTTCCAGAGCCATCCTTAGCCCCTGCATGTGTGTATCCTCTATTCCAATTTGTTAAACTCTCACCCAATCTCTCTGCCACAACAAAATTAACTTGTTTACACCCTAGTCATCGTCAACCAGAGTTTTGGTTTCATTCCCTCCCTTTAAACTTGGTTTTTAGTTGTTTTCTTGGTTTCTATTCCTTTAGATATCCTCTGCAAGTTGACTCCAGAATCTTCATACTTCTACAACTTTTAGATTGCATTCAGATCCTACTCAGTCTGCATAGTTTTATTATTTTCCTGATCTAGTCTCCCAAGTCGTTGTCGACCTAGACTGACACATAGTCTGGGTCGCCACTGACCCAGACCAGGTAACACTTATTTTATAGTTATTTTAATTAAATCAACTTCAAATCCATCTTAATCAGTTCTATATTCAGTGTTGTTTTTGTTTCTGCATGTTATCCACAGTACTTGTTTTATTTCATCCTTTCTAAACAAATGGGGGTTGACATCCACTGGGGAAGTTAACGCTTCTCAGGTTTTCTTTGTTGGGCATCCCCTGCCCAATCATCTAATCAAAATCATTTTCAGTCTTACTTGCAAATTTCATCTGATTTGCAACAATAAGGATCCAACAGCCATCGTGCGCTCGTATCATCGTACATCCGAGGTAACATATACCTTCCATCATTTTTGAGTTGCTAGTTTCTTTAGTAGCTAGTATTAACTTCATTATGAACGATAAATTTGGACAACAATAAACAAGTCCCAAAAACTAAAAAAAAAGGTTGGAACTGGCTTGATGTTTTTCATGTTAAGAAACCCGAAACAAGGTAAGTTGGGGTTCGGGGGTGAAAATATGTGACATAGAACATGTAATTAGGTCGACATGTTATGATGTATGAAGGACCTGAAAACATGACACAAAGGAAGATTTTCAGGTTTTGGAAGTGGGAAACATGTGATAGATAACATGTAATTTCCCTGATATGTCATGATGTAAATGAAACCTGAAAATCAATTTTTTTGAGAGAATTCTATTGAATTTTAAATTTTTAAAATCAACTATGAATTTTCCTAAGTCCAGAAATGGGGTTGCAAGCTGTCAAAATATCTGAGGGTGGGTATTTTAGATAATAGTTTGACATCTCAATGGAGTAATCTTCCTGTTAGATGAAGATATCAGGGGCCTTGAAGCATCTATTGGGCATGGAGTCAGTCCAAAAACTTTGAAAGATTATATGAATCTAGAATATTCAACAATAAAAAATACCATAAAAATATATATATAAACAAGAAAATCATACATGATCCAAAGGGAAACATGCACAATATGCACAAGCACTTGTTTTGCTGAAAACAAACCTACACTAACCTACTCTAACAAGACAGAAAGGGAGATAAACAAAACCTGATACAGATAGGGAGAAGTAGTTTCCCTTTCTTACAAATTGTAGCCATGTAATTAATCTGGCAATGAACATAGCCTTTAATGAGAGTGGAAATTTGTTTTGCAAATGGTTTTGCATCCCATTCTTCAAGGTATCAACAAAAAATAAATATAATACCTCTTTAGTTGCTCTACATTTATTTGAAGGCGTTGAAGTTGATCTTTGGCACATTGTAGCTCTTCCACATGCTCTGAAGTGAGCATGATCGGTTATAACTCCTTGGGTAGATCTAAACTAGCCATATATATTATTGGGAGAGGAATGATCCTCTGATTTTTCCCATCTTCTTTGTATGTAACCCCATGAATGGAGATACAAGGATTTCTCTTCTCATTTCCTTGGATGTTTGCAAACTAATTTGTGCTATGATTTTGTATAAACACCCTTGTTTCCACAATTGTATTTTGATTTTCTTCGAAGAAGAAGAAGTGTGAAAACTTAAACTTATCACCCATGATGACCTCTGATTTGGAAATGGTGTTATCATCTTCCTCCTTTTCCTCATCATCAAACACAAACTTTGAAAGATCAAACTCCTCTTGTTCCTCATGAGGTTTGTTTTGGGAAATAAGTTCTTATTTAGTGCTCTCCTCCAAATCCAATTTTGTAAAAAGAAGTAAGGAAGGATATGCATTCACTGGAATTTCTTTCTCCTTTTCAATTCCAAGGGATACTTTAGTAACAAGAGGCTATTTGTGTTGTAATATGAATGGTGAAACTACAAAAGTAGTGATTTTAATGGGCTCTTCCTCACCAATGAAATCTTCCAAATCTGATAAAAAATCATTCTCTCCATGATCAAACTCTGTATAACACTCCCCTTGGATCTCATCTTCCTTGTGCTCCTCTTCTTTTGTAGTTAATTTATCCTCCACTTCTAATTTTTCAAGATGATATAAAACAACAACCTATGTGAACATGGTGCCATCATGCACACTACATTCAGAGAAAAGAGATTGTTGTTCATCTTCTTCTCGTGTTCTCTCTTCTACAAAATCAACCTCCACCTCATGTTCTTTAGTCCCAACCTCTGTTAAAGGTTTAATCAGCTGTGGCATCTGATTGGTTTCAAACTTTGAACACTGATCCTTCAAGTTCTGCAAGAGTTGTTCTCTTCTATTTTCTTCAAATGGCTTCCCTCCCTGACTAATTTTTTTATTTTTTTATTCCCAAAATGGATTTGGGAATGTAAGAGGAGGGGTGGGATGGGCTTCAACATGATTTTGCAATGGTCAAGTAATGAGGGGGAGGGTGCAAAATCTTCTTCTAAAGGAGAGGGAATGGAAGGATAATCCTTGAGAAAGAGGAATTTTGACCTTGGGATGAGGTGGTTAATAAGATATAGGCATTGGATACTGATAGGGAAGGTAATTGGGGACATCCCATTATTAGGGATCCTTAACCTTATGCTCATTATCTTCTAATGCCTGAAAAGATGTAATAAAATCCACCATTTGAGTGAAAGACTCATTCATTACCTCAAGACTTTGTTGTGAGATAAACCAACTAGGTATAGGACCTCCCCATGGATAGGGCTTCCTAAAACCAGGTTATTTAGCTTGCAAGATTTGTAGTTTCTCATTTATAACCTGCAAGATATGCTCCATATTTTGAACCTTTCTTTCAAAATCATCTTTAGGTGTAGAATAACCTCCAAATTCCACATATTATCGTTCTTGGCCATAAAAATGATATGGATGTGTGGTATAATATCTTGAAGATGGATTTTGAAAGGATGGAGGTAGATTTGAATGTCCTTGTCTCCGAAAATGAGAAAAATGAGAAAATGAAGTTATGACTGCACAACTTCATGGGAAAGAGAAATGAAATTATGAAAATAAAGGAAATGGTCTGCTAGATGAAAAAATGGGTTGGTTAGACCCGTGGAGTCACTAAATATGTTAATAAAATGCCTCCAAAGGCTTAACTTTGACCAAACACACATCAAACTTAGAAAAATAGAATATAGACTAATATGTTGTAATGGAACAACTACAAAAGATACAACTTCAAATTTTTCCCATTGGGCGTGCTAGAATTGTTATCAACAAAAAACAACACCCTCTGATTTTTCATGAATTGATGGATGAACAATCGATGTTTTTGGGTAACATGGGATTGTCTCTTAACTTGTGGGACTTTCTACTTGAGATAGACCTCTAGAGAAGGCCGGTTCCTCTACCTACTCCTAATTCTAAACTACTCCTATAGATGGGAATACAAATATATAATCCTATCTAACATTCCAATGGACCAGGGTTAGACAGAGAAAGGGTTAGAAGGATACATGGAAATCAAATACTAAGCTAACAAATGGTGATAACACCAGAAAAAGGGTGAATACAATCGAATGAGGGAAAAGGGAGAAGGAAAATGGAGAAGAGAGAGGTTAGACTTGAGTGAAACATAACCAAAACAACATTCTACCCTATATTCTCACATGAGACACAACAAATGAACTTGCAAAGGATAAATACATGCACAAAATACATCAAGAATGGAGAGGAAATGAAATGCAACAAAACATAAGCCAAGGTTGAGAAACACCACAAAACCATATCTTATTGCTTTCAAAGTATGCACATACCATTGCATGTGTGTTATAATGTAATATTAAGTGCCTTTAAATCTTATTTTATGATTAAATAATTCAAAATAGTTATATTCTTAATTATTTAATATAAAATTTGTGCTTATGTTTAATTGGTTAATTAATAACTAATTTATATTAAATTCGAGTGTTGTTTATTCATATCCCGTCACTTGATATGGTTTGTGACCCATGGGGTCAAATAAATATGACCATGGGTCATATTGGTTATTCATCTCGGGTGAATGGTTTGGAGAGAAGTGAGGGAAGGAGATTTACTGGACTGTAAAATATTGTTTCTCATAAATGGAAATTTCTCAGTTTGACCATGGCTTTTCCCCCTTGGGGATTTTCCATGTAAAATCTATGTTCACTGTGTTATTTTCTTTGCTTTTTTATTTATTTACTTATTCATATTAATGTTTGATTTGAATATTAATTAAATATGGTTTAATATCCTTGTCCTAACAATGTGAAGAAGAAGACACAAGAACAAGTTTCCTAGCTCAAATGGAGGTCTATAACTCACAGCTGCTCACGGACCATTTTGGCATGGTGCCTTTACATTTTAGAATGTCCTCTCTTTACAAATGAGAGATTTTACATTATATAGTAGAATGGGAGAAAGAGAGGAGGGAAAATAGAGGGAAATTAAAATTTCTTCCTTCAACCACCAACAAGATGCATTGAATGTCTGAAAATAATCATGGGCACCCTATCAAACTTATTTCCCCATGTCACATCACCTACTTGATAAGCCAAAGGTATCATAATTCACTTAATAGTGGTGGTTGAGCTACCATAACTACCCCTGTCAAGTCTATGACCATTTCGAACATCCCCAGAAACCTCACGCATTGATAAGACCATCAGAACTTTGATCTTCTTTCACACCATGGGAAACTCAAAACAATGTCAAGAAGCTATGCCTATCGAGCATCTTGCAGAGTTAGACACAAGGGATGAGCACCTGTAATAAATTGAGAAGTATTCAACGTGAGAAATGCTAACCTGCTTCAATATCATTGACCTTTGAAAACCCGACACACTGAGGACCACCGGGTTTCAAAAGTGGGATGCACATAACACATAACATGCATTTGGGTTGTGCTATTTTGATGCAAGAAAGTCCCGAAAACCTAAAACAAAGGGAAAATTTGGCTCGATGTTTTACATGTTAAGAAACCTGAAACAAGGAAATTCAGGGTTCGGGGTGGAAAACATGTGACATGGAACAAGTAATTGGGTCGACATGTTCTGATGTATGGAGGACCCGAAACCCTGACACAAAGGAAGATTGTCAGGTTTTTGAAGCAGGTAACATGTGACATATAACATGTAGTTTCCTTGACATGTCCCGATGTAAATGAAACCTAAAACCCAAATTTTTTGAGAGAATTCTAGAAAAGTTAATTTTTTTGAATCAACTATGAATTTTCCTATGTCTAGAAATGGGGTTGTTGGTTGTCAGAATAGCCTAGGGCGGGTATTTTAGACAACAAAAATCACTTGGCATTTTTCAATACAATTTTTCAAAACAAATGAACTTCCTAACTCTTTTTTGGGAGCCTCGTGTAGAGAACACTAATCAAGCAAAGATCATATTAAAAATTTATGCAATGAAAAATATTGCATTTTGATAATCATTTTGTGTATCTTATCACTGATATTTTTTTCAAAGCAATTGAAATTATCATTGATAAAGTAGTTAGTTTTATGTGAGTTTGAATCACAAAAGACCAACTTGATGGATGTAAAATAGTGGCAAAGGATGTCAAATACAAGCCAAATTTAGTAAACATAATAAATCATGATATTTGGTATGCTAAATTCAAAAATATGAATATCCCATGACTACTTATAACAATTAAGATGTCCATTTTCCATGATATTGAAATCAGACCCTCCTATGTTTTTTTTGTTACTTTCTCAAATGTATGAGAATTGTAAACATCACCTTTCAAGTGTACTAGAAAAATTATATGATCTTCACAACCATTATGATTTTGCATTAAATTCATATACTCCTAATTTTCACGATGCCAATTTCCTTATGAGAAATGATCTTATAAGTTGTACATGTTACTATTGAATTCTTTGAAATTTTATTGTTTGTGCCAAGAACATGTATTTTTTTGGGAAAATTATTGTTGACTATTTTTAGGTCATTGGATTCCAAAACAAAGTCAACATGAATAGTCATTGGTTATTCATTTCTAGACAAGTACATAATCTATGACATAGATATGTTTTCTCTAAACACTACGAAATTGCATCACCACCACCATACATAAATATAAACAACCAAAATACATAAGAATATGTTGTTGAAAATGAAAAACCTATTTTTATTGTACTTGAACATATTTTTTTGAGATCCTTTTTGATAATTTGAACTTGAATGAAATTGAATCCAAAGAAGTAATAGAAAACACATTAAAAGAACTAAATAGTGTTCTCAAAAAGACAACCATCAAAAATTTGGAACAACAAATTTTCAAGATCGATATCACTAAAAAGTAAACACATATGCAAAATATATTCTTAATGCATCCGAATGCAACAACTATTTATTACAGTTTGTACATGATAAAAATGGCACTTCTATTATAAAAAAAAAAAAATTATATGCGAAGAGAATCAAACCTTGTATTTTGATGGTTTTTATATGATATGTAAGCTTGGAAATGAAATTCTTCATTATAAACATATGTTATTTTTAAAAAATACATATAATCCTCTCCATTCCATTGAGTACAATAAATTAATCAATGCATTTCCATCAATGCTTCTTGTTTGGATGAGCATACTTTTATCTTGCTCAACCTAAACATCACATATGTTTGCAAGGCTTAATGGTCAACCGACCAATGATAAATCCTCCCTTGAAAGTGGTAAACAACTCATTAGTTGGATGACTAGCCATCCTTGCAAACATATGTGATAGATAGGTTCTTCCCTTTTATCCCAAAACTCCAGTGCTACTACTTCAAGACCTTGATCAACCAAAAAATGCTTTGCATTGATCTGTCATAATTTACTACCTTTCATAGTCAATTTATCTCAAAAACATTGTCTTGTTGAATTTTTTTCTTCATAAAAATATAATGGAATTAAAAAATTCTCATGAAAAAAGTTACATGTCAACACTGTGTTAATTATAATAAACATTTAGAAAAAAACTAGTACAAAGAGAGACTTTTGTTGTATTTCCATTCGTAACAAAGGAATAAAGTTATACAAATATTTGTCAACATGGAGATATGCATATGTATTCCATTAAAGTATCATTAAACAAAATGATTCAATATTTTTTATGACATTAACTCAAAATTAAGTAATATGCATGTGAAACATTATAGGAAGTGGAGGTTGGTTTCGTTAATGTTATGAAAGAAATGTCATAACTGAAACCAATCAAGACATTGAATGAACAATATGACATACATCTTGATATTCCTTTACATATTTCAATTAAATCAACAAACAATATACAACCATTAAAAATTTGTAAGCATCCAATTACAACGGATAATGCAACATACTAAAAAACGTATAAGAGTGTTAAACAAAAAACAACAACAAATAATAAAATAAATTGCAATGAAAAAACATGTTGACCTTGTAAAACCATTATTTATTATTTTCACAAGGGGCATAGTTACAAGAAATATATTCACATTGAATTTGATTTTTGAAAATTTGACTCTTATATATAATATCTCAATTAATAGTAGTGATTTGAAATCAAATACCTGATTTTGGCCTTTGCAATAAAATTTATGTATAATGCAGGTGGTGTAACAATGCATTCTAATTTTCTATAAAAAAATTGAAATAATTCCTTTAATTTGTAAAAAACTAGTACATATTCAAAACAATAACAAGAACTAAATCTTTTTCTTATATGAAGTTTTCCTTATATTTGGACAATTATTATACTTTACGATATATAAAATTCCTTTACTCAAATCTAGATTAGGGTAGGAAATATGATACATATATTTAGATTATTAAATTATTAACTGAATATTACCATTTAAATCAGACTAAACATATATAACAATTTGTAAGATAGATCAATTAGAACATGTGTTAATCGTAGTAAATCATGAGAAGTTAAGTACACTTAGCTATTTGACTAAATTGGGAGATGGTATGGGTGTGACATAGTAATCAGCTAGATGGAAATTTCTTGAAGGTGTTTTATCTCTATAATTTTGGCCTTGCATAACTTGTTGGGATGAAACTTTTATTTTCTCCTAGACTATAGGGTCATTTTTTCCTTGTTTGATGGTTATGTCTAGGAAGTTGATGGAGATATACAAGTGTAATATGATATGTTATCACTTATTTGGTCTCACAAATGTGTGAAACCCTTAGGAATCGACTAAAATGGACTAAAACCCTAACCATGGGTAAAACCCTACAAAAAATAGTGTTTAGGTTAAATCATAATCTATACACTGCATATGTCGGCATTATTCTAAATAGGCCTCAAACTGTATGAATTTATCCACCTAGAGATATAATATTGTGTGGATGAAACTACATTTCATAGCACAATCACTTGATAATGCTTTATAACATGGCTTGTTTTATTTTTTCTTGATTTTGATTTGAAGGACTTTGGCTTGGGAAACATGACTGGTTGGAGATGATACATACACGAGGGACTGTTGATTTATTGTATAGTCAGACATAGGGGACGTGGAAGAAGATGGAAGAAGGGGAACATTGGGAATGGATATCCTTTGCCAACCTAAATGAGACTCTTCTCAGCTAATATGGAAATGTAAAATTCCTAAGGAAGAGTGTTTCCTCCTAGATCTTGGATCAATACAACCAAATCAAAATCCAAGGACCTCAAATCAAACAATAATGCCATACCTTGTGAGGGTCTGAATTCTTGAGGAATTATGTGCCAAGTCATTGTGAATCTGATGTTGAAGCCTTAGATACATTCCATTGAATCCCGATGTATTGTACTGAGATGTTCCATGAGAGGAATGACATCTACATTCTCCTTGAACTAGTTGTAGAATTGTTTTCCCAGCTGATCCCATGTGGAATGTATTGTGACGCCAAACTGTTGTACCAATTTCTCACTTTACCTCTGAATGATGAAACCAGAAGTCTGAGGAAAATGTTCTCTTATATGATATTGTGAATGACACAATGGTTGGCTATATCTTGTATATGATCAATAAGATATTGATCTCCATTTCCTTGAAAGAGAGGCAAATTTATCAGATTTATTTTGGGGATATCATTCCATTGCTACAAATGAAGGGGAGGGGAACTGAAATGAGAGAATGGAGAAGCTCCATGAAGAGCCATGGATGAAGTGGAAACATGAAAATGAATGGAAGGGTGGAAGGGAAGGAAGAAATGGATGAAATGATGGAGGGAAAGGTTTTCAAATGAGATAATGGGTTGATTAAATCAATGGAGTCACCAGACATTCTTGAAAATGCCTTTAAATGTTGAAATCTCACCAAGAACACATCCACTTGCTAAAATGAAAATGTAAAGTGCTTCAATCTCTATCCCAACAGGTGTGCCGAAACTATTGGGAAGTGAAGGCACCAAGGTGACAAGGATACACACCATTGAAATATAAAACTTTTAAATCTAGTCCCACTGGGCATGCAAAAACTGTTGGTGCTCAAAATTGCACCCTTCCCCGAGTCATAGAAAATATGGGATTTGAGGCAACATGGGACTATATCTAAGTTGTGGGACTTGCAATGTGAGACAAACATCTATAGAAGGTTCATTCCTATACCTATTCCTAATGCTAAAACTACTCCCAAGGAAGGAAATGCAGTTATCTAATCATATTCTATAATTCCAAGGGACCAGGGTTAGAAGGAGATGCAGGAAAAGGGAAATCCTAAGCTAAAAGGGTGATGATAGCACCATAAAAGGGGGTTGAGATCTCTCCATAAGAGGAAGGAAAGGGAAAACAAATGTAGAGAAGGAAGAAAAATGTTCCACAGATCAAGAACCATGCAGCTCCACTTGCCCACACATTGAAAACAAAACAAAAATGGAAATTATAAGCAAGAGATACACACAACATGCCATAAACAAGTAGAAATGCAAGAATACAAATAAAATGATCTATAGAAGTTAAATGTGCCACAAAACATATTATATTGCTTAAAATATGCACAATTCCATTACATTCATGGAGGAAGACGAGAACACATTACAGAGACCAAATTCGAGGTTTGGAACTCATGGGAAGTCAGCCACCATTTTGGCATGTGCCGTTATAACAAAAAGTGTTGAACTCCTTCAAAATGAAATATTTTTACAATATATAGATCAAGGAAGAAAGAGAAGAGAAAAAAGAGAGGGAAAAAGATAAGATTTGATTTTTTTATTCATGAAAATATTTGTCTTTCCCACAACATGGCTTATAAGTTGTTAGATGTGCCTCCCTATATTTGTTTTTATATGTAGAATAAGGAAGGAGGCCCATACTTCATCAATCTGGGTGGTTGAGCTATCTGTAACTGTACGTTAATCTTAAACTATTTTCCCACTTTTCCACCTACCAAATTCCACCAAAATTTGATTTTGATGATGCCAAATTGAAGGGCTAGAGGAGACCTTTTCAATGATATATATTTTGCAAGATTTGGAGCTCTGGATCGAAAGATACGAGCATTTGAATATTTTCCTGTCAGGATGAAGAGGAATGTGACACGTGGAAAAATTTGATTTTTTCGTGGATTTCCTCTGCCTACATATACATTACTTTTCCCTTTCCATGTGTCAGTATTTGGTTGGTTCATGAGGTCAGGATTTGCTTTTCTGCATTATGAGGTTACTGTGTAAGTCTATTCCATTATGAGATGTGAACCAATAAGAAAATTACATGCTCCTTCGTAGTGTCAGACTGTTCTTTAACTTTGATTATCCATCACGAAGCATGATCCAATAGGAAATATCCACGCTTACTTCACAATTCACCTTTTCTATAAGAACACATGCCAATAAGAATGTTCCACGCTTCTTGCAATTTAGAACTTTGATAATCCCTTTTGACCACTGTGAAATATTATCCAATAGGAAATCTCCACGCACCTTCCCTATGTGATACTTTGATAAAATTGACTGACAATCCGTAAAATGCGAGCCAAAGAGAAAGGTCCATGCTTGTTTTGCAATGTTGCGGTATTAAGCTCTCTTACCTTCATACTTTCCTTTCATTAGTTGTTGCTTTGCATCGCAACTTCATCTCTGGGTAGAATTCAAATAATTGGCTCCATAGAAAAGTTTTCATGTACCCACCTTGACCTGTCAGACCACCTGGACCTGAAGCCTTATAAAACTTGGTCTATTCTACGAACTTGAGGTCTACAAAATGGATCTTCTTTGAAGTTCTTTGGAATGGTGACACATGTCTCTTCTTGACTTATTGACTTGGTTGTTTCTGTAGACCCGATGGAATTATCCATTGTGACTCATTTTGGGAACTTGGATTCTTTGAAATCTGAATGTTATGAAGGGACCTGGAATCCTGCCATGTGTTCACTTCTTTATAGAGAAAATTGATACCAAATGAATTTCATGTAGCCTTTTAAACATAACCCGCTAATGGATTAGCTATCCCCTCCTCGCAGGCATTTGAATTGCTAGGCGGTGTAGACTTTTGACAATCATTATGAGGTATGTTAGGATTTTAAATGGCTAAGTCCATTTATAATCATTTATCCAAATTAATTCAAGGGGAGTTAATTTGGGATAACAGTTTGACAACCTCTAGGGGACATCTGCATGCTAGATAAAGAGACCATTATCCTTTATGCATCTATTAGGCATGGAGTCGAGCCCAAAACATTTAAAAACGGATATAGAATTTGAAAATATATCTCCCGGATCTATTATGAACTTAGCATTGAACTGGTACTACCTAAAAATGATATGTGGAGCTCTAAATAAAGCTCAAAAATTTCTCTAACTATCTGATTTCACCATGAAACTTTCTCTACCTTCCAAAATGGATTGACTTGATCTCATGGGATATGAATAAAAATTGGAAATTACCCAATTTATCTGATTTGGCCCTGAAATTAACTGTGCACAACAAAAAAATCCCACAAAAATATATACAAACATGAAAATCATACATGTCCCAAGTGGAAACATGCAGAGTGTGCACAAGCACTTCTTTTGTTGAAAACAAACCTACCTACTCGACTCTAACCAGAGGCAAAGAAAGCTAAACAAAACTTGTAATAGTTTGGGAGAAATAACTTCCCTTTCTTACAAATTGAGACCATGTATTTGATTTGGCAATGAACATGGCCTTTAATAAGAGTGAAAAACTGATTTGAATATGGTTTTCCACCCTTTTCATCAAAGTATTAGTTGGAAATGGAAAAAATACCTCTTTTAGTTATTCTTCATTTGGATTTGAGAGGTATTGCAGTTGATCCTTTGGTACACTGTAGCTCATTCTCATGCTCTAAAGTGAGCATGATTGGTTGCAACAATTTCTTTGGCTCCAAGCTATCTAGATACATGATTGGGCATGGAAATTTTGAAACCAATGGGTTGATCCTTGTGATTTTCCCATTCATTTGAAGCTCTATCCCATAGATGGGATCATCATGCAGAATTTCCTCACAAAGGAAATTGTTTACAGACTGGATTATGCTCTATTTTTCCTCTACAAATAACTTTACCTCCTCTAAAACAACCTCCTTATGAGTCTAACTGAATTCCTTTTGTTGTTGGTGCCCTCTTTTGTTCACTTTTCACAATCTCATCTTCCCAATCAGAGTCATACCATTCTTTGACAGTTCTACAATCATCATACATAGTAAGACTAGTTGGAGATGATACATACATGAGGGACTGTTGATTTATTACACAATTAGACATAGGGGATGTGGAAGAAGATGGAAGAAGGGAAAAATGGGATTGGATATCCTTTGCCAGCCTGAATGAGACTCTTCTTAGCTAATATGAAAATGTCAAATTTCTGAGGAAGAGTGTTGCCTCCTAGAGCTTGGATCAAAATAGCCAAATCAGAATCCAAGGACCTCAAATAGAACAAGAATGCCATACCTTGTGAGGGTGTGAATTCTTAAGGAATTTTGTGCCAAGTCCTTGTGAATTTGATGTTTAATTTGAGATATAGTCCATTCGAATCTTGTTATATTGTATTGAGATGTTCCATGAGGAAAATGACATTTGCATTCTCCTTGAACCGGTTGTAGAATTTTTCTCCCAACTGATCCCATGTGGAAATGGATTGTGAAGCCAAACTGTTATACCAATCTCTTGTCTTTACCATCTAAATGATGAAACTAGAAGTCTGAGGTAATTTTTCTCTTCTATGATCTTATGAATGGCACAATGGTTTGATATATATTGTATATGATCAATAGGAGATTGATCTCCATTTCTTTGAAAGAGAGGAAAATTTATGAGGATTTTTTTTGGGGATATCATCCCATTACTACAAATGAAGGCCAAAGGAACTTAAATGAGAGAATGGAGAAGCTCCATGAAGAGCCATGGATGAAGTGGAAATATGAAAATAAATGGAAGGGTGGAAGGGAAGTAAGAAATGGATGAAAGGATAGAGGGAAAGGTCTGTAATTAGATGATGGGTTGATTGAATTAGTGGAGTCGCTAGATTTTCTTAAAAATGCCTCCAAAGGATGAAATCTCACCAAGACACACATCAAACTTGATGAAATGAAGATATAAATTGCTTCAATCTTTGTCCCCTCGGATGTGCCAAAACTATTGGGTAGTGAAGGCACCAAGGTTGTAAGAATACACTCTAGTGAAATATAAAGCTTTCAAATCTATTCCCATCGGGCATGTTAAAAATGTTGGAGCTCAAAATTGCACCCTACCTTGAGTCATAAACAACTCGGGATTTTGAGGCAACATGGGATTGTCTCCAAGTTGTGGGACTTTCACTATGAGACAGAACTCTAGAGAAAGTTGGTTCCTCTACCTATTCCTAATGTTAAACTACCACTAAGGAAAGAAATTTAACTATCTAATCCTCTTCTATAATTCCAAGGGATCAGGGTTAGGAAGAGATGTAGGAAAAGGGAAATCCTAAGCTAAAAAGGTGGTGATAGCACCAAAAAGGGGGCTTGAGCTCTCTCCACAAGGGGAAGGAAAGGGAAACAACATGGTAGAGAGGGTAGAAAAACATGCCATATATTAAGAACCATATATCTCCACTTGCCCATGCATTGAAAATACAACAAAATGGAAACTGTAAATAAGAGATACATACAACATGCCAAAAACAAACAAAAAGGAAAGACTGCAAATAAAATGAGCTAGACTAAACAAATGTGCCACAAAACAAATTCTATTTCTTAAAATATGCACAATTCCATTACATTCATGGAAGAAGATGAGAACACATTTCAGAGACTAAATTCGAGGTATGGAACTCATAGTAAGTCGGCCACCATTTTGGCATGGTGCCGTTACAACAAAGAGCACTAAAATCCTTCAAAATGAAATATTTTTACAATATTTAGATCAAGGAAGAAAGAGAAAGAGTAAAAAGATAGGGAAAGAGATTGGATTTTATTTTTTCATTCACGAAAATCTGTCTTTCCCTGCAACACAACTTCTAATATGTCAAATGTTCCTCCCTATGTTTGTTTTTGTGTGTAAAAGAAGGAAGGATGCCCATACCTCATCAATTCAGGTGATTGAGCCATATGTAACTGTATGTTAATGGTCAAAAATATTTTCCCCTTTTCTTCCCACCAAACATTAAGAAAATTTTGATTTTGATGATGCTAGATTGAAGGGATCGAGGAGACCTTTCCAACGACATAGATTTTGCAAGATTTGGAGCCTTGGATCAAAAGATATGAGCATTTGAATATTTTTGTGTCGGGATGAACATGAACGTGATACATGGTAACATTATATTTACTTGGGGATTGCCTTTTCCTACATGTATATTTCTTTTCCTTTGCAATGTGTTTTCCTTTGGTTAGTTCATAAGGTTGGGCTTTACTTTTCTACATTATGAGGTTTACGCACAAGTCTGTTCCATTATGAGATACGAGCTAATAAGACAATGCCATGCTCCTTCGTGGTGTTAGACTGTTCTTTAAATTTGATTGCCCATCGTGAAGCATGAGCCAATAGGAAATATCCATACTTACTTCGTAATTCACCTTTTCTATAAGAACCTTGTCAGAGTGTGAAACACAAACCAATAAGAATGTTCCATGTTGTTCACAATTCATACCTTTGATAACCCCTTCTAATCGCTGTGAAATATTAGACAATAGGAAATCTCCACACACCTTCCTTGTGCCAAAATTTAATAATCTTAGCCAAGAATTCGTGAAATGTGAGCCAATGAGAAAGATCCATGTTTGTTTTGTGATGTCACAGTGTGAGGCTCCCTTGTCTTCATGTTTTCCTTTCCTTTTTTGTTCCTTCGCATCGCAAATTCATCTATAGGTGGACTTAAAATTGTTGGCTCCATATAAAAATTTCCATGTGTATGCCTTGACCTGTTAGACCACCCATACCAAATACCTTATAAAACTTGGTCTATTTTGTGGACGTAAGGTCTGCGAAATGGATTTGACTTGAAGTTCACCGGAATGTTGACACATGTCTCTTACTTTAGCTTGGAAGTTAGTTGAGTTAACTTGTTGACTTGGTTATTACTCAGACTCGACAAAATTGTTCGTTGTAGCTCATTTTGGGAACTTGAAGTCCATGAAACTTGAATGTTATGAAGGGACCTGAAATCCCACCACATGTTCATTGTTTTAATGGGAAAAATGACTACTAAATGAATGCCACTCAGTCTTTTAAATACAACCCACTAATGGATTAGTTATCCTCTCCTCACGAGCATTTGAATTGTTAGGGGATGTAGACCTTTAATGGGTGCTAGGAAATGTGTCAGGATTTTAAATGGCTAAGTCCATTTAGAATAAGCTATCCAAATTAATCCAGGGGGAGTTAACTTGGGATAACAAGTAATAAGACACTTCAGGTGCAAGTGGGTTATGAAGAAACTTATTATAATCCATATTATGAGAACAAGTGGGTGCACCTTGTTGTAATTATAAGATTTTAGCTTGTAATGTATGAACAAGGGTTTTAAGATCATGTGTACTAGATGAAAAAGCATGCAGATCATTATTATTGAATATAAGATGTGTAGTTACAAAATTGGTTACTGAAAGAGGCATAGAGACATTGTGTATTAAAATATTAGGTTTCCCCAAGGATGGAGACATCGTCGATGCAGGAATAAAATATGTTGGTAAAGTGGGATAACATTGGAACCTCTCAAAAAGGGGTTCTTAACTAGACTTTTGGTCATAAGAAAGTTGATAAAAAAAATATGTATTTTGACAATAGGATCAATGTGAAAAGGATTATTATGAAGTTGTTCATGTAAATTAGATTAAAGTTCCATTTGTTCATTATCCATGATGTTATCATCATCATGGTTGTAATCATAAGAATGCTCACTATGAGTTACAATGTCATGTAATGGGACTTCATTAGTAGGGTCAAGAAGAGACATATTGATAGGAATATGCAATGGAGAAGAATCCATGAGGCTAAAAATGTTGCAAGTAGAAGGAGAGATATAAATATGCTCAATAGTCTGATTGGTAAACTAAGAACTGCGCCTAAAGAGAATAGGAAGAAAACATATGAAAAATAAAATAATATGATATTATTAAGAAGGGAAAATAACATGTATTTTTAGAAAAGAGGAACCCTATGGAAACTAGGGTTTGGATCGTGATATTCAATTCAAGGGTCAGTTTTATGAAAAAAATTACACCTTTGTTATATTTAGATCTAGATTTAGTGAAGTAATTAAACTAAAAGATGCAAAGGGGAGATACATGAGTTTTTTTCTAATTAAATAATATCCAACATTAATTGTGTGATATCATAACAATGTATTAATTATTGCAACTAATGTATAACATAATATATGAACACGAAAACACAATTGGATGAGTGCACTTAGTTGATTGTAGATTGATTTGGGAATTTATAGTTGTGTAAAGTATAGGAACTGGGAGATATAAATCTATTGTTGCTTTGTTTCTAGGACCATGACTATAAAATGACTAGGGCAAGACCAAAAAATTCTACCGGGACCGTCTATATGAGCCTAACCAGAATTCAAATTTGTAACATTATAGGACTATTGCCTATCTTAAAATTCCTTTTGTTGTTAAACCCTAATATTTTTTCATGTTGCAAATCTCTCTAAAGATATTGAATAAGGTCTCAAACCCTAATTATGGGTGGGAGACCTTGTAAAAAAAGTTAGTTGGGTTGTGGGCACCCTCATGCACTACCAATGTTGGCACTACTCCAAAGAGGCCTCAAATCACATGTCATTATAAAAAAAGAATGTCATATATGAATAAATGCAACTAGGTTTAGAAATGGAGAACTCCTTGAAATTTCTTGAGTTGAGTTTGACTCTTGCTAATACTTAGAATAGGGATGTTTAAGTGCTTGAAAATTAGAGGGACTGATCCTTTCACCTGATAAGATACCTTATACCTATTTGGGTTGCTACCCTGATGAATGTGCACAATATTTTACAATATTTAGGGAGCCTTGGGTTCCTTTTGGAAGAGTAGGAAGCGAGCTTATCAATGTAGCATCATATGAACTCCCATGTCCTTGAATGATGTAGAGTTAACTATTTTATCTAGTGTTCTGAAGGTGAAATATAATTCAATAAGGGCAACCTAGAGAGAGTAAATGATCCAAAGAAGGATGTGAAACTGAAAGTAAATATGGAGGATATGTAGGTTCAAAACCGTACAATTTGGTTAGGACCTCGTATCCCAAGCCAAACAAACTATATAGGTTTTCATGATGATGAGAAACATAAGAACTAATGGCTGCATCTTATTAAGTATAATTTGTCAATAGATTATATGAATTTAATTCTCAAAATTTGATGACATATTAGATTGTATGAATAATCAAGTTATACAAGAGACATCAAGATGCACAAATTGGGGATAGAAAGGGTGTGTTTTTCTTAGCAAGATTGCATTGTCAAAACTAGCAGTGGCCAAAGATTAAATTTCAAAATTTTAGTTTCTACAAGTGTATGCATGTATGTGTGTGCATGTGTGTGTATGCATGTTTTTATGTGGGTATATGTGTGCACACATGTAATTGTGGGTGGGTGGGTATGCATGTGTGAACACAAATTTTTGTACATATGTATGTGTATGTGGTGCACACATGTGCATGTGTGTGTTTACACATCTACATGCATGCATGTGTGTAGATGTGTATATGTATATGTTTGTGTGTGTCATTGTGTGTGTGTTCTTATGCATGTGTTTCATGCACTTATGAATATGTGCACATGTGTACATGCACCTGTATAGTTGTGTATATGTTCATACACATGTTCATGTGTATGTGTGTGTGCATGTGTGTATTTATGTGTGTGAATGTGTGCATATGTGTGTATATGTATGCTCTCACGTGTGTATGCATGTATGTGTATGTGCATATGTGTGTTCTTGTGCACGTGTATGCACCTATGTGTATGTTGTGTGTGCATGCACATGTGTGTGTTTTATCATGTGTGTCACATTATTAGTGTATGTGGGTGTATTTGTGTGTATGTACATGTGCACGTGCACACATGCAAATGTGTGAGTGTATGTGTGTACATATTTGTGCATGCATGTGTGTTTGTATGTGTGGGTGTGTGTGTGGGGGGGGGGGGGGGGGGTTGGGTGTCTTTGGGTGGGTGTAAATGTGTGTGTGGCTATGGTTTATGTACGTGTGTGCGCATATAGGCACACATGTTTGGGTGCATGTATGTGCATGAATGTACATATATATCCATTCATACACATGTGTTTGTATATGCATATGTATGTGTATGTGTCTTTGTGTACACAATTTATTTCTTGTGCATCTTTATGAATGCATGTGAATTTGCGAATGTGTGTGTGGGTTGGGTGAGAACGTGCATGTTTATGTGTGTGAGTATTATTTTGTGTATGTGTGTTTTTTTCCTATGCATTTATTTATGTGTGTATGTGTTCATGCACACTTGTGTGTGTGATGAGAGAGAGAAAAACAAACACATGTCAAATATTATTGTGTTAAATAGTATACATCAAAACAAATGTGTCATATTTCCCCAAGAAATGTATCAAGAAACGTGTCACCTAATCCACATTAGAAATATGTACATCCAAAAAGTATATGTTTTAACCATATGTGTGATAAAACGTATGTTTGCATAGAAACATATGAATTAAATAAGAATGTTTCAAAAAGTATGTTACAATTAAGTATGTGAACAGATCATACAATGTGATAAGAAGTATTTATACATAGTGTAAACACCTATAATTTGGTCTACATGATCTTATTACTAAGATCATACTAACTATCCTAGTCTCATGTTCATTTACTACACTACGCTAGTAAAATACCCTTTCTAACCCCTTCTAAACCTCCTAAACCATGTTAATCCCTCTCTAACCAACTTCTATAAGCTTGTTTCCCTTTAATTAACCTTGTTTAGGTTAATTAACCCTCTTATTGACTTTCTAAAGAGGATTTGACTTTCTAAACAAATATCTCACCTTTCCAAATAGCCACTTAGCTTCCAAATCTTATTCACACCTCCAAATAGGTTTTTCTAAAAATCAAATTTTTGACTCCTTTTTAGTCCCGCATGCATCCAAAACATCATTTTCTCAAATCTAAAAACTATAAATAGAGGGATACCCCTCCCACCTTTTCCTAATAACTCTCTCTCTCTCTCTCTCTCTCATTTCTGATTTAGGCCACATTTAAGTCTTTTAGAGTCATTTCATATTTTATTTGAGCTATTTATTTGTTATTTGCTAATCCTTTCAAAGCTTTAGTGTAAATAGGAAGAAGCCATTAATGGTGAGCTTCCATTCTTAAGCTTTTGAAACATCAATGAACACAAAATTGATTGCTAGAGCTTTAATAGGTTCACTTATAGATAGATTTCATGGAGTAGAGAACTAATATAGTCATGTTTAGAGGTTGATTGTTTGTTTCAAGCTTTTTATATATGCATGCAAATAGGTAGCTCTTGCTTATCTCTAATCTGATGGTCATTTGAGTTGTTTGTTCCAAAGCTTTTGGGGTTTCTTTAGAGATTCTTACCCCATCTTCATAGCTTTAACAAAATTTTCATTGCACACATTTGGATTACACCTGGTGGTTGACTCTTAGTTCCATCCTGAATATTAATGGAGTCGATTTTAAAGCTTTTATTTTCAATTTCTAACCATTTTAACATGTAAATTTTGAAGGGGTTTAAATATTTTACCTTATTGCATTGTTTTAAATAGTTTTCTAATTTAGTGGGGTAAACCTTCAATTTTTTTGCTATGTAGAATTTATCTTGGGTTTGAATGATAGAAATTCAAATTTAATGGCTAAATTTTTCTAACATTGTTGACATCTTTTAGAATTTCAATTTTCCGTGTTGCAATTTGGTGTGGTTTTTTAGGTCAAGCGTTTGCAAATACATGCTTTTTTACCTTCTCCAAATAATACCTAAAAACTGACCTAAGTTTCATTTAAATGGATAGCATTTACGATAGCAAATGCACCTTATAATTGTTAAACAAATATAAGATCAACATAAAAGTGAATGTGCTTATAACATTACTAGTATAGATATCTTACCTAAATCTAGATGTGCAATACACAAATGCCTATCTATTTCAAGGCGTACCTATGCTCTGCTATGTTAGTGTAGTATGAGCGATATGTTGGACCCTAATTTTGCTAAACGCACAAGAGGCATGTGCCTCTGATTAGTAAATCGCTCAACGAAACTGCACGCAGGAAGAGGGTTTTTTAAGTAATCCAGGGTGCGTGGGGGAGGTAGATCAAGGGCTTAAAGGAATTGCACATATCTGACATCTATTCACTGAGGAAGCACGTGACACCTGACTATGCTGATAAGTGCCCAGGCTTCTCAGCTTGGAACCTTGGAGTGCAAGCACTCTGCATACCACGCTAGGTTTACATAGACGTGAGCGCATAATTACAGTGACCCACGTGGACAGGTATTTGCATAACGATGCATTCAAACAGGCACCTCAAATCTGTGCACTTACATGATAGCACGCACACGTGTTACAAACATGGCACATAACTCTTCTGCCAATTAAATACCTAGACCACTGCTCATTTTCTTCTAAATGTGCACACACCTTTTTGGATGCGTAGGAAACCTGTATGTCTTACATCTATTTGTTTAATTGTCGCATACGCCCAACTAGTGGCACATACACAATTGTTCTGCGTAATGCACCCCTCTGCCAATGCAGACACAGGTCTTATGCAAGCACATGCATCTTCAGGTTGCATAGCACTCTTCAGAGTGACTCAATTTTATCAGAGGAGAGCATACAACATAACTCACGTGCATAAAAGGCGCATGCATACACCTTGAAGGGTGTGCAAATGTCTTTGTTTGATCCAGATTTATTCCTATTATTTTTAGTGCTAACTAGTTTTGGTCATATGCTCCTAGCCCATTGACCCGTTTTCAAAACTTTAATAGGTCATTGAGAAAGAGCAAAATGAGCAAACTTTGTGATTTATGAATTTCCAAAATTACTATACCTTTGGTATGCATTAACTTCTATCATAAAATTCCAAAAATTCCTCGGAGACCTCAAAAATGCAAAATACTAAAAACTGTTGAAAAACTGCTAAAAATAGATTTCTAGAATTTATTGATTTTCTTGTTTTTCTAACTTTTTTACAAGGTTCTAACAGTGGTTTATAGGTTTCTTTTCCATCATGTTCTTCATACTCAACTTAGTTAAAGTGTTTGGCATCTTTATTTGTGAAGGTTTGAAATGCATATGCTCTTCCCTCGCGCCTTTCTAGGTGATCTTGGGAATCAAAAACATTTCACTACCGTCTTCATACTTGCAAAACAGATTCAATTAGCTTTCAAAGTTGTCAGTAAAAGGAACTTCTTTTTGCAATTTACTTAAGTATTTTCCATTTCTTACAAAATTTGAGTGAGATACCTTGTTGTGTATGCTCTTTCCTTGACATCTTAGGACAATATAGGAAATCAAAAACAACATCTTATCTCCTTTATGATGATGTATTGGAAAATTATTAATCTTGGTATATAGAACCAAGATCATGTCATGTCAAAGAATCAAGATCAAAACAAAATACTAATACACTTTTCGATGCAGGTTGCCTAAAGGTGTGCAAAACTTTATTAAATCTAAGCAAGATAAAAAACACACCACTTTCATCACATTGTATTGCAGGTTTCATGGAAAAGGGTACATCCCTATCTGCTCAACGATAACACAAATCGTTTTGGCATAACATCTTAAGCTACAAACAATGGGGGTGGTTCTAGTAAACATAAAGTAATCCATTGCACTAGAGTAACCTCGTGGATGGAAATAGGAAGCACTTTGCTTACCCACTTGACTAGATTTTACACTGCAAGTTTAGAGTCAAAGTTGTATGTATAGCGACTCCAGTGACGAATACATTGAATGGGCATTTAGTTGCTCATTTAAATCAGAAGGTGGTAAAGTAAAATAAAAATACTCCCAAATTAGTCAATGCGACTCTTTGGGTAAATCGCAGCTAACATTTAGACAAACTAGTCATGAAGACCTAGTTGAGTGATCTTATTAGGAAAGTCATCTTGTCTTGGAGCCCACTTTACTAGTCTCCTATTGTCACATCTTGTCGAGCCATCACAAAGTGATCGACTTACTTGGATAAGTCTGAGGACTTATTTTTCAAACAAGGTAAAAGAGTCCACTTGAGTTATATCTAAGTGTATCTTTCATCATGGAATTAAACTGATGTATCACTTAGCTTGGTTTCTTTCTCTCCTTCAACGAGGTGAAACTCTGCCCAAGTGGTGCTTAGTTTATTTTCATCTTTTGATCTATACCCTTGCATTCTCGCTACCCATTTGGGGTGAGAAGGAAGCATACCCTGCGAGTCTTATCAAGGAAAATATTCACCACTTTTTTGTCCGTTTACACCCATCCATGTTTGCGGCTGGGTTGTTAAATGTCTAAAGTGTGCAAGTACATTTTTCGTGTCTTTGATAGTCCTTTGATCTTGATTTCAAGATCATCTTCATTGCTATGATTTTGGTTCATCATTATTTCTCCTTAAGTTTGTTATTTTTTCTCACATTCTAGCCATACAATTTTGGTACTTACATCATGTTTTCAATGTTATGAGAACTCATGGTATAAGTCCCTTTATTGTATGGTTACGCTTGCTCACACAACTAAAGAACTTCTTGCTATACTTATACTTAGTTTCAATTCCAACGTCATCTGAGTCTTTTGAGAGTGTTGATATTGCCTTGTGTATACCGCAATAACATCATCTTGATACTAACACCTTGCTTGCTAGGTTAATGTGTCAAGATAGTGTTGTTACGCTATGTCGCATTCACAACTTCCATGTTTCAAAAAACTTAGGTTTCATCAACATTTAAACGAGTCTTAGTATATCTCGTGGAGAGATCACATCAATATCACTTTGATATTTAGGCCTTGTTGGTACTCTAACTCAACCTATGTATTAATAGGGTATTGTCACTATCCACTTTGAGCCCTTCGTTGGAATCATAGTTTAGGGTATAGTCTTGCTAAACGACAGTTTGAGTGACTGTTTGATTTGATTTAATGTTCATATGATTGTTCTTTGAATGATAAAATGACCTGCATAACATTACATCTAGAACACACTATGGGATATTTTGACCATCAGATGACTTACAGCAGCATATGCCTAGGTTTCATACAACTTTGAAGGTCATTTAGACAAAAACCTAGTATAAATTTGACTAGTAATGCCTAGAATCACGAAAATGACATCTAAACCAAACGAGCGTAACTTAGAAGAAAATCCTTTTGCATCCTTCCCATTCAGTGGAAATAACTTAGCACCTCTCTTTTTCGCAGGTCAAAGATACATAACTATTGGTTGATCATAGTGGAGAAGAATCTGATTCTTCTAAGGAATAACATAAGTTAGACCTAGTCGATTTGACGAGATCCTTTATTATAACAGAGATCAAGTACTCGCAAGAGTCCTAGAATTAGGGGCTAAGCTTCCACAAGAATGTGAAGTGGAGACTAAGATTATTAATCGTAAAACTGAAGAGACAACCATCCCTATTAGACATGATAATCCCTTTGAAGTAGGGTATGCTTCTACTTCTGGACAACATCACAAAAACATTGAAGAAGACCCATCAAAACCAATTGGCTAATTCGCGAAGACCTTATTATAAGGATTCACGTAAAGTAAAAATTGAGCATGAGCGCAAAGGCTCACCGCCTCCTAAGTTTGACAAGGAAGACAATCCCTTAGTTGAAGAAGAGATCCTTCAAAATAAAATATTGAAACTAAGTCAAAAATTAGCAAACTTAGGCTCTTCGAATAGGAACGTGCATAAAGACAAACTCAAAACAAAATCTAGACGAGTTTCACTTTGATCCATACGATGACACAAATTTTAAAGTTGCTAAGGTAAATAGACCAATATCACCTACAAAAGAGCAACTCATTCAACGGGAGTTACAATCAATGAAGAACACACTTACTACGCTACAAGAAGGAAACATAGGACATAGTAGGAAGTACTTATATGAAGAACTATGTCCTTACCCCTTTGACAAGGACATGTTGCGACAACCCTTTCCAAAACATTTTTCCATTTCTAAGTTCGATAAATATAAAAGCAAATGTGATCCTCGTGATCACATCAAGGAATTTTACATGGCTTGTCAAGAGGTGACGTACAACAACAATTTCTTAATATGACTATTCCCTTGTAGCCTAGGAGCACTGGCATTAGAATGGTTCTTTAGTATACCTAAGGGATCAATCACGACATGGCCCACACTTTCAGAAAAATTTGTGTGACATTACTCCTTCAATATGGATAATGATATCACCATGAACAACCTTTGCAATGACAAAACAGAATCCCAATGAGACCTTTGCAGGCTTCTTACAATGATGGCGTGGATTGGCAAGTCTGTTTCCCTTGTGCCCTGCCAGAAAAACAACTAGTAAGCATATTCATTCCTAACCTAAATCCGGAGATATCCTTTCATTTACAAATGCATTGTGGCTCTAAATTTGAAGAAGTTATAGAGAAGGGTAGTCAAATTGAAAAGGATCTAATTGTGAAAGGGACACTCAAACCCATCACAAAGGAATAAACATGAAGCGAATTTTTTATGGATAAACCAAAATTCTTCAATAAGAACAAACATGTCGTTGGTGATGGCATCACAGACTCCAAGAGATTCCAAGCTATACAGAATGGTCCACTTTTAAATCTCTCACAAGGACCTCGCCCAAAGGCACCCACCAAAAATGTATGTTTACGCCACTAAATGGAATCACTATCTGCCATACTTAAATAGTTAGATGCGGTAAACATGGTGTAGTACCCAACCGTAACAGTACCATATCCAGAGGATGCTCCAAAACTCTAGTTGGTTCAAAGGGCATGAGTACAGTGATTTCCATCATGTTAAAGGACACAAAACATGATAGGTGTTTGAGACTACGACATTATATACAAGACCTCATCGAAGAGGGAAAAATCACCGTAGATTCCCCCCTGACTCAGGACAGGGTCCCAATGAGAAAATGGGTATCTTCAAAGATCCATTTCCTAACCATGCAGATAAGAAGAACATGAAGCCAGATCATGGAAAAAATTCCAATGACTATAGGATTGTTGCTTATGTTTATCCAACTAATGATAGTCCCTTTGATTCCCTTATAGGATGTATCTGTTCATCGAATGAACAGGTTAATACTATTAGGATCTTAGAAAAAAATTGTGCAGTAGGGACGCGACATGCTCGTTTGATCATACCAGATCCCCTACCTGTCCCTTAGGAAGATCATTACAATTTAATAGAACAGTTAGAGAAGACACCCACTAGGATATCAATTTATATCTCCTCAAAATATCTACTACTCATAAAAACATATTGTATAAAACACTGCAGAGTTCAAGGAGTCTCCACAGATGTAGATCCCACACACCTTCAAGCCATGATTGCACACCTTGATTCTAATGATCATATCACTTTTGATCACATTGCAATCCTGTGTAATGACCCAGAGCACAACTTACCCCTATACCTAGAAGTAGTTGTTACCCATCATAAGATCAAGAGAGTACTTGTAGACGGTGGATCTGGTCTAAATATTTAGCACTTTGAAGTTGGTTAAGTAGCTAGGCCATTCAAAAATGGATCTAGGGGATAAAACTATTACAATCACAACTTATGATAATGAGGAGAGTGAGTCATTAGGTATTATAGTAGTTCTAATGGAAGTAGGGCTGACTTGTCATGATACAACATTCCATGTCCTTGACTTGGATCTTCTGTACAACATGCTCCTAGGGACACCCATGGATCCATGCCATGTAGGCCATTCCTTCAATATTTCATCAATGTATTAAGATGTGCCATGAAGGACAAATAGTCACCATTCAGGGTGATCCAGAACCATTCACGCATTGTAGGGCATTACACTTTTTTTTCTCGTGTAGCTTATGAATGTCCTTCTGTAGCATATTGTTATCTCCTTACAAATAGAAGCTATCAAGGAATGTGTGGATCCAGATTCACTCACTCCTTGTAATCAAAAATTTCCTTTGTTGGTCAACCCTTTCACATCATGGGAGGAAACTGTATGCAAAGTATGGCCCAGGTGAGAAATTCACTCTTCAACATGCCTTATTAATATCATATCTATTAGTATCGATCCTAGGAAATGTGGTAAACCCTACTTTCAGTTCAAGAAACACTTGAGATAAATGCCCTAAACCATTGAGAGAATGTTCATCCCTAGTGGTCTCCTATCTGAGGAAAATATGTTAGAAGATCCCATCAGGAGGGTACCTAAAGGTACCATGGCATCATGTCATCAAGCTCCACAGTATATCAAAGGCCACCATATGATGTACGTCATGGGTTACAATGGGTTTGGATGTGGTATCAATGCACAAGGATGGTTAGAACCCATTCCTATCCCTCATTTCAAATCTAACAGACATGGTCTTGGAATAAGACCTCATGATGATCCAACCTTTGAGATTGATGCCACCTCTTCTGAACGTGAGGATGACTCATCTCATTATGATAATGATGCAGATTCCCAATGTAGCCTCTACAAGGATCTTGCCTCCACTAACCTATTCCCTAAATTTAGCTATTTTTACCTTATCCAGATCCAATTCCTCAAACCAATGGCCAAGTAACCCTTGTATATCCCAAAATTTTAGATTGGGATCAATAATTTCATGTGCCAATCGATTTCTTTGAGAACGATGAGGAATTTACAGAATTCATGAGACTCAGGGATTATATTCTGAGGTGGGGATCACAAGAAAGGTTTTTCTATCAAACTTGATGCATGTGCATACTTTGGAGAATAGGCAGATATGTGTGGATTCTTGAATAGGAAGGTCGTAACCAAAAGTAAGAATGCTTCAAAGAATCCTTGTGGAAATAATAAACGTACAAGTCTCACAACGATAAATTTTTTAAGGCACTAGTAGATAAACAAAATGAAGAACATATAGAAGAAATGGTATACCCATTCAAAGATAATGATGAGCCACCTAAGGAGGTTAACCTTACTCTTCACCCTGATCCGATACGCAGATGAAAGATGTTTCCAAAATGCTTGTTGAAGATACAATCAATGTCAACATTGGCTCAGAAGAGGAACCTAGAATGATAAAATTGGGAGCTTCACTCTCAACTTAAGAACAAAAAGTTTTTGTGGAACTATTGAGAGAATATGCAAATATATTTGCATAGTCATACACAGATATGCCTAGTTTGGACCCAGAATTTTTCGTGCACAAACTCATTGTGCACTCAGATACTAAACCCATCAAGTAGAAATTGAGAAAGATGCACCCTTAAGTTGCACTACTTGTCAAAGAAGAAATTGAAAAGTTATTAGCTGCCAATTTCATTAAATCCATTGACTATTCAGATTGGATATCTAACATAGTCCCATTTCAGAAGAAGCCAATTGGCATAAGAATCTGCACTGACTTCCGTGACATCAATAAAGCATGTCCCAAAAATGACTTACCTTTACCTAATATTGATATGATTGCCGATTCTATCGTTAGTTATAAAATGTTATCCTTAATGGATGATTTTTCAAGTTATAACTAGATCCGAATTGTAGAGGAAGATCAACATAAGATAACTTTCATCACCCCTTGGGGGAAATTTTGTTACAAGGTCATGCCTTTTGGACTCAAGAATGCTGGGCCCACCTATCAACGCTCAATGATGGTCATGTTCCATGAAATGATGAATGACATCATGGATGATTACGTTGATCATTGTTAGGAAATATATCTTAGTGCTCCATTTGTATGTACGGGTGAATAATAATTACATGTGTAATTATTATTATGGTAAATTAGTGAAAGTACATTTACTATGTAAATGTAAATAGTAAATGTAAAATGTGGTTAGTATGTGGTAAGTTAGTAAGTTAGAATAATAAAAAAATATAATATAGAGTTGCTGATTTCAATTATTGTCTGTGTAGCTATTTCATGTAATCTGTGTATTAGATCAGAGTAATTTCTACATTTGGTACTAGAGCAGGTTAAATATGTCTCGAAGAAGATCTCGTAACTTTTGTTTCGCGATCTGGGTTTCTCCAAAATTTTGCATGTGGAACGATTAGTTATACAAGAAGCTACAGTAGAAATTTAAGTAAAACCCTGTTCATAGTTTGGGAGAAACATGCAATTTACTATACAGCACATTGATCACTGCTATTTTTTTTGAAGAAATAAGAGAATCAAAGGTAATTCAAATCTACATTCAATTTTTTTTGGATATTTAGATTTAGAAAAATGGATACACCATTAGATAAATTTAATGGGCTGAAATTCCATACATGGAGAGTAAAAATCCAGATGCAGTTAATGAATAAAAATCTATGGAGGATAATAGATGGAAAAGAAAAAGCACCTACAGATGTAAGCAAATTTGTAGAATGAGAAACTGAAGATGAACGAATAACAGATGAAATTAACTATAATTCTGAAGACTTTCTATTCTAAGTGAAGTTCTTGGAGGAAGGAGGCATAGGAGGTTGGAGGTCATTCAACAACCTCTCGTCAGTCACCAACGACGGGGCCATAACAGTTATGGTGATTATTTTTTTATACAGTGCGTTCTTGTTGTTTCTTTGTATTTCTGGTAGAGTGTTTGGTTGCAGTGTTCCTATTGTGGTTTACAGAATAAAAGAAATTTCACATTGAGGGGGGAACATGATCTCAATGTTCCATTTCTAGTTTTCTACATTTCTGGTATTTTCTATATATGAGCAGCATAATTTCCTATGTTATTCCCTGCAGTGAGATGTGATGAGGGCTAAGAATAATACTTGGCATATCATGATGTGGTTGTAGGTAAACCACTTGAAAACCTTCATATTTAGTTTGTGGTACACCACTTGTAAAACCACCATTTTCGGTTGTTGGTAAACCCTATGCAAAACCATCATCCTTTTGGTTTGTGGTACACCACTTGTAAAACCACCATTTTTGGTTGTTGGTAAACCCTATGCAAAACCATCACCCTTTTTGGTTTATGGTAAACCAATTGCAAAACCATCATTTATGGTTTATAGTCAACCCTATGAAAAACCATCCATTAGGTTTATGATCATCCTGTAAAATCATCAGATCATGAGCAGGTGCAAGTATAAGGCAGGTTTTCCCCATGTTCACACTAAGGGGGGAATGTTAGGAAATATATCTTAGTGCTCCATTTGTATGTACGAGTGAATAATAATTACATGTGTAATTATTATTATGGTAAATTAGTGAAAGTACATTTACTATGTAAATGTAAATAGTAAATGTAAAATGTGGTTAGTATGTGGTAAGTTAGTAAGTTAGAATAATAAAAAAATATAATATAGAGTTGCTGATTTCAATTATTGTCTGTGTAGCTATTTCATGTAATCTGTGTATTAGATCAGAGTAATTTCTACATTTGGTACCAGAGTAGGTTAAATATGTCTCGAAGAAGATCTCGTAACTTGTGTTTTGCGATCTGGGTTTCTCCAAAATTTTGCATGTGGAACAATCGGTTATACAGGAAGCTACAGTAGAAATTTAAGTAAAACCCTGTTCATAGTTTGGGAGAAACATGAAATTTACTATACAGCACATTGATCACTGCTATTTTTTTTGAAGAAATAAGAGAATCAAAGGTAATTCAAATCTACATTCAATTTTTTTTGGATATTTAGATTTAGAAAAATGGATACACCATTAGATAAATTTAATGGGCTGAAATTCCATACATGGAGAGTAAAAATCCAGATGCAGTTAATGAATAAAAATCTATGGAGGATAGTAGATGGAAAAGAAAAAGCACCTACAGATGTAAGCAAATTTGTAGAATGAGAAACTGAAGATGAACAAATAACAGATGAAATTGACTATAATTCTGAAGAATTTCTATTCTAAGTGAAGTTCTTGGAGGAAGGAGGCATAGGAGGTTGGAGGTCATTCAGCAACCTCTCGTCAGTCACCAACGACGGGGCCATATCAGTTATGGTGATTATTTTTTTATACAGTGCGTTCTTGTTGTTTCTTTGTATTTCTGGCAGAGTGTTTGGTTGCAGTGTTCCTATTGTGGTTTACAGAATAAAAGAAATTTCACATTGAGGGGGGAACATGATCTCAATGTTCCATTTCTAGTTTTCTACATTTCTGGTATTTTCTATATATGAGCAGCATAATTTCCTATGTTATTCCCTGCAGTGAGATGTGATGAGGGCTAAGAATAATACTTGGCATATCATGATGTGGTTGTAGGTAAACCACTTGAAAACCTTCATTTTTAGTTTGTGGTACACCACTTGTAAAACCACCATTTTCGGTTGTTGGTAAACCCTATGCAAAACCATCATCCTTTTGGTTTGTGGTACACCACTTGTAAAACCACCATTTTTGGTTGTTGGTAAACCCTATGCAAAACCATCACCCTTTTTGGTTTATGGTAAACCAATTGCAAAACCATCATTTATGGTTTATAGTCAACCCTATGAAAAACCATCCATTAGGTTTATGATCATCCTGTAAAATCATCAGATCATGAGCAGGTGCAAGTATAAGGCAGGTTTTCCCCATGTTCACACTAAGGGGGGAATGTTAGGAAATATATCTTAGTGCTCCATTTGTATGTACGAGTGAATAATAATTACATGTGTAATTATTATTATGGTAAATTAGTGAAAGTACATTTACTATGTAAATGTAAATAGTAAATGTAAAATGTGGTTAGTATGTGGTAAGTTAGTAAGTTAGAATAATAAAAAAATATAATATAGAGTTGCTGATTTCAATTATTGTCATCTCCTATATAATGGAGTGTAATGAAATAGTGAAAATATAATAAAAATATAATATAGAGTTGTTGATTTCAATTATTGTCTGTAGCTATTTCATGGATTCTTTGTATTAGATCAGAGTAATTTCTACAATCATATCTTAGCAAATTCCAAAACCAGAGGAGAGCACCCTAAAGTGTTGATACATATTTTCCAGCGTCTACAAGATTACAAAGTATGTTTGAACCCTAAGAAGTGTGTCTTTGGCATTTTTTTAGGGAAGCTCCTAGGTTTCATTGTTTCATAGAGAGGAATAGAGGTGGATCCTGTAAAGGTTACAAATATAATAGAAATGCCTCCACCTACAAATATCAAACAACTAAGAAGTTTATAGGAAAAATTAAGGCAATCTGCCATTTTATTTCACATCTTGAGGATAAGTTCCATCCATTTACACATCTTCTCAAGAAGGATGTTAGGTTCAACTCGGGATCAGATTGTTAAAAAAAAATTGAACTGCTCAAACAATATCTTGTCAACCCTTCTGTTCTCATGCCACCTACCCCAGGCAAACCTCTCCTGCTATATATTTTAGCCACCCAATTCACCATTAGTGCACTGCTTGCCCAATATGACCTTGACCACAGAGAAATGGCAGTTTATTACCTCAAGCACACCTTGATTTCCTATGAGTTGAATTACCCACAAATAGAAAAGGCCTACCTAGTAGTCGTCTTTACCTTTCATAAGCTACGTCATTACCTCCTTAATAACACAACCAAGCTAATATCCAAAGTTGATCCTCTCAAATACATTTTTTCCAAACCTGCCCTTACGGGATGAATGACTAATTGGATCATTCTCCTAAGTGAATTTGACATTGAGTTTATTAACCAGAAGTCATTAAAAGGACAAATATTAGCTGATCAGTTAGCAGAAGCCCCTCTACCAGGGATGTAACTTTTGTAGAGGTTCCATTTTGAAGAGTATGTGGAGTGGCAAGTCCATTTTGATGGATCATTCACCTTCTAAGGATCAGGAGTAGGAGTGCTACTCAACACTCTCATAGGTGAGGTTATTCCAAGAGCATTCTGTTTGGGATTCCCTTACACTAATAACATTGCAGAATATGAGGCACTCATCTCTGACCTCAAGTTGGCTATCACTTGGAATATCAAACAGCTACGAGTCATTGATGACTCCCAACTTATTATTAAACAAGTTAATGACGAGTATAAGGTTAAAGATGAAAATCTTATTCCATACAAGAAAATGGTTGAAACCTTGAAGGAATATTTTATATAGATTATCTTTGAACAAAAACCAAGGTCACACAATAGATCGGTAGATGCTATGGTTACTATCGGATCACTATTACGCATTCAACCTCAGGAAAGTAAAATGCCCTTCTTTGTAGAGCATTTACAAGTACCCGCATATGATATGCTAAAGTCGTGTTTGGCATGTGAAGTTGTTGTTCCCTTCTCCCCTTGGTATGACCCTATATTTAGATACCTACAAGATGGAAAATTTACCCTAGACATTATCCATTTTGAGAAGAAATATCTTATCCACCGTATATCCCGTTACACCCTCCTAGGAGGAACCCTTTATTGTCGTGGCTACGACAGGAATCTTCTACGTTGTTTGGATGTTACTGAGTCAATCCGCACTATTAAGGAAGTACACGGAGGTATTTGTGGAGCACATACCACAAACATGGTCTTGGATAATAAGCTCTTAAGAGTGGGTTATTATTGGCCCACCATGGAAGCAAACTGTTGTAATTTTGTAAAGAAATGTGATCTATGCCAAAAATATGGCAGCTTTATACATGCACCAACACAGGGTTTGTAACCCATTGTGACACCTTGGCCATTTTCTAAAATGGGGCCTGGATCTCATAGGGAAGCTCCATCCTTATTCTTCAGATGGCCATACCCACATTATTACCGCCACTGCATATTTTAAATAAATGGGTAGAGGTTGTACCTCTCACTTATGTCATTGGTGCGTAAAATATCCAAATTCATCATGAATCACCTCATTTCTCGTTACGGTATCCCTTCCACCATTATCACTGATAATGGTAAATCCTTCAAGAATAAAATGGTCAAAGTATTGTGTCAATACTTCCATATTCAGCTCAATTGGTCTACCCCCTATTACCCCCAAGGTAATGGACAAACATAAGCCACCAATAAAACCCTTGTACGAATCATGGAGAAGATGGTAAGTAAGACTGGTTGTAATAGGCACTTATAGATACATCCCACCCTCTGGGCCTATCGAACCTCCATCTGTACTCCTACTAGTGTGACCCTATATTACTTAGTCTATGGCACTGAAACCATCATACCCTTGGAAGTGGAGCTTCCCTCCTTGAAAATATCTCTCCGGGACTATCTTGATAAAGATGAATACTAAAGAGTTGCTCGACTAGAAGAGTTAGAGCTGTTGGATGAGAAGCGTATGAGAGAGCTCAATCACCTGAAAGTTTATCAGAACCGAGTGTCAAGAGGATTTAATAAACGGATCATCCATTATGAATTTGATGTAGGTGATCTAGTTCTAAAAGAAAAATAGATAAACACTGTTAAGGACAGAGAAAAGAAAGGAAAAATTGAGGCTAACTAGTTAGGGCCCTATGTGGTGGTTGCAAAATATGGATAAGGAGCATATAAACTTAAATATTCAGATGGAAAAGAGCTTCCAGAACCAATGAACGCCATGCACCTCAAGTGGTTCTAGGCTTAAGTATGGGTGGTATCTTAGAAAAGAACTAAAAAGTAGAAAAGAAAGAAAAAATAATAAAAAAATCAAGAAAATAATGAAGAAAAAATAGGTCATCCAAGTGTGAAAACCATGCAATTGTGGCACATTGGGTAGGTCCTTGGGTGAAAACTAGTTTCCAGAACTTAAGGATTATTTCGTTGTTCACAAGCTACTTTTACATCTAGACAAGTGACTCTCACTTCTATCTAGGATTGGTTTCCCTTGTCAAGTTTAGGTACCCTACCGAATCTATCTTGCAAAGCCGTGATATGGCTCGTTTGTTCTTATATCCACATGCAAGAATTATCTTTGGATATCCTCACCTAACGCTGGGGGCACCTTCACATTTCACTTCCTCGTACATATACGCATGACATTCTGCCTTTTGTATATTCCCACATCATGTTGGGGGCATCCACGCTTCTTTGTCCTTGTACATTGCTTTCAAAATAGGAGGAAATTTGTCTTGGGGACAAATTTGTGGTTTCCAAAACAACACTATGGGAATCTAAGTCCCTCTACTTATAATGGTGCAGCTGCCATATTATGCATGAAAAACAAGTGGATTCAATGGTGGTTTTTCAACCAGAGATCCATAGGGGCACTCCACTGACCCTATGGCAAAGCCTGCAATTGCTTGCAAGGACAGAAAGTGGTCTGAGAGTGGGAAAGGGAGTGGGAATGAAGGCAAGGAAATCAATGATGAAGGTAGAACATCAGATGCCTACATACATTGATTAGAAAGTTTATAACATGCATTTAAATGGAAGAAAGAATACGAATTTGCAAACCAGAGCTACAAGACTGAATAAAAACGCATTGGTCACAAAGTACCAATCGAATCCTCCATCAAAGGGGCATAAAATCCATCTTTTCTTATTGCAGCTGAAGTAGAAACTTGTACAATGAAAGGAAATGGAAGAAAATTACAGAAAGAAGAAGCTTAGAAGAATGACGACTATCATTTTTTTGTCCTCTGTTGTGAAAATCATTTACAGTTTTCAAAAATTTCAATTGCCAACCCATACAAAGACTTGCAGAGAACATGAAATAGCCCGCAAGGGGTGGTTACAACTTCCAGGGTGGCCAAGAAGTAGTTACAATCAAAATCCAATCATTTCACACCGTTTTGGATTCTTCATTGCAGAAAAATGGCCATGGTGGGAAATGCCAGAGAATTTCATAATTAAAATGGTTACAAACTTGCCAGATTGAATGTGGGCCATTAGATCCACGTTTTGTGCCTTTAAATTTGAGCCATCCACGTGGCAGGGGGTGATTGGAGTGGCCTGCGGGTGAGCTCCCTTTGTTTCACGACTTTTTTGGAATTCGGCAATTTGGAACAATTTCCTCCGCCGGCCCGGTTTGACTTTTCAAAGAGGACACGTGGCATGATTTGATTGGATATGGGGTCGCGACTCCATTTAGACCATTTTGAACCTTTGTTGGAAAAAGGTTCAAAATCACAACCTCCTCCACCAGCCCGCACTCCCATTGTACATGTGGCACAATTTGATTGCTATGGAGGTCATTCAAACTTTTTACTTTAAACCCGAAGGCTAAAAACTTGAAATCCCACTTTGAAGGTCTTCAGGGACACGTGGCATCATTCTATTGGTTTGGGGTTCAAACTTCATTATTTTCTCCACCTAGCTCGGGCTTGTGGATCTGCCATCACCATTTACACTTTTTTTCCAAAAAGGAAAAGTGACAAAGAAACCTCCTCAGCCCCGCTAGTCCGCCTTGGGCAAAAATTACAACTTAAGTCCGTCGAGCCATATCTTGCAAAATACAAGGAGTTAGAACAACTTCTTTACCTTTTTGGAAAGGGGAAGAAATTTCCCATCTGATGAAGTAGGTTCCAAACATCCTTGAGCCCTTGGAAAGAACCAGAAATTAAAATACTCAGTTTTGACCAATTTCAAAGGGTACCAACTCAAAATTTCTAAGTCCAGACTTGGAAAAAGAAGGAAATTTTTGAGGGGACAACAGTGGCTCTAGCTTGGGGACATGACATGGATTGAACAGGGAGAAAACATGGCATGAGGATCCAGAATCTCAAGTTTTAAAACATATAACGTTGACCAGTGCCTTATCCATTGGGCCTTGCAGAGTCATGTACAACTTCTGAGGAAAGCAAGAAGGAAGAAGAGGACACACAAACAAAAACACACCAAAATAGAAAGGGGAAAACAAAACAGAAAGGGGAAAAAAAAACACACAACAAAAAAGGGGAAAAAACAAAACTATGTTACAAGGTGAGGGACAACTCACTTTCACTGATGATAAAGTTTCAAATATTGCCCACTTCTAGGCAATCCTAATGGAGTTCCATCCAAGTATGATAAGAGAAAAACATTCTCACCACAAGTTCCATGAATTTGAAAAGGTCCCAGCCACAAAGAATCAAATTTTCCATGACTGCCCTTTGGTTCTCTTCTCTTGTCCCAAAGTAGGACAAAATCTCCAACTCTGAACTCTCTTGCCTTGGTCCTTTTGTCAAAGAGCTTCTTCACTTTCAGCTGATGTTCTTTGATTTTATCAACCACCTGAGATCTACTTTCTTCTAGCCTTTCAAGAAAAAGGATCCTTTTGTCAATGGAGTCTTTGTACTGGCCATCTTCCACTGATTGAAGCAATTTGAGAGCTGGCATTTCAATTGTGATAGGGATCTCTACCTCAACTCCATACAACAACTGAAAAGGTGATGTACCTATGGCCTTCTTGGGAGTGATCCTATCAGCCCACAATGCATCATACAATCTCTTGTGCCAATTCCTTTGATTCTCATCAACAAGCTTTCGAACAATGGTCACAATGTTCTTGTTACTTGACTCAGCTTGACCATTTCCTTGTGGATAGTAATCAGAAGAATGTGCTAGAGAGATTCCAAAGCCATAACAGAATTCTGTCAATTCTCTTGAAGAGAAATAAGTGGCATTGTCTACAACAATCTTTTGAGGCACTCCAAAATGGACAATGATGTATTCTTTTATGAAACTGCAGACTACTTCAGAACTAGCTTGTTTGGTTGGAATGGCTTCCACCCATTTGGTGAAGTAGTCTGTGGCCAGTGAGCACATAAGTATGCCCAGCACTTGAATGAGGATTCAACACACCAATGAAGTCCAGCCCCCATTGTTGAAATGGTTCTTCAATAATCACAGGCCTGAGAGGCAATGCAGCTAACTGTGGTTTTCCAACAAATTGTTGACATGGTATGCATTTGGAAACCCAACTCTGAGTATCAGCAAAAAGAGAAGGCCAATAATATCTACCTCTGAGAATTTTGTGGGCAGTGACCATTGCTGAGAAGTGTCCACCACATGCTTGGTCATGATAGGCTTTAAGCAACTTTCCTTGTTGCTCTTTATCAACACATCGAAGGAAACAACCATCCATTCCTTTCTTATAAAGTGCGTGATTCCAGATCACATACTTGGCTGCTTTCAGTTTGAGAGTTCTTCTTTGCTTGTAATCTAGATGAGAGGGACATTCTCCATAAGTGAGCAGAAAAGCAATATCTGCATACCACTCATCAGTAGTGGTTACAAAGAGAACTTGCGGGCAGTCTTCTGGGCAAGTTAAACAAGTGCCATCTTTTCCAACATGCTGAGCTTTGAGAGTTTCATCCTCAGCAATCAATTTGCACAAAACCATTTCCTCTTACCAGATTAGAGGGCTGAATCTCCAGGTCATATTCTTGAGTCTTTGCAATCCAATTCCCTCTTTTGACTCTGGGATCTTGCTGTGTTAAAATGGATTTGATTGCACTTCCAGGGACCATCACCACAGTGTGAGAATTTAGAATGTAGAACGGAAGTTCTTCACAGCCTTAACCACCGCATATGTGTGTTTTTCCAATTGACTGTAGTTGAGCTCGTGTTTCTTCAAAGGAAGCTCATGAAAGAAATGGGGGCTTCCAAACCTTTGTCATTTTTCTGAACAAGGACAACAGAGAGAGTGTTTTCTGAGGCATAACAGTACATAATGAACTCTTTGTTAAAATCTAGGGATACAAGAGTTGGAGCTTTAGCAATAGCTCTCTTGATCTCTTCAAATGTTGTTTTCCCTTCATGGCTCCATTTGAAACTTGCTTGAGGCTTCATCATGGAGGTGATATGTTTTGTCAGTTCAGCAAACTCAGGGACAAAGCGGCGAAGAAAATTTACCTTCCCAAAGAATGAATGCACTCCTTTCTTGCTTGTTGGCAGAGATAGTGCTTGAATAGCTCTTACTCTTTCGGGGTCAATGTGTGCTCCATGCTTGTTCACGATGTGCCCCAACAACTTGCCTTTGTGACCCCAAAGATGCATTTCTTAGGATTCAAAGATATACCGTGTTTTCTACATCTTGCAAGAACTTTCTCCAAATGACAGATGTGTTCTTCCCTTTTCTTTGAAAATACCGTGAGATCATCCAGATATATAACAATGCAATGTTTCAGATATTTGAAGGCCAAGTCCATTTCTCTTTGGAATGTGGCTCCCGCATTGATTAGGCCAAAAGGCATTCTGCTGTAAGAAAAAGTGCCCCAAGGAGTTGTGAATGTTGTTTTACTACAGTCTTCCTCTGCCACTTTTATTTGGTTGTACCCTGAAAAACCATCAAGCAGAGAGAGCATCTCAGATCCAGTGACTGCTTGCAAAATGTGATCCATGATTGGCAGAGGATAGTTGTCTTTGAGTGAGGCTTGATTTAAATTTGGAAATCAACACATATCCTTATCTCTCCATTCTTCTTCCTTACTGGCACAATGTTAGCCACCCATGTTGAGTGGTGAATGGAAAATATGATTCTAGCATTCAGCATCTTGGTCACTTCCTCCTTAATGATATCAGCAACCTTTGGGTTATAGGGCCTTTGCTTTTTCCTGAAGGGCTTAGCACCTTGTTTCAAAGGAATGGAATGATGCATTTCCTTTGGTTGAAAAGACTTGAGTTCTTCATAGGAGTAAGCTAAAACATCAGAATACTTTTTTAACAGAGAAACAAACCTTCTCTTCTCTTCAGGTGAGCAGCATTTACCAATGTTTACCATCCTTGGATCTTCAAAAGTACCAATATTTTCTTTGTCAAAGTCAGATGGACACCGAGAAGATAACTTCTCCTTCTCTTGAATGAATCTGTCATGCTTGTCAAACAGATCTTCCAAAGAGACTAAGCCTTTGGGAATTTTGTTGCCTTTCAGTCTGATCATGCCCTCATCATCAACTTCTTCAATTCCATCAGTTTCTTCTTCAGCAACAACTTCTCTATGAGGATTGACACTTCCTTCAAAGAAGAGATTATTGAAATTGTCTCTTTTCTCTAAGAAGCTCAAAATTTGATTGTCATCATTGAAGACTTGCCAATGATTAGCATTATCAGGTACACTCAGTCTGAATACCATCTCAATGGTTATTTTATCTTTGCCAAAGGAAGGATGAGGTGTCAATAAGGAGGCTGACACAACAAGAGAATCATCCCTTTCATTTTGTGCCCTTGGAATGGCTTCAATAGAGAAAGCATCAAATGATTCAATGCAATCCCAAACCCTGATTTCTGTAGTGTCTGAGCCTTGGGTTCTTAACTTGATATTGCTGTCAGATTTGTTTCACTATTACCTCTGCATCACCAAGGCATCTCAGCTTCTTGATTCCCATATCCTCTGCAACACTCATGCCCAAAAGAAGGGCTTCATATTCAGCAGTATTGTTAGTGTTATCAAACTGCAGTTTGTAAGCAAAAGGATGCATTTCCTTGGAAGGTGAATACAGAACAACACCAGCTCCAGAACCTGCCCTTGAATGGCTGCCATCAAATTCCATCATCCAGATCTGATCTTCTTCTTCCTCCATGAGAAGTGGCAGGTTTTCATCTTTTTGTGATGTGAGGAAGTAATTTCCTAACTCAGAATCTTGAAGAAGGATGTTAGCTCTTGGATCATCAGACTTCTTTACTGTGAATTTCATCTTTCTAACAGGAAGCAACCTCTTCATTTCACCTTTGACTGGGATAGTAGCAGATGACCAGTCCATTTTAATTTCTCCACCTAGATCTCTACAAAAAATTCTACTCAAAAGCATGCCAAAGGATGCTGGGATGTCTGCCACTAAGATAGTTAGGAGCACCTTCTTGTCAGGGAAGTCAGCCAGAGTTACTTGTGCATCCTTTATCCTTCCAATCAGTGGCACTTGTTTAGATTCCATGGAATAACATGCTCCATTTACTCTAGTCAAAGTTAGGCCAAGGGAATTTGTAACTTTGAGTGGCATTACATTATCAGAAGCTCCGGAATCAATAATACAGTTGTTCAACTCAAAGCCATTTATGAGGAGAGACAAATAAAAAGGCTCAACTCTAGATGTTTTGGCAGCACTGAGAGCTAACATATTTTGAGATGGAGGTGTGGATGGTGTTGGAAGGATTCCTTTAGAAGTGGAACTTGAGATATAGAGCTACTACCCCAGACTGCATTAATAAATCTATCAAATTGGGCAGGGTGTGTTTGCAAGTATTCTAACTCTGAGAGTTGGACTTTGGTTTTTCTTGCGTGCTCTACAAAATCAAATGGGGCAATACTGGATGAGGAGGAATTCCTGAAGTGGAAGAGGATTTACATGGCAAGGGCCTTGAAGGAACCTTGGATGTTTTGGATGATGGATTCTCTCCTAAAGGTGAAGCAGTCGGTTTAGCAGAGGGTGGAGGTATAACCTTTGGCTGAACTGTGGGTGTTTTAACAGAGACTCCAATGGAAGGGGAAGTACTCTTAACAATTATAGAACTAGAAGAAGGAAAAAAGACTTACTTGGTATGATAACATGATCCTTGACAACAACCAAGTCAAGTTTTTCTTTAGCAGAATCCATGGAGGGCGGCAATGGAGAACCTTTGTTGATGATCCTCTTTTGTGTGACCTCAGAAGTGGAAACTTCTTTGGTTTTCTTCTCCTTTGCAGCCACTGAGGATGGAGTGTTCTTCTTGGACTGTGTTCTGGTGAAAACATCACATGAAAAACTTGGTGTTTCCTCCTCTTCTTCTTCATCATCATCAATGAATTCGAACAGGCCATTGTGCATATCGACCTCCTCAACTTCTAGGTAGCTCTCGTAGTTTTCTTCATCATCTCCTTCGGGCTCATCAACTTCAGCTTCCTCTCTTACATCACAGGCCACATTGACTGGTGGTGCTTCAAGAGCAAGCTGGTGAGGAGGTGGTGTAATCTGCTGCCTATCATTAAAGTTTGGTCTTCTTGGATTGTTCCTCATAGTGATCTGTGACAGCTGCTTCTTCAAGGCAACCAGATTGTTTGCCATTTTTTGAAACATGGGGTCTGTTGTGACTGAACTAGAACTTTGACCCTTTTGCTTTCCACTTGGGCCCTTCACCTTTCCAGAAAGGATTAAATCATCATCAGTTTCAATGGCAGAGTCTTGAGCTTCCCTCAATGTTCTTGGTTGGTCTCTTCTGAGGAAGAAACCAACTTCCGATGGCAAGGCACTGATGAAGAATCTCTTCAAATTGTTTTCAGGAGGGACTACATCTTCTGGGATTCTTCTTGTCAATCTGTCAAACCTTGCAACAAAATCTCTCATGGACTCAGAGACTTCTTTCTTCATCTGAACCAGTTGAACCAGTAGATCTTGGAAATCTTCAGTGCTCTTGAACCTATGTTCAAATGCACTTCTTATGTCATCCCAACCCATGATAGATCTTGGGGGAAACATGTAGAACCATTCAGCAGCCTTTTCTTGGAGTGACTCCACAAAAATTTGACTGATACATCTTCATCTTCAACACCTAACACACCACAAGCAGTGATGAAGGCTGCTACATGTTCTTCAGGTAGTTGGGAGCCATCTCCTTTGAATTTGGGGAAATTCTTCCTTGAACCTCTTGGCAGATCATGGAGTATTCATGGGAGAGCAAGTGGACCAGTGTTTCTTCCCCATGGCACATTTGGTCTACGTGCTTCATGTTCATTATCAGCCATTCTATCTCTTTGTCTGGCTTCTTGATCAGCTAGGGCTGCTTCTCTTTCTTCTGCCTCTGCTTGGAGTCTTTCAATCTCCTCAAATTGAGCCCTAATCTCTTCTTCTCTTTCAAATGGAACTCTCACCTCTTCTTCTTCTCTTTCAAGTTCTTGTTCTTCTCTCTTGAGCTCATCAAAAGTAGGATCAATAAATCCTCCTTGTCTCAACTACCGAGTATACCTTCTGTCAGCCAGCTTGAAGACTTATGGTCTTCTCTGAGGTGCCAAAATCTGTCTTTGCTCCTCCAACTCAAGAGCAAGTTCTTCTTCTTGGTCCAAGATCCTTGAAGCAATATAGTAATGGTTTACACTCTGCCTATTATGCCAAATAGCCTCCCTTAGGTCTGAAGTAATATCCTCTTGAATATGAAAAAGCAAGGTAGGTCTCTCAACAGGCGGGTTTTGCTTGAATAGCCATGACTTGTATCCATGTGGATCACAAGAAACTTCAAATTTTCAATAAACTCTAATGATATTTAATGACCTTGTGGTCATTTTTAGGGTGCAGATGCTGCAAAATCTGCCCCACGGTGGGCGCCAAAACTGTTGGCTTGGAAATTTGTCTTGGGGAAAAATTTGTGGTTTCCAAAACAACACTATGGGAATCTAAGTCCCTCTACTTATAATGGTGCAGCTGCCATATTATGCATGAAAATCAAGTGGATTCAATGGTGGTTTTTCAACCAGAGATCCATAGGGGCACTCCACTGACCCTATGGCAAAGCCTGCAATTTCTTGCAAGGACAGAAAGTGGTCTGAGAGTGGGAAAGGGGAGTGGGAATGAAGGACAAGGAAATCAATGATGAAGGTAGAAAATCAGAAGCCTACATACATTGATTAGAAAGTTTCATAACATGCATTTAAATGGAAGAAAGAATATGAATTTGCAAACCAGAGCTACAAGACTGAATAAAAATGCATTGGTCACAAAGTACCAATCGAATCCTCCGTCAAAGGGGCATAAAATCCATCTTTTCTTATTGCAGCTGAAGTAGAAACTCATACAATGAAAGGAAATGGAAGAAAATTACAGAAAGAAGAAGCTTAGAAGAATGGACGACTATCATTTTTGTCCTCTGTTCGTGAAAATAATTTACAGTCTTCAAAAATGTGATTGCCAACCCGTACAAAGACTTCAGAGAACAAGAAATAGCCGCAAGGGGTGGTTACAACTTCCCAAATGGCCAAGAAGTAGTTACAATCGAATCCAATCATTTCGCACCGTTTTGGATTCTTCATTCATAGAAAAATGGCCATGGCGGGAAATGCCAAGAGAATTTCATAATTAAAACGGTTACAAACTTGCCAGATTGAATGTGGGCCATTAGATCCACATTTTGTGCCTTTGAATTTGAGCCATCCATGTGGCAGAAGATGATTGGAGTGGCCGTGGGTGAGCTCCCTTCGTTTCACGACTTTTTTGGAATTTGGAAATTTGGAACAACTTTTCCTCCGCCGGCCCGGTTTGACTTTTCAAAGAGGACACGTGGCATGATTTGATTGATATGGGATCGCGACTCCATTTAGACCATTTTGAACCTTTGTTGGAAAAAGGTTCAAAATCACAACCTCCTCCACCGGCCTGCACTCTCGTGTACACGTGGCACAATTTGATTGCCTGTGGAGGTCATGTCAAACTTTTTACTTTTAACCCCGAAGGTTAAAAACTTGAAATCCCGCTTTGACCGGTCAACAAGGACACGTGGCATCATTCTATTGGTTGCAGGGTTCAAACTTCATTATTTTCTCCGCCTAGCTCGGGCTCGTGGATCCGCCATCGCCATTTACACTTTTTTGCTGAAAAGGCAAAGTGACAAAGAAACCTCCTCAGCTCCGCTAGTCCACCTTGGGCAAAAATTACAACTTAAGTCCGCCGAGCCATATCTTGCAAAATATAAGGAGTTAGAACAACTTCTTTACCTTTTTGGAAAGGGGAAGAAATTTCCCATCTGATGAAGTAGGTTCCAAACATCCTTGAGCCCTTGGAAAGAACCAGAAATTAAAATACTCAATTTTGACCAATTTCAAAGGGTACCAACTCAAAATTTCAAAGTCCAGACTTGGAAAAAGAAGGAAACTTTTTTTGCATTGAGTTCATTTTTTAATGCTTTTATACTTGTAAGATATTAGCATTTTTTCATCGTCTGTTGTATGCATCTATTAGAATTCGTTCTACCTACTTAGATTGGATACCAATTTAATCTATTGTTAAATTTTGCACCATTTCATTTCTAGTTGCATATTGTTGTGCGGTTTTGAAGGTGTACAATTTGTTTAGTATTGTTAAATTTTAATTGTGTGTTTTTTTACTGCACATCTATTTATTATCACATCTATCATCTATCATTCATCACATATAACATCATCTAATACATCATATATACAAAATACTAATTTTTACAGCATGCATGTATACTAAGCTAATAATCACATATCGTATCATCAATGCGGGCAAGAGGGGTTGAATGTGATCCCAAATCTATCCCCCCCCCCCCCGCACCAATATCATATAATATCATCCCAAATGATAACATCTACCCAAATATCTCATGTAAAAAACATATGATATCATCTAAACCATCCTCGGGCACTATTTGCCACCTATCACTTATCTCTTCACCCTGGGGAATTTTAAAATATTTTTAGGTGCTTCTTGTCTTCTATTTTTATCTATCGCCATGATTATTTTTAAATAATTATTGTTAGGCCATTTGTCTTCTCGTCAGGGCATTTTATTGCCACCTGATGCCCGTTCTCTTCACCTTGGGGCATTTTCGCATGATTTTAGGTGATCTTCCATTTCCTAAATTCTTCTAATCAGTCAAAAAATTAAAATTTATAAAATCATCCAAAAATCCAAAAAAATCGTAAACACTTTGAAAATGGACTAAAATTGGTAATAAAAAAATTTGCAACTGAAATTTGTGTCTCTCACACGACGTTCATCTCATATCTTATTGGCATTTCCACGTGTTTTAAAACAACAACTCACGAATCCTCTAAATATCTAAACCATTTATAAAAGCTATGATGCTTACTTCGTTGATACTCTGGGGCATGAGTTTCCTAGTATTGTTTCGATGTGTACACTTCTTTTTCATCAGACCTCAGTGTCCTCCATCCTTTCCCTTGCATATACAAATTTCTTGGGGCATCATTTTAAACCCTTTTCGTTTATCAAAACATTTGGGATTGCAACTCGATAAAAAAATATTTGTGCAACCGTCTTAAGAATTGTTGGTTTGAGTGTGTGTGATTGTACCTATTTCCCTATTAAGTGAGTTTGTTTGCTTCTCGTATTGCATTGCATTCGTGTATGTTGCATGGAGTTGGCCGTTTTTAGCAATAGAAATTTTTTTGTATCGTGGATTTTTATGTCATTTTACATTGTCGTCGCATGCTCGTATTTTAATAAGGACCGATGATGAAGATTACTAGCAATATGATGAATAGATTTGTTTATATAGCAATGCCTTGTAGATAGCTCAAAATCCCCTTTTCTTGTTATTTTCTCTTCTATCTCCCCTTTCTTTTATCTCCTCTTTTTTCGATCGTCGATTGTGTTCCTCCATCACCCCATTGATACTCAAGGGGGTATCCTTCATGCTACTAATTTTTCTTCTACCCCTTCAAAATTTTCTACTTGTTTATGCTTGTCTACTTTCTTCGAAGTGACGTCCTGCACGTCACCTCAAAGAGGGGAAAATGTAGACACCTATAATTTTTTCTTGATGATCTTATTACTAAGATCATACTAACTATCCTAGTCTCGTGCTAATTTACTACACTACGCTAGTAAAATCCCCTTTCTAACCCCTTCTAAATATCCTAAACCATGCTAATCCCTCTCTAACCAGCTTCTATAATCTTGTTTCCCTTTAATTAACCTTGTTTAGGTTCATTAACCCTCTTATTGACAAACTAGGAAGGATTTGAATTTCTAAATAAATATATCACCTTTCCAAATAACCACTTAGCTTCCTAAATATTGTTCACACCTCCAAATAGGTTTTTTCTAAAAATCAACTTTTTGACTCCTTTTTAGTCCCACATGCATCCAAAACATCCTTTTCTCAAATCCAAAAACTATAAATAGAGGGATACCCCTCCCACCTTTTCAGAAGAACTCCCTCTCTCTCTCTCTCATTTCTGATTTAGGTCATGCTTAAGTCTTTCAGAGTCATTTCATATTTTATTTGAGTTATTTATTTGTTATTTGCTAATCCTTTCAAAGATTTAGGTAAATGAGAGAAGCCATTAATGGTGAGCTTCCATTCTTATGCTTTTGAAACATCAATAAACACAAAACTGATTGCTAGAGCTTTAATAGGTTCACTTATAGATAGCTTTCATGGAGTACAGAACTAATATAGTCATGTTTAGAGGTTGATTGTTTGTTTCAAGCTTTATATATGAATGCAAATAGGTAGCTCTTACTTATCTCCAATCTTATGGTCATTTGAGTTGTTTTTTCGAAAGCTTTTGGGGTTTCTTTAGAGGTTCTTACCCCATCTTCATAGATTTTGAAAACTTTTGATTGCACACAATTTTTCTTCTACCCCTTCTTAAGCTTGGGTCATATCTCATTCTTAAGCTTTTGAAACATCAATAAACACAAAAATGATTGTTATAGCTTTAATAGGTTCACTTATAGATAAATTTTATGGAGAAGAGAACTAATATAATCATGTTTAGAGGTTGATTTTTTGTTTCAAGCTTTATATATGCATGCAAATAGGTAGCTCTTGCTTATCTCCAATCTGATGGTCATTTGAGTTGTTTGTTCTAAATATTTTGGGGTTTCTTTAGAGGTTATTACACCATATTCATAGATTTTACAAACTTTTCATTGGTCATTTGATTTGTTTGCTAACGTGTACACCTATTTACTAACGCGTGTACACACACGCCTCTTGTTTGCTAACGTGTGCACTTTTTTGATAACGCGCACACCTATCTTTTTGTAGGTGAAAGACACAAAACTGTTGGTTGATAATAGCGGAGAAGAATATGATTCTTATGAGGAATAACATAAGTTATACCTAATTCGATTTGATGAGCTCCTTTATTATAACAAAGATTAAGTACTCGCAAGATTCCTAGAGTTAGGAGCTAAGCTTTCACAAGAACACAAAGTGAAGACTAAGATCATTTATCGTAAAATGGAAGAGCGACCATCCCACTTAGACATGGATAACCCATTTGACATAGGGTATGCTTCTACTTTCAGACAACATAAAAAAATGTTGAAGAAGACCCATCAAAACCAATTAGCGATTTGTGAATACCTTTTTATCAGGTTTCAAGTAAAGTAAAAATTGAGCATGAGCGGAAAGGCTCACCACACCCTAAATTTGATGAGGAAGATGATCCCTTAGTTGAAGAAGAGATCCTTCAAAAGAAAATATTGAAACTAAGTAAAAAATTAACAAACTTAGGCTCTTCGAATAGGAACATGCATAAAGACAAACTCAAAACAAAATCTAGTGAGTTTCACTTTGATCCATAAGATGACACAACATTTTAAGTTGCTAGGGTAAATAGACCAATATCACCTACAAAAGAGAAACCCATTCAATAGGAGTTAGAATCAATTAATAACACACTTACTATGCTACAAGAAGGTAACATATGACATAGTAGTAAGTACTTATATGAAGAACTATGTCCTTACCCCTTTGATAAGGACATGTTGCGACAACCGTTTCCAAAACATTTTGCCATTCCTAAGTTTGATAAATATAAAAGCAAAGGTGATCCTTGTGATCACATCAAGGAATTTTGCATGGCTTGTTAAGAGGTCGTGTACAATGACAATTTCTTAATATGACTATTCCCTCGCAACCTAGGAGCATTGGCATTAGAATGGTTCTTTAGTATACCTAAGGGATCGATCACGACATGGGCCGAACTTGCTGAAAAGTTTGTGCAACATTACTCCTTCAATATGGAGAATAATATCACCATGAATGACCTTTGCAATGAAAAATAGAAACCCAATGAGACCTTTGCATGCTTATTACAGTGATGGCATGGATTGGAAAGCCGTTTCCCTTGTGCCCTACTAGAAAAATAGCTAGTAAGAATATTCATTCCTAATCTAAGTATAGAGATAGCCTTTAATTTACAAATGCACTGCGGCTCTAACTTCTAAGAAGTTATAGAGAATGGTGGTGAAATTGGAAAGGATCTCATTGTGAAAGGGACACTCAAACCCGTCACAAAGGATAAACACAAAACAAAATTTACAGACAAAGAAAATTTCTTCAATAAGAACAAACATGTCATTAACAATGAAATCACAAACTCCAAGAGAGTCCAAGTTGTGCAGACTGGTCTATTTTTAAATCTCTCATAAGGACCTCACCCAAAGGCACCCACCAAACATGTACTTACGCCACTAATGGACTCACTATCTGTCATACTTAAATAGTTAGATACAGTAAACATGGTGCAGTACCCAACCATGACAGTACCATATCCATAGGATTATCCAAAACCTGATTGGTTCAAAGAGCATGAGTATTGTGATTTCCATCGTGTTAAAGGACACAAAACCGATAGGTGATTGAGACTACACCATTATATACAATACCTCATCGAAGAGGGAAAAATTGCCATAGATTCCCCCCTGACTTAGGAGTTAGGGACCCAAGGAGAAAATGGGTATATTCAAATAGCCCTTTCCTAACCATGTAGATAAGAAGAACAAGAAGCAAGATCATAGACAAACTTCATTACACACCTTGATTCCAACAATCATTTCACTTTTGATTGCAATGCATTCCCGCATAATGACCCAGAGCACAACTTACCCATATACCTAAAAGTAGTTGTTACTTGTCGTAAGATAAAGAGAGTACTTGTAGACGATGGATCCAGTCTAAATATTTGCACTTTGAAGTTGGTTAAGCAGCTAAGCCATTCAAAAATGGATCTAGGGGCTAAAACTATTACAATCACAACTTATGATAATGAGGAGCGTGAGTTAGAAGGTATTATAATAGTTCCAATGGAAGTAGGGCCGAATTTTCATGATACGACATTCCATGTCCTTGACTTAGATATTCCTAACAACATGCTCCTAGGGCGCCCATGAATCCATGCCATGCAGGCCATTCCTTCAACATTTCATCAATGTATTAAGATGTGCTGTGAAGGACAGATAGTCACCATTGAGGGTGATCTGTCGACACTAAAATTTTCCTCCGTAATTTCTATTTCATTAATGTATGTATTAGGAATAGGATGTTGTTAAGTATAATTAGTAGTAGCGTCTAATAGAAGATAACGGTGCCGTCAGTACGGTGCCGCCAATAATGTGGAGTATGGTAACAATCAAAGTACAATATGAATGTTGTAAAAAGTAAATATTTGTCGTAAGTGGTCCGGTAATGTTAAAATGTCAAAGTTTGGGTAATTAGAGAAGTAGGGTCTACATGATTAGGAATTAGAAATATTATATTGGTAATAAAGACAAGGAGTGAGGTCATAAATATTTTTTGTATTTTATTTGTAAAAAGTCTAAAAATGTGGAACCCATGTAAAATGATAAGGTTTATCTTATCTTAACAGATAAGCTTACATGTACAGATAAGAGTTAAGGTATGGAATATGATTCGTCAGAGTGGATTTCTTATCCTATCTTAGAGATAAGATGGATAAGCCTGGAAGTTCTATAAATAGAGAGGCCACCCCCCTCATTTAGCATAGAAGGAAGTAGTGATAAATATTGTAGGAAGTGTGCGAAGGAAGCCATTAGTTTAAAGGTGTGTTGAAGAAGCCATTAAGAGGTGTAATTGTAAAGTTTCTCCCATAGTCTTGGTGAAAGGCAAGTGAAGTCAATAACACTTGAAGTACCTCATGGGTGAGATTGTAACAGTTTCATGTTAATATTATAATTTATTTTGATATTTCAGATTTGTCATCATTCTATCTTATCATAGTCGATGGTATTCTTGTGTTATGTTGTTGTTTTGTTTCCAGATTACATCCACCAAACTAAAGGCTGTGCATTAGTAAATAATCATAGCACGAGGAGTTCCCGGTGAAGAATTATCATAGTGCCGGATTGGTGATGACATTTTGGTTCCGTTGCCGGGACCATTCCTCGTTGGTGGATTCTCTGGAGAGATATTCCCACTTAGTCAAAAATCAATTAGAGGGTAACCTTGTTTTTACTGTGCATAGTAGTTACCATGGTAAAGTCATTTTTGCCATGAATAGTAGTTACCACTGCAGTAAAGTCACTTTTTACCGTGAATAGTATTTACCGCAGTAACTTCACTTTTTACCGTGAATAGTATTTACCGTAGTAACTTCACTTTTTACCGTGAATAGTGTTTACCACAGTAAAGTCAGTTTTTACCGCAGTAAGTCAAGTTTTACCATAGTTTACCGTGGTCATTTTTATTTTACTGTAGAAAGGTGTAAAGTCACTTTCTAGTATAGTGATTCCAATTATTTGTACACATAAGTCTTGTTGATTGTACTTGTGAGTTGGTATTTCACGGTGGTTACTTTTGAAAATGGGAAAGATTCCTGTTTTTTCAGCTCAATCTAATGAAGATGCTTCTTCTTTCATTCAAGAGTTTAAGCGATCTTGTATTTGTAATGGCCTTATAAGAAGGGAACAATGGACTGAATTTTTTCCTACCTTTTTGGATGGTTCAGCACTTAGGTGGTTTGAAACACTAGGTGATAATGTGAAAAATTCATGGGATTTATTAACTGAAAGTTTTCTTGAAGAATTTGGTGAACAACAGAAATATGCAGATCTCATGATCGAGATCACAAAGCTATCCCAAGGAGAGAAGGAGAAGATAAGGGATTATCATGCTCGTGTTCTAGAGCTAAGGAGGAAGCTCGATGCCCAGATCCGGAAGGAAGGACTAGCGGATGGGTTGATGAATGGCATGGATAATCTCCTCTGTAAGCACTTCATTCTTGGGATGAAGCCAGAGATCAGACAACGAGTGAAGTATGACCGCCCAGCTACCATTGAACAAGCAAAGGAGATTGCAAGAAGGCAAGAAGAAAGCATGGAAGAGGAGCCCAAAGAAATTGTTGCTAAAGTAGAGCCTACACCAGCACCTTTGGTCCTGAATCCACAACCACTCCCGGTGAGCACAAATATTTCTCCTAGTACATCTACTGAGTATGAAGATCTGCTCAAAAAGATGGGTCAGTTAACTATTAATCTTCTTCAAGGAAAGGAATTTAGTTCTCAGGGAGGAGATAGAGGTCCAAAAAGAAATATTTCTGAAGTTGTTTGTTATGGTTGTTATAAAAAGGGTCATTATAAGTATAATTGTCCAGATAGAGCTTCTACATTTGGTAAAGGAGATAATGATAAAGGAAAAGCACCTGTGAATTCTTTTGATGTAGTAGATAAGAGCAGAAATAATGAAGTAGATGTGTTTGTAACAAAAAGAAAGAAAGAAAAAGATAATCAAGATGGAAATGATCCTAAGAAGATGAAAGAAGAAACTAGTAAGAAACATAGGAGAAGAAAGTTGGGTGTGCAGGATTTTCTGATTTCACAGGGGCAAGGACCATACTCCATCTTGGAAGATCTGTCCAAAAGGCCTACAAATATTACATATGGTTAACTCTTGGCTATGTCTTCTGAGAAGAGGCGGGAGTTGCGAGGTGGACTCAATGCTCGAAGAAGGAAGGAGGTTGAGGTCCCTGTTTTGGAGGCAGAGGCAGATCCCTATGCTCCACAAGCTGAGGTATTATGTAATGGTATTTCAATTCATGATGTCTTAGTTGATGGAGGTGCTGCAGTTAATGTAATGACCGAGTCTGTAATGAATATGTTGGGTTTAAAAATTGATCGCCCTTCAACACTTATGTTAAGGTCATTAAATAAAGGAAAAACTAAACCAGAAGGTGTAGTTTCAAATGTGGCAATATCTATTATGGGTGTGGTATGTGTGGTAGACTTTCAGGTGATGAAAAATGGTACTGTTGCGTACCCAATGCTGCTAGGAAGACCATGGCTAAGGAGAGTTCATGCAAGAAACTACTGGAATGAAGGTTTCATGACACTTGGACGTGGTAGAGAGAGGGTGAAGATAAATGTGATCCCTCGACATCATAAGGCAGAACCTGTGGATTCAAGTGATGAAACTGATGATTGGACATCCTCTGATTACTCTAGTACCAGTGAAGTGGACACTGAAGATGAAGAAAGTGAGGTGGATGTTTCAGTCATGGATATCCTTCCAGTCACACCAACTCATGACCCCATAAAATTATCTGAAGAAGAAGTTGATGATCGTCTCCAACAAATAAAGATTGGTGATGTTGTGAGGGAGAGTGAGAAGGAATCCTACATCCAGCTCTTTTGAAGGTACATACACCTATTCACTTTTGGTTACAAGGAACTCTGTCAAGTAAGTTGGGTAGAACATTGTATTGAGCTGGTAGATGATGCTAAGCCCATAAAGTAAATGCCATATAGAATGAATCCTAATTTTTCTAAGACTGTAAAAGAAGAAATAGATAAGTTACTTGATGCAGGATTCATATTTACTGTGGAGAATTCAGAATGGGTTTCTCCCATTGTGATCTCAATAAAAAAGAATGGGAAGCTACACATTTGTGTTGATTACGGGAAGCTCAATAAGGCAACAAAGAAGGATCATTACCCTCTTCCATTTTCAGATCAGATCTTGGATGAAGTAGCTGGCCAAGAGTGCTATAGTTTTGTTGATGTATATAGTGGCTACAACCAAGTTCGTATAGTAGAGAAAGATCAGCTAAAGACCACATTCACCACTCCTTGGGGAACGTTTTTCTTATAGAGTTATGCCTTTTGGGTTGTGTAATGCTCCAGCAACATTCCAGTGTTTGATGAATAGGGTGTTCAAACCCTACATTGGGACCTTCATCAGAGTATTTCTGGATGATTTTTGCATCTATGGGAGAAAGTTGGACGACCTGCACCAAATGGAGACAGCGTTTCAAAGGTTAGATGAAGCACAAGCCTCACTAAACCCTACAAAGTGTGTCTTTGGATGTTCTAAAGGCGTTTTGTTAGGGCATGTTGTATCCAGAGATGGTATTAGTACTGATCCTGATAAATTTTCAAAAATCAAAGATTTACCATTTCCTCTTAATAGAAGTAAGTTGAGATCATTTTTAGGCCATGTGGGTTACTATAGAAGGTTCATCAAGAATTTCTCAAAGATTGCACAGCCACTAACCCAGTTCTTGAAGAAGGATGTTACTTATGAACCAGGAAATAAGGCGCATGAAGCTTTTGGACAATTGAAGGAAGCCCTGGTGTCTTCACCTGTTTTGAAGAATCCAGATTGGAGCAAGCCATTCATTGTGTACACTGATGCCTCAGATGCAGCACTAGGAAGTACTTTGAGCCAAAAGGATGAAAATGGGAATGAACATCCAATTTACTTTGGGAGCAGACAAATGAGCAGTGCTGAGGTAAATTATACTGTAACTGAAAAAGAGGCTCTGGCTATCATTTTTGCTGTAAAGAAGTTTAGAAATTACTTGCTAGGGCAAAAATTTCTAGTTGTAACAGATCATCAGGCTCTAAAATATATTGTAAATAAGCCTAACCCATCAGGGAGGATAGCAAGATGGATAATTTTGCTACAAGAGTTTGAATTTGATATTATAGATAGGCCAGGAAAGAAGCATGTCAATGCAGATGCACTCTCTCGAGCCTATGATGGTTTAGGATCATCTTGTGATGATGATGATTTCCCCGATGCAACATTGTTATCCCTTGACACAATCCCTAGTGAATACATAGATATTTGGAATTATCTGAATGAATTCAAGTTTCCTGATGGTGCCAATGCAAAGACTAAGAGAAAGATTACTCAAGCCAGTCGTCCATATTCTATTCTGCATGGAGTATTATTTCGAATAGGACCTGATGGACAGTACAAGAGGGCAGTTGGACGTGATCAAGGGAAGGAACTGCTAGAAGAATTCCACAATGGTACATGTGGAGGGCACTTCTCTGGACAACTTACAGCAAGAAGGATCTTGGATGCAGGTTATCACTGGCCCACTCTTTTTAAATATTGTTATAATTATTGTAAGACATGTGATATTTGTCAAACACATGGTAACCGTAAGACTTCATCAGCTCCATTATGTCCTATTCTTCCCCTTGGTCCCTTTGAAAAGTGGGGAATAGACATTGTAGGTCCACTTCCAACTACATCACGCCAAAATAAGTATATTGTAGTTGCCACAGATTATTTAACCAAGTGGGTTGAAGCTAGGCCATTGAAAACAGCTTCCATGGATGAAGTGGCAAGGTTCATGTATGAACGCATTGTCACCAGATTTGGTTGCCCATTAGAAATTGTAACAGATCAAGGAAGCCACTTCATTAATGAGGTGGTAGAAGCCCTAGTCAATAAGTTTTCTATTAAGCACAGGAAGGCAACAACATACAAGCCAAGCACAAATGGACAGGTGGAACGAACAAATTTTGTGTTGTGTCAAATTCTAGCAAAAGATGCAGCCTTGCAGGTACATAAATGGGATAAAAGGATTCATGCAGCATTGTGGGCATATAGGGCAACATCAAAGTCAGCAACAGGATACTCCCCATTTCAGTTGGCCTATGGCATTGATCCAGTTCTTCCTATTGAGTTTGATATTCCCACTGTGAGAGTTATGAAAAATGAAAGGATGGATGAAAGTGATTCAGTAAAAGAAAGGTTGGTACATCTTCATTTGCTGGAGGAAATGAGAGAAATAACAAAGGATACAAGCCATAAGAAGAAAATGAAGCAGAAGGAATACTTTGATCAAAAGATCCGGTGGTCTCCATTTCATGTGAATGACTTGGTTCTAGTATATGATTCCAGATACAAAAAAAGAAGACAGAGAAAATTTCTTCCAAAATGGATGGGGCCCTACAAAATAGCAGTTGTGCATGAAAATGGTACGTACCGACTGGAGGAATTGGATGGCACTCCCATTACGAAATGGGTCAACCACGACAAGTTGAAGATTTTCCAAGCACCAGAATAGTCTACTCCGAGGACGGAGTAGAAGCTAGGAAGGGGGAAGATGTCGACACTAAAATTTTCCTTCGTAATTTCTATTTCATTAATGTATGTATTAGGAATAGGATGTTGTTAAGTATAATTAGTAGTAGCGTCTAATAGAAGATAACGGCGCCGTCAGTACGGTGCCGCCAATAATGTGGAGTACGGTAACAGTCAAAGTACAATAGGAATGTTGTAAAAAGTAAATATTTGTCGTAAGTGGTCTGGTAATGTTAAAATGTCAAAGTTTGGGTAATTAGAGAAGTAGGGTCTACATGATTAGGAATTAGAAATATTATATTGGTAATAAAGACAAGGAGTGAGGTCATAAATATTTTGTGTATTTTATTTGTAAAAAGTCTAAAAATGTGGAACCCATGTAAAATGATAAGGTTTATCTTATCTTAACAGATAAGCTTACATGTACAGATAAGAGTTAAGGTATGGAATATGATTCGTCAGAGTGGATTTCTTATCCTATCTTAGAGATAAGATGGATAAGCCTGGAAGTTCTATAAATAGAGAGGCCACCCCACTCATTTAGCATAGAAGGAAGTAGTGATAAATATTGTAGGAAGTGTGCGAAGGAAGCCATCAGTTTAAAGGTGTGTTGAAGAAGCCATTAAGAGGTGTAATTGTAAAGTTTCTCCCATAGTCTTGGTGAAAGGCAAGTGAAGTCAATAACACTTGAAGTACCTCATGGGTGAGATTGTAACAGTTTCATGTTAATATTATAATTTATTTTGATATTTCAGATTTGTCATCATTCTATCTTATCATAGTCGATGGTATTCTTGTGTTTCCAGATTACATCCACCAAACTAAAGGTTGTGCATTAGGATTGGTGATGACAGATCAAGAACCATTCATGCATTGTAGGGCATTGCACAATTTTTCTCGTGCAACTTATGAATGTCCTACTGTAGATATTTTTGTTCCTTTACAAATAGAATCTATTATGTAACATGTGGATCCAGATTCACTCACTCCTTGTAATCAAAACTTTCCTTTGTTGGTCAACCCTTTCACATCATGGGAGGAAACGTTTGCAAAGTATGGCCCAGGTGAGATATTTAGTCTTCAACATGCCTTATTAATATCAGATCTATTAGTGTCGCCTAGGACACGTAGTAATCCCTACTTTCAATTCAAGAGCACTCGAGATAAATTCCCTAAACCATTGGAGAAGTTCATCCCTAGTGGTCTCCTATATGAGGAAAAGATGTTAGAAGATCCTATGAGGAGGGTGCCTGAAGTTACTATAGCATCATGTCATCAAGCTCCATAGTATATCAAAGGCCACTATATGATGTACGTCATGGGTTATAATGGGTTTGGATGTGGTATCATTGCACATGGAAGGTAATAACCCATTCATATCCCTCATTTCAAATCCAACAAACATGGTCTTTGAATTAGACCTTATGATGATCCACCTTTAGATATTGATGCCATGTCTTCTGAACATGAGGATGACTCATCTCATTCAAATATCGACATAGATTCCTAATGTAGCCTCTATGAGGATCTTTCCTCCACTAAGCTATTCCCTGATTCAATTGTTTTACCTTATCCGGATCAAATTCCCAAACCAATTATCAAATATCCCTTATATATCCCAAACTTATAGATTGGGATCAACATTTTCACATGCCAATCAATTTCTTTGAGAACAACAAATCATTTACAGAATTCATAGGACTCAGTGATTCTATTTCGATTGGGGATCACAAGAAATGTTTTGCTATCAAACTAGATGTCTGCGCATACTTTAGAGAAGAGGCAGGGACGTGTGGAATCTTGAATATGAGGGTCATAAGCAAGAGTAAGAATGCTTCAAAGAATCCTTGTGGAAAGAACAAACACAAGTCTCGTAGTGATAAAATTTTTGAGGCACTAGTAGATAAACAAAACGAAGAACCTATAGAATAAATGGTATACCCATTCAAAGATAATGATGAGCCACCTAAGGAGGTTGATATTACTCTTCCCCCTGATCCTACATGGATGGAGGATGCTTCCAAAATTCTTGTTGAAGAAACTATCAGTGTCAACATTGGCTTAGAAGAGGAACCTAGAATGATAAAGTTGGTAGCTTCACTCTCGGCTTAAGAAAAAAAAGTTTTTGTGGAACTATTGAGAGAATATGTAGATATATTTTCATGCTCATATGTAGATATGCTTGGTTTGGACCCATAATTGGTCATGCACAACCTCGTTGTGCACCCAGATGCCAAACCCATCAAGTAGAAACTAAGAAAGATACACCCCAAAGTTACACTACTTGTTAAAGAATAAATTGAAAAGTTATTAGCTGCTGATTTCATTAAACCCATTGACTATTTAGATTAGATATCTAACATAGTCACAATTTAGAAGAATTTGGTTGGCAATTGAATCTGTACTGACTTCTACGACATCAATAAAGCATGTCCAAAGATGACTTCCCCTTTCCTAATATTGATATGATTGTCGATTCTACCACTGGTTATGAAATGTTATCCTTAATGGATGATTTTTCAGGTTATAACTAGATCCAAAATTTAGAGGAAGATCAACATAAGACAACTTTCATCACCCCTAGGGGGAAATTTTATTACAAGGTCATGCCTTTCGGACTCAAAAATGTTGGGGCTACCTATCAACGTGTAATGACGGTCATCTTCCATGACATGATGAATGACATCATGGAGGATTACGTTGATGATATCTTAGCAAAATCCAAAACTAGAGGAGAGCAACCTAAAGTGTCGAGACATATTTTCCAGCGTCTATGAGATTACAAAGTACGTTTGAACCCTAAGAAATGTTTCTTTGGAATTTTTTCAGGGAAGTTCCTAGGTTTCATCATTTCACAGAGAGGAATAGAGGTGGATCATGCAAAGGTTACAACTATCACAAAGAGGCATTCCGCTGTTTTATTTCATAGCTTGCGGATAAGTGCCATCCATTTAAACATCTCCTCAAGAAGGATGTTACGTTTAACTGGGGATAATATTGTCAAAAAGCATTTGAACTGCTCAAACAATATCTTGTCAACTCACCTATTCTCATGTAACCTACCCCATGTAAACCTCTCCTGCTGTATATTTAAGCCACCTAATTTTCCATTGGTGCACAGTTTTCCCAATATGACCTTGACCATAGAGAAAGGGTGGTTTATTACCTAAACCGCACCTTGATTTCCTATGAGTTGAATTACCTACAAATTGAAAAGGCCTACCTAGCAGGGTTCATTTTAAGATACCTCTTGGAAATCGAAGGTGGAAAATACCTGGCAAATATCCCCAGAACCGGTTTCGCGGGAAGGCAAATTTTTTGGGGGTTGTATGAATTTTTTTTTTCCTGATTTTCAAGTGGTGTAACAGAAGGCTGTAGACGCGCGATGGGAGATTTGCTGTCGCGCATCAAAAAAATGCATTGACGCGCGTCAACAAACCTCTTTGACGCGCGTCAACAAGGTAGTTGACGCGCATCAATGAGGTCTGTTGACGGGCATCAATGCATTTTTTTGATGCGCGACAGCAAATCTCCCGTCGCGCGCCTGTAGCCTCCACCCTCTGCTTTCACATCAAAAAAATATCCGTGTCGTGCATCAAAAAACTCTTTGTCGTGCATCTGTTATGCGTCAATATCTACAGTACCTCCTTGTCGTGCGTCAACTATCCATCAGTGTCGCGCGTCAACAAATTATTTGTCGTGTGTCTACTATGCGTCAATATCTGCAGTACCTCCTTATTGTGCGTCAACTATCTGTCAGTGTCATGCGTCAACAAATAACCCCATTGTCGCGCATCAACAAACTCTTTGTCGTGCGTCTACTATGTGTTAATATCTGCAAACCCTCCTTGTCGCGTGTCAATAACTTACCCCCTTGTCGCACGTCTGCAATACAAGATATATGATATTGTTGACAAAATTTGAAGTAGAAGTGTTTTACCTGGCAAATAATCTAGGATTATATAGGGGATATTTTTCAAGGGTAGGTGAAGCCGATCCCTAAAAAAATTTAAAGTGTAATTTTTAGGGAACAGGTCACTGACCCGCGCCAGAAAATTCACCTTTTCAAAATTTTCAAAAATGGAATATTCGCCATAGTACGAATATTCGCCACTAAAATTTTCCTTGCTGCCTAGTAGTCGTAATTACCTTTCAAAAGCTACGTCATTACCTCCTTAACAACAAAACCAAGTTGATATTGAAAGTTGACCCTGTCAAATAACTTTTGTCTAAACCAGCCCTTACGGGAAGAAGAGAAGGGGTAGAATAAAAGAGAAGGGTTTTTTTATAGGTTCTTACCCCATCTTAGTAGTGTGTGTGTGTGTGTGTGTGTGTGTGTGTGTGTGTGTGTGTGTGTGTGTGTGTGTGTGTGTGTGTGTGTGAAATAAACACATGCAAAATAATATTGTGTTAAATAGTATAAATCAAAACAAATGTGTCATATTTCCCCAAGAAATGTATCAAGAAACATGTCTTCTACTCCACAACAGAAATATGTACATAAAAAAAATGTTTTAACCATGTATGTGATAAAACATATGTATTAAACAAGAATGTGTCAAAAAAGTATGTTACAATTAAGTATGTGAACAGATCATACAATGTGATAAGAAGTATTTATGCATAGAAAGTAACTATTAAAAAATGCGTGTGCAAATAAAATAATATATCAAACAATGTGTGTTATGATATAATAGTTTATCATATAATGTGTGTACAAATAAAGTAGTGAATTTAGACAAATGTGTACAATAAATGCATGTGAAAAATCCCATAAAGAATTAGAGAAATGTTTGCAAAGAAAGTAGTGAATTAGAATATATGTAACATACAATGTGCAAGATTATAAATAGGATCCTAGGCCAATAGAAATAAGACCAAATGTCAAACATGCAATTCATAAGTAATAAGGAAATATGTGAATGTATCATGATTAGAAATGAGTAAGCATGGAACATGTCAAATCACTACATAGAAGTAAACAATGTGATCATCAAATAAAGTATAGTACGATACATGGTATGATATATAAGATAGTGTAAGATAAGAAATAAAATCTTTGTACCACCAATGGACATGTGTCCCCAATGTAAGCATGCTCCTAATGTGGAAGGTTACCCCTAAGTGTAGGGCATAGGACACCATAAAGAATGTGTATGAGTGTGTATGGATTGTGTAAGTGAAATTATCTCATGTATACTATAATTATCAAGTGCATAATTATGTACCTAGATTTTTAAATTTCTAAACACAAATAAAGACAATATTTAAGTCTATGCAATGATTTTAAAAAGTCACATGCAGTTCTTGATTTTCTATTTCTTTTGTATTATATTGTTTTAGTATGTTTACTATATTGTAATATTTTCTCATAAAGGATAACATGAAACATGCCAACATGTAATGTACTAGAGGCCCTAGGCCATGGGTTGTAGATAATAAAATAAAGGGGATGATTTTTTGGCTAAATTATGATCCCCTCAACAATCATATTGAACCCCCAAAATGTGTTGCATCAATAGGTAATGCATTCTAGGTATTTATTATAGATTAGGTGTGACAAGAATGAGTATTGTGTCATAATTCAATGCACTTTTTTTTGAAAGAAGAGGAAATACATGTATGCGTTGGAAATATATGTACATGTGATTGCATTCATTTGAAGGGGAATTCTGATAATCACACCACCTATGTAGAGGCCCTATATCCATAGGTGTAAGCTTCCCATTATGCTAAGGAGAAGTAGGATAAGGATCTAAATTATTTTCAGTATCAAATATACAATCCCACATGGTGTAATAAAAAAGACAAATAACCATAATATTAGTATGTGTAGGTCAAAAGATATGAGAATCTCTAATGGCCTAATTCTCTACATATGTAGAAGGGGAGTGTATTATGTCCCATGTGGGTCATGGTCATAAGGATGTGGTAGAAGTACTATATATCTTGTATGGCTAGGAAAAAATAGCTTAAAGAAAATAGAAAAAATAGGCAAAGGTTGATCATGTGAAATCATCTTTTGATGCATTTTTTGATACTTATGTAGGGGTTGGGTAAACCATTAGTTAGGGTTGATGAGGAGGAGGGTGTTAATGATGCTTCCTTAATTAGGGTCATATAAGATGGGTTAAAGCATTAATATGTGAGGTAATAGGTAACATGATCTATTAAAGGGGATACCTATGAGGGAGGGCAAGGATAGTGGGCATCATATGAGTTTGTATGTATTTCAAGCATTTCTATGAGGTAGATGAGATGACACATGGTCTATATCATCATTCTTTATGAGGTATATCTTCATGAGAGAATGTGAGGAAGTAAGAGGATATTTTACAATGTTCAACTTGTAGGGATAAATATTTATTGCATGTTGACTTGGTTGTTGACCAGGAAGATAGTCATTTATGGGTATCAAGTTATTAAGAAGTGAATGATATGGTTAGGACTAGTAAATACCAGATTATGGTGGATATGTTCTCAATCTTCTTTCTCGTAGGTAGGATGTTTTGTATTTCATACTTGAATCAACAAGGACCACATTTTTGCTAGACATGATAACACTTGGGTCACACGTGCATCGAGAGTAATATCATGTTTTATGCTATTGGATCACCAAGGGATAATATTACATAAGGAATATCACTAGTTAGAACAATATTATGATCAATACATTAGAAAAGGATAATAGATATCTCACAGGTGATATCATGTAGTGTTGACCATTTTTTTGGTCATCATGTTGGAGGGGTACAAACAAATTTCAGGTTACTCATTTTAATGGATGATTAAACAATACAACAGATAACGAACAACAAGGGATCAAATTCCATAATCCCCTTTACCGATATAAAATACCATTATAGTTATAATATTCACCAGATTGATGCATCATCCATTGAATACTACCACATGGTCCCGATGGATACGTGAAGGGAATCATATATCAGAAACTAGCATGCTGAAACAACAAGGAATCAAGTTGCAGATTTAAAAAATTAAGTATGGAAGCACAATATCAAGATGGTTCATTCATTTATTTCTTAGTTTCAAATGATCAAAAAAGGTAAAAGTAATATTTTGGTAATTCCTTATGATTATATGCAAGTGTATTAGAAAATCAAGTTTTCAGATGTTCATTTAGTTATGCAAATGAAAAACAAAGAAAAGGAAGCAACAAACAACTTGTTGCATAAAAAAATTGTGTATATTCATAAGGAAAATTGTACAGGTTTCCCCACACAAGTCATGGGATATAACCACTGAAGTAAAGAATACAAATATATTTGAAAATAAAAATGTAAAGAAGAAAAGGGGACCCTTCATTTCCTGAAAGACAATCCCCTTCCTTGTAATTGCTAATACAAATGACTTCATGATGCTACTCCAGTGTACCTGAAAGAGGAAAAGGAAAGGGTGTTAGAGCTTAGGGATTACCTTTGCCTCATTATATTTTCAGCTTTGAATATATTTTCATTCTTTATTAGAAAGGAAATTACTAGAAAATATTCTTAAATAATGCATCTACAGAAAAAATTGCAGAAATGATTATAGTTTCTCTTTACAAATTGTGCATGAAATGTCACATCCCACAATTTCAGTCTATTTAGCTGAAAGGATAAGTTGTAAAGTGTTAAAAGGTTTACAAAGGTAGGAAAATAATCCTTCATCAGTTGTATGCACATATGTATATCCTGAAAAGGATATACACACGTACGCGTATTTACATGCACAACCACAAAACAACGCTGGTCCCCCAACATTTGTAAAGCACCTAGCATTTATAAATTATTCTTGCTTTGTCTTACTATTTGTACATACTTCCTTTGTTGGGTATGATGATGTGGTGCATTGTTGGACTGGTTGGTTGCAGTACCTGTAATGATGTTGTTGTGCACCATGCTATGATGAGTGTTATGGGTCACTGAATTGGATGAAAGTAATAATTTAATGCATTAATATATTTTCAGTTACTATATTGGATTGAATTAATGGTTATCTATATTTTTGGGAATCATGATTATTTTAATTATGATAAACTTATACTTGGATGTAGAGTATTATTTTGGAAATTGGAAATAATTACTAATGTTTAAAAGTTCTATCTCCTTTTGGCTATATGGCGGTCATGATATAAAATGCTAAGATGGCCTTCGATTGGAATAGGTAAAACATTGGTTCAACAAGGTAAAGGTTAAGTGGATTTAATGATATTGAATCTGTAAGTTTAATGTAATTCCTATTAAAGAAAGAAAATAATAAGTTGGTTTATTACTTACATGACTGTTATGATAAGCCTAATAATAGTTTATAAAATGTGATATATATATATGTGTGTGTGTGTGTGTGTGTGTGTGTGTGTGTGTGTGATGATTGCACTATAATGCGGGTCTTGATCGATTGTGACTCTTTGGTAAGAGATCAATACTCTGATTGTTCATTTACAAAATGATCTGGTTTATACTCATTGAAACTTAATTATCATTAGGGTTAGGAATTTTTGTTTAAAAATTATAAGGTGATAAACCCAACTCCTTTTGCATCAGAAGATATAATTGATCCCATGGCATATTATGAATGATTAGCATATGGTATCAAACCATTGAACAAAGTGGAAAAGGTTATAATGTTCATTTGATTGACCTAAGTCTTGAACATCATCCATAATAAGGAATATTATAATGTTTTCTTTGGATCTTTGACCATAATCGAGATTAAATAGACTGATTAATAATTATTTAGGTTGGTTAACGACCTGTCGACACTAAAATTTTCCTCCGTAATTTCTATTTCATTAATGTATGTATTAGGAATATGATGTTGTTAAGTATAATTAGTAGTAGCGTTTGATAGAAGATAATGGCGCCGTCAGTACGGTGCCACCAATAATGTGGAGTACGGTAACAGTCAAAGTACAATAAAAATGTTGTAAAAAGTAAATATTTGTTGTAAGTGGTCCGGTAATGTTAAAATGTCAAAGTTTGGGTAATTAGAAATGTAGGGTCTACATGATTAGGAATTAGAAATATTATATTGGTAATAAAGATAAGGAGTGAGGTCATAAATATTTTGTGTATTTTATTTGTAAAAAGTCTAAAAATGTGGAACCCATGTAAAATGATAAGGTTTATCTTATCTTAACAGATAAGCTTACATGTACAGATAAGAGTTAAGGTATGGAATATGATTCGTCAGAGTGGATTTCTTATCCTATCTTAGAGATAAGATGGATAAGCCTGGAATTTTTATAAATAGAGAGACCACCCCCCTCATTTAGCATAGAAGGAAGTAGTGATAAATATTGTAGGAAGTGTGCGAAGGAAGCCATTAGTTTAAAGGTGTGTTGAAGAAGCCATTAAGAGGTGTAATTGTAAAGTTTCTCCCATAATCTTGGTGAAAGGCAAGTGAAGTCAATAACACTTGAAGTACCTCATGGGTGAGATTGTAACAGTTTCATGTTAATATTATAATTTATTTTGATATTTCAGATTTGTCATCATTCTATCTTATCATAGTTGATGGTATTCTTGTGTTATGTTGTTGTTTTGTTTCTAGATTACATCCACCAAACTAAAGGCTGTGCATTAGTAAATAATCATAGCACGAGGAGTTCCCGGTGAAGAATTATCATAGTGCCAGATTGGTGATGACATTTTGGTTCCGTTGCCGGGACCATTCCTCGTTAGTGGATTCTCTGGGGAGATATTCCCACTTAGTCAAAAATCAATTGGAGGGTAACCTTGTTTTTACTGTGCATAGTAGTTACCATGCTAAAGTCATTTTTGCCGTGAATAGTAGTTACCATGGTAAAGTCATTTTTGCTGGGAATAGTATTTACCACAGTAAAGTCACTTTTTACCGTGAATAGTATTTACCGCAGTAACTTCACTTTTTACCGTGAATAGTATTTACCGTAGTAACTTCACTTTTTACCGTGAATAGTGTTTACCACAGTAAAGTCAATTTTTACCGCAGTACGTCAAGTTTTACCATAGTTTACCGTGGTCATTTCTATTTTACTGTAGAAAGGTGTAAAGTCACTTTCTAGTATAGTGATTCCAATTATTTGTACACATAAGTCTTGTTGATTGTACTTGTGGGTTGGTATTTCACGGTGGTTACTTTTGAAAATGGGAAAGATTCCTGTTTTTTCAGCTCAATCTAATGAAGATGCTTCTTCTTTCATTCAAGAGTTGAAGCGATCTTGTATTTGTAATGGCCTTATAAGAAGGGAACAATGAACTGAATTTTTTCCTACCTTTTTGGATGGTTCAGCACTTAGGTGGTTTGAAACACTAGGTGATAATGTGAAAAATTCATGGGATTTATTAACTGAAAGTTTTCTTGAAAAATTTGGTGAACAACAGAAATATGCAGATCTCATGATCGAGATCACAAAGCTATCCCAAGGAGAGAAGGAGAAGATAAGGGATTATCATGCTTATGTTCTAGAGCTAAGGCGGAAGCTCGATGCCCAGATCCGGAAGGAAGGACTAGCAGATGGGTTGATGAATGGTGTGGATAATCTCCTCTGTAAGCACTTCATTCTTAGGATGAAGCCAGAGATCAGACAACGAGTGAAGTATGACTACCCAGCTACCATTGAACAAGCAAAGGAGATTGCAAGAAGGCAAGAAGAAAGCATGGAAGAGGAGCCCAAAGAAATTGTTGCTAAAGTAGAGCCTACAACAGCACCTTTGGTCCTGAATCCACAACCACTCCCGGTGAGCACAAATATTTCTCCTAGTACATCTACTGAGTATAAAGATCTGCTCAAAAAGATGGGTCGGTTAACTATTAATCTTCTTCAAGGAAAGGAATTTAGTTCTCAAGGAGGAGATAGAGGTCCAAAAAGAAATATTTCTGAAGTTGTTTGGTATGGTTGTTATAAAAAGGGTCATTATAAGTATAATTGTCCAGATAGAGCTTCTACATCTGGTAAAGGAGATAATGATAAAGGAAAAGCACCTGTGAATTCTTTTGATGTAGTAGATAAGAGCAGAAATAATGAAGTAGATGTGTTTGTAACAAAAAGAAAGAAAGAAAAAGATAATCAAGATGGAAATGATCCTAAGAAGATGAAAGAAGAAACTAGTAAGAAACATAGGAGAAGAAAGTTGGGTGTGCAGGATTTTCTGATTTCACAGGGGCAAGGACCATACTCCATCTTGGAAGATCTGTCCAAAAGGCCTGCAAATATTACATATGGTCAACTCTTGGCTATGTCTTCTGAGAAGAGGCGGGAGTTGCGAGGTGGACTCAATGCTCGAAGAAGGAAGGAGGTTGAGGTCCCTGTTTTGGAGGCAGAGGCAGATCCCTATGCTCCACAAGCTGAGGTATTATGTAATGGTATTTCAATTCATGATGTCTTAGTTGATGGAGGTGCTGCAGTTAATGTAATGACCGAGTTTGTAATGAATATGTTGGGTTTAAAAATTGATCGCCCTTCAACACTTATGTTAAGGTCATTAAATAAAGGAAAAACTAAACCAGAAGGTGTAGTTTCAAATGTGGCAATATCTGTTATGGGTGTGGTATGTGTGGTAGACTTTCAGGTGATGAAAAATGGTACTGTTGCGTACCCAATGCTGATGGGAAGACCATGGCTAAGGAGAGTTCATGCAAGAAACTACTGGAATAAAGGTTTCATGACACTTGGACGTGATAGAGAGAAGGTGAAGATAAACGTGATCCTTCGACATCATAAAGTAGAACCTATGGATTCAAGTGATGAAACTGATGATTGGACATCCTCTAATTACTCTAGTACCAGTAAAGTGGACACTGAAGATGAAGAAAGTGAGGTGGATGTTTCAGTCATGGATATCCTTCCAGTCACACCAACTCATGACCCCATAAAATTATATGAAGAAGAAGTTGATGATCGTCTCCAACAAATAAAGATTGGTGATGTTGTGATGGAGAGTGAGAAGGAATCCTACCTCCAGCTCTTTCGAAGGTACATACACCTATTCACTTTTGATTACAAGGAACTCTGTCAAGTAAGTTGGGTAGAACATTCTATTGAGCTGGTAGATGGTGCTAAGCCCATAAAGCAAATGCCATATAGAATGAATCCTAATTTTTCCAAGACTGTAAAAGAAGAAATAGATAAGTTACTTGATGCAGGATTCATATTTGCTATGGAGAATTCAGAATGGGTTTCTCCCATTGTGATCTCAATAAAAAAGAATGGGAAGCTACGCATTTGTGTTGATTACAGGAAGCTCAATAAGGCAACAAAGAAGGATTATTACCCTCTTCCATTTTCAAATCAAATCTTGGACGAAGTAGCTGGCCAGGAGTGCTATAGTTTTGCTGATGGATATAGCAGCTACAACCAAGTTCATATAGCAGAGAAAGATCAGCTGAAGACCACGTTCACCACTCCTTGGGGAACGTTTTCTTATAGAGTTATGCCTTTTGGGTTGTGTAATGCTCCAGCAACATTCCAGCGTTTGATGAATAGGGTGTTTGAACCCTACATTGGGACCTTCATCAGAGTATTTCTGGATGATTTTTGCATCTATGGGAGCAAGTTGGACCACCTGCACCAAATGGAGACAGCATTTCGAAGGTTAGATGAAGCACAAGCCTCACTAAACCCTACAAAGTGTGTCTTTGGATGTTCTAAAGGTGATTTGTTAGGGCATGTTGTATCCAGAGATGGTATTGGTACTGATCCTGATAAAGTTTCAAAAATCAAAGATTTACCATTTCCTCTTAATAGAAGTAAGTTGAGATCATTTTTAGGCCATGTGGGTTACTATAGAAGGTTCATCAAGAATTTCTCAAAGATTGCACAGCCACTAACCCAGTTCTTGAAGAAGGATGTTACTTATGAACCAGGAAATAAGGCGCATGAAGCTTTTGGACAATTGAAGGAAGCCCTGGTGTCTTCACCTGTTTTGAAGAATCCAGATTGGAGCAAGCCATTCATTATGTACACTGATGCCTTAGATGTAGCATTGTGGGCATATAGGGCAACATCAAAGTCAGCAACGGGATACTCCCCATTTCAGTTGGCTTATGGCATTGATCCAGTTCTTCCTATTGAGTTTGATATTCCCACTGTGAGAGTTATGAAAAATGAAAGGATGGATGAAAGTGATTTAGTAAAAGAAAGGTTGGTACATCTTCATTTGCTGGAGGAAATGAGAGAAATAGCAAAGGATACAAGCTATAAGAAGAAAATGAAGCAAAAGGAGTACTTTGATCAAAAGATCTGGTGGTCTCCATTTCATGTGAATGACTTGGTTCTAGTATATGATTCTAGATACAAAAAAAGAAGACAGAGAAAATTTCTTCCAAAATGGATGGGGCCCTACAAAATAGCAGCTGTGCATGAAAATGGTACGTACGGATTGGAGGAATTGGATGGCACTCCCATTATGAAATGGGTCAACCACGACAAGTTGAAGATTTTCCAAGCACTAGAATAATCTACTCCGAGGACGGAGTAGAAGCTAGGAAGGGGGAAGATGTCGACACTAAAATTTTCCTCCGTAATTTCTATTTCATTAATGTATGTATTAGGAATATGATGTTGTTAAGTATAATTAGTAGTAGCGTCTGATAGAAGATAACGGCGCCGTCAGTACGGTGCCGCCAATAATGTGGAGTATGGTAACAGTCAATGTACAATAGGAATGTTGTAAAAAGTAAATATTTGTCGTAAGTGGTTCGGTAATGTTAAAATGTCAAAGTTTGGGTAATTAGAAAAGTAGGGTCTCCATGATTAGGAATTAGAAATATTATATTGGTAATAAAGATAAGGAGTGAGGTCATAAATATTTTGTGTATTTTATTTGTAAAAAGTCTAAAAATGTGGAACCCATGTAAAATGATAAGGTTTATCTTATCTTAACAGATAAGCTTACATATACAGATAAGAGTTAAGGTATGGAATATGATTCGTCAGAGTGGATTTCTTATCCTATCTTAGAGATAAGATGGATAAGCCTGGAAGTTCTATAAATAGAGAGGCCACCCCCCTCATTTAGCATAGAAAGAAGTAGTGAGAAATATTGTAGGAAGTGTGCGAAGGAAGCCATTAGTTTAAAGGTGTGTTGAAGAAGCCATTAAGAGGTGTAATTGTAAAGTTTCTCCCATGGTCTTGGTGAAAGGCAAGTGAAGTCAATAACACTTGAAGTACCTCATGGGTGAGATTGTAACAATTTCATGTTAATATTATAATTTACTTTGGTATTTCAGATTTGTCATCATTCTGTCTTATCATAGTCGATGGTATTCTTGTGTTATGTTTGTTGTTGTGTTTCCAGATTACATCCACCAAAATAAAGGCTGTGCATTAGTAAATAATCATAGCACGAGGAGTTCTCGGTGAAGAATTATCATAGTGCCGGATTGGTGATGACAGACCCATGCATGCTTAATGATTTAAGTTTGGCTATTGATAGATTTATGGTTATTAACATGCAAGTTTGGTGATTTAAATTGTTCAACTCGGCTTCTTCGTTTGGACGAATCTCCGCTTGGGTTTTGGCTATGTGAGTTTTTTTTGCAGTGAATGCTCGGCCTTGTCGTACGCCTTCATCGCGTCACACCGCTGATCTATAGATCCAGGTGGGATTATTTGCATTAATTTTGTATCGACTGCCTCTTCACCCCTTGGGCGGTGGCTTATATAATGACCACCTCCTCGGGCCATGCATCTATTGATGCTGGTCTTACCGCAGGATCTCTAGACAATGGCGTCAAAAAGAGTGAGGAAGTTTCTCCCGAAGGTGTTCGATGAGATAAGGATTCTGATACTCTTTCCTCAAATATTATTCTTAATTTACCTACTTTTGACAAAGCTTGCACTGGTTTGAATAATTTTCTCTTGTTGCTTATTTTGTGGGCCAAGTTCCCCTTGAAGGTATCCTCCGCTAATGGATTCATAATCATTGGCAACCCCATGGAGTCAAGGTAGAGGAAGTCTAAAACATGACCAAGGGTTTCTTTCTATTTCACTTTACCAATGTTGAACACTGCAAAGACATTATTAACCATGGTCCTTGGTCTATTCACAATACTCTTGTGGTTTTCTCCCACTGGACTCGATACTTTCAAGTCTCTGAGCAAGCCAAACTCAAAATCCCTGTTTGGGTCGAATTTCTAGGCCTTCCTTTGCCTCTATGGGGATTTATTGATCAACTTATCAAACCCTTGGGTCGTCTCATCTACCATGAGCAACCTAATTTTTATTCGGTTCGACCCCAGAAACGGGTCTGTGTTGAAATTGATCTTTCAAAAGACCTCAAAGATACCCTCGATATCTAGGTTGGAGACACGTTTTGCTCAGAAATTTCTATACATTAATATGCCCAACACTTGTTTTCAGTACCAATTTGTAGACCATACGATCAAGGATTTTCCTCTCATGACTCCAAGCCCACCGCTAGTTTTGGAGAAAATCCCGATGGATGCTAAATCCAACATTCCCTTCTTTGATGGTTGGACTACTGTCACTGACAACCTTCGACCCACAATAAGCCCCAACAAGCTACTTACAAACCGGTCGCTACTTCCACTTCTGATCCTATGAAGCTGTCTGCTGTGACCCTTCTCAAGACCGCACTCGTCATCTCTCGGACTCCACAAGCTGCTATTGTCATCAACTCTCACCCCTCAGCTCCTGCTCTTTCACACCCTCACTTCCTGAGACTTCAAGCTTTCTCGATAATACTGCCGGTGGTTTGACTGCTCAGACAGATAGAAAAACTACCTTACATCGTTCACGAAGTCCTTCCCCTCCTTCAGAGGAGGATTTTCGCAGAGACCTCACCAACAGTTTGATCTTGGAGATTATATGCATGGGAATGCACGTCAAGTCGCTTTCTCTAACTGCTTTGGAGTGTTAGCCAATCTCAAGGAGGAAAACATGCACCTTGATAGTTCTCCATGATAGTTTACTCATGGAATTTCAAGGGGCTAACTGATCTGACTCGCAGATATCTTATCAGAGACAATTGTAAAATTTTTACAAAGTTTTAGGTGTCGTGTCTGCAGGAAGTCAAAATCACTAGCTTTCATCTTTATGCTTCTATGTGTACCATATGGCTTGGTTCTCTCTGCCAGATGTCAGCTCATGATAATGGTCGATGTGGTGTTGTCACTCTTTTAAGCCCTGACCTCACCTTTAATATAATATCATGGGGCTCTGACCCCACTCATCGGGGGGTGTGGACCCTTTTTGATTTTGACAGCCACATTCTTGGGTTGGCCAATATATATGCTTCTAATGATGCTTCTGAGCGTTCTTATTTTTGGTGGTGGTTGGCTGATCATCTGCCCTCTACTACCTAGATTTTTTTGTGGTGATTTCAACATGGTTGAATCTCCCGAAGACAAGTTGGGCCGGCTTCTTATGCGTTGGTGTGTTGGTGAACGTGAAGCCTGGTTTTACACACGCAATAAACTTTGTTTGTTTGATCCCAACCACCACAAGCACTCTAATGTTGCCACTCCTTGATTCACTTGGTCTAATTTTAGAGCTGGTGATGACAGAGTTTATAAGCGTCTTGACAGAGCTCTTCTTTCAAAGTGACAATGGTTTTCCTTTGATTCTTCACACAGCCTCCCGGTCTTGGTAGTGGACACTGCTTTGGTTTCTAACCATAAGCCTATTTTCTTTGGGATTCAATGGAACTTTGAGTGTCCCAAGCCTAAGTCCACCCAGTTCTATTTAAATACGTCCCACCTTTCTCATCCCAAAACTTTGGATTATATAAGATGTATTTGGAATCTTGACCTAAGAACTGTTGATGGGATTGGGTGGATTGATTGGTGGTCTCATGCCATCACTCACACCACTTCTTTCCTTCGACTCTATGGGAAACAAGCTGCTCTTTTTCACAAGAATGTTCATAAAGCCTCTCATATTGAATACTTGAGAGCTATTCAAGAGCTTAATCTGTCTCCTTTCAACACTCACATGCAAGTGCAAGTTGCTCATTGGAAACATAAGCTTCAAGTTGAGGAGCACTATAAGGCTAGATGAGCCCAAGTTCGAGCCAAATTACACTGGCTTCACATTGGTGACAGAGTTACTAAGGAGTTTTTTGCTTCCCTTAAATCTACTCAAACTCTCACCAAAATCAAAGCTATCAAGGAAGGCAACCAAAGGCTTACTCTCTTACCTGACATTCTGCAAGCTTTTGTGCATCACTATCATGGTGTTTTTGCTACTCAACCTACTACACCGGCTCGCGATGCTACTCTCCTCCAATGCATTGAAGTTGTTCCCTACAAGCTCTCTGAAAGTCAGCGCATTGCTTGTGATCGGCCTCTCACTCTTAATGATTTGAAGGAAGCTTCTCTGCAGATGGCCTCTGATAAAGCCCTTGGAGTTGATGGTTTTCCTTGTGAGTTTTACCAGTCTCTTTGGATGACTGTTGGTCCAAATTTATATCAAGTCTATCTAGAAGCTATGTCCTCCAACACCCCGGGTGCTTTGATTAACCAAGGAAACATCAAATTCATACCCAAGTCTGGAGATCCCGAGCTTATTACCAATTGGTGGCCAATAACTCTGCTCAATGTCTCGTACAAAATTATTGCCAAATCTCTTGCTAACAGGCTCACTAATTTATTGCCTCTGATCATTAGGAGTGAACAAATCGACTTTATAAAAAACATATATATTTTAGACAACATTATTTCAGTTTGGGAGGGCATGGAATATGCCCGCCAGACTTCTCAACCGGCTCTGTTTGTTAAAATTGATTTTGAAAAAGCCTATGACAAAGTTGAGTGGCCTTTCATTCTGGCCATGCTGCAGGCTATCAGTTTTGGACCCCAGTTCATCCGCTCTGTTAATATGCTCTTTCAAGATGCGGGTGCCTATATTACTATCAATGGTCAACAGTCTGAGCGATTCTCTCTTCATCGTTCCATCCGGCAAGGTTTCCCTCTTGCTCCTTCTCTTTATGTCATTACTACTGAAGGTCTAAGCTACTTGCTCGCTAATGCTGGTTTGGTTAAAGGTATTCATCTGCCTTCCTCTACTAAATAGTTGATCAATGGTCATTTTGTTGATTGCTCTTTTCTCACTCTAATTTTGCATAGTTTCCAATGAAGTGGAAAGGAACTCTCTGAACAGTGTGAATTTGTCACGTGCAAGTGACTTAGTGAAAACATCTACCTTCTGTTCGGCTGTAGGACAGAACTAGAGTTGTATGTTGTGCTTCAAGACATGCTTGCGTATGAAATGAACATGTACTTCAATATGCTTGGTTCTCTCATGAAATACTGGATTGCGAACAAGCTTCAGAACTCCTTCATTATCAACATATACTGGAGTAGATTTCTATTGTGGTATACCAATTCCTTCCAGTATTTAGCGTAGCCATATTGCTTCACAAACAGCTTCACCTGCAGCTCGATACTCTACTTCTGTAGAAGAGCGGGAAACAAAGTTCTGTTTCTTACTTCCCCATGATATCGGTCCAGATCCCATAAAGAAGACGAAGCCTGATGTTGACTTCCTATCATCCATGTTTCCTGCATGATCTGAATCTGAATATCCTGTCAAGAAGAAGTTGTCGTTCTTCTTGTACTCTAGACCAAGGTCAACTGTACCCTTTAGATATCTCAGTATTCTCTTTGTTGCTTTCCAATGACATATTTTTGGTTCTTGCATGAAGCGTGATAAATAGCTGACTGCAAAGTTGATATCTGGTCTAGTATATGTCAGGTAAATGAGACTCCCGATCAACTGCCGATAGAGAGTTGCATTCATTGGTGATGATGGATTGGAACGAGATAACTGAAGTCTCGCTTCCATAGGTGTAGAAATAGGAGTGCAGTCCATCATCCTAAATTTCTTGAGCGTTGTCTTGGTGTATTTCAACTGCGACACAAATATATGATTCTCTTTTTTCCATACTTCCAACCCAAGACAATAGTGCATGAGCCTGAGATCTGTCATGTCGAATGATTGATTAAAATCCTTCTTTGTTGCATTGATCATCTTCACAGAACTGCTTGTAATGACTAGATCATCGACATAAACAACCACAATGACAATCTCACCCCCTTGCTTTTTGAGGTAGAGATTGGGGTCATAAGGATTCCTTTCAAATCCATGACTTATGAGATGCTCATCAATTTTGATGTACCATGCCCAGGGTGCCTATTTTAGGCCATATAGAGATTTTATGAGTCTGCATACCATCATCTCTTTTCTTGGTATTACATAACCCTCTAGCTGAGTCATATAGACTTCTTCTTACAAATCTCCATTAAGAAAGGTGCTTTTCACATCCATTTGGTGGACTTTCCAACCAAATTGTGCAGCTAGAGCAAAGATCATCCTGATTGTCTTGATCTTGGTTGTGGGAGAAAATGTATACTCATAATCAATTCCTTCTTGTTGTGCATACCCCTTTGCTACAAGCCTTGCTTTATACTTGTCAATAGTCCCATCTGATTTTTACTTAGTCTTGAATATACATCTGCATCCAATGGGTTTCTTCCCTGGTGGAAGGTCGACAAGTTGCCATGTGTTGTTCTTCATCACTGACTGATACTCTGAATCCATGGCATCTTTCCAAGCTTTTGATTATACGGATTCCTGAATTGTAGATGGCTCAACTGTTTTAACAACTCTGCTCATTAAGGCATAATTGACCTCTTCACGAGCTTGACTGCGAGTTCTAGGTCTAGGATTGGATGATGTGCTAGGTGCTTCAACCAAATTTTCATATCTTATTAATTGAGTATACCATTTAGGTAACTTCTTAGCTGTTCCATTGACTTGTGGTGGATCCAAGTTTTCACCATCATCCAATTCATCACTATCATCTTCAGTGGGAACATCAAATTCTGTCTTCACAAGAGGTGCCTTTTGCATGTTTGTTGAGTTGTTGAGTGGAGCATCTGCTTGTTTCTTCTCAAAGAACTCAACATCCCTACTTGTGCATACTTTCTTTGCTTTTGGATCCCATAATTTGTACCCAAGTGCTTCTTCACTGTATCCAATGAATATCAGTTTCTCAGCTTTCATATCCAACTTGTTCTTTTTCTTCTTGGGTATGTGCATGCTAGCTTTACACCCTAATACTCTTAGGTGTGAAATTGATGGTTTCCAATTTTACCATGCTTCTTGAGGTGTCACTCCTTCAAGAGCTACTGTGGGCACTCTTTTCAACAAATAGACTGCAGTTCTTGCAGTTTCTGCCCAAAATGTCTTTGTTAATCCTGAGTCGTCAATCATACATCGCACCATTTCCATGATAGTACGATTCCTTCTCTCAACTATACCATTCTGCTATGGTGTGTGAGTAGGAGGCATTTGTCGATGAATCCCATGAGCTTCCAGGTAAGTCTTGAACTCATTGCTTGTGAATTCCCCCCTCTATCTGAGTGGAGAGTTTTGATCTTGCAACCAACTTCATTCTCAACAAGTGCTTTGAACTTCTGAAATGTCTCAAAGGCTTGAATCTTGTTTCTTAGACAATATATCCACATCTTTCTTGAGTATTCATCAACACAAAGCATGAAGTATTGACATCCAGAATGACTTGGTTGCATGGGCCCACAAAGATTGGTGTGCACCAAATCAAGCTTTCCCTTAGCTCTATATGTGTTCTTCTGGAAGGGTACTCTATGTTGCTTTCAAGCTAGGCAATTGTGACACTTGTCAGTGTTGTGCTTGAGTGTAGGCAATCCTTTCACCATGTTTCCCTTTTGAAGTGTTTGGAGATAACCAAAACTGATGTGACCATATCTGTGATGCCATAGTTATGCAGATTGTGTGTCTTTGGCCACTAGAGCTTGATCATCCTTGTGGACAAAATCAAGTTGGAACATGCGTCCCACATTGGAGGCTCTTGCTATAATCTTGGAACCTCTTGACTTATCTCTTATCAAGCACACTTTTTCTCCATTATTACTGTCAAAATCTAACTTCAATTTGTGATCAAGGAGTTGACTAACTGATAGCAAATTCTTGGTCAACCCAGGTACATACAATACATTTGTGATTTTGCAGTCATGCTTTCCAAGAGGTAGTGAAATGTTTCTAATCCCCTTGACACTGTATGATGAATCATCACCTAATGACACATGGTTCTTGTTAGGTGAGTCACGTAGTGTGTAGAACCAATCCTTGCATCCAGTCATGTGTCGAGTTGCACCCGTGTCAACATACCAGATATCTTGTGTGGACTTGGTTTCTTTATCAAATTGAGCAGAATACATGTGGTGTCCTTCATCTGAATCATCCTCATGTTTGGCAATATACCCTTGGTGTTTGGGTTTTCTTTGCCAATTACCATTTTTCTGCCCTTGATTGTTGTTGTTGTTAGACTTCCCTTTATTGGAATTGTTGTTACCTTGTTGGTTATTAGGTTTTGAATTACTTAATCAACCCTTTTTGTAGGAATTGTACCAACAATCTTTGATGTCATGTCCCCCTCTATTGCAAATGTGACACTTCTTGGTGTTGTCTCGTTGACGTTGATTTTGTTGGGACTTCTTGTGATTGGACTGAAATTTCTCCTTTCCTTTATGATTGGAAGATAGTGCTTGCTCATCTTCACGATCTTTATTGTTCATTGCCTCTTCTTGTTGGAGTAGACTGATCAACTTCTCAAAGGTGACTATGTGTTCACTCATATTGATAGTTGTCACAAAGATTCTGTAGGAAGGAGGAAGTGTTCGCAACACACTTAGTACGAGGTCTTCATCACTTATCTCTTTTCCCAATGCCAATGGAGATGCCCCTCAAAGTAGCAACTCGTCTCAAAAAAACTTCAACCTTCTCATTGTGCTTGAACTTGAGAGTATGTAGTTGTGATAGTAGGTTGAGGATGGCATTCTTGTTCTTTGCCTCATATACTATGCTCAACTTATCCCCATGCATCCTTGGCCGATGTGGCATCTCTAATGTGGGGTTGCACATCGTCTGTTACGCTAAACAATATGATCAACTTGGCCTTTTGATTGGGCCCTATCAAATTGAACTTGTTGTCTTCCATCATCAAGTGATCTTGTTGTTTTTCCATCTACAACTGTCCATAGGTCTTCAAACTCAAGTAACATCTTGATCTTCGGTTTCCATGCAGCATAGTTGTCTCCTCTAAGTAGTTGTGAATCTGGCAAGAAGAACTTCGGTGCTTGTGCACCCATTTTTTGCAATCTGAATTTCTGAAACTCTAAATTTCTGACAAAGGGTAAGGCTCTTATCACTCTAGGTTTATGGTCTCCCTCTCAATATATCGTCAGACCGATATACCAAACCTTTCTATATACGCTCCCTTCCGATATACCCATCAGTACGTGGAAGAAGATCACCCTTTCAATATACCCGTCCGTACAAAAAGAGGTGTTAACGCACGTGAAAGAATTTAGTATGTGGTACTTAGACAGTACGGAGAGGGGTTTGTGCAAGCACAAACGAATGGGAGGGCTCAAATGTGTGTGTATTGTGTCCTTATTACTCCCCGTCGATTTTATAGAGTCGATGCCCAGATGACGTTTAGGCAGCTGTGTTAGGCGTTAAGTGTAGTAGTAGTCGCGACGACATCACCCGTAAGCGCTTCCCAGAGGCACCGTATATACCGAATGCTGCTATGAGATCAAAGATCTCGTGGTGATAGAACCAAACATAAAATAAAAAATTTGTACCTTTTTTTTTTCACTTTATGCACCAAAATTAATACAAAATGCTCCAAAAGTACATCAAAATGAACTTTTTGTGTCCCCCCTCTTTACAAAAAAGGGTTTTAGAATCACAAAATACACAATTTAGGCCAAAAATATTTTTTACCCCCCAATAGGTGTTTTTCCACTAAATTTAGCGGTGACTCTAAATGTATTTGGTGAGCTTCTAAATTTGGAAATCTCCCAAAATTTAGTAATTTCTCCAAATTTTCTAAAAAAAATAATTTAATAAAAAATATGGAGAGAGTGGGAATTGAACCGCTGACCTGTTTGTTCCCAAGATCCAAACAAACAATTTGAATATTGTTTTCACCTTTTCTCACAAACCGTGATCTGGGTTTTTCTCAAATTTTGACAGCAGTATCATACAATATTTTTCTTAAAAATCACAAAATTTTAGAAGAATTGGAATCTTGATTTTTGAGATCTTACCAATTTACTAGCTAGATCTGATTTGTTTTTCAGAAAAAATGATCCGACTTGTACAGACTTTTTGTCATATGTAGAGGCCTAATATGAAGATGATGTAAACTGAAAAGTTGTGCATCTCCTTCTTATCTTTCTAGAAAAAAAAATGGCACATCAATTTGACATTGTATGAAAAGGTCCCTTTTTCTAAGAGCTATCTGCTGGAATTTTGTTGACGGGATTGCTTCAACCTTTGCTCCAGAATTCTTCACACTTCCACTTTCAGATCTGATTTTATTTTGTTTTAGATCTGATATTATTTTCACTCTTTTTTTTTAGATCTAAATTTATTTATTTTTAAGATCTCTCACAAATTTTTTTTTTTTTTTTTTCAAGATCCTTTTTTTTAAAGATCTCCAAATCTGAAATATTCTGCCAATATGTTAGATCAATTGGCTATGCCAGTGACTAATAAAAAAAAATTACCTTTAAAATAAGTGGATAGGTCAAATTTTAGTTGAGGGATGCTTGGAAGGAATGGAGGCTGCAGGATGCTTTAATGGCTCTCCTTTGATGCAGATCTTCTTCTCCAATGGATCCTCTCCAATAGTGCTCCTCTTCAACCTTGCTTGGATAGAACCTGCTCTGATACCAAATGATAATAATGGTATAACTCTGATACCAAATGATAATAATGGTATAGCTTAGATACCAAATGATAGAATAGAATAAGATTGCAATGACCAAAGAGCGAGGGAAGCCTCACAAATATTATTGATCATGAAATCAGATTACATAACAATGTAAGAGCTATAATATTTATAGATATTAGACAGCCTCATATGGATAGACATGAAACCCTAACAGGCACCAACTACGAGATGATAAGACCCATCTCACATGCACATGTAATTACTACTAATACCAATATTGAATGTTATCCAACATAACAATATTGAATGCAAGTCACTAGACTAGAGTGCACATGTTGCACATTATTAAATAAAAGACAATGCAATAAATATGCCTATGCTAAATTATGCTAACAGTCCCTTGGACTGTCTGTGTCGTCTGGAACCGATTTCCTCGCATCGACTGAATCGGTCCCCACGCGTCCCAAATGTTCCAATGTCCTGTCTGGATGCTTGAAAATTGTTTCCTTAATTTAAATGAAATTGTCTAATCCTTTTTCTATGGCCGTGGATCGTGTCGAGCCTTGTATTGTTTGTAATTATTTTTCCATGGAGAACAATTTGAAATTCAGGCGTAAATGGTGGAGTTTTCCTTCTCTGTATTTTTCCACAGTCATGAACGACGGGTGTTTCTTCCCCATCAAATTTTTCCCCAACATCCGCAGTTACGTAAACTTCTCTGATTGGATGTGGCAGGACGGGTTTATTTGGTGAACTTATCATTTTTGGTTATTTTCACAAAGTGTCAGATTGGCCCTGTGGCCCTGAAGGATCCTGATTGGCTATTTAGCGGAAGGCAAAAAGGCGGGCTCTTTTTGCATTTTGAGGCATTATGGCGAATATGCTTAAAGTATAAAAGAATGCCTAAGGCCCGCAAAAGGACATGTGGTCATTTTTAATTTCGAGGTGAGAGGTAGGTCGGCGAAGCACTTTTGAAGACTTTGGCTTTGTTGCCAAAAAGGGAGTAAAGTTATAAAGTAAGCCGCGACTCTGTCGTTGAAAAGTCAAAGTGCGAAGGTGGGCCGTCGGAGCATTTTTGGGAATTTTCGTTTTATTTCCAAAAAGAGAGTTAAAAGTTTTAAAATGAGCAACAACTCTGCTGGGGTCTTGAGCCCGTGTTGAAAATTCAAAGCGGGGAAGCGGGTTGTTGGAGAACTTTGGGAATTTTAACCTTTTCTCAAAATAAAATAAAATTGTAAAAGTGAGTCGCGACTCCGTTGCCACTCAGGTAAAGCCACATGTCAGAACTATATCAAAAGTTGTAATTTCGGGGCCTACGCGGTTTGAGAGAGAATTTTGCACTTTGCATCTTTTGTGCTAAAGGCACAATTGCCTTTTCGGGCCCGTAAATCCATTTTGCGAAAATTGCATTTTCGCCATTTTTGTACGGATTTGATTCAAATTTTCAAATGGCCATATCTTTCAACTGGAAGCTCGGATTTGGGAAAGAGAGGACTTTTTCGAAATCTCTCGATGAGGGCTACATGCTAGGCCATTCAAAATCATATTTTAGAAGGATTTGATGGGTGGAAATCTGGAAAATGTCTTTCACAACATTAATATGAGATCAGATTGCTTCCATAACTACACTAGATCTGATCTTCCATCCTTCCTTCTTCAACATGCCAAAAAGACATGATGAAGCGTTTGGATATCTTGATTTGGGTGAGAATCTGGAAAAACATATTTCACGCCATTAATCTGTGACCTGACTGCTTCAACTAGATCAGATTTGATCTGATTTTCATCCTTCCTTCTTTAGCACGCCAAAGAGATGCAGAACTAGACTTGACAGATTGTAAGTGGATTTACAGGGGAATTGATGGTTGCTGGTTGAGCTTCTAAATCAGATTTCTTTCCTTCTCTTCTTCTCCTCTCTTCGATTCATCTATAAATGTAAGAGCTTGGCTCATTGCAAAAGGTTGGACTCTGATACTTTTGAAGTGTAAATAGAATCAAAAATCAAATCAATACAAAAGGATTTTCCCCTTTTCTCTATCTTCCTCCATTCTCCCTTCTTGCTTACTTGAAATTAGTGGATTATTCATCTTCTGTCATAAGAAACTTTGTGTTCTTATTGATATGGTTTCTAGAACTTTGTGTTTATGGAATGATATCTTATGCTGTGAATGTGAATGATTTATTATGTATCACTCTTACTCAGTACGTATAGGGTTATACTCTACTATCTATATTTCTTGAAAGTACTGATATATTATGCTCTTTCCTTTCTTCAGTTCTTTCGTTTGATTGTATTGATAAGCTATTTTGGTAAAAAAACTATTTGAAGATTTCAGAAGTCCAGCCTTAAGATGAAATTTTTACATTTGTATATAAGCTTTGTTGCTTGCTTTCAATAAGGGAACCTCTCCCATAAAGAGGAGGGACTTGTTGTCCCTTAACTGTGGTTTTGATTAAAGTACCATTTTAAAACCCAACATTTTTTGGCGACTCCACTGGGGATTTTGTTTCCAACATACCCCTTTCTAAAAAAATAACAACTTCAAGATCATTTTTGATCTGGAAAATCTACGATATACATGAGGGAAGAAATCTCTAGGGGTGGAAGATTCCCATTTTCAACTTCTGGAGCAACAAAGATTCTCTCTTCTTTCAGCAAGATGGAACAAAGGAACTCGTTCTGTAAGCACACCTCCTATTGAAGATAGAAATTCCAAGAATAACATTCATCAAGAACAACTCAGTCCTAATATTCATGCTTTGATACTTACTGGTGTTTCAATTCCCTGTCAGAGAATCTTCCCACAGATGGCAGAACCTTTGCCTTGGGGACAATGGATTGGGCCTCTTGCTCTTCTTTAGTAATTGAATGAGTTACCTAGGGGTAATAGGAAAAGTTTTCATAAATTCTGAGGTGATGGGAAAGTACACCCAGATGAACACATTATAGCCTTCATTGTTGCATGTGGGATTCTTGGGATTGAACATGAAAATGTCTTTGTTAGGATCTTCGTGGAAACATTGCAGGATAATGCTACTAATTGGTTCTATCATCTTCTTGCTGGGTCAATTATTGATTGGACCACCTTGACAACTCAGTTTAAGAAACGTTTCAAACTTGTTGAAGATGTGCATGCTCTCTTGGCTCAAATTTCTCATATCAAGAAGGAACCACATGAACCCATGAGAGAGTTTGTGGCTAAATTCAATAAGCTAATTCATAAAACTCCACAGAACACTCGTCATATGGATCAAATCCAAAAGTGCTTCTTCCTCAATGCTCATTTACCTGAAGTGGTTATGCACTAAGAAGAACTAACCTTGCAACTCTCGAGGTTGATCAATGGTTTGCTATCAATTTTGAGGATGATCTGATTATGTCTAATAAATTGAAAAGTGAACCTTCCAAATCTAAAGCATCTTCTTCTTCCTCTCCTGGAGCAAGTTCAAATCAGTTAGTGCAGAAGTTGGCAAATGATCTCATTTCCATTAAAAATCAATTGGCTCAACATGCTCCTTACCAAGACATTCCAAGAAGGAATTTTCAGCCTAGGAACCAATTACCCCCTTCTCAGAATAAATTGGCTATTGAAGGCCCACCTATCAAGGTTACAGTCAATGCAACTTGTGAAGTTCAAGAACCTGATGATGAGGAGTTTAATGAAGACTATGAAGAACTAGAAGAAGAGGTGATGAAGAAGAAGAGGAGCTTGGTGGATCTCAAGCTCATTTCCTTACCACTGAAGGTATGAATAGTGAGTCATATGTTGTTATGACTTGGGAGCAAACAAATAGAAAAGAAAAAGTGGTGCAACCTACTAAGAAATCCAAAAGTATCATGTAACTATTCCAGTAGTTACAAGATGAGGAGCTCCTATTCCCACTACCTCCACACAAAAGGTTAGTAATGTTGATCCTTTTCCTTCTAATTATGTTTCCAAAACTTCTTGTCCTTCAAATCCTAAAACTGATAAATCAAAAGTTTCTCCTATTCCTGGTAACGATGCCCCATCCACCTCTGGATATATTGATATTATTGATCACCTCAAAAATACCAAAATCCAAATCTCAGAGGCAGAGTTTTACCAGACTCATCCAAAAGCTTTTGCTAAAATGGTAAACTTTGTCAATTCCAAATCGAAAGCTTCATCCAATACTTATAAAGGTATTTTTCCCACTCCCTCTTCCTCACCTCAACCAAGTCTTATGGCTGCAGTCACTTCCCCTAATGAGAAAATTAAACCATTTTATGTGACTCTCCTCATAGCTAGCCATAAACTCAGTAATTGTGTTATAGACTCAGGAGCATCAAAAAATGTAATGCCTGCAAAAGTAGCTCATGCTTTGGGTTTGACTCTAACATGTACCTTTGGTTCTTGCTATTCCATGGAGACTAGAGAAGTGCCTTTGGTTGGGAGAATTAAATATGCACAAGTAGCCTTCGCTACTTTTCCAGAGAAAAGAGTTATAGCCACTATTTTGGTTGCTGATATTCCTCCCTCATATGGTATGTTTCTGAGTAGAAATTTTTGTAAGGAGGAAGGAGGTGAAATTCAGATGGAATTGTCACATGCTTTGATCCCGGTCAATGGAAAAATAAGAAAGCTATTACCAGAGAAGAAAACTGAGTATATTGTGCAAAATACTGATGATCCAAAAGCACAAATACTCTATGAAGATATAGGGCATGACAACTATATGATCATGTTAGAAGATGAGGAAAATATTCCTAAGGGAATGATTCGTGATTCCAAGGACATTTGGACTTTGGAGTTTGATGGAAGCTGCTCTTCAGCTGGTGTGGTGTTGATCTCTCTAGAAGGGAAGATTCATCCATTTTCTTTCAAGATTTATTTTGAAAATACAAATAATACAGCTGAGTATGAGGCTCTCATCCTTGGGTTGAGCATGGCAAAAGAAATCGGAGTAAATAACCTTTGTGCTTGTGGTGATGCAGAGTTGATTGTGAAACAGGTAAGGAATCTTTACCAAGTCAAGAATAGGAGATTAAAACATTATAGAAATCTTGTTTCGGATTCCATTCAAGTCCTTAATGCTTTCTCAATTGAAGCTGTGCTAAGAGAAAAGAATACTAGAGCTGATTCACTAGCTGTCTCTGGATCTTTGTTGATTCCTCATCTAGGTGTCTCGCAAGAGAAAATTACCATTGAAATGATTCATAGGCCCAGTGTACCAGATAATGCAAAAAACTGGCATGTTTTCAATGATGATCAACACTTGCTCTCTTTCTTGGAGCTTAAAGATAATTTTGACCAATTATATTTTGAAGGAAGTTAAACTCTTCCTAGAGAGTATGTGCCCTCTAATGAAGATGACATCAATGAAGAAGTGTTTTGTTTTTGGTTTTTCCTTTTTGGTTTATTTACCTTCTTTGTTTGTTTCCCTTATGTATTGCTTCGCCTTTGACTCTATTTTCCCAATGGATAAGGCACTGGTCTGTTTTCTCAGAGTTTTTCTATGGTTCTTGATCTTGCCTTATTCCTCTGTCCAAGCCAAGCCATCCCCAGAAAGAGCCAGTTGTTGTCGCCCTCAAAATTCCCCTCATTTTGAAGTCCAGTTTTGAAATTTTTGAGTTGGTGCATTTGAGAAATGTTTTAAACAGAGTAAGAGGTTTGGAAAGATAGAAAAAAACTCGTTCTTTCAAGTCATTTTTTGTGTTTTGCGGCTTTTTCGGGTATTTTTGTCCCGCATGTCCCAAGTACTGTCGGGCTCCCAGTTCACCGATTCACCGCTTTCTCCGCAATGCTTTACTTGTTGGCTTTCTTGGCTTTGCACGTCCTTCATGTCCTTGCATCCCTTGGACCATCTATGTTGTTTGGACCCGATTTCCTTGCATTGGCTGAATCGGCCCCACGCGTCCCAAATGTCCCAATGTCCCGTCTATATGCTTGAAAATTATTTCCTTGATTCAAATGAAATTGTCAAATCCTTTTTCTATGGACGTGGATTGCGTTGAGCCTTGTATTGTTTGCAGTTCTTTTTCCATGGAGATCAATTTGAAATTCGGCGCATAAATGGTGGAGTTTTCCCTCACTGTATTTAGCAGTCTCGCGACTCCTTATTTTCCTCATTTTTCATTTCAACCTGCGATTTTTCCTAAATGTTTTTCACTCGCACTTTGAATACCACCTCAAAATTGCTCATCAGACAGAATTGGATAGCGATAGATTCAACCATGCCACCAAGACGAGGAGGTAAGTCCCCAATTGTAATCATTTTTTTGCATTTTAGGTTTTTTTTTCCATTTTCATGGGTTTTTTGAAATGTTTGTTTATGTATACAATTTTTTTGTTTTATCAGTTGGTCGGCAAGCTCGAAATCGTGCAAACCGTCAAAACATTCCTCAAAACCCACTGAACATTCCTCAAAACCCTCGGAACATTCCTCAAAACTCTCCTCCAAACATAGATCCACCTCCTGTGGCTCCTTCTGTCCCCACTGAGCCAGCAGGAACGCAAGATAATATCATTGGAAGAATCTGAGAAAATAAAATTGTCATTGAGAACCTAATTCAAACTATAAGACAAAATCATACTACAAATCCATCCCGCATGACTTTAGCCAATACATTGCAAACATTGATTGTCAAAGTCGAGTCTGTAACCAACCAAATACATAGATGGAACACCTTTAGAAGTGACTGTAGGCGGTGGTATGTGGATAAACTATCCCATGCGGCCGTCAAAGACAAAAAAAAATGGAAAAGGCCTCATTTGTGCATTATTTACCGACCCTAGAGCCAATGCCCCCCCTGAAGTTACTTGCAACGGTTCCCAATCCATTGGTGTCATGATGACAGAATCAAAAACGATTTTTGGTACCGATGATGGATGGTTTTTGATTATCCACCATGCAACAACAATGAGGTTCCTCTTTATTTTTTGAAGAAATTATATTGCGAGTTCGTGCTCAATGAGGTCCCGAATTATTTGTACTTTTCTGACTTTTTTGGTCGAGGAGTTGGCTCTACATAGAGCAGACCTAGTGCACGCGTAGGTCAGCCTAGGATCTCCCATGCCCCAAAACCCCCACTGCCTTCAGTTATCCCTCCTACAGTGAAGGAGGTTGTGGAGATTGATACATTGCGTGCATTGAGGGAGCTCACTGACACTCTCACCCAGAATAGTGACCAGATTGCATCTGGTGATGTTGGTGGAGGCGCCAATTCTAGTGCACCACACCACTGTGGATCATGTGGTGCCATATGCACTGCAGGCGAGACATCATTTGCTGGTTCATAGGATTTATTTTCTATAGATGAGATGTCGGGGAATGTTTTTGGAACTGGTGCCACTGATATTGGTCTTTCACAGGTAAATTTCAAATAAATTTAAATAATATATATATACAATAGTTTAATTCACATGTTTGAGATATTAATATATATATATATATATATATATATATATATATTTGATTGTACGTCATGTACATACATGTAAAAAACTAATTTTTTATTTCATTTTAAATAGCAAGAGCCGGTGAAGGAAACATCTGGCATCGACATGCTAGCTATTGTGGCTGGGCGTGTTTCAAACGTAAGTTTCAAGTTGTACAAACTTACATTTTTAATTTCATTTGATTGCACTAGATTATTATTATAATGTTTCACGTGTATATTGTACATGTATTAATATTTTTCTCTTTTATACACAGGAGCCTGGCGGGTCATCATCTGCTCAGGGAACTGAGGCTACTGGCACGCCTCACATGAGTTTTATGCAGGTTAGTAAATCTATTTACACTTTGTTTCTAATTACTGGAAGTTCACGTGGATTACATGCTTTGGACCTCTGTCATGTGTAGATTTTAATATTGATTTGTACATGTTTTTTGTATAGCTTATGACTGCTAAAGAGACTCCTCCATATATGTAGACTGTGGAGGTTGCTGTAGATACTGCCATAGCATCTGCAGATCCACTAACTAAGGTACAATTTTTTTAATTTGTTAAATTTTGGAGGTTCATTATTTCTTATTAAACTTAAATCTACAATATCAAATTTTGTATGTATATGTGAAATATTTAATTTGAAAATTAATTATTTGTATGTAGCTTACCCCCTCATGAGTCTATTGTTGTCCCTGAGCGACACGTCAACAACAAATTGATAGGGATTATGACATTGCGGTAAAATTTCACATGCATTTTAACTAAATTGTACAAGTTTCTAAATTTTGAATGTATTTTAAAATTTTGGGTGTTAAAAACTTGTTGTTTATGAATGTGCAGGTTAGGTTGCAAGCATGCTTAGAGACACCTAGGACCACACGGATGAAATCCGTAGTGGCATCTCCCTCCACTACATCCCCAGGTCGTGGACGTGCTACTTCTAGCAAGGCGAAGAGAGGGAAGATGTTTCATGAGTAGATTTATAGTCCACTTGGATGTACATATGTGGTCATGAGTAGATTCATAGTCCATTGCATATATATAGCCTTTTGCGACCACATGTGGTCCCATATACATACATTATGACACACTTAGTTCGAGATTTACACATACATTATGAACTTATACATATATATTTTTAGAGACGTGCGTCTAGAGCACACTTTGTTTGATTCTTATATATATCCATGTGTGTTGGTTTTCATAACGATAAATCTGAACTATATATGTTTGATTTGATTTCATTGCATGTATGATATCCTTCTATTTATATCATTATAGAATAAATGGTTGGACATTGAAGAAAGATAATAAGAGTACTGTAAACTGAATAATTGATAAATAAAGAACATGATTCTAGAATAAATTGTGTTTTTGAGTACACATTAGTAACCAGATCAGAGGGAAAGAGCAAGGGCCACTCCTCTCCGATGTGAATGGAAGTTTTATTTATTTCTTGTTTATCTATTCTAATGTTTTTTACTTCTACTATTAATGTGTTTGAATTATCTAGACAATATTTTCATTCATGTATGTTTATGTTTTCATGATCATAGAATTAGAAGTATTGTCCCCAGTTCTTACTATCTTAAATAAATTCAGAATAGATCCTTTAATCATGTGGAAGTTGTGTTATTTCTAGTTTGATTAAGTTTACATTTTTAATTTATGTTCCAAATCGTCTCTTCATTTCAAATAGGCTTGGACACATCATTGATATTGACAAAGTATTAAATTATTAAAGCGTGAGTATGATCCAAAAAATAGATCTAGAAGTACCAACTTATATGTATTTACTTTTTGAAACTTGGAAAATATACCCTCAACATGTTCATCGTTATGGAAAACATGGCGAAGTCAGGTTGACGATGATTCTTATTATATTTTGTGTATTGATTGTGTGGCGGTTACACAATTACCACGACGGTTGCGAACCGACAACCGCTTCTCTTCACAGAGTGGCCAAGCAAATCCAGAGGTGACGTATGAATCTGTTGTGAGCCAAGCAAAATGTGATTAGTCAATGGAAACTGCACAAAAGATCTCGAACCATGGGCTCAAAGTAGTGTAGATGGATCCGGGTATGAGGGATCAAAAAACTGTTAAAAATAGCCAAAAAATGTGAAAACGTCCAGACTAGCAATTGCATGCAAGCTCGTGTGATAGGAATGCCGAAAGGGATCAGTGGGGTATCTAATAACAACATGAAAAGCAACGAGGGGAGGAAAACGAGGGTTATTATGTGAAAAAGGGACCGGGGGACGATTCGCGAGCACCCGAATAGTAGCATGTTAAAAAAGGGAACAAAAAAATATGATAATTATAGAATGTAAAAATTGAAATTCTTTGATTATATATACATGAAAGTACATAGAGAAAGAGCTATGGTTATGTAAAAGAAAGGAGGGAAAATCATGTTGAAGGGAGAAGGGGAGAGATGGAATGGATAATTGTGTATTAAAGAGGGGTGCGATGCAAAGTGGACAAACATGATTCATCTTCCTTTATTTTGTTGAGAAGCAGGGAAAGGGACATCTTGGAGTAACGCTCATACGAAAAAAGGTGTAATGCGCAGGTCATGAAGGGAGGGGACCCTATACATTACGGTGAATGTTAGGCCTAGTCTCTCAATGGTACCTATATCTCTAGTTGCCTTTGGCAAAGTAAGGCCCTGGGAGTTGTGGATTGTTAGGGCCCATCCAATTTTCAGAGGTAGTTGTTTTTGGTTGTCTCTAGAGATTGGTGGTATAGGAACATGAGTAGGGTTATTTGGATTCCAAGGAGGGCCAATGTATTTTTCAAATTTGAAGACAACAAAAAGTGGCATATTAGAGGAGAAGAAGAAGGATTGTAGGCGATGTCTATAACGGTTCCTATAGAGCCATTAACAAGTCTGGCTGCAACCCATAAATTAGCGGTAAGCATAAATTTTTGTTGTTTACATAGCAGTACTTTGTGCTTCAATTGTTCATCATCTAGATCCTCTGAATTGTTTATCTTGGTAATTTCTATAGTTGAACGTGCCACCAGAACGTTGAGAGATTTTAACATGTTGAGGTTATGTTGGTCGACAAGTTCATTTCTAGCAAACAAATGTGGAGCTGTAAGGAAAGGAGTAATCTTAGACTCTATCATCCTTGCATCTGTGTGATTGAGAAGTGTTTGACAGTCATCAACCAGGGGGATTGCATCTCTGATATTTAATAGAAGTTAACAAAAAGAAATTTGAGCCTGATTTGAACCTTGTTAACGAAAGACTATCTTCAGCGTTACAGAAGTGGTGAAGTTACTACATATGTTTGTTCCATATGAGTGGCCAATATAAAGTGGAACATCCTTGACAAGGGGCAACTGGAAAAAGTTTCTAACAAGAATGATGGATCTGTTACCGAAAGCGGAAGATTTGAAGTGGGGGAAAGCCTCACATAGGTGAAAGTCGATTTTGGCAAGGAGCGTTGGGCCTATGAAGCTCATCTCATTAATGAGAATGTAATGAATATGTTTGAGGGATTCTTGAAGAGAAGAGATCACATGTCCCTCGAGTGACTTGATATCCTTTATAGGTATCCATAATGAGGCATGTATAGTTGATGTCGAAATGTTGAATGTGGCCACTACAGTTGGTGCAAGAAGCAAGAGGGGAGACAGTTGTGAAGACGTTGCAGAAGAATTGTTGCTTGGATAATATTTATGAGGTATGATTTACTTGTGCATGTAGTACCCTGAATTATAATTTTTAGTGGAGGGGTACTTCTTTGTGCATGTAGTGATGAAGAATAAAAAGTTTATTTTTATTCCAGCGACAAAGGTTCTCAAACGCTATATTTTGCAAACGGTGGCTCGTGGCACCAAACTGACTGCACCGGCACATCTGGGTGGCTAGGTGAATGCTAGAGGAGGTGGTGTTTCAGTGCACGAAAGGGTCGTTGCTTCCGGGCTACTTCGTTTGGGCGTAGTCCCTTATCAGCCCTGAGACCAAAATATCATTCAACTTCGATGGGTGACTACTCAGACTCCATGGCACCTAGAGAGGCCTCGTCTGATCTGACACCTCAGTGTAGGGACTCTCTACAATAACCTCTCTCGGTTTTTTCCTTCTCATTTCAGTGCTCTCGTTGTCCTATTGTTTGCAAATGCGTGAAATAGTGCAGTTGGAGCCAATGTAATGTTGTCAAATGCTATATTTTGCAAACGGCGGGTCGTGGCACCAAACTGACTGTGCCAGCATGTCTAGGTGGCCAATTGAATGCTAGAGGAGGTGGTGTTTGAGTGTGTGAAAGGGTCGTTGCTTCCGGGCTACTTTGTTCGGGCGTAGTCCCTTAAGAGCACTGAGACCAAAATATCGTTCAACTTCAACGAGTGACTACTCGAACTCTGTGGCACCTAGAGAGGCCTCATTTAATCCAACACCTTGGCATAGGGACCCTCTACAATAGCCTCTCTCAGTTTTTTACTTCTCATTTCGGTGCTCTCGTTGTCCTATTGTTTGCAAATGCACGAAATAGTGTAGTTGGAGCCAGTGTAAGGTTGTCAAACGCTATATTTTGAAAACGGTGGGTCATGGCACCAAACCGACTATGCCGGAACATCCAGGTGGCCAGGTTAATGCTAGAGGAGGTGGTGTTTTGGTGCGCGAAAGGGTCGTTGCTTCCGGGCTACTTCGTTCGGGCGTAGTCCCTTAAGAGCCTTGAGACCAAAATATCGTTCAACTTTGACAGATGACTACTCAGACTCTGTGGCACCTAGAGAGGCATCATTTGATCCCAAACCTCTATGTTGGGACCCTCTACAATAAAATCTCTCAGTTTTTTCCTTCTAATTTTGGTGCTCTAGTTGTCCTATTGTTCGCAAACGCGTAAAATAGTGCAGTTGGAGCCAGTGTAAGGTTGTCAAATGCTATATTTTGCAAACGGTGGGTCATGGCACCAAAATGACTGCACTGGAAAGTCTAGGTGGCCAGGTGAATGCTAGAGGAGGTGGTGTTTTGGTGTGCGAAAGGGTCGTTGCTTCCGGGCTACTTCGTTCGGGCGTAGTCCCTTAAGAGCCCTGAGACCAAAATATCGTTCAACTTCGACATGTGACTACTCAGACTCCATGGCACCTAGAGAGGCCTCGTCTGATCTAAAACCTCAGCGTAGGGACCCTCTATAATATCCTCTCTCAGTTTTTTCCTTCTCATTTCGGTGCTCTCGCTGTCCTATTGTTTGCAAACACGTAAAATAGTGCAATTAGAGCCAATGTAAGGTTGTCAAACGCTATATTTTACAAACGGTGGGTCGTGGCACCAAACCGACTACGCCGGCACGTCTGAGTGGCCAGGTGAATTCTAGGGGAGGTGGTTTTTTGGTGCGCGAAAGGTTCGTTGCTTCTGGGCTACTTCATTCGGGCGTAGTCCCTTGAGAGCCCTGAGACCAAAATATCGTTCAACTTCAACGGGTGACTACTCGGAATCTGTGGCACCTAGAGAGACCTCGTCTAATCCAAAACCTCAGCATAGAGACCCTCTACAATAGCCTCTCTCAGTTTTTTCCTTCTCATTTCAGTGCTCTCGCTGTCCTATTGTTTGCAAACGCGTGAAATAGTGTAGTTGGAGCTAGTGTAAGGTTGTCAAACGCTATATTTTACAAACGGTGGGTCATGGCACCAAAACGACTGCACCGGCATGTCTGGGTGGCCAGGTGAATGCTATAGGAGGTGGTGTTTTGGTGCACGAAAGGGTCATTGCTTCTGGGCTACTTCGTTTGGGCGCAGTCCCTTAAGAGCCCTGAGCCTAAAATATCATTCAACTTCGACGTGTGACTACTTAGACTCCATGGCACCTAGAGAGGCCTCGTCTGATCCAAAACCTCAGCGTAGGGACCCTCTATAATAGCCTCTCTCAGTTTTTTCCTTCTCATTTTGGTGCTCTCACTGTCCTATTGTTTGCAAACACCCAAAATAGTGCAGTTGGAGCCAGTGTAAGGTTGTCAAATGCTATATTTTACAAATGGTGGGTCGTGGCACCAAACTGACTACGCCAGCACATCTGGGTGGCTAGGTGAATGCTAGAGGAGGTGGTGTTTCGGTGCACGAAAGGGTCGTTGCTTCTGGGCTACTTCGTTCGGGCGTAGTCCCTTAAGAGCCTTGAGACAAAAATATTGTTCGACTTCAATGGGTGACTACTCAGACTCCTTGGCACCTAGAGAGGCCTTGTTTGATCCAAAACCTCAGCGCAGAGACCCTCTACAATAACCTCTCTCAGTTTTTCCCTTCTCATTTCGGTGCTCTCGTTGTCCTATTGTTTGCAAACGTGTGAAATAGTGTAGTTGGAGTCCGTGTAAGGTTGTCAAATGCTATATCTTGCAAACGGTGGGTCATGGCACCGAACCGACTACGCCGACACATCCGGGTGGCCAGGTGAACACTAAAGGAGGTGGTTTTTTGATGCGCAAAAGGGTCGTTGCTTCCAGGCTACTTCGTTCAGGCGTAGTCCCTTAAGAGCCTTGAGACTAGAATATCGTTCAACTTTGACGGGTGACTACTCAGACTCTGTGGCACCTAGAGATGCCTCGTCTGATCCGGTACCTCAGGGTAACTAACCTCTACAATAGCCTCTCTCAGTTTTTTCCTTCTCATTTCGGTGCACACGCGTAGGTATGGTCTTGTAAACACTTGGGGAGGAGTTGTTTTCAAAATTTACAACATTTTCAAAATTTACAACATTTTCAAAATTTACAACTTTTTCAAAATTTATTTTCAAAATTTACAACTTTTTCAAAATTTACAACTTTTTCAAAATTTACAACATTTTCAAAATTTACAACTTTTTCAAAATTTACAACTTTTTCAAATAATGAAAGCTTCTCTTAGCTTTGAGAATTTAAAATTCTCTACTAACAGTGCCAACCACATAAAGGTGGAAGCTTTTCTGGCACCACTAACCTAAACATAAAAGTGTTAGTCAAAGAAATTTAAGTTTCAAATCAAAAGCATATACTATCTATACATGTACAAAATACACAAATTTTAAATAAAATATATTCAAACTTAAATCTAGATATTTAAACTAAAAAAATATATATATATATATATATATATATATATATATATATATATATATTGAAAAGAAATTATATATACCAGACATGAGCATTGTAAATTCATTCCAATGAACCATCAGGATCAGTTCTACTCTGAATAGCAGACAAGATTGCTTCATGATCTGACTCTCGAACCTTCCAAAGAATCTTGTTATTAGGCCTTCCTCGATATCTATACAACTGAATATTTGTCGCTAGAACTAGATGTGAATATAAGAGTATTTTTCTGTGTGTCTCAAAGTCTTCAAACACCCAAACAAAGGAGTTTTTTAATGGATACCGTCGAAGCCAAGTTCTAGTAACTACCCCTGACCCTGTAGGATACTCAATATCTTCGCCATTTATAATAGGAGAAGTCAAATTCTTTCTTTCCTCGATGTAACAACATAAGAAATAGTCTGTTCCTTCTTCATTGTCTTCTGTCGCAATTACTGCAAACACATGTCCTACAAAAAAATAACCACGATTGAACAACTCAAATTTAAATTACATATTAAAATTTCAATGGACATAACTCAATACAAAAATTAAATAAATAACCATAAATACCTTGTCGCACCAAAATCAAAATTTTGTCAAATTCCTTGGATGTTGTAACTTAATCTGCAGAAACAAGTCGTAATGCTTGTGGAGGTTGATAACTAGGAAGCGGAGTTAGAGGCCTACAAATCCATCCTTCCACCCATTCTTGTGAATCACACTCAGCAGTGACAAATTCAATACAAGATGCATAAAAACATGTCAACTTTCTTGTCCAATATCACTGGACCCAGTGAGTGTCATACAATCCTCGTAGTTAGCAATATGTTGTTCCTCTATCAACCAAAAATATCTGCGAACTATGGAATTTTCTTGAGAACCTCGGGCCATGTTGTTAATACACCATTCCACTATGTTCTTTACATCTTTTAATTTAGCACCATCTTTGTACTTCAACTCTTCTCTTGCAAGAGCTCTTTTCACTACATGCCCCTGCATCGTCATGTTATCCTTTTCCATGTCCAGCCTAAGTGAAACTCCAAATATGTTGCACACCCATCTTGATGTGCATTCTGCTCATCCAATAAAATATTTGTGCATTCTTAAACTGAGACGTGTAATTATCTGACCATATATAATGTTGTTTGAAGTGGATGTCCCTATCAAACAAGTTTCCATAAAATAACTGGAAACACCCTTGCACAAATTCAGTAGAATGAGTATGATCATCACTGATATAAAAGTGGTACTCTTAAAAAAATTGATCATTCTTTGTACTATCAGGAGAATGTATAAATGCTATATGCACAAAAATGGCAACTTGTACTGAGTTGTAATATTGTGATTGAACCTCCATTTGTGGTTGCAATGTGTAATTCTCTGTAAAATCGGCCACTAAAACAATAGTACCAATAGGAAATGTGTCTTTGCATAGCTTGAATTGTTCATCCAACCATCGAGCTCTATGTGTATGCCTCGCATACTCATAAACAATTTCATCCTTAAATTTTCTCATAAATTGAAAAATGGGCATTTGTTCTGTAACTAGCTCACACCGTTTTGACTCTTTTCCATCTTTCAACTGGTATGCAACTGATTTATATTTATCAAAATCAACTAAATTATGTCTTATTATACCTTCAATTTTCTCATGGATGTAACTTTCCAATTTAGGTAATCCGCCGCATGTACTACAACTTCCATCTAAACAATCCTGACTATAAAAAAATGTCCAACTTCTTTTTCACAAAATATAGTAGGAATGAAATCCCTAGAAGATATTGGTGGAACTTGAACACCACATTCAGATAACATAGTTTCAGAATGAAAATTAAAATGAATACGTAAAATTTTAGCATAATGCATCGCAAATTCAACATGTTGCCTACAACAACAAGTGGTTCGAGCATGGTTGATTTTCACATAGAATGGTTTCAACATTTCAAAAAAACGTTGACTATTTTAATTTCCAGATTCTCTTGTTCAAACTTACGAAAAAATTGAGTTTGAGTCATATTTAAGAAATGCTTTAGATGTGGTTCACGATTAGTAGAACCAACTCTCCGTTTTATAACATCTCTTGTATTAGGTGAAACTCTAGTGTTATCATGTCAAAATTTAATAACAGCTTCTCTTATAGCATCAAAATTATTTTTGTCCTTACGTGGTGCTCTAGCAGAAAATGCCCAAAAATCGGCATTATTGAGTAATTGAAGGATATTATGTCTTTCAATTGCTTTCATTAGAGTTTTTCGATTAACTTGCAACATTCGACTTGTTTGCGTAATCAAACGTTGTTTTTTTATTGATTCACTTACAACACTAGTAGCAAGTACACGACACACAATATTACTATCCATAGTGCGTCTCTTGACACCAACAGTGTGATATGCATCATGAAGGTTTTCAACAATTGTAGAGGTTTGACCACGTATATTTGATGTTGTCAATCCTAAGGTGTTTAATGTAGGTCTCATTTTAATCAAACTAACCAACAACTGACATCTTTGGGAATCATTTAAAATTTCAAAATGATTATCCCAAATTTCAATGGCTTTTCTTCTGATTTGTCGTTTAGAAAGTTTTTCAGACATTGGTTTCAAAATGTTTTCATCAATTTCAATAAAAAAATTAGGTTTCTTACGTAAAATCCTAGGAGGTGTTTTTGTCAAATTTTACTTGTCTACAGTTTCAACATGAATTTCTTTATTCACATTTTCATTGTCTCCTTCAATTTAAAAATTTACTACATCATGAGTATTTAATTCTTCTTCAACATTGACAGTAAAAACTTCTTCATCACGAGTATTTAATTTAACGTCAACATTGACAGTAGAAACATTACCTAGTTCTTCATTGCTTACAATAGTTGGGATTGAAGATGAACCTCTTCTAGATTCACGAAGTTTCCGCATTCGCTCAGCATTTTGAATTTTGTTGACTTCTAATTCGTTTGGTATTTTTTTACTTAATGACTTCCTTTTTTGACTTCGTTTTTTGTCTCCCATGATGTTTTACTTCTGGTGATAAGAAAAACGTGCAGAAAAAGATAGAATTTTGCAGTAATTCATACGGTAAGGTCAGAGAGTAAAAATCACATGGTAATTTAGACATTGAGATGTGTGTAAATATGATTTATGAACCGCGAGCGTACTTTATAAACCGCGATCGCGGTTTATAAAGCTCGCTCGCGGTTTATGTTAAAAAACCCTGATCGCGCTTTATAAACCGTGATCGCGGATCTATCTGCCGAACCTAAGCCTCGGAAAATCTTTGTTTTTCCCCAACCAAAGCTATGGAAGGTCATTATGAAGTGTAAAAGGTCAAAAAACCTCAAATCTGCTCTTCCAAAGACTTAAACCATGCTAAAAAACTAAAAACATTTCACAAAAATGGTGCCATCGCGTAGGGGAGACTCTTAGCTTCGTAGAAATATTGTTTTTAAAGTGAATAGAATAAGATAAATATCATTTTATAATTTTTTACTAACAATAGGTCTTTAAGACATTTTTTCCCGTGAATGTTCATGTCTACATTTAAGACTGTAACTTTTGTTTCGCTTATCAAAATATGATAAAACTTATACCATCCCAAGCGTGGACAAATTCTATACACGTTAAAAATATATATATATATATTTGATTTCGATATTTTTTGATATAGTTATGGCGGGAAAACGAAAAGTGCTCCGTTTTCTAAATATTTTCAGACCACTTTCACGGAAAAAATCATAAAAAAAAATATTGCTAAAAAAAATACAAAATAAAACCCTTCCCAAGATAGACAACTACATCTAATGTTTCACCAAAGGAAAAAAAAAAAAAAAGATTTGGTCATCCAAAATGCGGGCAAACGAACTACAATCTTATAAGTTTTTTCAAAAAACTAAAATTAAGTCATATAATTTTAAGTGTTTAATATAGCTAAACTTGTCCGTTTTTTAAAAAAATTAGTATTTTAGAAACTGGATTTTGAATTCTACGATTCATATTTATATAAAACTTTCTAATTTAGAGTGCGTGTATAGCTAATAATCCCTACAAGTTGAAAATTCGTTGTTTTTTACAATATGACGTCCACGGATGACCCTATATTTGTCCATCAACTTCCTGCACTTACCCACACATGTTCACTGTAATACCTTTTCAATCTTGTATTCACTAGACGTATACCTGTTCTCATTTAGGAATCATAGAAGAAGAATAGAATGTTGCATGATTTTTTTTGTTTTTATGAGAGATATGTTACATAATATATCACCAAGGTTAGAATGATCCAAGAATTCAAAGACTACCTTTTACTTGGCCAATAAATACTTTTCTCTAGGTCTCCACTCTTCAAAACTTGTAATTTTTGCCTTATGAAATTCTCTTTAGTTATTCATAATTATCTTATATTGGTTGGACTAGTAATTCTATTTAATTATTCATGATTGTATTATATTGGCTAGACTATCCTTGGTGGAGCCAAGTGCTACACTACATACCCTCAACGAGAGAGATCAAGCCTTATGTAGTTCACCTTTTTTAGAAGGTAGAAGGACCATTCTCCATGATTTCTTATATACTTTATAAAGGTATTAAAATTATTAAGTTCAATCTTGTAATGAATGTGAGGATGTTTGTTCTTATATAGGAATCATTGAGGAAGAATATATGATTGATATATGAAAATGGACATTTGCCCATTCAATACATGCAATATTGAACTTAATCATTTTAAAACCTTTATAAAGGAAGTGGGTAAAATTGTTTAGTAGAGCGAGCTTATCCACACAACAATGTAAATTTTAATGGAAATTAATGTTTTCAAAGGAAATGGAGTTCTTGAAAATGTTAAGTTTCACCACGATGCTATTGCAATCGATCTATTTATAAACACCAATACATTCACAAGAATAATTGTTGATTAACTAAAATTAGATAAACTGGGGAAAAATTAATGATAGTTAATATAATTTAGGAGGACATAAACGATGTAAATAAATGCACTAAAGTAATATAAAGTAACTAAATGATTGAACTAATAAAAATAAAATCTTAATATGCAAGAAGAGGGTAAGAAAGGAATTGTGTTGATTGAAGATTATTGTTGTAGAGTGTCGCGGGTCTAACAAGAAATTCTAGAAGTAGGAACGACTGCACAGAGGTCCCGAAAAACATGGATCTGGAGAATTTGAATAGACTGAAGCGCCCAAGAGGGTATCGGGATGCCCTAGGGCACCCTAGTATGGATAAATAGCTTGTCTCTGAAAAATCTCAGAAGTTGATTCTTTCTGGGTCAGAAGATTCTTTATAACCTTTGTTGTATGTCGCATTCAATTCGCTGAACTGCACCGAATGTGCCGAATATAACAAGATGATGTTTAAGACCTGCAGAAGTAAAAAGAAGTATCAAAACCCTAAAAAAATAAAAGATGCAAATGAATGGGTTAGACTAACCTCGACTGCCACAATAGTGGGATTACTAAATTGAGTGTTGCACTATATTTCAGACCCAAATGTAGTTTTGGTGTGTGTGCATGGCATGCCCTAGGTGCTCTTGTTCCAGTCACACTTTGGAAGTAGCGATCAATAACTAAATGTATAAAATGTAATAGTATGTGTGCATGGAATAGAATAGAATCCCTCCCCCTATGAAGTGTGTGTTAATGCAGATCTCCTGTCCTTGATGCATAGAGCTATGTGGATGCAAGTGATGTAATGGATGCAACTCTAGATGGAGTGATAGTAATAAGTGACGCTAAGACCCTCATTATGGTCTCATAACTTTATATTTATATGGTTCTCTTGCTCAGATTTTGTATTTAATCCCGACATGGCTGACTAGGAAAAATATAAGGATGAAAAATGGCTAGAAAGAGCACAAAAAAAGTGGGAAAGTAAAACAAGGATAGGGGTACCCCGGGTAGGACCAGGGTGCCTTGGGGCGCGTACAGGCCTAGGCAACCCAATTTAAGCTAAAATGATGGGAAAGTATTGAATCAGTTGTGCATGTATATAAAAATGTACGTGAATGATGAAATAAAAGGTAAAACAAAATGGCCAAAAGGTGAGATTAATTAGTACTTTCTTCACTTAAGAACCTTCTAAATAGTAGTATGAGACATGGTTTAATAATGCCTAAAGTGCATGATTTTGTGACTACATTTTGCCCCCACTTTATGTTGGTAAGCAGAAATATTGGTAACATAAAGTAAATAGATATGTGTACTGATGTCTATTTAGAGTGTAGTATAAAACATATAGAAGGACTAGAGAAATGCGTGGAATGATAAAAAATATGGAGGAGTAAGGAAACTATAGATGAAAAATGTACATAAAAAAAGTGATGAGAGTGAACCTAGGGAAAAATGTGTGTGTAGTTGTTGCGGTGTGTAGTGTACTTGCATGCGTGCTCCGTTGCGGAATGTTATTATTGTTTTCATTGTTATTGTTATTCTTGTTATTGTTGCCCCCAACTTGACTACTCGTTTTACATACGGTTGGACCTATATGGAAAAAATGATCAAGTAGTCAAATATGTATGTATGTAAAACCGTTATGTAAAATACACGTGTATAGAAATGTATAAAATATGTAAATGTAAAATACGCGAAAAGGAAAGCATAAATAGAACGTGTTCACTTGATCCATGTTGAGAAAAAGGGTGTAGAAGGATATCCTGTACAGTTGTGAGTTTTTTGGGTGATCTCACCCCACCTTGGTTGAATAAGTGTAGGGAGGAAATGCTCTGTGTCCTCCAACCTTTGATCACTTCTGCTGAAATGTGTATGAAGAGATCTCTGTAACGTCCTAGTTTTTTGGGTGATCCGACACTGCTGGCCAAAGTAGTGTAGAGAGGCACACCCGCTTTAACCTCTAAGCCTATAATTGCTTCTCAGAAATTATAAAGACACCATGTTCTATAAAAGCTTCTGTGTATGGGGTTCGTAGACTGGTATGAACCCACTCGTTATATGTAACCCCACAATGCCAAGGGAAGAAAGTGCATTATATTTAATTGGTGTAAATGCAATGCATTAGTATATAAATCCTCATTATTATGCCCCCCCCCCTCTTTGGGGGAACATGCGATGTTGTTGATAGGAGAATGCGGCCCCAAAAGAGGACCTACTGCACTTTGAACTCTTTAAATCTGCCTTACAGGGAGAAAGGGGGTGCACTTGGTAGAAACCAAGGCATGCATAAACAAGGATGGCTAGCCAAAACAAGTGTTAGTATAAAAACACATGCATGCAATAAGAAAAGTGTAAAAGATGGAGACAATGTAGAAACTACCTAGCACAATAGTCTAAAAACATAAGAAACTAGGAAGTCGCACAAAGTGGGTTGCAAATATGGGACATCAGTCACAATGTCGCAAGACATGCAAGGCTTTCGTGGTCATAAAAAAAAAACAAGTGTGCACACAATCATAGGGAAAATTCTGCATACAATGGAAAATAATAGCAAACAAGTACATACAAACAAACAAGTAGTCATGGAAACATGTAATCATGTAAAACAAGTGCTACACATAAAACAACCGTTAGCATGTTAGGAATAACCAATATATCAAAGCATGTATGATCAAGTAATGTAAGATGCTAAATACAAAATGAAACAATAGCACATGGATGAGACAAATGTGGATGCCCCCAACGACCAATATAGGAAGGGTAGAAGGTGACCATCCATGCCACATGTAGGATTCATGTATCTATTATCACGCTAAACAAAGGTGTGAATGCGCATGTGTGGATGATTTAGATAATGACATATAAGAAATCAATCTAACATGTGTAGTAAAGTGATCATGCAAAATCCCAGTAAATAAGAGTAAATGCCCCCAAGACAATGCAATATGTAGTGGATGGATGGGATGGAATGCAAAATGGAATGATAGGTCTGCATGCCCCTCAAGTGGATAGAAGTGTATTAATGAGGTTCATTTTGTTTTCCCCCTCATCAATCAAGAATGAATCGTAAACGAGAGTGCGTCATCGGGAAATGGTCGTGTAGTGTTTGGTGTGTCTAGCGCACTATGATTAATGTGTATATGTAGTAGTGATGAGATGTGACATATGGAGAGATGTGTGTTAACCCTATAGCCAAATCATATATCACGACTTGTTGAATGGATGAGTGATGATTTTTCCTAAGTATATATCACTATATGATGAAAGGATGGGCGATGATTTAACACTAAGCATATATCACTATATCATGAAAGGATGAGTGATGATTTATCCCTAAGCGTATAACACTATAAGATCAAAGGATGAGTAATGATTTATCCCTAAGCGTATATCACTATACGATGAAAGGATGAAGGATGATTTATGCCTAAGCATATATCAATATAAGGTTAATATATGAGTAATGATTTAGCACTAAGTGTATATCACTACATAATGATAGAGATAGGTGATGATTTAGCCTAAAGTGTATGTCACTACAAGGTGAGAGGGAATGGTGATGTAACCTAAGGTGTATACCACTAAAAAATGATAGATTAGGTGACGATTTAGCCTAAAGCGTATGTCACTAGGTTGGAAATGTCGCATGAGGAAATGTCACATGGTGAGTGTATAAGTCCATTTGATTGGTAAACCCTCGGAAGTTGAGTAGGGAACGAGGAACTAAAGTGCATCATAGGGTGGTGAGTGCAACACATAGAAAATGATATAGTATGTATGATTAAATTAGATGACCATATGATGAGGAGGATTTACAATGCATGGTGTGGGCAATGCAATGTAGGATGTGTACTATGTAAAATGTGATAAGAGGTGCAGATAGAAAGTGAATATGTAATAATAAGATGTAGAGCTAGGCTCATATGTAATGTAACCTAGCGTAGTATGTAGAATGTATGTGGAAGCACGTAGTGTATGGTATGACTAGGTATAGGTTATGTGTGGATAACCTAGTAATGCAGGTAGTGTGTATGATGAGGACTAGTGTAATGTAGAATAAGTGTAGAATGAATGGTGTATGATGTGCAATGTATGATGAAATGTAATGAGCAATGCCTAAGGTGTGGTGTGTGGGTTTCATTGTAATGGTAATCCCTCAATAATCAAGTGTGAACCTAATCACAAGAGTGCGTCATCGGGTAATTACGGTGATATGATGTGTAATATGGTATGCCTATGTGAGAATGAAAAGGTGATATATGCACAAGTGAGTCGGGGGTATAGGATGTTTTTCCCCCTAAGCACATATAAATGGAAAAACTAACCAATGAGAGTGAAGGCCGAAGGTCCTTCAGCCGATGGCTGCGAGGATGAAAGTGTAGGACCATGATCTAAAAGTGGTGGCATGTAAGATAAACTTTGTGTTGGTGAATGAATTCTATGTGCATGTGAGGGATGAGTATAAGATGAATATCGTGGTGTATTAAAATGCGTTGGTGATGGAGATCTCGGCGATGTCATGCATGGAGGTGATTAAGATCCGCATGGAATAAATAGAGGTAGTGATCGATGTCGAGAAGTAGTAACTATCCTAGGAATAGGCCTATGTTGATGTGTAGGACTAGCAGAATGAGTTTGTCGTGTAGATGAAACTCGAGTAGGTGAACTCGGAGTAGACTGTGTTTTTAATAACATATAATGAGATGTGTTAGAAGGGGTGGATGACAAAAATGTATGAGGAGATGACAATAGTGGAGGAGATGGAAGGACATCATTAATAGAAATAACTTGGGAATTATGAATGAATTTAAGTCTCAATTGATTCATAGATATGATAGATTAAGAGTGATGGATCCAATTAAGGCCTAAAATCAGGTCACAACCCTCAAATGTGTTACCAACAAGAAAAGGGACAAGTATGGTAAGAAGGTTGATTGTGACATGCATCTTAACAACATCAAAGTGGTTACAAAATACATAGTCAATTTGTGATGGAGGGTAACCAATATCCCAAAGGAGCGACATAGAATAGGCACTAATGGGCCATGATGGATCAACCTTAGTATGGTTGATAGAGGTCGAGCCAATAGATGCGTGGATGTGTAAATTATTAGATGTAAATGTAGCATGATAATAAATGTTGCAAAAGTAAATGACTGGTGGTGTAACTTTGGTGTTAGCGACTAAGAAATCAAGAGCTCTTGAAGGAAAAGGTGCAGCATAATTAGCGAAGGAATCAGTTGATTTTGTATCATGTTTGGGTACTGGGTTGTTAAAAATATTAAGTTTATAATTTTCATTAGTAGGTTTTGATGTTATAGATTCTGGAAGTTCAATTTGACCATTGTCAAGCAAGTCCTAAATGAGGTTTCGTAACCGAAAACATTGATTAGTAGAATTTCCTACACATTTGTGATAATCACAATAAGAGCTTTCATTGAATTTATTCCCTTTGGGCTGAGATGAATCAAGTTGTATAGATGATGGTAAGGTGATAAGATTATTGTCGATAAGTTATGGTAACAAAAATCTCAGTGGTGTACTAAGCTTAGCATGAGTGCGTCTATATGGTTCAGGTAGAAGCTCCCTAGGAGTAGAGACGACATTAACACTAAGTTGTTTGTCCATAGTTTTTGGTGTAAAATTTTTGGATGGAGGTTTACTTGGAGCATGAGTGGAGGATGAGGCTTGTTCTTGATACTTAATCTTCCCTATGGCAAGAATTTTATTCTCGCAAAGCTTGATATTGTGAAAAAGTTGTTTAAGTGAGGAAGATATCTCAAAGAGAATTTTCTCTTGAAGTGGTAGTAATAGACTATGAATAAATACGTCTTGGATCTCGGAATTCGCAAGGATATTAGTCATCTTTGCTACTTTATGTTTGTAACGCAAGACATAATAGAATAAGTGTTCATTGGGCCCTTTCTTGAGTTGTGCTAGCTAAGCATAAGAAATCTTAGAGCCAAAATTGATAGAAAAATGTGTAAAGGCGTCATCCAGATATGTGAAAGAGAACATCGAATGGACGGGTAGGTCATAGAACCAACGCATTGCATAGTCTTGTAAACTGTGAGGAAAATGCTTAGCGAGAATTGTATGATCATCCACATAATCGAGACATGCTACATGAAAAGCGTGGAGATGCTCTTGTGGCTGACCAAGCCTTTAAAGATTAGTAATTTGGTAGAGACAAGGTTGGGTGGAAATGCATATGCGGAAATAGCTAGTGTAAAGGGAGTATGTAATAATAAGGTAGAATGTAGAGATGGTGATCCTCGAGAAGTAGTAAATTAGAGTTGGAAAATTTAGTTTTGTAAATCTTGATATAAATATGTTAAATCAGGATTTTTTGAAGAGGAGTTGAGCTGCATATTAAGAGAACTGAGGTGAGTTATGGGGGTGGTAGTTGTAAGAATAAGAGTGGAAATATAAACGGGCGGAGTGGAAACCATGGGAGCCAAAGAAACCATGACAAAAGCGGAAATATCACAAGATTGTTCAGCAGAAATTAAAGCATGCAAGACATGTGGAAGATGAGTGGGGTTATTGTGCAAAGCTTAGCGGAAATCAGTGATAACATTAAGTTATTCCTGGTCAACATTAGTGTCTTCATCATATAATTTTTCACTATTAGAGGCTTCGATTTCATGGAGAGGAACACAGTTGGAATTATCTAAATGATTTTCAGCCATTGACCTATAAGTACAATGGGAAACTAAAGGGATCTCACAATACTGAAGAGATCCAAAACGACCGCTACGGGTAACGTGCATAAATTAGGAGGAGAAAATTCGCAAGTCAGGTTCACCAAAATGATTAGCTAAAATTAGATAAACATGGGGAAATGTAAGGATAATTAATCTAATTTAGGAGGAGATAAACGTTGTAAATAAATGCACTAAGTAATATAAAGTAACTAGATGATTGAACTAATAAAAATGAAACCCTAATATGCAAGAAGAGGGTAAGGAAGGAATTGAGATGATTGCAGATGATTGTCACAGAGTGTTGCAGGTCTGATAGGAAATTCCATAAGCAAGAACATCTACACAGAGGTCCCAAAAAGTGTGGATATGGAGAATCTGAATAGACTGAAGTACCTAAGAGGGTACTGGGACATCTTGGGGAGCCCTAGTATGGAAGAATAGGAACCCTGATCTCTAAAAAATCTCAGAAGTTGACTCTTTCTAGGTCGGAAGATGCTCTGTAACCTTTGTTTTCTATCTCATTGGATTTTTTGAACTGCACCGAATGTGCCGAATATAGTAAGATGATGTTGAAGACCTGCAGAAGACAAAATAAGTATCAAAACCCTATAAAAATAAAAGATGTAAATGAATGGTTCAGACTGATCTCAGGTGCCACAATAGTGGGCGTACTAAACTGAGCGTTGCACTACATTTTGGACCCAAATGTAGTTCTGGTGTGTGTTTTTGTGCATGTCGCACCCTAGGTGCTCTTGTTTCAGTCGTACTTTGTTAAGTAGCTAGCAATAACCATATGTATAAAATGTAATAGTATGTGTGCATGGAATAGAATAGAATTCCTCCCTCTATGAAGTGTGTGTTGATGTAGATCTCCTAGCCTTGATCCATTGAACTATGTGGATGCAAGTGATGCAATGGATCCAAATCTAGATGGAGTGATAGTAATAAGTGATGTTAGGACCTTCATTATGGTCTCATAACTTTATATTTATAGGGTTCTCTTACTCTAATTTCATAATTAATCCCAACATGGCCGACTAGGAAAAAGATAAGGATGAAAAACGACTATAAAAAGCCCAAAAAAGAGGTGGGAAAGTAAAACAAGGAAATAGGCACCTCAGGTGGGACGGAGGCACCCTAGTATAGGCCTGGGTGCCTCGGTTTAGGCTAAAATGATGGGAAAATATCGAAACAGCTGGGCATGTATATAAAAATGTGTGGGAATAACGAAATAAAAGGTAAAACAAGATGGCCAAAAGGTGGGATTAATTATTACTTTCTTCACTTAAGAACCTTCTAAATAGTAGTATGAGACCAAGCTAAATAATGCCTAAAGTGCATGATTTTATGAATACAATTGTATCTAACTCTACCCATGGTTCAAAATATAATCTAGTTTCCTTTCTCTTTCAAGCTAGATAATTTCCTATTGTAAAAAAAAATTATACTCTTAACTCTTCATGTTAATTCCATTCTCAATTAAACAATAGAGATAAAATTTACTATCTTATAATGAGAAGTTGTGCATTCTCATAGCCTTATCTTGTTTATAATGGGCACAAGCCCATTCTTAAACAAATAAATATTAATTTTTTTTATAATGATTTTGTAACTTAAAATGTTTTTAATACGCAGAAGCCCAATATCATAAAAACAAATAGTTTTTATCTTGTAGTTATCTATAATTATATTATACTTGGTGGATTAACCCTAGCAGAGCCAAGTACTGCACCACATATCCCATTAGTACAAAGAAATAGTTTTTTCCTTATAATTATTTATAATTGCATTATACTAGGTGGACTATCGCTGGTAGAGCTAAGTGTTGCACTACATACCCTTGAGAGATATCCAACTTTATGTAGTTCTCATCACACACACACACACACACACACACACACACACACACACACACACACACACACACACACACACATATTTATAAAATTTTATACTTTTTTAGAATAGGTTGTGAGAATGGGAAGTAGAGAAAGAATATATAATTCACGTTAATATGGAATTTTTTCAAGGGTTGCCAATGTACAGAGGTATTAAACTGCAAAAGGTGAACTACATAATGTGAATAATATTTTCTTTCTCTACTTCCCATTCTAAAACAAATTTAATTCTCTCTAAGTATGGGTATCTACCCATTCAATACAAGTACAAAGGTTATGTGTTTGCTAGATTTTATGCACAACAAATCACCTAGGTAGTCATGAGATAAATCTCCATCATTTACCAGTGAGGCTCCCATTTAAGATTTGTCAATTAAATATGCTAGTATCTATTTGTTGGTATTACTTTAACTATGTAGCTCATGAACCATAGCTATATAGTTTTGCAGCAAGTAAGCAACTGTTAAAGAAAGGAAATTTCTGAAGAAGGGCAAAATAATAGAAAATAGGAAGAAGGAGGGAAGATGTGCAACCCAAGCAATGGATTACAGAGTTGATCGCATGCACATAGAACCAATAGATATTAACACACATAATTATAAGCAAAGGAAATTTTCAGACCTAGATCTAGAATAACACAAAGTTTATGAGTAGATCTAAGACATAAATTTAGAAACAAAATGCACTGTTAACACAAAGTTCTCTAAAAATATGCTCCTTTCTATTCCTCTACTTTCAAATAGTTATCAGAGGTTTCAGCAAAAAGTCTGGAACACAAGAATGCTGCTTACAATTTCTAATCCTTCAACCCTGAAGGTTCTGCCTCTACTTATAATTTATGGAGGGAAAATTACAAATAGAAAACTATAACTGAACTGGCACATGTGGAAGTTGGAAAGAAACAACTGGAAATCTCCCTCCTGGAATTCCTCTTTGCATGAAATGCATCAGGAATTCAAGCCAAAATTGTGCACATTTTTCACTTAACTTAAAGAATCTTTCCAAATGACTTAAAGTAATGGTTTTTAAATCAATCACTTAAGTTTCATAATTTAATGGATCGCTCAATTAATTTGTCGGAGAAAATAAGAGGAAGAATAAGAAAGAGGAAAAGAAATTAGAATAAAGCTGCAACACTTCTAGTCTTATTCTTTTTCCATATTCTGCATGCAGTTGACTCTTTTGCCTTTAATTCTCACCAAATTGGATTTGGAAGCAGCTGAATGTGACTGTGCTTACAGGTGTTGCATTTGACTTGTCTTCCCTCTTATCCTTGAAGCTTTTGTAGTTCTGTAAATTCAATGAAGGCTTCAATTGGAAGATTGGGAGCACATGCACAAGATCCTGGAAGGAATTCTCCATGCACTGACTTCTACACGAGCTGCGTCAGAAACAAGAGGATGAATTTTTTCCGGAAGCCTTTGCAATTATGAGATCTGATCTGGATCTAGATCTGGAAGCGATGCACGATTCTGTTGATCCTTTTATTTCATCATGCTTCATCATGGCCGGAGCAATCTTTGTCTGAGCAACTCTTTTTCTTTTATTTGGCCGGAATTCTTTACAAATGGTGCAGATCTAGGGATTTCTTCAGATTCGGAAGATATATTCAATGTATCTGACATTGATTTAAGCTCCCTTTCTCTTATATAAGCACCTATAACAATATGCAGATAATTAAACAGACTTAAATCAAGCTCCCCCAACCCTAGGTGCCAAACTTTGAAGCTTTCCGGCAGTGAAAAACATTTTTTTGAGCAAAAATCTTCCTCCTTTGGGCGCCAAAATTGGCTGGGCTGCAATCCTTTGACAAAAGAATTAATTACTCCATCAATATGGCAGCACATGCTTATATAACCTTCAACATTCTATAATCAATAATTGCCTCTCCTATTCCTGACAATTAATTAATTAATAAACATGTTTTTCTCTTCAACTTGGGGACCTAAACTTGCATGCTCATGGCTGCCATTAATTTAATTTATTTTTAGCCTTCTTCCTTCAGTTCTCTTTGACTTCACATCATGCTTTGACCTTCTATTGCTCCATGCGCCAAAGTTAGGAATAAGAACTATTAATAAATGCATTAAAAAGCATTATCTATTCACCAAATGGGTCGCACTTTTTAGCATGCTTCAAGGTTGCATTAAATAAATAAATTTAATTTATTTTTAGCCTTCCTCTCCCAGTCTTCTTTGACTTCTCCTCATGCATTGACTTTTCCTCATCCCTGGGCGCCAAAATTAGGAAGGAAAACTATTAATAAATGCAATTAAAGTTATTATTTAATTCCCAAAGGGGTCGCATTTTTTGACATGGCTGATTTCTTTATTTAAAAATTCAATTTTGATGGGATTATTCACCCTACACTGCAGCTCCAAAAATCCCTTCATCCACTTAAGTTGTTTGACTTCCATAATGAGAATTTTTACCCTGCAAGGCAGGTAAGAAATTCTCGCCAATGCCTTAAGTGATTTTCTGTATTTTATGATGGGAATTTTCACTCTGCAAGGCAAGTAAGAAATTCTCACCTGCTTGCTACCTCTAATTTTCCCATCATAACTTAATTGACTTTTCCTTCATTACCTTGCAAGGCAGGTACAAAATTCTCACCTGCCTGCTGCGACCAAAAATCTCACTGCAGCTTAAATCCATCCATTCCCAAAAATGTGACTTGCCTAGGAGAGGCTTTTTTGTGCATGACTTCGACTTTTTAAAGAGAAATTGAATTCCTGAGGCTGATTCCTTCTAGCATGGTGGCTGCAGATGATCTTCAGATACTCCAGGAAAGAAAATAGACTGTACTAGCGAAGGAATTGACCTAGGGGAATTTCACAGAGAAAAACATGCAAAAAATAATTAAAATGAAAAATGTTTCCAAAAGTCACGGACAAAGCCCAAGAGTCATTCCTTGTGAAAACCCTACTAGTATATGTGAATATTGGCATGCAGAACTTCAACAAGGTTAAACCAAAGCACAATTTACTTCAAATGGGGGCTTCAAACAATTAAATAAAAATTTCTCGTAGACAAAATTTGGCGAAAGGATAAAACGAGTTTCGACATCTAGGTATTTGTCAAAATTGGCTCATATGATTCACTGGGAATATCTTAATGCAATACAGGCATCTTTTGACAATAAAAACACAAAACAACCCATTATTTTAAAAGTACAAAAATTTTAAACATGGGGTAGTCTCAGATTTTAGGGTGAAATATGGGGACACCACTATGATAATTCACTACTTCCCATTCTAAAACAAAGTCAATATTTAGAGGTATTAAAATGTTTGTTTGTCTGAGAATGGGCATATGCCCATTGTAAACATTCAACTACCAACAATATTGAACTTAATCATTTTAATACCTCTAAATATTCTGAAACATATTTAATTTTGTCCAAGTTCATTTTCTATGGTATCTATATGAGAATGGGCATATACCCAAGCAATATTGAACTTAATCATTCTAAGAAATCTATAAAAGTTGTGAGAATGGAGAATTTTTAACTCTATTCTTCTAATTAAACTTCTAACTTTTGTTTACATATATTCCATAATATGAAAAGAATTTAGGAGAAAACTATATGAAGGATGTACATCTTAATATTATAACAAAGCAAAAATTGTTAAGAATTAACGTATACATAATGACTGTAATATCTAGTCCCAGTTTCATACTACTATTCATATGGTTTTTTAGTGAAGAAAGTACTAACTAACGCATGTCTCTTGGCCATTTTTATTTAATTTTCAGCATCATTCCCAACCTTCACTACACACATGCCCAACCTATTTTTGGAATCTTCTGTCATTTTAGACTTGACTGGAGTGCCCAGGCTGGGGTGCTCATGGGCACCCCGGTCCCAGTTGGGGTGCCTCGGTCCTAGTTGGGGCGTCCCGGGCCTATTTGAAAATTTCCACCACTTTTTGAGCACTTTCTAGCCATTTAGCTTCTTATCTTTTTGGTAGTTGGCCATTTCGGGGTTAATTATGAAATTAGATCAAGAAAACCATATAAATATAAATTTATGAGACCATAATGACGGACCAAGAACTAATCATTACTATCATCCACCTAGGGTTGCATTCATCTAAGGCATTTAGAGATCATTTGCATTAATTTAGCTCCATCACAAGGGACAAGGCTGGTTTATTTGCATCACACAAGCATAAGAGGGGATTCTATCATATTCCATCCACCATTCTACTACATTTTTACATCTTTTTATTACTCTCTACTTCATAAAGTGCATCTAGAATAAGATAACCTAGGGCACATGATTCACACACACATCAGAACTACATTTGGGACTAAAATGTAGTGTAACACTTAGTTAGTAAGCCCACTATTGTGGCAGCTAAGGTCAGTCTAACATATTCATTTTCATTCTTCTTTTTTTATGGTCTTGATACTTCTTATGTGTTTTTGTAGGTCTTCTATTCCTCGTGGATCACCAGCGACATTTGGCGTAATGGAGAAAACCTAATGTGACAAACAATGAAGGTTTCAAATCACTTACAGAACCTGTGAAACTTAGTTCCAGACCTTTTACATAGACCATAGTGCCCATTCTAAAGACTAGGATGCACACAGGCTCCTTAGTCCCTGTCCAGGCATTCCAGTCCAATTAGATAGCCCAAGTCCTTCCTTTTTGAGGCCTCTACATAGTTATTTTTGCTTCATGTTTTTCCAGTCACTTCTGTGACACATTCCCACAAGTTCATCAAATCAGCTAAATCATTTCCATACTTCTCTTATATATTAGGGTTTTCTACATTCATTAGATTAGTTGCTTGGGTCATTTCCATACTTGTTTACTACATTTACTGTGTTTACATGATGTTCTATTTTAGATTAACTATCTTATTTCCACATTTTAGGTAATCATTTTGGTGAACCCGATCTCTACACTTATAGGATCTTCATTCATAGCTTATTATTCTAGGGTTTAGTCTCTTTTTACCATGGATCACTCTCATATTGATTTTACTGAAGAACATATTAAGGCCATTAATGATCATATCATTGAGCATCCTCAAGATCTATACTTACTTTTACATGTGGCTTGTGAGGAAGCTACTAATTTGGTGGAACTCATCACTTCCACGGCTATACCAACTTTGTTTGCCACTCAACCATTCGCTTCTACTCTTCCACGCATCTCTACTATTCCTATTTTTGTTAATACTCCTACCAATCATTTTACTCTGCCCTTAGTTTCTCATATATGAAAGGTGTCATCCGTTGGTAATCAAGACTTAACTTATCTTTATCACGACTTACAAGCTCAAATTTGTAAGTTGTAATAGGACACTTCGCATGCATCACCCTCTTTAGATTCTAACTTATTTTTTCATACTCCATTCATACCTGTAATATCTACTTATCCACTTCCTCATAGCTTTTTCACCCCTAAGATTCCTATTTGCAAGGGGCATGTTGACCCACACAAGCATCTTAGAGTGTTTCATGTTGCTTGTCTCAATTTTACTGACAATCATATTCTCTTAGCTAAAATATTTCCTCGTAGTCTTCATGACTATGCGATGCATTGGTTTTATGACCTACCTACTCACGTAGTAACTTCATTCACGCATCTAACTAATGCCTTTCTTACACATTTCTCCATCAATATCACCTCTAAGATCTCTTACGCTCAGCTAGCGCAACTTAAATAGGGATCCAATGAACACCTCGCTAACTACATTTTAAGGTATAAGAACAATCTAGCTAAGATGAAAAATGTGCTTGCATACTCTCAGTTGCAGGACTTGTTTATCCAGAGTCTTTTACCGCCTCTCTAAGAGAGTGTTCTCTTTGATACCTCTCCTTCATTTGATCAACTTTGTCATACTCTTAACCTTCGTGAGAGCAAACTCCTATTCATAGGAAAGCTTAAGTATCAAGAACAAACTTTTACCTCCACTCATTTAAAAAAAAATTCCAATCAAACCATCTACAACTAAGCTAACCGACACTAAAATCACTGTCAATGCAGTTACTCCTACTAAGGAGGTTCAGTCACAATAACCTAGGCACACGTTTATGTTGTGATTATCATCGATGTGTGGTACTTTATACAAATAGATGTTTCAAACTCCGTACAATCATCCAAGATCTAATTGATGACAATAAACTAGAGTTTCCAGAATCTACTAACTTTGCAAGGACCAACGACAAGGGTAAACTCAATCTATTTAACAACGAATCTCAACAACCTAACAAGAAAAAATCTGAATCTTCTACCAATCATACATATCACATGGTACCTCCTCCTAGATCAAGAGCTATGGATTTCTAAGTTACAAGTACTAACGCTTCACCACCAATAATTTTCTTCTCCGATCATGATTCTCATGGGAATTTTACTTCCAATCATTTACGTATCAATGCATCTATTGGTTCGACCTCTATTAACAACACTAAGGTTGACCCATCATGGCCCATTAGTGCATGTTCTATTTCACTTCTTAATGCTATCGGTTATCCTCAATCACAGATTGAGTATCCTTTCAATAAAACCTTTGGTGTTGTTAAGATACATGTTACGGTTGGTCCTCTTACACTGCTTGTGCCTTTCGTCATTGGAAACACAGTTGACAGATGTGACATGCTTCTCGGTCTTAATTGGATTCTTCTCTCTCAATCTATCATTTCTATGAATCATTTATGACTCAAATTTATTCACAACAAACAGGTCATTTCTATTGACAGTCTCCCTCCATCTAATCCATGGTTTCCATCTCCTTGTACAATAGCTAACACATCACATTCTATGTTTCTCAAATCACAATCTATGCCTATTTCCCCTACTCGAGTAGTTTCTACATGACTGCATTATGCTGCTAGTCCTACACATAGGTATAGGTCCATTTCTAGGACATTTACTACATCTTGATGTAGATCACCACCTCGATTTATTCCACGAGGGTCTTCATCACCCTCGCACTCAACATCACGTAAATATCTGTCATCAACACATTTTTTTGTGTCACGTCCTTCATCATACATTCATCCATCACATGTACATAGACTTCATTCACTAGAACAACGTTTTTCTACTATACCACCATTGTTAGAGCATAGTCATATGTTTTCATCATCACATGCATCGGATAGAGGACCTTCGTCCTTTACAATCATTGGTTATCCCATGTGTTCATGTACACTTGGGGCATAACATCTAACACACTTCCCCTCTTCATCTTAGCATCATCTCATCTTACATAGTCATATGTACATCTTAGCATTGTCATTACCCGATGACACACTCTTGACTGTTGAGGGCTTACTACACATAAACCCCATACACTGCATTATAGGCATTACATATTGCATTTCATCACACATCATGCATCATACATCATACATCATATTAGTCAGAATTATGCATATATCATACTTCTATTGTCTAGTGTTGTATATTATTCATCATACTACCCATTATATATATCACACACTTCCTACTATTAGGTTATCTGCACATATTACATTGAATTATACACATTGTGTCTCTACACTAAATTTCACATCATTTGTATTACATTATACATTCTACACTTAGTCTACACTGTGCATCTCCATACCATGCATCCTTTACATACTCTACTAGTCATCATCACATATAAGTCTAGCGTTACATTACATTGTACACATTGTACACAATCTACACATCTAGCATTGCATACTACACACAACATATTTACATATTCTACACATCACATGGTCATATTTCATCATTACATATACTACTACATCTTCTACAAGCTGCACTCACTACCTTATGACGCACTTTAGTTCCTCAGTCCATACTCGAATGTCGAGGGTTTACAAATCAAATGGACCTTACATTCATCATGTATCTATCATTCAAACTTTCATCACATAACATTCCTAGGATAGTGACACACACTATATGATAAATCATCACTTACTTAATCATCTTGTAGTGGTATGCACTTCAGGATACATCACCACTCCCTACTATTCATCTAATAGTGACACACGCCTATAATAGGTTAAATAATCACTTAATCTATCATCTTGTAGTGGTATATGCTTTAGGATAAATCACCACTCCTTACCACTCATTTTTTCATGATATACGCTTAGGCTATAAGGTTCATGCATATCTCTTCTATATGTCACACATCACCACTACACATTTACACTCATCACAGCGCACTAGACACAACACACACTTCAACCATTTCCTGATGAAGTACTCTCGTTTATGGTTCATTCTTTACTGTTGAGGGGGGAAATAGATATGAAACTCATTGCATAAATTTCCATTCACTCGGGGGGCATGCGTCTCCTATCACTCTATCTTGCATTCCATTCCACCCATCCACATCATATTGCATATCTTGGTTGCTTTTAATCTTGCTTACTTTTGCTTGTATATGGTCATCTCATTACACATGCTAGTTAGATTTCTTGTATGGAATTTATCTATACCATCCACACATGCGTGTTCACGTCGTTTTTTATTTGTGATCACAGATACAGATATTTTTCATGCAACACGTATGCTTGCCTTCTACCCTTTCTACATTGGTAATTAGGGGCATCTAAATTCATCTCTCACAGGTTCTATTTTTTCAATTTGTACTTATCACTTCACATTACTTGGTTATACATGCTTTTGACATAGTGGTTATATTTCTAACATGCTAATGGGTGCTTCACGTGCAACATTTATTCATAATTATTTACTTCAATGATTCTCTATTGTTTGTACTTGTTTACCATTATTTTCTCTTACATGCGAGACTTACCCTATGTTTAGTGTGAACACTTGTTTTTTATTTTCATCCATGATGGCCTTACGTGTCTTACCACATTGTGAGTGATGTCCCACATTTTCCACCCTATTTGTGTGGTTTACTCATTTCCTTGCGTCTTTACACTACTACTTTGCTTGGTAGATTTTACACCATTTGATTAGCTTACTCAATGTGTTATACATGCATGTTTTCATACTAACCCTTATCTTTGGCTTGCCTCTTGTTTGTGTTTGCCTTGGTTTCTACCAATCGCATTCAATTCCCCCTATAGGGAAGATTTTCAGAGTTCATGCGGTTGGTCCTCTTTTGGGGCCGCATTCTCCTATCATCGATGTCACATGCACCCCCAAAGAGGGGGGAATCATTTGGGGTTTTACATTCTACACAACGCTTCTACACCGGTTCAGTTCAGTACACTTTCTGCCTTTGGCATTGTGGGTTACATACAGTGAGTGAGTTCAAACTAGTCTACAAAACCCATACACAAATTTTTTTACAGGACATGGTTATCCTTAGCATTTGAGGGAGTAGTTAACGGTTGGAGGATACAACAAGATTCCTCCCAATACTTCTTCTACCACCAATGTTGGATTTCCCAAAAAACTAGGATGTACAGAGATCTCCTCACACATTTTCAGGGAAGTAGTTAAAGGTTGGAGGATACAGTTGAATTCCTCCCTATACTTCTTCAGCCTATCACATCAGATCACCCAAAAAACCTCGACAATATAGGATATCCCTCTACACTCTCTTTCTCGACATGGATCAGGTGCACATGTTCTATTTACATTTTTCATTTTACATATTTTACATTTACATGCTTTTACATATATATACATGTGTCCTTACATCACGTTTTTACACATAGATACATATATATTTGACTACTTAATCATTTTCTGATTGCAGGTCTCGCCGTATGAGAAACAAGCAGTCAAATGGGAAAAACATAAATAACGATGTCAACAAAAACATCACGTGACAACACACACCGTACTAATCTTGCAGGCACATCACACACATCATCAGTTACACATGTGCTTCTACCATAGGTTCGCTCTCATCACTTTTTTTTCACTTTTTCATCTTTAGTTTCCATGCTCCATCATCTTTTTGTCATTCCACACTTTCTCTAGTCCTTTAGCATGCCTTCTACAATCACTCTACATGGACATTGGGTACGCATATCTATCTAATTTATGTTATCGAGCGTTCTGCTCATCAACATAAATTGGAGATAAATGTAGACATTAAATCATGCACTTTGGGTAATATTTAGTCCCGGTCTCATACAACTATTCATATGGTTTTTGAGTGAAGAAAGTGCTAATTAACCCATGTCTCTTGACCATTTTTATTTAATGTCCAGCGTCATTCCCAACCTTCACCACATACATTCCCATCCTATTTTTTTCATCTTTTGTTACTTTAGCCTTGACTGGGGCACTCAGGATAGTATTGGGACACCCTGGTCCCAGTTGGGGTGCCTTGAGCCTTTTTAAACGTTCCTGCCACTTTTTGGGAACTTCTAGCCATTTTAGCTTCTTATCTTTTTGATGGTGGGCGATTTCAGGGCTAATTACGAAATTATATCAAGATAACCGTATAAATATAAAGTTATGAGACCATAATGAGGGACCAAACACTAATCACTACTATCATCAACCTAGGGCTACATTCATCTAAGGAATTTGGAGATCATTTGCATTCATTTAGCTCCATCACAAGGGACAAGGTTGGTTCATCTACATCACACAAGCATATAAGAGGATTATATTCTATTACATCCATCATTCTACTACATTTTTACATCTATTTATTTTTCGTTACTTCACAAAGTGTGACTGGCGCAAGAGCACCTAGGGCACATGATTCACACACACACACACACCATAACTACATTTGGGTCTGAAATATAGTGTAACACTTAGTTATTAAGCCCGCTGTTGTGGCAGATGAGGTCAGTCTAACCTATTCATTTGCATTATTTTTGTAGGGTTTTGATACTTCTTATGTGATTTTAGAGGTCTTCTCTTCCTCTTGGATCATTAGTGACATTCGGCATAATGCAAAAAACCTAATGTGATAGACAATCAAGGTTTCAAATCACTTACAAAACCTATGAAACTCAGTTCTTGACCTTTTTCACATATCAGGGTGCCAATTCTATAGACTAGGGTACCCACAAGTGCCCTAGTCCCTTTCTAGGTGCTCCAATCTAGCTGGATAGCTCGAATCCTTCCGGGCCTTTACATAGTCGTTCATGTTTCTTGTTTCTCCAGTCGCTTTTGCAACACAATCCCGCAAGTTCATCAAATTAGCTAAATCATTTCCATAAATTTTTATTGTATTTACTTATTGTATTTACATGTTGTTCTTGTTTATATTAACTATACTATTTCCACATTTTAGTTAATCTGTCGTCTCCTCTCGTATGTCATTATTTTGTGCATTTTTTGTCAATTAACATCCATTACATCTTGAGATGCACTATCTAATGTTTTGAGAACATGATATATGAATATTGAGATTACTTCTTTGTAATCTATGTTATCATTAGCAATCATTCAATGAGAGTTCCTTTGAGATGTTTCATGGTTAATTTCTTCTCTATGTTGTCTTTCTACCTAAATCAATTTGTCTGAATGCATTTTCATGCGTAATATTTTTCTTTATACATATTTTTCATCTTGAGATGTCTGTTCACATATCAATATCATTTAATCTAACATGTTGTATCTTTTTTTCTTTCAATTCTATAGGATTAACGTATTTAGGAAAATGGAAACTAAAAAGGGAATCTCAGGAAAAAAAAAGCTATTCCAACCCCTCCTGGTAGTGGTACTGTCTTTCGAAAAATAACATCTTATTTTGAGAAAGCATCTAAGGAAGCCCATCCTTTTCCAGCAGGACTAGCACAATCAAGGGATAATGATAACATTCAAAATGAAACTCACAATGAGTTAATTTTTTATTCGATGCCTGATGTTGTTAATGACGAAAAAATTGAAATGCCTCCCCTTGAAGACATTCCATTGAATGATGTTGAGTTTGACATTGCACCCCCTGCCAAATTGAATGAAGATGAAACTGTGTCACCCGCACAAGTGAATTTTGGATTGAAAATTATGGCAGTCAACGAAATTTAAATTCCACCATGGAATATACTCAACGGATACCTATTTCTGGAAGAAAGAGAAAGGAAATAAAATGGTACTTGGGAAGGAGTTTCAAGTTAGATTGGTTCTCTAAGTTTCCATTTATTAAACCTATTGAAAATGAGAATAAATCTGAACCTCCCAAAGAATAAAAATGTACAATATGAAACTGTAAATTGGGTAGGGACAAGACAATGCAACTTAAGTGGAATACTATTAAGAAACATGTACGAAATACATATGAAAAGATAAATGTAGATGGCGTTGAGAATAATGTTGTCAGATGGAAAATTGTGGATGATTATTTTCATATTAGGTATGAAAAATAATTTTAAGAGCACAAGAGAACTAAAAGAATAATAAGGTTTGAAAAGCTCAACTCCTAGTAAAGTGAATGCTAAGATGGAAGTGACAAAAAAGGTTTGAAAAGCTTGACTCCTAGCAAAGTGAATGCAAAGAGGGAAGAAACAAAAAGGGTTAGTTGGTTACCTGAATCTTAATCAAAATGAGAGTTGAGAGAAAAGAGATGAAAAGAGGTTAGACATGTTCTACTCATTAACAAAAATGAATGTTAAGGGAGAAAATACATGACAAGGTGAACATGATCAACTCTTAATCAAGTGAGTGATAAGAGTGATCAAGAGATGTAAAAAGGTTAACCCCTAACACGATAAGTGTTAAGAGAAACAACAAAGGGGGGAAAAGTGAAACATACTCGACAATTAACAAAACGAATGTCAAGCGAGACAAGACTTAACAAGATGAAGGTGAACAACTCTTAACAAAAGGAATGACAAGAGTGATGAGAAAAGGGACTTCACAATATTTAACAAAATGAATGATGTTAAGGTGGAAGATGGACTGAAGTGGTAGTTTAGAAGAATCTTAGCAAAATGAGTGCTAAGAAATACGAAGGAGCTTGAAAGATGTCACGACCTTTTACGAAATTGAACGTAAAGAGGGAAGAGATGAAATAATTTAGTGTGCTCAATTTGCGATAAAGTAAATGTGATAAGAGGAAACTTAAAACACGATGGATGATGCTCAACTCTCAACAAGGATTAAGTCATACACCATTTGGCATCTCGCAGTTAGTAGTTTGTAATGTTTTATCTACCTTTGTGAGAGCGGGTCCTGCAAACAAGGATTATAAAGTTCTCCTGAGGTAGGTAAAGGACAAGACAACATAAGCAAGTTCTCGTTTTTGATTTCCAAGATCACTTTAAAAAGCGTGAGGAAAGAGCATACACATAAAACAAGCTTTGATTAAAAAAAGAAAAGAAATGTTAATTCCCAAAACAAATAGAAACAATCACATTTCTGATTTCCAAGATCACTTTTAAAATGTGAGGAAAGAACATATGCATGAGGTTGTTATGTTAAAAAATAAAATAAAAAAGAAAGTTAAACAAAACTATAATTTTATTTTATTTTTTTAAAAAAAGACAAGTGTTAAGAGAAATGAAAGCATTAATTTTCTGTAAGTCCAGATCATAAAATTATTTTTCCATTGAATATATATTTTCAATACCTTTCCATAAAAAAATGAATTCATTCTGAGCTCAGGAGAAACAGTTATGGCTTCTAGAAGACGGGTTACAGTAGCGCTCTCAGTGAAATTTTTGAACGTGAGAAAAATGCCCTGACAACTAGTTTTTTTGGATTTCAGACTTTTGTACTTCACCTGAGAAACTAAAATTTTGATAGCAAGGTTAAATAAGAACAATAAACATAAATAAAGAGTTAGATCACAAAATGATTAACAAAAATGAAAGAAAGAAATGTGGGGAGTCCCGCCGAGCGTGCCAAAATGTAAGCAAGGAAAAATCACAGTGAATGAAAGACAAACAATAAACTTGCAAACCTTTCAGTAACCTTCCAATGCAAACCTCAGAAGGAGAGCTTTTGAAGCTGTATAACCTTTGAAAGTGATTGATATGTGGGTGCTCTTGAATGACCTCCAAAGATGAGTGCAATTGCTACAAACAGAATAGTTGGAAAGATTTAGAATGCAAATTAACAGAGTTTATTTGCAAACAATTCAGGAGGATTTGAGATAAGACAAACTTACAATTTATAGAAGCAAAGACAATTAGAAATTGGTTGAACACAGTTGAATGCACATGTTGAAAAATAGCATTAGAGGAGGTTCCATCAGTGGCTGGGCATTTAGGGGCAATAAATGAATTAAATGTAAAAGTCGTATCCGAAAAGGTGGTTGTACGTGCAACTCAACTGCCCCAACCTTTCTAGGATTCTAAAAGTGTAGTTAATTAGGATGAGGATGTGGAGTCCAAGTGGAGTCCATGTGGTTGTTAACTGAAATATATGGAATTAAATAACTGAATTTAATTAGTATTTCATTGTGAGGAGATAATTAACCATTTAAATAAATAAATGTTTAATTATATTAATTAGAAGGTGTTAGGAATTAATTTAATTAATTCCAAGAGAATGGTATAATTTAATTAATTTAATTGTGAGGAGATAATTAACTATTTAAATAAATAAATGTTTAATTATATTAGCTAGGAGGGTGTGGGAATTAATTTAATTAATTCCAAAGGCATGTTAGAATTAAATTATTTAATTCAAAAGGGTAGGAATATAGCTTAGGTAATAGAATTAATTTTAATTAATTCTAAAGGGGAATATTTGAATGATGGAATTTATTTAATTATTTCCAAAGAGGTGTAATGTGGCGAGATAAAATTAATTTAAGTACTTCTAATTGGTTAGAAGCAAGATATAACTATGTATGTGTTTTTAGGGTGTCTACACCTACAACCAACTAAGATTCAACATTTTCTTAATAGGTATTTGCGAAATTCCCCAAAACCTCATCCAAGTCCAAGTGTTTTATTCAAACATGTTCTATTTCTTTAACATACATTTGAACAAGATTCTGGTTAAATGTTTTTTAATATATTTTTTAAATTTTGTTAATGTCAATATTTTGGTGGCATTGAAGAAAGCATTTCTATGCAAATTTACAAATAATTTATTCCCATCTCCAAGTCACTCCCTCCCCACTAATTTGTAAACTAATGAATTTAATATGAACATCCACAATAGTTTAAACAAACAACATTTAAATTCTTCTTTTGTTTTGCAAAAGTTTATATTGTTATTTGAATTTAGTCATATATTCACCGAAGAACATGTGGAGTTATTTCATATTGTATATGTGTTTTAATATGCCTTCTTTTTTATTTTAGATACAATAAAGCATAGTATTGAACGCTCCAACAGCAAGAATCAATCTTCATGTTTGTTCATTTGTGGAGCTACAAATTATATTAGTGATTCATTCAATATTTAAAATATTTAGTAATATTGTTACAAATTTTTAATTTTCATTGTTTGTTTCAAACACACATAAGAAAAATTTCATTTTTCCATCCCTTTTACTCTTTTTTCCAAGCAAGTTTATTGTGATAGTAACCATCCCATTGTATTTCTACAACTCAGTTTCCAAATGAGAATTATAGTCGTAACAAAGACCAACAAAAATGTATCAAATATCTCTTACAATTGGCAACATATATTTTATAAGAAATATTTTGTCATAGTTATAACAAATTACTCTTTTTTCCAAGCAAGTTTATTGTGACAGTAACCATCCTATTGTACTTCTACAACTCAGTTTCCAAATGAGAATTATAGTCATAACAAAGACCAGAAAAAAGTATCAAATATCTCTTATAATTGGCAACATATATTGTATAAGAAATATTTTGTCATAGTTGTAACTTAAATTTTATCAAACCCTTTCAAATAGTAATTGTGATTTTGTGCTAACTTCTTGTACATTTCTATCCAAACATAAACACAACAATCCTTCTTGCTAATTTTTCAGTTCACTAGCTAGCTTGAACACATTCCATCAACCTTTGGAAGTGCCAAGAAAAACTTTTGTGCTTCACAATATTTATAAACCTTATCTTCTTACATTCTATTTTTTATCCACTTCAAATATTTATTTAATTCTCTGGGCTGAGTTGTGAATTTTTTCTATTAAACAATAGTAGCCTCTAGATATGATATGCTTTGTTTTTAATCCATATTATATTGGGTGCATATGATACTACTGAATATGTCATGTTGTAGGAACTATGTATGCATTCATTAATTTATTAGGTACAATACTTGTATTGTTTATGGGATTCATTTTATTATTTGCATGTCTTTTTTTTAGAAGGAGGTAAATTTGAGGGTGTTGAAAGGACCCACATCCTTGTACATTTGAGGATTTTTGAGAGGATCCACAACCTAGTTACAATGAAGGGAACCAACACTAGGAACTTGGATGAAGCAACCATAAAATCAGAACGAAGATGCAACATATGCAGCAAATGAAGCAACAACCTGAGTGAGGCAGTGACCACAACGAGTGAAGCAACGTGAGTGACTTGACCGCACCACTCCCACCCCATCGACTATTTGCATGTTTCTTTTCATGCTACATTACGATATTAAATTTTCAATCTATCTTTCTCTAGAATCAATTTTTATTGTTGATGTAGCTCAAGTACGCACTATATATTTTCCTATAAAAGTGAATACATCTTCTTTGTATTATGAATGCATTCAAATCATCTCACCTAATGTGTTTTTTTACAACCATACAATATTTGTTTTATCTATAAAACAACAACAAAGTCAACATACAATCATAATAAATGGAAATTAAGCTCTTAATATGATCAACAACTTCTAATACATGTATATTGAATAAAAAATAGTAATATTTTTTTTCTCATTCCATGTTTGAGTATTTAAATTATTCAAAATCTATTGGCGGTTTAAATACTTGCGAACAAAAATGAACTCACGATAAATTTATTTCTTTTTTCTTTTGCCAAATACACTTGCTTCGGCAGGATTTTCCACTTCATGGCCTTATTGGATTTATAAATTTATTGGCATGGCTCTTTAAAGACTCAATGTCTATAGAATTTGTTCTTAATTTATATTTAAATTTCATTCTTATATTTCAATAGTCATCTTTTTTATTAACAATGTTTCCATTACACCATGCACACATTCAACTTTTATGGATGTCAGTTTCAAATTTGAACAATATCAATAATACAAAAAAAATATATACCTAATAGGATTTGGTCTCAAGATAAATTAGTTGCATATGTTGAAAACAAATGAATGCAGGAGAGGTTTGACCTTCAACTACTCCCATTTATTTGGATCTAGAGGTCCTTGTCATGGGTTTGGTAAATGAATTGATTGTAGGTAACAAGTTTAAAGAAATTAAACACAAAATGATTTCTCTATGTATATTTCATTTGTACCATTATACAATTATATAGGAGATTCCTCTCCTAAATAATAGGATGGTTATAAACAACTCATGTCAATTACGTGAGTTGTTATAACACCCAAACAACTTCACGTATACAACCCAATTTAAATCTATAGTTACCCAACCATACAATAACCTAACAACTTATATGTGAAGCACTAATTTATATATTCCTAACATAATTTCCATACATTACTCTAGATCAACATGGTAAAATATATCCTCCTCATCCATAGATATTCTTCCATAAGAGGATAATGGTTCATATGCAACTCCAATGTGCATTTTCTAAAATCAAAATGGTAGAAAGCCTTGGAGAAAAAACTGAGGCGACCAAAAAAGATTATGTTAATTGAATTTGTTCGACGTCTGTTAGGAAAAATGTATTTTCCCAACCACGTATTACTTTAACATATAATAAGCATCGCAATGTGATTAGTCCAAGTCGTAGTTTGAAGAAAACTTAATTAAACAACAATGAAATGGATATATTTGAGCACAAAAAAATTAATTGCATAACGAATAAAATTTAAAACTTTCTAGGACGAAACGATAAACTATAGATGTAGCCGTAGAGATGGTGTTGAATGAAAAGAAATAACATGTAATCTATGGTACATATACACATGTTCAGTACATAATTCCTTATTTTTTTTCAAAATGTGGGGGGCATGATTATAGTTTCAAATCTAATATCAAGTTACATCTCTTTTATACATGTTGGCACACTAATACAATGCACAATGGGGGCATGAGCATATTCATCCATTTTCAAATTTGTATGGCGTATGCCAATTTCGAATCTATATCCATTTGTAGCAGTGTGGTTTCAGGAGTTGATGACCCATTCCTCTTTGCTGATCGAGACACTTGATTCCCTCTTCGGTGTGGGGACACCCATTTCCCTCTTGGATTCGCTTTCATCTTCAACAAATTGGGGGTATCAATCCTCCTATGATATAGTTTTAATATCCCTATCTCCAAGTTATTCTTCAAGAAGCTCCTCCTCCAGCAAGGCAAACAAATGTACTCCTTCCATGTTTTTTATCATAAATTTGCAAGGTTTCAAATTAAATTTTCAATTTCAATTTCAAATTTGAGTTAAATTTAAATTCTTTCTATAGACATTGAATGCACTTGGTGTTGTAGGTTTCACTTTAGAGACCTTGTCAACACTCAAGTGAATTAAGCACATAAAGCAAAGATAAAGTGTATCGACACATTCAAGTAACTTTTCCTTTAAAATTATGTAAATTTCATTTCCTAGCATGAAGGGGAGGCAAATGTAAACATATAAATTTGGTAATAATCACTTGATAATGTTAGTATTAGTTTAATTCTTAAATCACGACTTGTGCACACATTCCAATCCTAATTGTTTAGCCTTAGCCTATTGTACTAATGTATCTCCTCATTGCACTGATTAATCACTCACATAAATGTTTTCATCACTCCAAAAAATTATATTACTCCCATGTTTCATGCTTAAAGTTTTACAACACTTCACACCTTGCTCATATAGAACTTCCAAATAGAGAGAAAACCGCCAAGCCATTTGATTAAAAAATGGTGGTTTCGTTCTAAGAAACCCCAATAGTCATTTTCTCAAATTGATATCTTTTATGGGTCAGTAATTTCCCTATAGATTGACCTTGGTAAAAAATTATACCTATAAAATCTTAGATAATCAAGTTGAATGCACTCATTTACTCACTTGACACTTTTAATCACCCCACTTGCAAATATCATTACAAAAGCACAAAAACCTCTCCTAACTTTCCCTAAAACAATAGTAGACAGTAAGAATATCCCTCACATGGCTCTGAAGCAATAAAAACTAGATTCTAAAGTCAAGCTTCCTAAGACAAATATCACGAAAGCCAAGATTAAGACAAACAAACATGTTGTGCTACAAATCATTACCAAGTGAACAAGTTATCAAAGATAGTTGCATGAACATATTTATCATATCTTTGTGTGGAGAACTACATACAATTTGAGGCCTATTAAGATTAGTGGCAATGTAAGTCGTGTACGAATTGTAATTCAACCCAAACACTAAATTTTTGTATATTTTTACCTATGGTTAGGATTCAATGTCATTTTGGGTTATTATAGATGGTTTCACATATTTACGAGACTAACATATCATTTTTGGGGTGCCCCAGTCTAGTTAGATCCTCTAAATCCATCTTTTTTGGGGTTTTTGCACAGTCGTTCCTACTTCTGATTTTTCCAACCACCTTTGCGACACTCTCAGACAAGCATCTATTATCAGCTGAGTTCTTTCCTCACTCTCTTTTGCATATTAGGGTTAGCATTTCCTTTTGTATGGTTTGTTTAGCTTGCTTGCATACTTCTTTACTGCATTTATCTATTTTATTACAGTTGTTCATAACTTAGGTTAACTATCTATATACTACTTAGTCCATTTTTAGTTAATCACCTACTAACCAGTTATCCAATCCATCTTTCCCCTTCTCCCTTCAAAGGAATTTTACCCCTATGTTATATGTGCCCCAAAATTTTGTTGTATCAACTGTCATGCATATAAAATAAAATATTTTCTTTTTTTACACTTTGCAATTTACGTACTTTTCAATTCCTTTTTATATCACACTACTTTTCAGGCACTCTCATTTTTTTACTTCTCCTTATCTCCATCTACAAAACTACCATCCACGTTTCCTCCTCCTCCCTTTGCTTGTCCACACCATTCAGCCCTCCCCCAAAATCATCTCCACTAAGTCATGCATTTCCCTTCCACGTCCACAACTAAGTCCAAACTCTACTTCCTACAATCACATCATCTTTGTACAATCCCTTTACAAACAACCCTTTCACCGACCCTTTTCCACACAATACCCCCATTTTCCTTCCTTTGCCTCTTTATGTCCTCTTATATCATAACCCCCTTCATCCCTTTCAACGTTCCCATCGCACGAACACGCATGTGATTGCTAGTTACTATATATGTCATGCCCCCTCTATTGCCCAATTGTTGACACTGAGGTGTACTTTTTATTATTTTCTTTCTCATTGAAGTCAAAGATGTTTCCTTTCCACTCATATACAAGCTTGGCACTCGTATTTTCCCCTTGTTTATGTATATACTACAAGCCAATATCTCCATATTGTTTTTGTAGATTTCAAATGCTGCATTTTTTGAAAATATATTTATCCTTTGATCACATATCTTGCAAGCATCAACTTTTTCTAACTAGAATTTAGTTGATTTGTTCTTTGTCACGATCAGTAGGTACATCGTGTGGATTGATGAACTATGATCTAGGGAAATTGTGTAACATGCATGTATAAAAAATGGTGATAAATTACTTTATGAACATGTAAATAGTGCTCGAGTAAATGGATAAATGCGTAATTTTCCGAACAATTAGATACGAGGAAAAAAAATCATTCAATATTATTATGTTGAGAAACATTCTGAACTCCATAAAATTATTTTGTGTAGCACATATCATACAATTAAACAAATACCACATAAGCATTTGTAAAACTACATTTTAAATATCACTGCACAATTTATAATACGGACATTTCTAAAGATTATTTCTTAATTTGCAACATCATAATGCCACAATATAGACACTTTTTATTTAAATAATTAATCAGCATAGAATCCTTTAATAAGCGAAACTATACAACAGATCTAAAATAGGCACATCACAATTAATGCACAGCACAAATAAATAGTTTTTATTTAATATATGTACTGGTTACATCCTATTTACACGGGAGAGTAAATTTAATGGCACTTTTAAAATTTAACAAATTAAAATGGCGAAGGATGGGGCAAAAATGTTAGAGTAGCACGGGTGCTGTAACCAACTGAGTTACCGGAGAAGCTAATAATTTATATTTTGACTAAGCCTGCTGCTCAAAACAGAAAACAGTAAACCATGCACAGGAATCTGCAGGTGCTGTGGGTGTTAATGGTTAAATTGTTACGTATTCCGAAATTGTTCATTCGGTGCCGTGGTGTAGTTGGTCATCACGTCAGTCTAACACACTGAAGGTCTCCAGTTCAAACCTGGACGGCGCCAATATGTACAATTTAGTTTTGCCCTTTTTATGTTTGTTTGTCCGTCTCCTTTCAACCGGACCCATTCTTTGTCTATTCCCTTGTACAGAAAGGCCTCCGCTCTCTTTTGAGCGATTGATTTCACCTTTCCCTGTCTATTCGATTAATTTTACCGTTGTCTGTCAGTCTCCTTTCAACCCGACCCATTCTCTCCGTGACCAGGAATTGATTTTACAGGACTTAAATCCACATTCTTGGATCAATCAATTTCACCTTACCAGTGTTCTTTAAAGTAGGTTTTGAAATACGGGAGTCTGGATATCACACCTATTTGTAGAATAACCTTCTATGGCAATAGCTCTCCATACGCTCCTTTGGACCCAGCCCATTCTCTTGTGTCTAGGAATTATTTTTTACAACACTAAAATCTGTTATAAGTCGTGTACATTTCTGTAGGGATAGCTTTTTATACACTTCTCTCAACATGGCCCATTCTTTATATGTGTTTTGGAATTGTTTCTACAGCTCTAAAATATTCATAAAAGCTCGAGACTTCTTATATAGAAATATCTAAATCCACTATTTTTTATTTAGAGATCAAGCTTTCTTTCGGACATTTTTATAGCACCCCTCAATATTATTTACCACTTTTGGCTGGTAAACTCAACAAATCATATTCAAATCTTATTCCATAATGGAGATTTAATTCATGTGCCAAAAAAAATGCAGCTTAGACAACTCATAAAAGATAGATTTCGTCTCTACAAGTAAAGACTAGATAGGAGAATATGTCATTTTTGAAAACATAGGAATATGCACACACTCTTCAACATACAAATCTATACTCGCTAGTGATAGACAAGAAAACATGAAATGGAAAAAATTATGGTTTTCCCATATGGCCAAAGATTACAAGTTTCACATGGTTATTATGTCAAAATAAAATGTTAATTGTAAACAAATATTTAATAAAGTATATATATAACCCACCATGTACTCCTTATGCAAACAAGAAGGTGAAACTCTAATGCATCTATGTCGCCCTCCCCCTCTCTCCTTGAATAATGGGTGGGGTGTGATCAAGGAGGCACGAGGGGGAAGGGAGTCATAGCCATATATCATATATATATAGGGAAGTGGGGAGGAGGCGGTGGCAGGGAGCAACTCTATTTAGCCCATCTATAGTTGCCTAGGGTGTTCCTCATTATCCTACTCAACATCCTCTAATTAACTGAATTTTAGCTATATACAAAGTCTAGAGTGTTGTCCCCGATAGTCAAGTTCCTTGTCGATGGACTATATAGACTCTAAATAGTCACACGAAAGCACTATATAGACAGGGTTCCAGATCATAGGGTGTCGAGAGCTATAAATTGATATATAATAGCCCACCCACAAATCTACATCAAAATGTACAATGTAGTGCATGAAATTAAACATAGAATTATTAAGTGTTTACGATCAAGCATAGAATTAGAGTGCTCTCCCGTTGTTCGAGGCAATGTGCCTCCATATGCATATCATGACTGAAATAAAATAACACTGTCATATTAATACCAAATAATAAAGATTGCATTTTTAACAAAAACAAAGTTTCAAAGGTAAGTGGGAAAATGCTTAAAATTGATGAATAATACAACTCCAAATTTCATTCTTTGACATATATTGAGGAATCAAAACTCGCACATTTTTGAAGATATAAAAGGTGTGATAATCAAATTGTGAGAATCACCAATGCAAAACTCTTGTGGACCATATATACCCTCTAAAACCACAAGGATGCTTATAAATATGAAAACATGAAAGATTGTGCCATAGTGAAAAAGTAGAATATTCGTTTCCATATGTATATAATCTTATTTCTAGGTGTTCTCTATAACTTCTGGTATCCTCAAGACCATGATTATTACAAAGTGAATTTTGACAGAGCAGAAAAAGGGAACCTAGGATGATATCATGATTATTACAAATTGAATTTTGACATAGCAGAAAAAGGGAACCTGAGACGAGAAAAAAATTGGAGCTATAATCATAGCATTGAGAGAAAACCATCATCTATTTTTCTCAAAGAATAGGGATTCAAAACATCAATTTTTCTAGAAGTAGTGGCTCACTACACATGAATCCAGTGAGTAGAAAAAAATTGTAACGATCATCATAGAAGGGGACTCTTTAATAATTATCAATAAAATTATTAAAGAGTGGTCGAGAAAGGATAGAAAAATGGCTACGACCATTATCACGTCATTAGAAACTCCAAAATCTAGTCCAAAATATATTTTCATTGTTGAAACTCTTGAAATAGGTTCACATGCACCACATAAAATGTCATCACAGTAAGTTCATGATGTAGTCAAGAAACAATAACAACAATCAAATCAACTATCAAAAGGTTTACAACAAACGAATTCCACCTTACTTTGCATTTGGAATATCATCCCTAGGCCTCAAGGGCTCGAAACTGTTATATTTTGATCAAATCGTGCTCAATTGGCACAGTCTCACATAAATAGTCTTCCCCAAGCTTGTAATTGAATGTACCCTAGATGTAGACCTTATTTCATGTTAGTTCCATCATAAAACCCAACCAAACTCATTCAACCCTTATTTTACTTAGTTGGCACAAAATTTACCTTTTCTTGCTTCACCATTATTAGGTACAGAATAACATTTTCTTAGCTTTGACCTCCTTCTAGGTTTTCCAAGTCCTTAAGCCTATTATACACTCTAGACTAAGTTAACATCAACTTCAACTTGTCTCAAATTCAACTCAAGCATCACTTCATTCCACTAGTTCCTAAACTGCCCTTAAGACCAACTCTTCTGGCTTGACCATGATTGGAGTAAATTAGTTCACTTCCATCATCCTTACAGTGCTCATAAAATCTTGGACTCCAACTCCCTTGTTTACTCTTCCTATCTCACTTTTTGAATTTTTTCCCTTAAGCACCTTATTATTCCTTTCCCTAAGGTTTGAAGACACAAGGATATCATTTTGGAGCACCCATTTTGGTCATCTTTCTTTTCCCAAAGTTACAAGATTCAACTTTATGCCTAAGTCCTAGTTCCTTTGTTAAGTCACCCTTCCTAGTAAGGTTTTCACTGTGCAAATGGTTTTTGAGGAAGAATGTCAAACTTTTCTCCAAATTCCACCATTGGTTTTGTGAAATTCCTTCATAATCTCTTCACCTAGGTTGTCAACATGTTATCTTCAAATTTTCAAGGAAAAATACATTGATATGTTACTCCAAATTGTAAACCCTAGCTAAGTTCTGTGTACTAGCCCAAGAAGGTAAAAGAGCCTATATCTTTCACTAAACTCCAATTTGAAGCTCTATATTTTGAAAATATGTTTGTATCAAAGACATGCAAAGTTTGAACTTACCAGTGTGGGTTCAAAGAGTCAGTAGCACATGAATTCCATTTGATTCTCGTCCTCTTATCTGTACACACACAATTCACATTTCTCCAAGCCCTCTTACTTAACAAAACAAATCACAAACTTGTCAATGGAGTTATACTTCTAATAATCTAAATGCATTCTTCACTCTAGGTTCAACCAAGATGCCTCAGTCATATCTTTACATCACTTTTATGGAGAAACACAATATTCACCAATCATGCACAATTACCACTAAATCATGAATATAGTTTCATTCACAGTCTCTTTCACAAAGAGATCAAAACATGCAATCAATTATCATGCTTCATTCTCCTTATAAACTTGAAAATGAATCTCCATACCTTTCAACTCGATCCCTCAACAAATTAACTTCTCAAGACATCTTAGCAAGGAGATCTCAGTCATGGATTTACAAGTTAAGACCCCTTCATACAACCAGAACAAGGGATGCACTGTATACGATTCTAAATGGTATTTCCATGAGTTCAAACACATATTTATTATCCATTATAAATGATCAACTACATCAAGATACCAGATTCATAAACATTCAAATGCCTAATACAGTATCAAGCCAAGTTTCTCACATAATAGAACGTGTATTCATATTCATGGCATCTCTTACAAAATGTCAAGCTTCTGCTACCTTTTCTTCTTTCTCTTGCTTCAAGGAATGAATTTCCTCGTTCCCCTTACCTATCCTAGGAGGCCACTAACTACTTGCATTCAAATTCCTCTTCTTTATTGTAACTTTTTCCTATAAAACCTAACTAACTCTTAGGTTTACCCATGCCTAATCAACTCTAGATGGCTTTTCATATTCGCACATAGCCAAAGTTGGCATTACACTTCCCTTTTCACCATTTTATGTCTTATAACACTCATAGGACTCATATTTTCTCATATAACTACTTACATACCTCTAACAAGCCACATTGGTCCATTACATGCTTTATAGTTTAAATGACAATTTTGGAGGGAAATTAACATTTTTGAAATTTCACTCTTGAACACCTATGACCCTCTCTTTCCTACGCAAGTTGGCCTCATGTATATGATAGTTGATATTAGTTGATGTCTCTTGATGATGCCTCTACATCAGGTCAAGTATAGGTTGAAAAATCACATTACAATTAATTAAGGTGATCAACAATGTCACTTTTCTATAGATCTTTTCTATAGACTTAGCCAATTTACCACAACAAATGTAGAATTTAATTCTTGTTTAAAATATCCCGCTTCTTTTGTTGTCTTTAATATGAATTTCATGACATAATGGTCTCATCCAAGGACACCCAATGGTCAATTTCTTAATATTTATATATTTTTTGGGTTGGTACTTCCACTATGGGTCGGCCTTAATTTGATATTATATCCAGAAAAACCTATGTAAGAAAGTCTAATGCACTCAATTTTTCACCTGGTATTCATGAGATCTCCCCTAACAAATATCAAAATCTTATATAAATTTATCCTAAACTTCCCTAAAGCAAGTGAAGGTATTATGAGTATCCCTCACACAATTCTGAAGCACACCAAAAAAGCTTCAAGAGTCAATCTTCCCAAATCAAAAGCCCTCAAAGAAAATTCAAGCACAAACAAACCAAGTCAATAAAAAGCATTTATCAAGTGTTCAAATTATCAAATATAGTTGCATCTTGCATGCAATATTATGTGACATCTATAGTTCCAGAGAATCACCGGTTTGAGGCCACTTTGGAGTAGTGCCAATGTAGGCATTGTATGGATCGCTCGTCAATCCAAATACTAACCTTTTTACAGGGGTTTTACCCTAGGTTTGAGTTTCAAGTTAAGATGGTTTAGTTGATAGGATTTCACACATTTTTGAGACCTAATATTTCATAGTGAAGCATATACTAGTCACTCGCAAAGGTTTAAATAGTTACAGGGTATAATTTGTAGCCTAGACCAAAACATCCAATAGGATGAAACCGACAAACAATTTGGTCTAAGGAAATCATTTTTGTCCCTATGTATAATGTAATTCTAGAAGCAAGCTCATTCCTCTGTTACACCTATATCAACCTCTAGACTAGTCAAAGAGCTAAATGCACTCATTTTTTTATATTTTACCATATTTAGCATATGTTCTAATTGATCTATCTCTCAATAGTTTATATGTATATCAAATCTAAATTTTAATGCTTAATTAATAATCTAAATATACATGTGTTGGTATAAGCCTAACCTAAATTCAAAATAAGTAAAGGAACCATCGCCATTTCCTCCTTCCTTTTCAAACATCTTATTTATGTTTCAAGTTAAAGTAGTGATATATAATGAAGAATAAATATAGATCTTATTAATTCAACCCTCACACATTGCAACACACACTTATCCTTCAATTTTTTGTCTTGATTGATATGGGGCAGCAATATAAATGACTTCATATCTAACATTTCTAGTAGCATTAAATTTTTTGGAAGTACAATCTTGCCTTGCCTATAACTCAATCTTTATTGCGGGTAGAATTAACCCTTTTGAGAATATAATATATCCTTTCCTATAGCTCAATTCAGCCTTGTTGGTAGTATGACATGTCACAACTCAAAAGAGAAAAGTGGCCAATTGTTTCATGTGTAAAAATCACCATAAATATAAACCATATAAAGCATGTGTATTGAGCATGATTCCATAAATTAGCCTGCATATGATATGATCATTAGATCAATAAAGCATGATATGTCTTCTCAAGAGCACACAAATTGTGAACATTATCATCTATCCATACAAATTGATTTAGCTAAAGTGGAATAGTAGAAATTACATAAATATGTTCACATACACACGACTCCACACCAAAGGGTCCTTTGGAACTCACAACATGACATGAAAAGATGCCACAATGGACCCACCACAAGATATTTGACAACACAACTTAGATGACATTATGATTAAATGAAGATTCAACCAAAACTAAAGTTAGTAATAATCACCCAAGAAGCATATAATCATGAAACATATAATTGTTTATACAGTAAAAAGATCAATAAGGGTTTGAGTGAGATTTATTTATTTTATTTATTAAAAAGGCGTAATAATATAAGTAGAATATTCTAAATTGATTAGTAAACATTAACCATACGAATTAGAATATATTTATTAATAAAGTATGCAATGATAGAGTGATACAATGATTTCTCAAAACACACGGAGGGAAGAGTACTTAACTCAACATAGAAGTACATGGGTGATTTTAGTGTGTAAACTGGATTTGTAGATTGGTAAATATATGAAAATGCTTCCTCTCTAGAACTACAACTACAAATTGATCTTAGGGATTCCTACAGTTGGGTATCACAATGATTAGAATTTATTCCACATGAATACACACTACAGGTTGTTTTGAAATTAATGGGTAAAAATTTGTTGGACTTACCTCCTTATGAGGAGGTGGAAGAAATCTATAAGGCTTTTGATGCATTTGTTGAAGATATCCTTAAAATCCCCATCCAGTTCCCAGGATCAGCTTATGCAAGAGGGATTAAGGTGCCTATTCTAACTGCATTAAATTTTGATGGATATAAATATATTTGGAAATTATATTAATAGTTCATGAGCAATGCGGGCAAGAGAATTTCTCATTAAAAAGATTTACGAGTGTATAGATGAGAGAAGGCAGCATTCGCAAGTGGTCCGTAATGATCTGTTGACCAAACTTTTGAAAGAAGAATCTCTTCCAGATGAAATTATTGCAGATTTTATATTATTTCTACTCTTTACTGGTTATGAGACTACTTCCATAGCCATGGCATTTTCTATAAAATTTCTCACAGACAGTCCACTACCATTGAAGGAGCTGAGGGCGAGTACTAGTTGTAGTTCAAATGGAATAATAAATTATTATGTAATACTAATAATTATTACACTTGAACTTGAATGATATGTCAAGCTGGGTTACAACAGAGGAAGTTCTATGATATGCCATACTTCATTTAATTTGTAGGAGCTCTTCAAGTATGGTGAATACTTTCATTCTTTAAAGCTATTCATATTTAGAAAATAATTTCATGACTATGTTGATCTGTCAAAGAAATAAGCAACAAAATTTCAAGGAATTCAAAAATAAATGGTGAAAGATATTCTAGTAGAAGACTTGAGAATTTTGCACCTCAGATTATACTTTAAATGAAGTTAGTCACACACTACACAAGGCACACACAACATGAGTGGATTCAAAGGGAATGTGACTAGTGAAATCGATTGATACTATCAGCATAGATGAAATCCCCCAACTCAAATCCCTCCTCTTCCATCTATGATACTCTTCTATCTCCTAGTAAGTCACATATAGGTTGTGTGGCATTTGTGTGATTTGCTCAAAGGAGAAAAGGGGTGTAGAGTACGCAAAGGACATGGAAAAAGATGTTGACATTGAGATCAATGACCCTTATACTATATACCATAATTCTTCCTTCTCACATTAAATTGAAAAAAATGAATCCATTATTACTGTGGCTATCCATGGTACAAGTTGTCATTCAAACATAAGACCTAAAATCACTTTGTTCTGGGACCACAAATTTTTTAGCGGGATTTTTCACACAAGTATCGGTTGACCAAAATTTTGATAATAAGAATTTTTTAGTTGAATTATTAGGTTATATATATGTGGCACAAGGTGAACACTCCATGATTGGATTTAAAGGGGGTTCCAACATATCGAAACTAGGCCCTACAGTTAGGGACCCAATGAGAATGACCATTAATATGTATTAATTATCATTAAGGAGATCAAATAAAACATGTTGTCTAGAATATATGAGTACACTTACACAGAAAACAATACCAAAATGGAAAAATTAATCCTCTCAACTTGTAATATTTCAATGAGCAAAGCTAATGTTTTCCTTCACATTAATTCTTGACTACACACTGTACAAAATAAGACAATCTTTAATAAGCTACTAACAAATGGAGTCTAGAATATGCATGCAGAGGATTTATTGAGTATTAAATATTTTTTGTAACCCTACACTAGCAAATTTATTCCTTTTCAAATAAATGGCAATCATCAGTTTTCTGGATTACTCAATGGGAAATTATGTGAAATCTGTAGACACCTAAATTCCGCTTTTCGCAATCTTATTGCCAAAATGCACACAAATCACTCTCATTCTTATCAATTCCGTTATAATTAGTACTTTTCACTAATTAACTAACGTTTCTTGCCACTTTGGTCAATTAACAAGCACTTTCATTGATCACCAAACCTCTTTCGCATTCAGGATGCCACTTTATGACGAATCGTAAGCCAAAATCCTCTTCAAAACAAACAATTAGCATTTATAAGCTAATTAAGCCTATTTTGCCCTTGATTTGGTCAATATGCCCTAGTATTGACTCAAACCCCTCTTCCAACCACTCAAAATCACCCCATTCACCTCCACAATGTCTCAACAAGCTTCAAAATCTTATCCTAGCCTCCTAGTTGACCCTAAGCGGTTGATTAAGGCTTTTGCACCTCTTAATCACTTGGTAATTCACTAATTGTGATTAGCAAGGCTTAATCATGATTAGCAATTCTAATCTAATTTGGGCTTTTAGTCCCACATGCACCAAAATACAAGTTTCTCCCAAAATGGAAAACTATAAAAAACAACTCACCTCATTCCTTTATATTTTACACCATGCTTTGATTTGCATCTCATATAATACATATGATTTCTAAGCCAAGTCCAATCCTTGCTTAAAACCTTCAACAAGGTTAGTAGATGAATAATCTAAAGTGACTTAACAAGTCATTTGGAGAGGTCATTTCACCATTGTTTGAGTAGCAACCATAACCATTTGATTTCCCCTTAGGTCTATTTAGGCCCATGTTAGGTAATTGATCATATTAGTAGGCATGTTTAGTTAGTTTTTGCATTATTTTCATACTAATTAGGCATTCTTTTAAGCTTCTATCTTAATGTTACATTCCTATACTTAGAGCCCTAGCTAATTAGGTGGCAATGGTGTTAGCCTTCCTTATTTAGCTTTGTTATTTTCTTTGTAAAGTTTGGGGTGCATTCATTTGGCATGCCCGGTGGGACAATACCCCATTGCATTTAATTTTTAAAGCTTTTTAACTTAGTTTCAAAGTTTTTCATTTCAAGTTTTTAGATTAGTTTCAAGTTTCCTAGATTAATTTCAAGTTTTCTAGTTTACTTTTTCAAGCTTTCTAGAGTACTTTCAAGCTTTTTAGATTACTTTCTCAAGATTTTTAGATTAATTTCAAAGTTTTAGAGTAATTTTCAAAGTTTTATAGATCAATTTCCATTTTTTAGATATTTGTTTCAACTAGATTAGTGGTAGAAGTTGTGTTTTCTTGCTTTTTGTAGGATATAAGGAGGTGAAGCCCTGTCAAAATTCCCAAGAAATCCCAAAGATTTGACCTTTTTTTCAAAAAAATTGCTTCAAAACTCATATTTTTGACCATCTACAGGAAAATCTGTGCACAAAAGGTGTGCATGTGCAACTCACTGGAAGTGAGTGTTTGTGCCTCACTAAAACCTTGCACTGTGCATCATTGATTTGTGAAAAAGATTTTGGCCTGATGAGAGGGGCACATGTGCATGACTGTGAGTGCCTGTGCATGACTGAGTGCACACCATGTGCATGACTGTGAGCGCTTGTGCACTAAGAAGGGCGCCTGTGCATCAAGGTAAATTTTTCTCAAAATTCAAAATTTCAATTTTGTGATTCTTATCAGTTTTTAAGTGTTTTTAGATGTTGTTTTTGTCAAATTATTGATTTTAGAGAAATATTCTTAACAAAATTTGTCCTAGGGTTTGATAAAGGGTTTTTTAAGTAAATTGAGTTAGGGTTTGAAGAGTGATTGTGTTTTCATACTTTGATTGAGTTTGGAATAGGGTTGTGTATGCTCTTCTCTTGCACCTAGTGTGATCTTGAGAATCAAAAACACCTCTAAACCATTCTTTTTGCTTCTTGGGAGTAAGTAGGAACAATTATCATTCATTTTGTGCTTAAGAGAATAAAACTTCATTTTTTTTGCATGTGCTTGATCTTTTAGTTTAAGAGATTTTTCATTTGATAAAAAATCAAGAATAAAACTTGTGTATGCTCTTCCCTTGCACCTAGTGTGATCTTGGGAAACAAAAGAAATTTTAGTCTTTCATTAAGAAGCACTTGGATTAATTGGGAATAAACCTTGTTTTTGCAAAGTTTGATGGTAGTTAGTTGATTTACAAGCATTTTTCATTGTTATTTTCTTATGATATTGTGAATCTATTTGAAACTACTAACCATTTTGTGAAGGACCTAACGCTAGTCAAAGAAAGGAGGACCTAAACAATTTTTCTAACTACACGTGTGATTGTAGGTTGCCAAAAGGAGTTCGAAAAAACCACATTACTTAATCCAAAAGATAAAAAATACACCACAATCATCACATTGTATTTACAGGTTTCACTTAAGAGCTACGACTCATCCTCTTAACTAGGACATAACCCCTTTGGCATAAGCCTTAAGCTACAACAATGGGGGTGGTCCTAGGAACCCTAAAGTAGTTCACATAAGAGGAAACCTTATGAATGAAACAGGAAAGTTCTCCACACTACTGACTTATCTAGTACGCCTTGGTGAGATTAGAGTCAAAGATATATGTATTGCGACCCTAGTGAAAGTATAATTGGACGCATTTCAGTGCTCATTATACTGAAGGGGGTAAAGTAAATCTGAGATACTCCCAAATTAGTCAGTGTGACTTTTTGGGTAAATCGAGCTCGCCATAGATATCTTGTGACACCTAGAGAGAGAACCACCTAGGAAGCTTGTCGTCTTGGAGCCATTGTTTTTGTCTTAGATAATGTACTTGAGTGCTCTCAAAAAGTGACAACTTTGTTAAATTCAAACTCTTGTTTTTCAAACAAGGGAAAGAATCTCTTAAATTTGAAACTGCGTGACATTTCATCACAAAATCTACTTAGTGTCATTTTGACCTAGTTTCTCACTTGTCCTAAGATAAGGTGAAACTCTGCCAAAATAACACCAAGTTTATTTCAACACCATTTGATCTACACCTTTATTTTCTTGTTGCCCATTTTTGGAAAAAAGGAAACAACATATACCGGATACCACTAGATATCACATGTCCACCAATTTTGTATTCTACTTGCGTGACTAGGTTGCAATGCCGGAGCACAAGTGTTGAAAGTGTGCATGGTACGTACTCATGATCTAGTAGGCCCCCTTGTCTCAAAGACCCATATTTGAGACTTATTATCATCGTAGTTAGGTGATTTCATCCTTGTCTTCTTTTGAGTTGTTACCCTGCCCACATTGTAGCCATACAATTGAGATATTTAGGTCTTGTTTCCATTGTGAAATTAGGCTTAAATCTCTATATTGTAGAGTTATTTTGTTCACACGCTTAGAAAATTCTTGTTATACTTAGACATATTTTTTACATCCTAGCTTTGTCTTGAGTTTTGTGAGTGTTGAGGATACATTGCTAGCATCTTGATAACATCATTTTGACACTAAAAATCTTACTTTCCCAAAAGCTTGGTTCACTTGTCCAAATAGTGTCGTTACATTGCTCACATTGTTATCATCCATTTTACCATACTTAGAATTTGTTAGTGTTTAGAAATTGGTTTTTAGTATATCTTGTTAGAAGATCATGTCAACATTTCCTTATCATTTAGGCCTTGTTTGTTGCAAACTGGACCTAACTTGTAATATTGTGTTGTCACTATTTGGTTACAAACCTATCTAGATAAATCTTGAGGAATAAAATATTTGGTGTGACTAAATTTTGAGTGTTTTATATCATTGTATTATTCAACATAGGCTTGTGTCATTTTCTAGGTTGAGTTAAGTGTTTATTATTTGGTTTTTAGGTCACGCTGAGCTAGTGGATTTGTGGTTATTCTATAGTCACCATTCGTTTTTATAACATTAGCATCATTACGTTGTCAAAATTTTACCAAAGTCCTTTAAAAAAACTTGGTGTAAGTCTGTCATATTGTTCTTCCTTTTTCGAGTATTCCTACTACAAGAATGGGATCCCGAAGATGAAAATATGACATATTTGGAGGTGACAACCCTCTTTTAGAGGATAATCTCATGGTTGACCATAGTGGTGGAGAAGAATATTCTCCTCTTATAAATCTAGAACATCGTCCTGCCAATTTTGACGATTAGATTTTCCAAAACAAACATGAGGTTCTTATGTGTGTTATGGAACTAGGAACTAAGTTTCCTTCGACAATAGACCCTTCTCTCATTTCTAGAATGATTCGTGGAGAATAGGAGGTAGGTCGACCTCATCGTATTGTTAATGAAATTTCAAATTCAAGTCATGCCTCTAATTTTGTAGCATAGAATAATGAGGAAGTACCGTTTGAAAATGATGGAGATTATAGGATACATTGTGAAGACAACGAGGAACATGTTCATCATGCACAAATTCCCCCTAACAAAAATCGTCATGACATACCTATTTAAGAGGTGACATTAGAGCAACAGGTCTAATCCCTCACTCGCTAATTGGAAAGTTTGGCATCCCATATACAAAGGGATCAACCCAAAGTTTTGAAACAAGTCATACCAAAGGAAAAACCTAAGGCTTCGTTTCACGAATTCCTAATAAACACTCTTCGACGGGAGGCACAAAGATATCCTTATGAAGATATTCTCGCAACAAATAAGGGTGTGAATACACTTATATTTAATCCTTCATATAGGCCTACACCACCCATGCAAGATCCACTTTTCAGTCAAGAGTGGTGAACAATGCAGAACGCCCTTCAAGCATTACAAGAGGGCTAAACCGGTAACAATAACAAGAAATATCAGTTCGATGAGTTGTGTCCCTACCCTTTTGACAAAGCTGTGTTGCAGGTACTTTTCCCAAGACACTCTGATTTTCCAAAATTTGACAAGTATGAAGGAAACGGTGACCCACGTGACCATATTAAATATTTTTATATGGCATGTCAAGAGGTAGCATTTAGCGACAATTATCTTATGTGCCTCTTTCGGTGAAGTTTAGGAGCAATTGCGTTAGAATGGTTTGTGCACATCCCTAAGGGATCCATATCAACACGGACAGAACTAGCAGAGAGTTTCGTATGACACTTCTCTTTCAATATAGAAAATGACATTACCATGTTAGATCTCTGTAATGCCGAGCAACGAAACAATGAAAACTTCACTGCATTTTTACAACGATGGAGAGAATTAGCTAGTCGTTTTCCTTGCTCCATTCACAAAAAACAATTGATAGGAATATTTTTTCCCAACCTCCATCCAAACATCACGTTCCATTTGCAAATGCATTGTGGCAACATGTTTGAAGAGGTTATAGAAAAGGGGAGTCAAATTGAAAAATCATTGTTAGCTAGGGGGATTCTGAAACCTATCTCCCATGATCATAACGATTCTAAATCTAGCGATAAAAAAATTGGTCCTAACAGAAACAAAAATGTCGTTAGTGATGGGATTGTAGATTCTAAGTGAGTGCAAGCCATTCAGAATCACACACCTTTAAAGCTTGCAAAAGGAAATTCACCTACAGAGTATAAATGTCATACTTTCACACCTCTATCTGAATCAATATTATCCATATTAAAGTAGTTAGAGGTCGTTAACATGATTAAGTACCCTAAGACACAAATCTATGGAGATGATACACCTAAGCCTTCATGGTTTAGAGATAATGAATTATGTGACTTTCATCATGTAAAGGGTCATAAAACTGACAAGTGTTTAAGATTAAAACACTACATTCAAGACCTAGCCGATAGTGGTGATATAGAAGTATACTCTATCACCACAGCCAAATCCCAAAACGCAAAATTAGGGATCTTTAATGAACCTTTTCCCAATCACGATGAAAGGAAAAATTTGGATCAGGGGCAATCATCTTAGAATAAGAATGCTAATTATGTGTTTAACAAAGAACATTTTGATGCCTTGATAGGTTATGTTGATCCACATATTTAGAAAATTAATATGATTAGAATTAAAATAAGAGAATGTGTCATGGAAACATGATGGTCTTGCCTTGTTATCTCTGAACCTACTCCACTTCCTCATCAAGAAAGTCATTACGATGTATTAGATCAACTAGAGAAGACTACAACTAAGGTTTCAATCTTAGACCTCCTAAAGATCTATAACATCCATAAAGACATACTTTGCAAAACCTTAGAGGGATTAGGAGTATCTATTGATGTTGACCCTACACATTTACAAGATATGGTAGCGCAAATCGCTCTTGTAAGACATATAACCTTTAGTCTGATAGAAGTCTTAAATGAAAATCCCTCCCATAACTTACCCTTACATATTGAGGTAATAATCAAGCGTAAGAAGGTCAAGAGAGTGCTTGTAGACAGCGGATCGGGTCTCAATATTTTTAATCTCAAACTAGTTCATCAACTAGGCTACACAAAAGCTGATTTGGAAACAAAGGTTATCACCATAAAGGCGTATGCTAATGAAAAGTGACAATCAGCTGGAATGATCACTTTCTCATTGGAGGTAGGTCCCATTACACATGATACAAAGTTCCATGTCTTGGATCTGGAGCTCCCTTACAATACCTTGCTCGGTTGCCCATGGATTCATGCCATGCAGGTCGTGCCATCTACATATCATCAATGTTTAAAGTTGTAGTATGAGGGAAAAACACTTACTATACAAGGGGATCCTCAACCCTTTGCTCATTACAGGGCATTTTCAAGTTACTTTCCTATTATCTATGAGTTTCTTTCTATAGAAATTGTTGTCCCTATCCAGTCGGAGGCCCTCGCTTCACGAGTGGCTCCAAACACCCTAAATCCTAGTGATAATGATACAACTACATTGGAATCTCCTTTTGCTACATGGGAGATGAAGGTAAAAAACAATGGTTATAGAGAGTATAATCTTCAGCAAGCTCTTATGATCTAAAAAAGTCCACTATTTGCCCAAGCACGTGGTAGACCATCCTACAAATTCCAAAGATCAAGGGAGAATTGCCCTTTTGAAAGTTTCATTTTAGGTGGCTTGCTCGAAGATGAAAGAATCCTCTACGATATTATATTTCATCCTCAAGATGAAATGGATTTATGTTACAAGTCATCTAGGTACGTTATTCCAAACAGAATCATGCTTACTATGAGATATCAAGGACAAGGTTGTGGCCGCTACGAGCAAGGCCCGTTAGAAGCTCTTCCAATACCGCATCGTATACTAGGTAAATCGGGTATAGGCATCCATTTATACAAGTCTCACTCTTCAGATAACGAGTATGCTTCTTCTGAGAGTGAAGATAGTTTGTCTAAAACTAAAAGTGAAACAGATTCTCGGTGTAGTCTTTACGAAGGCCTCGCCTCTACGAACCTATTCTCTAACATGGCTATCCTTACCATAAACCATGTCATACCCATCATCACCCCTATAACCCAGACATTAACACTCATTTACCCATCACTTATGAATTTAGATCAACAACAACATGTACATATTGACGTGTTTCAGAACGATGAGGCTATTGGTGAGTTCTTGGGCATCAGAGATAACATTCTAAGAAATGATCACAAGAAAGGGTTCTCCATTCATTTTAATGCATAGGTGCGTACTTTGGATAGGGGGTAAAATTATGTGGACACTTAAGTAAAAAAATAAGCAAGGGAAAGAGTTCCAAAGAAAATCCTTGTGGAAATAAAAAATGGAAGTCCTATAGTGAAAACCTCTTTGAGGCGCTTGTAGACAAACAAGTAGATCAACCTATGGAAAAAATAGTGTACCCATATAAAGATGATTATCATCTTCCTACACCTATTTTTGTATAGGAGGATCTCAATCTCCCTCCCGATCCTACATGCATGGGGGACGAGTCAAAATTGCTAGTGGAAGATACGATAGATGTTAATATCGACATAAAGGAGATGTCAAGGATAGTTTAAGTTGGGAACCTCACTCTCAGCCAAAGAGCATAAATCATTTACAGGACTATTGAGATAATATGTAGACATCTTCACCTGGTCTTATGCTGACATGCCAGGACTTGATCCTTCATTAGTGGTACCCAACCTAGTGGTGCACCCAGCTACCAAGCCCATCAAACAAAAGCTCGTAAATATGCATCCCCACGTCGCCTTGCTGGTAAAGGTAGAGTTAGAAAATTTATTAGAAGTAGGCTTCATCAAGCCTATTGATTACTCAGAGTGGATTTCTAGTGTCGTACCAGTTCAAAAAAATCCAGTCAGTATAAAATTATGTACCGATTTCAGAGATATAAATAAAGCTTGTCCAAAGGATGATTTTCCTCTTACTAATATTGACATGATCATCGATACTACTGCTGGTTATGATATGTTGTCATTGATGGATGGTTTCTCAGGTTATAATCAGATAAAAATTGTAGAAGAAGATCAACACAAGACGAATTTCATAACCCCCTGGGGAACATTTTGTTACCAAGTCTTTCCCTTCGGCCTTAAAAATGCAGGTGCTACATATCAAAGGGTGACAAATGTAATCTTCCACGATATGATAAGTGACATTATGAAGGATTACGTAGATGATATACTAGCTAAGTCTAGAACTCGGGAGGAGTACCCAAAAAATTTTCAGCGTATCTTTCAACATCTAAGGGATTACAAAGTCCGCCTTAACTCGAAGAAATGTGTCTTCGATGTATTATCTGGGAAATTAATAGGGTTCATTATGTCAAGGAGAGGAATACAAGTGGACCCTGTAAAGGTCATGACTATCACAGAAATTCCCCCTCCTAATAATATCAAACAACTGCGTATCTTACAAGGAAAAATTCAGGCCATCAAAAGGTTTATCTCACAACTAGCAGACAAGTGTCATACATTCATACACCTTCTTAAGAAAGATGTTAATTTTAACTGGGGGATGGAACAAAAACAAGATTTTGCTTTACTAAAATAATACTTGTCTAACCCCCCTGTTCTCATGCCACCTACAACATGAGAACCCTTGTTGCTATAAATATCTGCTACACATTTCACAATTGGGGCATTATTGGCCCAATATGATAAAAAAAAGAGAGAAAAAGTTGTATATTACTTAAGTAGGACACTGGTAACATATGAGATCAATTATCCACATATCAATAAGGCTTGCCTAGCCGTAGTGTTTTATTTCTAGAAGTTATGCCACTATATGCTCAATAATAAAATTAGACTTATTTCAAAGATCGATCCTTTAAAGTATTTACTATCAAAACCTACCTTAACTAGAAAGATGGCTAATTGGATCATCTTGTTGAGTGAGTTTGACATTGAGTACGTTCATCAAAAGTCAGTAAAAGGAAAATTTTTAACAGATCAACAAGAAAAAGGCCCATTTCTAGGTATCGAACCCTTGAGTCCAGAATTACCAGATGCATTGATTATGTACCTTGAAGAATCTATCATTTGACAACTATACATTGATGGCTCCTTTACCTTTCATGGTTTAGGTGTCGGAGTGGTTTTAATCACTCCCATGGGAGATTTGATTCCTCGAGCATTCCGGCTTGGGTTCCCTTGCATGAATAATATAGCGGAGTATGAATCTCTCATTACAGGGAATGAAGCTAGCTATCAAGTGGGATATCGGACAGGTAAATTACATTGATGATTCAATGCTCATTATCAAACAAGTCACAGATTAATACAAGGTAAAAGATGAGAAACTCCTCCCATACAAGAGGATGGTAGATTCTTTGAAAGAATACTTTGAGCTAATAACATTTGAGCAAATACCCAGAGCACATAAGAAAAATCAGCTGACGCTGTGGCTATAGTGGGATCCATGCTGAGTATTCCACTAGGGTAAAATGACATGATGTTCTTTGTTGAAAATCTAACAATGCCGACATATGACATGCCAGACTCTTATTTGGCGTGTGAAGTTGTTGGTCCCTTTTCACCATGGTAGTCTTCATAATGGAGCCTTTCCCACTAACTTTCCTGTGTTGAAAAATGCACCCTCATCTAGCCTATATCCCTCTATACCCTACTTGGGGGCACTCTCTTCCGTTGAGGATACAACAGGAATCTGTTGCAATGTTTAAGTTCAGATGAATCTATCCAAGCAATCAAAGAGGTGCATGAAGGCATCTACGGGGCTCATACTAATGGGAATGTTCTTGCCAAGAAAATTCTCAGGGTAGGCAATTATTGGCCTACCATGGAGCATGATTGTTGTCATCATGTGAAGAAGTGCATGGAATTTCAAAAGTATGGAAACTTGATACATGTGCTAGCACAATCCTTATAACCAATCATGACACCCTGGTCGTTCTCAAAGTGGGGTCTTAATCTAATAGGGAAATTTAATCATGTCTCCTCAGATGGCCATAAGTTCATTATAAATGCCACAAAGTACTTTACACAATGGGTAGAGGTTATTCATCTTACCTATATATAAGGTCCCTGTACGATGGAAATGTGACAAGCGACCATGGGAATCTACAAGTAACTCTTCCTCGCACCCGACCTCCCGAGGTCGTGCCAAGACAGCCAGTGGGGATGGAATATACGTGGGGTAAAGATAAACTAGTTAGGCAATCTTATGTCCTCGACGCACACTAATGGAATATACGAATCTAAGGCAAAGAAGGCCCTCCTAACTTGAATTGATGTGATGGATCGGTCTATGAGGATGACTACTTGAAGGATCCAATCAATATCGAGCTCCGGCATGATCTGATCTATAGGTTGTGGGATACGTGGAAGATAACCTGTGGGTGCTTCGTATATGTCTCCCGACAAGGTCATGAAAATGGATGGCGGATATATGGTGGATTCTATGGTCGATTCTCTGGTCTAGTCCAGAAATCCTTAGCTTGATTAGCTGTTATGTCTAATAAGGATAACTGTGTGATAATATCTGGTGGAAGTGGAGAGGACCTAAACACTAATGTCCGTAAACCCATGTCAATGTTCAATTGATTTGTAGGTCCATTGGGTTGTGGGACCTGCGGATCACAACCATAAATTCTTGGTTGCCGTGGACCTCCTATGGTCATATACAGAATCAATCCCTAATCCCTAATATCCAATAGTTGTATGCCTTTTCGGCCTCTATATTTAGAACTAAAAGTTGTGCAATCTTCTCAAAGTACCTTACAGGCATTCTCGCAACTTGAATTCTTAAGCTAATGTCCACATCAATGAGGATATCTCTTGCGTCTGGCTATGGGACCAAAGGATCAAAACCGAACATTTTCTCTCTTTCAAGCCTTTCTACAGTCATGTGGATATCTATTAGGGCAATCTGTAGTTTGGCTGGTTTGTTCAAAACGTATGTACTCTATCGTCTTATATATTTAATCTTCTTAACTGTGGGATGATTTCTTGTAGGTTTGTTATTGTTCGGAAGACTTGGATTCTGAGATTTGGGTCTATATCTGTTATTTCTACAAAAATATTGGGTTGAGGCACGATTGGCTCGAATACATATTCTCTGGGTTTCCTAGGTCCCGTGATTGTCATACAAAGGGAAATAATATAAATCTAACTAAAGCAAAGCAAACTAATTATGCAAAGTATATCTACATCATATATATATATATATATATATATATATATATATATATATATATATATATATATATATATATTCCTTTATTTTTGTATTTTCAATAAACTATTGAACAGAATTGAAAGAGCAATTATTTAATATATCTAGAAAGTGACATATAAACTAATAACAAAATTTAAAACAAACAAAGCAGTCGAGTATAACTACTTTCCTGTGCAGTTGTAAATCTATTCTAAATAACCAGATAACTGATCTAATCTATTGGAAAGACCCCCGATCTTACCTCAAAAGCGGGGAATGAATCATAGTTTCTCAGAAACTATTAACCCCCACAGCTTCCTCGACAATATCGAAAGCGAGATTAACTAAAATGAAATGATTCACTACTCTATTTGGTATATTTTAACTAGAACTTTGAAAGCTTGAACCTAGATTTTGCAGAACATTGGAAAATCAGATTGCGTGTGGCTTTGTCCCCTCGATGTGGTCTCCTCGTTCCTTCGTGCTCATGTGAATCTAGAAAAGCGTGTAATGCTAGCATCAACAAGAGTAGGTATTGGAACAATGTCAGCTTTGGATGTGGACTGAATATAATGCGAGTAGGAGAGGGATAGCACAAGAGAACAAAGCTTGGCTTATGCAATTCCTAGTGGGATTTATTGCGAGTCATACAACACAGAACATTCAAAACCTGAAACTATCCTTCTTGACGAAAAAAACCTGCAACTCTAATGGCTTCAGACTGAAAATGAAACTATCCTACTTCAATTGATTGTATGAAACAGTAACAACATTAGCACAAGAAGATCATGTGGCTTTTAAACAACAAAACAACACTAACTATGCATGCAACAAATAAAACTAACACAATTCCTAAGAAAGAACTGAAAGACTAAATTCTGAAATGAGAGGATGAGGGGCGCAGTTTTGAGAGGCCATTTGCTTGTAATCAAACCAACTATTTATAGCATTCCCATTCATCCAAAGGTGAAATCAAAATTGAACTCTTTTACGATAAACAATGGAGAAACACTATTACAGGGAACCAAAATCATAAATACAAGTAAAAACGGATGGAAAAGGGGGTAAAAGTTGAAAATTTACGCAAGTCGTGATAAAAAGAACGTTCTGGGAAAACGCATGAAGGACCGCCGCCCTGAGCAGGGCGGCAGTTTCATCACTGAAGACCAAAAATCAAAGGGAAAGAGGGGGGAAGAGCAAAACAAAGCACACAGAGGCTAAGTGGGGCATGCAGGATGTTAATGTACACTTGGAGAGCTTTTCTGGATCTCGAACACCTTGCGAGGAGACCTGTATCATCATTGGGGCACGTGTATCATTGTTTCGGCGGTGTAGTACCCTATAATTTTGGGTACGTACATATTGCCCCCTCAGAGAAGTGTTTTACCCATGAAGAGGCGTAAAATGGTGAGTCTGAGTATGGTGGTCCCAAAATGGGAAGTTAGAAATTATACCTGACATGTCTGTGTGTCGAAATGACGCCATCCAAAATTCCCGCTACCTGCAAAATGAAAAGAGGACTCAAGTGCAGATAGACAAAATAAATCAAAAAATAAATACTAAAATAATATGAAATGAGGACTTACCATTTGCGCGGGGATAAGAACTTACCTCCATCAGCACTCCAAACCTGCGGAAAGGGCATTCAAAAATGAGTCAACATGCTATATATATAAAAACGGGCCCATTTTCCTATTCATTTACGTGTATCGATTTGATTGATTTTGAGCTATGGGACCCACGATGATGGTTTTTGACGTGAGTATAGTCAAAACGTTCGTGACAAGATAGTGATCATGCCTCCGCGAGCGGAACATCGACCCGCGAGATCTCAAGTTAGTTCTTCTGGATTTAACGTTTTTACCCCCAAAATGTTAAAATGATGAAATCTTTGTCATTGGGGGATTATTTTTTGAAAATGTTAGTGTTAATAGGGTCACTTAGGGGGGGCACCTAATGGGTAGGCTTTGTTTTAGTCAAAATGGTCATTTTTTTGTGTTTTTGGGCATTTTTAGGGCACATGACCCATTTGGAAATGCGGGACATGACTGCCGCCCTATACGGCGGCGGTTATGGAACCCCCGCCCTTCTCAGGGTGGCGGTCCTTTATAGAACGCCAAAACAACATTATTTTGAACCTAGTTTTGTATTTTTAGTATTCTCATATGCTTTAATGATTTTTCCAATGCAATTTGAATACTAACTTACTCCTTTTTATGTGTTTTTGGGTATATGCAGAAGAAGGAATATATCATATGGAGCCGAGAGAGAGAGTGTGACTGGCTTCCAGTAGTGTTGAATGCACTTTCTCAGGCCAAGTAAGATACTCTTTAGAGGGCCGACATATTACGTATATCACGGGTTCCTCATGTTGCACCTTCTAGTCACATACTTTGTGACCTGTTTTCGTATTGGGATGCTGATCGGAACACTTTCCGATTTCTAGGAGTCAGGGATGAGTGGACTATCACCCTGGAGGATGTCTACCACATCTTGGGAGTCCTGATCATCGGGAGATGACTTACACTTGAGACAGCGGGGTCACGAGCTCAGATAGCTCAGTGGGCTACATATATGGGAGACGCAGTTGTCTCCACTGGTTCGAAGAAGGGGGTGAGGGTTCATTCCATTCCTAGCTTGCCTATCCCTTTGATCCGTCAGGCTATTATGGGGATCCTTGCCTCGAGATTGATTGGGGACAAGGGAGGGGACACCTTACTCTACTGCTGGTCCCCTATTATTGCATAGATTGAGGCACATGGCTGGATTTATGCCTGGGGAACTGATATACTTGGGACCACCTATCACGACTTGTATAGGGTGGTTCACTTACAAGGATAGTCTTTGAGGCATCCGACCCTAGTAATGAGTTGGGTCTATGAGTGTATTATCCTTTATGGGAGAGGCGTAGAGGTGGCGGATCCCAGAGCCGTGAGGGAAGCTAGATGGATAGAGATGTCGATGCTTAGAGCACCCCACCAACCAATTGCTTCCCTGACTATTGATGATATGGAGGCCACACCTTATCAGGCCATAGTAGGGTTATGGGGCGAGGAGACCCTCACTTTGATTTCCTACTCTACTACAGGGCAGCTTGTGGACAGGATGGGGAAGGTGGAGACACACCCCTTTGATTGATTGCCTCAGCAGTTTAGCCTTTCCTACGTTGGTATGCTTCCTCCAGTGGTGCTAGTATTCAGATAAGTTTGGGAGGCTAGGGGAGGTCTTAGAGGCTGGAGTTGGACTGTTGTTACTCTTGGTGTTCCTATTGCAACTAGGAGGGTGGTGCGTGCTTGAGGGAGAGCCGGTGCTCCTCAAACACCTTTACTTCGGATCACCGCCGGCCTTGCCCACAACAATGATGACCCTATTGATATAGACTCCAAGTCTGAGGAGTTCACATGGGGAGAGATGGAGGAGGAGACCGAGGACATGGAGGTTAGCGAGTCGGGTGGAGAGGAGGATAGCGATCCTGAGTGGCATGACACTCAGGAAATCTTACAGGCCGAGAGGGCAAAGCAGAGTGCGGAGAGGGCGACTCTAGTCTCAGAGGAGTTACCCTCTCAGGATCTAGGCGGAGAGGATGAGTCTGTAGTAGGATGCTATGTTGCCCTAGGCACAGGAGGAGGACATCAGTCAGTGGTGACATCTGTGGCAGGCGTTGATCCTAGGGATCCCTCTTGGAGGCTCGGAGATCTGAGTGAGTTATCACTCTTCTTTTAATACTTGTTTTTAGCTAGGATTGCCTTAGTTGCTATCTCTCCTTTTGTTCATCTTTGTTTTTATTTTTTTATTATTTCCTAATTTTTTTTCTCCTTTTCTTGCAGAGACTGCTGATGAGTGGCGAGACCTGATTCGCCGGGTATGTACTAATACCTTGATGATCCCCATGGAGAAGACTCGCGCTAAGCTATCCATCGATGCAGGGGAGCCTTCAGCAGCTGGTAGGCATAGAATGTCTTTTCCCCTGTCTGGCATGTGGCCAAGATGGTGACTTCCCTTCGTACAGAGTTAGCCAGGTATAGGACTGCAGAGCGTCTGATGAGGAGTCGCTCTCATAGCGAGGCTGCAGCTGCTCCTCGGGACCGTGAGCCCTCAGTGCATTCAGAGCACCATCGTAGCCAGAGTCCTAGACGTGGTCATGCACCTTCAGAGGGATCTCATAGGGGTTGAGAGGTCACTTGGCTCTTTTTGTAGTGACTCTTACTAGATTGTTTATATGATTGTTTTGTATTTCCTGGGCTCATTAAGTGTTTTGACCATGCCTAGCGCATGATGGCATTGTACATAAAACTTGATTATATATATATATATATATATATACACTTATTTTTGGATCAGACTCTTGGTGTCTAGGATTTTGTGATTCGTTTCCACATGTATATTATAATGTTGTTTTATATGCTTTTCAAAATGTATGCAAATGGAGAACAAATGATATGAATGCTTTCTTTCTTTTTGTATTTCGTGATGCTGATATATGATAATGCAGACATAATGTGATCTTGAACTTTAGCTTCTATAAGCAATTTTCTGGTACTTCATATAGTTTTGACATAACGTGATGATAAACTAGTATGATAAGCAGATGTACTTGCCCCTCCACACAACTAGTAAGATGCGAGGGCTCACCACCAAGAGATAGAAAGGGCACAAGATATGAAATTTGTTGAATGGTAGTGATGAGAGATAGAAAAAGATTTGGTGGAACCAAATTAGGACACTACAAACCTATTCTACTCAAGTGACTCCATAGTTTAGAATGCAACTTGCTTTTCGGTTTATCCAGACTTAGATCCGTAGATGGCCACATGGTTGACAAAATCTGGTTTTCGGGGTTTTGAACTCTCTTGAAATTTTTGGACATCTGATTCATTTGTTTTTGACTCAAGATTTCAAAGATTTGTTCAAATTATTTGCTTATGACCTTCAACATTTACTGTCAAGAGGACCCCCTACACCTTGCCCCATGCTACTAGTAGGAAGCATGTGCTTATCACCATGGACAAGGCATAGGCGAGTAAGGGAATTCCCATCCTTTCCTAACCCTACGTCACTAGTAAGAGACGCAAGCTCATCACTGAAGGTTGGTAGGGCTAGGAAATATGTAAAAATAAAATTTTCTGTTTGATCTATATTTGACTTATTTATTTGAGTGAAATGTCAGTATGTTCTTATTTCCAAAGAGATCTGTATATGGGATAGATGTGACACCATGAAGCTTCTAGAACATACCATAGGAAAGACACTTATCCTAGGAAGAAACAAAAGTGAGAACAAGTATGCAGGCCTTGGTATGGCTTCCGTTAAGACTTTGTCACATCTAGCTTTTAATTAATGAAATGATTCTGAAATAGGTGATGATGTTATGAAAATGAAGAAGTATGATTGGAATGCTTCTGCCAATACCATTAGAAGTTTGTAATGAATTTCTTGAGAATAAGTTCCTTGATCACACAATTTTACGAAACGAGTGAACAAAATGAACCTAACTATATGAAGATGCAATGTAGATATAATTATACAAATAGTGTTGGTCGCTTATGTGTAAAATTGTTTAAGATGCAAGGAATTGACTGTTTTGTTGAATTCCTTGCCTTCCAATGTACATAAGAGATATGCACCATTTCCATAGTCTTTCATGACTCGGTATGGGCCTAGCCATTTGGGCCAGAATTTCCTTCCTTCACCGGTCTTCTTATCGATCCGGCTATCTAGTCTTAGAACTAGATCTCCTTCATATATTTCTCGCTCATAGACCTTTTTGTTATACTGTCGGCACATCTGGTCAACATAGACTCTATGTTGCTGCTTAGCATTTAACCTGGCCTCATCTAGGCTTTCTAGTTGGGAGAGGCGTGCTTCTCTATAAGCTTCTTCATCCAGAATCCCTTGTAGTGAGATGCAGAGACTGGGTATTTCAACCTCAAGTGGGAGAACTACTTCTGCTCCAAATACCAATGAGAAAGGAGTTGCTCCTGTTGGTGTTCTTATTGAGGTTTGGTGGGCCCACAAGGCTGGATATAACTTTAAATGTCCAATCCCGTTTGTTTTCTTTTACCATTTTGAGGAGAATAGCTTTCAACGTCTTGTTTGTTGCTTCAGCCTGCCCATTAGCTTGAGGGTAATACAGGGAGGCCGTATGATGGTTTATTTTAAATTTACTGCATAGCTCATGGACCTTGTCATTCTTAAAAGAAGTGCCATTATCTGAGATAATGATTTGTGGGACACCGTACCTGTAAATGATCTGGTTCAAAATGAACTTGGCGATCACGGCACCTGGTACAGTGGTAAGAGGCATAGCCTCTACCCATTTGGTAAAATACTCGGTGGCTGTGATTATGAAGTTATGGCCATCTGTTGACGAGGAAGATAATTTCCCTATCAAATCTAGGCCCCACATAGAAAAGGGCCATGGAGTCGATATTGGTTTGTAGAGCTTGTGTCGGCATGTGAATCTCGTGGGAAAATTCTTGGCATTTATGTCATCTGCGTACAAACTCTACTACATTGTGTTCTAGAGTGGGCCAGAAATAGCCCATCCGATGTATTTTGCAGGTAGTGGCATGACCTCCAAAATGGCCTCCACATATTCCACTGTGGGATTCGTAGAGAATCTTCTTGGATTCTTCTGTGTCAACACACCTTAGAAGCATTCCATTGAAAGCCTTACGATAGAGCACTTGTTATATAATAACGTATTTAGTTACGATAATGTGTAACCACCTTGTTTGTTGCAGTGTAGCACCTTCTGGATACGTATGGTCCATGATATAATTAATAATATCAGTATACCAAGGACATTCAGAGATGGGAGGTCTGGTTTCGATGTAATATATGCATTCATCGGGAAAATCTAGATCTACTAGATTGCCTCCATCTAACGGGTTGTCGGCTAACCAATCTGCAATGATTTATCCCTTAACGGACTTCTGGTTTACAAAAGTTAATTTGAATTCACCCATTAAGGTTATAAAGCGTCCATCCTTTTTAGACAAGGACCCTTGCGTGAGGAAAGTTCGTAAATGGTATGTTTTTACAATGACCCTTGTTTCTTGATTTAGCATGTAATGTCTTAAGCGTTTGGTTGCAAAGACTATGTCAAGGCATTCTCGCATTCTGCTTGCATATAACGTGTTTCATAATCGAGCAATGTTCAGCTAATAAAATAGATCACGCATGTTTGTGTTTATCGTCGTCTTCTTGAGCCAACATGTAGGCTAGCGAGACATTTGTAGCTCATGAATATAAGATCAAAGGATGATCTGGTCTAGGTGGCATTAACGTGGGAGGAGACAGTAAGAAGCGTTTAACTGCTTTGAAGGCCTCATGTCATTCCTTTGTCCAAATAATGCAACAAACCTTTTTCAACAAATTGTTGATTAGATGAATAGCAAAACTTAAGTCTGGAATGAATCTTCGGATTGCACCGAGCTTTCCAAGAAATGATCTAATGCCAGAGTAGTCTGATGGTGGGATCATCTCAAGAACAACCTAGATTTTGGCTGGGTCTACATCGATCCCTCATGATGATATAATGTAACCTAGGAGTTTCCCTCCTGTCACACCAAATACACATTTTTCTGGGTTTAGTGTGACTCCGTATTCGATCAAACGTGAAAGGATGATGTGGAGCACTTCCGGGTGATCACAGTGCTTCCTGGCCTTGGCCAACAAGTCATCTACATAGGATTCTACATGATTTTATGAATAAGATCGTGAAATATGTATGTCATTACCGCTGGTATGTAGCGCCATCGTTCTTGAGACCGAATGGCATAACAACGTAGCAATAAGTTCCCCAAGGAGTTATAAACATGGTTTTGGCTTGGTCTTGTTCATATATTCTGATTTGATTGTATCCCGAGAACCCATCCATAAGAGACAAAAGCTCAAATCCAGCTGTTGCGTCAACGATGACGTCAATGGATGGTAATGGGAAGTTTTCCTTGGGGCATGCCTTGTTAATGTCTCGAAAGTCTATGCAGATGTGTATCTTCCCATTCTTTTTTAGAACGAGGAATGATATTAGATACCCACTGAGAGTAATCGACTGGTTTGATGAACCCTACTTGGAGAAGTTTCATTACTTCTTCCTTCACCATGAGAGCTACCTTGGGTTTCATTGGTCTCAATTTTTGTTTAATTGGCTTTGCATCTGATTTGGTGACGAGGTTATGTACCGCGATGTGTGGTGCAATTCCCGTCATTTCTTTATAATTAAATGCAAAAGCCTTTTGATGTTCTCTGAGGATTCGAGTGTGTATTTATATCTCTTCTGGAGTTAACAAAGATCCTAGTTTCAAGATCTTCGGTTCTTCCTCCATTCCGATGTTTAATATCAATTGTTTCTTTGATTAAAGAAGTGTTACCTTCTTCAAACTCAGGCGGGGCTGGAGGTAGTTCCAGATCTTCTCCATTCTCTACCATGTATATGTCGAGCTCCTTTTGTGGGGGAAGCTCTATCATGGGATTTCCAAAGTAAGAAGATGAATGTGGGATTAAGGACAAATTTACCAGGCGTGATGGGTGAGATGTAACTCTGCATAGGTGTTTAGGTAATCAAGAGTGGCTCTATCACTGTCAACGTGACCTAAGATAGTAGATTTATTCTCAGCTATGTTCGTTAAAAGAGAGTTTGTTGACGTTTTCTTTACTAACGGTTCAGTACAAAGGGATACCATGAAAACGGGTGTCTTCCAACTCACTATTTGGAGTAAAACGTGAAGCTGAGGTTGCTATCGAATCTGTGAGAAGGTTTTGTTCTCATGGGATTGCCTCAATGGATATGAAGTTAAATCCTTTGCTCAAATCTAATACTATCTATTTTGTAGAGCTGTAAGTGTTCAGCTCTAGTCTCATACACCTCAGAGACTTGGTTTGCTACTAATTGTGAGTCTCCTAACACCCTAATGTCATTAACACCGATCCTTTTAGCTATGATGAGACCAAGGAGGAGGGCTTCGTACTCAGTGCCATTGTTTGTACATTCAAAATTTAATTTAAAGGCAAATGGTAGGATCTTTCCCTCGGGGAGAAGTAAAGATCACACCTGCCCCAGCCCCATAACGACATCTAGCTCCATCGAAATGGAGAGTCCAATATTTACTTGGGAAGATGGATGTTGGGACATTTGACGTTACGTCTATTTCTTCTGCTTTGGTTACTTCTACCATGTAGAGTTCCTCTGCTGGAAGAGAACCAACTCCTAGGGTACATCCCATACATACAGAATCAAATGGTAGGAAAATTGGTAGATCATGTTCTAGTAATTCGACAATTTTTGCAGTAGTTCCTAATGATACTGTTTCTACAATGTTAGCCTCATCCTTGAGGGCTGGGATATTCTTGATTAGGTTCGTAACTTCTAACTCCGTTGTAGGTATCAAATTTTCTTCTGGTTTTGAGTCAGTTGGCTTATTAAGTTGGTTTGTTGGGAGTTCAAACTCAGAGTGAACACCTAGCCTTTTCTTCAGGTCTACTAGGTGTATATCGAATGGTTTCAGATCACCTTTTGCTACGAATATCTTTCCTAAGTGCAAGAATCTTATTTCTTGAAATAACGTAGAAGGGATTGCCTTCATACGGTGTATCCATGGTCGGCCGAGGATCATATTATAGTTGGTTTCCCGATCTATAATATAAAACTCAGTGAGGATTGTTTTGGGTCATAAGGTGACTGGTAGTATTATAGTCCCAATCGAAGTGGCTTTAAGGCTATCATAGCCTCTTAGTGTATTCCGAGTCGTGGAACAATTTGTTTCTCCATACCCTAGCTTTTGAAGGAAAGAGAAGGGGACTATGTTAACTGCTTCCCCATCGTCAACCATTGCATGTTTAATGTAATTGTTATAAACCCACACTTGTAAATGTAACACTGGATCACCTCTACGTGCAATCTCAGCGTCTATTGGCATTTTTCTTATGTCGAATATAAACTCGGTATCCCTATCTGGCTGCCCTGGAGGGTGAATATCGAAGTCTATATGGTTTACCTGTGTTTCGGGAGGTGGAGTGATGTTAATTAAATGACCTAAACCTAATGCTTCTAAAAGAGCAGCCCTATGGGTAGGAGAGTTCTTCAACAAGTCCAAAAAGGAGATGTGAGAGAAGGTCTTTGTTAGGTCATTAATTAAATCATAGGCACCTATGGGTTTTACTAATGTTTGTTGAATGTTATCTGTCTCTAGCGGGTAACTTGGATTTGGCTGAGAGGAATACTCTCGTGTCCTTGTTATGGCTTCCACGTGTAGTTCAGTGTCTAACTCCACTAAACCAACTATCTTGGGTTCATGGCTGATTTCCTAATTGTGGTGCGACAGGTGGATTTAGTGAAGTCGAGGCTTCATGATCATTGTTTCCTGTCAATATACCCTTGTTCGTCCCATTTGGATTTAATTTTTTGTTATTGGGATTTGGGAGCGGATCATTGAAGATCTTGAGGGGTGCATTTTGAGGGGAGACTGCTCCCGTGAAAGTATTTGGCACAGATGATGCATGATCTGCTAAGAGCATATCTATGAAAAGTTGTCTTTGTTCCTCTAGCAAACGTTGCATGAATTTTTTGTAATCATAGCAAGTCCTAGTGTCATGGCCTTGAATTTTGTGGAAACCACAATACGAGTTAGGATTGTAATTCCTAGGTTGTTGGTTTGGTGTGTGTTGTGGTCCAAAACTCTGATTAAACTGTTGACTATTAGGATTAAAGTTTTTTGTTTGTTGTCTTTGGTTTTGGTTTTGGTTTTGATATCCAGTTGCATTTTGTCTTGGACCCTGTTTCTGGATCTACCATTGTTGTTGTTGTTGTGGACAATTAAAATCCACTGCGTTGATCGTTGGGGTAAAATTTTTGTTTCGTTGATTGTTAACCGGTGGTGGAGCACTTACAATAATTGCCTTTTTAGCTTGGTCAGTTACTCCATCTGTTGTCACTCTGCGATTCTTGTTAAGGATTTTAGGTCCTTGATTAGCATTTACTGTACTAGGATAGGTCATAGTATTTTGATTGGGGATGATTAACCTCATGTTTGTTCCATATGTCTTGCGGCTGCTATCTATTGCAGCTTGATCTATTCGGAGAGCACTCTCAAGCACTTCATCGTAAGTTCTTAGTGGGAAATTTTGGACTTCTTCATTTATCTCTCTGCTGAGAGAATGAAGAAATAAATTGCATAGTTCCATAGATGGAGCGCTTGTTGAAGAATAGAGGACTGTACGCCATCTTTGGATGAAATGAGCAAAAGATTCATTGTGTTCTTGCTTAATATGCATGAACTCCTTGATTCCTGTTCTTAATAGTTTGTTCATGTCGAACGCCTTGATGAACTCTGAGACGAGTTGTTTAAATGAATGGATGGAGGCTTCAGGTATTCTGTAATACCAATCGAGGGTAATGCCCTCTAAAGTTTTGGGGAATATTTTAGCAATAACCCAATCCCAAGGGAGCAGTTCTTGAATGGCTGTGGCATAGGCCTTGATATGTGCATTCGGGTATCCCTCCCCTTTGTACTTGGGTAGATCGGGAAGAGGTCTTGGAAGCATTATGATTCGTATAGTGAAGTCTAAAGGTTCTTTCAAATACTCTGAACAAGTTCCTATCGCATAGGTTTTAACCATTGATGGCACTTGCTGAGGGGGAGGAGGTGGGATGGTTTGTTGATGTGGCGTATCATATGCATTCACAGGGGCATAAGGAAATCCCTGTGGTTGAGTGAACATGCCGGGAGAAGAGAACATATCTCCCTGTGGTGATTTGGAATACATGTTTAAGTATGGAGGAGCATTGTCTAGGAATGGATTGTTTTGGTACTAGACCGGGAGGTATCATGTTTTCCATCAGAGTGGCATTAGCAAATGTGGTTCTAGTTGGCATTTGTTGTGAATACTGAGGAGGCATGCCTAACATGTCTGTTCCCGTGAGGAGGTCTACTTGGCTAGGATGATGTGGAGGGTTGGGGATTCCTACTTGCCTAAAATATGAATTTTGATTTGCTTGAGCAAGTTCTAGCCCTCTAACCTTTTCAGCCAAGGCTGAAATGACCTTGTTTAGTGAAGATATAGTATTTTTCCTTAGTGGTGTTTGTTGTATCATTTGAGGTTGCAAAGGGGTATGATACCCTGTTATGAATTGGTCGTTACCCTGCCAAATATCACCGATGGCAATTTTCTATAGGTGGAGGAATGGGGGTGTTTTCTTGGACCTCGGGTTGTATTTACAAACCTCTTATAGGTGGGGTACATACTTTGAGAGCATTGTTCACTCCTTGCATAACGTGCTAAGTATTCATCATCTAAAAACCAATATGGATCTAATTGTCTACTGATTTGCGGTCTAAGCAACACCTGAGGAGATGAACCAGATTCTCCCGTGAGCGTCATGTTGTTCGAGCCTGAAGGCTCAACTTGTTGCATTTGAGTGAGCTGATCCAACTCCTCTATTTGGAAAGAAGAACTATACCTAGTCCTTTAAGGTGGAGTTTGTGTTGAAAATCAGTTAGTTGAATAGTTTTCACCCCATGTTGAGAGCGAGGGTGATGGTTGTCTATTCAATTGATCGTAGTATGCTTCAAGACCTAGGAGAGGTCTACCATATGCATCGAATCCGGACATATTCGGGGGAGTATATGCATACCCGTAGAATAATGGGAAAGAACAAAGGTGGATGGAAAAAAATGAAAAATAAAAGAGAAAGAACTATTTGATTCACGTCGAGTTCACCAATTTTGTACGATGGAAAAGTGACAAGTGAGCATGGGAATCTACAAGTAACTCTTCCTCACACCTGACCTCCCGAGGGTCATGCCGAGACAGCTAGTGGGGATGTAATATACGTGGGGTAAAGATAAACTAGTTAGGCAATCTTATGTCCTCGACGTGCACTAATGGAATCTGTGAATCTAAGGCAAAGAAGGCCCTCCTAACTTGAACCGGTGTGATAGATTGATTGGCGAGGATGACTGCTCGAAGGCTCTAATCAATATCGAGCTCCGGCCGTGTGATCCGATCTATAGGTTGTGGGATACGTGGAAGATAACCTGTGTGTGCTTCATATATGTCTCCCGACAAGGTCATGAAAATGGATGGTGGATATATGGTGGATTCTATGGTTGATTCTCTGGTCTAGTCCAGAAATCCTTAGCTTGATTAGCTGTTATGTCTAATAAGGATAACTATGTGATAAAATTTGGTGGAAGTGGAGAGGACCTAAACACTAATGTCCGCAAACCCGTGTCAATGTTCAATTGATTTGTAGGTCCGTTGGGTTGTGGGACCTGTGGATCACAACTGTAAATTCTTGGTTATTGTGGACCTCCTATGGGTCATGTATAGAATCAATCCCTAATCCCTAATATCCAGTAGTTGTATGCCTTTTCGGCCTCTATATTTAAACTAAAATTTGTGCAATCCTCTCAGAGTACCTTACAAGCGTTCTGGCAAATTGAATTCTTAAGCTAGTGTCTACGTCAATGAGGATATCTCTTACGTCTGGCTGTGGGACCAAAGGATCACAACCGAATGTTTTCTCTCTTTCAAGCCCTTCTACAGTCATGCGGATATCTATTAGGGCAATTTGTAGTTTGGCTGGTTTGTCCAAAACGTATGTGCTTTGTCGTCTTCTATATTTAATCTTCTTAACTGTGGGATGATTTCTTGTAGGTCTGTTATTGTTCGGAAGACTTGGATTATGAGATTCTGGTCTATATCTGTTATTGCTACAACAAGATTGGGTTGAGGCACGATTGGCTCGAATACGTATTCTCTGGGCTCCCTAGGTCCCTCGTGATTAACATACAAAAGGAAATAATATAAATCTAACTAAAGCATAGCAAACTAATTATGCAAAGTATATCTACAACATATATATATTCCTCTCTTTTTGTATTTTCGATAAACTATTGAATAGAATTGAAAGAGCAATTATTTAATATATCTAGAAAGTGACAATTAAATTAATAACAAAATTTAAAACAAACAAAGTAGCTGAGTATAGCTACTTGCCTGTGCAGTTGTAAATCTATTCTAAATAACCAAATGACTGATCTAATCTATTTGAAAGACCCTTGATCTTACCTCAGAAGTGGGGAATGAATCATAGTTTCTCAGAAACTATCAACTCCCACAACTTCCCTGGCAATATTGAAAGTGAGATTAACTGAAATGAAATGATTCACTACTCTATTTGGTATATTTTAACTAGAACTTTGAAAGCTTGAACCTGGATTTTGTAGAACAGTGGCAAATCCGATTGTGTGTGGCTTTTTCCCCTTAGTGTGGTCTCCTCGTTCCTTCATGTTCACATGAATCCAGAAAAGCGTGTAATGTTAGCATCAACAAGAGTAGGTATTGGAACAATGGCAGCTTTGGATGTGGAATGAATACAATGCGAGTAGGAGAGGGATAACGCAAGAGAACAGAGCTTGGCTTATGCAATTCCTAGCGGGATTTATTACGAGTCATACAACACAAAACATCCAGAACCTGAAACTATCCTTCTTGACGAACAAAACCTGCAACTCTAATGGCTTCAGACTAAAAATGAAACTATCCTACTTCAATTGATTGTATGAAACATTAACAACATTAGAACAAGAAGATCATGTGGCTTCTAAACAGCAAAACAACACTAACTATGCATGCAACAATTAAAACTAACACAATTCCTAAGCAAGAACTGAAAGACTAAATTCTGAAATGAGAGGATGAGGGGCGCAGTTTTGAGAGGCCATTTGCTTGTAATCAAACCAACTATTTATAGCATTCCCATTCATCCAAAGGTGAAATCCAAATTGAACTCTTTTACATTAAACAATGGAGAAACACTATTACAGGGAACCAAAATCATAAATACAAGCAAAAACGGATGGAAAAGTGGGTAAAAGTTGAAAATTTACGCAAGTCATGATAAAAAGAACGTCATGGAAAAATGCATGAAGGAATGCTGCCCTGAGCAGGTCGGCGGTTACAGGACCGCCACCCTGAGCAGGTCGGCGGTTATAGGACCACCGCCCTGCCTGGGCGGTGGTTACGAGACCGCTGCCTAGGTAGGGTGGCGGTTTCGTCACTGAAGAACAAAAAGAAAAGGGAAAGAGGGGGGGAGAGAAAAACAAAGCATGCAAAGGCTAAGCGGGGCATGTGAGATGTTAATGTACACTTGGAGAGCTTTTCTAGATCTTGAAAACCTTGCGAGGAGACCTGTATCATCATTGGGGCACGTGTAACATTCTTCCAACGGTGTAGTACCCTACAATTTTTGGTATGTACAGTACCCAAATTTATATGAATCATATCATCTATCGATATGGTATTATCATTGATAATAGTAAGTCATTCAAGAATAAAATTGTGAAAGCACTTTGCAAATGTTTTCAAATCCCCCTTAAGTTCTCAACCTCCTATTACCCTCATATTATGTTTGTGGAGCCTGTTTCCATGTTAGATTTTGGTACACCTTCTATGTGTTACACTCGGGTATTTTTATGGCTGTCCTACTCACCGGTGAAAGGGTCAAGGGGGTTCGGGGGTGAATCCCCTGAAGCAAATTTTCATGGGTGGTTTATTAACCCATGTGTAATGGGTAACCGTTATGGGCCATTTTTGGGCCCATGGTTTTTTAGTACCCATTGTTTTGTAAAACCGCCTCTTCGGCTACCCACGGTTTCTTAAAATTGCTTAAGCAGCTATTTATTTATATGGTTTTATGCATATGATAGATGTATGAAATGCATTGCATATGTTCTTTGAATTCGGGTGTGAATTCTGTAGAGTTTGTTGAGCATAACTCCAAATGGATCTGGGTATTGTATTGAGAGAGTGGTGGCTTATAATAAAATCTGAGCAAGTGATTCTTGGTAGACGTAGCCCAAATTGGGTGAACCACGTTAAATACTGTCTCTCTGTGTTGTGTTATTTTATTCTTCAATTTTATTTGAGATCTGTAATATTTTTTGCATATTAGTTTCTACTGTTACGATTCTGTGAGGGATTATTCCGCATATTTTATCTCTTATTTCCTAACAATTGGTATCAGAGCTTGGTTTTGGTTTGCTGAAATGTTGAATCGCAGGGAAATTTTTATCTTGAGTGGGAGCTATGGTAGATGATGGAAGATCTAGGGTTGATAAATTCAACGGGCAAAATTTCAGTCTTTGGAAGATGCAGATGGAAGATTACCTTTATCAAAAGGATCTTTATACTCCACTGTCTGAGAAGGTGAACAAACCCTCGAGTATGACATATGCGGGATGGGATTTGTTGGATCGGAAGACACTTGGAACGATCCGACTGTGTCTTGCATATACGGTATTATTTAATGTTTCAAAGGAAAAGACTACAAAAAATCTAATGGATGCATTAAGGAAGTTGTATGAAAAACCCTCTGCCTCTAACAAGATATTTTTAATGAAAAAGTTGTTTAATATGAAGATGTCTGAGAATAGTTCAGTAGCAGATCATTTAAATGATTTCAATATGGTTGTGAATATGCTAGCTTCAGTTACAATATAATTTGATGAAGAAGTTAGGGCTTTATTAATTCGGTGCTCTTTACTTGAGAGTTGGAATAACCTGGTAATGGCAGTAAGCAACTCAGTTCCAGCTAACTCAAAGTTGAAGTTTGAGGATGTTGTAGGGGTGATTCTTAGCGAGGAAATGCGAAGAAAAAGCTCCGGGGAATCTTCTACTTCAGGGAATGCTTTGACAGTGGAAACTAGAGGGAGACATAAGAATAGAGGAAACCGTGGAAAATTGAAAGATCGAGCAAGGTCAAAATCCAAGAGTAAGATTGTATGTTGGAATTGTGGAAAGTCTGGACATGCAAAGAAGGACTTTTGGGAGCTTCGGGATAAGAAGAAACAACATGAAGAAAACAAGGAGGCAAATGTGGCATCGGGTAATGTATGTCAGGATGCTTTGATTCTTTATTTGCATAATATTACTGAATCTTGGGTTTTAGATTTAGGGGCTTCCTTTCATGCTACTTCAGATAGGCATTATTTTGTTGATTATGTTCAAGGGGATTTTGGGCATATTTTTCTTGGTGATGATGAGCCTTGTAGTATAGTTGGAAAAGGTTATGTTCAGGTTAAGATGTAGAATGGGAATACATGGCTATTGAAGGATGTCAGACATGTGCCTACATTAAGGAGAAATTTTATATCAGCAAGGCAATTGGGAAGTGATGGTTGTACTGTGATATTTACAGCTGAATCTTGGAAGGTTACCAAGGGTGCTCTTGTGGTGGCAAGAGGTAAGAAGGTTGGAACCTTGTATTTAACCACAGATAGTATTAATGATTGTAATCTTGCGGCTTTAGATGCAGATACAACATTAGGGCACTATAGGATTGGTCATATGAGCTATAAGGGCATGGACATCATAAAGAAAAATTTACCTGGATATACAGAAGCAAGTTTGGATTTTTGTGAGAGCTGCATATATGGGAAACAGAAGCGAGTAAGGTTTCTCAAGGTTGGACCTAAGAAGAAAGAGAGTAAGTTAGAGCTGGTACATTCTGATGTGTGGGGGTCGGCTCAGGTATCATCTCTTGGGGGTTCAAGTTATTATGTTACTTTTATTGATGATGCAATAAGGAAAGTTTGGGTTTATTGCATTAGAAACAAATCTGATGTATTTGATACTTTTGTTAAATGGAAAGCCTTGGTAGAGAATGAAACAAGTCTTAAGTTAAAATGTCTCAGGTTTGATAATGGAGGGGAATGTTGCAGCAATGAATTTGATGATTATTGTTCTAATAATGGAATCTATAGGTAAAAGACGGTTCTAGGAACCCCGCAGTAGAATGGGGTGTCAGAAATGATGAACAAAACAATAATGGAACATGCTAGGAGCATGAGGATACATGCAGGACTGCCTTTTTATTTTTGGGCAGAAGCGGTGAGCACAGATGTGTACTTGATAAATAGAGGACCCTCAAGTGCCTTGGATGGAGGCATACTTGAGGAGGCTTGGTACGGTAAGAAAGTCAATTACTCATTTCTTAGAGTCTTTGGATGTGAGGTGTTTGTTCATATTGACAAGGATGATAGGACCAAGCTAGAGCCTAAATAAAAAAAAATCACTTTTATTGGTTATGGAGGTGATGACTTTGGATTTAAATGTTAGAGTATTAAGGACAAGAAAATCATTCAGTCTAGGGATGTGGTCTTTAATGAGAAATTCATGTATAGAAAACAATTGCAGGAAAACAAGGAAGAATCCAAGAAAGAATATGTAGTGGTAGAGGATCTTCCGGATGGTACAGTGACCCATGAATCAGTTCAAGAACCTACTCAATAGGAACCCCAAACTCCTACGGTGAGGAGGTCTTCTAGCGTAAGAAAATAACCTAAACATTTTTCTCCTTCTCTTTATTATTTATTACTCACTGATAGTGGAGAGCCAGAGAGTTTTGATGAAGCAATGCAAGTAGATGCCAGTAAGAAGTGGGAGCAAGCCATGGATGAGGAGCATAAGTCTCTCATGGAGAACTAGACTTGGGATTTGGTGAAGCTACCAGAAGGAAAAAGAGTATTGCAAAAAAAGTGGGTGTACAAAGTTAAAGATGAAGGAGGAGGAAAGAAAAGATATAAGGCCTGGTTGGTGGTCAAGGGGTTTGCACATAAACAAGGTATAGATTTTGATGAGATTTTTTCTCCTGTAGTAAAAATGAATTCTATCAGAATTGTTCTTGGAATAGTAGCAGCAGAAGACTTGCACTTAGAACAGTTAGATGTAAAGACTGCATTTCTCCATGGTGATTTGGAGGAGGAGATATATATATGCAGCAGCTAGAAGGATATGAAGTCAAAAGTAAAGAGGAGATGGTGTGCAAAATGAAGAAGAGCTTGTATGTCCTGAAACAAGCTCCACGTCAATGGTATAAGAAGTTTGATAGCTTCATAATGAAGCAAGGTTATATTAGATGTCATTTTGACCATTGCGTGTATACAAAGAAATTTGAGGATGGAAGTTATATTATCTTGTGTTTGTATGTTGATGACATGTTGGTTGCAGGTAAAAACATGCAGGAAATAAAAGAACTCAAGAAACAACTAAGTGAATCCTTTTATATGAAGGATTTGGGGGCTACCAGAAAAATCCTTGGTATGAGGATATCTCAGGAAGAGTACATTAAGAAGGTATTTGATAGGTTTAACATGCAGGATGCTAAACTAGTTGGGACTCCTTTGGCATGCCATTTTATGTTATCAAAGGAGCAGTGTCCCAAGACAGAGCAGGAAAGAAACCATATGTCCAAGGTACCTTACTCATCAACGGTTAGCAGTTTGATGTATGCTATGGTGTGCACTAGGCCTGATATTGCCCATGTAGTGGGAGTTGGTAGTAGATTTATGAGTGATCCAGGTAAAGAGCATTGGCAAGCAGTAAAGTGGATCCTTCAGTATTTGAGAGGGACCATGGGGGTAGTTTTGTGTTACAGTGGATCAGACACCACTTTATGTGGTTATGTAGATTCAAACATGGCTGTAGATGTAGATAGTAGGAGGAGCACAAAAGGGTATATTTACACTATAGGTGGGACAACAGTGAGTTGGATTTCACGACTACAGAAGTTGGTGGCTTTGTCAACCACGGAGGCTGAGTATGTTGTTGCCACAGAGGTAAGCAAAGAGATGATTTGGTTACAACAATTGCTTAAGGAGATGGGGCATAAGCAGGAGGAATGTAAGTTGTATAGTGATAGTCAGAGTGCTATACACCTAGTTAAGAACTCTGCTTTCCACTCCAGGATGAAGCATATACAGTTGAGATATCACTTCATCATGACAGCTTTGGAGGAAGATAAGTTGAAGTTGGAGAAGATTCATACCAGTTATAATCCTGCAGACATGATGACCAAGGTGGTCACAAGGGATAAACTAAAGCTATTTTCAGCTTTGGTTGGCCTTTGTGGATGACAGTGAAGGGTTAAGAAGATTGCTCAGTGGAAATCAGTCTCCAAGTGGGAGATTGTTATGTTTGTGGAGCCTATTTTCATGTTAGATTTTGGTACACCTTCTATGTGTTACACTCGGGTATTTTTATAACGGTCCCGCTCGCCGGTGAGTGGGTCAAGGGGGTTCGGGGGTGAAGCCCCCGAAGCAAATTTTTATGGGTGATTTATTAACCCATGGGTAATGGGTAACTGTTATGGGCCATTTTTGGGCCCATGGTTTTTTGGTACCCATTGTTTTGTAAAACCGCCTCTTCGTCTACCCACGGTTTTGTAAAACTGCTTAAGCAGTTGTCTATTTATATGGTTTTATGCATATGATAGATGTATGAAATGCATTGCATATGTGCTTTGAATTCGGGTGTGAATTCTGTAGAGTTTGTTGAGCATAGCTCCAAATAGATCTAGGTATTGTATTGAGAGAGTGGTGGCTTGTAATAAAATCTGAGTAAGTGATTCTTGGTGGACGTAGCCCAAATTGGGTGATCCACGTTAAATATTGTCTCTCTATGTTGTGTTATTTTATTATGCACTTTTATTTGAGATCTGTAATATTTTCTACATATTAGTTTCTACTGTTACGATTATGTGAGGGTTTATTCCGCATATTTTATCTCTTATTTCCTAACACCTCAAGGTAATGGGAAAGCTGAGGCTTCCAATAAAATCCTAATTTACATTATGGAGAAGATGGTGAACAAGATAGGCCATGATTGGAATTTACAAATTCACCCCGCCCTCTAGGTATTTAGAACATCTATCTGTACCCCCACAGGTGCAACTCCATACTCCTTAGTATTCGGCACTCAGGCCATAATACCCTTAGAGATCAAGATACCTTCTTTGTGCATTGAGCTAAGGGACTATCTGAATGAAGAGGAGTACTACAAAGTAGCTCAACTGATAGAGTTAGAGCTATTAGATGAGAAACAACTTCACGCGCTTAATCACCTTAGAGTGTATCAAGATTGAGACTTTGAGTGTAGAGAAGCTACAATAAAAGGGTCATACCTCGTTAGTTTGAGGTATGGGACATGGTGTTAAAAGAGAATCAAAAGAACACCAATAAGGACCGAGAAAATAAAGGGAAATTTAAACCCAACTGGTTGGGACCATATGTTGTGGTCACCAAGTTTGGTTCAGGTAATTATAAGCTAGCCCATACAAATGGCCAAGAGCTTCAAGAACCCATAAACACAATACATCTTAAGCATTTCTATGATTAAGTATGGGATCTTTGCAGAATATCAAGAAAAATTAAAAAAATATTAAAATAGAAAAATATAAAGATAAATAAACATGTGTGTCCAATAGTGAAAACCACGCAATGGTGGAACTTTGGACAAGTCCTTTGGTGAAAATCGGTTTCCAGCACTAAGGGAGGGTCTGTTGTTCACAAGCAGTTCAGGTTTAGGAGTACGAAAACTTTGTCCTAGGTTGATATTTACCTTCATTTGAGCCCCTTGTGAGAATATCCTTCTTTTCCCTGATCTAGCTAATCTAACCTTTTGAGAGTGGAGAATTTAAAATTGAGTGATCCCATCTCACACTAGAGGAAACTTCGCAACATCAATTCTGACATATACCATGTGGCATTCTACCCCTATACATCCCATCTAACACTGGGGGAATCCATATTTCTTTATTTCTTGGCATGTTCGCTTTGGAAAATTGTTGAGAAAACATCAAAAACATTCATCTAACTTTTGAAAATCCCAAAACATACAGATGTGTCCTTTGGAAAAATAAAAAAATTCAGATATAGTTAGTAGAAAACTCCAAAACAATAGAAAATTGCCTTAGAGATAAAACCAAAAACAACGAAAAATGTCCCAAAAACTGTCCCATAAAAACAAAGTAATAGTTTGCTTAGTTTTAGTTATTGGTTTGTATGGTTTTTAGTTGCATTACTATTTCGTATTGTGTACTATAGATTAAAATCACTTGCTTACTTAGATTGAAAGCTACTTTCATATGTAGTTCACAGCATTGAATTTACTTTATATTACATGCTTGTAAATAAATGTGTTGTTTGGATTAGATTTGTTCAAAATTCTACTTCTTAAAATTTTACTTGTGCATTGTGTTATCATTTCACCATCATATCACATATATCCATCACATCTATACATCATATATAAAAAAATTCTAAGTCTACATCACACATGTATACTAAAAGCTAATCATCAAATACCGTATCAACAATAGGGAAAGAGGGGTTGTGCATGATCACAAATCTATCCCGCCCCACACCAATATAAAAAATATAAACATATTTTACTCAAAGTATCTCACCCAACATACAAGTATGATATCAGTTAAGGTTATCTCATAAATCTAATATGTGATATAAACATAAGAAACAAATTAAGCATGATATCTCATTTACAACATGTGATACATCAAGAATCCATCTATCATCATATATCATTGAAAATATAAATGTCCATATACATCTGATATAACAAGTCATTATGGGCATCTATACAAAAAAGTTCCTCATCATAAGGCATGATAAAAAAATAATACATACACATCCATATAAAAGTATGCCTTCATCATGAGGTGGTACACCAAAAATAAAGTAGTACATCTGGTACGTCAATAAGAGAGTTAACCCTGACTCTCACCCATACCAGGACTGTCTATTCTAAGAAGATTGTTAGGTGGGGGCATATGAGGTAATGATCAAGTAGAAGGAGTTACATCAGGCTAAGCTAACCCAAGATGGACTGACCCATGATGCTCTGAGGTTACCTATCCTGAAGGACCCTCTACGGATCGTACTGATTAGGATGGTCTATGGGATTTATATTAGGACCTAGTGCCTATTATGTGACTATACTCATGAACTCTTTGATCGGTCGAAACATCTGCATAGTACTGCATCCTATAGTAAGTGGCCTCACCTGCTACAGTAGCACTGTGACTAATCATCAGTTGCATCCCTAAGGATGTATCTTCATTTTGTAGTGTTTCACGCTCTACCCTAATGTTAGCTAGCTCTATCCACAGCTGTGACCGCTCTGCCATAATCTAATCCCGCTCTACTTGTAGTTGTAGGCTATCTGTTATCAATCAGTCCCGCTATGTCTGTAGTTGATCTCGCTCTACCTGTAGCTGATCTCACTCTACCTATAGTTGATATCACTCTACATGTAGCTAACCTCACTCTATTATAGCCTGATTTCTCTTTGCTTGTGACTGTAGGCCATCACCATCACTCGATCTCATTCTGAAAAGGCCTGATCTTGCTCAGTTTTGGCCTGGTCTAGCTCTGTCACAAGTTGGTCCCCATGTGCAAAGACCCGATATCTCTCAACAATAGCATGATCCCTCTCAACTACCATCTGAAATTGTAAAGTTGTTACCTACTGAAGCTACTATTACAAGGCAGTAACCTGTATATTTGGTATAACCTATGTATCCTGCACAACCTGTGTATCCTACACATCCTGTGTATCTTGCACATCCTATATATCCTACATATCTATTATAGTAGGCATAACGTGCACATTATGTGTATCCTAAATGTCTGGAAGGCCCTCCTCCATATCCTCGTCATATCAGTCCCATCCTCCACCCCCTGGTGGGTTGTGTTGTGGAATCGCGCGAGGAAGTGATAAATATCCCTGCACTGAATCCTGCACTGGTACCCCCACATATGGTACTACATGTCTCTGTGTTTGTGCCTCTACTGGTGGATCTAGAGCTTATTCATCATGCTCTGTTGTGATGAATATCTCCTGAGGAATAGACAATCGACCTGGCAGCACTAGTGCATACCACGCTACATAGTATAGTGTAATACTTGGATCTACTATCTATGTCCATTGTACCCAAGCTTGTGAGACTGCCTCTGAAAATCTAGCAAGGGCTTGATCCAACCTAATTCGTGGTTCCATATCAAAAATATCTCTATAGTGGCTCGCATACCACATCTCATCACCAGGAATCCCCTAGATAAGACCAAGCTGGCGCTAAACTTGGTCCACCCTATACCACTCTAAGACGTGGCTCCTTCTCCCATTAATAAAGTGATCTATTGTCATCGTCCCCAACTCATCTACATCATGTGGCCATTGATATAGCTTGTATGGTTGCCAAGTGATCATGTTGGGTTGTAGCTCATCAAAAGCGTACCAAAAGTAAGTTGTAACTCCCTTGTGGCTACGAACATCATCTCCATCAGGAACCCAACCCATGAGAGAAGGCTCTCTAAGAACTCGAGCTCTCAATGATCCTAAGGGATGTTTGATGGCAATGTGGTCCCAAGCCCAAATCTATAGCAAAGTAGCAGGGCCCAGTGTCCTCTGACCATGATTAGCTATCAAATGTAAGTCAGAATATAAGTGAGCTAGTATACACTGACCCCAATAATAGACTTATCCCTGAAGCAGGCCGTGCATCATTCTAATGAGACCCATGGAGAATTGGGCATCAATTTTTTTAGGCAACAACATGTCGTTGACAAAAGCTAATAAGTATATATGGACCCTTCCTAGCCGTGTATCAGACATGCATCTCCTAACCACAACTGTCAAGCCTTGATGGGGAATGTCAGTCAATCCAAATATCATGGCTATATAGTGCTCAACTCCGTCCAAGTGACCATCGTAGGTAATCAAATGGCCCTAGATTGGAACTCGAAGGATTCGTAAAACATCCTCTAGTGTTACACTCATCTCATCGGTTGGAAGTCGGAAGGTCTGACTCTCACTACGCCATCTCTCAGCTAAGGCCATGAGTAAACTATGATCAAAAGATATATGGGCATGGGAGCTATGTAAGATAAGCATGTCACCTCTAAGGTAATCTCTAGGAAAACTTGGTCAGAACGTGTAAGCGTCACCTCAAAAGTCTGAAGTTGTGCATGTCGCTCTTGCATCCTTAGCACATCCAGATACAACTGCAGAGCCAGTTAAGTGTATTGTTGTAGTCTATTTTTTATTCTACTATGCAATTTCTTCTAAAAAGGTCTAAAGTTTAGTGTGTTATTCTTCTATTTTCATTGTTAAATTTCTCTATGGTTCACATTTTTATTCTGCGTAGGGTTTACAAAACAAAAACTAATTTTCTGGCCTAAAAATTAGTTTTAAGAGTGTCTTTTGTGTGTAAGCACCCCTCCTTGTGTGTGCACCAATGCCAGGCTCTCAGCATGGGCATTTGCGCGCTCACGCACATTAAAAAACAAAATTAATTAATAAAATTGCTCAGCACAGGTGCCCAAGTGCCCATGCTACAGTAGAAAATGTCAAAAAAATGCAAAAGTGGACCAACACATGTGCCCAGGAGCCCATGTTGCTCACCACAAGCCAAAAAATACCAAAGTGGCTCAGCACAGGTGCCTGGGTGCCCATGCTACCTACCAAAAGCCAAAAAAGACCAAAGTGGCTCAGCACAGGTGCCTGGATGCCCATGCTGCCCACCACAAGCCAAAAAAGACAAAAGTGGCTCAACACAGGCACCTGGGTGCCCATGCTGGCTCACTACATGTAAAAAATTTCCAAAGTGGCTCAACACGGGCGCCTAGGCGCCCATTTTGGCCAACCAAAATAAAAAAAATGCTAAAGTGGCTCATCACAGGCACCCAGGCGCCTATGCTGGCTCACTACATGCAAAAAAATCCCAAAGTGTCTCAGCACATGCGCACAGGTGCCTATGCTGCCAACCAAAATCAACAAAATGCTAAAGTGGCTCAGTACAGGTGCTCAGGTGCCCATGTTGGCCAACTAACATGCAAAAATGCTAAAGTAGCTTAGCACAGGCACCCAGGCACCCATGCTGGCCAACTAAAATGTAAAAAATCCTAAAGTAGCTCAGCACATGTGTCCAGGTGCCCATGCTAGCCAACAAAAATCAAAAAAATCAAAAAGGGGCTCAGCATAGGCGCTCATGAACCCATGTTGGCCAACAAAAATTAAATAAAAATAAAAAAGGGGCTTAGCATAGGCGCCTAGGTGCCCATGCTGGCCAACTAAACTTAATAATAAAAAAAATGGCTCAGCATAGGCGCTCAGGTGCCCATACTGGCCAATTAAACTAACAAATAAAAAAAATGGCTCATCATAGGTGCCCATGCTAGCACAAAATTTTCACAAAAACCAATACGTTGTTCAACATAGGCGCCCATGCGCCCATGCTGGCAAGGAAAACAAAAAAATTTCACAAACACACCTAACATAGATGCCCCCTAGTTTTACCCTATATTTAACCTAAAAATGCACATTTTCTGTTAAAAATTAAAAAAATTGAACAGCCAGGGTAAAAGAGAGAATTGGGTACCTGTGGTCCATCCGCTGGAAGTCTCAAGTAGTCCCTCATGAGGTCTGCACAGTGCCTTCGATTCACTACTTTCATCATTTCCTTCCGTAGGTTAGAGACTCAGAGCTCAATTCAATAGTCAAATGGTAAGCAAATGTGGTAAAATGACTTATCACGGTGGCTTATATGCTCATTTCTACCTCGCGCGGTGTGTTTCTTGCTCCCAAAGTGCCTCGAAATCATCGTGTATCTTCTAAAATTCCTCTAACATTGGCCGCGTGATGATTATTTTTTAAAAATAATTATTTTTAGCAAGTTTTTGCTACGTTAGGGCATATTTTTGCTTCCTGATGGATTTTTCTACTACACAAGGCATTTTTCTTTGCCTTGCGATCACTTTTAACACAAAAAAATAAAAACAAAAATAAAAATGGTAAACAACATATATGCAGCTAAAACTTGTGTCAATTACATCATCCTCAAATGTTGAAATATGTCTTACAAAACCATCTTTATGACATTCTTGCTTGTTCTTGTCTTAAATGACATGTGGATCATGTGATCTACCTCCATTAACAAAGTCAGGTTTGCTTATTGTTTCGGTACTCCCGTGCAGTAGTGAGTTGTCAGGTATTGTGTCATAATGCACGAATGTTTTCCATGGGACTACTTGTGTCCTTTGTTTTTCCCTCGCATGTGTTATTCTTGGGGCATCATTTTTTAACCCTTTTCGTTACAACACGAACATTCGGGAACTGCAGTTTGATAACAAAAACATTGGTGCAACTATCTTGAATGTTTTTTGTTTGAGTATGTGTGATTGTACTAGTTTCTCTGTTAGGTTACCTAATTTACTTATTCATATTGCATTACATTGTGTATGTAACATTCCCATTTTAGAAGACTTAGAAACAAGGGGCAAAAAAAATTAAGTAACGTTCTCTGTTCTAAATACATAATTTAGAACACCACATTCCATAGCATCCATCCTTATAATAGATAACCCATATGCAACTATAATGACTCAGTAAGCTACCGATCTATTCATTTCATGACTCGGTGAAATACCCGATCTATTCATGTTTAACGCTAAGTATTGATACTTTCCTGTATACTACGTATACTTGGCTCTCTTACTTTGTTCTGGGTATCGAGTGATCTATCTAAGGAACCTAACTGAATAATTGTTACCAATATTCATTTGCATCACGATCCTTAGACTAGGCAACGTAGGACAACGCAACCAACAGCTTATGATACTTTGGCCAAATATTTCTAACATACTGTCTGTATTACTTATTCCTTGATGGCATACTCGTCAATCCAGAATACATCCTTCACCCCCACTCTATTGTTATCTAGAATTTCCTTTACTGACTTCCATCAATCCTCTTGCCCAAGGTTTAACCTTAGTTCTAGTTAACAACGTAGGTTATGATAGGAAGGAGCTGACAAAGACTTAGGATAGATTGGCATACTGGGTCAACCTAAGTCAACCCCGTGTGCCAAGGTACCCTGAGTCCTAGAGGGCTACTTCATATCGTAACTATGCTACTACCCAGTCCTAGAGAGAAACTAAGTTCAAGTCCATAAGTGTGTAGATCTAGATGATCAATGTAGAAGGGTGTTGCCACATGTCAACTACAATGTTATATCCTCGAGAAGATCCTAATCTTCTTAAAGGTACAACCCTACAGTTGGCGTGTGTCAGCATCCTACGGAATAGCATCGTCGAGATATACACACCCCTAGGAGATTATTAATGTTTAATTAATTTGGATTCTTAAAGGTAGATGTCAACAACCCTACCCAAACTCTAATCCAACTCTCCCTAAGTTATTTTCCAAATCAGGTGCCATTATTCCCTGAAGAACTTTCTTAACTTAATATTGCTTTCGATGTTCGTTAATTTTTTTGGCTTATCAAGCAACTACCAAGAAGAAAGGACAACAACCTCTTAAGTTCCATTTAATGCGACTTAACCACTTAAGGAAGTGTAACAACCACCTAGGTTGCATCTTATTAGAATTTTTAAAAAAGAAACCTAATGATTACAAATCATATCTTCCTTTTTGTTTACTTTTTCATAAGAGAGGAGGAGTCTTCCTCTTCGTGGTTAAGTTCTAGGGTTTATCACACCCCTTATGTTCTTTACAAGTTCTATAGAATTCATTGAAAAATTCATTACACGTTACCTTAATAATATGAATTGCTTAGATAAGAACATTGAATTCTAAAACTTATTTATCTGAAACAAGTTTAGGGAAATTACTCTAATTCCCTTTTTCCTACCTATTCAAAAATGCTCATATAAACATATAAATAACATGAAGAATATCAACAGGATAGGGTTTCATTTCTTTTACAAAGGTACAAGATAATTTACACAACCCATGCAAGTAAATTCTCATCCTTCAATTCATTTTCAAAACTTATATATTTACGACTTATGCATTTTAGGCATACTGTATGACAACAACCTTCATTCAAAAGAGAAAAAAAAATCTTTTTACAATACAACTTAAGAGCGAATCATAATTCTTCACAAGAATCAACTTAGATCAGCCAATGCATCATATAAGTTTTTGCCTTCTTTTATCGCTTACGAAGTCCATCTGCAAAAATTGCTAGCACAGGTCAGTTCAATGAACTGAGCATGATAAACACTAAGCCTTAAAACAAAGTGCATTCCACTAATTGTTCCAATAAAAACAACCCTGCTTTAATGAATAATTAGTATTTCATACTCCCTAAGCATAGGTAATATCAATAAAAAGAAGAGCAATAATAAACCAGGATTAACAAAAGAAGAACAAAATATAATCTATAAAATATGTCTTACAAATTAAAGTATAATTGATCCCATCAATTATCTTTACCAAACAACAAATCATAACATCTCATTGCTTCAAATCTTACCAAAATATAATACAACAATTATCTTTACTATCAGATACAAGAAGTGTTTACAACGTATTCTCATTAAGATGTTTCATCTAATTTTTCAAGTAAAGAAGAAGAGAAAACATTTACATTATGCCAAAGTACTTAACATCAACAAGGCATAAATAGGTCCATATCATGATTTAAACTATTCCTTTAAAGGTCCTCTACATTAAAATTCAATATTTTAAGGTATTCAACAAAACAAATCCATATAAAGGAAATCCAAGAAGGCATGATGGATCAACAGTCAACAACAAGTTTGCAATTTCTTTTTTCCAACCTATCTTCAATCTCTTTTTACTTCATTTTAGTCAAATGACAAGTATAAAAAGACTAATAAGTACTGGTTCTCTTTTTCAATAAGAATAAAAATCAGAAGGTTCCAACCAATGAACTTAACCCAACTGCATTAGAAAAGGAGTCCTAACAGAATATGATCCCAATCTTAATCATTTCTTACAACTTAATTAAACAGTTTTACCTCCTCTTATACATGCAGTTTAAGTTCATGCAAGAGTTCCAAGGAAAGAGAACAAGAACAACTTCAAGGAAAGAGAAAACTAAATGCTATCTTCCTTTCTAAACCTTCCCATTATAATGCATGAATTCTACTTTCCATTAGGAACATTATAACAATGAAGCTCATACATAGCCCACAGACAGTAAAGATTCACAGTGTATCTTTCAAACACTTAACATTCTTTCATTGGACCAGAACAACCTTAAGATAAGAAGAAAACATGCTAACATTTTTCTTTCTTAGAACCCTTTTACTATCAACAATGAAGTTCCATCAATCCTTACCATTAATTTTCCCTTTTTAAACTCGATGAGAAAACAGTGAAGTTCAAAACACAACCCGCAATCAAGTTTGAATCGCAATTTATCTTCTAAGACTTAACATTCATTTATTGGACCCATCAAGAGACAAGAAATTTGAGTAGATGCTAACACTCAAAATTTCCCAATAGTTCAGGCAAGGCAGAACTATCTCGATAGTATTCCAACGCATCTCTACAAGAACTACATATTGGGTTTCCAAATAAATGACAAGATCAAAACAACATATATAAAATACGTATTGTCCAAGACTCAGATTACAAATCCGAGCACAATGTAAAGCATAAGCTCCCTCAAAGGATCAAGATCATTCAAATGCTTATAACTAAGTTTGGGTAACAATATGTTCCCTCTTTAGTTTATAAAATAATCAAAATACTATAATATCTGAACCAACACATCGTTCAGGTTACCATTTCAATTAAAAACACCAAGTAACAAATCGATTGTACAGTGTTGCATCACAATATCACAATCACGAATTCATAAATACACCAGCACCGTAATGCTAGACAGAGTACAATCAAATTGCTTATATACAGTTCAGAATAAGAAAAGAGCTTCCCTTCCCAATTAACATCCTATCAAACCCTATTTCATACGAAATGTAAGATTCTTAACAAAGCTCAGACCCGACGACAACAAAACATGAAAGCCAGGGTCATAACGAACCTACAATAACAGTTCAATAGTCATAAGGACAATAGTTCACAAGCACCATGCCTTAAGTGGGCTTAAACCAACAGTCCAGTTCATCTAAGATAACAAACACAGGTTCCAAGTGCATGCGAGCTCCAAAACAGTCAAGTTTTTGTAAGATGAAATACAAAAACTAAGCCATATACGGGTTTATCTAGTGCATGCGAATTTCAACAACAGTCAAAGTTTTCGCAAGGTGAGATACAAAAACCAGTCCATATACGATTTTATCCACAATCCCATTTAACTTTGAAATAAAACGCAAGCATCAAAGAACTGAGAATCTCTGCTACAGTTCTCCCTACCAAAACAAGTTTCCAACAGAAGCTCGAACTTGCATACGAGATTAATAAGACTGGAGTTCCTTACCAGCTCGAGATCACAAAACACAACGAGTTCACAAAACAATAATCTCAACAACACAGGCAAAACTTAGAGTTCTTTTTAAAACTCAGCTAGTAATTCATTGTCGACAAAAGTGGTCGAAACCAAACAAAAATTTCCAACAACCGAAAAAGTTATCAAAGTTACCAACTTTGTTCTCGCATGCATAGTTCTTTTATGCAAAAGACAATACAACATAAGCTTCCAATAGAATCATATAGACTATGGGTATGAAACCCAGGATGCAAGTTTTACTAAACCCATCAATCAATTAACCAGATAAAACATGAAATGCACCAAACTCATCAGAGCAAAGTTGCTTTAATGAAAATACTTAGAGGAAAGCAAGAGATTTTAACAATTAGAGCTTATCATGCCTAATAGTGTCTCTGTCAAATCGAAGAAGACCTCCAGCCGAGTTCACTTCTTCTCCTCTTCTCCACGAAAGATCAAACAACCAAATACTTCTTCCACAATGCCTCTTATACATTCCATGAAACGAAAATAGATTCGAAACCTCAAAAATAGCCATGAAGTGTAGTTTAAACTGTTGGTTCGAAAAACCAGAGCGCATGCAAAATGAAAATCGGAGAACATGTAAAATGAAACAACCCAACAAAAATCCGCTAGCATGCCTACCAAGATGGTTTGGGCTCAATAACAAAAAATAATTAATTTCATTAACTCCATATCTCTTGCCTAATCTTCCTTGCCACTACCTACCAAGTCTGGTGATCATCAAATCAAAAATAACATGTATTTCCATTTTTAGTGATACTGCCACCTAAGCCTCCACCAATCCAACTAACCCCTGCCAAAGCTGGCAGTCTGTATGCATTCACCATCCTTATCAATAACATAAATGCCTTAGGAACCGTCACCTAAGTGTATGCGACCACTTAAGTTCCCAATTCATATCCATTAGTTTATGATAGATTAGATTGCTTAGGTTAGATCTTAGGTAGAATTTAAATTTATACCTTAGGATATAACACTAACAACTAACCCCACCTTAGGCCTTAGCAACTAGGTTAGATAAACCCTCGTAGGTAAATAACTCATAGTGCCATAGTTTAAAACACTAGGTTAGGTTACAATAATACCTTATAGTATTAGGATCTAGGTTAAATTATTACCTAGCAACCTTTCCAATTCCGTTCGCACCGAGCTTAGGTTAGAATCAAAATTCTATCAAGTAACATAGCTTAGGTAGATATATATTTTTTTTACCTAGCTTAGGATCTCGTAAGATAGTCCTCTATAGGATCCTGAATCTCTCTTATGCCGTGAACAAGTTGTAATTCCATTTTCATCAGCAATGACCTGTCATGGTTGATCTCTAACGACCCAAGTAAAACAATACACTGAATGGAAGTACGTTCACACAAAAATCAAAGAACTTACAACCAGCATGTATCTTAACTCATGGAATGTCGATTTTACCATTCATTCAACATAGCATATTTAAAACATTCCTTGGATCACTGAAATTGATCCAAGGATGAATCAGATAAATAGATAAATTTACAACTCTTAAACGAGATTGCAAATCACCTACTAGAAGTGAAAAATGGATTCAGGGAAGCCATTCCAATTTCATTCAAAGGATCTTAAGAGTAGAAAAGACCCATCCATATCAAGCATGATTTCCAATAATCAGAAGAACATATCCTTATGAGGAAAATCACATGTCCACACTTGAATGCAAAGGAGAAAAATAACAACTGTCAAGGGTGTTACATAGCTAGTTTACTTATTCATATTGCATTACATTGTGTATGTTACATTGAGTTAAACGTCATTTTACTTACTTGTATTACATTGCATTATGTATGTTGCATTGAGCTAAGCATCATTTTACTTTCTTGTATTGCATTGCATTGTGTATGTTGCATGGAGTTACGTAGCAATGAACAAATGTTAGTAATTTAACTTTTCATGTTATCTTACATTTTGTTCATTTCAATAAAGGTCGATGATGTAGACCTAGGGGCAAAATGATATAAACATGTCGTTTATGGAAATGTTAGATGCAAAGATTGGGCTTGTCCTATATTTCTCCATTAATCATTTCTTCTTCATTATCATTTATTACCATTACTATTTTTTCTCCTAAAAACTCACCTGGGGCAATAAACAACCAGGTTTATCCCTATTCTTATTCCTTCTCAATACCTAAGGGTTTCGCGCCCATTCTGACCCATTATCTTTTATCTATTTCAATCATATTTTTGAACGTTGATTGACTTCTATCACCCCATCGACACTCGAGGGGGCACCCTTCATTCCACTAATTTTTCTTCAAAAATCTACCTAGTTATGCATGTCTACTATATTTCAAGTCAATTCACTGACTTCACCTCAAACATGGGTAAATGTAGACACCTAAATTCTATTTTTACAATCTTATTTCCAAAACGCACGCAAATCACTCTTATTCTTCCCAATTATGTTATAATTAGTACTCTTTTCTCATTAACTAATGTTTCTTGCCACTTTGGTCGGTTAACAAGCACTTCATTGATCACCAAATCCCGTTCGCATTCAAGATGCCATTTTACAACGAATCGTAAGTCAAAACCCTCTTCAAAACAAACAATTAGCATTTATAAGTTAATTAAGTCTATTTTACCCTTGATTTGGTCAATATGCCTTAGTATTGACTCAAACCCCTCTTCTAACCACTCAAAATCACCCCATTCACCTCCACAATGTCTCAGCAAGCTTCAAAAGCCTATCTTAGCCTCCTAGTTGACCCTAAGCAGTTGATCAAGGCTCCACACCTCTTAATCACTTGGTAATTCACTAATTGTGATTATAAAGGCCTAATCATGATTAGTAATTCTAATCTAATTTGGGGCTTTTAGTCCCACATGCACCAAAATACAAGTTTCTCCCAAAAGGAAAACTATAAAAACGACTCACCTCATTCCTCTATACTTAACACCATGCTTTGATTTGCATGTCATTTAATACATATTATTTCTAAGCCAAGTCCAATCATTGCTTAAAACCTTCAACAAGATTGGTTGATGAATAATCTAAAGTGACTTAACAAGTCATTTGGAGAGGTCATTTCAGCATTGTTTGAGTAGCAACCATAGCTATTTGATTGCCTCTTAGGTTTATTTAGGTCCATGTTAGGTAATTGATCATATTAGTAGGCATGTTTAGTTAGTTTTTGCATCATTTCCATACTAATTAGGCATTCTTTTAAGCTTCTATATTAATGTTACATTCCTAGACTTAGAGCCCTAGCTAATTAGGTGGCAATGGTGTTAGCCTTCCTTGTTTAGCTTTGTCGTTTGCTTTGTAAAGTTTGTAGTGCATTTAGTTTCAATCACATAAGCGCTTTACGAACACATCTAAAATTTTATACACTAAAAATAGAAAATACTTCAAAATAGAAAAAACATGTTATATTAAGAATACATTTCAACATATATTGTAAAGGTCGTGAAAAAATAAATAAATTTAAATATTAAAATTAAAAAATAAGTTACACACATCAGAATGTCAAGGATGACACTTATTACCACCTTATTCGCAGGACTAAAAAATGCAAAATAAAGGGTAGAACTAAAAATATTTTATTCTACTTTTAAACTATGTATATTGTATATTTTTGATGTAAAAAATTTGGGGGTGGATCTATTTTGTGCCTGGTATAATATTGATGTCGTTAAGCCTCTATTCAAATTTAACAAAACTTTAAAAAAGAAAATATGGACAATTACCTTTTACAACACAAATATACTATAGATGTTAGCAATATCTGAATAGTCTTATTACAATGCGTTAATATCTTGACGATGTTATGAAATAACAACCAATTCCTCACATTCCTGGGAAACAACTATGTTTCAATTCTCCTAAGTAAATGAATAAATAGTTATGAAATGTGAAAAATATTTAAAATACTACATCTGCTATTTTATACTATTAATCTACCATATATAAAATATAGTGCAAGAGTCCCATAAAAATATTAACAAAGGAAAAGCATGTAAAATGCAATGAAAACAAATTGAACAAAAACCAGAAAAATCAATTGTTTATGAGTGCATGTTTGCGACATCAAAACAATGAAGAGAGACATTATTGTTGGTAAAACAAACTGACCATAAAATTTTATCTTTCTAAACTCTCTCGTGTCATTTCCCCTTCCAATAATGCTGATGTTATTCCGTTTCCAACATAGCCTATGTAACCTCTACGATAGTCACCCCAATGCAGTGGCATTCACCATAATCATCTTCAACATGGCCTCATTTTCTTTGATCATGGTGGTGGCTCCCTATCAGAACAAAAAATATTCTATCAACCATGTTGGTGTCCTAAGTGGAGAGGCAGGACTAGGTGCATGCAATCATAAAGTCTCCTTCACCATTGCTTGCAGAAATATGAATTTGTCACACTTTTTCCCCTATCCACCATGTCTTCCTTCTCATCCTATAGAGGCATGAACATCAATGAATTCCCAACCAAGAGAAATGAAAGTAGAAAATTAGAGATAAAAATAAAGAATATGTTGTGCTATAGAAAGAGCATATACACCATCGTCGATTGTTTTTTCCAATTGCAATGAACATATGTGTAAACACACAAGACTTGCATGTGAAACTCGACCTTCTGGCTCACCCCACCTTGCAGATCCCTTATTCATCTCGATAGACCAAGATACATCATCCATCTTTGCATTAAGCTCCATCTAAGATCCTCCTTTTCCGAACCAAGCTCTTGATGAGCTTGAGATGATATCCCATCAACCTATCAAGATTTTCCTACATTGACTATTAACCCCTTGCAAGCTACATACAAATATGAGCTCCTTACAGTCCTCTCCCTGATCTTCATCCTATAGATTTGAGTTCTTGTGACTTGACTCCTATCTACCCCTCAATACATGCACTGACCATGGTACAACGACTCAGGAGTCTCTTCGAAGACCTCACTCCCAAGCTGGATACAAAAGTACTTTGACTCGGGTCTATAATAATATGACTTTCACTTTTACTTGGCATATATGCAAACTCAAGTGGCAGTTGACCCATACCAATGCAAAATATCTCTAGTTCGTAAAAGTAAACATTCAAAACTCGTTTACATGTATTTTGACTAACTTGGAGGGGTCAAGCTCTTGCCACATATTTCGTTGTGAGGTGATAAGGAAACCACATTTGCGGTGTAGAAGTAGATAACTTGTGAGGCCTTAGATTTGCACTAAGAAAACTAAATCATGTCATATGATATATTGTTGATGCATGACATGTTAGAAGCAACTCCCCTATTCTAATTTGGCATGCCTATTAGTGTAAAAATGGGTTCAGTATGGCCGGATACACTTTCAAATGTAACGATTATTTTACCTGTATTTTGTCAACCTACCATTCATATCTCATAAAATTGATTTAGACCCTCTCAATTTAATTGATTAATGACTGTTTGTAGCTATAAAATAGTATGGCTCAATCTTCATCCTTGTTTGTTTAGAAGTGGTGCATCATCTTCATAATGAGTAATGGTTTCCACTTATATGAGGTAGTTTCTCTATATTTTCATTTTCTAATGTACTAATAACTTCTAAAGTCGTTCATATTTCTGATTCAAATGAGTGAGATGGGAGGTTTAGGCCGACTAATATCTCGATCGCTTGGTATAGGAATCAATATTGCAGTAAATAATATAATTTCCCCTATCGAATTGGCAGTCACTGTAGGAAAGAGTTTGGTAATCTCAAAGATTTAATGAAGGGTATTGAGCCTGTTAATAAGGCAATGAAGTAGGATATGTTGAGATTGAATAGTATTATTCCTATTTATGTTGGAATTCGTGCAAATCTAGTGCCTTCCTCCATCAATGACTGGTTCAAATCTGGCAGGAGAAAGCCGTTTTAACCCTCTAAAAGTTGTTGGTGCATGGTGAAAGACAGAGATATGGCCTTGTCGAGCTTAAACTGATCATAATCGGCATCAATCATCTTTATAAACGAAGTAACTTCAAGCAGAAACAAGAAAAATAAATCTAATCAATCCAAGGCTTGGCGTATCCACCCCAAAAAGGAGGCAACAAGTTATACGTAGCCGTTATGCGGGTTTCCCCTTCACCGTCAGCGACAAAAAAAGAATGTGTTGTGTCTTACGTAGAGAATAAAGATCATGCCTTCAACATCCTCTTCATTTTACAGATGTGGCATAAAGGCCTGTGCGGCATACAAACATGGCAATGCTGAACTGCCTCATTATTCCTTACTATGAGATAGAAGTAGTGCAGGGTGAAAATTGGGTAAATAGCTTGCTTGTGGCAGGTAACAACCAAAAATGCAGGTATTCTCGGTATTGTTGAATAACCACCTTTCATAAACACATCGCCATTATTTATTCCCATGTTTAAGATGAGCAAGGCGATGTGGATCGTTTTTAGTGCATGTGAATCGTGATTGCATGACACTTTCTACCATACATAACACATTTTCTCAGCCATACTGGTAAAACAAAATTCTGCAACGTGTGAGGAACATAGTGTGCATTTTATGCACTGAGAAACAATTGAGTGTTTTAATTAAAGGAGAATGATGAAAATCACGTTGTGCATCAATGAAACCACACGACCAATCTCCTTCATTCATTATTTAAAAAATCAGGTAAATTCTGGATGAAAATGCACCTTGGTATTTGTAGCATCTTAATGAAATGCATGTTTTGTCATTTTATATCTGTTTGGTCATGTCATTGGTTGTCAGACATATTTTGTCTAACGTAATACGGTTAAGTCTATTTTATTTTTTTGATTGAAAAGTGCACTTTTATTGATAGAAACAAGGTAATTACAACATTAATCGTACAAAAGATGGGTGGAAGAGATCACACCCTAGAATGCCAATCACATCAAACCAGTAAGGCCTCGAGAAGGAGGCCAACTAAATCAACATAAAAGTGTGACCCTCAATAAAAAAAGGGCAAAAAAAAACAAGGACCCCAAAAAACTAGGCCGCAACGATAAACATGGCGGCAGGAAGAGGAGGCAAAGGACTATCTGTCTTATCTCCCCAGCCAGAACCAAGGTGAGTTGAGTCACGGATGGGCTCCTATCCAGTCTCATCTTGTTGCTACTGCTACTTTTGTTGCTCAATACTATTAGCCTGCCGAGAAGGAGAAATGGAAAGGTCCACCCGCAGAAACTTGTCTTACTAAGAGGCAAACCAGCATGCTCCGCCAGAATCACCAAGATGCCCAAAAACCTACCATGGGCGGGGGAGGGGCACTGAGATCAAGGGGACCACTGACGGCGAGGAGAGGGGCTCCTTCGGCTTCCTAATCATCACCTATGAAACCCCCATGCCCAGGGTGGAGGGGAGAGCGACGCAGACAAGGTGGTGAATGGTGACGAGTAGGAGAATCAAGAGGAACCTGGTTGATTGCGCAGGGGCAGCAGTGGATCAGTGGTTGAGAAGGCACTGGAGGTGTTCGATCTCCAGCCGAAATTTCTCGGCCTAGTTTTGAATCTGGAGCATCACAATGGAAAGAGTAGACAATTTATTACTAACAGAGAAAATTCTATCCATAGGAACATTATTAAATATGGTATTGTTTCAATCTTTCCAAAGATGAAATAGAATATCACCTCTGAATATGTACCAAATATCATTGTAAATTCTAAGAAGTAGGGCTAAGTCCCCCAAAAGAACCATCTTCCAAGTAAAGAAATCAGGAGAGTAGGGTTGAAAAAGGGAGTTAAATCCATTTCCAGGCCGATTGAGCATGCAGATAGAACTAAAAAATATGCTTGATGGACTCAGGTTGGTGGCAGACCAAGAAGGTGGGGTTTATACCCATATGCTTGAGTCGATATCCTTCAGGGAGCCTCTGGTGTAGAAAGCACCACAAAAAGTGAGTTTTTTGGGCTCAATAAGAAATGACCAAACCCTTTCGAACCTTCATTTCCACATAGATGTCGAGGAGGCGATGTTCCAACAATGATTAAGTGATTTGACATTCACAGACTGTGAAGCGAGCAAAGAGTAACCCAAGTAGGGTTTGTAGTGGTGGAGTAGAGTAGCAGAGGGCTAGTTTCAGTCACACACCACGTAATGCCAATTTTGTGAATAAATTCATCAGGTATGCAAGCAATTATTTTCGTGATTGTTTTAGCATCTTGGTGTTGAAGGTTAAATTTGATAGCAAGGTCCCCCCAAGAAAACCAAGACCTGGAGTGTTTGCAAAATCAATCACCCATCACTTTAATGTCTTTTTTGAAGAGTAGAATGGATTTAGCCCAAGGAGCTAGAGTGAGAGGGCCATTGTGGAAAGTAAAAATAGATGACCACCAGAGAGAGTAGGCCAGTTCTGAAGCCATCCCCCTTCCAAATCAGGTGTGATTTAATATACTCTAAAGATTTCCAAATAATTTGAGCTATAAAAGTGCCTCTGATTTTGATAGAACCAGGGTAGAGAAGAAGGGACTGGAAGTTGAGGCCTTTCTAGGCTTTTCTTCTCATAGGAGAACCTTGACAGATGCAATGTTGGAGAAAAATATTCCTAGCTTCATTTCCTTCTAGGATATGAATCAACCATTTGACATAGAGAGCTCATCCTTGAAGATTGATGTCAAACAGACCAAGGCTACCAACTTTTTTGGCTCTGCAACAGATGTCCCATGCAACTCTGTGGAACCCCTTGTGACCTTCAGAGTTATTCCAGAGAAATTATCTTAGAATTTTCTTGAGCTTGGCATTGGCAACATTAGAAGGATCCCAACAAGAGGAATAATACACATTAGTGATAACTAATACCTTGGAGAAAATTTGAAATTTTCTTACCAGAGAGAGTGGTTTGGTAATCCAAAGAGATTTTGTGCTCCACTTATTGAACAACATAGCTCCAAAGTTATGTAGAAGTAGCCTGGAAGGAAAAATGAATGTCAAGGAATTTGAATTGAATGTCTAGATGGATCCAAATATATCTCAGACCTTCCAACCATAGAGGGATAGGGGATTGTGACTGCCAATAGCATTGGCAGAAAGTGTCGAGACAATACAAAGTAGTTTGAACATATTGTTTTTCTTCAAGGAGAGTGAGAAAAGAATCATCTATAAAGTGGCCATTAATGATTTGTTGATCAATGGTTAGAAATGCAATCCCCTTGATAAGACCTTGGGAAGCACTTTGGGCTAATGAGTAGCTAAAGCCTTCAACTACCAAAACATAAAGCGAAGGGGCCAAAGGGCACCCGTGACGGATGGATATAAATAGACCAAACCTAGAGGATTGAGCTCCATTGATGATGATGTAAGATTCAACATTATTAAAAAGCATATGCATAGTGTGAACAAACCTCGGCCTAAACCAAAGAGCTTGTAGAATAGCTAGAATGAAAGACCACTCAATTCATTCATAAGCTTTGGCATAATCAATTTTGATAAATAAGGCCTTCTAGTTTGAGAGACGAGCCCATTACATACCTTCCCACACAATAATGATATTGTCAAGAATGTACATGTGCTTAATGAACGTCGTTTGTTCACTGCGGACAATAAGAGGAAGAAGATTGGAAATCCTATTAGACAAAGCCTTAGCAATTATTTTGTAGGACACATTAAGCAGAGTGATAGGTTGCAAGTTATATATTTACTCAGGGTCTCCAGACTTGGGGATAAACTTGATGTTACCTTGGTTGATTAGTTCACCCAAAGAGTTAGAAGTGAGAGCTTCGAGATAGACATTATATATATCAAATCTTAGAGTATCCCACATGGTTTGATAAAATTCAAAGGGGAAGCCATCGATGCATGGGGCTTTGTCAGGATCCATTTGGAAGGAAGCCTCCTTAAGCTCGGAGAGAGACATATGTTCTATCACATGAAACTCATTTGGAATGAGTGACTTTGCAGGGCACAACTTGCAAGAATTTAAGAAGAGCCTCTTCCCTAGCAGGGGTATCAGGTTGGGAGACAAAAACACCATGATAATTGTGGACAAATGCTTGGAGGATTTTTTTGCAAGGAAGTGAGCTAAACATTTCCTTAGAAGACAACTTTTATCTCAATGCGAGAGTGTTTGGCTTGGAGCATAGAAGAAAACTCTTTAGAATCTTTGTCTCTGATTTTGAGCCAATACAAATGAGCACGAAGCAGGGCACCCCTTGCTTTTTAAGTCTTCTTTAATGTTATCATATAAAAATTAATAATATAAAATTTAAATAAATTAAGTAATCAATTAGTCATACACCAATATTTAATAAATACATAAATATATTAATACCATAATTTCATAACAATTAATTTATTTTGTACTAATATTTAATAAATACACTAATACCAAAACATCAATTAGACGAATCTTCCATGCATGTTTGCACACTCATGTGCATCTGATTTTGCTCACAATGAGTTTGGTTGTGTCCCTACCCTTGGCGACCAATCAAAACAAGTTTTGGTGGAATTTCTCATGTGACTTATGTGGGTGGTGATGCCTCTTTTAGGGCCACACTCATTGGTTATGGATATCTTTGATGAGGTGGGTGGTCTGGACATCATTCATTCCAACAAAGACCCTTCTTTAGGTGGACACAACAAACCAAATTTGTGTTTCAGGGTACATAAGGTTTCAATATTGACTGGTCCATGTTCTATTCCTAAAGTGACAAGGGGGTTAGAGAAGATGGGATTCTCTATTTACAAGTCCCTGATAATATTGTGGATCAATCTCAATCCACGTTGGAGGATTTCTTGACTAAAAAGTTCTTGGGATCTTGTCCAAGTATAAACATTTAAAAAGTGTCATCAACAAAAAGGAAGGCTAAGGGGCAAGTAATGATATTTGTACTACCTTATGGACTTTTTCTTAATTTCTTTTTCAAAAATATATCATTTATCCAACACTCTACTTAGGGAGTGTGGTTCTTGGGGAAATGAAGTTTGGTTTAAAAAAATGGAAATTTTGGTTTAATCCATAATTGGAACTTTTTGATGAAATGGAAGTTTGGGTTATAATTTTAAGGTTCCCCCTCAAATTTTAGGAAGATAAAGTGTTAGTTGGCATAACTAAATCTATTAAAAATATTCTAGCTTTTGACCCAGTAACTAGGAATAAAAAAAATATTGATCTATGTTAGTTTTTTTTGTATGCATACCTCTAAATAAGGAGCTCTTGAATAACATACAACTATCTTCCAAGCTTGTGATTTGGATCTGGAATAGATAAAGTATGAAGGGAACTCATTGGTTGGTGTCGATGTTAATCAAATGAGTCATGATTGATAGAAAATAAAGTCATGTTTGAAAAAAGAAGGAAACCTCAAATCAAGGCCACGAGGAAGAAGAGGAACCAACTAAATACCACAAAGAAGTTTATTATCCTATCGAGAGAAAAGGAATACAACTGAAGATTCTTTTTCAACTTGAAAAAGAGTAGGGGACTAGTAAGGAGACATATGGGAGTCAAGAAGAAGACTCTAATATGAGTATGATTGAATATGATCCTTGTGAAGGTTCATCGAATGTAGTGTTGGAGGATGATAAATTTTTTGAAATTGACCTCGAGGATGGAGAAATTGGGGATAAAGGGAAAGAAGAGATAAATCAAAAGCAAAATAAAAGGTTGACCCATCATGAGGAGAAGAAAATAATGATCCTACTAAGGTATATTTCCTTGAGTTACAAGCTTATTCTTATTTTTCATCTTTGGAAAGTGATAATAAATATTCATTTTTAGAGGGGATGAAAGACGTAAGAGAAAAATATATCGAGGATGAATCTACTCAATAATTTATCTTAGTCCCTACTAGGGATCAACGAGTGGAAATAGAGAGTTCTTCCCTCTTGGGAAGGAACCAAATTTAAATAATATGAAATAAGAGGATGGATAGAGTGGAGATTGAACATTCCCCTGAGGGTATAGAGGAAGATGAATGTAATATTGTGTCACACAAAATAAAAACTAAGAAGGACTTGAGTAGGGTTTGGTCACATGTAAAAGTAACAAGGACTGTCAAATTGAAGGAGATTGTTAGATCCAAATATTCAGCCACAAAAACCTTATATTGAGTAGATTTGTTTTTTACTTTTGGTTGACTCATTTTGTAAGTATTGTTGACCGGTTATGTTGCGTCTATGGTGGTTCTAGACCTAGTCGTTAGTTTTTGTAGTTATTTATCTCTATGATTATGTTTGTTTTTCATTGTTAAAGGTTATGGGAGCCTTTCAAAACCCTTACCCTTAACTAATAAGAAAATACCACAACAATTAACTAGTCTCATACTAATATTAAGTGTTTATGGACCTAACAAAATCTTTGACCATACTTATTTTCTAAAGATGTTTCTAAATAACTCATTTATTTTTGGATCCCTTTCCACAATAAATAAATATTAGCTATGAACAATCAATAAAAGTCATAATGAAAATTGACAATTTTTTCCCCATTATATAGTAACACTTTATATTCATATTTATAAATACTCCATATTTTTAAAAAAATCACATCCCTTGTTGCCTACTTTAGACTCAAGGGAATTGATATTGTGACATCTACTAAATGTAATTAACAATATTAATATCCAAAACAATCCTTCTTATATGAAAATACTACACATTTAAAAAAAATCATGTTTCCTATTTTATACTTCAGACTTTTACAACAATTGCTAATATAACATCAAATAATACAATTAAACATGTTTTAATTTTAACTACACTATCTTAGACAAGAATAAACTACTACACGACACTTGTTTCCTTATATAATTTTGATAATAATCATAAAGCAAGAATACTCATTTGCCATTCCTCCCCTTTGTGCTAAGTAGGTCCCCTTACTTTGTAATTATATTCTTAATCACTTCTCATCTTAAACATTGTAAGATGAGTTAAACCCACCACTAAAAATTTAAAAATTAATAATTGGTGGATATACCTTTTAAAGTGAACTTTTTAAGATAACCGTTATTAGTTCATTGTAGTATCTCTTTCAATTTCAACATATATATATTTTTTATTTTTTAAACCAGATTATATTTGGGGCAAAGAAAATGAAATGCTTCATTCTCAAAACAATTCCTTTGAATATGTAATTTTATATAAATGATTTTTTTGTAAGGAGACTCCCCTTTTTTCACATTGCCCGTGATCTCTTTGCTTATAATTCTCAATTTATTAAATTATAGTCATCGCTCATTGCAGATGTGGTAAATTGGGCCTTTGAGAAGTTTGCAAGAACAAAGCATCATCACCTACTCTTCAAAAAACATGTTGTTAGAAAATACGTATATGTTAGAGGTATAAGAAGTTAGAAAATTTCAATGAAATGATTATGAACAATTCAACTACGAGTGCAATATTAGTTGTATCAATTCATTAATATATGATAACAATAGAAGGAGTTACATAATATGATGACATATATATGGGAAGTAAGACACTGAATTGAGTCTTTTTTTAAAAAGAACAATTGAATAAAAGTTAATGCACTCTATGAACTAATGATTGCTATTTATTTTGCATAGGTTGATGGAAATATTAAAGGTTAAATATACTACCAACTGCACATGGGTTGTAGATTGTTATTTCCATCAAATTTGAGTAATATGAACGAGGAATTTAATTCTATTAAATGAATTTTATTGTTGTTATTTTGTTAAAGGAGGAAAGGGATTATTCATATCATAACCAATCAATTATGGGGATAGTTGGAGATAGTGTCATTGTGGCATCATCTTTTTTTTTTTGGATAAGGTAAAAAAAGTTTGGTTTTGAAGGGACCAAAAAACCCTGTACATAGAAAGAAGCCAGTTTTAACCAAAAAACCATAAAAAGCTAGGGAGCAAAAGTCAAAATATCTTAAAAGGAGACCACCACATAAAGGAGCTAGACTATACCAAGTCTGCATATTAATAATTACAATTTTTTTTTATAAAAATAGATCACAAGAGGACATAAACCAAAATAACAAAGCAATAGACCTAGGAAACAAGAAACAACAAAAGGACAACAAAAGGCAAACCATTAGTTCTCATTTTCCTTGTTGTGGGTTCTAGCACTCGGCTCGCTGTCTTTCCTTCCTGCCACTTTGATGATCACCCATTTAGGTCTTTTCTCCTCCTTTTCCACAGGTTGGGTGTCCATGATCTCAAAGTCTTTTAGATTTTTCCCTCCTTATCCTCAGGCTAGGTGTCTACAACCTTTGTATCAGTATTACTATCAAACTCAATATCTGAGGTGTCTTCACTGTTAGAACTACTAAGGACCAACCTCATGTTTTGTTTGGTGTTTCCCGCTTTGGCCACTTAGTCCTGAAGTATAGAAACCCTTTGCTCCTGCATGACAAAATTTGATTGAATTCTTCCAATTCTTTTGTTCTGAACCTCTTTTTTACTGTGGCACTTCTTAAGTTCGTGAATCAAAATCTTGTTGACTGTAAGAATGATATCAACATCTGACTCAACATGCATTAACATAGCCTCCTAGTCAACAAAGTCTCTCTCCCTGATACCAGATCTCTCACTCACGTTCTGAACACCACATTTCAGATTGTAAAGAATGTCAGTTATCCCTTCATGAGTGTCTTTCCCTTTCATTTTATTCATACATTTAATAGTAGATGCCAGGGTTTCATGGTCAAGCTCAGTGTCACTAGCAATCAACGGCTGGGCAGGGATAATGGGTTTTCCCTTTTGCACCAACAGGAGAATCAAACCCTGATGTAAAGGGACATCAAATTTCTTGTTTTTACGTCATTAATGGTGGACAACATGGACCTATAAAGGAATACATTCAGACTCATAGCTTGGTTCCTTCGAAATAAATTTAGGATGGATAGGTGAAAAGAGAAAATCTTCCTAAATTTTCCTTCTAGGGTCGAATATTTCATGACAACAAGACATGTGTCAGCCCAATGTAGGGGCAATGCCATCATCATTAGAAACAATATACTCACCTAGCTAAAAAAAAGTGGCTATCTCATGTTTTTTCCTAGTTTTTTCTTTATAAATTTTGAGGCCATCCATAGCAAGCCCTGTTTTCTTAGTTATGGCTTCTTTAGAAACCCTTATTTCAACCCCACTAAAATTGAAACCCCCCTCAACCTAGGAATTACCAAAATCAATAGAGAGTGAGGGGTCATTACCTTTTAAACACCGAATATACTTGGAGAAACCACCTCTGCACAACAACTTCCAAAGCACGGTGTCATTTTGTTAGGAATTTGGGACTGCAGAATAATGTTATGATTTAATAACAAAATCAATCATGCACACAAGATCTAAACAATTCCCGAAAATCTACAACAATGGAAGTATAAACTAGAATAATCCAAATCATAACAATGTACACACACATAACACATCATGTACCGTGGTTCACCCAATGTGGGCTACTTCCACCAAAGATAGAGATCTCACATATATAATACAACAAGAGTACAAACCAACTCTTCAATACAAGAGTACAATGCATCTCTCCAAGAGTATCTCCTCTCCTCCAGATCTCTAAACAGATCTCCATGAGTGCACTACAACCGTGCCTCCAAACACCACCAATAGATCTCACATAACCAGGAACTACTACATCTCTAAACTGCTACCAAGTTCTCTATGGATCTGTAACAAGACCTCTCACATGGGTCTATCAATGTGCAACCATGACTGTGCACCAAGAAGTAAGTCTGTCTCTCCATCATTGTATAACCTGTGCAAACATGAAGACAACCTCCTCTACAATATCTAGATCTACATGGATCAACAATACAATATGATCTCATGGATCTACAATACAAGACTAGATCTACATAGATCTATAATATAAGATCTCACCAACATGTGGATCTACAAGAAGAAACTCTATGTTCTTTGCATATTATGCAAGCCATTACAATGAGACAATAACTATACAAAGGAAATACAATAGAAGATGTTACCTTCTTCTCACCATTCAAATGTACATGTTATTTCCTTCTGTTCAGCTCCTCTCCAGGAGACTTTGTCTTCATGTAACATGTTATTTCTTTATCTTATTCTTCATCCTCTCAACCAAGGATTCCACATGCAATAATAATCAATTAAATTCCATCATTAACATCTAACCCTAGCTTTCATGCTTATATAAGCATCTACAAACTTAGGGCACCTTAGCTATGCATTTACAACCTTTAGATCAACTTTATAACAAAGTTAGATCTAATTCCCATGAGTTAAATATTAACTTTCACGCATAGGTAACTGACGACGATTACCTTGACCGATGGCGGTTCATATGCTGACCGACGCCGGTTAATATGTTGACTGACGTCGGTTACTGTATAAACCAGCCACATATAATGCATGCTTATTGTGAAGAAATCTAGCTCCAAAACCTAACACATTTTTTAGGTGACGATAGGAGGTAGGCTCGGTTTTGACCCTGTCGTCACCCATTGTTTTCCAAACACACCTTCTCTCTTCAAGCTCAAACAAAATAAAGTCACCAATTGATAAAAACTTGAATAAATGCCATAACGAATGAGTTGTATCCTTTCCCAAAAAAGAGAGGATCTTTTTGGACTCCTGAGCATGTGCGCCTTGTTTGCCATCATTACACTGCCTCCAAGGATATGTCATCGTTTATCAAACTTATAATGCTTTTCCAAGGAATACGTGTCCCTGTCCACATCATCATTTCTTTCATGTCATTGCCATGATTAGCTAGCACGTCCGTAAATTTATTACATTCTCTGAAGGTATGCTAGATGTCTACCTTGTCAAATGATTCCAACATCATACAAGCTTCCTTAATGATGTTGCTAATTTTCCACCCGTACTTTCTCTGATATTTTAGAGCATTGATGAAACATAAGGAATCACCTTCTATAATTATGGATTTTATACTCAAATCTCTGCACAACATGATACCCTAAATCATGGCCATAACCTTTGCATAATTATTATTATGTTTTTTTATGTGACCAGCATAAGCTCCAAGAAATCTACCAAGGTGATCATGAACCAAACCTCCCCCAACAGAAATCTCCTTCTATTTTATGAATCCATCGAAATTGAGTTTGAAGCATCCATTAGGGGTCTCAACCATTTAACTTTGTGGATGACCTTCTTCTTCGTTGGACTGATAGGGAAGATATTCATAATTCTGAGAATACTTATTTCCCAAGCCGAGTAGACCTTAGATGGGTTGAGTTATAAAATTTGGGCATTTTCTTTGAGAGATTGACTTAATTTTTCAACGACCTTATCTAGGCTTAACACTTTGTTCCTAAAGATTTGATTATTATGTTCGATCCATAGTCCCTACAATGTATGCAAGAGAGCAAGTTTCCAAATTTCTCTAGTCAGATCATGTTGGAAATTGAAAGTCCATTGGTCTGGGAGAAAGGCCACATCCCCCAGAAAAACCATGTGTATCCTAAATATACTGAGAACCATGAAGAAAAATTGAAAGGAGAAGGAACATTCTAGGAAGAGATGCTAGATTGACTCTTCATTGCATTTGCAAAGACTGCATCTGTTAGTGATGATCATCCCTCTTTTCCTTAACCTATCCATAGTTAAAATATTTCTTTTAACAACTTCCCAGAAGAAAATATTGACTTTGGGAATAAGGTTTTTATTCCAAACCTTCCTCAAGTAGATATTAGGTTCCATATGCTCAAAATTCAACAAATAACCAGACTTGACCTCATATTCCCCTGTGTCCATGGTTCTCCAAATCAACTCATCCCGAGCTTTGTTTTGGGGTATGCGATAGTCCTTAAGGAGCTGATTAAGTTCTTGAAATGGTTGTAAATTACCTAGATAGTGGGGGGGGGGGGGGGGGGTGGTTGGAGTCGGATCCACTTCCTCCCTTCATTCTAATAACTGCAAACGAATTCCCCTATTTCCTGATTGAAGAAAATCCAAAGATCACTCCATGGTTATTCGGTCTTGAGGGATTTATCATTTATCCTTAATCCATGGGTCTTCCCAAAATTTTATCTTAGTACCATCACCAAGGTTCCATTTACTCCCTTTAACTAACAACTTTCTAGTATGAAAAAGATTGTTCCAGAAGATTGAACCTCTAAGGAGCTCCAAATCAAAGAAAAGAGCTAAAGTTCCGCCAAAGTGCCACAAATATTTCACTTTCAAGATATTAATCCAGGTTTCCTCTTCTTTGTGCAATCTCCAACCCACCTTTGCTATAAGATCTTGATTCATGAATTGAATATTATTCAATCCAAGACCCCCATGTCCTTGGGTTGAGTGACCTTATCCTAAGCAATTAAAGGGATTCTATTTTTTTCCTTTGATCCAGTCCATAAAAACCTTTTTTGTATGCCTTCATTAGCCTTCCTGACCCTAACTATTAAAGTAAAGATTGAGATAATGTAAACCGTAATACCCTGTAGGTAACTTTGAAGGATTTGAGCTTTTCCGGCATGTGACAAAAATGTGTCTTTCCAAGAGGCAAGTTTTTTATGAAACCTCTCTATTAATTATTCCATCCTCCTTCCTTTAACTTTTTCCCACAAAGAGGTATTCCTAGATATGAATCCATAAGGGTTTTAATACTACTATCTAGAATGTTAGCCAGCCTATTCTTCTCCTCCTCCCCCACATTTATGAAAAAACAAAATCTCTTTCTGAAGTTGATCATTTACCCTGTAACTGCTTCATATTGTTGAGTGACATTTTTGAAGGCATGAGCCTCCTGGACAACAACTTGCTCAAGGAGGACTATATCATCCACAAAATGCTGCAAGCATTGGTTATCAACTCCATGAGCCACTTTAATACCCTTCATGTTTCCTTCAATTTTGGCCCTTGAGCATATCCTACTTAAGGTTTCAACAAAAATTATATAAAGGAAGGGTGACAAGGGACCTCCTTGCCTCAGACCCCTTTTCGAGATGAAGAAACCATTAGGCTTCCCGTTAATAATAACATAAAATCTTAGGGCTTTGGTGCAAGGTTGGATCATTTTGATGAAGTGAGGATGATATCCCAGACAATATAAGGGAGAACAAGAAGTTCCAGGAGATCTTGTCATAGGTTTTTTGCATGTCCAACTTAACAATCATAGCCTCCCTACCTAAAATTTCAACAGAGTGGATCATCTCATGAATGGTGATTATAATGTCCAGAATTTACCTACCTGGCATAAAGGCTCCTTGATTAGGAGAAATAAAATTACTAAGGGTCTCCCTTAATATAAAATCCAAGATTTTAGAGATTAGCTTATCCATAGTGTTGCATAAACTTATGGATCTGAAGTCCCCCAGATCTTTAGCTCCTGGGTTTTTGGGTATGAGAGCAATAAAGGTATGATTGATTTGTTTGAGCAGACTTCCTAATCTGAAAAAAATCTTGGACATCTAAAACTATCTCTTTCTTAACTATATCCCAATACATTTGAAAAAAGAAGGCATGGAAGCCATCCGACCTAGGAGTTTTGTCACTTTCCATAACATCTAAAATTGCTCTTATCTCCTCCTCATAAGGAATGGCTATGAGTCCTCTATTCTCATTGTGATTGATGGCGGACTCAAAAAGATTTAGAATATATGCACTAGAGATCTCGGTTGATAGTTAACATTTGGAAAACAAGTTCCTAAAAAAAGAGATAATAGTGTTAGAGATATGCTTATCTTCCATAGCCAAATCACCATTCTCTTTCTTTATTTCTTGTATTATCCCTTTATTGGCTTTGGGTGGCTGAGATATGGAAGAGTTTGGTATTGTGGTCTCCCTCTTTAAGCCAATTAATTCTTGCCTTCTCCTTCCAATAGATCTCTTATCTGCACAAGATGTTGTGGTATTCAGGGAGTATGCCCTTTTCCTTGATTTTTTCCTCGTCACTCCATCCTCTCTGTTCCATAGTTTCTTCCAAAGCCATGAGCTCTTTAAAGATTTTAATTTTTTGAAGGAATATTTCCAAAAACTTCCTTGTTCCAGGACTTTATATTCCTTTTAACATTTTTAATTTTTGCAACCACCTTGTACATAATGTTACCTTTGACTTAATGACTCCACCATTCTTCTATTATTATTTCCAATTCTGAATGAGCGGTCCACATCTTTTCAAACCTAAAAGGTCTGCCAATAGGCTGTTCCCTTTCACTCAATTTTAGGACCAAAGGATTATGATCATATCCAATGTGAGCTAAGGAGGATAGGGTGTATTGTTGTTCCTGAATCCAATAGAGATTCACAAGAAAATGATCCAGCATGATTTGGTTCAAACACTCCCTTTCCCTCTTGTTGGTCCAAGTAAATTTTAAGCTGCTGAGGTCCAAATTCATCAAACCATTCCAACCTAGGAAATTAGCAAGATCCTCCATGCTCTCGGTAAACACATTAACACCCTATTTATTTTATGAGGGAATGAGGGGAGTATTAAAGTCACCTCCTATTATCTATTTTAGATCATTAAACATTCTTCAGAAGATAGTCACCTCCTCCTAGAGCATCCTTCTGCCGGTCGTAGTATTCAGAGCATAAATATTGGAGAGAATAAACTATTTTTTGGAGCTAACATAAGTGAAGTAAATGGCTAAATGGTGTTGGCTATTATGAAGGGGAAATCCCTCCAATATGTTCTTATTACACATGCACAACAGCCCCCCAGAAGCACCTGCAGAAGATTGGCAATGGAAACCAACTCCCTTCTAGAAAAACCATAAAAGTCTTTCATCTTATCCCGATTCATCTTCGTCTCTTATAGCATCATGACATTAGGTTTTCCTCTACTTTTAAAATCAAACAAGATCTAATGTTTACTGGGGTTTTTTAAGCCCCTAATATTCCAAGATAAGAAAATCATTTAGAATGGGTAGATTTTTGGCTTACCAACAATGATTTTTGTTGTCCTTCCATAATATCCTTCCTTGTGGCTCTCTCACTTTTAACCTTTTCAGACGGTCTCCCTGGAGAGGCCTTGTTGGCACCAACATCCACCTTAGATCTAGTTCTCGGGGTGTCATTTTCCTTTTTGAAGATAGTTTGAGGCTTTGTTTGGCCTCCTGAGGATATTGAACATCAAAGCTCACTACAATGGGACTTTCTTTAGGTGTTTTGATGGTAGGTTTACCCAATGAGACCTCAACTTGTGCCTCAACAGAAGCGTTATTGCTAGTTTTAAGAGCACGCTAAAGATCCTCTTCCACTGTTGGAATATCTTCCAAATTAATGTATAAAACATTAAACATATTGCTTACAAGTAGATTTTTCTCAAGTCTTTGAACAAAAAAACTCGCCTCCATGGTGTCCTGAATTATGGATCCAATAATACGACCCTCTTGACAATATTCGATAACCAATATGTCCTCAAAATTTTCTGGGTCTTGTTCAGTTACCAATCCAATGACCTTATCCTGACCTTCTTCTTCAACTGCTTCTTCTAAAATCGGTTCTGGTCCTTTTGGAACCTGATCCTTAATCTCCAAAGGTTTGGTTACCTGTTTCTAAAAGGGATTGATCTTCGAAGGACCACTACCATTTGGCTGCATGACTCCTTTTCCTTTCACATCTTCCTTATTGATTCCTTTGTTCTTCTTAATCTAAGCTTTCTGGGCTACATCCTCTTTGGCCTTTGGGTAAGATTTGATGTTGTGTCCTACCTTGAAGCACGCAAAGCACATAAACTGTGCCAAATCATAGTCGATTTTTTGGGTATGAACTCCCCAAGGGGCCTTAAGCTCAATGCTTCTAGGTAGAGGAATTTCTGGAGCCACATTAACACAAAATCATGCAAATAGAAGTCTAGTCTTGACACAGGTGACAGGATCAATAATGACCATGACACCTATGGCTTTGGCAATCCCCTATAAGATGTCCAGATCCTAGTATTCTAAGGGTAAACTTGACAGCCTGAACCAAAAGGGATAATTCTTTAATAATTATTTCTAAGGGGTGGAACCCAGGCTACCATTTTTGTACCAACACCACAACTCTACCCATAAACCATGGGCCTCCAACAAGAATCCTTAAAAAATCCTCTTCCAGGGACAGAGAAATCACGAAGAAAGCATTGACATATGCCGCAATTTCCATCAAGCCCTTGGGCATCCATTTCCGATTAGCCCATTTCCCTAAACTCCTCAATATTCGGTCTGCTACCTAGGATCTTGGCCAAAATGGTATTACTCATTGAAGATTTAACTCGGTTGGCCACTTGATCCGGTATTTAAAAAAAAACACCATTTTCATTACATCCAGGGTAGAGGCTGATAAAATCTACTTGTTTGGGTACATTGTCGGCCAATTGCCTCGCCCACGTGACTGGGGGCCCCTTATCCGGCTCCACCTTGTCCCTTTCCGTTGTAAATTGTGCATCCTTCATGTCATTCAAATAGATTCTCCCCGTAATCCCCTGTAACTAGCTCACTTACCTTTTCCCGCTTGTTCTCAAATTTGAAATTGCCTGCTCCGCTTGCTCCTATCGCTCGTTTATTGACTATGATTATGATTTATGGTATATTATTTAATATGAGATTAGTTTTTTGAATGAATGATGATTTTAGAATCCTAAAAGTATTTGAGAGATGTATTCAAGAGGCATGGCTAGCTTGAGGCAGCAAGGCATGTATTTAGAAGCATTTGGCTCATATTTGTTCTTTAGATTATGAAGCCGTGAAGGAGAGAAGAAGAGAAGAAGGGCCGACCAAGCAAGCCTACTCATTTGATGGTTTATTTCAAATTTTTATGTTAAATAGTAATTACTTATTCTGATTTCTCAGGAGTTATTTTATATAGACATACATATCAATGATGATATCATACATTTTTTATTGATTGAAGATACTAATTTAAAGTTTAGAGTTGGCTATAATGATTCCTTTTATTTATTTTAATTGTTTATAATTTGGGATATATATTGTTTCATTTATATTTTATATATGGGCAATTTGATTCGTAAAGTGAAACAAGAGCCGCAAAGCAGCCAGTTCCTGCCTTTAAATTGTAGTTGTAGATTGTAATAATCGAAGATGTAAAGATGAGCGGATTGTAATAGGCAAGAATGTGGTTTGTCTAAAACACCGAGGAAAATTTTGTATAGTCCAAACATAACTATGCATATGCCTACATATCCCTTAAACATAACTATCTCTGAAAATAACATGTTGCTTTATGTGCTCCTATTAGGAAACATGAAGAGAAGCACATACAATGTACAATAAGCAGCTTTGTTCGAAAATGACACCAAAAGGTACTCGGATGCCTTCTTTCATGTTGTGTCAAGTTCAATAGATAGATATACATTTCCAACTAGTTAGGTACAAAACTTAAGCCATATTCACATTATGTAGTAGTGTCATTCCCTGTTCACTGTAATGTTTTAGGTCTATATTACTGGATTGGATTTAAGTAAATGCCTTGTCCAACGTACTGAAAATATCGAAGCAAGTACAAATATAGTTTTCACAGAAAATTCTACAGAAAATTCATTTTACTGGAACTGATGGAAAAATAGTGTTATCAGACCATTTGGTGTATGTGGGAGTTGAGGTACGAAACAAATGAATGGTGTCAAGTGTAAACAACATTACCAAATCTAGTTTATGGAGTGGCAGTAAATAGCATTGGGTGGACATTAGCTGCTGGTTAGGAGAGAATGGTAATATACGATGTTAATATTTAGATAATTTTTTAGAAATGATGTGAAAGGGATGCCTTGGTCATGTGTGAACAGGGAAATGTTGAATAAGATTTAAAATTAGAGGTATTTTGCATTGTCCAATCAAACTTATTTTTTTAAATTATGCTGGTAGTTTGACTAGTATCAAAACATAATATTTAAAAAAAGAAGATGTGCTGAAATAAAATATGATATTTAAAAATTCGGAGACATACTATCCACAGTGACAATAGTTGACAATATTATCTATTTCTATTCATCTCGTGATTTATCATTCCGTTAATAAATATTATCTGTTGTCTCTAATTTTTACATTAAATTCTTATAGAGATACAATTTATGTTCAATGATATTGATATATGCCTCACAGAAATTTTGATATTTACTATGGGAATGATAAATCTATACATATATTATGCAAAAGTACAATAATAAATTTGTTTAATAGAGATAAGTATAGGTATGTTTCACTTTTATAAATTTTATAAATATATAATAAATTTACATAATGTGTGTTATTTTTTTAATAAGAAAATATATAATATGATAGGTTAACTAATATAAATAAATTTATAAATGGTAATAGTTAATTAAACTTTCACTTTATTTAGATTCACCTTCTCTATATAATGTTGTCATATTGTAATTGGTGATAGTTGGCATTGTCAAAGTATTCAATCAAATCAGTTTTACTGTAAGTTATCTACAATCAAATAGATGAATTGATAGATTGACACGGGTTAATAAATGCTAGGCCACTTGGCCATTTATAATATTTTGGCTTTAAAAAAAAGAAAAATGTGTACTTCAATAAGAAGAAAAAATTGTCAAATCACCCTTTCCAACCAATCAAAATTTCAATAAATTTATTTATGTGAAATTGTATTTATGTAAATATGTCAATTCAAAAATTATACATTAGAAAACTTGAGATGGGTAGAAAAATTCTTGTTTATGATTGGTTCACAGTAACATTATTGATTAGATGACATGAAATGTCTATTATCCTTCCCTTGGTAGGAACTAATAATTAAATGTAATTCATGTTTTAAGTGAAGGAAATAATAGGGAACCTATAGATCAAAATATCACTACCCCTTCATGGATTGGGTTAATACATTTTCCAATGAAAATTCTCAACTAAAATTTGTAACAAGCATTTAAATAAATCATAAATTCTTGAAATTCTGAAATATATATTAAGGAAGGTGATGTTGCCATTAATAATGATGTTAATGTAATTAAATTTCTGTTACAAAGAGGCCAATTTGATTTGAACTGCATTTGTTTTTCTGAATTCAGGCATTAAACCAGCTTTGCCAATTAACCTGCACAACGACTACACAACATTCTTGCAATGGATTTGGGTTCTAAGACGGATGAAAGGCTTCAGCGGAACACAACATTCATTTAAGTACGATATGGTGGAAAGATAGTAGGGTTTATGGCACTTATGAATTTGAAAAAAAGACACAGTTTTGTCTTGAACCCAGTTTTTCTGAATTACAACCATTCTTTAGCGGTCCGAAAAACACGTATTACTAACGCCATTACGACTACCACTTAATCCTCAGCAGAAAAACCAATCGGTAAAAACTAATCATGAAGAAGCAACCACATTACAACTATTGCAGGAATGTATCAAGACGAGATCTTTGGAAAAAGGCAAGCTTGTCCATACCCATATTATTAAAACTGGATATCAAGCAGATGTTTTTGTTGCATCTAAACTTGTGATTATGTATTCAAAATGCAGGAGCTTGGAGGATGCCTACTATCTATTTGACAAAATGCCCGAACGAACGCTGGTTGCATGGAACGCAATACTTGGAGGGTATGTGCAAAATGGCAGACTGGAGGATGCATGTAACGTGTTTGACAAAATGTCCGAACGAAATGTTGTCTCCTGGACTACTATGGTTGCTGGACTCGTGCAGGGGAAAAGGCTCTCTGATGCGCGGATATTGTTTGATAAAATGCCTGAGAGAAATGTGGTGTCATGGACAGCTATGATTGTTGGGTATTCTCAAAATGGGGAAGCAGAAAAGGCTTTGGAATTGTTCTACCGAATGCAACTATCAGGAACGAGGCCAAATCAGTTTACGTTCAACAGTGTTCTGAGTACTTGTGCAAGTCTGGGGGATGTAGAGCTTAGCAATGTTGTGTATGGGCAGCTTATTAAAATCGGATTGGAGTCGGAGCTTTCTGTTGGCAATGCCCTTGTTAATTTAAATGTTAAGCTTGGTGATATAGACAGGGCAAGGCAAGTGTTTGACAAAATGCCTGAACGGGATGTGTATTCCTGGACTGCAATGCTTACTGGATATGCGCAGATTGGCAGGACAGGAGATGCACGCCAATTGTTTGATACAATGCCAGAGAGATGTATGGTTTCATGGAGTGCAATGATTGCAGGCTATTCTCAGAATGATAACTGGGAGGATGCTCTAATCTTGTTTGTCCAAATGCTGCAGGCAGGGGTGAAGCCTAACCAGTCAACATTGGCTAGTGTTTTGAGTGCGTGCGGTGGTCTTGTAGCTCTAGAAAACGGCATTCAAGTCCATGCTCATATTATCAAGAAGGGATTTGAATCAGATATCTTTTGCCAGCAGTGCCCTTGTTGACATGTATTCTAAATGTGGGAACATAGAATGTGCAAAAAGGGCATTTGCTACATTTCCAGAACGAAATATGGTCTCGTGGAATTCAATGATTTCTGGATGTGCTCAGAACAGGAGAGTAGAAGAAGCATTTGAGTTATTTACCAAAATGCCTGAGCGAAATTTGGTCTCCTGGAATTCGATGATTGCAGCATATTGCCAAAACGAGCAGGCTCAGAAAGCACTGGAACTTTTTTCTCAAATGCAAATGGGAGGCTGGATGCCAGATCAGTGCACCTTTACCAGTGTTCTCAGTGCATGTGCAAGCACGGCAGCTATGGAACAGGGCATGCAAACCCATGCCAAAATTATTGGATGCGGATTAGTGGCTGATGTTCTTATGGGTAGTGCTCTGGTTGACATGTACGCCAAATGTGGGAGCATTGAACATGCTCGTTATGCTTTTGATAAAATGCATACAAGAAATGTTGTCTCGTGGACTGTTATTATTTTAGGATATGCACAGCATGGGACATGGCAAAATTGCGCTGCAACTCTTTGATGAAATGGAACGGACAGGCATGAAGCCAAACCATGTTACCTTTGTCGGTGTTCTTACAGGCTGCAGTCATGCTGGTCTAGTGGATAAAGGCTGGAACTATTTTACTTCAATGAGTCGTGATTACCAACTTACACCAAGGGGAGGAACATTATGCATGTATGGTTGACCTCCTTTGTCGTGCTGGGCATCTAGACCAAGCAGAGAAATTTATCAAGGAAATGCCATTTGAACCAGATACTTTCGTGTGGCTTGCTTTGCTTAGTGCATGCAGGAAATATGTAAAAATGGATCTAGGTCAATGCACAGCTGATCGCCTTTTTGAGTTAGAGCCAGAAAATCCTTCAACCTATATAATGCTGTCAAGCATGTATGCTGCAGCTGGCAGGTGGGGGTGATGTAGCAAAGGTGAGACAAATGATGAATGCCAGGGCAATAAAAAGGAGGTCCAGGTTGTAGCTGGATCGAGGTTCAGGGCAGGGTACATGCGTTTCTTGTTGGAGATAAATTACACCCACAAACAAACAAGATCTATGAAATGCTAGAGACACTATCTGGACAGATGAAGGAAGCAGGGTATCTACCTGAAACAGATCGTGTACCGCATGATGTGGAGGAGGAGCTGAAGGAGAGCATTGTTTTCCACCACAGCGAGAAGCTGGCCATTGCATTTGGGCTTCTTAACATACCACTAGGTAAACCTGTACGGATAATCAAGAACCTCCGTGTATGTAGTGACTGCCACACTGCAATCAAATTCATTTGCAAGATTGCTCAGCGACAGATAGTTGTCAGAGATGCTAGCCGTTTCCATCATTTCCAAGATGGTCTTTGTTCTTGTGCAGACTATTGGTGTTGCAAAATTGCTTTAACAAAATCAACACAGACTTCAGAACTCCACCTTGGAAGCAAGGTGATTCATCTGTTTCCACTATAGAATCTGAAGATGTTTCAGTCAAGTTAGTTTTTTTTAGTTCAGATACTGAAATCAATTAGTTGAAGCTTGTTTGATAAGAGAATTTTGTCGTAGATCAGAATATGATCAGGCTTGGCAGTCACATAGTATATCATGATGGCTATATCAAAGCTCCACCAATTATGAGCATCTAGACAAGGCCTCTTAAAGTTCGTGTATGGCTCTTTTGTCACACATTTGAAAACATTCTTGGTGCATTCATTCTAGTTAGAATGTTTTTGATAATCAATTGAACCAAATATTTAGACACCATGCTTCTTGTTGCATCCTCAACAAATTCGTGGACCAAAATGAACTCATTGTCAACCATCTGACACGCTTAATGTCAAGTTTATATTTGATCTTTTGGATTTTCTAACTATTGTCTTAGAAGTTTCATGATTATGATCTTCCTAATCATCTGGCAACAATGCATATGAATGCAAACTGCAGGATCTGAACTTTAATTCACTTTTGATGGGAAATGCATAGAAATTTGGATCAAGAATACAAGATCTGGACTTCAATTCCCTTCTGATCGAAGTGCATATTGATTTAGACCTGGTAAGTTTTTCTCTTAGTAAGACCAATTTTCTCTAAATGATGTAAATTTATAATGCATTGGAAGTCATGCAACTTAATTTACTCCAAGAGAGGCCTCTTGGTCTCATTAAATCATTTTAACTGGTATAACCGAAGTAGCCGATACGGCTAAATAAAGCTGTGGGAGCGGGAGCGGCGGCGGGAGTGGCGGCAGGGCTGCGGAAACGGCCGGGTACGGGTTTCGTTGCTTTCTTGCTCGCTGCTCTTGTGGAATGGCCCGTCGGGGCTCTGGTTTGGTGCTTTCGCCACCCCAAGGGAAGGAGAATTATGGGCCACCCTGTCACTCATGTTTATCCACGTGTCGCCAACGCCATCCCCTTCTAGTTCCACCTTCTATAACCATATTTTAGTTCCCGTTACCTAAAATACTTAACGTTGATTCAATGCAATAAAATGATTTTCTAGTAGTTGAACAATTCCCAGCGTGATCAAGTCCGGAGATAACTTACTGTTTTTTATTGTGTGCTGTGAGTAATATCAATATTTTTATCTTTATTTGTTGAGAAAGCAAAACGAATTTTAAAAATAGCATGAGCATGGAATGGATAACCAATTCTCTGTTTTTGACGAACACAATTTGTTTAAGAAATACTTGTCCTATATAAATCTACCACGTTTTGTATATAAATTTCGTTATATACAATTTTAATTAATTTTATTTTTTTTTGTAGCAGTTTTAAGGTTTTATGTTTTGTAATTAGTTTCCTCAATACCCATTTAGATATTATAGGATTCCTATTTAGAAGGCTGAAATTTATATATTTTTAAATTTTTATATAGTTTTTGTACTGCTGTATCCTACGCCATATCCGGGGTCAAAAAAACATTTGCCGTTTCCGCATATCGGATACCCCACTCCCGCTCCTGTATCCAAAACGTTTCGGCAACTTAGGGTATAACCCTATGAGGCACATCTGAGCAATGGTCCCACTAGATACATATTGTTTAATAGGGATGGATATAAGGAGAAAAAGACAATAGTTATCTTTTCATTTCTGTTGGCTCTTGTTGACATGTTTGCCAAATGTGGTAGCACTGAATCTGCTTTTTACACTTTTTGATGAAATGCATACAAGAAATGTTGTCTCATGGACTATATCCTTTTAGGATGTGCACAGCATGGACATGGCAAAATTGCACTACAACTCTTTAATGAAATGTAACAGGCAGGCTTAAAGGCAAACCATGTTACCCTTGTTGGTGTTCTGACTGGCTACAATCGTGCTGGCCTAGCAGATGAAGGCTGAGACTATTTTACTTCCATGAGTTGTGCTTACCATCTTACACCAAGGGCAGACCATTATGCATGTATGGTTGACCTCCTTTGTCATGCTGGGCATTTAGACCAAATAGAGAAATTTATCAATGAAATGCCATTTCAACCAGATATTATTGTGGGGTTTCCATTGCTTAGTGTATGCAGGCAATATGTAAAAATAGATCTAGTAGAATGTATGGCTGAACAACTTTTTGAGTTGGAACCAGAAAATCCTTCAACCTATTTGATACTGCCAAACATGTCTGCTGCAGCTGGCAGGTTGGATGGTATAGCAAAGATGAGACAAATGATGATTGTCAGGGCAATAAAAAAGGGTCTGGGATGTAGCTAGATTGATATCAAGGCAGGGTACATGCAGTTCCTGTTGAAGATAATTACACCCACAAATAGATAAGATCTATGAAATGTTGTCTGGACAGATGAAGGAAGCAGGGTATGTACCTGAAACAAATCGTGCACTGCATGATGTGGAAGAGGAGCTGAAGGAATGCATTGTTCCCCACCACAGTGAGTGCTACACCTTTAACCCTAGTTCATATATCGGGATATGGATAGCCAACCCGTGGTTAACATAATCTCTTATCATGTCATATCATAGTTATTTATGCTTTCATATGCTTAGTGGGTCGGCCTTAGGGCTTTGGATAGTATAGTAGGGTATATATAGGAGTTATAGAGTAGGATATGATCATCATATTGAGCACTTAAGTATTCAGATTCCTGTATGGTTTGGAGGTTGCCCCCTCGAAGTGGCTAAGTCATTCTACTTGCATATTGTGATCATTTCTCTATATTTTGGTGTTCTATTGCTGTTGATATTCAGATCTAAGTGATTTCATTACAAGTGGTATCAGAGCTTGATCTCGGTCAGCCTGTGTCAAAACCCTAATTACGAAGATTCAGTTATATCTGAAAAATGATAGCGATTTTCTTTTGCAATTTTTCCTTGGAGTTGTGAAATCAGTCAAGTAAGATCCTCGCCAAATTTCAAGATTTTTTGATTAATTTTGCAAAAGTTACATCAATTTAATGGTTTTTCATAAATTTGCTACCTAGGCTGCAATTTTGAGATCCTCTCGAAATTTCAAGATTTTTTGATTTATTTTGCAAAAATTACATCAATTTTAGGGTTTTTCATAAATTCGCTACCTAGGCTGCAATTTTGGGAAATTTTCCAACTTAAATTAGCTAGGGTTTGTTCTCTAAGTTTCCCTCGATTCAACCAATAAAATTACGAAACACCAAACCCAAAATTTCTGCCTTAATCCTTGTATCTCGAGACCCAAACCCTACATCATGACCGAAAGATCAACTTGAGGCCAAGGGAAGGGTCAAACAACTCTAGGAATGACTCCAAATAAGGAAGACATGGATTTGGAATCTTCATGTTTTGGAGTATCAGAGGTAGTCAATCAACTTCAGGAAAGAGTTAATAATATGGTGAGTAAGATTGATCTCAACAACGAGATTCTTCTATTGGAGGGTAGCCTTAAGGGTGAAAGGAAGATGAAGTTTGAATCAATGAGGAAAGAGATAATGCTTGCTCATTCAAGCATGAATACTAGTAGGAATTCCCATTCCAGTCATATGGGTTCCTCTAGCAATGCACACACATCCAATTCACACCAACCAAGGAGGATTATTTACATAAATTGGTGGATCTTCTAACCAATGGCATACCATTATTCCAAAAGTGGAGATGTGCAAGTTCAATGGGAATGATCCGTTCACCTAGCTCGACCAAATGGAGAATTTCTTTGTTTCCATCAAATCCCAAATGGATAGATGGTGGTAATGGCATCCTTGTACTTGGAACCAAAACAATTCATTTGGTATAGATGGATGTGTGAACAAATGAAAAAGAAAGGTCTCTTTGTTACCTGGTCTATGCTCACTGATGAGCTCCAAACACACTATAGTAATAGTGGTACAGAGAACTATTTTAGCTAGATAGCCAAGCTACGACAGACAAGTTTAGTCAAGAATTATATCTAGCAGTTCCAAAATATATCCTTATGAGTGAATTACATCTTAGAGGATCATCTAATGATCTCTTCTTGGGTGGACTCAAGGATAACATCCAACATGATGTTTACCTTCTTAATCTAGGGTCGATATCAAAATCCACGATCATTGCTCGACGTGTGGAGGAAAGAGATATGGTAAAGCGAAGGAGCTTCTCTAATCAAAAGGAGCACACAAATCTATCACCATCTTTTCCCCAACCGACGTGATTGACTCAATAGTTATGTTACAACTATGACAAGTGGTGCAAAAGACATAAATGCCCTAAGAAGAAGTTATTCTACATTGAGGGTCCTAATGAGGAACAAGACGAGGAAGTAGTTGATGTAGAGGAAAAGGTTCCTGAGATCAAGCTTGAAGAATCTCAGCCATCTCTTGCCATGCCATTTCAAGAATCAACACCCCACAAACACTCAAGGTTGTTGGGTTTGTGAAGAAGCAAAGGGCGACAATATTGATTGACTCAGGAAGTACTCATAACTTCATCAATCATAAGTTGGCCATACGCTTAAATTGTTTTGTTTATCTAACACTAGAATTTCAGGTCATGGTTGTAGATGGAGGTAAAGTTAGCTGTTTAGGAAAATGCCATAAGATTAAGCTATCTATGGGAGATTACCTACTAGAGGGCCCCATGTATGCTATTTCAATGTGAGGAGCAGACATTGTGTTGGGGGTCGAATGGCTTACTACTTTGGGAACGATGGAGATGAACTTCTAGGATTTGCTCATGCGGTTCCATTCAAAGTGCCATAAAGATGCTGGAAGTAGGTATTATTTGCCGTAGTCAAAGTGCTTACTCTTCTCCAGTGGTGATGGTCAGAAAGAAGGATGAAGGTTGGCTCATGTGTCTAGACTATAGGGAGCTCAACAAATATACAATGAAAGATAAGTATCCTATGTTAGTGTAGGTTATTATTTATCCTTTTATTTATTTATTAGGATAATTCTTACACTTCTTGGGTTATTTTGCTTAGGTGTACTAGTTGTGTGGAGTTAGTTTACTAGTAGTGTTGAGTTAGCTTCTCAGTTATGTGGAGTTAACTTACTAGTCTTATGGAGTTAACTTACTAGTCTTATGGAGTTAACTACCGGTATCAGTTAGTGGGATTTTCTTCACCACTGATTTAGGTAGTAGTTGCACTTCCCTCCTATATGTACATCTTTCTTATTAAATAATTCAAGTCATTGTATTGTAATGTATTGAGCATTATGGATTATGATGGATTTCCATATATGGTATTTTAGCTCTTCTGTTTTGCAAATCTAATGTGGTGTGCTATTATCATCTGAGGTCGCGACTTGAAACAATCTTCTTATTGTTCCTTTCATGGTATCAGAGTGATAGATGATGTTGACATCCATCTGTAAGTTTTTCTTTGCAAGCAAGGGTTTATTATTTTCATGTATTTGGAACTTGTTAGCAATTTTCTGCAGCATGCATTTTTATGCAAAACAGAGTGCGGAATTAGATTTGGAAGGTGCCAAAACCCTAGGATCGACTGTAAATTCAACAATGTTTTGAGACAGTCAAATCTGGATGCAGATATGTACCTTCTGGGTGCATTCTTTTATTCATTGGATATAAGCGTGTACCTTTCAGACGCATTCTTTTACCCCCTGAATATTTCGGTTTTAGATGTAGTTTTTTATCCACTAGACGCAGATCTGTACCCTCTGGGTGCATTTTTTTATCCATTGGATATAAGCGTGTACCTTTCAGATGCCTTCTTTTACCCTATGGATATTTCAGTTTTGGATGCAATCTTTTATCCAGTGGACGCAGATCTGTACCCTCTGGGTGCATTATTTTATTCAGTAGATATAAGCATGTACCTTCCGGATGCAGTCTTTTATCCACTGGACACAGATATGTACCCTCTGGGTGCATTTTTTTATCCATTGGATATTGACGTGTACCCTCCGAATGCAATGATTTACCCTTGGGACATTTTAGGTTTTGGGCATAGACTTTTATCCTTTGGTCGCAAGTTTGTATCGTGTGGATGCACTCTTTTATCCTTTGGACATTTGGGTGTCATGTGTATTTTTTAAAAAAAGATCAGCATTAAAATATTATTTTAATAGCAAAACCTTCTAGAGCTCATAACTTTTGATCTGTAGCTCGGATTAAGGTGATTTTTTTTTGAAATTGTGTATTTTTTTCGAGATCTACGCATTAATAAAATTTTTATACACATATTTCAAATGTAAAAGGTACTTTTTCTCATAGTAATGTTTACACGCACTTAATTATAAAGTGCCAAATTTGGGAGGGTGTTGTAATCACTTGTTGACGCAATTTCGGTTGAGCCCGACGTCCTCAACTTTTAGGTGTTGCATTCTTGTATCTATGAGTGTATACATTTATATCTCTCTTGTTTGTTGAGATATTTTGGATCTGTATTTTTCGACACTTTTTTTGGCATGTTGAAAGTCTCTCTTGTGGGGGAGCTATTCTGGTGAAGCCCAGTGTTAGTTTGTTAGTGTTCGAGTAGTTGATTTTTGCAACTCATACAGATTTGTGGTGTCACTCTACCCATTCAGCAGTATGGGAGGGTATGGTGTTGATACTGATTCTTTGGGTTTTGTGTCCTTTCCTTATTATGTGTTGATACTGCTTCTTCGGGTTTCATGTCCTTGCTTTGTTACCCTTGGCTTTTCTTGGATCGTGACACTCCTATTTATTTGGATCTCGTATCCTTGCCTTGTTGCCTTGTTGCCTTGTTGGTTGTTCTTGGATCGTGGCACACATATTTGTAGCAGTTGATCAAATTATGTTTGGTATTTTTTTCGCACTTTTCGACATAATTCCATTGACAGTCTCTTTGCATGGAGCTATTCTGGTGAAGCCCAGTGTCAATTGTTTTTGAGTTCTATGATCGAGTAGTGGATTCATACCATAGTGCGCACCACACTTCTTTAGCATTGTACGAGTTTTTGGAGCCAAGCTTCTTAAGATATCTTGCAGCAGGATTTTGCTCTCTCTACGTTGTTATTACTGGTTTTGGGTACCTTGCGGTGTCTAATTTTCTCAGTTATTGTACGTGGGTACCTCATTAGGCCTTGTTGTCGGGACCCCACCTTCTTTTCCACCCACCCAATCTATGCTTACGGGAGGGTGTTAGTGTAGGTTATTATTTATCCTTTTATTTATTTATTAGGATAATTCGTACACTTGTGTTAGCCCTACACTTCTTGGGTTATCTTGCTTATGTGTACTAGTTGTGTGGAGTTAGCTTACTAGTTGTGTTGAGTTAGCTTCTCAGTTATGTGGAGTTAGCTTACTAGTCTTATGAAGTTAACTTAACTATCAATATCAATTAGTGGGAGTTCTCACCACTGATTTAGGTATAGTTGCACTTCCCTCCTCTTATATGTACATCTTTTTTATCTCCAATAGATTCAAGTCATTGTATTGTAGATGGTATAAGAGCATTATGCAATTATGATGGATTCGCCATAGTTAAAGTGCTTACTCTTCTCTAGTGGTGATGGTCAAAAAGAATGATGAAGGTTGCGCATGTGTCCTGACTATAGGGAGCTCAACAAATACACAGTGAAAGATAAGTATCCTATTCCTGTCATTGAAGATTTGTTAGATGAATTACATGGTGCTGTTTATTTTACAAAATTAGATCTTCAATCAGGATACCATCAAATAAGAATTTGTGATGAAGATATTCATAAAGCAACATTTAGGACACATGAGGGCCACTATGAATTTCTTGTAATGCCATTTGGCCTTACAAATGCACCATCTACTTTCCAGAGTTTGATGAATTCAATCTTCCGACCATTTTTGCGGAAGTTTGTCTTGGTATTCTTTGATGATATATTAATCTACAACAAGACTTGGGAGGAACATTTACAACATGTCAATAAAGTATTGGACACTCTTGAACAACACCACCTTTATGCCAAGCCCTCCAAATGTGCTTTTGGGGTAAGAGAGGTAGAATACTTGGGTCATATCGTGGCTTATGAAGGTGTAAAAGTGAATCCTAGTAAAATCGAAGCTATGGTGGATTGGTCGGTTTCTAAAACCCTCAAAAACCTCAGGTGAATCTTAGGGCTTACGGGTTATTATCGCAGGTTTGTGAAGAATTATGGTAGAATTGCAGCACCACTCACATAATTATTGAAGGAAGACTTTTTTCATCGGAATGATGTAGCAACCCAGGCATTTAAATTTTTGAAGAAGGCCATGTGTACCACTTCAGTTCTGGCTACCCCAATATTCTCTAAAACCTTCATTGTTGAATGTGATGCTTTAGGGTGTGGCATAGGTACGGTACTTATGCAAGAGGGCCTCCCCATTGCATTTGAGAGTAGTCAATGTTAGGAAACTAATGTTTACATTATAGGTTTGGGTGGTTAGTCGTGTAATATTAACTAGTAAATTACTGTGTGGTAAATATTTAATAGGTTAGTTGTTACAAACAATACATACTTTTATAGTGTTAGTTGTTACACCCGTAAAGCATTTAAACGGGTAAGTTGTTTACATGACTTCCTATTTTATAGGAAGCGAATAGGAAGCGAGTTTTCCTATGACTATGGCTATATCCAATAGCCCTTGTATTGTGCGAAATTATATACAATGTGAATATATTATTTTTATATTGTGGTCATTCCGCTCTCTGTTGCTTAGACTTTGACCAAATTCAAGATTTGGTATCAGAGCTTTAGGAAATTGTATGGATTTTTAGTGTTGATTATGGGGCAGTTCAAATGCTTTAGTGCCCCGATCTATGTAATCTGATCGATTTAGATTTAGTAGATATATTATATAGATTATTATTGCTAAAAGTTTTTAGTGGAAGCTTCAAGGCAACCGTGCATTCGAGAAGTATACACAGCTCCGTCAATCTTCTCTTCATCTGGATATCCATGTATGGCGCCTTGAGAATTCTGCAGAGATTTTGGTGCACTCTATGATCGTTCTGAGTAGTTTTATGCTCCTATGTTCCTAATCCCTCTGTCTACAGGCGTCTCAATTACCATTGACTTGGCTGAGTTTGAATTCTTCACAATAAATTGCAGTCTCGAACCGTCAAAGTTGCAATTCTATCTCCAAATTCTCTTATCATTGCTTGATTTCTTGCCTACATGAAGATCTAAAGGAGGCATCCAAACCAAGGAGAATTTGCAAAGAAGTATTTAGGTCGTCAATTCCTACGACAGACTCAAACAACTCGCGACAAAATTTCAGGAAGCACCGAGTGGAGAATGGTGTATTTTTCCTGTGATCTAGAAAAGGAGCTCAAGTACAAACAACCTATTTTATTGTGCGTATCCTGACCTTGCGGGCTGAATTGGTTCAATGAATGCATACGTCCAACTGCCAGCTTCCCCTCGAACCCAAACGAATATACAAAGCACGTACCCTTCCGTTTGGCTCCATTGAATTTCTTTTTAAAGCTGGAACATTCTAGGTATTTAGGTTTGGTTAATGTTATTTAATCCTACTCGTTTAGAGTTTGTTTAGTTTGTGGTTAAACAAATTGTTTTGTTATTATATGTTAATTGTGAGTCAAGCTTTCTTCACGTTAAGACTATCCATTGTTAATGTCACTTTTGTAATTACTTTAATGCACATGTCTTAGTTTCCTTTATGTGTTGTATTGGTATAGTCCATAAGTCTAGTGCTATTTAAAAAGCAATAAAAATGATTACTTATTTAAATGTTTTGTTTATCTGCTTGTTGAGAATAAGTAGCATTATAGTTAGTCAAATTGTATTATTAGAGTTAGTGTATTATAGTCAAAACTGTACATTTGTTTAAGTCCATGTTTGTAATCATCAACATATTAGTGACAAATATAATCGTCTGTGTCAAAAGAGTCATTTGTGTTGTTAAAATTGTATCATCGACATCAAGAGTCTTGTCAAAAGTTCATTGTGAGTTAAAGTCAAAAGTCCGAAGAATAATAAAAAAAATTAAAAAAAAAATTGCCTTACGGATGCATTTTCGGTGGAATCTGACGTCCGATTGAGGTATTTAAAATAGAGCTCCATGATCAAATCCAACTGAGCTAGCAGAATGAATGGAGGACGGAAGCATCAGAGGCTGGAGATCAGATAGCGACCTCTCGTCAGTCATCAACGACGGGGCCGCATGAAGTTGTGGTGGCATTTTGTGGTGTGAATTTTCTTTCAATTGTGTGCATTAGTTTCATAGTACTTGTTTTGCAGTCCATTCATGGTACCAATTTCTAGTGTGCAGTGTTCAGTTGCGTGGTGTTGATTTTAGCTTTTCATGATTTTTAGTGTGGTGTGCAAAATAAGAACAGATGTGGTATGCTCATGTTCATTTGTGTATGTGAGTATTCTTATTCCCCAATGTAATAACATAGTGAAGAGCAAATAGCACAATGAAATGCAGCATCACAAGTCTTGATGAGGTTGAACAGTCAGATGTGTTCCTGTTCATACCTAGGTTTGTGGTTAGCCTCTAGAAAACCATTAAACGCTGCTCAGATGTGTTAGTGCTTGAGTTCCCACACTGCTAGGTCAGATGTGTTCCCTAGAGTGACTGGTTGACAAGTAGATGATTCTGGAGCGTGTTCCCATCCTCGTCGGTCAGATGTGTTTCCGACAACGCATGGTTGATAAGAAGTTGATGTGTTCCTTCTTCTGCCTTTAGTTCGAGTGTTGTACCAAGATCATGAGCAAGCACGAGCGGCAGGCTGCAGAGGAAGTGTGAAAGTTCTTTTGCTACCATGTAAACATTAAAGGGGGGAATGCTAGGAAATTAATGTTTACATTATAGGTTTGGGTGGTTAGTCATGTAATATTAAATAGTAAATTACTGTGGTAAATATTTAATAGGTTAGTTGTTACAAACAATATATACTTTTATAGTTTAGTTACACTTGTAAATCATTTAAATGGGTAACTTGTTTACATGACTTCCTTTTTTGTAGGAAGCAGTTTTCGTATGAGCTATGGCTATATAATAGCCCTTGTACTGTGCTAAATTATATACAATGTGAATATATTATTTTTATATTGTGGTCATTCCGCTCCCTGTTGCTTAGACTCTGACCAAATTCAAGAGTCAACTCAAAGGTAAGAACCTCTTAAAACCAACTTATGAGAAAGAAATGATGGCTATTCTTCATGTAGTCAAACAGTGGAGACCGTATCTCACGGGTCGTCACTTCAAGATAAAGATAGATCATGACAGCTTGAAATACTTCTAAGAGCAAAGACTTTCATACGAAGAACAACAAAAATGGGTCACTAAGATGTTGGGATATGATTTTGACCATAATTTACATAAAAGGAAAAGAAAATGTGGTAGCCGATGCACCATCCAGGAGAGATGAGTCTACAGAGGCATTATTAAATGCCATGTCCATACTATAGACAGTCACCTTGGGTAGATCAGGCAAGATCTGAATGGAAAAATGATAGAGAGACCTGGAAACTCTCATTAAAAATCTCCAACAGGATCCATGCACTTAAAAAAAAAATGTACGGAAGGAGGATGCATTGTGGTATAAGGACCAGTTGTATTTATGCAAAAACTCTACCCTTAAATGTTAAATTCTCTTAGAGCTTCATACTTTTCCAGTAGGTGGCCATTCTGGATTCCTAAAAACTTATCACAGAGTTAGGAAACCCTATTTTTTCTGGGAAGGGCTGAAAGCAGATGTCCAGAAATTTGTGGCCGAATTCTTGGCGTGTCTAGTGTAACAAGGTTGAAAATAGTAAGTCTCTAGGACTTTTGCAACCTCTGTCTATTCCAAGTGCGAGATGGGAAGAGGTTTCCATGGATTTCATCACAGGATTGCCAAAGTCTAAAGGGAAAAGTGTAATTATGATGGTCGATAGGACGCTCATTTTTGTGTTTTGCCACATCCATACAGTGAATACAATTGCCACATTTTTTATTGGATACAATTCAAAAGTTACATGGAACACCCAAGATTATAGTAAGCGATCGTGATCCTATCTTTACTAGCAATTTTTGGTTTGATTTATTCTCATGTTTGGGTTCTCAATTGGCTAGTAGTTCATCATATCATCCCCAAATTGATGGACAGACCGAGGTAGTAAACAAATGTTTGGAGGGGTATCTACGGTGCTTTATTTTACACTAAGTAGGAGAAATGGGTTAAGTACCAGCAGAAGTGGTAGTTGGAGACTTGGTTTTTTTGCGATTGCACCCATATAAGCAACTATCTTTAACAACAATAGAAAAAAGATAACAAGCTTTCACCCAATTACTATGGGCCTTATCAAGTGTTGCAAAAAATAGGTAGTGTAGCATATAAATTAGAGCTTCCTCAGTTAAGTAAAATACATCCAATTTTCCATGTTTCTTTCCTGAAGAAGGTCATTGGACAGAAGGTGTCTTCTCAATTAGTATTACCAGAGCTTGATAAAGAGGGACGTATCATCTTGGAACTTGAAGGAATCCTATAGACACGCACTAAGAAGTTGACAAGGGTCATCATTGAGTATCTGATCAAATGGAAGAATTTAGACATTGAAGATTCAACATGGGAGTATGAAGCATCCAGAGATTACCAACATTGGGTACAATATTGCTTTGAGGGGGAGGGGCATGCTACACCTTTAACCCTAGTTCATATATCGTGATATGGATAGTGTGGCTAACATAATCTCTTATCATGTCATATTGTAGTTATTTATGCTTTCATATGCTTAGTGGGTCGGCCTTAGGGCTTTGGATGGTATAGTAGGGGTATATATAGGAGTTATAGAGTAGGATATGATCATCATATTGAGCACTTGAGTCTTTTTGTATGGTCTGGGGGTTGCCCCCTCGAAGTGGCTAAGTCATTCGACTTGCATATTGTGATTATTTCTCTATATTTTGGTGTTCTTTGGTGTTCTATTGCTGCTGATATTCAGATCTATCTAAGTAATTTCCTTACAGCGAGAAGCTAGCCATTCCATTTGGGCTTCTTAACATATCTCTAGGTAAACTGTAAACCTTATATGGATTATCAAGAACCTCCTTGTATGTAGTGACCAACACACTGCAAGTAAATTCATTTCCAAGATTGGTCAGTTACAGATAGTTGTCAGGGATGCTAGTTGCTTCCGTAATCTACAAAATGGTCCTTTTTTCTTGTGCAAAGTATTGGTGATGCTAAATTGAATCAACAAGGATGCTTTAAGACTTCAGAACTTCACTTTGGAAGCCAAGGACAAGGTAATTTGTCTGTTTCTGCATTAGAATCGGAAGATGTGTTAGTCAAGCAGTCCTTTTAGTTTTGGACTCTGAAATCAGTTAGTTGATTTGTGAATGATGTAAGAAATTTGTCATAGATCAGAAGGCATATGTATCAAACGTGATTGGCATTCAGATAAGATATTATGATGGTAATGTCTAAGCTTCACCAATTATGAATGTTTAGACAAGGTCTCTTAAAGTACATGTAGATTTGGCATTAGGCTTTTTTATTACATCCTTCAAAACGTTCTTGGTGTATTCTTTCTAGTTAAAATGTTTTTGATAAACAACAGAACCAAAACTTTAGACACCATACTTCTTGTTGTGTCATTGAATAACGAATTCATGGACCATATTAATCATATTGTGAGCCATCTGACATGTTTTATGTCAAGCTTATCATGTTCTTTACGATTTCTATGTATTGTCTTAGAAGTTTCGTGACTATGATCTTCTTAATTATCTGTGAATTATGCATATAAATGCAGACTGCATGATCTGAAGTTTAATTCTGCTTTTGATAGGAAATGCATAGAAATTTGAATCAAGACTACAGGATCTAGACTTCAATTTCTTTCTCATGAAAGTGCATATAAACTTATACCTGATAAGTTTGAATCTTGGTAAGAGTAATTTTCACCAAATCACGTAGGTTTATAATGCATCGAAAGTCATGCAACTTAATTTACTCCAAGAGAAGCATCTTGGCTCATTAAATTATTTTAACTGGTATAACCTTATGAGCATCAGCAAAACAGCCAAGAAATGGTCCCACCAGATATATATTGTTTAATAGGATGGATTATATGTAGGAAACAACTACAGCTATCTTTCCATTTCTGTTGGCTTTTTGAATTCATCAAATATCATATTTACTGACATAGCCTTATGAGCACAACATGTTGATCACAGAAAGCCAGTTGAGCGATGTTCTCAGAACCAGAGCACAGAATATAATGGGGAGGTATACGAGTTGTAAAATCGCAGGAAATTTCTACTGGCTGTTCTTTTTGAAGTCTTGTTCCTCACAGATTATGCTTTTCTCAAGTTTTAATTCGTTCTGGCTGATCACTCATTTTCTCTTTCCTTTTGCAGAGGATCCAAGTTCCTCACTCAAAGACTTGGCTCTGATACATGATGAAAATTCAGTGTGAGGGAAAAGAATCCCCAAAATGTATATCATCTTGATTCAAGGATGGATAGGAAGGAGGAGAAACAAACATTGGAAAGTGTTAACAAGGACCTGACTGCACAATACAGTGAAGGTTAATACTCATTTAAATGTGTTTAAACGTGTCACGAGTGACTACAAATCAGCAATTTGATTTAATCAAACTTCAAAATGATTGTAAATTGCTTTTTAAATATGGGAAGAGTAAAATTTACAAGCTTCCAAAACCTAGAAAGCTTAAAAATGCTGCGAAATTTCTTAAATTTACTTCATGGAAAATGTCAAGATTTGAGATCCAAATGTGGCTCTTCAGTGTATTCAGGATTATATCATGAAATTCACAACTTAATGCACATGGTGCTTCAGCACAGGTGTTTAAACAAGCCACACAATTAGTTTATCAACAAGTGCAGTATTCACCCTCAGAAATATCTCAAGCGACACAAGGCTTTGCAAAATGTGTGGGTAACGTTTACACAATTTTTGTATTGTTTTTGTGTAGAAGCCACTATCCATTGACTAGACTGAAGTACAATTACATGTGTTGTGTGCTTATTTCTACATTCATTAGTAGAAAGACTATTGTTAGATGCCTGCAATATGTACTTATTATCCTGCCAAAGGCATCTTAATTGTCTTCACCACAACAAATATTTAGTTTTGCTTGACCCAATCAAAACAAGCTATGTATAAATTGATGGCTTTTGATGAAAGTTTTGCAGTGTAAAAGGATTTTTATTTTTGAAAAAAAGTTGTTCTTTAATTGTATTGGTTGGAGCCTTTATTCTTCACGGCACACTTATTTCCAGTAGCAATTTTTTTCCTTTGAAGTCGACCAATAAAATTAAAACAAGTACCAAAATTTAACCATGAACTTTAAGTTTGGGAATTTTGCTCGTTCTCATTAAATATTTGTGGCTGCTTTACTTGTCCCCTATACTACTATGGCGGTGACAGCTTTTCTTACAAATAATAAATGTCGCTTCAGTTTTTTCTTGGGATTCCAGTCAGGTTTTTTTCTTTGCATCCCATTTTGTAATCATCCAAACATTCTGCTATTGTAGTCTTCTTGGTTTATTTTTTATCTCATCAGGATTGCTGTGGACTATAGCATATGCTTGTTTCTTGTAGAGTTCCCTCGTTTTTGTGCATTAAGTACTACGTTGTAAACTTCTAACAATTTCGTGATAGAAATAATGGCCAAGGAAGATGGGAAAGAAGTGTTGCAATAGGGCTTTGTGACCGATGATTACACCGATCCGACACCTGCTCATTCCTTTGATTTGGGAGAGTTGAAGCTCTAGTCTTTCATCCATGTACTCATTACTAAGTTCATTGCAATGGTGCTCTTCTTAAATATAACAATTGCAACTGTCATTGGGCACAAGAGAAACAATGATCCCTGTGATAGTGTTGGCTTCTTGGGGATTGCCTGGGATTTTGAGAGGATGATCTTTGTGTTGGTCCACTACATTGCTAGAATCCCAGGTCTGAAATCTTAAACAATACTTGTTGGGCAGCATTGCAGATATTTTTCCCATGTTTTTGTTTGGTATAACAATGTGTCCTCTAACCACGTAGTGTGACGAATACATCGAAGCTCCATTGCATCCTCGGGTCATCCACCATAGTCACGATATGGCCTCCACATAATGGGCCCTGGCCCCATGTGATACAACATAGATCTATATGTATCAGTGTCCATCCTCATGCCCTGCACACCTATTCACCGCTTGGCAAATATGCTCGGTCTTGCCCACTCTCTACGTGGTCCACCAAGTGGCCTCAATATAGCAATGTGATCGTATGCCCACACATGTAATTAAGTGGTGGCTCCCAGTCCACCCCGATGCTCCTCTTGAGTGAATCTATACAAGTCCCTGTACAAATGAGCTAATACACATCGTGCCCATGCATATCTCGTCCCATCCTCCTCAATACCATGGAAAATATCATGCATCTTATACAAGATAACTGCACCACCTCCCTTGACTGCAATTGAAGAAGCAATAATAACGGCAATAAACTTCCGCAATTACGGAACCCCTAACCTCAATATCGCATCCAAACTGATATGGACCTCCATATGAACTCGAGTCCCTATAAAATACTGTCTAGCGGCTCTCATCTGTCTTTGTGCGTCCTCCACGGCCATCGCCTATACCCTCTCACCAATAATCAGAAATCGCAGTATGTGATATACATCCTCCAAAGAAATGGTCATCTCTTAGGTAGGCAACCAAAATGTGCACGTATCTACACACCATATCCCGCACAACGCTGTGATCACTGGTATATTATGGGATACATCCCCTATCCTCTCTATGTGATGCATACCAACACAGTATAGAACATCACACTCATCATGTAACAACCACAATCCCAACAATGTACTCAAATAACGACCACCACAAAACTCCCACGAATGAATATCTCTTTGCATGACACCAAGAAACGACAAAAACAACATTAGTACAATATGTACACGCAAAAACAACCACCAACAACATCAACAAACATCAATTTTCACATTTGTAACACCCAGGGCTCAATCCAAGCCTTCTAGGTCGACAGCGCCTAGGAGCAGGATGCAGGCGCCCATGAGAAGGTCAACAACACCCATATCTGGGTGCTGACATCCTAAAAGTCATTATCGCCTTCTCAACTCTTTCCCAAGTAAAAAACACAGAAAATTAAAAACAAATTTTTTGCAAAGAATCACAAAAAACAACTAATTTCAAAACAATTTTCAAAAAATACCACACTTACCAACTCAACTGTCATACATGATGCCATAGCTATAGCCGCCATCTTGAATCGGCTCAATCGCAGTGCTCTCACTTACGAAATCTGCACAGACTCGAAGCTCAAAATCAAACTCGTGCAATAACCAAATGAAATACCTATTCACTTTTCTTGTTATTGTTTATAGTAAATCTCCATTACCAACCTTGCTATAGTCATTATTTGTAATTATATTCTTAACTAATACACATCACATGATTTTAATCACATCTCGCGCATCACTACTCCGATTTTGATTTTGCTTGCTTTGTTCTCTTCATAACTCTGCCTACTATCATATCAAAAAAAATCATCAACACTATATCCATCCTCGACACAACTACAACTCAATATTTACACCAATTTATGATATCTACTATGTTGATCATCATCTATGGTCGCATCATTGCACATCTACTTTCAACTCAGTGTTCCTTCTAATCATCACTCTCCCTTTCGACAAAAGAGGGGCATACAATCATAGCATCCTATAATCCCCCTCACATCGTTACATGATCATTTTCCATTTCTAACTCTTCATTATCGAAGATTTGCTCGTACATTACGCAACATCTCACACCACCTTCTAGTGATTCCCCCTAATGACCTAATCTAGGGGAAATAAGCGTAAAATATCTCCATGAGTAATAAATCAAACAATGAATCTTCTACAAATTGAAATCACATCAATCAATCAACACAACACAACGTATTTGTGCTCCCATATGACCTAACTTGGGAGTTACATCACCACTTTCCCATATGACCTAACAAGGGAAGTTAATCTACATTTTCTATTGCTTCCAAATGACCTAACACAGAAGCCATCATTGTATGCACTGCGACACCCTAGGACTGGGGTCAATGAGATGCCGTTACCTTTCCTATATTGCTCCTATATGGGTTATCCACGTTTGATCGAAAAGTATCAAAAAATATTGAAATGAGAAAATTAGGTCTTTGTTTGTCTTCAGCGGCTAGACCTTTTGAGGATGTAGTTAAAGCTGAAGGGTAACACTAGACCTCTCTTCATACACTCTTCCTCTTGCGGAAGGACACCCAAATCCTTAGTTTTTCACACACACAAAATCGGGTTGGGAACTAATCACTCCCTTCCCCCATCAAAATATCCATCAGTGACAAAATCAAAAATCTCTAATCAATCGCAATCAAATCATCAATCTCGCTAAGTGCTCCTCATCACGGTTCACCATCTCCATTTACGCCACATGGATTGATACGTTGATCCATGGTTTGCCACACTATACGTTATTATTCTACGTGTACTTCTGCGACAGGGCCTCTTCGGACTTTCTCATAGGTATGTTCCTTACTTCCTTTATACTAATTAAATTTCTTTCAAATAGCATAAAGGGGGGGTAAATGTAGAGAATAAAATCACAAACTTAATACTATCTATTATACCGCCAAGTATGTTGTTTTATATATAGATCTTGCGTAAGCAAAGTATTCATTTGTGACCCACTGTCTAGTTAGTTTTTTGTATCTTTTTTCATTTCTATTGTTTTATCTTTCACATCTGTCACTTATACACACATTTTCTATTCAGGTAATAGGGATCCCTGTTTGTCAGTCTTCACACATTTGTCATCACCTGTCTCTGGACACCAGCACCCAAGATTGGACACTAGCGTCCAGGCGCTCCTGTCCATCCTGGGCACCCATGTCCTCTTTGTTTTTGTTCACATTTTTCCATTTGTTGTCGACCTTTTCAGTTTTCTTACTCCCATCCCAAGGTCCTAGTTGGCATGTCAAGTCATTAGTGTCGAGATTTAAGCAAGAGATCCCTATATAAACATAACATACATACCATTATACTGGTGGGTAATTTTTATCAAGGGCTATTTATCTACATATCTCAAGGGACTGCATTTGGGCACATTTTTCTGTATACACATTGCATAGGAAGGGGAAGTGTTGAATTCCATCCCACACATTTGAATTTTATCTAGCAACTGCCCGCTATCTTGGCATCATCGGTGAGAGGGAAATCTAGGAGCACTATTGCATACACAATCACATAGAACTACATTGGGTCTAAGATGTAGTGCAATGCTCAGTCGTAAGATTACCATTGTGACAGCCGAGGATAGTCCGACCCCTCATATTGCATCTTTCTTTTCAAGATTTGATGTTGTTTTGAGGGTTTTGCAGGAGGATATTTGTATTGCAGGTTTACAGGTACTCCAATAGTCATAGTGCGACTTTCAAGTGATCATTGGTGAATAAGTGTGAAGCCATAGTGATAGTGTCGGAACTAGGTCCCGATATTTTCTCCAGTCTACAGTGCCCACTAGAGGTCTAGGGCACCTACGGGCGCCCCTACCCCTAACCAGGTGCCCATGTCCAGGCATTGCGAGCATCTTTGAATTTTTCTGAGTGGGATTGCGAAGGTTTATGCTCTTATTCCGTCATACTCTCCAGGCCAGAATCACTTCGTGATAAGCGAAAGTAAGGTAAGTGCCCTATCTTTTGTATTTGCTTTCATAATTAAATCAAATAAATTGCCTAACATTTGTATTTCATTGTATATTCAGTTATAACAGATCTTTGCATTTAAATTTTAATAAAATATTGAGATTTTATTGAATCACCCCTTTGCTGTACCAATCCAGCCATGGGAGAATGTTTCTATGGACTTTGTTCGAGGTTTTCCTGCGAAAAACAGAATGTTACTATTTGTATGTGGTTGTGGATAGATTTAGCAAGATATGTATATTTTGTGCCCTATAAAAATAAGATAATAGGGTGAGGAGACTACACATTTATTCATCAAAAAATGTTTGGGTTCGTTTCGGTTTTTCTACGTATATTGTATCTAATTAGGATTCTCAATTTATTAAGAATGTTTGGTCAGCATTATGGGACTTGATGGACATAAGGTTGAATAATAGTACTACTTTTCTTCCACAAACTAAATGTTAGATACAAGTGGTTAACCATACAATAGTGTGTTTTCTTTGAGGATATTGTAGCAAACATCCTAAGCTTTGGGATGAACATTTATGCCATGTGCAATATGGTTAGAACCGTGCCCTACATTCTTCTAAATAGAAGAATCCTTTTGAGACTTGTCTTGGTTATTTACCTAAGTTCCCTTTGGAATTAACTTCTATACAATAATCAATGGTAGATGGACGTGATGATGTCAATAAGGATAAATGGTTCATATAGAAGATACATATGGTTCATCAAACTTTCCAAAAGAAAATTGAAAAGATCTAGGCCAAGTAAAAGGCTAGGTATGACAAACATCATGTTGATCATCACTTTCAAGTTGGTGATCAAAGTTTGACTACATATTATTAAGGAGAGACTTACAAGTGAAGGTAAACATCTTAAACCAATCAAGTATGGGCCATTTAAAATTTTGGAGAATATTTGTAACAATGCCTTCTACTTATAATTACCTTTGTATATGCATATGTATTTTATTGTAAATGTTAAAAAATTGAAATTGTATGAGCCTCATATGATCACGAATTAGGATGAGAGTATTCAAGTACCTTTTTTATTTTGCTCTTGAATATCTTGATGAGTTACAAGAAGATGTTATTCTTGAAAGAAGGGTGAGGAATTCACAAAGAGGTGACGTGGAATATCTTCATGTGGGTATAAAATAAATGCATCCAAGCAAGGCAAGGTGGATAGAAATTAGAAGGGTGAGGGAGTTGTACCCTCACCTATTGTCAAAATAAAACCAAACTTTTAGTGGTTAAAAGACTCTTATTGTGGAGGAGTGATCCAGGAGGATCCCCACATTGAATTGATTAGAATGTATAAAATTTTGAGTAAAAGTTCCCCCACAACATAGAGACCATAAAGATATTTCGCATACACTTTTAACAAGGCCAAACAAACTTCATATGCAAAAGTTATGGCCCACTGAAGTTTAGCATCAAGAGGTAAATATAATGGCGTAGGTTAGATAGTGATGATGTGGTCCGATTAGGGATCAACACGTGGTCTGATGAAGTCTTGAAAAGTGCTAGAGTGTGATTGAGTAAAAAATTATTTTGGTTTTGGCCTTCAGTCTTCGATGATCGAATGTGGGGCCCACACTAATTACCATATAGAGGTTCATCAGTCGGTTAGGGTCAACATTTTTTAGGAGGGGGACCTTACCGCCTTATTCTTCATAGTCTATTGCAAGTGGTATTACATATAAAATTCATTTAAGACCAATTCACTATGCATGTAGGATATATTCCCATGCTTTGTTAAACCTTAACATAGCTATCTCAGTCGAGTTCAACCAACACTGAGTTAATACATTGATTTCATGACCGACCCTGAGTCACAAAAACCATCACAACACTAGCATTGAGTTTAACAATGAGCTCCACATATCAACCAATGCAACGCCAGGTTGTAAGCCCAATACCAAGTTGAATGGTGAGTCAAAACAAGCATAAGACTTAGCAGAAGCCACGATTAAATTCCAATGTTCAAGAATATTAAAATCCTTAAAACTTTACTAGATTGATCGATGTGGGACAAAACTCCCATAAAAATGCAAATTAGCCAAACTAAGGAGGGATGTGGGGAGTGGGGATTAAACTCACAACCCTACGCATTCTAAACTTAGAGCCTTGCCATTAGGCCACATGGGCTTACACTATAAATAACCAAAAGAGGTGGGATTTATCATCTGAATACAAGATAAAATAAAGCAAAGTGGAGTTTCCTTTGGAGGATCCAAACCCCTCACCATGAAGAAAAACAATATGGACCCACCCACGTGGCCATGGACTTGAGAGTGTTATATAAGGAACTAATTGGTATTTGAAATGGTGAATTTTGTATGTAAAACCCTTAATTAGGAGAGTTGGAGCGAGTTTGGAGTATTTTTTTATAAGAGAGCTATTGGATATTGAACTAGAGCTTATCTAAAGACCATGCAAGAGATATAATATAGACCGAATAATTAAATTGATGTAATTATTGTTGTACAAGTGTTTTTCTAGAAGCACAATGGACTAAGGGGGTTGAATCGTTCCTTACAAAATAAAATCAGATTTCATATTACTTATTCAGAACACAAAACCACTTAACAATCCATTAATGTGTGCACACTATTAAATACCATACATGCAATCAACCATGAACAAGAGAATCAACACTAGACACAAGATATAAGTGAGAAACCCTCAAGGGGAAGAAAAACCATTGAAACAAAAATATTTATATTGATATGTTTCAAATTTAGTGAGGCACCAACTCCACAAGTAGCACCAACCCCTAGTTTAGTAGAGCACCCCAACCCTACAAGGAGCACCAACCCCTAATTTTGTGAAACACCAACTCCAAAAAAATGATGTACAACCCCGCCAAATATTATCAAACACCCACTCAACCACCTTATTTATGAATATCTCTTATGCTATGTTTCTTCCACAACTGATTTGAGATCACAAATTCAACTCCACACTCCTTCAAAACCCTTGTTCAACAATCCCCAGTCTTTAATTTTACTCAATCTTTCTCTTTCTTCACTTCTCAATTCATCAAAATATTACACACATTATTCAACCTGTCACACACTTTATCAGATCTCAAATCATGCTCACACACCTACAAATCAATCACACTTAGGTCACACTTTTTGCATACACACAACTAGCTCTCAAAAGCACCTAAAACATCACTTTTATAAGCTCTCCTTCAATCAAATTAAAAATAGGTCGGTTTCCCCTCCTTTAGTTCGACCTCACCATTTTAAAAAAATCCCATAAACTTTATCACAAATAATCAAAAGTGATCTAAGTAGGTTGGCCTAGGCAGAAAACCACTCACCATGCACCAAAAATATTTTTAGTCAAGATCTAAAAATAACTAGACATGAGTAACATGATATTTAAACATCATCCACAATATAAATTTACTTTAACCAATCAGATTATTTCATTTAATGGGGCCTAGTGGCCCATTTCCTTCACAAAACAGTTGTTTCCAACAACCTGAATATTCCTTTGGGCCTCAAGACCTCTCATGATGAACTCAACTATGGCATATGAAAACTTAATGGAAATAACAAAACCTTTATAAAATTTATAAGCAATTTATATCTCATGAAACAATCACATGTTCAAAACCACATCAACGTTAGCCTTCACCAAAACAAGCTGTCTAAAATACAATTTTACAAATGCAACTGGTTTGCACCTTGTCATACAATTTCAATACCTTTAAATGGATTAAATATATGAAAAAATTCATCCCTCTTAACTTTACATGTGGTATCAATCATCAAATAAACCATCACATGTTCCAACCAACTCATTCTTTCAGCATAAACAATTCTGTCCTGAAAAAGCAAGAAATCTTCTTGCTCACAAATTGACCTGAAAACAACATAAAATAAACTCATCATGAGAGAAACTTTATACCATTGCAAATATATCTGAATTACATTTCCTCTAACATATTGGAACTACTTCCAACTCCAATTGGAAGGTATTCAACCAAGCTAATCTCTGCAAATTGCCTCGAGACTAGCCCCAAAATTGCCTTTTGACCAAATCAACATAAATAAAGCATACTTGATCATTTAATTGCATCACCATGTCCTAAAACCATCATGGAAATCAAGAAAAACAAACATTCTCACCATAATGTTTATTTAGTTTGCAACTCCTTTGGATAACCTTGTCCCAAGCCGAACTTCTTCAAAAACTGACCTATTTTAGTTCGTTTCCACTCATCACCACAAGCTCTACCATACCTTTCTGGAAACCTGGATGATTCATATACAACGTCCAATCATCATAAATGAACTAAAAATAAATTTTGGAAAATTAGGATCATTTTATCTCCTATTGCTTTTGAGCTAGGGTTTTAAACACATAAATAGTTGTTTACCTTCTTAACATTCGTTTATTAAAAATGTGATGATTAAATGACCTTATTATTTTTTGTGAAACCTTCTAGAATAAATCTATAAACATCCTTGAAATCTAAAAATTCCCATGCCAAAAGCAAAATATTAAGGGTGAGCATCAAAAGACCCAATTCAAGATGGAAATGACCTCGTTCTTGACCCCTAGTTTCAGCAAAACTGACATAACATGAAAAATACTCATCATGGAAACCTAAAATTTTTCCCATAACACCATGACACACCCTAAATACATATCCAATAATAATTATTCCATAAACAACACTCAATATCTCCAGGCTAACTGATACTTCGCATATCTAGCCCCCTTGGGGGCTTTTGCACAGTAAAGGCTAGGGTCAACTGGAATAACACTAAAAAAGCATCATTAAAACACTCCAAAACGTCCTAACAAACATGGTACACATTATTAATAAACTATACACATACATCCATGAGCTCATATAGTTGCATAGCTCAACCTCTATACCTCCTAACATCCATGCCTACTCCAAATGAGCACTCGAAACATGGTCACTGTTGGTGTGTGTTATTTTCCACATCATTAGGTGAGTCATCTCACTTAGGTGAGATCGTAGGTCCATGTGTCATTTAGGGATCATTATGAGATTCTCTTACGCATCAGTGCATCATATGCGTCATTGGGAGTTACACTTCTATTCCGAGAATATAACTCCCCCTCTCTACTCAAGTTGTCATGATTACAGCACTGGGGGGTTACTCAACACCTCCTATATGTACACCCCATTTGATCTATGAGATAGAGGAGAGTTTTGTGGCTTATCAAGGTTCTTACCCGTTTTTCGAATCTTTGCATGCACATTCAGTTGATGCTCGCATCCTCTCGAGATCTCTTCACGTTGTCGTTCGCCACACGTCCGTTGATGTGCACGTCGTCCCTCGTGATCCTCGCTTGCGGGTTTTAAACCTCTTTCATGGTATCAGAGCATGGATCTTGTGGATCCGTGCACTCTTTGGCGTTGCTCGTGCGTTTTCTGGCTTCCAGCCGTGATATACAGATTTCATTTGTGTGTGTCGTAATAGATATTCATTGACCTTGCTCTATTTGCATTGATTCGGGTTTCATACCTCTTTTACAGTTGTTCATGTGATCATGGGTGTTTTTAGGTGTTCCAGATTCGCATGAGTGTTTTTTCAGGTCTATTACAGTTTGAGGTTGCATTTCAGAGGTTGCAGATCCGTTTTTTCTTGCATGTTCGTGTTTGGATTCAACATTGGGCGCTCCATTTGTGCCTTTGTCAGCGTTAACGTGCATTATTTCTCAAACAGAGCTTTGTGGTCACTATCGTTGTGGTTCATCATTATCTCGAGGTTGCCCTTGCATTAAGCTCATGTATCATTGTTGACTTGATCGATTCTGTTGGCTTTTCCGTTTGGGTTAACATGTTGCTGGAGTCTACCATGCATTGGAAGCTTTAACCTATCCACCTGCGTTGAGACCCCGGTTAGGAGAGCCTGGTTCGTGGTTTTTTTTCTCCACTTGCATGTAACTCTTGGCTTCTAGAACCTCTGGATCGTGTTCCACATCTGGTGTGGCCATCCTCAACTCACGTTGCAGACTCATTACTTGAGTCTCACCATTCGGCCTCATTGTTGGTCGACTCGTGCACCAGTTGAAGGTTCCCATCTCGCTACCCAGATTTTTCCTCGACCTTGACTTGTTCTACATACACAATTGGGGTCTCTTCCCTTCTCATTGCAATTTGTTTACATTGCTCCTCACCAGGCTCCTTCTGCTTGACATCTGCTTAATGTTTTTTCCCCTGCGTTTGGAATCCTTGTTCAACGGTTACACTGCTGCGCATTGGCAACACACAATTCAACTTTGGCAGTTTTGGCACGTGGCATCAAATCACCATGCTCCTAGTCTGCTCAACACCTGGAAATGGCCCCACACGTGGCACTCTAGCTGTTCAACTTTTGAACATCTCCAGCACTGCTGAAATAACCGTTTTTAACCTGCAGCTCAATGGATTCCTTTGACCCAAACACGTGGCAACCTGCAACACCCAGCAGCTCTGACTTCCACCACATGACTTAACAATGTGGGCCCCCTCCCTTTTAGACTTATTTGGAGGTTAAAACAATCCCCCCTTTTTAATTTTTTGAGGCAAAACATTTATTCACTTGGCATTGTATTATTTTGGGCTGCATTTTTGCTTGTATTATGACCTTCCTTCGAGTGTCGAAGACGGAGGGTGAGGTCCGGGGTTGGTAGGAGGCTAATCCCCCCTTGCAAGCAAAAAACAAACCATGCCCTGAAATTTGATGCCATTTCCAATGAGCAGTCACATGATACCCTTTGCACTCGTTTTGAGCACTTTTTTAATCCATTTACAACATTTATTGGCATTTTCCATCAGTTGCGGGAATCGTAATAATGCCATAACTTTTGACTCGCAGCTCATTTTTGAGCGCTTCCTTGGTCAAAGTTATATGATTTCTCACACTTTATGTGATGGCATTGTCATTTTTGTAAACGCACTACTTTATAAAGTGCCGCATTCTGGGGGGGTTGATTAACACTCTTGGGTTTTCACACGCAGACGCATTATCGACCGAGTCCGACGTCTTGCTTGTTGTACACCTTGCACTTTTGATTCTGCATCATAGAGAGTGATCTTTCCAAACTTGAGTGTCGTAGGATCTCTTTACAGCCTCCGCCACTTCTCACCGGGAGAGGGAACTATTCAGCTTGGCGTGCTTCCATGGAACGCTACTTCGCCTATGAGGGTCTTTCACCCTTCTTACTTGGGCCAGTTCCTGCACCCACTGATCATCATCATCTAGAGGATTTTCTCGACACTTGCGACCATGTATTTTGGTCACTTGATGATGCATGTCTCCAGATCTCTCTGGTTTCACATGGCAGACTCAGATCCACCCCACCGTGTCTGGAGCATTCTTCAGTCCCTCTAAGGAGACCCTTCACATACTGCAGCCATTGTTGTTGCTGCTGATTCAATTGTCTCCTCTTCTTTGTGTGATGATTAGTTCCATGTGATACACTGACACAACTCGCTTGGTTCTACTTCTGATGACAAGGATTGTGCACCCAATTTTGATGTAGAGAGTACTACAAAGGACTCTTCTCCTCTTTCTCTCACTATTCTAGAGAGTGTTAACACATCCCACATCTCATCAGATATCGAGTAGTCTCCTACACAGTCTCATACAGTCATCACACCCGCCTCTTTTCCACCTTTAGTGTTTGAGGCCCCTTTCACTCCTATACCTTCATTGGATGACTCATACCTATCTGACATCACTCTTCTGTTTGTTGAGCCCCCTCATTGGGACGAGTATCTGCCTGACCTTAGTCATCTTTTCGCAGAGTCTACTTGTGATGTAACTACAGGTCCCTCATCCATCTACAGGTGTTTCACATGAGTTCATCATCTCTGTTGTTGGGAGTGCCCCTTCTGGGAATCATGTCACTTCCACATTTCCAGAGACCTTCATTGATCAACCCTCAGCTGTGGATCCCTTTTCTGTTGTGGAGGATGTTTTGTTCCCCTTCACATCACTTGGACATCCTTTCTGCGGGGTGTTCCTATTTTTTACTCTGATAGTTCTGTAGTTGTGACATTATCCTTCGGTTCCTTGGCACTCACCTCGCCTAGACCTATGTCACACTTCCGTGCACCAGACTCAGAGTTTTTCGTGTTGCTGCCTTCAGTTTCCTTTTTGGAGTGGGTGAACTTCTAGCACGTCATTTCTGTCCTTCCTAATGGCAAGGCACACAGTTCATTATGGGTGGCTCTTCTTCAGTCCAAAGGCAGAGGATCTCGTCATCGACATTCTTCTGGGAGACTTCTTAGAGTTGCAGAGTTCAGTATCCATCCATGGCATCTTCTGCATTCATCTCGTCTCCCTCTTCTTCTCTCTTCTTCTTCTTTTCGAGAGATTGCCTCTTTGTACATGGGTACCCCTTTCAGGATCGTCTGTGGCTGGGACCCCATCTTTGGCATCTTTCTTAGATTAGAGAGTGGTTTTGTTCTCTTATGGTGGGATGTTTTTCCCACTGGGTTTTCCTTCACTGCTTGGGGACTTCTTTCTTGTACGTGGGTACCTCATCAGGCCTTTGTGCCGGGGACCCATTTCTCGTTTCTGAGTTGCCACCTCATCCTAAGTTACGATGAGGGGGGGTGTTGGTGTGTGTTATTTTCCACATCATTAGGTGAGATCGTAGGTCCATGTGTCATTTAGGGGTCATTATGAGATTCTCTTACGTGTCAGTGTGTCATATGCATCATTGGGAGTTACACTTCTATTCCGGGAATGTAACTCCCCCTCTCTACTCGAGTTGTCATGATTGCAGTACTGGGGGTTACTCAGCACCTCTTATATGTACACCCCATTTGATCTATGAGATAGAGGAGAGTTTTGTGGCTTATCGAGGTTCTGCCCATTTGTCGAATCTTTGCATGCACATTCAGTTGATGCTCGCTCCTCCCGAGATCTCTTCACGCTGCCATTCGCACATCCATTGATGTGCACGTCGTCCCCTCATGATCCTCACTTGTGGGTTTTAAACCCTCTTTCAGTCACCAACCTGTATATGTATCTTGAAACTCATTAGAGTTCCTAAGAACTCCAAAAACATCCTCTTCATGCCAACATTATTCTAAATTCACCAAGAAGCTCATACCACCATGCAATATAACCTAGGCTAGCTAGATCACCAAATTAGGCTTTCTAGAACAAGCAATTCTCACTAAAACATCTAATATCACCTATGAACACCTCTGAAATCTGCATTTCATCATCATCCAAAACATGGTATGACCCTAATCCATCATCCAATTTTTCATTAATGAGGTTTTTAATCAATGACAACACCTAATCCACAACATGCCAACAATCTCCCCCTTTGTCATTGATGGAAAACTACTTGAACTTCTCCCCCTTTTTAGATTAATGACAAAGGAATTTCTATACCAGCGTATTATTCAATTTCCTCATATTCATAAGATCACCTCTTGCGTTGAAAACATCAACAAAATATTTCATTCTAGCTCTCAAGCATGAGATTGTTCACAAAAGAATAATATTTTGGCTTTTTCAAGTGTGGAAAGAACTAGGCTCCCCTTTGGGAAAAGCATATAGAACACCTAAACATGCCAATAATCATGAAGAAAAAACATCACCTTACCTTTTAATTGAACTAAAACACCATCATCCACCTTCTAAGCATGCAAGACTTGCCATTTCACACAAGACTCTATTTTATACCTTTATTGCAACCTCTAAGAGCACTGTAACATAGCTATAACTAATGGAAACACCTCATGATCATGCCAATAATGATGAAAAAGCACTGAAACATCATCCTTACCATAATTCTTTACTTTTCTTGACTACCCAAGACTTAAAATAAGCTTATCTTCTCCAACCTTTGGCCCTTAAGACTTCTAAAGGACTGAGATCCACTGTTCAAGCTCATCAGTTGTTATAGGACCAACTTTGACATGCTCTCAAGCACCATTCACACTATGAAAAAAACATCTCATAGATCCCCCTAGAATAAGAACATTCATCTCTAGTAGAAAACAAAAACACTTTGATCTTTTCCATGAATGCATGATATGGATGAATAGAAAAACACTTAGACACATCCCTAAAGCTTTTTCTCAGTCCCTTAACAGTCATATTAGGATGATATAATTCATTCATGAAACATAAATCACTAGTCCTCTGGAGAAGACACTAAAAAACATACCTCATTTTCCTAGAGATCATCAATGCCACCTTCTAGAAAAAAAAAATCATGCCCCCCCCTGACTAATCTGAGTCATACACATCATCTTACATTTGTAGAAGTACCTTTTCACATCATTTGTACAATCACTACCATCAAGGCATCAACCTTACCTCATATCTAGCTTTAAATTTGTCAAGAGACTTACCTTTTTAGCACATGAGTTCACCTAGAGTACCTTCAAGAGGTAAAACATATAATCCCACTATCATGATTAGGATCATACACATCATCCACTTGTAGAAAGCATCTTTATAGACCACTATAGTATTATAACAGGCCTACTAAGATCTTGAACCATATTTTTGATCCAAACATAGATAATAAACATAGGTAAGTGCTTCGGCATTGTCAACCAATCTTGATCAACCTTTGAGAACACACAAAAACATCATGAAATATTTTCAAAGATAACTTTCATCATTCTCAACTATCACCTAGAAGTCTATAGGTTACAACTTTGGAGAAAATTGACCATTCCAAGTCATAGCATAGTACACTAGACACACATTTGCATTTTTAAGAAGATATTCACTTCTATACCTTGTAGACCAGTTTGAAAGCACCATTATATACCATAGATGGTCTTGTCTGACATTTCTCACTTGTGAAAATACCTACGTTTCCTCACACACATTCTCTAGTCCTGTAGCTTGACATATTGCATTCTTGAACTCTCATAATCACAACCCCCAACAATTTTGGACTCAAACACCATGTCACACCTATGAAACTCCTTCTAGATCAACTAGATAAGCTCAAATACATCAATACACCTCATACATGTAGAAATTTACATGCTTTTCCTCTTGTGTATACCATGCATCTGTAGCTTGACATTTTGGCTCAAGGCATAAATGAGGACAACATACAAGCTTGTCACACCTAAGATTTCCTTATTAAAATATCATAAACTCCTCCAAATATCCATAACCATGTTATTTAAGTCTACAGCCTCATTAAGAATAAAGTAACCTTATCAACCAACCTGTGGCATTCATCTTTTCATCATCTCAGTCATGATTAACATCAAACAGTCTTCACAGTGATTGCCACTTTGTATAAAATGGATAATGTGTAAAAATCTCATTTAACTCAGAGCACCATATTCAAGTACATTATATTCATGCACAACCATTTAGAAGATTCAGAGCACATAAAGAGTCACCTACAAGCCTGTTTTAGTACATCCATGCTCAAGTACAGTCTTGAAGCTCTAAGAGTGCATAAAGAGCAAACCATTACACATTTTTCTCTTATCTATTATCTTAAACTTATCCATAGGTTTCAAAAACTTTTTCATTCCTTAAAAACTCTAAGAAACATAAAATATACACTTCACTTTCTTCCTATCACCAAAATGCACACCCACAACCTACTAGCCTTTGAAGTAATGAAAATTACACCTAAATTTTGATGATTTTTTTTTTGTGATGATATCTAACCTGATATGGATACCCATTTGGCCCTATAAACACTTACACAAGCCTTGAATCTTTATCTTGAAGAGATAAAACACAGTTTGTCATTCCATCTCATTCAAATTAGGTCTCCTAAATCTCTTACTGTCAAAGCTCCACACTGCCAGATATTTTAAGGAATTTAGGAATTTTCAGGGTGTAGAACCACTTAAAACTCAAAGAAATAACTATCTAGAATATTTTCTCTAGTTTTGGTATTTCAAATCCACTATTTTCTCCTCAAATCACTGATCTTCCTTTGTATTGATTTTTAAGAACACCCAAAACCGATCAAGATAGAGATTCCACATGAATGCACAAAATTTGACTTCAAGAATCCAAACTTGATCATCATCATTGAAATATCATAATTTAAACTCTTGAGAAATTTTTGACGTGATAGAGAAGAAATAACACCATGTGAATACCTAGATCCACCTTAATTTGTTTTTGAGCATACCGGATTTGATTACATCACTTTCACAAACCACTGTTAAAGTGATGGTATGATTAAGTCATCATTTTGGTGAAATTTTTCATCCTTAATTCTTCTTTTCAAGGAATTAGAAAACCTATCAACATAATGAACACTCCATATTAACAGATAACCATGTACATTTTGGCTTAACACACCTAAGATGACTGTGACACACCAATGAATAACCAAAAGACTTTGAAATACTAATCACATAATAACTTGACTTTTGAGACCTCTTATGTTTTTTTACACACCATAGACTCCTAGATATACTTGGTTCATTCCCTTATAACTCATGAAAAACCAAAATACTTCATTTATAACTCAAAATTGACCTTCAGACACCATTAACCCTAAATTCTTAACAACTGTACTAGACACCCACTCAGACCAAAATAATACCTTACAAATGATTTTCATGACTCAAAAAACATAGTATGAGATACAAGAACATGACTCATACACCTTGAATTCACCATGAAAATGTAAACTTAGACTTCAAGAACATATACTCCCATATTTCAAAGACAACAAGACTGAGATCTTTGACATTCACAACAAAACCAAACATATTGAACCATAAAAACATACTAAATGACTTGAAGAGACATACCTTAACTTCATGGAGGAGGTACACACATAGAAAGACACATTCCTTTCTCTTCAATGCTTCATATGAACTAGTATACCTCTAATAAGCATAGTATACGTATATGATATCATGGAGGATCTAAAAGAGAGACCTAAGAAGTTCCCAAACCTTCTTGGACACCTGAGAATTTCCTTCATCACTTTGTTTCAATTTTGAACTCTAATACATACCTTGTATTGTGCCAAAACTTGCATTTGATGAGGAAACATAACCTCTTCTTGGCTCCCAAATCCTTCTTTGATTGTTGTTATGTATTCTTGACCTTTGAAAGCTTATTTCATGCACTTTAGGACCTTAAGCCCTATGATTTTGTCTTGAGAATCCATGTTAGAAGTCCCTTGCCACATGCCCACCTTTTTACAATTATAACACACCATTGTATTCTTCGTCTTGAAACCATCAACGTGATTAGATGAATCATTCAAGAAAAATTGAGAAATATGACCTTCCTCATTACACTTATAACACTCCACACTCTTAGCACATTCACTTCTATTGTCTCTCCATGGCTGAGTATCTCTAGGATACCTTCTACATTCTTTATCCATATAACCAAATGTATTACAAGTATAAAAATATCCATTAAAGGTCCTTTAATACCTTGAGGCAATAGGTTTCCTAATTGACCTTGATTTCACATTATCTTTGGTGAGAGTCACCTTATTCTTGTCTTCCTTGATGCTAGGTTCACCTTCCTCCTTTCTTGGAATCATGTGTTATTGCTTCAATTCCTTTCCTTTAGATTCATCTTTGAAACCCCAACCATCTCTATCACCTGCTAGTCTTTGTTTTCCAAGTAGATTATCTAGATCATTGACACTTATCTCAAAAATTCTGAAAGGGCATAGTGTTCTTGCCAACTTCTAGTAGCTCAACCCTTATGAAATCTATATCTTCTTCAAATTTTGATTATACAATTTATTTTTCTTACAAAATTTAGACAATATATTTTACTTTCTCTTCTAATAATCTGATTGACTCGTTTTTCTTGTTGGATTCATACTTGTACTTTTATTCTAGCTTATGAATCTGATTTTCATACTCCTTAACCTGCAAGCTCATCTTCTTGTTATCTTTCTCAACATGCTTTAACTCCCTTTGGATGCCTTCGAAATCATCTTTGAATTTTTCTTCATCTTCATCAGAGTAGCTGCAATAACATGATATAAAATCTCCTAATAAAGAAGAACCTTCATCAAAAGACCTCATTGTATCATTAGTCATGAACAATACCCTCATTTCCTATATCCTTGTGATCTGATTCAGATTCAGAATTTGAAACACCGCTACTAAGCATCAGAAAATTCATCATCTCCCCTTTGAATAGAAACTTCTTTTTCCCTTCTTTTCGTATCAAAATTTCTTAAAGTTCCTTTTACCTTTACTGAACTTATGATTCTTCTTTTTATGATCATCATTACGAGATTCATCTTCATGTTTTTTCATGCCTATGTGGACACTTAGTAGTAAAAATGACATACTTCACCACAATTGAAACACTTGAATGGAATTTTAACTCTATACTTACCAAATCAAACTTTCATCCTCCTAGCCATCATTACAAAAAGTTAATCATCACCAATTTTAGGAGCAATATCCTCTTTGTCCTTGCATTTTCCCTTCATTTAATATTTTAAAGCAACCTCTCTCTTGGATGGTTTGGAATCACCTATTCTCATCTCATAAGTAGTCAAATGTACCATGTAACCCATCCATTTTCAAAGTATTCAAATCCTTTGCCTCTTTAATAGTAGATACTTTAGAATCAAACTTAGGAGTTAATGATCTCAAAACATTTTGAATAACTACTTCTTCCTTTAAATCTTCTCCTAGCCCTTTCATGCTAATTATAACTCTTGTCATCTCTAGGAAGATATGCACCAATAAATTCATTATCATTCATTTTAAGAATCTCAAACTGTTTTCTAAAAGTTTGAAGCTTAACAATTTTTACCTTTGAGTCATCTTCACCCAAAACTTGAAGTTTCTCCTGTGCTTCTTTTGCCAACTTTCAATGCATTAATTTACCCATTTTAGATTCTCCAAGACCACCTATGATATCATTAAAGGCCTTATAATTGTCTTCATATGCATCGTTATATGCTTTACTGATAGGAGTGATAAGAGGAGTATAAATAACTTCCACCGCTTTCCAAACATCAAACCCTAGAGACATAATATAAGTCTTCATCCTCAGACTCCAAAAAGCATAGTTTTTTCCATAAAAAAATTGTACCTTACCAATAGAGGAACCACTTTCCATTATTGTGCTTCAAGGATATCCTTTCAAGTGATCAAAATTCTCCAAAAGGACCTACTATAATACCAATTTTTAGAATCACAATAGACTGGGGATGAGCCAGTCCTTACAAAATTAAATCAGATTTCATATTTCTTATTCAAAACATAAACCACTTGACAATCCATTAATGTGTGCACATTATCAAATACCATACATGTAATGAACCATGAACAAGAGAATTAACACTAGACACAAGATATAAGTGGGAAAACCTAAAGGGGAAGAAAAACCATTGAAACACAATATTTATATTAATATGATTCAAATTTAGTGAGGTGACAACCCCACAAAGAACACCAACCCCCTAGTTTAGTAGAGCACCAACCCTACAAGGAGCACCAACCCCCTAATTTTGTGAAGCACCAACTCCACAAGGAGGCTCAAATCACCCCAATATGATTAAGAACTAACTCAATAACCTTAATGATTAATATCACTAATGTATCTTGCTACCATAACTGATTTGAGATCACAAATTCAACTCACCACTCCTTCGAACCCTTGTTCAAACCCCAGGCATTCAAACTTTTTCAATCTTGCTCTTTATTCACTTCTCAATTAATCAAACCATTGCACACATGCTTGATGAAATTATTCAACCTGTTGTTGTTGCCCCTCAAAATTCCCCTCATTTCAAAGTCCAAATCAAAATTTTTGAGTTGGTGCCTTTGAGAAACGTTTGAGCAAATGGAGAAGTATGGAGAGATAAAAAAATTTGTACTTTGAAGAAGTTGGTGCTCATTTGCAATCTCGCCCTGTTAATTTAAAATTCTCCAGTCTGCATGGTTTGATAAACTTTCTATCTTCCCGATGCTTGAAAAATGTTTCCTTCATTCGAATGAAATTTTTAATCCTTCTCTTTGGCTATGGATCGCATCGAGCCTTGTATTGTTTGTAGTTTCTCTTTCCATGGAGAACAAATTGAAATTTGGGTTTAAATGGTGGAGTTTCCCCTCTCTGTATTTTTCCACAGTCGTGAATGATAGGCGTATCTTCCCTGTCAAATTTTTCCTCAGCATCCACGGGCACGTGGACATATCTAATTAGATGCGGTAGGACAAGTTCTTTTTGCGAATTTGTCACTTTTGTTATTTTAGCAAAAGTGTCAATTTGGCCCCGCAACCCAAAGGACTCTAATTGGCTGTTCGAAAATATAAAGTGGCAGGTCCTTTTTGTGAACTTATCATTTTTGGTTATTTTCACAAAGTGTCAAATTGGCCCCATGGCCTGAAGGATCTTGATTGGTCGAATCGAGCTATGGCGGAAAGGCGGGCCCTTTTTGTGTTTTGAGGCATTATGCCGAAAGGCATAAAATGTACAAAGAATGCCTAAGGCCTGCAAAAGGACACATGGCCATTTTTAAGTTCAACAATGCTAAGGCGGGCCGTCGGGGCATTTTCCATAAAAGGCGTAAAGTTATAAAGTAAGCCTCGACCCCGCTCATGCCCAGGTAAGGCCACGTGTTAAGTCATACTTCGAAAATTCAAAGCGGGAAGGTGGATCATCAGAGCACTTTAAAGATTTTGGCTTTATTGCCAAAAGAAGTAAAGTTACAAAATGATCTATGACTCCACCAAATCCAGGTATTGAATATACGTTGAAAAGTCTAAGCGGAGAGGTGGATATTTGGAGCACTTTGGGAATTTTAACCTTTTATCAAAATAAAATAAAATTGTAAAGTGAGTCGTGACTCTATCAGCGCCCTGGGAGAGCCACGTGTCAGGCCTATATCAAAAGTTGCATTTTTGGGCCCGCGGATCCGTTTTACGAAAATTGCATTTTCACCATTTTTGTACAGACGTAATTCAAATATTCAAATGATCATAACTTTCGATCCAGTGCATGAAATTTAACAAATTTTATACCATTAGAAAGATGCTGACGAGGGCTACATGCTAGGCCATTCAAAATCATATTTTAGAAAGATTTTATGGGGGAGAATCGGGAAAATGTCTTTCACACCATTAATATGAAATATGATCGCTTTGAGAACCACATTCGATTCGATCTTCCATCCTTCCTTCTCCAACACGCCAAACAGACATGGAGAACTGACTGGATATCTTGATTTGGGTGAAAATATGGAAAAGAACTTTCATGCCATTAATATGTGATCGAATTGCTTTAAATAGATCAAATTTGATCTGATCTTCCATCTTTCCTTCTTCAGCATGCCAAAGATATGTAGAACCAGACTCGACAGATTGTAGGCAGATTTGCAAGGGCATTGATGGTTGGTGGTTGAGCCTCCAAATCATATTTCATTTCTTCTCCTATTATCCTCTCTTCATTTCATCTATAAATTTAAGAGCTTGGTTCATTGAAAATGTTGGACTCTGATACTTTTGAATTGTAATTATAGTCGAAAGTAAATCAATACAAAAGGATTTTCCCCTTTTCTCTATCTTCCTCCATTGTCCCTTCTTGCTTACCTAAAATTTGTGGATCATTTACCTTCTGTGATAAGAAAATTTGTGTTCTTATTGATATAATTTCTAGAACTTTATGTCTGTGGAATGATATCTTATGCTGTGAATGTGAATGATTCTGTTTTGTATCACTCTTGCTCAGTACATATAAAGTTATACTCTGCTATCTATATTTCCTAAAAGTACTGTTATATTCTGCTCTTTCCTTTCTTCAGTTCTTCCATTCGTTTCTATTTATAATCCATTTTGGTATAAAATCATTTCAAGATGTCAAATCTCCGGCCTTAAGATGAAAGTTGTACATTTGTATATAAACTTTGCTGCTTGCTTTCAATAAGGGAACCTCTCCCGTTAAAGAGGAGGGACTTGTTGTCCCCTGACTGTGGTTTTGACAAAGTACCATTTTAAAACCCAATAGTTTTTGGCGACTCCATTGGGGATTTCGTATCCCTTAAAAAAAAAGAAAAACTTCAAGACCATTTTTCGGTCTGGCGACTCTATGGTATACACGTGGGAAGAAAGCTCTTTGGGTATAAGATTCTCATTTTCAACTTCTAGAGAAACAAAACTTCTCTCTTCTTCCAACAAGAAGGAACAAAAGAACTCATTCTACAATTAAACCTCCTATTGAAGACATAAATTCCAAGAATATCATTCCTCCAGGAAAACTTAGTCCTAATTTTCTTTCTCTGATACTTACTGGTGTTTGAGTTCCCTTTCAGACAATCTTCCCACATATTATAACACCTTTGCCTTGGGGACAACAGATTGGGCCTCTTGCTCTTCCTCAACCATTACATGAGTTACTCAAGAGTAGTAGGAAAATTTTTCCTAAATTCAGAGGTGATGGGAAAGTGCACCCAAATGAACACATTGCAGCCTTCAATGTTGCATATGGGATTCTTGGGATTGAACATGAATATGTTTCTATTAGGATATTTGTGGAAACATTGCAGGATAATTTTGCTGATTGGTTCTATCATCTTCTTGCTGGGTCAATTACCAATTGGGCCACCTTGACAACTCAGTTTGAGAAACGTTTCAAACCTGCTGAAAATGTGCATGCTCTCTTGGCTCAAATTTCTCATATCAAGAAGGAACCACATGAACCCATGAGGGATTTTGTGGCTAAATTCAACAAGTTAATTCATAAAATTCCACATAACACTCATCCTGTAGATCAAATCCAAAAGTTCTTCTTCCTCAATGCTCAGTTTCCTAAGGTGATTTATGCACTAAGGAGGGCTAACCTTGCAACTTTGGATGATGATAAGAGATTAGTTATCAGTGTTGAGGATGACTTGATCATGTCTGGTAAATTGAAAAGAGAACCTTCCAAATCTAAAGCATCTTCTTCTTCCTCTCCTAGAGCCAACTCATATCAGTTAGTATAGAAGTTGGCAAATGATCTCATTTCCATTAAAAAGTAGTTGTCTCAACATGCTCCTTAACAAGACATTCCAAGAAAGAATTTTCAACATAGGAACCGGTTACCTCCTTCCTAGAATAAATTGGCTATTGAGGGTCCACCTATCAAGGTTCCAATCAATGTAACTTGTGAAGTTCAAGAACCTGATGATGAGGAGTTTAATGAAGACTATAAAGAACTAGAAGAAGAGGTTGATGAAGAACAATAGGAACTTGGTGGATCTCAAGTTCATTTCCTCACCACTGAAGGTATGGATGATAAATATGAATATGATGAAAGAGTGGAAAATATGAATAGTGAGTCATATGTTGTTATGACTCAGGAGCAAACAAACAGAAAAGAAAAAATGGTACAGCTTGCTAAAAATCCAAAGAGTATCCTGTAACTATTCCAGTAGTTGTAAGAAGAGGAGCTCCTATTCCCACTGCCTCCACACAAAATGTGAGTAATGCTAATCTCTCTCCTTCTACTTCTGTTTCCAAAACTTCTTGTCCTCCAACTCCTAAAACTGATAAATCAAAAGTTTCTCCTATGTCTTATAATGATGCCCCATCCACCTCTAGATCTTTTGATATTATTGATCACCTCAAAAAGATCAAAATCCAAATCTCATAGGCAGAGTTTTACCAGACTAATCCAAAAGATTTTACTAAAATGGTAAACTTTGTCAATTCCAAATCCAAAGCTTCATCCAATACTTCTAAAGGAAATTTTCCCACTCCCTCTTCCTCACCTCAACCAAGTTTTGTGGCGGTAGTCACTTCACCTAATGAAAAAATTAAACCATTCTATGTGACTCTCCTCATAGCTGGCCATAAACTCCGTAATTGTGTCATAGACTCAGGAGCATCAAAAAATGTAATTGCTGCAAAAGTAGCTCATGATTTGGGCCTGACTATAACACATACCTTTGGTTCCTACTATTCCATGGATAATAGAGAAGTGCCTTTGGTTGGGAGGATTAAATATGCACAAGTAGCCTTCGTTTCTTTTCTAGAGAAAAGGTTTATAGCCACTATTTTGGTTGTTGATATTCCTCCCTCATATGGTATGTTGCTGAGTAGGAATTTCTGTAAAGAGGTAGGAGGTGAAATTCAGATGGATTGGTCACATGCTTTGATCCCGGTCAATGGAAAAATAAGAAAGCTGTTACCAGAAAAACAAACTGAGTATATTGTGCAAAAGTCTGATGATCCAAAAGCACAAATAATCTATGAAGATATAGGGCATGGAAACTATATGATCATGTCAGAAGATGAGGCAAGTCTCCCTAAGGGAGTGATTCATGATCCCAATGGAATTTGGACTTTGGAGTTTGATGGAAGCTTTTCTTCAGCTAGTTCTAGAGTTGGTGTGGTGTTGATCTCTCTGGAAGGGAAGATTCATCCATTCTTGTTCGAGCTTTATTTTGAAAATTCAAACAATACAGCTGAATATAAGGCTCTCTTCCTTAGGTTGAACATGGCAAAAGAAATAGGAGTGAAGAATATTTGTGCTCATGGTAATGCAAAGTTGATTGTGAAACATGTCAAAGATCTTTACCAGGTCAAGGATAAAATACTGAAGCATTATATAAATCTTTTCTGGGATTCCAATGATTTTCTTGATGATTTCTCCATTGAAGTTGTGCCAAGAGAAAAGAATACTAGAGCAGATTCTCTAGCTATCTCAGGATCTTTTTTGATTCCTCGCCCAAAATCTTTGGTCAATGAATGTGGGATACCTTGTAACAAAGAGGAGAACATCCAAATTCTAAAAGTTTCTCATGATGATTCTCCACATCATCAGGTATTCATTCCTCAGCATTATCTCATCTCAATTCCACCAATGAATGTCTTCTTGTTGCTCCACTAGATGCATGTCAATTTAATATTCCTTCAAATAATGAAGAAGACAAACAACTTGAGGTTTTCTTTCAACCTGAAATGGATTCTGAAGAAGAGATGTCATGTAACAAGGTTGAATATTCTTGTTTTGAAAAAGGTGTTCCTATGCTGGTGGAAGTATATGTTCATCATAGCAAAATGGACAAGATTCCTCTCTCTCCTATGATTGAAGAATTTCAATGCACTGACATGAAGATCACTATGGACCATCCCCTTGTTGTTTTAAGCTCTCTCAAAGGTGAACAAGTGCTTGTACTTGAAGGAAATGAAACTAATGAGATCACTAGTTACCCTGTTATATTTATGGATAAGATGAACACACATGAGCCTTTTTGTAGTCCTTCGAAACAAATAGAAAATGGGGAGCAAGGCCTGGAACCTTTTCTCCACAATTATGACAGTCCTGTCTCATCTCCCCCTTTGGAACGCAAACAAAAGGAAAAGGATGATGTTGTTGATCAATCTTTACTTCGTCTGACAACATTTCAGTTTCCTACTAATCATGAAGACAAATCCGCCATGCAACTTGTACCTAAGAGTCATGATCTTCTAGAATCTGGGGATGATTTTGCAAAAACAACATGTATGTTTTTCAGAGACATGGCCAAGATTACACCTAATGGAAAACCATCTAGTACCTTCTTCCAAATTCCTCTTGAAGATGGTTACAAGTAAAATTCAATGGAAGTATATGTTTCTCATGAGATGTGCCATGATGATAATTGCAATCTTCATTCATATGCTAGCATCATTCCATCAAAACAAGGAGTTGACACTATTGGGATTAGATTTTCTCATGGATCCATTTGTCAAATTTTGGTGATGTGCTTTACCTTCATGTGATAAGAAACTTTTTTTTCTTATTGATATGATTTATAGAACTTTGTGTCTGTGGAATGATATCTTATGATGTGAATGTGAATGATTCTGTTTTGTATCACTCTTACTCATTACATATAGGGTTATACTCTGCTATCTATATTTCTTGAAAGTACTGTTATATTTTGATCTTTCCTTTCTTCAATTCTTCCATTCGTTTGTATTGATAATCCATTTTGGTATAAAATCATTTCAAGATGTCAGATGTCCAACCTTAAGATGAAAGTTGTACATTTGTATATAAGCTTTGATGTTTGCTTTCAATAAGGGAACCTCTCCCATTAAAGAGGAGGGAATTGTTGTCCCTTGATTGTGGTTTTGAAAAAGTACCATTTTAAAACCCAACACTTGTGACACACTTTATCAACTCTCAAATCATGTTTACACACCAACAAATCAATCACACGTAGGTCACACTTTTTGCACACACATAACTAGCTCGCAAAAGCACCTAAAACATCACTTTTATAAGCTATCCTCATTAAAATTAAAAATAGGTCAGTTTCCCTATTTTATTTAGACCTCATAATATTAAAAAAATCCCATAAAATTTATCACAATGGTTACAAGTGACCTAAGTAGGTCGGCCTAGCCAAAAACCACTCAACACACACTAAAAATCCTCAAAATCCTACCATTGGAATGAGAAAAATCCACTAAAACCAAAAATTATTTTATTCCAGCTCTAAAAATAACCACACATGAGTAATATTACATTAAGCATCATCAATGATCGCAATTTTCTTGAACCAATCCAATTATTTCATTTAATGGGCCCAATGGCTCATTTCTTTCACAAAACAACTATTTCCAACAACCTGAATTTGCCTTTGGGACTCAGATGAACTAAACTATGGCATGTGACAAATCAATAGAAATACCAAAACCTTTATAACACTTCTAAGCACATTATATCTCATGAGACAATCACATGTTCAAACCACCTCAACTTTTTCCTTCACCAAAACAAGCTACCTAAAAAGTAGTCTTACAAATGCAACTAGTTTGCACCCTTTTTGACACTTTAAAAACCTAAAAATGGATTAAATAGATGAAAAATTAATCCATATTAACTCTATATATGGTATAAAGCATAAAATAAACCATATCATGCTCCAACCAACTCATTCTTTCATAAAAACTAGTTCTGTCTTAAAAATCAAGAAATATTCATTCTGAAAAATTGACCTTTAAACCACATAAAATAAAATCATAATGATACCAAACATATACCATTTGAAATATATTTGAATTAAATTTATATAACATATTGGAACTCCTTCCAACTCTAAGTGGAAGGCCTTACACCAAGCTCGTCTCTGCAAACTGCTTGAGAGCTGCCTCCAAAACTACCCTTGGACTAGTCAATATAAATGAAGCATACTTGATCATTTAACTGCATCAAAATTTCCTTAAAATATCATGTAAATCAATAAAAACTCACATAATCATCGTAATTCTTATGTAGTTTGTAACTCCTTTGGACAACATTGTCCCAAACTGAACTTCTTCAAAAACTGACCTATTTGAGTGGAGTCCACTCATTGCCACAAGCTATACCATAGATTTTTGGAAACCTGGAGGAGTACTATACAAAATAAAATATTTATCCATGTACTAGAAATCAATTCTGTCCACTTACGATCATTTTCTCTGCTACTACTTTTGAGCTAGGGTTTCAAAAACATACAGAGTTATTTACCTTCTTAACATTCGTTCATAAAAATATGACAATTAAATGACCTTATTATTTTTTTGAAACCTTATAGACTTAATTTAAAAACATCCCTAAAATCCACTAGGCCTTATGTAAAGAACATAATTCAGGGTGAGCATCATAAGACCCAAATTTGAGCTGGAAATGACCTTGTTCTTGACATCATTTAACCAAAACTGAGATAACACTCAAAATAATCATCGTGGAAACCAGAAATTTTTCCCACAACACCACGAGACACCCTAATTACATCTCCAATAATCACCATTCAACAAAAAACACTCAATCTCTCCACCCATTGAGACTTGCATAGATAGCCCTTAGGGTTTTGCAATGTAAAGACTAGGGTCAACTGAAATAACACTAAAAATCATCATAGAAACACTCCAAAAGGTCCTAACATACCTTTTACATCATTAATAAACACCATACATGCATCCATGAGCTCATATAACTCCATAGCTTAACCTCATGCCTCCTAACATCTATACCTTCTCCAAATGAACACCTAAAACATGGTCACCAACATGTATATGTATCATGAAACTCATAAGAGTGCCTAAGAACTCCCAAAAAATTATCTTCATCATACCAACATGATTCTAAAGTCACCAATAATCTCATACCACCATGCATTGTCACCTAGGCTTGCCAGGTCACTAGATTAGGATTTCTAAAACAAACAATTCTCACTAAAACACCTGATATCACCATGAACACCTCTGAATATGCATGTTATCATCATACATAACATGCTGTGACTCTAATCCATCATCCACTCTATTATTAATGGGGTTTTCCTGAATGACAACACCTAATCCACAACATGCCAATAGATTTTACGTCAATAATCAATTGGTTCGAGAGCTTTTCTGGACCCAGAGACGTATCCCACATCAAGTGAAATCCATTATCATATTTTCTTGCATTTTCATTTTTTATTCTCCTTATTTTCCCATTGTTTTATCAGTTTTAATAGTATTTTAAATTTATCATGCTAATTTTAATCGTTTACATGAAATTGAGAGAATTTTTATAGTTATACAAAATTTGGGAATTTGATAAGTGGGTGACTTAAATTCATTTTATGGATCACATACAAATAAAAAATTAAATAACAATGTATACACATAAAAAATAAACTATTGGTGGTTTGATTTATGCTTTCCAACATTCCTCCTTAATCATAATTACCACCATCAACCACTTTCAAATGTGAAAATTTGTATGGCACTATTTTTTTTTCATTCCAAAGCTACCTATGTATATTCAAAAGATAGGCTTATGGATATATTATGAATTCTTATATAAGTCTTGATCTATTCCCATTCTCAATGTGTAAGGAGTTTGGAGTTTTTTGTGGTAGTATGGAGCTAGTCTAGAGCTTGGTGTTACAACTATAAAACCCAAATTTTATCTTAGGTGTTCACAACTTTATTTTAATAAAGGATTAGTCAAAATATTAGAAAGTTTTAGATTTGAACACCTAAATTTCTATCTCTCCATATTCTACCAACTCCCTAAAAAAATAATAAATAATCTCAATACACTTGCTTTTACTCTAGAAGACTGGATTCTTCATCAAGGCTATTGAGGATACATTGTCACAAAATATGGTTTTGACATCTTCTTTGTTGGAATTGTATAGGTGTTTTAAATCCAACTTCAATATATTTTGTAGATTACATAATCCTAATGTATTTTCCTAGTGCATTGAAGAAAAAATATAATATATGTAATTCTTTTATATCATAGATAGAGATTGTGAAGAGCCTCTTTTGTCAAGGAAATTAAGAAGAAAGGTCTAGCAACTCAATAGGCATCTCATATTTATAAAACCATGCAAGAACACTACATAGAAGGTTGATATTAATTTGAATCAGATATTAAATCTATAGTTTCCATTATGAGTTCACATATGATTTCTTATTCACTAATAGAAATTCCATTCCATTATTATATATTATTATTTGTTGTCTATGTCTTCCTTGAATTATTTTGATTATGTAGCTATTGTGAATTGCATTGTTTATTTTTAATAATATGAATTTATCTTAGACTACAACCTATTGCATGTCCTAATGCCATGATCCAGGGACCTCTCCTAATAATGGTTCCATTGCATTGTTGGGAATTGGAAATGTTGTGTTGGATATCAAGATGACATGATGTAGAATGATAACTATGAGAGAAGATGAAGCATTTTATGGAATATGGAGATGTTATGATAGGATTTATCGTCAAAATAATTAGGATGGAACATTTATATGAAGATATTCATAATATATTCTAGTGCAAGCTTCTAGAACAACTAGACACATTGTTATCCCAACTTGAATATTGTTTTTTAGTTATGAAGACATAGAAAACTATAATTAGGAAAATGAAAATTTATATAGTTGTGTGAATTCGACACTACATTATCTTCAGATATAGACCATTAGATGAAAAATAATATTGAAAACTATGTAACTAAAATTGTTTTCAATTTTTTTGTTCATTCGATTCAGCCAAAGCACATTTTGTTTATAATTTATGAGGAAAATTTGTCAAGAAACTCCCATTGTTGGTAAAAATACAAGGCCATGGTGTCACTTCTTCGTGACATGGAGAAATCAGTTAAGTACAAAAGGAATGTATTCTTAGAAGAAGGGGGGTGAAGGAAAATATCCATAATTAGACCTGGCCCTCCTAGGATCTGAGAAGGATTATAAAGAAAACAAGAGAAGTATGGAAAGATTGCAAAGAGATGAAAGATTAAAAATAGATGGAGAAGTTTAATTTCCAAAGGGGGAAGCTGAAACTAACTATGAGTAGGAGTAAAATATGAAGAGTGACCAAGGAAGGAGGAAATAATTATCTTGAAGAAACAAAGAGAAGATTGAAAGATAAGGTTGGTGTGACTTAGATGATGTGTAATGAGGCATGAAAATTGATTGTAAAAATGAAAAGAAGACCAAAGAAACCAAGGAAAGTGAAAAATAAAAATACACTAAGAGATTATAGATAATTATGAGTAGGTTTATAAATAAATTTGAGATTAACTCAGAGAAGCAATCATAAAGATCATGGTATTGCGTGAAAAGAGAAGAAGCAATTTTCCAGTATCCATATAGGCTAGTGGAAGATGATAATACCCATTTTATAGGATATATTTCCCTTGAGTTGGATAGAGAATTGATTAATTGAGATTGTTTGAATTACTAGGAGAAAATTGGAATCCTACAAGAATTGTGAAGGAATTTGAGACAATCATATGTAGTATAAACAATGTTACCCACAAGTACGAAAGAAATACGTATGGAAGAAATCTCTAAAGAAGTAGATTTTTCATTGAGTAAATATTCATTGCATAATCTATATTTCAATTAAAGTGAGGATAATAGTGGGGAGTGTAGTAACAATAGGTATGTAAGTTAAAAATATAGAGTAAGATTCACATAGTCTATAGAATATAGTGGCGATTCTTCAAATTTAGAAGAAGTATGATCTGAAAAGTGTATTTAAGTGACCCAATTATCAAAATTATAGATTTTAGATGCTTAAAAACCAAATCTTAATTTCCCATCAATTTAAAATGATTAAAAATTAGCTTTAAAAAATTAGTTGTTAAAACAACGAGGAATGAGAGAAAAAATGACAGTAGGTAGTGAAAAACAAGTGTTAATGATGTTCACACAAATGGGATATGTCTCCAGGTCTAGATAATCTCCTAAACTGATCAATTTCAATACAAAATGTTAAAATAGAATTTTATTTTACTTCAAAAGTTCTTTCTTCTATAATAATGGTCCTTTATCAGAAACTAGGAGGTTGTAATCACTTCTTTAGTTGCACTTCCATAGTGAAAATGCTCTGAAATAACTCTATCTCTCTCAATAAGCTCCTATAATAGTGCAATGTACACCTATAGTACACGTGAGCTTATTTTATAACACTTATGAGATCATAGCTTATCATTCAAGCTCCTCATCTTGTACCCAATTTTTTTGAAGCAATTTCCATTAAACCAAAAGGTCAACCCGTTAATTTCTGATACAAGCACTAGAGTTAATGAATCCCTTGGAAGCGGGTAGTCTATGCCATGAATCTCACGTGGAGCACTGAAATTTTTTCCAACAACCAACCCCCAGTGTTACCCGGGAGATTCAAACCCATGAAATTTCAATATGATACCAATTTTTATAAATGATTGTTGTTAAACCAAAAGGCCAACCTGTCAATTTATGATACAAGCCCTAGAGTTAATGAATCCATGAGAGGCAGTTAGTCCATGTCATGAATCCCACAAGGAGCACTGAGAATTTTTCCAATAGACCTAAATTGTTGGCATGTGGATGCTGAGTTTTCATTGATGTCAAAGGAATACTAATGATAAAGTAGGATGTAAGAGAGCTAGATGGATCTTGGAGTGATTCAGACAAGGCAGGACATGTCAAAGGCTTGAGAACACCCGAGTAAGAATTGACGTCTTGAGGAGACATTGCCTAATAGAGGGAAAGTGATTATGTGAGAGCACACCAAGATTATTTCTTAAATTTTATAGCATGTATCTAATGTAGAAATAAGGTCATAAGGATGGATACATGGGCACAATCCTGTTGATTTAGTGAGACTAGCTCAGTTCATAATGCATAATCCCAAGTCCTAGTTAACAAAGTGACTTGGAAAGGTTAAGTTAAGGCTTGAAGCTAATGGTGAATCATGGTAGAGGCATAAAACACATAATAGGACATGTTTAAGAGGCTATAAGGTGAGGACCATGATAGTCATGGTGTGTTGCAGTGTAAACTAGCTCAAATTGGCCTAATTCAAGGACCTAGAGTGAGGCTATGAAGAAAACAAATCTATATAGAGAAAATTAAATCATGGGAAGTGTGTAGGAAAATTTACAAGAGTCATAATATGAATTATAAAGCCGTAATTCAATATTTAGATGCATATTCAAGGTCATTGGTATGACTATCCTTCAAAACAAACAAGTTTAGTATGTAAAAATGTCATTGGAAAATAAGGTACAGGTGTATTTATAATTAAATATTAATTAGAGATCATGGAGGAGGTATTCATTAATGTGTGTTCCAAATTTCAGGATTTGAAAGTCATTTTGTGCAAGATATTGCATTTTTACCAAAATCGGGTTAATTAAGGCATGCTAAAAAACACCTTACTTATTAGCATTCAAGATAAATTGTGGATCCTCCTTTAGGTAAATCACATGAGAAAATTTTTAATAACATAGAGATAAAATATTTTGCAAAATTTTTGAAGTCAAATGGATGAGAAATAAGAAAGTTCTATCCATTTTTTGTGAAGCTGTCTGAAACCCTCCTAAATCCCAGTTCAGATCGGTATGGAGAAAATTTTACGGTTAGGCGCCTAAATGGAAATATTTTTCTTTTTTATTATTTTTATCTTGTAAATAATTCCTCAAATCACATTTCCATTGTGGTTTAATCTCATGAAACATGGTGGGCCCCACAATAAAACACAAGTTTTTTGATAATTCTAGTGTACAAACAAAGTTTACAAAGTAACCCATGCTAAAATTTTAGGTGAATGATTGTGGAGATGTGTTTATAATGTTCATGAAGTCATATGGGTTAGTTATTTAGAGAAATTTTATGGTACAATTTTGTTTTTACTCCTATCGTTTGAGAATACTAGAATGAAAGACTAACCTTGTAGGTATGAAGAGGATACATGATGAATTACATCATGAAATGATTTTTTTGGCCCTAAAAAACATGAAGGTATCTCATATGATATTTAAATTTTCTTTTTGTGGTTTTATGAAGTGATTGCATGCATGATTTTGAGTGATCCAAAACTGCCTACTTGAGGTAGTGAAGAAACCCTCAGCTACAAGTATGAATAAGATGTTTTCCACAAAGAAGGTATAACTATGAATTCTTGAGCATGTTTCTTAGGATGCATGTGAATTATTTGAATAAATAGAAATTCATTGGTGAGTCCTTTGAATATGGTTGTGCCATGATATTTTAAGAGTGTTTCTAAGCTCCCAGAACACAGTCAGACCAGTTTGAGAAATTGAAGTGAAATTACAATACTTACCATGTTTTGGATAATTATGTTCATTTAAGGTGAAATAAGACTTCAAGAGATTTATATTGATGTATGATATGTGTATTGATGAAAATATTTAGGTCTACAAATAACAAGATCTTGAAGACTGGTTTTTTGTCCACCAAGACTGTGAATGTGCATATGAGAAATAAAGTGAAATAAAGGTCTTATACCTTGATTTGATGAATCCAAAGAATTTTAAGATGATGTATACATATTTAATTGTCCTCCATAAAGTTTTTAAGGCTTGATAAGACTTGTAAGTGTAATATTTTCTCCAAAAATGAAAACTAGATTTTGAAGGACTAAAATTAGCTAGGCATTCGTGCTCTAATGAAGTTATGAGGAAAAATTGGTGAGTTTAAAAGAATATAAATGTTTCATATGGATTTTTGGGACCATGTTCAACGTGCATGATTTTTTTTACTTTTTTGAACAGGTTTGGAAGGCTAAAAGACAAAATTAGGACTTGGCTAGCTAGAGGACAAAATCATGACAGTATAGTTACAAATTAGAAGTGCAGGGGTTAGATTCAAATATTTTGATGCATAAATGAATGTTAGGGGTTAATATAATTTACCATTACATCTCATAGATGCTATAAATCATCTTAAAATCCTAAGGAACTGAATGGACTTGAAACTGATCCATGTACAGGTGTAATGATTACACTTTGGCAATTTTTGATAAAGTCTTTTTTATTCCTCTTGTACGTACTTAGGGTGAAATGTTAAGTGATTTGAAGGAAGATGAAATGTATGATACATATGATATATTAATACTATTTTATATGAATTTTGAGAGAGTATGAAGAAAATTTGTTGAAACAAAGGGCTTTGATTTAAGAGAGAGGTGCAACAGTTTGAATATGTGAGCAAATGGGTGCAAAAAGAAGAGTGATAGGAACTTCCACATGAAGATGATAACCTGGACATGAATGTAGAATCATACATGAATATAATATATTATATGAATGTGCAAATAAGTATACAGGTAATGAGGGAGATGTGAAGAAAGAGGGAGAAAAGGAGTGAGCTAATTTTGTGATCACAACTTTTTGTATTAATACAACTAACTGAGAGTGATCAACCATCTAATTGAAGACTAAGTTGTAGCTTAGAAAGAGGGAGTTGAAGATTCCTTATAATTCGTATATTAGATAAGAAACATGTAGAAGCTTGATTGGAATTTTGGGAGTTGTATCTTTTAAGCAAGTAGATGCTTGCAAAAGGTTAAGTGGAAGCTTGACTAAATTTTGGGGTTTTAGCCTCAAGTTGAGTGGATGCTCAACAATGAAATCATTTTAACTTTAAAAGGATAATTTTTCCAAGCTAGTTCTTTGGTTTTAGTGGGTTTTCTCCCTTCAAGAGTTTCCCACATTAAAATTGATGTTCATGTGTCTGTGCTTGTATCTCTCTCTCACATGGCTGAATGTGCATGCTTCATCATGGTTAAGATTGTTTAATTTTGGATGGTTAAAGAATTATAAAATGGATAAAAATTTTGAACAATTATTGATTCACCCCCTCTTAGTGTATGGAATTTCTAACAATTGGTATCCGAGCTTATTCCTCTTAAATCAAGTTTAACATATTGGAGGAGATCTTTGGAACACAAACATGTGTCCCTCAAGTGAATCAGTTCTAAAAAGGAAGTATGGGATTACTCATTCACTGATTGATGGACTAAAGAAGGAAATAAAGCTTATGGAAGCTGACTGTGGCTAATAACTCAAAGAGATGGAGTCATTTGTTGAGAATGTGTCAAAATATCTGAAAGAAAAGGAATATGCTTTCTTAAAACATGAAGAAGAATTGAGAGTCTTGAAGGTTGAACTAGAAGAAGAAAATAACATTTGAAAATGTACAGAAAGATGGAGCATAGTACTGAAGTTCTTGATGAAATTCTAGAGATAAAAAGAGTAGCAAGAGACAGAATAGGTCTACGATTCAAACAAGAATCTATGGAGAAGAAATAGGATGACAAGGCTAGTTCAAGCATTCAAACAAGCATGAAGATGTAAAATGAAACAAGCATAAGAAGGCCTAAGTCAGTTAGGCAACAAAATGCATCCAAGTATGAAAGGGATTTCAATGGTTACTATTTTTCTTATGATAACTATAGACATAGAGATAAGGAATGTAGGAAACATGTCATAAATGACCACCCATGGAGGGATAACATAAGTGACAAAGAAAATAACATAGTTTACTTCAATTTCTAAGATTACGGTCACATTTCTAAGTACTTCTTAGAAGAACCTTCGAGTTAGTTTTGGGAAGAAGAAGACTCAAGAGGCATGAACAAGATAGTAATCTACATTTACAACAAGGCTAGATATTATGCTAGAAAATGTCGTGATCTCAAGGCTGCCAATCATAGTTGGAATGATAGTCTACACAACTTTAGAGGTAAGGATAGTTTTATATGCTTCAATTTTCATGAAAAAGGACATTTTTCAAGAAAATCTTATGAGTTTCCTATATATATCAACAAGCTTAATGCATCTAAAAGGAAAGGAAAAAATGTATTCAATATGAAGGAAAAATCTAAAAATGAGACCAAGTTATCCATGGTTGAGAGAGACACTGGAAAGAAGAAAGTGATGTACATATACAAAGCCAAGGAAACCAAATACAGTCCTACAAAGACAAAGGAGTACAAGAAAATAGTATAGGTAGATAATGAAGAGACAAGAAAATCAATGGTAGTCATAGAAGAAGTAAGTTCAAGAAAAGTTGCAAAAGCTGATGAAAACCAAGAAGACATATTACCCCTAACTATGGTAGAACATATATATGAGATGCATCATATATGTTTATTAGGAATTCAATAAGAAGTGAGGTTCTCACACATATAAGTGCATCCAAGAAGATTCATAATGTCTCAGGGGAAAGAAGAGATAAGAGAGAGAGACATCATATGTTTTTGATGACTATCTACTATTATAAGATGATTTCACAATGTGATGTTCCTTCTCTAGACCTCTAGAAGGCATGTATTAGTTGAAAGAGGCAAGGTATGGTATTGAAATCAAGCCATCATTAGTAGAAGTTAATCAAGGTCTTCACAATGCTTCTAATGTATGAAGAGTTACAAGGTATGTTCATGTAGTTACCCATAAAGTCTTTATGCATGTTTATCCTGTAACTCATGCTTGAAATCCTTGAGTTCATAAGTGTGTTAAGTATGGTTCTCATTAGTTCATCAAAATCCAAGAAAGATAGTCACAATGATCCATAATATTCACCAAGTTTTCAGATACAGAGACATGGGAGAAGAGAACATCATAAAGTGTTTCATGATCTGCACTATGAAAGTGTCTTTGTCAAGAAGAGTTTAAGTCTATCCATGAATCATCACTCCATCAGTATGTGTCAAGCCCTTAATAAAGTGTTTAAGTACATCTTGATCTATTCAAATATATGAGAAAGGGTCAAGTTATTAACCCAAGTAAGTAACAAGGACTGTATTGAGTGTTTAGAGATCTTATGATCATGAATTTGCATAAGATGCCAAGTACATAAGGTTGGTCTAGGATTGTTTGTCCGAGCTCACAAAATTTTAGTCCTAAAAGAAGCTTCCATCAATGATATCAGTCAAGGTATGTGTTGTCTTACTCAATATTCTCAAAATTGAGTCATCCTTCTTAGTTTATAGAAAAGTATCAAGTATCTAGTGTCATAGAGTGTCATCTTCTACAACAAGTGTGTAATTCCAAAATGAATACCCTTGAAAATAAAATGTGTATGTGTACTGGCTATAATTATCAAATCAAGAAAATAAGGTCCTCATGGTCTTATTAAGAGGTTAGAATAAAGGATAATGAGGTCACTAAGTCTAGATGTAAGAATGAAGTTCATTCATTGTATCCCTGGTATATTGAAGTCCATACAAGATATGCATAGTAACTTTGAGGTGTAGTATAGTAATGTGTGAATTGCTTACATGAGATTGCTATATCTGATCACTCATTGAAGTCTTTATGCTTAAAAATATGTAGGATGATAACATTGGTGGATGTTTCTCATTAGACTAAGAAACCTGAAAAGAGTATTATCTATGTGCATTCATCATACCATGGTTAAAACAATGATAGAGGTCTATAAAATATGGGTATCTCAAATTGTAAATTTTTGATTGACTGTTCAAATCCATGATGAAGGTATTAGTTTCCAAAATATTATAAAGATATCTTTTAAAGAATGATTTATATATGAATGAGATGTTAGGCTCTTCAAACGGAGCTCCAGTTAGACCTAAGAAATAACACATGCATGAAGCAAAATAATGTGCATTTGTGACTGAGAATGAGATGAAAAAGTTTATATGTTATGTCATTAGGTATTATCTTATGGCTAGTTGTGCCTCAAATGTATCCCAACATCTTGATAAATGGTGAATGCCCTTGATCAATGTAAACTCAGAATAGTCAAGTGACAAGGGATAAAACTCTAGGTACATCTAAACTCAGAATAGTGAATCATCAAGATATGAGAAAAAGTTTCCAAGTGATGTCAATCATAAAATTGTTGAAGTAATGGAAGTCTATCCTAAAGGAATCAATATATCCCTGATCAATGTATCCCATAGAGATCATGATATCCAGTCCTCACATCAATAACATATATGTACAAAGGAGTAAATTAATATTTGGTTATGTAAGTGGTCATTCAATACCATTGGTATGTTAAGAAGAAGGAGTAAGTCATGACAAAAATAAAATAAAAATTTGAGACCTTGAAAGTAAATACAAACTAATTGGTGAAAAAATTAAAAGAATCACTCCTCTCGAGCTATAGAAACCCTCCTAGGGTTTTACCAAAATTAAACCCTTGAAGATATTGCACGTGAGATGAAGATATGTAACCTTTAAAATGTCTTATAAAAACTATGTATAAGGTGAATTGAATGATATTAAGTAAGAATAAGCCATGCATAGATTAAAAGGTCTGATAGTCAAGACTAAACCTGTAGGTGGACAGTCAGAATGGAGGTAATGCTTCTCAAAATATACTAGTAAATTGGAAATTGCTAGACATAGTGCTAAGATTCATTATTCAAGTATAAAAATCATCAAGTGTGGTGATTTGTTATAAATATGGAGTTAAAAAAATAAGTTTCTCCCAGGACTACAACAGTAAATCTGTATATGTAAGGTTAATCAAAATTGAAGATCTATTAATCAGGCCTACTAGACCTAGGCTGAGGTGAATAGACATTAAAACATACTATAACTATGTTTGAAAAGTGACACATCCCAAAATGAGGTGATATAATTTAAAAATAAGGTTAAAGTTGAATTAAAAGATGCCAATTTTAGGTTCTTACGCTTGAGGTTATCATGGCTATTAGGAACAAATCAGGGTTGTGAAGAACATGAACTTGTTAAGGTGTTTCAACTAGAATAGATGGGTAATCAAGAGTTTTTGCAAACATATTATGGAGATTTTGAGCACAACATAGGTCCATTAAGTATGATCAAGGATTTTAAATGTTGAGGTTGCTCAAAGTATACTGCAGTTTTTGCTAGGTCACAGAGACATTGGATAAGCCTATGAATGACTATCTCAGTACTAATGCACATATTGGAACATGATGTTAGGTAGCATTGTGAAGTGGAATATTGCAAGAGTAAAGTAATATAACATGAAATTTACACAAATTCATTACAATAAGAACTATCTCAGAATATTGATGAGCTTTAATTTCTAACAATGCATCCTATAGACCCAAAATTAAGACCTGTGGATTTAGAAAGATCATTTCATGCATGAAAAGCTATCTATTTCAGTCAAAGTGATGTTATGATAAGGATAATACAATTGGACGAAAAATTTAAGTAAACAAGGAAATTTTCCAAGACAAAATGAGTTGTTAAAGGTCTAATATTACACGCTACAAAGACTAGGTTTATCACTTAAACCTACTCAGAGAATTATGACATGTTTGTAAGGTCATGAAACACCTAATGAAATTATGTGCATAGTAGGGAATGATAATATGAAATTAAATAATTATATCAAAGAATATTCTTCATAGATGATGATAAAGAGTAAGGGTGAGAAATGGATTGTTTCAGAATGATGAAGATTGTTTCAAGCCCCAACAGAACATGATACAAATCTAAGAACGTTTTTGAAAGCATAGGAAGGTTTTTGCAACTATCAAGTTGATACTTTAGGTTAAGAATAAGTCATAATGTATATCAATTTTAAGAAAAATGTGTTATAAGAAGTTTCAAGGGAAACTTTGACTAGATAGTGCAATTATATCTTTGACATAATTTAGAGATAAACACCTACAAGACTGCAATGACCATCTAAGGCAAGGGGAGTTGAATTTTTCCTCAAAAAAGATTGCTAGGTGTTGATAAGAAGAGATAAGAAGAACATATGAGGCTTAAAGGAACATTGAAAGGGAGAAAAAATCATAAAATAATAATTCATTACACCATGCCAAAGAAGATGTTAAAGATCCAAAATAGGGATACACATGTCTGATAAGACCTCATGAATAGGAAATAAATGAGTTTTGATTAAGCATTCTAACTACCAAAGAAGCTAGTCAAGCAAGGCTTATGAAGTATTAAGGTACTTTGATAGGGGGAGGTAAGTTTTGATCAAATGATACCTATTCCATACAAATGAGGACTATAAACAATGAAAATCTAATTCAGGGTAGAGGTAAAGTTGTTTATCCAAATATAAGACATGAGATCAAGTTGTATCAACTAGCTTGTGTATGATGACTTGGATATGGATGGTATAACCTCGCGGGGGAGGTAAGAACCAAAATTTCATGAAGAACATGATGCTCTAGAGCATGAAAAAGTTGAGCAAAATGCACTAACAGTTCACTTTAGGGACACAAGTTTAAAAATCTTGCCTACATGTAGCCTATAGAAGAATTAAGCCTAAAATTGAGTCTTATGAACTGAGATAGGTCTATTTATGAGATAGAGATCCAATTTCACTCAAATGTTAGATTGTTGGCAAGTGTATGTAATTTAAATAAATTTTCTCAAGGGGGATAGTGATTTTAATGCTTGAACAAGGACAAATACAAGGATAAGGAAGATAAAGACAAGAGGAATAACTCGAATGTTAAAATTGGTTTGTGTTTCCAACCAAGATGGAGCCGAAACAAGAGAATGAAAGAACAAACCATGAATTGGAACCATGTACTTTGTCATTAATGCAAAAAGGGGGGAAAGAATCAAGAGGTTTTTCCATCAATGACAAAGGGGAAGATTTTTGGCATGTGGATGTTGAGTTTTCATTTATTTCAAAGGAATACTAATGAAAAATTAGGATGCAAGAGAGCTAGAGGGAGCTTGGATTGAGTCAGACAAGACAGGAAAGGTCAAAGGCTTGAAAACACCTGAGTAAACACTAACTTTTTGAGGAGACAGTGACTAGTAGAGTCAAAGTGATGATGTGAGAGAACACCTGGATGGTGTATTACATCTTTTTATCATGTACCTGATGTGGAAAAAGGGTTATAATGATGGATACAGGGCGCATGAGTTTTTTTAGACAAGCTCAGTTTAAGATGCCTAATCCAAAGGCCTAGTTAGCAAATTGACCTAGAAAGGTGAAGTGAAGGCTTGATGCTGATGATGAAGCATGGTAGATGCATAAAACATATAATGGGACATGTTTAAGAGGCTATAAGGTGAAGAAAAATAAATTCATGGTGAGTTGGAGTGTAAACTAGCTCAAATTAGCCTAATTTAAGGACCTAAAGCGAGGGTATGAATAAAAACAAGCTATATCGAGAAAATACAAGTATTTGAAGTGTGTAGGAACATTTCCAAGAGTCCTCAAATGAAGTATAAATTCATAATTCAATAGTTAGAGGCATATTTAGGGACATTGGTATGACTATCCTTCAGGACAAACAAGTTTAACATGCACAAATGAAATTGTCCAAGAAGTTAAAGGTATATTTATGAAAAATTATCCATTAGAGATCATGGAGGAGGTAGTCATGAAGGTGTGGTCCAAATTTTAGGACATGAGGATTTTTATACAAGATATTGCATTTTTACAAAAACCAAGTTAATTAAGGCATGCTAAAATAACGCCATGACTTATTAGTATTAAATATAAATTTTAAAGCATCCTTCATATAAATATTAAGAGAAAATTTTGAATATCATAGAGATAAACAAATGTTTCATAAACTCTTAGGTCAAATGGATGAGAAATAAGAAAGTTCTATCCATTTTTGTGAAGCTGTATAAAACCCTCTTAAACCCCAGTTCAGATCGGTATGGAGAAAATTGTATGGTTAGGTGCTTAAATGGATTTTTTTTCTTTTTTATGTTTTTTTTATCTTGTATATAATTCCTCATATCACATTTCCATGGTGTTTTGAGCTCATGAAACATGGTGGGCCCCACACGAAAATAAAAGTTTTAAGCTCCCAAAACATAGTCAGACCAATTTGATAAATTGGAGTGAAATGATGATCCTTTCTATGTTTTGAATAACTATATAAATTGGACGTGAAAGAAGACTTAAAGATATTTATATTGATGTATTATAGGTGTGTTGATGATAATATTTAGTGCTCCAAATAACAAGATCTTGAAGACTATTTTTTTGTCCACCAAGAATGTGAATGTCCAACCAAGAAGGAAAGTGAAATGAAGGTCTTATAACCTGATTTGATGAATCCCAAGCCTGTGGGGATGATGCATACATATTTTAGTGTCCTTTATAAATATTTCAAGGCTTGATAAGACCTGTAACTGTAGTATTTTCTCCAAAAATGAAGGTTGTCTTTTGGAGGACTAAAATCAACTAGGCATTGGTGCTGTAATGGAGGTATGAGGATGAAGTGGCAAGTTTACAAGAATATAAATGTTTCATATGGTTTTTAGGTACCATGTTAAATGTTCATGTAAATTTTGGACTCTTTTGAACACGTTTGGAATACTAAAAGAAAAAATTAAGACTTGGTTAGCTAGAGGACAAAATTTGACAAGAAAATTACAAATCATAAGTGCATGGATTAGATTGGAATATTTGGATACATAACTAAATTTTAGGGGTTTCTGGAACGTACCATTGCATCTCATATGTGTTAGAAGCATATTGAAATCCTAATAATTGAATGGACTTGAAATTGATCCATGTGTAAGTGTAATGATTATTACACTTTGGCAGTTTTTGATGAAGTCATTTTTTACTCCTCTTGTACATACTTGGAGTGGAATGTGAAGATATTTGAAGGAAGATGAAGTGTATGATACAAATGAGAGATTCATTCTCTTATACACAAATGTTGAGAGATTATGAGGATTTTTTTTTGAAGCCAGGGGCTTTGATTGAAGAGAGAAGTACATGTTTGAATATGTGAGCAAATAGGTGCAAAAAGAAGAGTGATAGGACCTTCCCCATGAAGATGAGAACTTGGTCATGAATGTAGAATTATATATGAAGATAATAGATTAGATGAATGTGCAAAGAAGTAGAAAGGTAATGAGGGAGATGTGAAGAACGAGTGAGAAAAGAAGTGAGCTGATTTTGTGATCACAACTTGTTGTATTAAGACTACTAACTAAGAGAGATCAACCATCTAATTGAAGACTAAGTTGTAGCTTAGCAAGAGGGAGTTAAAGCTTCCTTGTAAGTTGTAGCTTATAGAAGATATGGGTAGAATACTGATTGGAATTTTGAGAGTTGTAGCTTCCAAGAAAGTAGATGTTTGTAGAAGGTTAAGTGGAAGCTTGACACAATTTTGGAGTTGTAGCCTCAACTTGAGTGGATGCTCAATGATGAAATCATTGTAGCTTTAAAAGGAAAAAAATTCCAAGCTAGTTCTCTTGTTTTAGTGGATTTTTTTCCCTTCAATGGTTTCCCACATCAAAATTTGTGTTCATGTGTGTGTGTTTATCTCTCTCTCACATGTCTGAATGTTCATGCTTCATCATGGTTAAGATTATTTAATTTTGGATGGTTGAAGAATTGTAAATTGGTTCAAAATTTTGAACAAACGTAGATTCCTCCCCCCTCGGTGTCTAGAATTTCCAACAAAACTCACCTAGGTCCAAGCATCCTCCACCACTTTAGCTTATTTGTGTAGACACATGCTTTATGTCACGCAATTCTAATATTAAAATTGTACTAATTACTTGTCTTCCTGTCATCACAATATAATTAGTGAATTTACACTAATTAGCTAATATTCCCCTTTTTCTTAATTAATTAACGGCCTTTTTTTTAATTAAGTGGCTAATTTTCCCCATCTTGGATGTCAATTAACATCACTTTATTAGTTAAAATACTCTTTTAATTAATTACCCATTATTAATCAATTACCATTTTAGTGTATTCCGTTTAATTAATAAACCTTTTAATTACTTAAATCTCAGTATCAAATTCCTCTAAATCTATTAATACTCCTCTATTTTTCCTCTTAATATATTCTACACATAATCCTTTCCTATTAATTAATCCCAAGTGATTAATTAAGCCTCCTCTAAATCATATGGGTCATTAATCGTAATTAATTACCTTTAATCATGTTTATCCAATCTTAATTCTACATCTTTATAATCTTAGATTTACTAGGATTTGTACTTCTCCCAAAGAGAAAGGCTATAAAAGTAACCTAGTACTCCCTTCCCATTACACACCATTTACTTGTAAAGACATACACCCATTTTTCTCATGCTAAGCTAATGCAAAACGCTTAAAGTATAAAAGTGAGAAAACCCCTACTTGTTGAAGTATTAAGAGAAGAATCAAACACCTTCATTCATCAATTTATTCCTTCATCAATCACCCTCCTTCATTTAAAGACCGTTCATGGCTTATGCTTGGATCATAAGGGTACCCATGTTTCAAAGTACATCCACCAAACAAAGGGAGGTTTGCATTTATGGTGTTTATGTTTATGCAAATTATTTAGATTTCCTTCATTGCTTCAAAATTATGTCTTTTATTAATGAAATAGGATAAGATTTAATTGGTGTCGAATCCTTAGTTTAATTTTATCTTTTAATTTTATCTATTTCTTATGCATGCATACATATGGCACTCCTAGTGGGACACCATTTTGTCATGCACATTTCTTGTTAGGAATTATTATTATCAGTACTCACATGTAATTATAAGTGAGTATTTATTTGTTAGAATAAAGTTGTTTGAATTATTGGAGCAACTTGCTGAGTTTGGAGTGAGTTGTTATTGGAGACATTTTAGGTAGATGAGTTGTTGAGAATCCATGAAAATAAAATATCGTACAACTCCTACTAATATGTAATAAATCCCACGTGAACATATGAAGATTTTTAATATTATTTTGCATTTGAAAAACTATGTACCGAATGCCATTTGGTATCAAAGAAGGCATGAGATCATGACTGAGTATAATTAATTTTGTTGTCTACCGATTAGTCATGAGATGATGGGATGAATTTTTTCTTTGATTGGAGACTGTAATATATTCAATTATTTTTTAGCATATTGGTTTTGAGAAAGGCAATGAGTATTAATGATTGTTAATGGAGAAGGTTATACATGTATATGGGAACAAGTTATTAGAATTTAAATTCTAAGACGAGTAGATACTTTCCTGTGAATATCTGTGATTTTTGAAGAAGGCCTCTTACACACACATGGTGAACCTAGTTAAAAATACCTCAGTCTCCCCATGTCTTCATGAAATTTAGTCTCCAATACAATTAATAGTGTGGTTGAGAAAACGTCTCGTCAAATTTGACATGTTTTCTCTACATTTCATGTCTCTTTAAAAATGTACACAGATGTCTCAATATCCTTCCCTCAACATACATGGGTCTAATAGCTGATTTCAGTTATAGTTTACAAGTATATTAGTGATATACATGCCCCAGACCCTCCCAAGGATGGTTCCATGCAGATATATGTATTGGCTCCACAAATAGGTTTTTCCATGTCAAAGAGTTGTTAAAAATGGTATTATGTTTAGAGTCGGTTTTAAATAGGAATACATGATTATATTTGTAAAAGTTAGTCTATTAGCGTTTAAGTTTAGTTTAGCTAGTCTTTTTTTATGTCTAATTTGTAGACTAGTACATTCAAAGTTAATATGTTAGTCTAAAATATTTATTTAGATTATCATTTAAGTATTGGTTTGATATATTATTAATAAGTCATTTAGAAGTTTGGTTTATTCAAAAAGAGAGTCAAGTGTTAGTGATAAGAGTCAATTTTAAAGTAAAAGAGTCAAATTTAAAGTGTCTTTTCATTATTGTTAAAAAATTTAAGTTGTTTTATATTGTTAAAATTATTTGTAAATAACTAATGTCATTAAAATTGTAAAATTAAAAAATTGTTTTACAGATGTCTTTTTGGTGTAACTTGATGTCCTTTATATGGGGGGAGAAGATGTAAAATATTACATTCCTGATAAATATTTTGAAGGTTAAAAAGAAGGAAAATGTGCCTAGCTTCGAGGGCCTCGAACCCATCTTGTACCGTGATAGGGAGCATGCCCATGGAACCTCTGGAGGACCCTGCAAGGGGCGTTGCCCCTTGACCCCACTAGGGGATACCACCCCAGACCCCTGCTTTAGAATTTGAGAACCAAAGTGAAGATTGGTGGGGAAGACATGTCGAAAAAAAGTGGTGAAATTTTGAGCTCCAGATTTTAATCCACTAAGTAAAAAAACACATCAACAAGAGGATTGAGGGAGATCAACACCTCTCTTTATTCACTAATGACGAGGCCACATTATTCTATGGTGACATAATTTTTTAATTGTGTGTTGTGTGAGTAGAATAAAAAACAAAACTATGTGCCTATTCTCTTGCAATGTGTGAGTATGATATTCTATTATTTTCTCTTGAATGTGTTTTGATATGGCTTGGAAGGTGAAAAACTATAAAAATAGTTGTATAAGAGGGAATCTGACTGTAGTGATCCTCCGACCGAGGAGATCCTCTAACTGCCATACTTCTTCATTGATTGCCCAGTGAAAGAGAATTCACTGGAAGTGAAAGCGAGGACTGTCGAGTTCTCCTATGTAGGTGTATTGATGAAAGTGTTGTCATCTGATGATATTTTTACTGTGGTGAAGTGGGTGATCATATGTAGCAAGATCCAAATAATTATATTTAGACTTATATGTATGAGGTGGCATATGATTATGTTTTTGGTGCTCCGTGCCACATGTTCGCACTAAAAGGGGGAATGTTAGGAATTATTATTATTAGTACTCACATGTATTATAAGTGGGTATATATTTGTTAGAATAATAATGTTTGCATTTTTAGAACAACTTGCGTAATTTGGAGTGAGTTGTTATCAAATACATTTTAGGTAGATGAGTTGTTAAGAATCCATGAAAATATGAGTTCATACAACTCCTATAAATATGTAATAAAGATCATAAAAATTTATGAAGAGTTTCAATATTATATAATTTCATCTACAAAACTCTGTAGAAAATTTAATTTCCCATCTAATTTTACATACATTTTCCTTCAACTTCTTTGAATTTTGTTTTTAAACTTTCATGTTTATATCTATATTTTCTTGTGTTTGGTAGTTATAAGTGTTCTTAGTAGGTATTAAAGAGGTTAGGTGCTTCCAAAATTTGAACTTGATAAGAAAATTTCTTTGACTTAGGTGTTTTTAGATCATTTTTTAGTTATGGAAAATTCAACTGCCTTTCTATAGTAGTTAATGGCCTCACACTAGTAATCAATGTCCTCATTCTAGAAATCAGCATCCTCACCAGTTCCCATGATGGAATTTCTTTGTGTTCCTAGTTATGAGTTGCATCTTTTAGTGACCTCGACACACTTGACAATATATTCGATCATAAGTAATAACTTTGAAGTGTCTTGCAACGGCCTTGTACACATTGGCAATTTTGTGTTGTCCAGTGGTGGTCTCACCCAAAAACAACGATGTTGATCCATCTCGTGACAACCTTTCTCTGTGCCAAAAATACCTTCCACATTTATGATTTTTCTTGTTTTTTAATCATTTTCTTCACTTTGGTTACTATTTTCTATCACTATTCATATCACTTACTATTTGTCATGAATCTTATTCTTACATGTGTTGCTTATGAACACACTTTTGATCAATCATGAATACGTATTGTGTGTTTGTAATTTGTAGGTAATTTGTATCATACTTGGTGATGTGGCATTAACCTATAGTTGACTAAAGAAAGTAAATTTTCTAGAATAATTAGTCTCTGGGAAGAAAACTCAAGGTAATTACTCTAAATAATGAATTCATTATTCTGTTTAGTGGTTTTGTTTTGTGTATTAACACCCTTTGTTTAATTTCAGTTCCCTCATTCTATTTTTTAGTAGAATTACTTTTGATTCTGTTGGCGAGAAAATTTTTTGGGGAAAAATTGGTGGATTTCTTGCCAACACTCTGGGAGTCTAAGTCCCTCTACTTAACCGGTGCAACTGCCGTATATGCATGCGCAAGTGAAAAAGGTGGATTTTCTTAACAAGGGCACTCCACTGACCCTGCAGAAAAGCTAGCAATTTCTTTCTAGAGAGGACTTTGTCTAAAAGTGGGAAAGGGGAGTGAGAAATGAGATAGGAGAACTAATGTTGTAGGTAGAAAATCAGATTCCCACACACACTAGTTAGAAATTTCAACACATGCATTTATGAGAAGAAACAACTCTGCAAATAGCAACAAGACCAATTATAATTTATGAGCACAAAGTATCAATAAATCCCTCAGTCAAAAAAATAGAAACTCTTCTTCTTGTATTGATTGCTTAAACAAAAGTTGTACATAGTGTGGGAAATGGAGGAAATTTGAGAATGGGGGAATGGAAGAAAATGGCTATCTCCTTTCTTCTCTCAAAGTACAATGCACTCTTGAGTTTACAAAATCAATCACCAACCCTTTGAAATGGGAATGGATTTACAATTTATAGAATGAGAGATGAATCTTCATCTACCCCCCAATGCCTTTTCATATGCCTTATTACAACTTATGACCTTTTACATTCTTAGGAAAAGATTAAGTCCCCTTTTATGACTTAAGGGTGACTTGTTACATTAAAAAAAAGTCATTTTAAATTAATTAAAGGCATTATGAAAAAGTGCAACCCCAACAAAGAATTAGAATGGGGAGAGAGAAAGTGGGGGAAGAGAAGAGAGAAGAAGGGGAGAGAAAGAACTAAGGAGGAGTGCCAATGAAGAAGAACCTACCTCTGAGGAAGTCCTTAGATCCTTATCAGATGATCCGATGAAGTGCTCCACTGTAGTGAACTCTACATCTCCAAAAACTCTTTGCACCCTGAGAAACTCCTTCATCTTCTCTCATGGATGCTTTCCAAGACTGAATGAATTGTTCTTCTGAAGACCATAACTCCCACCCTGCACATGATATACCTGTGACCAGAATCATGAAGTGAGTGTTGAAAGACACTGTCAAGTTCCCTGGGATGGACCTTGAATGCCCTGTGAGAAATTCCATAGATGATCCCGAATGATGATGTCCCCCTGAATGATTATCCTTCTATGTCCCATTGTGCCAAAACTACCCTTTGAGTGTAACTTACTATTAATAGTAAGTGCCCAGATGGAAGACTTACTATTTTTAGTGAGAGGTGATTTTTTCCTCTTCTTGACCATCCTGATGTGATGAACTCCCTCTTTCACTCTTGCGCACACTGCCTTCACCTCGACCACTTCTTGGGGTGACTTACTATTTTTAGTAAGCACCCATATAGGGGGATTACTATTTTTAGTAAGTGGTCATTTTCACTATTTTCTACTCAGACAATCATTCTGGCTTCCTGGTGATCTTCAGTGCACACTGCCTTTGCCATAGCCACTTTTGATGGTGACTTCCCAAACATAGCAAGTTTGTATAGGAAAACTTACTATTTTTAGAAAGTGAACTTCCACTACTCAGTTTGTGATGGAACATATTTTTTTAGACTCAACTCATCGTCATGGTCACATCCTCTAAATTTCACTTGATTTCACCCACTAGAATGCTTGGAAATAAAATTTAAAATTTTCACCTGGCAGTGGCTTCAGGCACGGAGCTGCCATGGCGGCCATTAATGGAGCTTAAAATTTATAGGTCTAGTTTTTGTCTCTGATCATGATGAAATTAACTCCATTGTGATAGGTTTTTCATTTGGAGTTCAGTGCAAGTTTTTTATCTTGTTTTCATTGTCGGATTGATGGGAAATCGACGAATGTGAGCTAGGGCATGAAATGGGGTTTTTGTTGGAAAAAATGATTCAGGGCACCATTCGACCTCCCATTTTTGCATCTTGATCATCTTGAAAAATTAGAAAGTCTAAAAAAGATGACACCTCAATTAAACTTGTATTTTGTAAGATATGAAGATTTTTCGATTGGGTGACTTCGTGGTTATCTGGCAAAAAATCTTCATTTTCTCTTCATTCTTCATTTCTTCAATTATTTTGATCAATCCTTCCTCTGAAACCTATGTATTTTCATGGAGTGGAGGATTTGGTGGCCATGATGGAGCTGGTTTGGATTAAATGGTAGACTGGGTGTCTGGACAAGCATGAACAGAGCTATGGCAAGGTGTGAAGTTGTGAAGGAGAAATGGGGGGAAATAATGGCTAAGTGCAAGATTTAAATCATTCAAAAAATGCATTAGCAAGGGTGGGTGAATTTTTGTGTCTTTGATGTCCCTTAAGCATTGAGGGATGAAAGGGACATCAATTTTCACGTCACGCCTCATTGTGACACTTGGCGAAGATCTGACAGTCGAGTATTTGGCTCCACTAGCTCCTAGGGGCTAGAAAACTACTCTTGAAGGGGTCACATGGGTGACTAAGAGGATCCCTAGGGGCTGGTGAATTTTATTGTCCTTGATGTCCCCCAACACAAAGGGACATGAGGGACATCAGTTTTCATGGTGCGTCAGGCGATGACATGTGGCAGCGATCCAACGGTGAAGGCTTTGAGCTCCTACAAGCACCTGGGGGCTGAACTTGGCAATCCTGGAGGTCGTATGTGGGTCCAGAGGGATTTTAGGGTTGGGAAAAATTTCTTGACCCTCATTTCCCTGATCTTGAGGGATGTAAGGGACAAAAAATGTGCCAGTCTCCTGGTGTTGACACGTGTCCTCAAAATTTGACTAAGTATGAGGTCTTGAGAGTGAACTTGAAATGACGATAACTTGAGCTCCCGATGGAATGTTTTGGTGAAAATTGTATATGAATTTTACTAGGAATTGGTATTTTGAATCCAATGGTGGGGTTATCATCTCTTTATTATTCCATTTATGCCCTAAAAAATTGGATTTTTTTTCTAGTTCCATAGTTAGCCTTGAAAAAATGGATTTCAGACCTATTGTGCAAAAGTGTTGTGAAAAAAATAATTTCATTTATCTTGTAGGGATTTTAATTACCTTTCCAATTATGATTTTTTTTAGCTCTTAACTCCATCTAGAAAAATCACTTTTTGAATTTTCAGTTTGCTTTTTCGGCCTTGTGCACTGCTTAGGCTTAAAAAACTGATTGCAGACATATTGCGCAAAAGTTTTGTGAAAAACTTAATTTCACCATATTTTAGGTCTTAGAATTCCCTTTCCAAATGATGTTTTTTTTTCTTCTAACTTCCATCTGGAGCTCCTAGAATCACCTTCCGAAGCTCAGCAGCTTTTTTGACTGTGCACTTCCTAGGCCTGTGAACCCTATTTTTTATCAAACTACTCCAAACTCTCCAAATCTTCCTGAATCTTCCAAAATAATTCCATGATGTTTCTAGGACATTCAATTCACCTCCATTTATTTTTTATCTGATGCTCCACTCCAGGGGGTTGCGCTCATTCTAGGAAGACCAGTGATAGCCCTTCCCATGACTGCCTGAAATTTGCATTTTCCAAGAACACCTAAAATCACCTAGGGGGGTTGAATTGACTTTCCTAAATCACCTAGGGGATTGAGTTAACATCATATAGGAGGTCACTAGACTAATTGAGTGGACCTGGGGTGCCCAGGAAGGATAGGACTTGAAAATTTTGACACATGGGTATCGTTGTCATGTTGGAAAATTATCAATTTCCCTGTTGCACATTTGCATGACAACAACTGGCTCTAGCTTGGGGACATGGTATGGACTGAGCACAAGTGAAGACATGGCATGAGAACTCTAGAATCTCACTTTACAACATATAATCCATTGACCAGTGCCTTATCCATTGGGCCCTACGGAGTCATGTACAACTTATAACAAGAGAGAGAGAGAGAGAGACAAGAGAGAGAGAACAAGAAGGAAACACACACACACCAAAAATGATGAAAGGAAACACACAAAACACACATGGAAAGAAAAAAACACACACAACAGAAAGGGAAACACACCTACAATCACCTATGGTACAAGGTGGGGGACAACCCACTTTCACTGAAGCACTTTTCATTCCTCAAAAGTTACCCCTGAGTGGGAAACACTGAGTGATGTTGTTCTGTGAAGCCATTGACTGGTTTGAGAAAGTATCCTCCTCTCCTTAACTATTTATGAAATTAGGTGCTTTCATGATTGTCTATGTACTTGGTAGGAGTGATTCCATGTGAGCTTCTTGATGCTCAGGCCTTCGCTTGGAAATTCCATTACCTTCATTCTCTTTGAAATCAGTTTCATAGTGCCTAGTTGCATTCCGTGTTTATCCACATAGTTGATTCTTCATTGAGCATCTCATCGCTGCCCCAAAGCTGATTTTCATTCAAATTTCTTGAATATTCTGATTTACTTTCTTTCCCAGGTCTATGCTCATTGACATCTTCTCCATGAGAAACCTTAGATTCATCCTTTATCTCTACTCCACTATGAGGTGCTTGAGTACTGACGGGAAGGATTGGAAGTAACCTCATACTTTTCTTGTATGGCCATGGCATGAGTTAAGAGATCAAGAATCAGCTCGAGGTCTTCCACAACTTCTACTGCATCCAATAGTTCTTGCATGGAGATCTCCTTTGTTACTTCCTGCAGCTCATCTTTGTACGCCTTTGAAGAATCTTTATTTTACAGCTCAAGGAAACTATCCAGAGGGATTACTTCATTATCTTGGGAATCACTGCATTCTATCACTCCTTCATCAAGAGGAGCTTCAGCTTCAAAGGCCTCAAAACTCCTTGCTTCAATTTCTTCATCATGGAAAGAGTCTTCCTCTTCAAATGGGAAAGAAAATACCTCGATTTCATCATTGCATCCATCAACCATTGGCTCAGGAGGGGCATCATATTTCTCATCTTGCTTTATTTCAACATGGCCAACCTTCACACTGATTGAGGCTTTCTAAATCAGATTTGTGCTTGTCTTGTAGATTCATGGCTTGCATCAGGAGTTTGAGACTTAGCTCAGGGTCTTTTGTTTCTTCCATGGCTCTAAGCAGTTCTTGTACAGATAATTCTTTCAAACCTTTCACAGGCTCATCACATTGGATTGGTCTTGTCCCTCCATGATGGCATGGCTGAGATCATCTTCATCTCCAAATGGGAATGAGAATATCTCCTCATCATGGATAAGCACATAAGCTGATTTTTCCATTTGAGATTCATCAAGAACCATTTCCTCTTCTTCATGGTTTGCATCGTCTGGTAATTCGGGGCTGCCCTCTTGTAACTTGAATCTCCTCAATGCTTCTTCAAGGTCCATACCTCTCTGGGAAGGCATGTCTGGCCCTATCAAGATGGGAATATCATCTTCCTCCTCAGTTTATCACAAAGTGATTCATCCTCCTACTATCTTGATACAAGATGTTGGTTCCTGGACTTCTAGAATTTCACACTGTGTACCTCATCTTCTTCTCTGGAAACAATTTCTCCATGTCCCCCTTCACTGGTATGGTTGCGAGAAGACCAATTCATCTAAATTTTACCCCCCAAGTCTCGATAGAAACTCCTACTTAGCAACATTCCAAATGAAGTTCAGAATGTCTGCTACCAAAATCATCGTTGAAACTTTCTTGTCTGGAAATCTGGCAAGAGCCACCTGTGCATCTTTGAACCTTCCCTACAAGTGGGACCTTCTTTTGATTCCATAGAGTAACAAGAGCCACCAGGTGGAGTCATGGTGAGTTTGAGAGCCTTGGTGACCTTTACAGGCATTACATTTTTGGAGGCACCAGAATCTATTATGCAATTGTTCAATACATATTCTCCAACAAGAAGGGAGACATAAAAAGGATCAACCTTATCAGTCTTGGATGCACTCAATGAAATCATGTTCTGTGAGGGAGGTGTAGGTGGGTTTGGTAGTATTCCTTTAGAACTAGGAGTTACATCATTGGGTGTTAAACTACCACTCCTGATGTATTGAACAAACCTCTCAAATTGTTCAGGGTGAGTCTGCAAATATTCAGTTTCAGTAATCTACACCTTGGCTCTATTTGCATATTCTATGAAGTCAAAGGGAGCATATGTGGACAAGGGAAATGAAGGGACTGATTTTGGAGTTGGGATAGGTTTGGAAAAGGGTTTGATGCTTGGGGAATGGAGGGTATTTTGAATGGCACACTAGAAATTTTCAAAGTACTAGATTTTACAGGAGCATATTTAGATTTAGAATTGGAAGAGGCATCAGAAGACTTACTTGGAATTGCAGGAGCCTTCTTACTTACTACAGGATAGGCTTCAACAATGCAGACTCCATGGAGGGTGGGAGTGGAGATCCTTGATTGATTATTTTGTTTTGTGGAGTCACCATAGGAGGATCTTCAGTCTTCTTTTTCTTTAGCAGCAGTGGAGGAAGAAGCTCCCTTTCTCAGACTGAGAATGAGTGAATACAACACATGAGAAACTGGGTGCATCTTCTTCATCATCTTCATCACCTCTAGAATACTCAATCAAGAATCTGATTTGTGTATCATTCTCAAGTTCATCAACTTCTAGGAAAATCACCACCTTCACTTTCTTGTTCAAGCTCTTCTTCATTTTCCTTAATCCTATAACTTGTATTGATAGGTGGGGGCCTCCAAGGAAAGCCTATTCGGGGTTTCCTATAATTTGATTTGTGTTGTTTCTTTGGGAAGATACTCATTCAAAAAATTCCCTCTTCAACGATGCCATCTCATTTGCCAATTTTTGTAGCAATGGATTGTTCTTTCATCTCCAGGATGTTGAGATTTACCCTTTGAGGGATTCTTGATCTTTCCAAATAGGATGAGATCATCATCAAGTTCAATGGAATCCTTTGTGCTTCTACAATATCCCTTGGTTGAACTCTTCATAGGAAAAATCCTACCTCCAGTGATTGAGAATTGATGAAGAATCTCTTGATATTGTTTTCAGATGGTGAATCTTCTTCCGGTATCCTGCGAAGCAACCATTCGAAATGAGCCACAAAGTCTCTCATAGTTTCACTTTCTCCTTTCTTCATTTGAGCCAACTACACCAAGAGGTCCTGACAGTCCTCAGTTGATTTAAATATTTCCTTTCAAACTTGCTTTTGATGTCATTCCAACAAGTGATGGATCGAGAAGGTAGGAGGTAGAACCATTCTGCTGCTTTTTCTTGGAGGGATTCCACGAACAGTCTCATGGCAACATCTTCATGTTCAACACCAAGGATTCTGCATGATGTGGTGAAAGAAGTGATGTGTTCTTCAGGAATCTGTGTGCCATCACCTTTGAAATTTGGAAAGTTCTTGCGGGAACCTATTGGTAGATCGTGAAGAGGGGGTTCAAGAGCAAGCAGGGGCATTGCATGTATTTCTTCCCCATGGAACAATGGGTTGGGGTATTTCTTTTTCATCAGGTTACACCATTGTCATTTGCTTCAACTTCTCACTTCTATTTTGCAAATTATTCTTCAAATTCTAACAACAATTTTTTTGCAATAGGAATATGAAAAGACACTTGTGGAATATGAAAGGTCACTTGCAAGAATCAACAACATGTCTTTCAGCAATGGATTTCCATGAACTCCAATTTTTTAAAATTTCAATTTTTTGATTTTTTCAAGATATTTTATTTTTTTTGTATTTTTGGACCTTGCGGTCATATTTTGGGTGCAGATGCTGCTAAATCTGCCCCATGGTGGGCGCCAAAAAATTGTTGGCGAGAAAATTTTTCAGGGGACAAATTGGTGGATTTCTTGCCAATGCTCTGGGAATCTAAGTCCCTCTACTTAACTGGTGCAACTACCGTATATGCATGCACAAGTGAAAAAGGTGGATTTTCCCTAGTGGCCTTATGGCCAGGGATCCAATAGGGGCACTCCATTGACCCTGCGGATAAAGCTAGAAATTTCTTGCTAGAGAGGAATTTTTCTGTAAAGCGGGAAAGGGGAGTGAGAAATGAGATAGAGAGAACTAATGTTACAGGTAGAAAATCAGATTCCTGCACACACTAGTTAGAAATTTCAACACATGCATTTATGAGAAAAAAACAACTCTGCAAATGGCAACAAGACCAATTAGAATTTATGAGCGAAAAGTATCAATAAATCCCTCAATCAAAAAATGCTAGAAACTCCTTGTATTGATTGCTTAAACAAAAGTTGTACATAGTGTGGAGAAATGGAGGAAATTTGAGGATGGGGGAATGGAAGAATTTGGCTATCTCCTTTGTTCTCTCAATGCACTCTTGAGTTTACAAAATCAATCACCAACCCTTTGAAATGGGAATGGCTTTATAATTTATAGAATGAGAGATGACTCTTCGTCTACCCCCCAATGCCTTTTCATATGCCTTATTACAACTTATGACTTTTACATTCTTAGGAAAAGATTAAGTCCCCTTTTATGACTTAAGGGTGACTTGTTACATTAAAAAAATGTCATTTTAAATTAATTAAAGGCATTATGAAAAAGTGCAACCCAAACAAAGAATTAGAATGGGGAGAGAGAAAGTGGGGGAAGAGAAGAGAGAAGAAGGGGAGAGAAAGAACTAGGAGGAGTGCCAATGAAGAAGAACCCGCCTCTAAGGAATTCCTCAGATCCTTGTCAGATGATCCGATGAAGTGCTCCACTGTAGTGAACTCTACATCTCCAAACTCATTTGCACCCTGAGAAACTCCTTCATCTTCTAGAATGGATGCTTTCCAAGTTGAATGAATGTTCTGCCAAAGACCACAACTCCCACCCTGCACATGATATACCTGTGACCAGAATCATGAAGCGAGTGTCGAAAGACACTTTCAAGTTCCCTGGGATGGACCTTGAATTCCCTGTGAGAAATTCCCATAGATGATCCCAAATGATGATGTCCCCCTGAATGATTATCCTTCTATGTCCCATTATGCCAAAAACTACCCTTGAGTGTAACTTACTATTAATAGTAAGTTCCCATATGGAAGACTTACTATTTTAGTGAGAGGTGATTTTTACCTCTTCTTGACCATCCTGATGTGATGAACTCCCTCTTTCGATCTTGCGCACACTGCCTTCACCTCGACCACTTCTTGGGGTGACTTACTATTTTTAGTAAGCACCCATATAGGGGGCTTACTATTTTTAGTAAGTGGTCATTTTCACTTTTTTCACTCCAGACAATCATTCTAGCTTCTTGGTGATCTTCAGTGCACACTGCCTTTGCCATAGTCGCTTTTGATGGTGACTTCCCAAACATAGCAAGTTTGTATAGGAAAACTTACTATTTTTAGAAAGTGACTTCCACTGCTTGGTTTGCGATGGAACATATTTTTTTGGACTTGGCTTGTCGTCATGGTCACATCCTCCAAATTTCACTTGATTTCACCACTAGAATGCTTGAAATAAAATTTAAAATTTTCACTTGGCAGTGGCTTCAGGCACGGAGTTGCCATGGCGGCCATTAATGGAGCTTGAAATTTGTAGGTATGGTTTTTGTCTCTAATCATGATGAAATTAACTCCATTGTGATATGTTTTCCATTTGGATTTCATGTGTGTAAGTTTTTTAGCTTGTTTCCATTGTCTGGATTGATGGGAAATCTGACGAATGTGAGCTAGGGCATGAAATGGGATTTTTGTTGGAAAAAATGATTCAGGGCACCGATTTCAACCTCCTATTTATTTGCATCTTGATCATCTCAAAAAATGTGGAAGTCTAAAAAATATGACATCTCAATCCTGACTTGTATTTTGCAAGATATGAAGATTTTTTGATTGGGTGACTTCATGGTTATCTGGCAAAAAATCTTTGTTTTCTCTTCGTTCTTCATTTCTTCAAATCTTTAAATCAATCCTTCCTCTGAAAGTTGTGTATTTTCATGGAGTTGAGGATTAGGTGGCCATGACATAGTTGGTTCGGATCAATAATGGCAGACTGGTGTCTGGACAAGCATGAACAGAGCTATGGCAGGGTGTGAAGCTGTGAAGGAGAAATGGGGGAAATAACGGCTAAGTGCAAGATTTAAATCATTAAAAAAATGTACAGTAAGGGTGGGGCAATTTTTTTGTCCCTTGACATCCCTTAATTATTGAGACAAAAAGTACATCAATTTGTACATCGCACCTCATCGTGACACTTTGCGAAGATTCAGACGATTGAGTATTTGGCTCCACTGGCTCCTGGGGGCTTGAAAAAATGCTCTTAAAGGGGTCACATGGGTGACCAAGAGGATCCCTAGGGTATGGGTGCATTTTATTGTCCTTGATGTCCCCCAACACAAAGGAAATGAGGGACATCATTTTTCACAGTGCGTCCAGACGATGACATGTGGTAGCGATCCAACGGTGAAGGCTTTGAGCTCCCGCAAGCACCTGGGGGCTGAACTGGTGATCCTATAGGTTGTATGTGGGTCCAGAGGGATTTTAGGGGATGGAAAAAAATTATTTACCCTCATTTCCCTGATCTTGAGGGATGTAAGGGACAAAAAAATGCGCCAAGCTCCTGGTGCTGACACGTGTCCTGTTCAAAATTTGACTAAGTATGAGGTCTTGAGAGCGAACTTGAAACAATGATAACTTGAGCTCCTGAATGGAATTTTTTGGTGAAATTTTATATGAATTTGACTGTAATTGGTTCCTTTTGAATCCAATGAATGAGGTATAATATCTTTATTATTCCAAATATTCCCTGAAAAATCTGGAGTTTTGTTCTAGTTCCATATATGAGCCTTGAAAAAACTGATTGCATACCTATTGTGCCAAAGTGTTGTGAAAAAAATAATTTCACCATCTTGTATGGATTTTAATTCCCTTTCCAATGATTTTTTTATCTCTTAACTCCATCCAAGAACTCATGTAATCACTTCCTGAAGTTTAGTTTCTTTTTCGGCTCTATGCACTGCCTAGGCTTGAGAAAAAATTGATTGTAGAACATATTGCGTCAAAGTGTTGTGAAAAAAATAATTACACCATATTTTAGGTCTTGGAATTCCCTTTCTGAAGATGTCTTATTTTTCTTCTAACTCCATCCAGAGCTCCCAGAATCACCTTCTGAAGCTCAACAGCTTTTTTGGCCTGTGCACTGCCTAGGCCTGTGAACCCTATTTTTGATCAAACTGCTCCAAACTCTCCAAATATTCCCTGAATACTTCCAAAATCACTTCCATGATGTTTATAGACATTCAATTCACCTCTGAATTTATTTTTTCTCTGATGCTCCACTATAGGGGGTTGCGCTCATTCTTGGAAGACCAGTGATAGCCCTTCCCATGACTGCCCAAAATTTGCATTTTCCAAGAACACCTAAAATCACCTAGGGGGTTGAATTGACTTTCCTAAATCACCTAGGGGACTGAGTTAACATCATATAGGAGGTCATTGGACTAACTGAGTGGACCTGGGGTGCCTAGGAAGGATATGACCTGAAAATTTTGGCACAAGGGGTATCATTGTCATGTTGGAAAATTGTCAATTTCCATGTTGCACATTTGCATGACAACAAATTCGTACTTGACTTGCCATAATTTCAGGAACCTTGTGATATCATGTAAAGGACTTATTTTTTACCATATTTTATCTAGTAAATAGCATTCTTGCTCTCTGTATTAGTGGCCTCACAACAAAAAACTTAGGTTTTTCCTTTGTCTCACTTGTTGTCGCTTTATTATTTTTTAGTGCTATTTTTCTATTTAATTACTGATTTTTGTGGGTATGTTGTCATAATATTTTGTCAAATATCATCAATGTTTAAATAAATTAACAATTAAACAAAAACACCAAGTTGTGTGCCTAATTTACTTTACGTTATTTTACTTAGCACTTTGGTTGTTTTTGGTTGAGAAATAACATTTCCATTTCAAAATATTTGTATAGAATATTAGATTAAACATCTTCCTAATAATTTAGTATTTCTTTTAAAATGTTAAACATATTAGATTAATCGTCATCCTAATCATTTAGGTTGTTTTCTAAAACATTATATATTGGATTAACTCTTTCCTTAACCATTTTATGAGGTTGTTTATTGCCCTTATGCATATTTGGATACTTTTTTGTACCTCATCTCAACTGTGTTTACTCTTTTATTACACCACAAGTTGCTCTCGGAAATCATAGACAATTACATGATTTTTCTTAGTAGGGATAAGTGGTTAGGACTTTATTACCTAATCATTTAGATAAAGCATGTGTTCTGACAGGATATATAAATTTTTTGGAATACCAATCATTTTTGGATAAGAAGGGTTCAATTTTACATGAATCCTATAAAGTGAGGGGCGAAGTTTTCTCCAATACCTAGGCCCTAAACTGGACACCATAGGAAATATTTTTCATTTTTTGTGAAGCTTCATTGAATTGGATAGAGTCAAGGGGAGGGGGATTTGAACCATCAATCCACACTTTTAGACAACCTTTCCTAATTTCACATAATTGTTCCTCGTGATCTAAAATTTATATTGATGACACCCCTAGTAAATTTGTTTAGGGTAAGTGCATGGATATGGGGGGCGAAAAGCAAACAAAATGAGGGAGAATCAAAAAATGGAATTAGGATGGGACATATTTTTTTGGTAATTACCAAACCATAACATGTACGCGTTATAACACGCACGATTTTTATAAAAATTTAAATAAAAAACCAAATAAATTCTTCATATTTTATTTTCCCTAAACATGAATTCCACTACAAACCCTGCACTCATGTTTCATGTTCAACCCTTTTGCTTTCAAAAAAGTCTGCAGATCACGTAAAAGGTTGCATCGGGGTGATTCAACGATGGCACGATGAAAAAGAGGTATGGAAAATTATTTTCTCTAAATTGAAATCCATTTTGGTAATTGTTTGATATTTGCATTATATATTTTAATAAATTACATGTTTTTTATTCTTACAGTTCCTCCACAACCAATACAAAACTTTGCAATTCATCCTATCCCTCCCCCTATAATTGTTGTAAATCCTCCATGTAGTCAGGAGGATTTAGCTTCCCATATAGTGGAGGATAATCTTTAAATTGAGGAATTAATCAAATTAATGAGGGATCCCCATTTCACAAACCCCCAATGTTCCTAACTTGTAAACAAATTGGATCAGGTTGATACAGAAACGATTCAAATTCATTGGTGGATATCCTATAGAGATTCTTGTAGGAAATATTATGATAATAAATTATCATATGCAAATGTATAAAAATTACAAAAGACCTCATTTGTGCATTATTCACGGACCCTAGAATCAATTTATCAGTTCCGTTGTCATGCAAACACTTTATAATCCACTGGTGCAACAATAATTTGATAAAAAATAATTTTTGGGACTGATGGTGGATGGTATTTGATATACCACCTTGCAATAACAATGAGGTTCCATTATAATTTTTTTAGGAAACTCTATTGTGATTTTATCTTCAACAGGATCCCCAACTATTTTGACTACCTGAACTTTTAGGGATGAGTAAAAGGCTCTGCACAGGATAGACTAGGTGCACATCGTGCTCATATTTAGTATGTTATAATCCCCATAAAAAATCCACTTCATCCTGATATTGTCCCTGTAGCAGTGAAGGAGACAATAGAGATCAATACACTACACACACTTCAAGTGCTCTATGATACCATTGTCCAATACATGAGAGATTTTTTTCAAGTGATGTTGGTGGATGTAGATAGATAATTCCTCTAGGTAGTAATATCATGAGATAACATCTTTGTAAATCTTTTGGTAGCATATGCATTGGACCTAATGAGGATGATAGTTTCATGCAGAATAATGTTGGTGGAGCTTTTTGTGGTACACATGATGATGTGGTTATGTCTAACACTTTTTTGAGTGATACATTTGGATTTTAGACATCGACGACACCTTCATAGGTATTTTTTAAATTTTTTATTACATGTTACAAAAAGATATGAGTACTTGATGTACATATATATGTTAAATTTTAAAAATAGTTTTATTTGAACTTGGTCTGAATTTATTAATTTACACGTATATATGTATATGTATGCATTAATATTACAACTTGTGAGAGGGACATCATCATCCCAACCATAGGTTATGAACACCATGCCAATGTATACATTCACAGAGGTAATTTAGAATGTTAAATTTGTAAATTCACGTATGTACATATATATAAATTTCACTCAAGTATATGTCTATATGTATGTTCTTGTATATATTATATATGCTCAACTAACTTGTGATATATATTTTTACAAAGTTGATGACCACACAAGACACTCCACTATCTCTGTGAGGAGTAGAGAAAGATGTTGCCACTGCAATTTCATTTGCAGAACAACTCACTAAGGTATACAAATTATGTATTTTCGTGAACTAGAGTGTAATTCATATTATGTCTAATTATTTTAATAATTTCCCTCATTTTAGCATCATGTAGATAGTCAACGTGAATGCATAGTGTATATGCATGAGTTTCCTGTGAATGGTAGTAACCTTGTACATATGATTCATAGGTGTGGCGCGGTAAAAAAATATTTTTATTGATAAACTTAGTTAAAATATTTGTCATTATGTATTTAGTTGGCGTAAATGTTCAGATCTGCATTCAAATTTTTTATTGTTAATTAATTCTACAAGCTAATTTGATGTTTGATTTTTTAATTTTATGTGTATGTAGGGTTCAACACCTTCCATTTTCTCTTAGAGGGCACAAACTCATGGAGCTCATCATTTTGACATCCTAGTTCGTGATCAAATAGCTCCCGTTGAATTTGTTTAGTGTGAGACGTAGATTCAACATGACCGAGAGATTCTGATATATGCATGTACATGTAAATAGTTTCATTGGCATGGCATTATATATGTCGAAAAATTATACATAAAGTTTTGAAACAAAAATTGCATGCATTTACAAGTTCAACTACAGCTGAGTTTTGAGCGTAAGAGGACTTGTAGTCATGTTGTGGAGGATCCCAAGTCATCTCATAGATTTCATTCTATGTCTAAGGGAGATCCTTCTTTGAGTAGGGAAAAGAGAGGGATACATTTTGATGAATAGGGTATATATGTATTATAAAATTTATTTTGTATGCATATGTGCAAGGAAATGTATGGATGTTCGACATTGCATGTACGCCTATATGAAATTGACTTGGTATTATATGACCTATTCACATATTTGTATTTATTATGCATGTTAATACTATTTGGAACTCAATATGTTTTTATGGTCTTACATTTATGATATTATAATTATATCTAGATTAATATGATGTGCACTTGGTAATATATGACATTATGGATATTTTTTCATTTATTTGTGTTGTATAATAGAATTTTCAATGTCTTATGACATTTTATGTGTTAGTAGTTTACATACATAATATGCATAAAACTTTGGAAATAAAGTCATAAATTTGTTAAAGAAATATCTATATAACGTATAAAGGGTTATCTAATCAAATAATTATTCATTCAATTTATCAATGTGTATATGTGTATATATTCCTATTCATATGTGTGCAAAAATATTAACTCTCATGATATGGAGGTGTAAAATATATGTTTAAAGAACATTTTATAGAGGAGGTTCAAAGTTTTAATACAAATTATAAGATATTTTTTTGAATTTTTATATTTTTTTGGTTTCATTAGAGTGGGTTCATAATAATAATGAATAAGTATCCATATTCATTCTTTAAGTGATTTCATTTCTTTCAATAAAAAATGATAAAGAATGTATTTACCAAAAGTAAAAATTCATCACCAAGAGAGAGAGAGAGAAAGTAAGAGAGAGAGGGAGCAGAAGAGAGAGAGTGAGTGAGAGAAAGATAGAGTGAGTTCGGTAAGGATAAAGATAGAGAACAAGACAATTCAATGTAGGATGTACAATTTCTTTTGGTTGTATGATAAATTTCTTTGAATGAAAGTGTTGATTTTTCTCCAAGGAAGATGGCTAAATATAGTTCTTCATCCCTTTACTCATGTATTTGAGAAGTAAATTGATGCAGAGAACAAAATTTGATTGTTTTGCACCTTAACTAAGTTTTTTCACTTCAAGAATCTTCTACCATGTTCTTTTCACACCATGAAAACTTTCCAAGTGATGAAAATCAAAGTGAACATTAGCTTTTACTCAAAATCCTAGACTCTCTTCTTTTTCTTAGAATTAAATAATGTCATTCATGACTTCATGTTGGGAATAAACCAAAAGGTTATAATATTAAATGATAGATGTTTTAGACACCCTTTATGCCCCTTAAGGTGTAGGAAAAATTGTATTTCCCATATCCAAGGATATACCTAATTTTGACCACCCCCTCCTTCTACACTAAACTTTGCTCCTTGTATCCCTTCCTTGAGGTTTTTTCACACTTATTTTATCACTCAAAGGATTTAAAGACTAACTCAAGATATTTTAGGATAAATTTTTCCCTATTTCACTTTCCCAAGAAGTTTTAAGTTCAAACTCAAACTTTAAGCATATGTTTTGACTAAATTGTTCTTACGCATTAGGTCTCATGTTGAGGCGGTTTTGTCTACAGGAAATTGGTATGTATCCAAGGCATATATGGGAATAAAGAGTTTAAAAACTTATTTAATAGACTAGACACTTGACACCAACCCTTAAAACATCTAGACTCCCTACATACCTACTCTAAATTTGAATTTTTGAATGTTTGGACTCAATTTAACATTATGAAATGAACCCTAAAGATTCTCTAAGGACCTTTGGACCTCCTAGAATAACAAGAGAGAACGAGAAAGATAGAAAGAGAGAGAGATATATATAGAGTGAGAGTGTGTGTGTGAGAGAGAGAGACAGAGAGACAGAGAGACAGAGAGACAGAGAGAAAGAGAGATTGAATGATATGTAGAAAGAGAGACCTACAAATTGAAAGCCCTTAAGACCCCTGAGACCAAAACAAAAGATCATGGCACCAAAAGGACTACACAAACACATCAGGGTATCCTGGTAAATTCTTACAAAGGATTCATTTTGGTGCCTAATGATCCAGGTACTTCTCAATAACGTCAACCGAGTGTAGTCCCTTAAGATCCTTGAGAACAAAAAATCCTATAAGTTTACCGAGTGATTTATCAGTCTCTGTGGTAACTTGAAATGTCTCCTATAAACCCAAACCTCCATGTTGATACCCTCTACGAATGTATGTCTCAGTTTTCCCCAGATCAATTCAGTTTTCTTTCTATCCTATTATCTGTAATGATGCAAAATACTCCAATATGAGTTAGTGTAAGGCTTCCCAATGCCATATTTTGTAAAAAAAAGATCATGGCACTGAAAGGACTGTGCACACACATCAGGGTGGTCTGATAAACACTTGGGGAGGATTCATTTCAGTGACTAATGATCTCGGTATTTCTTGGCTACATCAATCAGACGTACTCCCTTAAGATCCCTGAGAACAAAAAAGGCCATAAAATTTCCAGGTGATTTCTTTGCATCATTTTCAACTATAGGTTTAACACTAGTTTCTTCATCATAAACATCATTTAAACAATTTTCATTTTCATTATAATCATCATAAATAACAGAAGATGAATACGAAGAACAAAAAAGTTTTTCTAGAATTTTAACATTCATGTTTTCTATAACTTATCTTTTTGATGGATCAAGGATCCTAAGACCTTTAGTTTTTATACTGTATCCTACAAAGATACAAGGAAAATAGGTTTGATCAAGCTTCTTCCATTTTAATTTTGGAATGAAGAGGGAAGTTGGGCTACCAAAGATTCTCAAATGAGATACTCTAGGTTTTTGGTTTGACAACTTTTCCAAAGGAGTTGAATTTACTAAGGATTTAGTGGGAACTCTGTTCAAGATGTGAACATCAATGTTCATAGCTTCAGCCCAGAGGAAATTAGGTACTTGAGCATAATGCATCATGGTCCTAGCCATTTCTAGAATGGTGTAGCTTTTCCTTTCCACAATCCCATTCTACCGAGGGGAATATGGAGTAGTTAGTTCCCTTCGAATGCCACATTCAACACAAAAAGATTCAAATGATTGACTAACATATTCTACCCCTGTTATCAATTTTAAGCCTCTTAATTTTATACCGAGAAGATTTTTCAACTAAAGCTTTAAATTCTTTAAATTTTTACAAGACATATAATTTATTTTTAATGAAATACAACCAAATCATACGAGTGAAATCATCAATGAAAGTGATAACATACAGATAACCATTAAGTGAAATAACATCTATGGGTCCTCTTACATCACTATGGACAAGTTCTAAAGGTTCAGAAGAGTTATCATCATGATGATTGTGAAAAGGATTAGTAGATTACTTACCACATAAGCATCCTTCACAAGTTTCATGATTTTGGGAAATGGGTGGCTGACCAACTACTAGGTTTAGTCGAGACATATCATACATGCTCCTGAAACTGACATGACCTAGTCTCTTATGCCACAATTGCATGTCACTTCTTTGAGTTGTTAAACAAGAAGTAGAAGGAAAGCAGAAAAAACATACAAGCCATCTCTTTGAATTATTTCAATTATAGTAACATTATGTTCATTTTTTATAAACCATTTATCCTTTAATAATGTTGCACTATATTTATTTTGATTTAACTAAGAACAAGAAAGAAAAATCTTTTAAATTTTAGGAACTAATAACACATTCTTAATAAAACCATTTGTAACTTTTTCTTTTTCCTAACCCTGAACATCGAGAATGGAATGATCACCAAAATATATTTGATCATTACATTCACTAATTTCAGATAGGATATCATATCTAAAGGTCATGTGCCTAGAGGCACCACTATCCAATATCCACTCATTTTATTGTGTGGTGACAAAAGCGGCATATAAAGCAATTACATTTGATTTTGGCTATTTTTCTAATTCTTGTTTTTATTTTGATTTTGGTTTTGGTCATATTTATTACCCTTTTTAATTTTTGACCTATTATTTTTAAATTTGTAATCCTCTTTCTTATATCCAAATCAGTGGCCCTAATTAGTTCAAAGTAGTCCCAAAGGTTGATCTCTCAAACTAGGACCTTTTTCCTACTCATGATCTAGCCTGAGGAGAAGTAAAAGTTTACATCAACCACAAGAAGGAATTTTTTTTAAGAAACCCCTTTAAAAAATTATAAAAATCATGGTGATTATCCATGTAACTAGTTTCTTAGTTTTGACAAATGACCCTGTAACATGTTTCATTCTTTCAGGAAAAATGGATAAAATAAAAAAAATAGTATGAAATCAAATGGTGAATCTCCTATAACTATTTTAGTGAATACCCTATGTCAAGTTTGAATCAAATAAGGCCCAAAAATTTTCAATAGGAAAATGACATGTGGAATATTATGATTACTCATTGCCTCTCTGTCTTACTTCACCGACACTGACAACCCAAAACTATATTGAATCACTTAATTCTACGGGCTTGGAGTCCAAGGAATGCCTTTTCCTTGATGAGGCCCGAAATCCTACCATGTGGCCGTATGATAAATAATCTGCATCGTTCAATATATTAATATTAAATATGCAGGATTTATCCTGGGACGAAGGCTTGACACACTCACATTTCAAATGGAAGTTCCCGAAATAGGGTTAGCAAAGTGACAACTATCATCCACTGAATGTAATTTGAAAAGAGACTAAATTTAACAATAACGTTTACAGTGATGCACTACTACTTGCAAGGTGATACTTAATGTTCATTCAAATTTTGTTTTTAGAAGGCATACTACAACAGATTCAATAAAAGACAAAATAGATTTATAGAAGTTATGGACCGTGTAAGAGTCAAAATATACATTTTTCTGAGTAAGTGTCATCCTACATTTGATTCTTTAAATATTATCTTTATATAAGTAGCATTGTATAAACCTTCGCTTTGAAATATTTCAATATAAGGGTTGAAAAATTAGGGTTGAGGGTTTCCAAATTTCAGAATCTAAAATTCCAAGCATTTCTGCTTCCATAGGAGCCCAAAATAAAAGTAAAACCCAAATCCCATATGCTAAATTGATTAAAACCCATGGTTTTACTGATGAATATCATGATATTTATGATCCTTTAATTGGCACAAGAACTTCACAACTTAGATACATATATGAGAATAAGGAAAATGAAAGTAAACAGTCAGACCCATTAGGTAAAATTAAAGGTTGGATAACATGGGGGGTTGGATTGGGATGCATGATTCTCCATGAGGTTTTACCCTGCCCTAAATTTTTCATTTTATGTGTCCAGAATTACGATGGAAAAAAAATCAATTGTTGTAAATGACACCAGAGAATAAATGTTGTCCATTATGGAGGTAAATCTTGGCCATGCATTGGGGTTTAAAAGTAAATATCTAGGAACCATCAACATAAACCTAGAAAAAATTGCTAATGATTATCATGTTAACACTCAAAATGATAGAGATGAGTTTTTATGAAAATTAAGAATTGATGGAATGGTACCAAAAGGGAAGCCTCTGTATACAATTGAGATGTTTAAATAGTGGGTTAGGCATACCATTTCTATGCTAGTATTTTGCCTTGGATTTGATAGCAATGATAAAATGGATGTAACCCTCCTCGAAATGCTATACCATATCCATTTCGTTTCTCCACCTTGCGCATACAAATTTGTTGAGCACATTACATAATATATGCAATTATTAACAATTAAATAAGGCTATGACACTAATACCTTTAGGTTTACTACCTACTTGTTCTATTTAATTCTATGGTGGTTTAGTGAATGGTTTGGAAAAAACAAGCTTGCAATTCATCCCTACAATGATGTTGAGGGCCAACCAAAAGTGTTGTGTCCATTAACTGAGTGGACCCCCAAGATAAGGATATTTGATAATCAAAGCAACTGCAATCAATTTGTGGACTAATTTTGGACTCCAATTTATCAAACAATTTCAAAAATTACAATGCCTAGATTTCCTATGACCTGTAGAGATTGCATTCAAATGGGATCAAAAATACAGTTAGCTGAAGTCTAGTACTTCATGGAGGAATATACTATGCTAAGGTTTTATGGATTATGAGTATAACCTTACAAATTGCCAATACATGTGATAGAGACGGTTTTTTCCTTGGAATATATATGGAAGATGGAAAGTAAAGATAAAATGTATTTTTTTACTCAACAAAAGAGGAGCATATTTCCTTCCTTAATGTTTTCATGTAGAAGGTTCACATTTGAGAGAAAAGCATTCAATGTGGCACATGAAATTTTAAAAAAAATTTAAGTTTGATGTTGACTCTCACTGGGTGTATGACCCATGTGATGTGATTAAAGAAAGGGTGGTGGCGAACAAGAACTATGCCACTAAAATTCAACATGAAAGCAAACCCCTTCTAGAAAAAATGAAAAACAAGAACTCTTGGGATGAAGTAAAAAATGTAATGGATGAAATTTTTATTTAGAAAGGAAGTAGTTTTCAAGAGTTTTCAACACAATTTTTGGGATTGTCTCCACAAAAATAGGTAGAGGATTTTTAATCTACCAATTTTTATGCAAAAAATGATTAAAAAAAAAGTCGTCTAAAAACATGCCAAAGCATATATATCACAAATTGTGAGATAAAATTGGACAAGGTCAAAAATTACTTCCTTTTGGTCTATGAGGTAGGACCTAAGTGATCTAAAATCTATTTCAGAGTACAGTTCTATTCTAGAAGATGTAGATTTCAGAAAATTGTGGAATGAAGCACATCCTGCAAAGGCAAGTAGTGATGATGAGATTGAGTCTGAGGAATGACATACTCCCCTTAGCAGATATAAACTAAGTCTCAATGAAATTTTGGAACAAAAATATTCTACATGAGCACTTATAGATGAAAATATGGGTTTTAGTGGTGGTGGTTAGGGTTCAACAGAAAAAGGCATTTAGATTCCACCAGAGGTAAATACTAGAAGAGGTTCTGATAGGCTAGGCCTTGGAGCTTCTCGTTCGGGAGAAAGGACCACTGCATACAACAACTACAAGTGGTAATCCAATGCATTTTTCTCTAGAGTCGAATCCTCAACCACACATTGAAAATCCAATAGGAGAAGTTGGAAATTAATCTTTTAGTATTGTTATTGTTGGCAGTTCCAGTGATGATGGTAGTAGTGGTAAGAAAGTACCACATCAACATATTATTCTAAAGAGGCCAATACAGACAGTTGAAGTTCATATTTTCCAACAAGGACCCAAGAAGAGGTAAAAGACATATTCAAACACATATACAGTTACTCTTGCACAGTTTGGCATTGCCTCAAGGCAACTAATTACAAAAGGCAGTACCACCCCTCAAAAAATTTCTAATCCATAGGGAAATTATCCCCAAACTTCAATTAATCCTTCTGTATTCAAGTTGAAGTAGTTCACTCCCAAAAACACCTTAGGTTTTGATTATTGAGATGAGTTTTCCCATACATCAGAAAAAGATAAAAGAAACAAGAAGAAAATGCTACATGCTAATGTAAGTTCAGATCTCGCCACAATGAGGGTATTACCTACATATAACCCAGACATAGATACCATGGAATACATGTATGTTGTGCCCAAAGTTATAAAACAAGAGAATCAAATGGTTTCCAGTGACTACAATGTAACGTCACTTCAAATGGATTTTACCGAAATGAAACCTTGTGATAAAATAAATGTATCAAAAAGGAATAATGATGTGGTATACACATCATTTCTAAAGGTAGAGAGAGATAACAATAAGTTGAATAATAAAATTCAAAAGTTAGAGGCAGACCTGACAAATGAGAAATTGAAAGGAAAAGAGACACTTAATAAGATAGGTGAGTTGGAGAGGAGGATAAAATCATCTGCCTCTATGACTGCAGTCATTGTGAATGAACAGACATAAGTGGAACTAGAAGAAGTGAACAAAAATTAATAGGAATCGACAAGTAAGAATAATAGATTAGAACAAACATTGGGATAATTACAAGAGTTTATGAAGGCATAGAAAGAAAATGCCAAAAAATGTGAACATAGCCTAGATGAAGAGAGAAAATTCAGGGGAATATTTCAGAAGGATGAGAAAAATAAAATAAAATATTACAACAGCAGTAGGCAAAAGAACAAAAGGAAATAAAGTCTTCAAACATCAAACTATCTGAATTTTATAAAAAGGCATTGATTAATATGATAGATAATGTTTGGGGAGAAATAAACCAAAAAATTGATGATTTGATTAGATTGCTTGAATTCATGGCCGATCTACAAAGAATCTATGACAAGCTCCGTGAATACGTGATTGGTAGTAGAAAAGTGATGGCTTTAAGAGAGGATATAAGGAAAATTTTGGAAGCTATCTACAAATTCAGTGACATGGAACTGACATCCAGAGGAATTAAAAACCAGTTTGATGCCTCAATAAAGGTATCATTTATCATTCGGAAGTGTGTGATGTTAGGAGAAGCACATGAATTGTTGAATAAGTGTCAATGAATGTTACAGGAGCTGTATGGAAAGGTACATGATTTCATAAAGATTTCTTTTCTAATGATTTTTGAAAAAACACACCAATTCATTAAAAAGGATGCATTCTAGAAGAACAAGAAATAAAAAATGATGCAAGAGAACAACCGAATTCCTGAGAAGGTAGATGAGACAATTTTTTTTGGCTTCATTAAACCATTCATAACCTTTTCAGTAAGTTTGCATACAATAATAAAGTAAATCTCCACTCCCAATTATGAATTGATAACAAAGTTACATGTCAGCCACTCTTATTTATAGTAAATTGTAATTCCAACAGATGAAGAGTGGAGCTTGTTACAGAAGATGATATAATTAAGAGTAATTTAATTTTGAAAATTGTTACATTTGTTGCAATCTTCAAATTTTTCATACAAGGCATGTCTCAAATAAGTTGAATGAGGAATAGTGTTACATTTAAATTTTCGTTTCAGTATATAGTGGTTCACAAAACTAACAAACCTTTTATTTTAATGCTTTGTAATTGTAGGTGTATGAGAAACATAAGTATTTTTTAATATATAATATGAACATTGAACATCTATATCATGTGATATCCATCTCATAAGTGTTTTGTAAACAATGTATTTCTATTCTGAAGAACACAAATCAATGTAATGTATTTCAAGTTTCATTCTAAAGACTACAAATTGACAGAGTGTTTTTTTAAAAATACAAATAAGGAAAAAAATATTATCAGAACAATGTATTGAGTATTTGAACATATTAATTATTATATGAACATATATATCGTGGGATATCCACAAATGGAAGCTTCCAATTTGATGGTGGATCATCTCTATCATTTGATTCACCAGATCTCTAACTCTCACTTCGTCGATAGTCAACTGCTGCAATAGGGTCATATGTTGTATTTGTGCCATTATTTTTAGCCCCTCTCCTTTCATTAACTAACTTCCATAATGTTAGAGCCATGCCATAGGGAAAGTTATCCACTTCGTACCATGATGTGTAAATTCTCAAACAATTTTCCAATTTTTTGTCAAGCTTGTTTCACAATTTTTACTTTATAAAGGTCAAGGCACTGAAAATTATCTCATCTTCAACTGAACCCAAAATTACTGTTTGACATATATCAACCAATGAGAAAAAATTGGACATGGTTTGCTACAAAATAGTACTCAACCCAATTTTTTTCCATAGCAGGGTTATTGATCCACACTCTAAGGGATTATCCAAAAATTTGAATTGTTCAATCATTGTAGAGGGGAATTCATGGGATTGATCAATAAAATTGTCCTTGCTTAAAATACCTAGAATATTCGTTTCATTGGTATCAATGTAGTCAACCTCTTGTGGTAGTCTTCCTGTAAATATATTTCATTTGGGAAAGGATTCTAATAGGTGTGATTTAATAATCCTATTGTTTCAAGTAAATATTCCCTTCTAAATCGTTCCCTTATTTATTCTAGTAGGGAAACTATAATTTCTTTTAATCTCACCCTTGTTGATGATACAATGTTATCAAACAACGGCCCTGTGACATTTACCTTCTCAACCTTACCAGCTACTACTTTAAACATGTACATCAGTATCTCATATCCATGTATAGAAGTACATACTTCCCCAAAAAAGTTGAGATTCAGAAGGCTACGTTGATTCCAAATCTTTATCAAATCATTCCAACCATCAAAATTTGGACATGTAAAATATGTTTCATTGGCAATCAAATATTCTATTGCCAAACAAATTCGTTTCCTTAAACTAGAAAAATCAACAATATAGATAGTTCTTTCTTGTTTTTGTTTAATTAAACGATGCATATCCTCCCAAATGATAAGGATACCACACAATATCAACAATGACTCTATATCAGTCAAATGATGTATAAATCTTAGGCCTTGTCCACTTCCATGTGATTCTACCACATCACTACTAATAAGCATTGATACTCATCGTACACCCTACAATCTAGTTGATATAATGAGATCCACTTGGTGTCAAAATATTTTAACAGTTTACACCCATTTGTTAGTCCTTATGAAAATATTTGGAATTCCATGAACCTTTTAGGACTACGACAAAAATAAGCATGCATCTCTCGAACAAGGTCCTCAAATTTTGCTACAGGTTTACATTTATCAGCTAGGTTCATTCTATGAGCCCTAAAATGAATGAAAACCATATAAGGGAAATGAGACGTTTGAACTTCTTACACATATGCCATTACGATGACTTTACATTACAGATGCTCAATCTGCCCCAACACATAACAACTTTGATGCTATTGCAATATCATCCATGTCACTGATCTCCTTCAAACTTTTTATCACCAACTCACAAAGGTTTTCAACATTGGAGTTCTCTCTCATCTTGTGCATGGAAAGTGAGTGAGCTTGTCTAAAATGATTCTCAATAATATAAACATGCATATATACCCAAGAAATATTATCTACTGTTGTAACCTCATCAATAGATAAAGATATGTATCGTGCAGACTTCATTTTCTCTTTCAAGTCTTCTTTCTAAACCATAGCTAGTCATTTTTCCCAATACCAACTAGTACTTTCTGACCAGTGAGAATGAGGAAAGTGTGGGACAACAAGAAAAGACATCATCTTTTTTTCTTCAAGAAAATCTATTATAGTAATTCCTCTTTTCAGAATGTGAAAAATAGTAGCTAGCTAAACTGTTTAATCTAAAAGACAATTTTGAATGGTCTTCTTGAATTGAGAGGTAATTGTCCCTACAATTCATCCCTTTCCCAAGAATGGAAAATGATGAAAGACATCGTTGCAAGTATGCAAAAACAACACAAAAAATTCAATTTTGATAAATTGTGTCCATACCCTTTTAACATGGACATCTTACGCATACCCTTTCCACAGCCTTTCGAGATGCCCAAATTCGAAAAATACAAGGTCAAAACTGATCTGAGACAACATATCAAACAATTTTCAATAGCATGCTACGAAGTGGAATATAACAATAGCTTTCTCTTGTGCCTTTTCCTAGAAGTATAGGAGGAAAAGCTTTGGATATGTTCTTCCACCTTCCAAAGGGATCTATCACCACCTTCGCGGATCTCTCAGAGAAGTTCATTAAACATTTTTCTTTCAATCTCACTCGTAATAACCACCATATTAGAAATTCTCACGATGAAAATTGGTACGTCGGCGACAATAATAATGTCATCATTGCTAGTGTCATGGATAATCACAATATTCCCAATATACATGACCAATCAATCAGAAATCCAATCATACAACCTACCGAAGACACTACGTGATGCAAAGTTAAACATAAGTTTACACCCCTCGGCAAAAGTCTCTCTACTGTCTTTCATCAACTCAAAGTGGCTGGGATGATAAAAAATCCCCTTACAAGGCCTTAGATTGAAGGATAACCTAATCCATATTGATACAAACCTCATGCATATTGTGATTTTCATTTCATTGATGGTCACTCAATCGATAAATGTGCACACTTTAAGAACTATGTCCAAGACTTAATCGATGACGAAGAGATCTTTATAGAGCTTGACAACAAAGCTCTCATAATTGACAACACGTAAATTTCCACTTCTACTAAAGAGTTAATTGTTGTCCCTGCTTCTGTACATACTAACATTCAACAAGATCATGACGAAAGTCACTTATCTCTCCCTTCCAACCAATCTATTTCTTCTACAGTTTTTCTTCCTTTAGTCCAAACATTCATTGAACTTGTTTTGGACAACAATATTCTAACACCTGACGAGAGATTGAATTTTCTCCAAGACTCTCCACTAACCCTTGACATAACAGAAGAGGTTTCTTCATCAAGCACAATTGAGCTTCATTCCATTCTTCCCATTCCAACTCCTATGCCTAACATCTCTAGTGTTGTTTTCGAAATACAACCACAACAAACTTGGACACTTATGATAACGCAACCTTTTATGTCCATTACACCTCAAATGATCAACCTTGCAATAATCTCATTAATGATAAGTCCTACTTGTCAAGACATCTACATGCATACATTATTCAAGTTGTGTATACCCATGATTACCCTTATTTAACCATTTCAGGATTTAATTTCAAATCTATTGTCCAATAAACTAATTCACAATCTAGAAGAAGAAACGTTGACTATTTCCTCTCTATGGATTACAAGGAGCCCTAGGTATACATTTAGGGATAAATCCTTATTTCCTCGTGCTATTTATCTCACAAGTGAATATGTATCTCAACATCTTCCCTGCATCGACAATATTCTTCTAACATCACATATGTATTTCGATCTCATCAAAAACTCATCTAATCACACATACTTTGACTTGGAACCTGTCCTTCCAAGTCTAGTACTTCAAGACCCATCGAATCATTTGATTCAATATTTTGACTTGGATCCTATCCCCCCAATTCTCATATTACAGGACTTATCAAATCTTCAGATTCAATCCTTTAACTTGGCTCATGTTCGTCCAAGTCTCATATTTCAGTACTTATCGAATTTTACATTTCCCTCTCTTGTCTTGGATTTCATCTGCATAAGCCTCATATCTCAGGGCCATTTAAATTCAATAAATATGGAAATATTTCTTGATGAATCCATTTCAAATCCTCATCCACTAGAAAACTTAAAAATCATAAAAAGAATAAAACTTTGTAGTAGAGCATGGTTTTCCAATCGGAAATGACAAAGTGCGTCCAAATAATATTAGGAATTCCATCTATCGGTAGATATCTTAATCATACAATTATCATGTATCCACCTTCTTCACCTATTACGACACATGTTAACCTTGTTCTTCTTGGGCATTGTGTGTCTCATCTTTGTTATGGTTTTTACCATTTCAGATCTTTTTACCTACGGTTTTGTCTCGAAGCTTATTAATAAAAACTCCTCCTTTAAAATAAGCTCTCTTTTTAACTAAATGCATTAAACTTCTTTACCCAGTCCTTTTTGACCGCCCATCTCAATCTACAATGTTGAACCATTGCATCATACTATTCACATGAGGTTGAGACTTAGGGGCATAATGTTCCTTCCCAACAAGCACACTATCAACATATAAGGCAAATTTAATCAATCTAAAATACAAAAAAAATTATAAAATCAATACGCCTTTCATCTTTCACAGTCTTTGGTGATAAGCCCATACTTCTTACTGGTAGTATGATACTGGGGAAAAAGAAATCCTTTACTTGCCTACATTTTGTCTTTTGTGTTGAGCCCTTGCCTTTTACTGATGGCATGGGGCAACATTTAGGGGTTCCTTCATAAAAATAAAAAATAATTAAATAATAAATCCTTTATGAAATATGAATCAAAGTGCTTATTCAAAAACATCCCAAGAAGTAATTCAACTGTTTATGTTAAGAGAGACACCAATTCCTTCAACTAGATATTTCCAATCAGTAAGCCATCAATGGATCGTCGATTCAAAACCTATAAAGTGAAATCATCTTGTAATCATCCAGATAATCTTGAATGGAGATGAGTTACATTTTTCTCATACGAATCCTTGTTACAGCGTGTGTCATCACATTCTTTCTCTTCACTTTTCATATCACTATTCATCTCATTTTCACGTCCTTCTTGGCTCTCGGTGATGAGCCCTCACATCTTCCTAGTTGCGTGGAGCCACAAGTAGAGTGAAACACCCTATCATTTTATTGTCTACATTTCTACCAATTGAATGAAATGATTTTAATTATTTGCCAAAAAAATTTAAAAAATGTTTCACAAAACTTCAAAAATAATATAATTTTTTTCAAAAACCCGTAAACCATATTAAATTGTTCTAAAATCCAAAAATCCAAAAACAATATAAAACTGTCACAAAAAAAACATTCATATAATGTTTAAAAAACTTTTAGTAACTGGATAACACAGTTCAACAATTTTTCCATTTGATGGTGCTCCTCATGATTTTTCTAGATCATACTCATCTTTATTTCCCATGGTTTATATCTATGCTTGAGGCAATCATTTACCCTTTCATAATATAACTTTGCTTGGGGAACATTTATATTTTACATTTTAATCTAATATAGATCAAACTTCAATGGGATCCGACAAGAGTATCTTTTAGAGTGTCTAAGTATCACGCCACTCTTCGTCTCGATCCAATCCTCTTGCATGCTAAGTTATCACTTGGGGGCATTTAAATTTGTCTACTTATTCAATGTGGAACACATTCAAAGTGTCATTAGACATCATTTCTTCATGTTGTTTTGTAATGTTGTGGTTTATCAACATTATGAAGATGCTTTTGATTTTTTTTAGTTTATAACTATTTGTTGTAATTCCTTTTCCTTTACTATAGACCAATTACAGGAAATTTACTTGCATCTTAGTTCATATATAACTCTGGTGTTATTTCCTCCTGTTCACATTGGGTTTGTTTTTAATGATTGTTTTTTGCTTTCTTGTCACTTGCATGTGTTGTGTTTTCCTCCTGGTTTACTTAATTCATGGATTTTTTTCCTTTTCTATTCATGTTTGCTTGCATTTATTTGCATTTGTATTTCAAATCTTGTCAAAACTCACAAAAATCCAAAAAAAAATCAAATATTTCAAAAACTAAAAAAAAACATATATTTCAAAAACAAAAGAATCAAAAAATTACAAAATTTTCAAACAATCATTCACTTATTATAGAAATTTTACAATTGGAAAACCCTTAAAGTGAATCTTTCAACATCTAAATACAATCTTGACAAACATCATACCTTTTATCTATTACCCTAGTGATTGTTCCAATCTTACAACTATCACTTTCTTTCCTTTGTATGATATGTTAACTTTGCATGGGGAAAGTCACAAAATTGTTTTTCCTTCGCGATATAACTTCACCTGGGGAAATTTAAACTTCGATCATTTTCACAATGGATCCAACAAGAGTTTCATAAGGATTCTCTTTAAATCCACTCTTCCAATCTAATCCTATTCCTACTTAGGAGCATTTGTATCTACTTAATCATCATTTTGGTACGCATTAGGGACATAGTTGATTGTCTTTTTTTTCAACTTTGTGTTGCATTGTTGATGTTTACGTTTTTGGGACTACTTGTAAGTAGTGTGATTACATCTTAGTTCCTTTATAACCCTGATGTTAGCACCTACTTTGTATATTGGGTTTGTTTTCCTTTTTTATCTTTTCTTTGATGCATGTGTTTGTTTACGCACATTTGGACTAATTATCTTGATTCTTTTATAATCATGGTGACAACTCTATTGTGCAACAACAAAAATAAGATTGCTGTAAAATTATTCTCCAAATAACGTTCATGCTACGAGCACAGTCCTTTCCCATCCTTGTTATAATCCCTTGTTTTCTTTCCTATCAAGCGGTTGTCCACTGCTTTACAACATCACCCACCCATTTGAGGGGGCATTCCTCTACCATTCTAATAGTTGGGGTATTCTAACGCTTCACCGATCCCTACTTGTTGGAGCATCCTAATGTTTCACCGCTTCCTACTCACTAGGGCATCCAAATGTTTCATAGCTTTCCGCTCACTAATCTGCACGTGTCTACTATCTTTAAAGTACTATTACTTCGCAACAAAACTTTAAATAGGGTAAAATGTAGACACCCTTAAAATACATGCATATTTCTATCTCGCTTCTATCTAATTAGAATTAATTAAATTAATTCTATCTCGCCATAGGACACCCCTTTGGAATTAATTGAATAAATTTCATCATTCAAATATTCCCCTTTAGAATTAATTAAAATGAATTCTATTACCTAAGCTATATTCCTACCATTTGGAATTAAATAATTTAATTCTGACATGCCTTTGGAATTAATTAAATTAATTCCTACACCCTCCTAGCCAATATAATTAAACATTTATTTATGTAAATGGTTAATTATCTCCTCACAATTAAATTAATTAAATATTATCATTCTCTTGGAATTAATTAAATTGTTTCCTAGCTAATATAATTAAACATTTATTGATTTAAATAGTTAATTATCTCCTCACAATTAAATACTAAATAAATTCAGTTATTTAATTCCACCTATTTCAGTTAACAGCCACATGGACTCCACTTGGACTTCACATCCTCATCCTAATTAACTACACTTCTATAATCCTAGAAAGGTGGGGGCAATTAAATTAACCGTACAACCACATTTCTGAATGCAAATTTTGTTAGAGTAGGTATTTACCTTAACTCATGTTCACCTAGGTACTTTATTTATTTTTATTATATTTACCATCACCCACTTATTTGTGTGGATATTTCTTTTATTTTGTTTAGATATTATAGAGATCTTATCTAGTTGTTAGGTATAGTTCTTTCCTTGATCTATGGTATTGACTAGATCCTTGATGATTAGTTCTTTCCTAAATCTATGGTCTTGTCTAGTTCTTTGATGACTAGTTTTTCCTTGATTTATGGTTTAATCTACAACCTTGACTGGTTCTTAGATTGTTATTTCTTTCATATATAAGCAAGACACATTCTCATTGTATTTCATTGAGTTCCATAATAATATATGATATTGCTACTCATTTGTTTTATTAAAGTTATTCTAGCGAATTACTTTTATCTTATTAATAGTGGTGTTTAATTAACATCTGTGTTCTTGGCTTGGTACGATCTGGTTATTGTTCCTTTTATGGTATTAGAGCAGGAGATTGTTGTTGATATTCGTCAGTAAGTTTCATTTTGTAAACTTTTTTATTTTCATATATTTTTATTTTGTTGTTGCATGAGTTTTTATGCAAAACAAATCCTTCCATTGGATTCAGAAGGTGACAAAACCCTAAGATTGATTGTAAACTTGACCATTTCTAGAGACAGCCGGTTACCTAGTTTTTTATTATTACAGAGGTTTGTACTAAACTACTTTCGAATCCGTGCCCACGAGTAACGAAACCCAAAAATTATTTTTTTGGGTTTTTCAAGATCCACACTAGGTTTTTTCCTTTATAGGTGTAACCTTTTGGGTGACATGCAACAGGATTTTCTTGGAAGGGCGTTCTTTCCTGTTTTGACAGGTCGTGCGGGTTGCTGTGCAGGTTTTGTCATTTTGGGAAATTCCACACACTGCTATTTTCGGAAACGCAGGTCATTGTCTACATAGTCCCGAAATAACAAGTTTTACCAAAAGAAACAATTAGATGTGACTTCCTCGAAAACAAGCCACCCATTGAAATCCTTAGCCCCTAGTCATATGATATGGTCATACGAGGGCTTAAAGCTTGTGATTCCTACTAGTATGTGCTTAAATCTAGTCCCCTTTCATTTTATTTTGTGAAATTAAGAGCATTTTATTTTGTTTTAGTGACAACTAAAATAAATAGCAGGGCATAAACTTGTAAAGCTTGTATCTTTTGATCGACAACTCGGATTTGAGTGTCATCTTTTAGAAAAGTGTTTGTTTTTTTGTGATCTTTCTATTAGAAATATTTATTTTGAGAATCACACTATAATTATAAAGTATCATATTGTACCACACACTCATTGTAAAGTGCCAAAATTTGGGGGGTCTTGTTGCATTGCTTAGGTCTTGCATTTTTTGGTGATTTTTGATAATGGTGTCTTTATCTGCTTCTGCATTAAATCATGTTTAGCCTTTAACAACACATAATTACCACGCATGGAAACCAAGAATGGAAACAATCATCAAGCGAAAAGGATTATGGGTTTAAACTTTTTCTAAACAACTAGTGTTCACTAGAGAATATGAGAAATTTTAGTACCAATGCAAATTTGATGAGTGTATGGGTTTGATAGGAACTTATATAAGTGACAGTCTTTTGTTTCATTTAGAAAAATGTGACACTCCTTTCAAAATATGAGAAAAAATAGAGGATTTATTTGGTAAATTGGATCATATGAGAGCCATGCAACTTGAAATTGAAATCACCTCTCTTAATCCTAAAGATTTTCCAGCAATTATAGACTATCTTACCGAGTTCAAGAATTTGTTGACACAGTTGAAGGGGAGTGGAAGAGAGAAGAAAAATGAAGAGTGTGTTTATTTAATTCTATCCAAGTTGAGAGAACCATTCCAAATATTTTCTTCTACCTTTTTCTCTAACATGGATGCCTTAGGTGACACATTCAAAATGTCTGACTTGGAAAATTTTTATGAAAGACTTACTAGGGAAGAATCCAAATTATCTCACCTTGAGTCTTCCACCTCTCAAAAAGCATTAGTTGCATCCAATCCTAAGGGAAAGGGAAAACCAAAAATTAAAACCAAATTCACCCTTTCTCCATCTCAAAGTGCTCCTAAACCCAACGAAAACAACTCTAAACCCAATGAGTCTTCTAAATCCAATAATAAGTCTAGCTTTTCATGCTCTTTTTGTGGGGCTATTGGTCATGAAGAACATAGGTGTTATAAGAGAATGCAAGCCTTGAAGGATGCAGTCAAGAAACACAATATTTCTATCTCCACTCCACCTCCTTCTAATCACCATGGCAAAGCACTTAATGTTGTTGGGAGATCTCAGTCACCACATGCAGACAATTGGGTTATAGAAATTGGTGTTTCTCATCACATGAGTTCTTCCAAGGATTCTTTTGTTTCTCTAGGTTTGAGTTCTACGTCCAAAATTGAGGTTGGAGATTCTTCACTTCTTTCTGTTAAAGGAAAATGTGACATACACCTTAATGGTGATAGTATTTAAGATGCACTCTATGTTCCTAACATCACCACAAATTTTCTTTCTGTATATCAAAATTTTCATTCTGGTCAAGGAAAAACATTGAATTTTACACCACATTGAGTAGAAGTACAAATTTTTTGGAGCCTCATTCACTTGTTTCTCAAGATATTGTTGATCATAGTTCTAGACTATATCACTTTGAGGATTTTGATGACACTTCCTCTATAGGGACGGGATTGGTTTCTCATGCCGATTCAGAGAGTAAGATTTGGCATGAAATATTAGACATCTCAATTACATATATTTGAAGGAGTTGAGCACTCATGGTATGGTAGATGGTCTTACTAGAATTTCTTGTCTTGAGGAAATTTTCTTTGGCTGTGCATTAGGGAAACAACACTAAGATCCATTTCCTAAGAATTTTTCTAAGGGAGTTTCTTCACCACTTGAGCTTGTGCATAGTTACTTGATGGTTTTTCCTACCCCTCTTTCAATGGAGCTAAGTATGCACTTAATTTTATTGATAATTTCTCGAGACGTACTTGATTTTATTTTATCAAGTACAAAAGTGATATTTTTTTCACACTTCAAAGTTTTCAAGGCTTTGGTCGAGAAACAATCTTCTAGTTGCATAAAGAACCTTTGCACTGATAATGGGGGGAGTACTTCAGTAATGATTTTTCTAAATTTTTGGCAACTCAAGGCATTATTCACCAGCATTTTGTTCCTCATACTCCACAACATAATGGCTTAGTAGAAAGGAAGAATCACACTTTGAAGTAAATGGCTAACTGTATGATGCATTCTATAGATTTACCTCCTATCTACTGGGAAGAAGTAGTTAATTGTGCTAACTACATTCAGAATTGCACACCACACAGAGCACTCGAGCATTTGACTCTAGAGAAAGTTTTGTCCAACACTAAGCTGGATGTCTCATTTTTTTGAGTCTTTGAGAGCCATGTTTGAGCCTTTGTGCTAAAGAAGACAAGGAAAGCCTTGGATAAGAAGAGAAACCCCTTGATCTTTATAGGGTATTGTGAGGACATGAGAGCTTATCACCTTTTAGATATTGATACTCATGACATTATTTTTTAAATACATGTTCAATTTGATGAGCACTTCAGTCCTCGTGATTCTTCATTTTCTTCCATGTCTCCATTATCTCATGTTGAGGATCCTTTATTTGAGGAGGTTATAGATGTCATTGAGGATCCTATTCCCACTGATGTTGTCATTATGCCTAAGTGGGCTCATACTACAGTTTTCGAGGAAACACCTTTCATACAAGATCTTCCACCCACTAGGAATCATGACGCACATTCTACAGGATTTGGACTTTTGTGTCAGGCAGTTTCTAAGGATCCACAGTTTTTTTCAAAGGCTCGTGGGATACAAGAGTGAGATGATGTGATGATAGTTGAGTATTCTTATTTGATGAATAATCATACTTGGGATTTGGTATCTCTTCCTAAAGGAAGAAATATGGTAAGGTGTAAGTGAGTATACCGAACTAAATACCCAGCTGATGGGTCCATTGATAAGTATAAGGCTCATCTTGTTGCAAAGGTTTTTTCACAAGTTGAAGGTATTGATTACTCTGAGACTTTTGTACCCATTGCTAAGATGGATTATGTACGCATTGTACTTGTTATTGCTGTATCACAGGGGTGGCCCGTATACTAGATGGATGTGAAGAGTGTCTTCTTACATGGAGATTTACAAGAGGAAATATACATGGAAAAACCTGCTGAATCTGTTCAGGATTTTTCTCTAGTTTGTAGGCTCTGAAAGTCTCTCTATGGTCTCAAACAAGCCCCTCGGGCTTGGTATGAGAAGATTGATTCTTTTCTTCTATCTACTAGTTTTGTTTGTTGTCACTCCGATCATAAAGTGTATCTTTAGCATGTTGGTGAGGATATTATTATACTTGTCTTGTATGTTGATGATTTGTTACTTACTGGCAGCTCTTCCTCCTACATTCAGACTATTTAAAGGGATCTTTCTACACAGTTTGACATGACAAGTCTTGGGTTATTACATTATTTCCTTGGTTTGCAGATTTCTCAGATACATTCAGGGATTCATTTGAGTCAGCAAAAGTACACCCATGATCTTCTTCAACGCTTTGATATGGATGATTACAAGCCAATTCCATCTCCTTTTCAGTATGGGGTTACTCTTACATCCACATGTACCACTCCACTTTGTGATCCTACTTTGTATAGGTAGTTGATTGGAAGTCTCGTGTACTTGACCCATACTCACCTTGAAATTTCATTTACAGTAGGGTTTGTATCTTAGTTTGCACATTCTCCTCATAGTAGTCACTGACAGACTACTAAAAGGATTTTACGCTATTTGCAGGGCACTTCCCAATTTGACCTAAACTACACTAGGGGTTATACTCAGTTGGTTAGATATACAGATTCAGATTGGGAAGGTTTTATTGATGACAAACGTTCCACTTCTGGATATCTTTTTTGTTTTGGTTCTTATCCAGTTGTTTGGGAGTGCAAAAAGCAACAAGCTATTACACTTTCATCTTCAGAGCCAGAGTACAGAGCAGCAGTTATAGTGAGTTAGCAAGTTCTTTGGTTTCGACAATTATTGACAGAGTTTGGATTCCTACAGGATTCACCGACTGTACTTTGGTGTGACAATCAGAGTGCCATTCACATTTCTTGCAACCCAATTGAGCACCAGCATACCAAGCATATTGAGATACACATCCACTTCATTCGTCAGCACATTTAGGATGGCGTTCTTTGCTTAGAGTACATTCTGAATTAGCAGTAGGTTGCAGACATCTTTACGAAGCCTTTTGCATCACCTCGCTACCTTGAGTTGTGTGGCATGCTTGGGGTTTTAGACGTTGTTCTTCGGGGGTGTTCGTGAAAACATATTCCTTCTTCTTCTTCTTTCTCTTTCCTTCTAGCAAAATTCTTTCCTTCTTTTGGTTCCATATTTCTTCATGGATATATTGTACATGAGTACCTCATTAGGCCTAGTTGTCAGGACTCATACTGTGGATATGCCACTTTTATTTTAGGCCCCTAGCTTCACTTGAGGGGGTGTTAGAGTAGGTATTTACCTTCGCTCATGTTCACCTAGGTACTTTATTTACCTTTATTGTATTTATCATCACCCACTTATGTGTGTGGATATTTATTTTATTTTATTTAGATATTAGGGAGATATGATCTAATTGTTAAGTATAGTTATTTCCTTGATCTATGGTATTGACTAGATCCTTGATTACTAGTTCTTTCCTTAATCTATGGTCTTGACTAATTCTTTGATGACTAGTTCTTTCCTTGATTTATGGTTTGATCTACGACCTTGAATGGTTCTTACATTGTTATCCTTGCATATATAAGCAAGGCCCATTCTCATTGTATTTCATTGAGTTCCATAATAATATATGATATTGTTGCTCATTTGTTTGCAAAGGTTTATTAAAGTTATTATAGCGAGTTACTTTTATCTTATTGATCGTGGTGTTTAATTAGCATCTGTGTTCTTGGCTTGGTATGATATAGTTATCATTCCTTTTAGCTTTTGCATTTAATTCATTTATTGCCCCTAAATGCCTCGGCACTGCTGCAACCTCCTCCAATGCTATTTTTAGCATGTGCATTCAACTATGTTCAACAAATTTCTAATTGTCTTTGCTTCTGTAAATTGTAAGCTTGTCTTATCTCAAATCCTCCTAAATTGTTTCCAAATAAACTCTGTCAATTTGCATTCTTAAGCTTTCCAACTATTCTATTTGTAGCAATTGCAGCCATCTTTGGAGGTCATTCAAGAGCACCCACAAATCAATCACTTGCAAAGGTTATACAGCTTCAAAAGCTCTCCTACTAAGGTTTGCATTGGAAGGTTACTGGAAGGTTTGCAAGTTTATTGTTTGTCTTTGATTCACTGTGTTTTTTCATTGCTTACAGTAGGTAATACAAGTATTGAAATAAACAAAGATATAAAACTTGAAATTATTTTTGATATTAGTTATTATCATTATAAATTATTAAAAGACATAATTTTGGGATGGAATTTTGATATTAAAGTATTTGAGGGTAAATTTTCCCTTCCAAACAATTGTATTCAACTATGGGAAACAAGTTTATCTTGAAAATGACGTTAAACATGAATTATAGTGTTGTATGTTATGATTTTCAGGCAAATTTTCCAGTTGTTGACAAATGACTATCATTGTCATCTTAGATCAGTGCAATTGCTTTTAATGGCATAATCACAAACTCGTGCCACCACCATTCCAGAATATTAAACGCACAGTTCCTGTACTTCATAATAAATGGCCACTTCAAATTTTTGTAATGTTTAAGTTATGAAAAACCAAACATAATTGTCACACGTCCTTTCGAGTATAGATGACAAAACAAATTACCTATTTTTTACTACTTGTTAAAAGCCTAATATGACTTGAAAATAATATAGACCAACCAGAAAATTAGATTTTACTTTATAAAAAAGGAAAATAAATAAATATTTTCATAAAACTATACAATAACATTAACAAATGTTATGTAGAGCACATTGATTGGTCAAGGTAGCTACAAATAATTACACGTTCAAAGGCTATAAAACCTCCTTCGACACGATAATAACTAACAATTATTAACAATAAATTTATAAATACCATAAGTAACAACTATTAACAATCATGTTTTAAGTGTTGATTCTAATTTAATCTAGTGTCATGGAACTTTGAGAAGCAAGACTTTAAAAAAAAGCAAGTACTACCACTCAACCTTATTTAAAACATCATACCATGCACCCTGGTTTGGTGTTTTGGTGTGGATGTACATTTACAAGTTAATTGACTGAGATCAAATCCGTAATTGGCATGTCTATGCCACACAAGTCTAAAACCTCCTTTTGAGAGAGACTATCATATGTCATGAAAATTTTAAGTGCCTTATCAATCACCCCTATTTGCTGAGACATGTCACCAAAGTCTAAAATTTCCGCTTGAGAGAGGCTATCATATGTCATGAAAAATTATAAGTTGTAAGTACCTTACTAAGCACCCCTATTTGGTGAGACATGCCACACAAGTGTAAAACCTCCCCTTGAGAGACGCTACCATATGTCATGAAAATTTGCAGGATTTGACAAAGAATATTAAGGGCATGGCCGGAATTTTAAGTGCATGGGGAAATAGAGGGAGGGATTGTAACACAAAGGAGAGGAAGACAAGCAGAGGGGAGGCCAAAGTCCCTTCTCATCTTCATTATAATTCTGAGCACCAGGTGTTATCCAAACAGAATCCCTCCCTCCAACACCACAACTCACCTCAAAATCATTTTCCCTTCCAAACCGTACGATGGGCATTCGATGGAGAGTAACAATGTACCATCGGCAGAAACAGAGCAAGTTCCATTGCGGAGAATCAAATGTCTTCCCTTTCGCATGATGTATCCCTTGCATTCACTGCCGCCTGCATTCAGATTGATGTGGGAATCTGCCCCTTCCCTCACAAAAAGAAACGTTTTTGTTTCTGGGTTGCAGTACTCATCTGTTGAGGGAAGCCACTTTCCATGTAAAATCCTTGGAACCTTACCGTTTCCAATTGTAACCTGCCATGATCTTTGGGTGGATCTGTAAATCAACACATCCCAATTCCCAATCACCTCATCGTTGAGAACAATTACCTCGTAACTCACCATTGAATCGACATGGATGTCCACGCAGACATCATGTTTGCCTTCCATGAAAAACAAGATGGGTGCCACTTCCTCATGATCTCCAGCCAGAAGCAGGACCGGTGGAGGAAGGTCGCAAGATTTGAGTGTTAATGGATTTACAACTCTGAGTCTTCCCTCCTTGGAGAATAGCATCAGACCGCCAGCGGCACCTGCTCTGAGACGCCACCCACCAGAATCTAATATTTTCCTGAAAAATCGGTCCTCCATCTTACCGTCTGTTATATAAACAGATCCCTCATATTCCAAGGTGCCCACAAGCCACCGCTCCCAATTGCGCTCGTCCCACAGTTTGTGAAAGTTTTGGGAAGAGCAAACTATATTCCGCCATGAATGACACACGCTCTGAACCTGAAAAACTTTACGAAAGGGCAGCCAAGACAAAATTTCACAGATAATTTCACATGGAAGACATTCAATCTTTTCTAGTAACACATCTTTTTCGGTTAATGTAGCTGCCATAGTTTATACCAGACACCTCTTCAATCAAGATCACCCACCAAAAACAATGGCCACCTCTTCCGCCTCTCTCACCCACCATTTTATTAAATATAAAATACTCTTAATATATAAATAGAAAATAAATTAGGCCAAAAATACAAAAGTTTTTTTGTGAATTTAAATATGGTGATTCCTTTTATAGATGATTGACGGCGCGATGTATTTGACGTCTCCGTGGCTTCATCTCTTTCGTCCATGCATGTATGTTGTGTCATAAGCCCCCCTGCTCATCCAACTTGAATGTCATCTTTCGATGTAATTATTTCTATCACTAGCAATTGCACGTGAGGTGTGCGATGATAACGCCGAAAGAGAGGTAGGGGAACAAGGAGAAGGAAGTAGAGAAGAAGAACACATTTGACAAAATAGATAAAAGAAACGAAAAAGGGATAAGGAAATGGAGGAGGGAAAGAAAAGTGGTAAACGTGAAGGAACGTGGAGAGTGTTAAAAATCAATATATCTCGTTAATGCAAGTAATGGTAGAAGTCAAATAAGGAAAAGAAGAGGAGGAAATCTATAACAAAGGATAATAAATTGAATTTTAACGTATATTTGAGTAGAAGATTATATAGTTTGGTGGGGATATGGTCAAATTAAGAAAAAGTTGAAATAAAACATAAGCAACTAGATTTTGAACGATAAATGTAAAAGAATAATAGCAAGGTATAACAAATCCATTAGTTATATTAGACTGGTTAGAAGTAGAGCGCATCAAGAAACTTTGAACATTTTTGCAAACAAACATAGATCAAATATGGCGTTTAAAGTAGTTGCAGATAATAAAAACCCGAACAAAAAGGGGTTATCGATACAAAATACACGTGATATATACATGTATGACTGCTATAAAGAAGGTTTGGCACCATGACTACATGACTGCTATATACATGCATGACTGCTATAAAGAAGGTTTGGCACCATGACTACATGACTGTTATATACATGCATGACTGCTATAAGGAGTTAAGACGAGGGTTGGTCGGGGTGAGGGAGAGAAGAGGGAAGGGAGCGAAGATGAAATTCGTCTTGTAGCTTGGACTACAGAAGGGGAGTGGAGGACATGCGAGAGTAGCGGGAAAAAGAGAAAGCTGGAGAAATACGAAGGGAAGAAAGTGACGGAACTCTTGACATAGCAGTGAATGTCAGGCCTTGTCTTTCAGTTCTGCCAATGTCCACTATAGCACGTTGTATGTAAGTCCTTGAGATTTGTGGATAGAAAAAGCCCAAGCCATTTTGAGTGGTAGTTGTTTGCACCCCCCCTCTAGAAATGGGAAGAATTGGAACATGCAAGTGGTTGTTTGAATCCTAGGGAGGCCCTGTGTAACGATCAAACTTGATGACAACAAAAAGAGGTAGACTTGGAGGTCCAGAGGATTCCTCATAGACTATGTCGATGATAGAACCAATAGTGTCGTTGACAAGACCTTTGTCAATCCACAAGTTTACGGAAAGCATTACTTTCTGGTTGATGCAGAGAAGAACCTTGGGCTTCAACTGATCGTCTTCAGTGGCACCAGATGTAGAACATCTGGTCTTTTTGGCAATTGATCTGGTTATAGGAGAGTTAAGGGATTTCAACATAATAAGGTTGTGCGAGTCCACAAGGTCATTCTAAGCGAAAAGATGAGGGGCATCTTTAAATTCAATGTTTTCTTGTTTGGAAAGGGAGGAATCGGATCTTGACATAAGAGTTTCCCAGTCCTGGATCAGAGGGACGGTGTTACAAATGTTAAGTAACAAGTTCCGGAATGATGCATCTGTTGGATCAGAGCCTTTTTTTCGGGAGATTGAATGAAGGGAGACGAATATGTCGAATTCTCGCCAAAGGGTAGCTCCGTAAGACTTGCTGGCATAAAGAGGAATGTCCATAACCGAAGGAAGTTGACCGAGGTCTCTAACAAGAATCATAGATCTACCTCCAAATGTAGAATTTTTCAAGTGCGGGAAAGCCTCCCTAAGACGGTAGTTGAATCTGAAAAGTAACTTTGGCCCGACGAAACTCATTTCATCAATTAAAATGTATTCAATGTGCTTGAGGGAGTCTTGAAGAGACGATAAATCTTGGCCCTCTAAGGGTTTTAGTTCTTTAATGGGAATCCAGAGGCTTGCGTGTATTGTCGAAGCTGAGATGTTGAAAGTAGCAAATCTTGTTGGGGTGAGTAGAAGGAGAGGTGAAAGGCCCTGGCTGGATGAGGAGGCAAATGAAGACTTTAAAATGTTAATGAGGAATGATTTTCCAGTCACCTGTAGTCCCTTATATAATAAGTCTCAGTGGAGGAAGGTTGGATCTATGCGTGAAGTGTTGAATAACTATGTTGAAAGCTTGTTGTTGTTCTAGAGATAAAGCTAAAGCTGGAGGGTCGAATCTGTTCACGATGGAAACTGAAATATGTTTTGCCTTATTGTCTTCGATGAAAGTGGCGACAAGAGACTACAGAGCAACAGGAACACGATGTGCACTCCAATTGTGAAGGGTGTCGAATTCACGAAGGCCCAACATTTGCAAGTTGTCAAGGAATGAAGTGTTCCCGGGGTGGAATCGATCCAAAAGTTGCCAATCATATAGTTGCTCAACAGGAAGGGGGGGCTCGGCCTCAGAGTCAGAGTCACTATCAGAGGTGTGTGACGGATTTGATTCACGCCGTGTAATATGCCAGGGCCAATAATTGTATTTGAACAAGCTCCAATTAGAAATGGTTTGTTGAGGTGTTGAACCAATATCAATAGAAATGTTGCGGAAAGGTTTGTATAGAAGGATTTCTGACCAACAAAAAATCTCAAAAGAGGGGGATTCCTTAGATGGAATGCATTGAAATTTTGGGAACACCTAAACAATAGCTGGATGGGTACGACTCTTCCACCTATTGCGTTTGCGATATTTGTTGTAACTCCAGTCGCGTGCAACTTCAATGAGTGGAAGGATTTCCATGTTTGAAGGTCGGACCCTGTATGCATCTAAAAGGAGGGATGTTTCTGCATCCTCACACTCTGCTTCAATCAATCTTCTTAATATTTTTCTGCCTACATTTAGCGTCACAAAAGTGCGACTGCACATTACAAGTGGCAATTTGAGGAGAATGTGGCATGTTTCTTGTGCAGTAATGTCATGTTCAACCACACTCTCAGTTAACATTGTTTTATGGCTAAGTGTGTAGGCAGATCAGAATCTAAACCTCTCGACAATCTAGAAAGCATTTGGTGGTATGTTTCTGACCTTTGTTCCTCTTTGGAAGCATACTTAGCAATGTATTTGAGGACAACATGGCGAGATAGCATAGGTTGACAATCAATATTGGCTCTCCATGTGGATAACATTGTTGGATTGTGTGTGTTCAATCTATCATCATTCCTTGAAGGGAGGTATTTAACTGAAGGACTCTCATCAACAAACAATAAAGAAGTGGCTCTATTCTCCCAAGGTGTGTTGTATCGACATTGGAGGCGGTTTTTTTTTTCAAAGGAAAGTATTCTCAAAACACTTCGTGTGTCATTGAACACGATTTATCAGCTCCTCCAAATCCTACAACGGGGAAACTACAAGCACCTGAGATGAAACTAACAGGCAAGGGTCATCCTAGATATTCGTATGAGCAAATTCTAAGTGGACGGAAGGAGGGCGCTATTCCACACAAATATGCAGATATCGAAGTATTGTCTTGCTTTGCCCACAAATTCATTATTTGACCAGTCGATGCGATCAAAATCTCGAGCATCTTCAAGCCATAGGAAACCATGAACATACACTGAACCTCTATGTTGTCATTCATACCTGCAGTAAAGGAAGGTTAATCATTTTGTATTCAAGTAACTGCAAAGTAGAGAGCATTGAAGAATTTTACTTGTACCAGTAGTCTTTGGCACGAAGATGTTTCTGTAACACTTCCTCATAGAATATGGTGAATCTTTGATGTAAGTAAGCAGTGACACAATGAGGGTGGCTAACAATGTTCACGGTCCTCCAGTGTTGTGCCACACGGGCCTCACCAGGAGACAAACCTAGCATGATGTTATGTAGGTATGGCCATTTTGTGTCTGATGCACTCAAAATGAAGAAGAGTGTAGGTGCCCCCAATTTCTCAATCATGTCTGAGACCTCCCCTATTCTCTTTGACCAAAATGTTTATGTCCCTCGCAGGTTGGTTTTGAATCTCATTAAACCCTGTGGAAGGCAATCATCAGGGAAATCATGCAGGCATTGCCATAGTTGGCCTATAGTAGGGGGGACACCATGTTCAAGGTTCAACCTCATGAATACTGTAGCTATAGATTGGCTCCTATGTCTCATAATAAGGTTAAGCAAGTAGTACTGGAACCTGGGGTGTGAGCCAAAATGATGATCATGGTAACACATCAGGTGGAGGGCATATTCATGCATTTGGACATCGTTCATGTGTGGTTGTTTAAACAATGCTGCACCAATTGGAAACAAACTTGGAAAAGCCATCAAGAAAAGGCCCTTCGTGGTGTATTCATTAATTAGTGATTTTACGACTTTAGGCCAAGCTAAGGTGCAGGGTGCAGCCCAGCCATTTGAAAGAAGTTACTACTCGATCAACTCCTCTTCTGTGCCAGTGTTTGGGTATGAAGGAAAAAATGAGGATGTCTCCTCGGGATACTCGTAGGGGTTGGAAGGAGGGTTGTTATTATCCTGCGGCTTAGAGAAGTGAGAGGTTGGAAGGTCTATAGGAATAGAGTTAAGGGAGGAGGATATGTTTGTTGGTTCCTACGGGAGAGAGGAAAGAGCCTCAGTGTCAATAAGAACATCCTTATAGTAGGGGTCATGGATAATTTTATATTGAAGCACTTACCAAACATGGGACCTGCTTACATAGAAGCCATATTTTGTTTGTTGCATTCCAGTCTTTTAAACCAACAAGAGATCCAAATCTCCTAGCCAACGAGGAAGGTATTTGGTAATGGAAGAAATGTTTTGCGGGAAACTTATTGTGTGACCTGAATATTTATATTGTCCCCCGTGCATTTGTGTGACTTGAAAAACTAGATTAATGTGAGCAATCAACATTTATTCAACCTGGGTTGAAGATTTGAGAATGGCAAGTTGAGCGCCAGGATCCATATTGTTCCAAGAGGAGAAGTGGTGTCCATTTCTTTCATACTTGCACCTAATGCATGTGTGTTTTCCTTCAAGGAAGGTAGTATTTATGCTTGGGTAGTTCTCAAGACAAATTGAGTAGGTGTGGATGTGCGATAAAAGATCCAGTCTCAGGCGGAATCTACGTTGGGCATCTGCCCAAGAAGGGACCACATAGAAAGTTCTGTGGAGCGGCATGGGGAGGGTGGAATCTTGGGTGTGACTTTCACAATGAGTTTGGGAGGAAGGGGACGGAAGTTCGGAAGAATGTGAAATAGGTAGTCCAACAAGAGAAGGAGAAGCAAGTGAACTTGCTATTGGATGACAGCCCAAATGAAATGTGAAGGGTGAATGATTGCAAGGAGCAATGTATAGGACTGAAGCAGATGGAGGGTAGTGTAGCGATGGAGAGGGCTGCAATTCGATGTTGCGGGCATGATGAAGATAAGGTTCGACACAAGTGGTGTGGTTAATGCCAAGAGGGAAAGGAGAATTTTCCAATGCATAGGGGAAAGTAGCAAGGGAAGACATGAAAGGGGGACAGCCAATAGTTTGGAAAGGGGTAGAAATTTTCGGCATCTATTGGAGTTGGTGATAGCGTTCGTGCCAGGAAGCATTGATTTCATTTTTGTGCAAGGCATAAATATCTCTTTTTCTTTGTCGCTGCTCTGGGGTAGGCATTGTGCATAAAACAACGACCTGTGTAAATCACCAAAAAAAGGTGGCATAAGAGAATATTCGAAGAGTACTAAATTATGTATGTGGATAAGGGGAAATGAATGCAAAAACCATTTGTAAATGCTTATCTTGCTCTAAATGTTTTATATTTTGGTAGCTAAAGGCAATAAAACAAAAGGAAAATGATTTATTGCTACATATATTTTTAAAGAAGTAAAGGAAGAAATACAAGGGTGTGTATGGAGTTATTGATTAGGAAAAAACATAGAGATATGTCTTCAATTTTTTTTCTACATAGGTATTAAGAAGGAACAAGGTAGAAAGAAGAAAAAACTTTGTGTGAAACATAGACAAACCTTCAAGAAATGAATAAAGCATTCCATAATGTTAGCATAAACTATATATATATATATACATATTGGACCATACATTTTTATCAATTACAAAAAAGGTGTCTATGTGATATAGATGCGCATGTAAACCAATATTAACAACCATTAAATGGAAAATTTTGAGAGTTATAGTCCATTAGGACATGCAAACAAAATCATATTACAGAGGAAATATGAGCAAACAATGAAGAAACTAAAATATAGGAAAGTGTTATGGTGCCCAGGAAGGGCAAAGTCAAGCAACAACTTTGGATTCGTCCAATTTAAGGGAATCAAGTATGACACATTTCAGCTATGTATTTCCATGGAATGTTTCTTTTTTCATGGAGAGAGTGAATTTGTACTCATGGCTAATTATCTAGTTTGCAATTTCCGTTGTAGCCTCATCATCTATGCACAACAGTTGGATGTTTGTTTCCACGACACCCATGATTGCTTCAACAGCTGTGTCAAATGTTGTAACCAATTGTAGCTCTCTTGAGCCATCTTGCAAGTTTATATGGAGAGCATACCTATAATCGCATTGATGCACATGAGAGTTACAACTTGCACAAAACCACAAGCCATTGTTTGTTGGTTTCACTTTCTTTCGGCATTGTTTGTCACCGTTTGCAAGGGGGCAAGCCATGTAGTAGAAGTTATCCATTGCGATGTCTATAATTATAGCTTTAAGTGTAGCCCATTCATTGCAATCTGTATTGCCCATTTGAAGTATTTCTGCAATTGTTTCCACTAGTTTTAAGCTTTGAGGAGGACCTAAAAATTTGTTCGTTACAGAGGGAGTTTCAACAGTGTAATTTTCATAGGCAACCTAGTCTTGCAACGTTTTAGATTCAGGAATCTGAGGATTGAAAACCCATTTTGTGCTGGAGACAGTGTTTATGGAAGTGCCTTTGAAACTCGAAACACGTGTCACTTTTACAACCAATACTAGGAGTTATGGAATAGAAAGGAGTTCCTCAATTTCTTGAGCAAGATCTTGTAAATGTTGTCCCCATAAAGTTACAGTAACACTAAATCCTGACATGTCCTTCAATTACAAACTTCTTCGTTTAGTTTCACTGTAATCCCTCCTACAGATAGTGGAGCAAGGAGAGATTGCTAAAACAATGCCAATAATGTCAATGAAGGAACCAATAGGTTTTGTAGGTATATCTTTGATTTCTGTGAAGTGAAAGTTATGCAAAGGTATTGTGGCATTATTGACAAGTAGTGGAGAGACATTGGAAGAAGCTTATAGGAATATCTCAAATTTGTTGTTAAGGTGGTTGTAACCTAGTTTTGCATTCCCTATCCTTCCATTTGCGATGGTGTATAACTTTCCAGCCTCAATTTATCCAAAAAAAATTGTTGCAATTTTGTTGAAGCATGTAACGCGTATTTCTCCGCCATCACCATCCACAAAATCAAAGATGAAATATGAGCCGTTGCCATTTTCATTCACATATTCCCTAAGCGTTGTTTTCCCAAGGGCATGACCTTCAACAGACCATGTACGCATGGTTGTATTTAGTGCACTTATTTTTAGAGGCATCCTTGAACTGTCAGGGAGGCCAATTTTATTTTGGGGAGGTGTTTGCGGGACCAAAGTTCTGTCGTCTCCATGATTTTTATCAGGATTTGATTTCTTTTCGAGAATGACATGGGCAGGAAGAGGAGTGGGAGCACCAATTTTTGGATGTGTTTCTATCACAACTTCCATTTCGGAGACAAGAACAATCCTGCAAAGGATAAAAATGAAAAGGGACAAAAAATTAGTGAATATAAAATAAATGAAAGTGGAGAATCCATGCACAAAGGAAAATGGATGCATATAATTCATGTTTTATCATTCTACAGAGGGTTTTACGCAGGTAGACAATGCTTCCGTCTTTTAACCGGCCATCTAAAATCTGGCTTGCAAATTTCGAGGGCAAAATATCTGTTTGAAATTGCACACCATTGGAGAGATCCACGCGATGTTGGAGCTCATTGTTCAACGCAGATCGAAGGGGACAAATGTTGAGAAGCTGGACTATCGGCTCGGCATCTGTACAACCCTCAATCAAAATAGAGATTCCACCATATGTCAAAGGTGCAGCCATGATGAAGATTGTTTTCTACACACAATGCGCTTTTGCACAATGAGCTAAATTACATTACAATATTTATAAACTTTTTGGAAAGAAAAATTGATAGAAATGTTAACATTTACATTTATGCCAAGGAAAAAAATGGCATCACCAGGTTGTGTGCAATGAGAACAACAAGTATATACGAGATCAAAAGGTATATATAGATCAATATTTATATAAATGATATAATGCCATTATTTTTTAAAAATAGTAATTTGTGGGACATATTGTATTATTTCGGCATCAATCTATTTTTTTCAAAAATGGGATATCCATCTCAGTCCTTCAGAGCCTAGGACGAATATCAAACACCTCTTTCTTATTTCGATCTCGATTCCAAGTGAAACTATACTAACATGGTAATTGGCACGTCGTCAAATTTTGCTTCCACGAGTCATAATATTGAAAGAGATGTGGGCCTAAATCGTTGGAGAGTAGTTTGAATCACCGTAGTTTGTTTTATTGTTATTATGGAGAGCACCCTTCCCAAATCACATAGCAAGAGTAATTTATGTTTGTCTATTGTCTTCACACATCACATAATCATTTTGTTGGTGTTAACTTTGTATATTTGAATCATATCAAAGTGCCCGGATTGTAAGTTGAAGATGACTCCTTTAGACATTTTGTAGTTGAATATTCTTGTATGTCATCACAACATTCGGTGGAATATTTTAAAACTGAAGTTCAATCAGTCAAATATTCGATGCAAACCCAAAAGGATTGCTGACCAAAGTAGAGTGGGACTCATTGGGAATTAAAGTATATACATTAATACATTTTCTTGCTGTGTTGAAGATGAGTTGAGACTATAATGTTATATTTATATCTATGATTTCAGTCAATCAAGATTTTAACCTTTTTTTCATAGCGTTGATGGTAAGCGATGCAGAGGGAAGTAGAAAATACTCAATCTATACAAATTAGGTTCATGATTAGACACAAAATTTATCTATTGTTAATGCATACGAAATGCGGAAGCATATACAACATAGGAATTGTTTGACAAAATGTGTCAAAATAAATCGGTTTTGCGGGGGATGAAGTGTGAAAAAGTGTTAAAGAGATAAGGTTAAGTGAAATTCCCAGGCAAATTAGACAGCTACATGTACCTATATAAAAGCCAAATGCTAAGAGGATGTCTACATTTCCAAATAAATTCAAGGGTATTTAGGGATTTTATTGACAGTTCAATTTAGATCTAAAAACCTGAAGAAATTGCTGAAAGACCAAACTATTTAGATTTTGTACTGATGATAAATGTGCTTGATGCCATGATTCCATTCACAGATAAGTGACTTAGACACAAACCACAAAAAAATTGTGCTTAAAAGAGATGTGGGGTTGTGGAATCCCATGATTGAAATTCCATGTTATTGAAGCAACATTTAAGCCTCATTACACATGTATCTTTTGAATGTTCATGGTAGCAATATTTTGCTCAACTTGTCTTTTTCTTGCATAAATTAATATAGAAAGGTCACCTTACTATTATGTTAGAAAAGCATTTCTTTATGAACAAAATTTGCATCCTACTTTGGATCTCCCTTTCTTTAAACCTCGTTTTCATTGGGAGTTCTATGAGTTGAGTGTCTAAACATGGTGTTTACTTTCATTCCATAGGTAGTGGAGCTTTCTACACTTTCAAAACTTGCAATAAAGTAGAATCTGCAAGATCTAAACATAATAATGTTGTCAAACTCAGAATTAATCCTCTATTTGAATTATTTATAGCGGGTCTGCAAATTATATCTAAACTTAAATCAAGACCCAACACGATGCTTTGGATTCTAAATTCTGACAAATTGTTGTTCTCATGATGCATTATAAAACCAGTTGTATGTTCTTGTTCCTTCCTAGATGTTCTACTTTGTCAGTTGGGCTCTCCCTTTGCTGCCCATCAAACACTGATATTTTTCTGAATCAACTCTCTGCATTCCCTCGATGAAAGAGGAAAAAATGTTTCTAACAAGTCTCCTTGCAGAATTTGATATAGATCAAGATCAAACACTCCCTAGACATTTCCAAATAATCTAAAAGCTAGAGGCCACTATTTCAGTAGTTAGCTAGAAACATGTGATTCCAAGCACTCCTACTACTCATTGTTCTATATTCACAGAACCCAAAAGGAAAGAGAAGAGTCGTCTAGACTAGCTAAATTTTACACTAGAATATCAATTTGGATGGTCATGTTGAAAATCTTGACCTGTAACACTCATTGTGCTTAGAAAGGGGATATATAAGACACATGAGAATCTCTCCCAAAATATTATATGTTGAAGAAGAAACGTTCTTCAAATTTAGAACTTGTTGTTGAAGTCTTCTGACCAAATTACAGCACAACATCGATGCACCATAATAGAAACAATAACAAAAAACAATCGAAAAAAGAGGGATCAAGATCTATTAAGTTGAAGATTACCCTAATAACATTGAATATCTTCAAGCAATTTAGAGAAGTTCAAGCTTAGAAAAAGTGATTTCCCAACTAATTGCAAAGGGAAATATATAGCAAATATTATAATCAAGAAGACAAAAACCTTCCAAGAATACATATTTAAGTCACCAAAAATATAAGAAAAACTTCAAAACCAACCCAAGATAAAATAAGGAAAATGAATATTATTTGACACATAAAATAGATTCTTGGGACGTCCAAGAAAATGAGATTGGCCATAGGAAACTTCAGAGACTGCACTTCAAAGAAATACAAAGAGTGGCATCAACACAGGAATCATACAATTCACAGTGTTGGAGACTAAAACCTACAAATAGATGGACTATCAATTAAATTTTATAGATAATGTGTGACAGCCAGAGATGATTGTTTGAAAACTATGTTCTGCAAGGACATGTCATGCTAGTCTTATGTCCCCGTCACCATCCTCTATTCAAACATAAATTATAGGATTTTTCATGTGCTCCTAGGTATCCCCTTTTTGTGAACTTGAGTTCCCCACAAACCTCCCTCCCAATAGAAGTTTCAGTGGAGCAGAGTTTGAAAATAATTAACAAAGTTATCCAGGGACATAGGCAATAGATAGCATATTTCATGATGCATTAACTTGAGCACTTCTATGATATATCTTAACATTGTATGGGATGTCAATAAAAACGTGTACAACATTATGTCTGTTGTTAAGGAAATCTCTTAATGTTTGTTTTTTTAAAATGTGAAAAAAGTTGATATGAGGTATTCATCTCAATTCATTTTTTTCATGTGCACACCAAAAGAGTAATGAAAAACATACAAAAGCTACATGCACATCGATTAGAAAAGTATCTAGATTTCTACTTATAATGCATAATTTTTCTTGTTTTTTTGTATATTGTTAAGGCACAGCTCTACAATTTTGAGAGATTAGAAATTGATGGAAATTGTAGCTCCATAACAGAAATTGCAGCTTCATAACACAGATGGCAGAACAGTTTTCAAAGCAAAGAGAATAGTTTAGAACAAAGACCGAAAGCCGATGTTGGTGACTTAAATTAACTTATAAGATCGGTAGCATGATCATAAGCATGTCAGACAATTTTGTTATGGAAAACTCACTATTTTTATTTCTTTATAGTAAACAAAAAATATTATTTCATTTATCTGAATATTTTGGAGAGATGATTAAAAATGCAACTCGAACAGTTTCATCAAGAAATGTACATGTTATCCCGTAAAATTGACAAGGGCAATTTTACCGATAACCATACCGAAAATTTTGTTCTGATCCCTCGTTAGGGATCCCCCGCGTTCGAAACGTTTTAAAATCCCTTCCCGGGAAATCTAGTTTTCGAACTTAGTCATTCTGAGCCTTTTTTGGCTGGGCACATGAAATATCCTTGTAACACTAGCTTTTGATGCGCCCCCTTAAAAGTCTTTGGCGCATGGTTTTCCATGTTAACACATCTTTCGGTGCGCCAAAGGATGTTGAGTCTCTTTTGCGTGCGCCAAAGGGCGCACATGATCTTATTGCAACACCATATTTTCGTGCGCCAAAGGGCGCACGCTTTCTCCTGTCGACAACATTTTTCATGCGCCCTTTCAAAAGTAGGTGGCGCATTGATGGCTGGTTTTTCTATATATATGTGTTTTGTGCACCCAAATGTCATTTTCACTTTTGCGAAGCACGTGTTTTTTTTTTCTGAGCTTGTCAGCCTCTGCTCCGTCGTTTTCAACGTATTGTGGACCCGTTCTCAAAACTTTTGCTATTTATCAGGTAAAGGTTCTCCCTCTTCTACGTTTTGTGTTTTCGGTTCTTGATGCGTTGTTGGTCTGGTGTTTAGCTTGTCAGTTGGTTTTGAAATAGAAATAGGTTGAGCTTCCCCCCCCTGTGCTGCCTTGTCTTTTTTCTTCTTTTCCTCCTCCCTTCCCCCCTCTTTCCAGATCTGCTGGTAGAGGGTGTTATTTTAAAAAAGAAAAGCTTGGTCTGAAAACCTCTTTTTGGTCTGAAACCTTATGTCTCCCCAAGCAGTCTTGGAAATGAAGGAAAGAAAGAAAAGAGTTAGAAACCCCGTCGAGAAAGCTCTGTTTTTCACTTAGGCACGCTGCCGCGTCTTGCAACACTAAGAACAGTTGCGCCCCTTTGGCGCATCTACCCACCCTGTTACATGAGCAAAACCCGCGCCAATGGCGCACCCTTTTGTCCTGCTGCATCAAGAACTCATGCGCCCTCATGGCGCGCTTCTTTTGCATGCTACAAGTGCTGATCCTGCGCCCCATTGGCGCACCGTTCATCCATGTTGCATCCCTTTTCCATGCGCCAATGGCGCATCCAGCTTCCATGTTACACAAGTTATATCTGCGCAAGTATGAAGCTATAAAGGCGCAGGCGCATCCCCAATTACATCAACATCATGTTGTGTAAACCCTTCGTGCGCCGCGCCATGTCCCTTTGGCGCACGAAAAGTCAATGTTACATGATCCATCCACGCGCCAAAGGGCGCACCGAATCCCAAAGTAACACACAATTTTCATGCGCCCTTCTATAAAATGCAATCTGCAACATCCATGCGCCTTTGGCGCCAGTTTAACTTTTGCAACAACCCTTTCCCGTGCGCCCTGCCTATTTAGCCCTGTAAGCTGCAACATCCATGCGCCATGCGCCTTTGGCCTTAAAATCTCTAACTCTTTCTTCTGCTAGCTTTCCAATGAAAGATCAAATGGCTAATTCAACCTTTTTGGATTGGGTCTCGCTTCTTCTCCATGAGATCAGCTGATGAAACTATCCAGATCTTCAAAGAGATCGCTTCCCAAGGAACAGGGCCAGAGGTCACATTTGACACTGAATCTATCAACAACCTGCTGGCCTGTAGGGACTTCATCGGGTTTCTCATCGAGGCGGAGAAAGATTATTCTAAACTCCCAAAAAAGCTCATAAGCGAACGGGAGACTTGCGAAGCAATCAGCGAGCGGCACAAGGATCCATCACAGGATCAATTTGGGCCCATGATTAACAAGTTTTTGGAATACCGCGCTCAGTTCCACATATCATCTCCTGAGTAGCATCAGAAGCAGGCAACCCCCTTTTGGCCGCAGGATGACGATGACGAGTAGCTTCTTCTTCTTCTTCTTCTTCTTACTCTCTCTATTCTCCGACTTTCTTGTTGAAATGTCTAAAGTGTGTTGGCACAAATGATGACATCATCCATGTTGCATCATGGGATGATGTCATCCATCAAGTTGTCAAAAGTCAACATGACTTTTAGATATTTTGTAAATATCTTTGTAAATATTTGTTGGCTCCTTTTTGCTTTTCTTCTCCTCTCTTCTATAAATACTGGAATACTTGTTGTATTCGGTGTGAACATTTTTTAGATGAAAATAGAAGTGAGGAGAGAAAGACTTTGAGCTTTCTTGTAACAGAAGAAAATAGTAATACAAATATTAAGACTTTGTGCTCAATAGCTGTGTTATGCATTATATCTTTCTTACGTTAGATCTGTATGTGTTTAATCTGTTGGATTCATATCTACTTTTCTGTCATTTGCTCATCAGTATTGCTTTGTTTATTTATGCAAGTAGGTTTGGCTCTGTTTACTACCAAACTAAAAACATAAATCTTCTAACCTTTCTGCTTTGGAATTCATTTCTTTTCTCCCTTCGGATCTGTTCTTTCTCTTCTCCCTCTTTCATTCCTTTCTTTTCGCAGCCTAGAACACTCTACTGGGATGAGATCCCAACCCCCGAAGGCAGAATCTGTGAGACTTGCATAGATTCCTGCTGGTAGAATAGCAATAAACCAGTTTCACTTTGCTGACTCAAAGAGGGGCTAAGCCCTGCACACTGTTGGCTCGTCTATCCATAGATCTGTCCAGGCGACAGATTTTCGGACCAACAGTACATAATAACTAAAACACTATTTTGCAACAATTTATGTTATGTATGTAGCAATGAACAGTTTCAAGGGAGCAACATATGAGGGAATTCTTTCAAAAAAAGTAATTAGAAAACCATCTGCAACAACTCTACCAAACAACTGAAGATCACCTATAAGAGCAGCACATGAAGTTTATAAGATACGGCCACCAGACGGATAATATGATGATAGGAAAGCTAGTTAAATGCAAAACAAAACAAAGTATGAAATTTCTCTATTAAAAGTTTTTCACATTAATAAGATTGACAAAGCAGCGAGTCTCAAACTTAAGGAAGTAAGAGCTATCAAAAACATAACATCATGTTATTTCGATCGAGCAATTAAAAGAGCACATAGTAGATGTTTGCAGGATATAGCTACCTATTCTACTTTTATGTACATAAGTTTAACGGAGCACACCCTTAAAGGTTTTCATTTTTTCTTAGCATCTCATTTTTTTCCCTTGGTGACATTAGCAATTTTTTTGCACCATGTGTTTTTTCCCTCCAGCATGTATTGTCTTTGCAGTTATCCCCATCTTTTTCAATTTTTGTTCAAGTTCGTATTTCATAGCATCTTCGGGGCGATCATATAAAAGCCCAAATCCCCTCAAGTTGGATCCCACCGTACGAAATTTGGAAAGATAAAGAGGACATGAAGGATGCAAGTGGAGACATCCTCTAACCAAATCAGCGATCACAGGTTTTTCCGGTTTTGATTGACTGTAATGGTGCACATTGACAAAAAACTTTGTTCGGTTGAAAGCATCTTCTCGCTCCAAGTGCGGAGTGGTAATTGTCACACCGTGTGGAGGAAGAACAATTGTATTGAGTCTTCATTGTTGCAAGTTCACAAGCAACCAAAAACAATAGAAATGAAAAAAACCAAATTTATAGATGCTATACCAACCTTGATAAGTTCTACGCTGGAAATGGAAGTTAAACACATTATTTTTTGTTGCAAAGCACAAACAAGGAATCAAAGACAAATATTTGGGTTGTTGAGTAATTTGTCATTGATGTCAAAGGTACAAACATTAGTGTTGATGGAAATATTTAGGTTTGAATATTTGTTTAATATTCAACATTACAACATTAGTGTTTGTAAAATATTTATCCATGTCAAAATTAGTGTAATGTCAAAATTTGAATATTTTAATATTCAACATCACCAAGGAATCTTATGAAACATGGCGGGATGTGTAAGATATATTATGACACGTAATAGATTCTATGGCAGGTTATGATGCGTAAGAGATTTTATGACAACTTATGACGTGTAAGAGATTCTATGGCAGCTTATGACGTGTAAGAGATTTTATGGCAGTTTATGACGCGTAAGAGATTCTATGGCAGCTTATGACGCGTAAGAGATTTTATGACAGTTTATGACGTGTAAGAGATTCTATGATGCGTAAGAGGAGTTACTCTTACATATGTAAGAGAATATTTCTATTTGGAGCAAATATTTAATATTTGGAGAGCAAATTGGCCCATGGTATGGGCACATGGTTTTAGGGAAACCACAAATGGTTTTTTCCCTCTCCTTCTTTCTATATAAGCAAATGTTGTGTGCACATATTTAGTAAAGCGAGAAAGAGAGCATTTTGCATGAGTGTGATATGTATGTGAGTTGACATTATAAATCTCTTAAGTGAGTATGAGTATGTGAGAGAGAGAATATAGAAGGAGAAATTAGCATTGATTTGTATTGCAGATTTTCTGGAGTGGGTGCTTCGGATTGGGAATTGGTGTCTCCAGAAGTTGGTGCTTCGAATCAAAGATTGCATAGTTAGTGGTGTTTACATTCAAGGGCTGAATTGGTGTTTGGCTTGGAGATTGGTGTCTTCTGTGAGTGGGTGCTCACACTTTGTAAACACTTTTTTTTGGCTGGATTTGGACAGTAGATCCAAGAAGTCTCTTTTGGTGGATGTAGCCCACACTGGGTGAACCATAGTATATCTGGTGTTATGTGCATTTGATTTTTGTCTATGCTCTCATTTTACTTTCAGATTTGAATATCTTGTTAAGTAGAAAATTAATAAGTTGGAGAAAAAGTTTTTTTTGTCGAATACTAATTCACCCCCCCCTCTCAGTATTCTTGTGCTTCTAACATGGGTGTTGTCTATTTTGGTAGGAAGCTTTAAAATACTTGCCAATGGGCAATCTAACGCCCAATAAAGGGCATTTTGATGTGGCATCCTAGGGGTAAAAAACCCCTCAACACACACCGAATCCTACCATTGTCGAAGGCACTTGCCCCTTTATGTCGTGGTTGAAGACTGAAAGTAGAAAATAGTTTTCTTTATGCAACACATACAACAATAAGATATTTTAAGTTAGACAACTTCACCCACATAATTAAGAATCTATAAAAATGTAAAAGGGAAATAATGCAAAAAACAACACATATTTAATAACCAATTTTATAAATGATCTGTTATAGAATTTTCCATGTCACAAAGAAAAATAGCTTATTCTGAGAATAACCTTAAAGTTCATGAACACCGCAACCACATACAGGAAAGCGAGACAAATCATTCACAAAGAACAATAGCATATTCCAAGAGTAACCTTAAAGTTCATGAACACCACAACTACATACAGGAAAGCGAGCCACATTATTTCTCCACACAAAAGGCAATTATGATTCGACAAACTAAAACATGCCAAAAGTTATATAGAATGTCACATAATTACAATAATAACAAAACAACCTTATCTTCGAAACGCAATAGTAGTAGTTCAAAAGACTAAATTAGTAAATGTAATTTTTAATTATGTTTTATGGAGAACATAAATGAATTTACAATCCCATGACCTGAATATATAAAGGAACTTCATGAAGAGTAAAAAGAAGGAAAAGGGACATGTACAGTACTACGTTGCGGGAAAAAAGGAAATGGTGTAAAAGTAACATAACGTATTTTCCAACGATTTTTCATTTTTTTTTTCCTTGAAACAAAACATTAATAGCGGGTGATTAAACAACAGTTTTATGAGCTCATTGTGAACAAGGTTTCACTTTCATTCGATGCAATAATATGCTAATGTGCAGGATTGTGCCGTTCCTATTATAATTGTGATGGATAACGACCGAGCATATAATAGTAACTGTACATTGTTAGATACAACAGAATATTGTTTCGAGTGTCAATCTACATCTAGCAGAATTACAAATCATAGAATTTGCTACCATGTTTCTAGAACAACAAGTTTCCAAAATTGTTTGCCTTGAAAGAAAACAATTATATCAAGTTCTTGAAAAATAGTTTTCAAAGTTTTTTTGTGAACAAGGTTAAACTTTTATTTGATGTAATAATAATATTATCGATTTAAACACTGCAACATGGAGTCATGGTTCCTCGAAACATTTTTCACACACGCACTGCAATGTTAAAGGCTATGTTATTTGGAATGGAATGGTGGACACTAAACAATAACAGAAAGGGGATTTTTCTCTAGATGTCATAGTTGCAAAAATAAAAAAGACATGCATATGAAACATGCAAGCATATATAGGTACAGGAATCGTTTGACAAAATGTGTTAAAAAAATAATGTGACAAAGGGAGCATACTAATGCAAATGTTGTGCCTAATTAATTACATTTGTAATTAATTAAACCTAGTTAGTAGCTACAAAGTGACTTTTCAAAATCAATTTCAACATCCTTCCCCAAGCTTTAGCTTCATTTTCTCTAAGATTTTTCAAATCAATTTGATCTGTGTGTTGCATTTGCATAAGCCTTATAAAGCATTGTATTGAATCGAGCAAGTAGAGAGGAAAATATATGACATCTATCTAAAATATGAGTGAGTTAAAACAAGTTTCGATCAAATTTCTGATGAAAATACAATTCATGTTATGATGAACTACATCAGTCCATATAGCCCTAATGAGATGTTGTTTTCAGATGTGTTAGTTCACTAATATGAATACATAAGTTGCTCCAAAGTAAAACGATGACTTTTTTAGAGGAAAAGAAAGAAAGTAATGATATTGGTGGGTTCCTGATCTAAACAAAGTACATTGTATCAAATAATGGTGAAAGAAATGAAGTATAGAAGCTCATGATGGCAGAAAGAAAAGTACTAATGATAGTGCAAAGAACTAAATTATATAACAAAACCCATAAGCAAAACATTATATAGAGACAAAAATCAGGCCTTAGATAATCTCTACAAGAATTATATTTATTGCAATACTATGAGTTTCTTGCAATTCATTCAAAGAATTAGGCTTTCGGATTCACAGGATATAATTATACTCTTTATAAATATAATGATATTGAGAATAGGAGCTAAACTTGGGTTGATCAGCAAGAGAATATGTATTAAAGTTGGGTTGATCAGCCAGGAGGCTCATAGATTTATGGTAAAGTTGTGATGTCAAGAGCATAACTGTAATGGACATGTGACGAGTTTGTGATGCAAGGATTAAATATAGGATGTAGTATTCTATGAATTTGAACAATATGGTCCAAGATTATCCAACTAAAGGCAACCCATAACCCCACCCAAAGAAAATCAATGTTCATTAGCTCAGCAGGTTCTATTACAACTTTAAAAAACTCTAATTGCTGCAAAAAGCACAACATTTTACACAATGATTATTTGTAGATTTAACTACCACCCAACTATGTTCAACTAATTTTTCCCATAACTTCCACTCCACTGAACTAATTTCCAGTGACTACACTTTGATGTACTAAAAACCTAGTGCAATGACCATTTTCACATTATAGGAAATTCATTTTCTGTATCGTCGGCCAAACTAGTCTGAGTCATCCATGCTTTTATCTTGGGTGTAGTGGTCTCAAACTTATAGGGGGATAGGATTATTGCTCCTGCAGCATAAGGATGGGGCATGGGGGGAGTAGATAGTTACATTGGTAAATGCGTGAAAGTAATTTTGACATAACAAGTGTAAGTATCATTTCATTCATGTCAGTCTCCGTAAATACGTACAAGTGATTCGTAATGCGGATAGATAATGAAAAACATTACTCATTTCTTAATTGTTGTTTAATGTCTGGGGTGTTGTGATAGTGATCAGCTACAAGTGTAGGACGCTGGTATCCAACTTCCATGCGAGCATAATTGTCATCTGAAATTATTACTCAACACTGATGTACCATCATACAATATTGCAGAAGAGGGGGAAGGCTATTGAGGTAGTAGTGAAGAGGAAGAAGACGAGGAAGACGTGAGTGACAATGATGGTGAAAAGAAGGGAATTCGTATTGTAGAGAGTTCAAATAATTTTCGCGTGGTGTTTACGAAAATGATGGAGAGGAAAATCCAAGATGATGCCCATTTGTTCCATCTTCTTTTGTATAAGGAAAGAGATAATTTTCATTTTCCCTAGTAAATTAAGGCACACTAAATATTAGAGTAAATTATTTTAGGCTTCCGGTGACCATAATATAGAAAAGGTAGCTTACAGGAAAAACTATGTACATATTATATTAGTTTCCAAGCTTTCTAGGTTAGTAATAAATTACCTAGCCCTGCCACATTGAAAAGAGAGCTTTTAGTAAAGACTTTAAACCACTTTAGATTTTGAAACACGGATTTAAAACCTATAGAGAAGAGATCTGCTCAAAAAACCTGTGTGGAAAGATTTTAATTTTAGAATGTCTATTTTCACTGGAAGATAACGTTGAATTTATTCTTGTTGAAATGCATAGAAGGTCAGATCTTTTGTCAAGTTTTGAAAAGAGATATTTTATGGACAGAAGCTTCAAGCTTATATGCACTTTATACTACTTTTTTGTTTTTTTGCTAAGAATTATATTATTGACTTCATGGACACACTTTATGGCTCACGGGACCATTTTCAATTTACATTTTACATAGTTACTTGTGGTGGTGCTTTCACAAGGACAAAAATCCCTCTTAAAATATGCGTTAAACTCTCTATCATCACCAATCATTGTACAAAATACAGAGAAAAGATGATTTTTTTAACCCTTTTCTTTAAATCTCGATTGTGTTGTTGGATAGCTTCCTCTAGCGATGCAGTCTCCAACTTCAATCACACCCAGCAGCCAAATAAAAAGGGACTTCTCAGATTCAGTCTTTGACGGCCATAGACAACAACTGCAAAACCCTTCGCCCAGCCCTAAGTAAGACGTTTTTAAATCTTTCCTAGACTGCAATGTATTGTTATACAAGGAGGCACCCATACTCCCCTTTTCATGTTGACGGCAGAGGCATGTCCACCTCCAGCCAAGACTCTGGCATCTGTCCTCCATTTCTAGCTCTCGAAATGGCTCTCCCTCCTTCGAGCATGGTACTGGGGTCTCCTACTTTCAAGCTTTCTATGGATCACTATTCATAGAGATATTTCGGTTTCTGCCCGCCACATGTAGGGCTCCAAACCTGCCATCCATCATCGACCACTCCATCTGGGCCGCTGCAGTATCCTTCGTTTTCAGACCCATGAAGCCTTTCCTCAATAGTTCACGCCTTTCGGTGTAATTACTCTTATACCTATGTAATTTTAATAACTATGTAATTTCATCCCAGGGCTTGAATTAAATTTTTGTTTAGATATTTTATTTTATTTAGCTATAATATATTTGTAACTATTTTTCATAACCGTCACATGTAATTTGCACATTCCAAATTTAATTTTCAATATATATATATATATATATATATATATATATATATATATATATATATAGCAAAAATTATCATCACACAAAAAATTGTTTGAGAGGGATATGTGATAAACATAACACAATGGAAAAAAATTACTTGCATGTATTTTTCCCACTCCTCTGTTTTTGTAGCAAGCGAATATGCATTTTCAAAATGAAAAAAAAAAAGATTAAATATATTTTGAAGAAGTCATATTGCGTGATTATTACGCCAAAAAGCGTACTCTAGTTGGGTTGCCTCTGGTTGATTCTGACATCTGTCAGAAATCAAATGGGTAAGGTTGGCAGAGAGAATGCGTTGAAATCCAATGCTCATGCTTACCTCGAGAATCATGTTGCAAAGGTTACAGAACACGTGGCACATGTGTTCAGAAGAAAAAGTAGTCATGCTACAAAGGTTACAGTGCATGTGGCACAGGTGCTCAGAAGAAAAAGCAACAAAATCAATATAACTAGACATTACACCCTCCGAGAAAATTGAACCCGTTACAGGACCTCCAAATGCCTCTCAGAAATGTGGTGATATGGAACACCATGATTTCAAGATACGCACGGCAAGGTGAGGGGAAACATACCATGTTGATGTAGTTTGGAAAATGTTAGAAACCTAATATTTTTGAGAGATTCACTTGCCATTCATCATCTTCTATGCATTCCCCTGTTATGCGACAGCTATTTCTGGTGAACCAAACCATCTAGCTGCATAAGGAGGGAAAATCACTACAAAAAGGGGTCTGGTTGTTTCTGTGTGCTTGCTCTAGGAGGGCACTCTACCTTTGAGCGGCAAGGGTGATGCATCATTTCCAGTGATGACTCATGTGCATCATTCCATTGACATGTCTAGGGTTCTCAAAACTACCCTGTGAAATGAAATCTTCATGATTATAGAGAAGGTAATTATTTAAACCAAGAGTTGACTGTGTTAGCATCCTCTCTATGAGATCGTATTAATTAAGCATGGGTTTGAGAACTATATTTTGGATCTGTCTAAAAAGTTTTGTGAAACCCATTTATCTTTGGAGGGGTTATGAAATACCACTTCTTTATGGCGGGTTTGAAATTCTGTCATGTTTAAGCTCATGTCATACAATCCCGAGTGCTATAAAAAATTGGTACAAGGTATTACCGAGCCCCTTTTTTTTCTTTCGTTTCTCAGTGTGTTTTATAATTTATGTGGGTTATATGCATAACAGAGCAATTGGGAATACTTGGCAATCAGATAATCCAATTTTGTCCTTAGAATTGGTGCAAGGGGAAACACCGGTCATGGATGATTAAATAAGCACTCGCATCGCCAAAATTACTTATCACCTTACCCATTCACAAAATAATCATGTATGTTTCTTTTACAGGTCAAACGATTAGATTATATATTTTGTCTGGATCCAAATCTTGTTTGAATTTCAATTGAATCAAATTTTCTCAATATATCTAAATATAATTAAATTATGAAACTTTTATATTGATTCTTTCTTTTGTGCACTTATCCCATTATGCTTTACAAACATTATTGTTAATTGTTCCCTATAAATTCAATTTCAAAAACATATCAATTGTTGAACTACTTTTGTCAGTTGATTGTAAATAACTATCAATCTCAAATTGAAAAATAAATTAAAAAACGTCAATCCTAGATACCAGCCTCATATTGAAACAAAATCTATGTCCATAATTTACTTAACTCGTATCATAAGTATCATAATTACCTCTCCCTAAAAATTTAAATTTTATTGTCATGTATCCATCAATTATGATGCCATAAAAGGTGATTTGGTGTGTCTTACCTTTAATTGATGTCAAACGAATATTAATTTTTCATTAAAGGTAAAGCCTATGGTTATGGCACGAACATCTTTCGAAGGGTGATGTGGAAGATAAAATTAGTAATGAGGTTCTTTCCCTGCTCTTTGTTATAATATTTATGTATATTTATACGTAATGGAAAATGCTTCTTTTAACTGTGTAATAATAATGACAACACTAGAATAAGCTTTAGTAAGTTAGTAATAGACTATGTACATGATTGGTATGGATGGTCCTATTAAATTCAACATTTAATTAATCATTCTAGATAAACTATGTGTAATGAAATTACTAGTATAATTCAGGTTATGAGAAACAATAGAACACCAAATAACACAATATTTCAGAATAATGATCTCAATATGTAATTAGAATAGCTTCGCCACTTAGAGGGGGAAACCTCCAAACCATATAATAAGACTCAAATGCTCAAATGATCATGAACTACTACCTACAATCCCCTATATATACTATTCATATGCTATGGCCATCACCAAGGCCGACCTATTAAGCATGAGAAAGTATAAATGATATAATAAAAAGATATGGTAAGCCACAAGTCAGCTACTCATATCCTAATACAAGCAATAGGTTAAGGGCATAGCATGCTCTTCCCCTTCAAACCAACATTGTCATCAACGTTGAATAATCCTGGATGTTGCTGCAGAAAACCTTCATCCTCCTAGGTTGCATCTTCTATGCTCAGATTATTCCACTTGATCAGATATTCCTTAATGTCTCTGGTTCTCATCCTCTTAGTACGTGTTTACAGAATCTTCTCTAGCTCCAAAATGATTCTTCCTTCCTCATCAAGTTCTGGTAACTCTTTCTGGGCTTCAAATTTCTGTCCAATAACCTTCTTCAGGCATGAAACATGGAATACTGGGTTTATATGTGAAGATGGAGGCAACTCTTGTTTATAAGCAACACTGCCAATTTTCTGTAGAACCTGATAAGGGCCATAATATTTAGGAGCAAGTTTGTTGTCCATTTTCTGTTGCTTTAGGGACATATGTTTGTAAGGCTAGAGACGTACAAAAACCTAGTCACCAATTTCAAAATGTCTTTCACTATAGTGTTGATCTGCTTTTCGTTTCATCTTGTTTTGTGTTAGTGCTAAATTCTGCTTCAAACTAGCCAAAACCTGTTGTTGATGTTGAATGTGTTCCTCAACATCTCTGACCTTAGTTTACACCCTCAAGGAGGAAGTGATAAAAGGTGGATGATAACCACATAATGCTAAAAATGGGGTCATTTGAGAAGAGGTATGAAAAAATGTGTTATACCACCATTCTGTAAGTGGTAGCCATTTAATCCACCTTTCCTGCTTATCTGATACAAAACAACGTAGATACCCCTCTAAGCATTTGTTGACCACTTCCATTTGCCCATCAGTTTGAGGATGATAAGATGAACTGTGAGCTAGCTGAGTACCCAAACATGAAAATAATTCCGTCCAAAAATTACTTGTGAAAATAGGATCATGATCACTTACAAGTATCTTTGGGGTTACATGTAGCCTTTGAACTATCTCCAAAAAAAATAGCTGCGAATGTACTAGCTGCAAATAGGATGTGATAAGGCACAAAAAATGGGAATATTTTGTGAGCCTATTCACAATCATGAAAATAAAATTCTTACCCTATGAATAAGGCAATCCGGTGATGAAATCCATGGAGACCTCCTCCCATCTCTGGCTAGGAATTGGTAAGGGTTGCAACAAACCTGGTGTCTTAATTGTTTCCCCTTTGTTTTGTTGGAACACTAAACACTCTGATACAAAATTTTGTACATCCCCTTGATTCCTTCCAAAAATAATTCTCTTTTTATTTTATGATATGTCTTTAAAAACCTAGAGTGTTCTCCAACAGGTGAGGCATGTAGCTCTGCAAGAATCTTACGCTTCAACTAGGAATCTTTACTCGAGTATAACATGTCCTTATACCATAGGGCATTACCTTTCCACTCAAACTTGTTAGATGTCACAGATCCTTGTTTGATATTCTGTATTAGAGATTGTGTATCCTTTTCTTGACCTCATTCCAATCTTGCTTCATCCACACAATCAGCCATCAACATGGACATTCCACATAGTAAGGCATCTACGGATGTATCCCTTCTGGACAATGCATTAGCTACTACATTTTCTTTACCCTTTTTGTATATGATTTCAAAATCATAACCCAACATTTTTGTTACCCACTTTTGTTGTTCCTCAAATGATAACCTTTGCTCCAAAAAGTATTTGAGACTATCATGATCAGTTTTTACCTTGAAGTGTCTACCCATGAGATAGGGCCTCCATTGCTTGACCGCATGAAGAATAGCTATCATTTCTTTCTCATAGACAGGTTTGAGCAAATCTTTTTATTTGAATTGGCAACTCTCAAATGCAATTGGTCTTCCTTCCTGCATTAGAACTGTAACATCCCCATTTTAAGATACTAGAACAAGGGAAATTATTTATTTATTTATTTTTTAAACAACGTTCCCTGTTATGAATTATATAATTCAAACACACGTTCAAGTTTTAATAATTGTTCTCTGTCCAAATAATGTAGTTTGGATCACACAATTTCCCTTTAAAACTAATGTTCTCTGTTCACATATTTGTAATATGGAACACACATTCAGTGCCATTCAATCATATAACAGATTCCATATGCTGCTGTAAATGACTCGAAGAACTACCGATCTCCCATTTTCATGGCTCAAAGTTTCAACGATCTCTCATTTCATGACTCGGCAACTTACTGATCCTTCATGTTCATCATGCATAGTATAATATATATACAAGGTTCTCTTACCGTTTCCGGTTATCGAAGTGATCCATTTAAGAGGCCTATCTGAATATCTGTTACTGATATTCATCTGACATCCTGCATCTTAAATTAGGTGATTAGGACAACGCAACCAACACTTGCGATACTTTGGCCAAATATTTTCACATGCTTTGCATGATCATATTCCTGGATGTGATACACACCAACGGAATACGTCCTTCACCTCACTTCGTCTGTTATCTAGAATGGTCTTTTCTAGTTCCTACCAGTCCTTCCAATTTAAGGTCAACTCTAACTCCAACTAGCAATATGAACGAGTATAGGAAGTTACTCATGGTAACTAAAGATACGCAGACATACAGTGTCGTCCCTAGATGACTCTGTGTGTCTAGTTATCTTTAGTCCTCTGGAGTCACTCCGTATACGTGATCACATTCCTATCCCCAGCCAAGATCTTAGTATTCAGCTTATGTAATCTTGATGATTTAATTCGGGAGGGCATTGTAATATGTCAGCTATAACATTGTGTCGTCATGAAGGCCCCCGCCTTCATGAAGACACCATGCTGTAACTGGCGTATGTCAATGTCCTACGGAATCCTCCCATCGAGAGTACACATCCAGCTCAAATGATTTGGTTATGATCTTAATATTTATGATCAACTTTCAGCAGCCATGTTGATCCTTTATCCTCGTTCTTGTTACAGTTGTATGTAGCTAAGAGAGACTAAATCCGTCTTCTAGCTTACTATGCATCTTCTCCTTCGTACCGAAGGGTTGCATTTTCTCTACTTGGTTCTTTTCTTAATCCTTGGATTAAGCAGCCCATTACCGATAGACTTAATAAGTTTAACCTATTAAACTTAACCAAGTTTTTCCACAACTGAAAACAAATTCAGAATTCCAGCTTATTAGACGTCATTAAAACGAGGTCTAATTCTCAATGAATATATTCATTTATTCTCCTTAACCTTACATAGTTTAGGGTCTGTTAATCATGGATATGTTTTTCCCATATCCTTACTTTCTGAATTTAACATTCGAGGCTATTAACGGAGTCCGAATACGAAGTTCGGCTGCTCCTAAGTTATTTGATATTCCTTAGCTTTCAAGCTAATCCCGAATACCTATCAGTTATGAGATCATGTTCTTCCTAATCCTTTTTAATGTCAATTAAAAATTCATCTTACCCCAAGTATGAACTAATTGCACATATCAACGTAAAAGTTGCATTTAGGTAAGAATAGATATCAGTTCCTTTTACATTCATCCAAAAACATTTGAATAATTCCAAATCAAGAATTAATGTTATATTCCCAACTTAATCAACAATATCAAACTGATACAGTCATTAAAATATCACACTTGTATTTGTATTCATCCATCCATTTCATAATCTATACATTTTCCAGTCCAAATGACTGGACTTTGTTTATATAAAACAACATTACAACTCATAAGATAGAAGAATGTAATTTCTTCTTTTCTCAATTCCTCGTAGAGGAATAATAACTATCAAATACAATCCATCTTCAGTCAATCAAAAGAAGTATCAGAAAACAACCATGTCTTCATTTTACTCAAATTCCATCTGCAAAATTACTTACACGGGTCAGTTCATTGAACTGAGCATATTAAGCACTTGTCATTAAAATGAGGTGCTTCTAATTAACTGTCTCAATAAAAGAACCCTGCTTTTATGAAACGTTAATATGAACATCAATCAAGAATTAAGTATAAAAAAGAATGATCAGCATAACAACTGAAACATCTAATTACCATCCAAATCAGTCAAAGAACTACTGTCCTTTTTCCCAAATGATCATTACACAAAGTAATTTCCTTCAAACAGTTCCAGATTACAACCTCTGTAAAAACTAGGAACACACGTAAGCATATTGTTGTTATAACATAACTGCTATCCATTCCATTCCCTTACATTAGTAATAAATGCAAAGGATAAAATTTGACTGAAAACATAAACCAATTTACCTTCCTTTCAGTCCATGCAACTCATTTGATTTCAAGTAATCAAATACAGATGAGAAAAGCAAACAACAATAAAATGTAGATGCTTAACCCAAAGCAATACAAAATTCGTTCCATAACGATTACAGATTTCTAACTGTATAAGAGAAGAACGACCATTATTCCAAGTTATCCATCCTCACTCCTATTCCTTTCCTCATGACTGTACTGAAAGTTAAATCCAAACGAGACATCAATCAAAGATAACAGTTCAGAGTGAAACTTACAAAATCCATTCAGAATTCACTTTCCAACAGCAAGGAATAAATCCATTCCTATTCAGCTTTAAATAAAAACAAGGAAGAATTTATCATCCATATCAATACTTCCTTTCAAGCAGGCACATATGAATACCAAAAACAAGTTGGCAAAACATCGTATCCATCATAGAACAAGCAATACAAAGAATGCATACTATGTTCTTACTGTACTAGAAGAATTCATACTTCATTCACTATATTATAACCAAATGAACAGTTATACAGTCGCTTTAACAAATATTCACACGACTTTCTATACCTATGAACGCACACAGTTCATAAATAATAATTTGCACTTTGCTATAACCTACAGCAAGTCCAACCCGTATTGTACAGTAAAGCTCTATTATTGCTATTTCCAGAATTCAAACAGCAAGAAGAGAAAATTCATACCTTTAACTATTTCCATAAGAAAACATCCATTTTCTTCAAACACAACAAGAATCACTCAAGTCGAGTTCTTTTTTTTTTATTGACAGTGCAAAATCAGAGATCACACGAAACATTTAAATCTTCCTGTTTGTACAGAAAGAAAACAACACTCAGAAAAATAATCTAAATATCACTGTCACTTCCATCAAGCCGAATTCCAAATGCTCAATGAAACCCAATTACCATTTCTTTCAAAATCTAAAACAGCAGAAAGAAGAAGAACTCGTTTCCTTATAATTTTCAGTAAAGAAACAATCATTTTCTTCAAAATGTAATAAGAACACCCAAGTCGTGTTTGTTTTATAATGACAGCTCAAACCCATATTGACAATAGAACGATTGTTCAACAATGTCAAACAAACTCACACAGCCTGTACAGTTTTCATTCAATATGCCATTTGTAAAGAAATACCCAGTTCGAGTTCCTTATCAACAGACATTTCTACCCGAAATCCCATTCTTCTATTTCACAATGATGTGCAGAACCCAGAAATGCAATATTCATATAACAATACCTATATCAAGACAAACCCGCATAGGGTATTAGATGTGCAAGCTTGGTACAGTCAAAACAGTCTCAAACAGCAAGCTAATTCACCTGTATTTCATTCGTTTGCATAGAAATTCAAAGCCAAGTTCGTTTTCACGAAGACAGTTCGAATCAGAAGATCAAATTACAACCACAAAACACAATAGAATCAACTTTTCATCACAGCAAGGAGAAAGCATAATTCATTTATAATTTCAGAAGAAAAACAATTACTTTCTCCAACTCCCACGAATATCCAAGTCGTATTCATCCTTCCACTTTTACAAAAGAAAAGCACAGCACTCAGAATATTACTATCACTTCCATCAAACCGAGCCCATAATGCTCAATAAAACCCAATTACTATTTCCTTCAAAATCTAAAACAGCAGAAGGAAGAGGAACTCATTTCCTTAAAAATTTCAGTAAAGAAACAATGTCAAAACAACTCACACAGCATGCACGATATCATAATATAAGGACGAATTCCCCAATATTGTCGAATCAATTCAACACAGCATAGACTGTATTTTAACTTAATACTTATGCAAAGACAGTTCAAATCGAAACAGCAAAGACAAAACGACTCTACCCAGAATCATTTCAAACATGACAGCAAAATCGAATAAACCCAAAACCCCCTTCATCAGAAGAGCAGGGTTGTTTTAATGAGACGTTTAAGCAAAGCAAGCAGTTTAAAGATAAGGGCTTAACATGCCTGTAATCCTTCCTGAAGCTCAAAGAAAACCGCGCCTACAGGAGTTATTTCCTTCCACGGTGACAGTAGCAAGCTTCCCAAACAATCACCTTCCTCTACAGGCTCAGAAATAGTCTTCGATTTTCCAAAGAAACAGAGATAACAATCAAACACAACTGGTTCGACAGAACCATAAAAAACCAAATGCAGAGCAACTTCCAAAAATCCGAACGAACACAATAACAACAAAATTTCCTCCATAATCTTTCCAAGGCGGGCTGGTCGTGAAGACCAAGAAAATTAAATGCATTGAAGGCTCTGCCTTTTTCCTCTTTCCTCACGCCACCACCGACTCGGGTTGGCGAATTGCCAAATTCAAATTTTGCATGAAAACAGAGTTTAGTCTCATGACTAACTGAATGTCCCTATCTTTTCCCTGTTCCCTGCCAAACTTGGCGCTGTCCACGTAAGGACCACATTCATTGCCCATTAAATTTCCTTCCATCCTTATCCTTTCCATCCCCCATGGGTCTGTGCGTCCCCTTCCTTAGGTTAGGATTAGTTTAGGATTTATAATAGTGTTCATACCTAGGTCATAGGTTAATAGGACTTAGTTCTATTTTCACCCTTAGAATTTAAAAATCCACATAGGATAGTAGTTAGGATATAAGGTAGAACTTAGGAGTAGATTAGGGTCTAATTCCCCTCACACTTAATTAATCAATTTCCAATCAAGTCCTTCCGACTGTCAGTTATATTAATGTTAAGCAGGACATTTCATCCCACGTTTTACATGCCTGAGCCACCCGCATCCAGGCCTTTATCACCTTACGGGGTCTGGCGTTACAATAGTGTATGGTTCGAGAATCGAACCTTTTTCGTTGGCATCTACGTGCCAGCTATTCATACCTGAAATCAGGTGCTGCAACATTTATATCAACCTTCAGTCTGGTTTATAAGTAAATCGGCAAAGCGATTACAAGAAGACCACAGCATACCTTGGATCAATGGAATTGATTCAAGGTGTGCTGTCAATCAGTGAATAGAGTTCATCAAGCATACGACAGATCTGTTGTCACATCAGCAAACATACAAGCTATAATAACTGTTGTCCCATGTAAACAAATTACAGTATGCAAGAATCCAGATTAGCAACACATTCCTTTAAGATCAAAAATATATCTTAACATGTTTGTCTTCATTTCAGCAGTTACAACATTAAGAAAGTAATCACCATGATAACCTACAAAAAATCAGGGCGTTACAAGAACTACTCCCAACCTTGATCCTGAAGTGTCACATCCAACAATGAAGGTTTTTGAGAAGTTGGGAGTATCCAAAACTGGGGTGCTGCACAAGACTTCCTTCAGTTGGTCAAAGGATTTAGTGGCTATGTATGTCCAATGGAAGGCATCCTTCTTTAGCAATGCAGTGAGTGGGGTTGTTATTCTACCATATCCCCGCACAAATATTCTGTAGTACCCTCATTAGTCCTAGGAACCCACGTAGATTTTTGAGATTTTTGGGCCTTGGCCATTCCACCATAGCTTGTGATCTTCTGAGGATCAACTTTGACGCCTTCATGGGATACAATATGACCCAAATACTCTACCTCTTGTACACAAAAAGAACATTTGGATGGCTTTTCATACAGAGTATGTTTCTCCAAAACTTCCAACACGTTATTTACATGTTGTAAGTGTTCTTCCCATGTCTTACTGTAAATCAATATGTCATCAAAGAAAACTAATACAAATTTCCTTAAAAAAAGGCCTAAAATAGTGTTCATCAAGCTTTGAAAGGTTGAGGGCGCATTTGTAAGACCAAAAGGCATTACCAAAAACTCATAATGGCCCTCATGAGTCCTAGAAAGTTGTTTTATGAACATCTTCCTCTTTTATCCTAATTTGATGGTACCCTAAACGAAGATCTAATTTCGTGAAATAAACAGCACCATGCAATTCATCAAGTAAATCATCAATTACTGGAATAGGAAACTTATCTTTGATGGTGTACTTGTTGAGTTCTCGGTAATCTGGACACATCCTCCATGTTTCATCCTTCTTACGTACCATGACCACTAAGCGAAGAATATGCACTCTGGCTATGCCTGATGATACATGCCTTCAATATTTCTTGTACCATTTTCTCGATCTCACTTTTATGGGAATATGGGTATCTGTATGGTCTGATTTTAGGTGTTTGGCTCCCTAGAATCAATTCAATGGCATGATCATGATCCCTAACTAGTGGTATTCCCTTTGGAATTGCATCAAAAACATATGAGTGAGCATCAACAATCTTCTGAAGATCGGGTGGCATTGACACACACTATATTTTGTACTTCTATGGAAAATAACTTGGCTATAAATCCATCTACTCCTTTTATAAGAACCTTCTGCATCTGATGAGAGCTAATAATCTATGGAGACTTAGCTACCATCCCATTCAATTGTATTGTCCTTCCATCTAAATGAAATCGCATGAACAATTCTTGGAAATTCATCTCAATAGTACCTAAGGTTGTGAGCCATTGGACCCCCAAAACAATATATTCCCCTCCCATAGAAATAGAAAACATAGGTGAGTCTAACATGTAGTCTCCCATGGAAATCTTGATACTATGGCACTTTCCTGTGCACTTGACTGTCCCACCATCCGCAATCATAACTTGCATTTCTGGAGCTGGGTAAATAAAACAGTTGAGGCGGGCAGCTAACTTACTATTTATGAAGTTATGAGTACTCCCCGAGTCAATCAACACCGTCACCTTCTGTGTTTTGAGATAACCAATAACCTTGAGTGTTTGAGGAGTACTAATACCTGACAATGCATGACAAGAAATTGTAGGTTGGTGATCCTCTACTTCATCTTCTACTGGTTCCTCAGCCTCTCCTATAATTTCAGCTTCCTCATCATCCCCATTACCTCCGTCAATATAGAAAAACTTCTTCTCAGCACATTTATGTCCCGGTCCATATTTGCTATCACAGTTAAAACATAATCCTTTTGCTCTCTTTTCTTCCATTTGTTGAGGAGTCAATCTAATTGGCCTAGCAAATGAAGGGGAAGAGATACTACGGTATTTGGTGTTAATGAAAGGTGGCCTCCTAATATAAAGAATTTTTTTTCCTCTGCTCGACGTGCCATGATAATAGAATCAGACAGCTTGATTGGATTAAACATATCGTACCTCATGCTCGATGTGGTCCTTAAGACCCCCAAGAAACAAGTCATTCAGATTCTCTTCTAGAATATTCTCCACCCTTAAGGATAGGTTCTTGGAATTGATGCACATAATCTTTGACTGATCCTGTTTGCCGTAACTTTTCTAATTGACTAAATTAGTTATCTGAAACACTGGAACTATAGTGCAATTGTAACTCCTCAGTAAAAACTGTCCAAGTGACACCTAGACCATTCTTCTACCTCTGAGCACATAACCAACGATACCAAACAAAATTGGTCGGGTTCAAGATATAGGGATGCCAATGTCACCTTTTGTCCTGATGGTGTTTGATGTAACTCAAAGAAGTTCTCCATTTGATTTATCCAATTCAGGGGATCCTTACCATCAAATTTGCGCATATCCACTTTCGGCATCATGTTCCGTGGTTGCGGAATAAGTTTGATTCTGATTGGGACTAGAAAAGTGATCCCATATGGTTAGTTTGTCCATGATTTTGAACTGAAGGTCCTCCTTGGTTGATATGGGCTGGATTTGGGCCATACTTATTTCCCTTTACATGTTGCATGATATCATCCAACCGATGATTGATTTGGTCTATGTCTCCTTTAGAGGCCATCTCAGATTGTACAATTCGTAACTCATACTCAAGTTGGCAAACCTTATGATCAACTGAGGTAAACCCTAGTGCTGAGGAATCTGTATTTACCCCTTCTGACTCCATCTCTTCAATCACTACCCCCTCTTTATCTGGGGTTTTACCCGGAGTTACCAAATTTTTTTTTGCTCTTGTGGAAGGCCCCGCCATGATGTCAAATCTTAGGGTTTAGGGTTTCGATACAATTTCGGTCGTACAGGAAAAAACACAGAGAAGATACTAATAGTATTTTTTTGAGATATTTCCGAAAATGTAAAGAACTTGAAACTTTTTCCACAATTTGCACCCTATGGAAGCATATTTTATGAAAAAACCTAAATTTGTAATAACTTCTGCAAAATAAATAAAAAAAATCTGAAATTTTTAGGGAACCTTACTTGCATATGTCTTCACAACTCTGGTAAAAATATCTCCCACCAATTCGCTCTCTGGTTCAGCTATATATGTTGTGGAAACAACAAATTAGGGTTTTTGCCCTAAATTCGGCCCAGATCGCAGCTCTGATACCCACTTGTAATGAAATTACTTGTATAATTCAGATTATGAGCAGAAATAGGAGAGCACCAAATAACACAATATTTCAGAATAATGATCTCAATATGAAATTAGAATAGCTTCGCCACTTCGAGGGGGCAACCTCCAAACCATATAACAAGACTCAAATGCTCAAATGATAATGAAATACTACCTATAAACCCCTATATATACTAGTCATATGCTATGGCCATCACCAAGGCTGACCTATTAAGCATGAGAAAGTATAAATGATATAATAAAATGATATGGTAAGCCACAAGTTCAGCTACTCATATCCTAATACAAGCAATAGGTTAAGGGCGTAGCACTATTTGGTCACATTCTAGACCTTATTATCACTCTTGCTACAAACATCTATCGTGGGTATTCCTTCTAGAAGATATACAATTCCCATGTATGATTATTCTCTATGGCATCTATCTCATCATCCATGGCTTGAACCTAAACTTCATTTTTTATAGCCTCTTCAAAGTATACTAGATCTGTAGCTTGAGAAAATAATGCAAAAACTGAAAAAGCATTAGTTTGTATCAACGTTATAAATATCACTAAGATTCCTTATATTCCACTACAAAGGGATATCAAATGATGGAGTGTTTTTTACTAGAGGAGTTGTTTTTCGGTGTTCTTTGTGGTGTCTTTTGCATGGTTAAAGATGACTGAATTCTTGGAGACCTCCTGAATGTAGATGGAGGTGTAGCTTCTTCTACAATTTGTGGTGCATTTCCAAAATTCGATGAAGATACAATACATTTTTTCTCTATACTTTCGTAAGCCATGTCATCTTGAGGAATAACTACTATTATACTGACTATTTTCTCAATACTTCCATCCTATGCCTCATGTTTCAAAAAACTGTACATCTCTGTTGATTATGAATTTTCTGTTAACTGGATTGAAAAACTTATAAGATTTTATAATCTCTGAATATGAGACATAGTACTAACAAATATGCACTTTTATCCTTTTTTTCTAACTTCTTCTTTAGCTCATCGGGCACATGAGCATATGTTATACAACCAAAAATTCTAAAATGAGAAAAACTATGTTTACTATTAGTACAAACTTGTTGAGGAACCATGTTTTGAACAATCTTCATTGGACACCTATTGATAATGTAAATAGCAGTTGCTACTTCTTTTTCCCAAGATTTATTTGAGATATGCTTTGTCCTTCATCATACTTCTCGCCATCTCCATGATGGTTCTACTATTTCTCTCTACTACATCATTCTGTTGTGGTGTATACCTAGTAGTAAATTGCTTGTGTGTACCATTATATTTGCAAAAATTCATAAAATCATTGGAAACATACTCACCTCCTTCATGTCTTTCCTCAGAAATTTGATGTAGTACCCACTTTACTTTTCCACTTAAACCTTAAACTGCTTAAATATATCAAAATCATTTTATTTGCTGTCTCAAAACGTATACCCATTACTTCATTGTATATTAATCAATGAATGTCATAAAATATGATAAACTTCGAATAGAAGTTGTTTGCATTGGTCGACATAAATATGAGTGAAAATTTTGAAGCATGCACTTATTCTTGTTGTTTTGCCAACTATGAAGGACTTTATGTGTTGCTTCCCAAAAATACAAATTTCACAAACTATATCTAGTTTATGAATCAAGGGGAAACCTTTTACCATATGTTTTTTGTGTAATAAATTCAAACCAAAAAAAATTAAATGACCAAACCTGAGATGTCAAAGCCACAATTAATCTTTTTCAACTGATTGAAAATCTGATTCAATCTCCTTAGGCTATGGTCTAATCTGTAGTATGAGCTCCAGATGTGGCTGGTCTAAACTTAAAAGGAAAAATTGGGTTGTTTGTCATCTTCAAGCTAACCCCAGCAGAAAGTCAGTCCTGGGTACTTGGAGTCTCTACAAAATCCACAATGCACGCAGTCTTGGAGCTTAATGATCACGCAGTCGTTGTCTTCAATGTAAACATTGTATCCGTCTTTTGTACCGCTATTAGCCATGTCTTGCTCATCACCACGTCCTTGGTGGAATTTCAAGCCTACAACTGATAATAAACATTCTACATAAATCTTTTGCTCACGCATATTATCTAGTTAGTAAATTTGATTGTTCACTTTTCCTAGTTACAAGTCACTCGTTATTATTATTCCCAAGGGTAACTTATGTCTTCGTACTGACTCATCCAAACCTTAGAAAATAACATCTAAGTTACTTGACATGGCTGATAAATTTATGAACCAAATCCAAATAGACATACATGAACTAGGAATCTATTTGGATAGATTACACTCAATAGGTAGATAAAGAATGAGTGTTTCTTCATAAGATATATGTGCATGCAATAAACATGGAGCTTGATCAATAGAGCTCCCAACCTAAATTATGATTCGTCGTCCTCTACCGCTTATCATACTATTTCTTTCTACTGTGTCATAAGCATACGTACCCATATCTCTTGAAATAGTTGTACATTGCACATGCCACTTATCCTTTCTCTAACCTGAAAAAATGATTATGGTTGTGCTCTTGACTAGTTAGTCATATGACACATAAAATATATGACATAATAGAAATAAAATCCCCAAAGACGGAGCTGCAAATAAAAAAAATTATTTGAAACTCCAAATAATCACTTCTGTGCACTATATATTTGATCTATGGATCTATAAAGTATGTTGTCTGGGAGTACTCAATCCCCATATACTATGTCTAGTGTGTGTAAAAACACTATACACTAAATCTCCGATACGTAGAAGGGTAAGTTCTATCGATAAAAGGCACTCAAGGGGGTTAAAAATGGAACATCAACTCAAAATAGCTCATGCATTCTAACGAAATCTTAACCTCATTGAATACATTTGGCATGCATATACTCAAAATTTGATAAAGTGGCAAGAATAAGTACTGTAGAACTCGGAATATAGTTTTTAAACTACTAATATTTTTTTTAAATGGTTGATATTAAGACAGTCAAATGTGGTGCGCACACAAATTATGTCTATTTTTGTGTCAAAAAGATAAGAACCTATTGTGTGCACCTCCCCCCCCCCCCTTCCCCACCGTGCCCCATTTTTTTAGTTCTATATATTTTTTTCAAATCCCTTTAGTAGAAATTTAGATAAGACCATGTACGAGGACCCATTATTTTTTCATAATTTTTAGATGAATATATAATTTTTTCATTAATTTTCAAAGTGCACATATCCCAAAAAATGAAATATTTTTGTGTGCACCCCCATAAATTTGAGAAAAAAAAGTCATTTTTTAGTTTTTTTTAGTGCATGTAGAATGGAGTTTAGAAAAAACCACTTTAAAAAAAAAAATTGGATGAAAAAAATTGTAAATTGTGCACCAAAACGTATGCATAGGTTTTTGTAAGAAAACAAGGCACTAGTAAAAGAAATTAAGGATGAAAGCATTAAACTAATCATATTTTAGAAAGAATTATATCATTATCAAGGTAAAACTGAGCTTGACATCATAGTATAATTTATTTTTGAATATTATGTTTTAATGCATGAGACATTGGGGTGCACACATGAAATTTTGATGTTTACTTGTTAAACATGGTTTTTAATCATGCAGAAACAGTGCAAACCTTTGGTTTGGAAATCCAAGAAAAATCCAAGCCTATCGATTGGGAAATTAAAATGCAAAAAAAGATGAAACGCGAGCGCGTAATAACATGCTTGTGTTTCAATGTGTTATGTGGTATATTTGTTTGTGGCATGCTTTTATTCACAAAAATAAATGTTAAAAGTATATTTTTTTCTTTTTATTTTATTATTTCTTATACTTTCAATTTATTTTAGTAAATATAATATGTTAGGGTCACTCTGCACCTTATAAAACTAGTCTTACAGCTCCATTTGTCATGGTTTAGAAGATAGTTTTTCAGATTCTAATATGGTCAGTACATAGGTATTTTTAAAAGATTTCAGCATTCAGCCTTCAAGCTTTTAGGGATTAAATTATACAATTGATATATGTTTTGTGAAATAATATAATCATTGTTTAGGTTTTGGGGCCTTTTGGATTGGTTATTTACATTTGTAAGAGTGTTAGGGCTCAGGGTTTCAGGCTTAGGGCTTAGGCTTTAGGGTTTAGTGTAGGGTTTATGGTTTATGGCTTATGGCTTATGGGTTAGGGTTAAAGACTAAATATTTAGGGTTTAGGTTTTAGGGTTTAGGGTTTAGGTTTTAGGATTAAAGGGTAAGGGTTTAGGTTTTAGGGTTTATGGTTTAGGGTTTAAGGTTCAGGGCTTAGGGCTCATGATTTAGGGTTTAGGGTTTAAGGTTTAAGGTTAAGGGATTATGGTTGAGGGTTTAGGGTTTAGGGATTAAGGTTTAGGGTTTGTGGTTTAGGGATTAGGGTTTATGGTTGAGGGTTCAATGTTTAGGGTTACCAGTTTATGGTTAAGTGTTTAGGGTTTAGGGATCAATGCTCTAGGCTCAAGGTTTATGGTTTAGGGTCTATCATGGATCATGGCTCAATTTTTAGGGTTCAAGGTTTAAAAATTATGGTTTAGGGTTGAAGGTTCAAGGTTCAGGGTTTATAATTTACAATTTAGGGCTTGGGGTTAAGGGTTTAGGGCTCAGGTTTAGGGTTCAAGGTTTAGGGTTAGGTTTTAGGGTTTAAGGTTTAAGGCTTAGGGTTGAGTGTTTAGGGTTTAGGCCTCATGGTTCAGGGTTCAGCTTATAGGGTTTAGTGTTAAGGGTTTAGGGTTTAGAGTTTTAGGTTTTGGGTTTATGATTTAGGGTTTAGAGTTTAGAGTTCAGAGTTTAGGGTTAAAGGTTTATGATTTAGGGCTTAGGGTTGAGGGCTTAGGGCATAGGGATTAGGCCTCAAGGTTAAAGGTTTAGGGTTTAATGTTTAGGGCTTAGGGTTTAAGGATTAGGGTTTAGTGTTTAGGGTTTAGGGTTTGGGGTTTAGGGTTCAGGATTTAGGGTTTAGGGTTTATTTTTCAGGATTTATGCTTTATTATTTAAGATTTAGGGTTTAGCAAACATATAGCCTTCAACCTTCAACCCATAGCGTGCTCGTACTAAACACATACTAAAATTTGTCAAGCTTCAACAACATGATTACTCACAATATTACACAACATTTAATAAATAATGAAAGGGTTAATGCACCACAAAATAAACACATGCAGACATAAACAAAGGAACCAATAAATAAATACACATAACCCCTTGGTCACATTTAAAGATGATCCCCCCCATGGGAACCCCTAACAAAACAACCACACACAACCAATACAAGTTGTCATGGTGACCTTGTTGAATTCATCTAGAATTCCAATGTGGTTGGTCTCTAATCCCCCAGTATTCGTTGTGATATTTTAACCTACAAAACACAAATACCTCCTTTAGTCTTGTGGCCATATCATAACATCCAAAATAATATAATTAAAATTCCAAAATCATCTAGATATATGAATCACAACAACATCCAAGCAACCAACAAGATCATTTTCAATTTTACTCAACAATTATATCATCATCAAATAATTTCCATTTCTAGGTCTACTCACAATATTCAAATATCACATGTCTGAACAACATCCATAATATAACCATGTCAAACAATGTATCACATCAATAGCCAAAATGTCTCTAATAATCATCATGCATCATAATTGAAACAAGGTCAACAATAATCCATGATCTAACATCTAACATCATACTATAATAAAGTCTCATAATCATGCCCATAATATAATCAGTAGTATCATGATCAGTATCAAAATGTGTCAAAAGGAAGTGGGCATTACAACTACCAGCAGACTTAATAATGATGTTTCTCAATGAACAACTACACTAAACCTTGACCTTTCCTTTCCCTTATCCATGCCAAGCACAGCTATCTTGACTTGCACTTGGAAAGGCCTCTCAACATAAGATGCACTCAAAGGTGGGAAGAGGAATGTGGGACCCTTTTGCGGGACCTCCTATCTTAAATGAAAAGGTCTCTAAAATCATTCTAGACACTGATATGGTCAAAAGGTGGTGACCTAAGAACCCAACATTGTGTGATATTTGTGTGTTGTCATAGTTTATTGGTATTGGTTTCTATATGGAGAAAATGTTATTGGTGTAAAGAATTACTGACATTACAAATCCAACAACCGATATCATGCAACATTGTTTGTGGATAATTCACAATACATCCATGTTTCTATTATTTTGTGGTAAGTGGTAGGTTACGGAGAAAAAGATTTCTAGTTGGGGTATTTTCACCCCCAACGCCAACAAGTAAATCTACAAAATACAAGATGAGCCAACCAAATCTAAAATAATATCGAGATTAATAATAGGGGTCTCTCGGTGAAATTGGTTAACTTTTTCACAAGTTATACGACATTAAAAAACTAGTCTTTACTTAATTGAAAGAAACAAATTATTTCTAGAAAGTATGGAGAAAACAGGGTTTGTTATTTTTGTTACTTTATTTTTTATGGAGTTAAGATTTCCTATTAGAAGGAATTTCATCTATTATTCAAGAAGAAGAAATGAATGTCCTACAGTTGTTGTTCCACGACTCAAATTATTTGCTAAATAATATCTACTATATGTGTTCCACTTTTTTGTCTCGATACTATTTTATTCATTTCTACCATTCTTTTTTGTAAAATGAGCCAACCTAATCGAATATAATATTGAGATTAAGAATAGGTGTTTCTTAGGAAACGTTGTTAACTTGTTCATAAGTAATACGATGCCAACAATCAATCTTTACATGATTAAAAGAAGCAATTTTCTCTAAAAAAATATGGGGGAAATGGTCTTTAGTTTTTTTGTTACTTTATTTTTTACGAAGTTAAGATTTCTAATTAGAAGACATTTGATTTGTCATATAAGAAGAAGAAATGAATCGAAAGTTTGAAAGAAAAATGTTAGAATTAAAAACATGCATGCACCACACTTGTTGTTCCACGACTCATATTATTCCCCAAATAATATCTACTATCTATGCTTCATTTTCTCGTCTCGTTATTATTTTAATCATCTTTATCATTCTTTGTTTCTAATAAAATATTTCTCTTACATTATGTTACGATAAATATTTCTCAAATATGAATGAATTAATATTACTTCCTTAAAGCATAGGTATGTGGTAAAATCAAGGTAATTTACAATTCCTAGGTGTTGAGGGATTAAATAAAGATTGTATCTCACTATTCATATATCTTATATGTACAAAACTCCAACATATAAAGCTCTTTATTGTTATTTGTGAATGAGTTTCATCTGACCATATTCCTATAATGATAATGCAACTCTATAATGGTAATGTTTCTATAATATCAATGCAACTCTATAAAATCACCATATTTTTTAGTCACTTTTACCTGCTCCCTTTAAACCCCAGGCATATCGGCACATCACCCTGCCTGAACTGGGAACTCACCTAAGGTGCACGAAGGCACCAAGCCCCTCCTTTATGTGAGCCTTGTAAGAATGTTTATCATTAATGGGGGAATATTACAGAAACAAAAAATACATACATTCATTCTAGCATAGAGGTAAAGAAACTAGATCCAAGCACATATGCACCATAATATGAATGTAAGCATTACAAAAACATAGAGGAATCGGATCTAAACCATGAGCAATATGAAGAACACAAGGGTTTAGACCCATAAATATAGATATTTAGAATAATCCACCTCATATATTGATTCAAAATTGTTTACAGTAGCTAGATTACATCAAAGGGGTCATAGCAGACATAATACATCAAGAAATAACATCCTAACCCTACAAAATGACTCTACTCAAGGAAGTCCAGCCATGCTCTCTCCTATGCATCTAAAGTCGCTCTTGTATCTCTTGCCTCGCATCACACATCTTCTTCGCCTCTTTGTTTTAGATCCAAACACGTTCTTGAATAGAATGGAAGCTCTTCCCCACCACCTCAACATCACTCATGAGAAAACCGCATGCCAAATGTTATCATACCCCACCATACTTGAGTACCCTAAACATGCAAGTGCCAGCTAAGCCATAACTTAATCTACTTTATAGCTCTTAATCCCATCATGATAACCATATCCTGGAATATTCTTTCCTTGGGTTGCAATTCTCCATGTTCTACCCTTATTCACTATCATGTCTACCTACATCTTCACGTGTTTTCCATGCAACATCATATCCCAAAATGTGGCTAAGTCTCAAACCATTTTCTCCTCCCACACGCAAACTCCTACATGCTCCATGTCCAACTTTAGCGCTTCATTCCAAAATTGATTAACTGTTCAAGTTGTTCGCGTGCAACTTAGTTATCCTTGTGCGCTCTTCCTCATGCGCCTTCTTCCTACATTGTCTTTTGTGCGTGTTGATCCTCTGCTTATGGGACTTGGTCATTTTTCTAGGATCAACATATTCCAATCAATTTCCAGATCACAAAGTAAAGTTGTCTGTGGAAGATGTTTTACAATTTTCATGTTGTAGTATTCCTTTGTGGGATTGTTGTTGCGGCTCCGGCTAGAAATGGTAATCATACAGAGATTGGTTAAGAGTGTCGCAGGGGAAAAGAGCGATGGAATTGTTGGCCAAAAGAGAGAGCTCCATCGTTCAGATCGTGAGAATGGTGGTGGGGCATTCATCTCTGCTGAGATTCACAATGGGGGATGGAAGCAATATAGGCAGTGGATCAATGAGAATGTAGGAATTTTTGGGGAAGGGGAGTAAAAGAACTGTATGAATCGAAGGCTCGTAAAAACCTATGTCGTTGATTAAATCCAACGTGTCGCACACTCGCACTATAAGATTTTGCTTATAATTTACCGCTGTTGGATATGAACATTGATATGGCTAGCTCCGCGGCAGAGAGGGAGAACAATCTCAATGGCAGTCCATCGTTAGATCTCCTCCGAACTTTCAACGGATGCACGGTGGTTTATTTTCTACCACTCATCTCCTGACTGATGTCAAATCCATGAGGTCTCACCCAATAGAGAATACGCCTTCGGTGTAATTACGTTATAGGGGTATGAATTTATTAATTAGATTAGATGATCAGGATTGTCGAAGTAGTAATTACGTTCTTGCTCATAATATTGTTTAATTTGCAGGCACGGGATACAATAATGAAGGTCATATTGGGCGGACGGACCATTTTACGTGGCGCGGTGCTCCATTTCTCCTTCCTCTGAATTCACATATAACTTTCCAATAAGATAAGACGAAGGAACGATGTGGTTGAATGCACATATCTCGTAGCTTCGAGCTACGATGTATTGAGTGGTATTCATTTACCCCCACATTGGAAAACCTTATCCCTTTCCCAAACCCACTGCCGAGGCTGCTATTATATTAGGTCATCTCATACGACGTAGAATTAGAAACTTTATAAATAGTAATCTTTCATGTTTTATTGTTTCGCAAATAGTATAGTGATGGAATTTGAATATTTCATGTTTTATTGTTTCGCTAATCGTGTAGGAGAACGACGGAACGCGAATCTGGTAGCTATTCTAAACCAGGGGATTTGAACAGGTGGAATACCAATTAATGAATCTGATGCTTTCACCATTAATACCCATCTGGGAGACCTCTATCCATGCTCTGCAAATGGTTCATACCGTATTATTCAATTAAAAAAGGGGTAAAAATATCATTAACAAAAGAATTACAATTAATATGATTAACATTATTTGTTTGAAATTTGAATGCAGAGACATTCCGGGTTTTGGTTGAGAGTGGGGAAATCTATCTAATAAGAATCATCAACACTGCCATGAATCACCCATTATTCTTTTGAATAGCAAAGCACGAAACGAAGGTGGCAGTGGTGGATGCATCGTACACGTAGTCATACAATACAAATGTATACTTCTAGGCCAGACTACAGGTGTCCTCCTCAACGCGAGCAAATTATGGGGGTTAGGGGAGAGGACCTAGTAGTGGTGCACCCTAAATTAGGGGCCCACCAAATCAATTTAAATATAATATAAGATCCTGATTTTTTCACCAGCACATAGTTTAATTTTTTTTAAATTATATTTTTTTTTGAGTGTTGAATTGGAGGGAAAGACATATTTTGAATTGATTTAAAATTGTAAATTTGAGTTACACTACATTTTGATTGGGACCCATACATGATCATGGGCGATAATGGTTGAATATTGACAATTTAAAAATGACAATTCTTACATGGCATGATGGGATAGGGTGTTGTCATATCAAAAATGACTAATCACTAGGTACTTTTATGACAACTATTAGGTGTTGTGTATTCAAGACACTATATCAACAATTGGACCCTGCTCAATTATTGGTGTCTCTCCCCTATATTACATTGGCCTTGTGCATATACATTAGCACGCACCCTGATATCCCCTTCAATAATTCCACAGCAACCAACACGCTAACCTTCTCACATGGCATTTCAACATCCACGGTGGAGAATAGTATGTGCATCAACACATGTACTTAGAAAATCTCGAACGCCCATCCTCTTATGCATGTCATGATCAACAATATGTACTCCAAATAGAAATGCCTTCAGCGTAAAAATCCATAAGATCCTTTTGTGTAGACCATGTCGTGCAGCTAGATAAATACCACGTAAGAATTTGAGATTTTAAGGTTATAAATGTCACATCATAATTTCTAACAGTGACATTCTCAAATATTATTTCTCAATTTGCAACATCATAAAGTCACACTGTACAAATCCATGAAGAGTCTCTCTAAAAATAAAACATTTTAAAAAAAAACAATTAAAACATATAACCCTTTAATAAACAAAAATTTGTATCAAATCCAAAATAAATGCCTCAAAATCAATGCATATCAATATTCTTTACTTGAATATTTTTTTGATATATTATACTTACACCCTATAGTAAATTTAATGGCAATTTTAAAGTTTAAGGAATTAAAATAGCGGTGGATCGGACAAAAATGTTAAATTAGGATGGGTGCTCTAACCAATTGAGCTATTAGAGAAAATAATAATTTAGAGTACATCATTTATATGTGTTTAGATTTCTACTAAGCATGTTGTACAAAATAGAAACCATAAAATAGTAAGCCATGCACAAGAATCTTCCGGTGTTGTGGAGCTTATGAAACAAATTGTTATGTACTAATAAATGGGCCATACGGTCTTATGGTATAGTTGGTTATAATGTTTGTCTAACACATTGGGTGACACCAATGTATGCAACCCATGTCTTTACTAGTATGGATTAAATAGAATAATATACTTTTGAAACTAAAGGGAATATGCACACTTGCTTCAAAACTCAACATAACATGGAAAAAAATTGGTTTTCCCACATGGCCAAAGATAACAAGCTTCAAATGATTATTATGCCAAAATAAAGTGTTTACCGTGGAAAATATTTAATAAAAGATATAGGGGAGAGGACCCGATAGTGGAGCAAGGTCTAATAGTTGAGCAAGTTTCAACATTTGAGGGGGAATACCCAAAACTTGAACAAATTTTAATGAAAAGTAATTATACAAATCACATATTATTGTACAACATGTACCAAACAAAGATGTAAAGTAGCTAATCACCATGTGACACATCAACTATCCAACTTTTAGATGCCCCATGCATAGGTTTAGGTCCAACCATTTTTTAGTACATTTCAATTTTTTTATTTTAAATCATTTCAAAAGGTGACTTTCCCTCCAAATAAACACATGAAACAAAATATGCATATTAAATACACGTTGAATCAACTATGTGACAAATTTCAAGTGTTGACATGGAACCATTTGATCACCACATAGGTCCTAAGTTAGGTATCTCCACTACTTGTTCCTCTCGCCTATATAGAACCCACCATGTGCCCCATATGCAAAAAAGAAAGTGAAACTCTAATTTATTTGTTTGGCGAGGGAGGGGGCAGGAACTAGGGGGCATAGTCATATATTATGTATATGGGGGAGCGGAGATGAGGGAGCATAGCCTTTTACAAAGTAGAACGTTGTCCCCAAAGGTAGAATTTCTTGTTGATAGACTATATGATCTCTAGATAATCACCCGAGAGCACTATATATAGATGGGGCTCTAGATAGTAAGGTGTTTAGAGTGCTCTCCTATATATATATAGGAGGCTAAGAGCTATATATAGATCTATATACAATAAACCACCCATTATTATAGAGAGGAATGTACAATGCCACATCACTACAATATAAAGTGTTAATAATGCTACTATTTGAGTCAAATTTGTGTCGAAAATTTAAAAAAATCAGACTTTTTTGACGTGTTTCTATCAAGAATTCATGTCGAAAACAGTGGTGCAAATGTGACACAAGTTTGATACATCTAGACATTTTTAAATGCATTAATTTGTGCCAAGTTTGCACCAAATTTATGCCACCGGTTATGTGGCGCAATTATGACAAAAAAATCAGCCGGATTTTTTTTAAATAATATAGTTAATTTACTAATGTATTGTTTTCTATAGGGTTTTTATTTGTTTTAATGTGAATATATTATTTTTAATTGGGTTTGTTTGATTATTGACCATATATTTTTGAAATGTATAATTATAATTAAAATTATATATTATATTACGTTATTGTATATTATACTAAAGATTTGTAATATAAAACAATCGAATTTATTAAAAACTTAGCAAAATATCATAGTATGGTTTGCATATGAAAAGTACAATAAACACATATTACACATAATCATAAAACACAATAATTATATTGAGTTTTTAATACAATAATTTATAGTATATTACATTTGAGAATTACAAAAAGAGACTGATTCCCTTCCAAATTACAAAACAAATCAGTATGTGCCTAAGCGCTAGTCCTCCTCTTCATCCTCAACCTCTTCTTCCTCCTCCTCCTCATCTGTGTGATCCTCTTCATTATTCTTGTCTAACCAATTTTACTCCCCTTCTTCCTCATCCAACTCCCATTGTCTATCAACCTGCAAATATATAGTGATAAAAAATTACAACTGTTTGAATTTAAAATTTATGTAACTCACAATTAATTAAACAACACATCTTATTGACATAAAGTCATTCTCATTAACCCACCTAATGAATTCAGTTGACTCCCAACCCATCAATTTTAATGTTGCTTGCACATTTTTTGTTGCAATTCTATTATAGTGAGTTTCTTACAAAATAGTGAAATGAAAAAATTATGAGTATAAATCATTTATGTAAGATAATTTTTATAATGAAATAAAATTGTAGATTCATAAGTACTTATATTGAATTTACAAATTTGTTTACTAACTTCGTTAAACTATGTTGTCCCATTCAATGGGTCACTTGTCCTCTTTTACTTACACATGCTTCGTAACCTAATAGTTGGTTCCTTTTCCTCCTTGCATTAATTATAATATTTTTTAAATACTTAATTAATAACAAAATAAAATTTCCATTATCATAAATTGAGATATCTATATTTACTAACTTGAGATAACTAACTTGTAGCCTTGTAGCCATTTGTTATAGAGGTCATTTCAAGCTCATTCAAGTACATTAGACGGTCGAAGAAGTGTCCTCTTTACATCAGTGTTTCCTTCATATTTTAGTTGCATAGTATATATAGATATAAAATAATTAGTAGAAGAGTATAAATTATTATATTTAATTTGTTATTTACACAAAAAATACCCTGATATACTTGTTAATTCTCCTAAACCCTTGTGCTAAAATTATTTTGATTAATCCTATTTTATAGTGTGAACTCACAAAATCGTGTTGAGTTAAATCAATTAGCCTATTGGCATTTTCTTTTGGAATTTCATTCCACTCTCTGTAACAATATGATTTGAATATGTTGTGTATTTGATCAACAATTATTCTCATGAAATACTTGAAATCCAAAAATTAAAAAAGTTAAAAATATCATATTTGTTTCAATATTAATAAAACAAAAAATGAATAAGTTGACATTAACAGAAACTGGCAAAAAGACAAGTTGACAAAAAATAATTAAGACACTTAAATAAAAAATCATATTAAAATACATACTTTCTTTGAACATCGCCTAGTATGTTGCCAACATTATTTACATAGAGAGACATTTTTAAGGCCCCTCTCACTTTATGTCATTAACTATTGTAGATAAGGCAAGAGGGCCTCTCATCATTTGAAGTTGGTGGGCCTTGCACATCGTCCTCGTCGTCATAGCCCTTTAGTGAATTCACAAGTATGTCGTTGAGGCTAGATGAGGGGATATTCTATCATCTCAGTTTTATTTTTTTAGTTGGAGTAGGCTAAGAGGGCCTTACACTTGAGTGGATCTACAATACAATTATGAGTTTTTATTATTGAAGCAAATAAAATTAATTTAATAACAAAAGAAAATAAGTATACCTTCGAGGTGATGACTCCCTCACTACAATCAAAGGGCATATACACATATCACCCTCATCCTCCTCCAAGTCTATAAGCGAACTAGAATTGTCATAATGAAGTGTTATTAATTTTGAATGACAATAAATAGTTCTAAAAATTTTTAAATTTCATCAATCAAATGAAATAAAATTTTATTTTAAAATTATAAAATCATAAATCTGTAGTTGGTCCTTGGATGTCAAGGGACAACCACTGCTACGAAGACATTCTCAAATACTAGTACACCTGTCATTATAAAGTTGTATGGTTAAAATGTGTAAATATGAAAAATACTCTTTGATTACAAAATAAAATGTAAACTAATACCTTTGTGGTGGGTGCTTGGAGACTGATGAATGTGCAAACATGGAAGGTCATCGTGTTGGGTCGTCCAACTCCTCCTCCATGTCAAGGTGTGCTAAAGCACCAATGCTAGAGTCTCCACGCATAAATGTGTCAATCAAATGACCCATAACTCCATGTCATCTCTAATATAAATAAAATATATAAAAAAAATCATAGTAAGAAGAGTGATATTGAAAATATACAACATTTTAATACGATGATAAGGTTTCAAAATGTTTAAAATTATACAACACTTAAAATACAACATGTTTTTTTTTGCTTACAAGTTGTACTAATTTTTTTCTTAAATAAAAAGTTTGTTAGTGTTAGTTGAGTTGATATACATGAGCATAAATTGCTTAAATAAAGAGAACATGTGTACATAAAGTTAAAACAAAACTTGAGTTGATATAGGTTGAGTTTACATTAAATCATAACTTGTATAATTACAAAATTTGATTAATTCAAAAAAGTGAATTAATTTATTACATCATTTGACTTGAAATGATTTTTCTTTGTGACATCGGTACCTTGTCACGTACAGCATTGAAAAGATCTACCCAACACTTCATTCTTGCTTGATGATCGTAGGTTCATTGGTTTGTACTTAAATTGTCTACCAAGGGTGGTGTGGGTTGAAATGGCAGGGTCTTTCAAGTCAGTTTTGGTTTTGGCCTCAAGCCACTATTAAATTTGGAATGAAACATTATAGGAGGAAGTAGGGTGATGAAAAGGGGGATTGAGAGACTAGAAATCCAATAGAAGAAAAAATGTTGGGGGAACGTATGAAATATTGGGCCACACATTATTGTAGAGACACGACCATGTTGAGGAGACTCAATATCCCATGCCAACATTATTTAGCACTAGCAAAAGAGAATGGTAGTTATTTGCACTTTGAGAGAAAGTAAGTGCTCCTTTGATAGGAATGATGACATATGAATTCCCTAGTGTAGGCATGCCTCTAACGATCAATTTTAAATGTTGGATTTGTTCTAGCATATGAAGTGTTGAATAAAAGTATTCAAAGCAAGTTATACTAAAAGAGATAAAGGACTTGTAGTTGGAGATGAAGATGAACAAGAGTTGTCATCTGTCCATCTAAACAATGTGAGTGGATTAATACGGGATCCAACATGTGAAGCCAAACCATGTAAACACATAATCCTCAAGAGAATACATTAAAGGTAAATTATTTCAAATATCACAGAAAAAAATAAATTTGTTTGAACATGCAACCTACCATCACTCTTATAATTTTCTCATTCCTCGGTTAAAATCACGCAATTGTTCACCTTCCTTCTAGATGTGATTTTTATCTATGAACTTAAACCACCTCAGAGAGACAAAAGAATATGTGGATTTAGAAGAAATATTTATATTTTTATTCCATATAATTTTGTTGTAAGAACTCTCTTATAACACTCTTGTTGGTCAAAACAAAAAAGTGAGGTATTTATGCATGATTTTCATCAATAAAAAAACATCCAATATTGGTAGAAATCTAAGTTTTGATCCTAAATCAAAGATCTTTGTACACACGATATAAAATGACATTATGACAACATCGCCATAGGAAAAATATTTCAATCCCCTTCATTCTTATCCTTATAAAATCCTAGAATCAAATTCCAAAAAAGTAGCAGAGATAAGATAACACCGAAGTTTAACAACAAAATGCAAAAAAAACATAAAAAGTTTGTATACACAATAATTTTTTTACATATAAATATGTGACACTATGTATACCATAAGTGCAATGGAGATCAATTAATTTGAAGAAAAAAAATATAAAGTAAGTTGCATTGAAGGGAAAAGTTTTTCCCCGTGCACAACAAATGTGGTAGCCCATGCAGAAGGGGGAAAACCCTCCAATCGTCAGTCCATGCAAAAGGGGGCAAAGCCTCAAGCCATTTCCCCTAACGTTTACATGTTACCCGCCCTCATATTCGAGGAGCCTCTCCTTGAAACTATTCAGGGGAATCTGAATTTCACCTAAATTGTAATGAACTTTGAAAACATCATTTATTTATTTCTCTTTTAACATTTCCATTCTATTAGATTTCCATTTGAATTGGTCATTCTTTGCCTCATGTATGTACTAATATTTAGATTAAATTTAATTATAATCTTGTCATTACAAAATTAGATATTAATAATTTTCAGGTATTGAATGTAATATTTGTTTAATATTAAAGTTGTCTTAATGGTCAACTTAATTCTTGCCTCTATTTAGCATGAAGGAATTCAAGATTGTTGCACTTATAGTGGTGTGAAGGAATCCATTTGTACATACATTATTGTCAGGATATACGGATGGGATATTTGTTATTCATGTTTAATAATTTCGTAAAAGAGTGATAACATTGAATTATACAAATATAAGGTAAAATTCTGAAGTGGAAGGAAAATGTATAAGAAATGCAAAAGAATAGAGATATGCTCCTAAAAAGATATTAAATGTGAAAAATTACAAAAAGATGCATGAATTGTTTGACAAAATGCATCATCAAAATTTTGTCTCATGGACAAAATGCCTCAACAAATATAGTCTCATGGGAAGCATTGGCTATGGAGTGGTTGAGAATGCCTTTGAAAATTTTTAGGCAAAAACAAGGAATAGATAATCATATCGATGTGTACCAAATTAGGAGCTTCAAAACATGCCATGGAGATCCATTGAAGAATAATTGAAAATGGTCTTTTGCAGGCATGTACGCGAAACGTGGAAGCATAGAAATGTTACTAATAGTTTTAAAATTTTCTGCAAACACTCATTTCACAAAACAAAACAAAAATTACATTTGGCACAAACATCAACCCTACAAAAATAATATAATGATGTTGTTGGGCACTATAATTGTGAGCTACGAGGCCAATAGTGAATCTTGATAGCCTATTCATCCATTTAGTTGATCAAATGAAAATTATTGTATTGTATTCTTTATTAAGATAAGTAGAGCTATAATACTTTGGTTTTCCATGAAAAGCTTAAACCAATGATCAGCAAAAAATTTCGGAAAGAAAAGAAACATAGATATAAATGATTTATGTGCAGAGTGATTCAAAATCTACAATGTAATAAAATGCACAGAATCATAAAATGCCAAAGCATATAAGTGTGTCCTACTTGGTGGCGAAAAAATATTTTAAAATCTGACTAGTAAATAGATGTTGATAAATATTTTAAAAACTTAGAACTCAGATAAATTGCAGATGCACTACATCTTGGTATATTTAAGCTTTTAAAAAATCATGTTTGGTCATTTTATAAGTTCTTGTTCATGTTTTTGTTGTGGGCCATTTTTTCTAAAAGTACAAATTGTGCAAAAAAGTGGGACACGTTTATTTTTTATTTGTGAAAGAAAGTGACGAAAAGTTGTATATTCAAGCAACAAAAATTTTCCAAGCATTCAAAGAGAAAAGCCTGAAATGAATAGTTACACTTGGCAAAATAAATAATTGTGGAAGGGTATTGTTATAAATTGCTTATAATTAAACATTATTAGTATTACTGGTTGCAAAAATATCTACTTAACCAACCACCTTCGAATTCCACCCATTCTTTCTGGACTTGTCACAAAATTTCTATATAATAATTATCTACATAATGTTTCTTGTGCTCAATTTTCTTCTCCAAATTGGACATTATAATTTGCTCGAGTATCACAAAACCATCAGCATACATAACCTCCATAAAAAAAATCCATAAATGCATCCAATCCAATGTTAAGCTTACCTTATAGGCCTTATTGATCTTGTGAAAGTACACTGAAGTTGACTCCTTAGCAAACATCAGGATGATACTAGAAATATACAACATCATCATGTAAATTATTTATACAATTTATTTTAATGATAACAAGAAATCATAAGACCCTAAATACCCATTTCAAAAATCTATGAGGAATTTCTCCCAAAATTTTCTTGATCTCGATTGGAGTCAAAGATGTTTCCTTTTCACTCGAATACCAACTTGGTACTAATATTTTCCACTTAATTATGTCTATCCAAAATCCAATCTCCATATTGTTTCTTTCCATTTCAAATGTTGTATTTTTTTAAAGATTTATTTTATCCTTTGAATGCATACCTCGCAAGCATCAACTTCTTCTAACTACAATTTGGTTGATTTGTTCGTTGTCATGATCATTAAACACATCATGTAGATTGATGAATTATGATAGAGAGAAATCGTGTAACATGTATATATAAGAAGTTTTGATGAATTACCTTATGGACATGCAAATAATGCTCAAGTAAATTGATAGACACAATTTTCCCAACAACCAGATGCGAGAAAAAAAATCTTCATTACTAGGATGAGAAACACAATACATTCCATGAGATCCTTTTGTATAAATCATGTCATGCAGCTAGATAAATGAATTTATATCATGTACTTGTGCATGTACTTTTATCATAGTTCACCCATGGCTTGGTAAATCATTTCAACATTTGGTATAGAATTGTTGTATGAATTAGAGTCTTATTAGTTCTTATGAAGTAGATTTTTATGAGAGGATACTATACTAGTGCAACTTTTTCTAATCAATCATATTTAAGTTTTTTTTTTCTAATATCAAGATTCTTGATGTATGGTTAATGTATTTTCAATTTTATAATATAAAAATTTCATTCAAAATGAATTTTCTCTATTTTTATTGGAGACTATGTACTACAAGATTTCTTCAATTTTATAAGAAAAAATAAAATAAAGACACTTGACATAAAAACAATTGACATTTATTACTTAATTTTATTTTTTTTTGAAAAAACATATTTTAATACTGTATTAAGAGTACTCAGCAAACACATGTCCAATTCTTTAATAAATGTGTCAAAATCAGAGCTCCACCTTACACTCTCCCTTAAATGTCATCATTGGAAAAATAGAAAAAATCTACCATTGGAAAAATAAAATTCATGGTAGTAACCCCTAATCAATCTCTTTTAACTTAAATTATTCATAAACAATAAATGAGAAGGATATATGCAAATGCATACCCAACATAGATAAACTTTTTTTATAATGCAGCAAACATTGACATTAGAAAATTTTATTATCCTATATATGATTTCTGCATGTTTTAGGATTGTTAATTTTCAAGCTCTAAGTTCTATTAGTGTGCATCAGAAGATGTGATCATTAGATGGTCTATGTTGTTTGGTATCTTTTGTGATGATCGATATTGTTTGGTATCTTTTAAACAAGGGAACTTGTTGTGAGCCCTCTAATTAGCTGAGTGGAGAACACCAAATTTCACCAAGAGTATTCTTTGGAGACTCTAACCTTAATTGGCGTGATCACTAGATGGTTTATGTTGCTTGGTATCTTTCGTAAGGAGGAACTTTAGTGGTTGCACTATTAGGCTGAACCTGGAGTCGAGGGATAATTCCCTAAGATTGCGCTTGCCTTATGGTGCCATCATCTAGTTGGCCCTTGTATAAAACCCCAAACCCACCTCTTCCAAGCCCATTTTCCAGGCTGAAATTCCTAGTTACATGTGTAAGAACCTATGCGGATATAACCAGATTTCTAGCTTCCAATACCTGAATCTCACCAGGTTCACTACTTGCACATTGCCAACAGCTTGAAAAATTGGCATGTGGTTGCTCTATCGAGCTTGTGTATCCATCCGCAGGGAGTCTTTTCCCCACTATGCACAAAACAGAGCACCAACAAGGAAAACATATTTCCTTAGTTGTAACCCTTTCTTCCACCTCTATGTTTGGAATACCATTCCTTTCTTACTTTTAAAAAGATGTTATTTTTACCAAGAACATTAAATTATAATCTTGAAAAGTACCTAAAATGGATTTAAACACAGTTTAAATCCATTGAAAAAAGTTAAAATATTGAAATATTAATTTTTAAGTACTATTTTAAAGACACTGTCCCCAAAATTTGAGAAATTTTTAACGTCCCTTCCCCCCCCCCCCCTTCATACCATGTCCCCATCCCCGAGACTTAGGTAACTATGGATTAAACAACTGAGAAAGGGATGCATTTTCAGGTTTTCCTAGCAAAGCGAACAATCTTATCTGCAACATTACCTATATTTTTTTAGGTTTAAGTTCCCTGATCTTTTTCCCTTGTTTTGAAGGACTTTAAGGCTATTAGTGCATTTTAAAGGTTTCTTTTTTAATCATGTAGTAGGCTTGAATGCAAATGGCCAAAGATCAGTTTTTTTGCTTTGTCGTATATATATTGAACATTTAAAATAACAACATATATTTCATAAACAACTAATCCGCTAATGTATAGGATCTTGCTCTCTTTTTTCTTAGACTCAGTGTACCTTCACACAAACATTCTCAAATCAATGCACTGCTTTTGTTTGTTTGTTATTAAACTTCTTAGCAATAAAATTAAAAAATCCAGGTACGAATCAATCATACTTTTAAAGCCATTGATTAAGGTGAAAAAAACAAGGATTTGGTTCTTAAGAAACAAAGCATTTACAAGAAATCAAAAACTTTTTCCCTATACAATACATGAAATACAACTTTATGGCAAATCAAGAATGTTTGGGCTATCATGTATGTTGTGCTTAATTTTGGAACTGGTTGTTTCGCGACTCTTATTATTATATTTATCATCCTATCTATATTGGTCATACAGTGAGATAAATTCAATATAAATTCAAAATAAGCTCCGCAAAAACAATGTATGTAAATATTCTTTACATCCTGCAATTTACTCGTAATATGCATTGAGGACTCTGTGTGTACTACTCTAGACAAGGTTAAAAGGTAGCGATTCGCCTAATATTAAAACCTCATTTATATGCTACTCCAAATAAAGTTAATTACCCAAAGAAAAGAAAATAATTAACTCGCATAATTTTTTTTGGATATATTATAGTTACATCTTATTTACAAAGGGGAGGGCAAATTTAATGCAACTTTTAAAGTTTAACGAATTAAAATTGCGAGTAAATATTAAATCAGCACGGGTGCTGTAACCAGCCGAGAAGTCGGAGCAGCTAATAATTTAGAGTACATCATTTATTCCTATGAACAAAGATTCTATGTACCGGCATACCAGTCATACGGTGCCGTGGTGTAGTTGGTTATCACGTCAGTCTAACACACTGAAGGTCTCCAGTTCAAACCTGGGCGGCGCCAAATTGATTTTGTTTTTTTGACCTTTTACAGAAGAGATTCCACATTAGTAAAGATGCAACTCTTACAAGATATATTTAGTCCCTTCATAGGAGAATATAGCCTTTTCAAACCAATACAAATCTGTACTGGCCGGTGATACACCATAGAACGGAAAAAATTATGATTTTGTCATAGATTCCTAACTAGCAATCGCACGTGAGGTGTGCGATGGTAACGCAGAAATCGAAATATTATTAAGGCAGAAAAGTAAATGAAAAACATAACAAAGTAATATGATATTTATAGGTAGTAAATGAAAAACAAAATAAAGTAGTGAAAAGTGGAGAAGTAGAAAAGATTCAGGTCCAGAAGAAGTGGCGTACCTGAAAGGGAAGGTCCACTGTTGAATAAGAGGGGATTGTCAAGGAAAGGGAACAAAGATTGGATTCCTCTTAAAAGCATGATTGCAAAATTGTTGTTGTGAAAATGTGACATAGCAAGTGAGTTGACAAAATGGCAAAATAGGAATGTTTATTACCCACATTATCGTGCTTGTGTTTTAATGCACATTATATTCTTGGCCGCAACAAAGGAATATAAAATATTATTTTCGCGACGTAATAACAATGTGCAATTCCGTCACTTATTGTAAAGAAAGAAACCTCCATATAAATCAACATTTTGAATCTTCTTTTGAATATCTCTATATTGCCAGCTGTATAATTTGATGAATGTATTGACAAATACAAATTCTCATACAAACTTTTTTAACATTTTATTTTGCGTATATTTAAAAATACAAATACGTATATAAAGTATACAGCTATATATTTTGCATATATTTTACACACATTATCGTGCCCATTGTTTTAATGTCGTATGTGAGAATCTTGTTTCCCCGTACATCATCAACCAAAGCATCTCGGTCGACGCATAATTTGTCGATTTCCCCTTGCGTTAACCCCTTTCGACGTAATAACGATTGGCGATTTCGTTGCTTATTTTCTCGGATGCAACAAAGGAATATTGAATATTATTTTCTTGGCATAATAAACGCTAACATCTTTAAGCGTAATAACAATTGGCAATTCCAAAAAGGTGCAAAAATGGATTTTATGAAAATAAAAAAAATATTGCCATCAATGCATAGAGCTCGAGATATTATGCACTTTTAGAGAAAACGACCCCTGAAACAGAGCCAAAAAATGAAAGTTATGGCACATGCCATAAAAGGAAAGAAATGTTCTGTTTGCTCGGTCCGTGCGAGAAGAGGTTGTTTTCACGATTTTTTCTCTAGTATTCTCTACGCTTGACATAGAATTTACATCTAATGAAGGATATACCATGCAATTCTCAATTTGACTACAAAACCCTAGGAGATGGATGTGGAAACAAGTGTGTTGTTGCAAGTGACTTCATGGATCAAAATCAATCTATAACTCTTCAATAGCCCTATATAGAGATTTGTTGGGAAATCACTTAAACATTTTGGAAGACATAGGGAAAGCTCTACCATATTAAAGAGTTTAAGGGTGAAAAGTCTTGAGAGAATTTGAAGAGATTCCACTAGATTAAAAAAAGAAGTGGATGTCAATGAGATTCCATTCATATATTGAGGAAGAACTTGTTGTTGCAACTTAAGAGACATGCAATATGTAACTATGGTACAAATATGTATATAACTCATTGAATTCATAAATATACAATGTTGGTATTTTGTCAATTTATGTGTGTGTGTATTACATTAATTGTTGGGTTAAAATTTCCTTAATAAAGAGACCTATCCTTATGTTTATACCTATTGACCAATTAGAGGTCATTGTAAAAACATGAAAAAATTGAGAAAAAATCTATTTTTGATGATAAATTAAAGAAAGAGAATTGAAATGTCAATTAAATATTCTTTACACAAATCTTCCAAAAAAAAACCTTTTTACACTTTCATTATACTTACCTCTGTAATGGGGTTTAATGAATTTTTGGTGTATCTTACTGAAAAGATGAATTATTAAATGCCTTTGATTCTATGTGAACAAAATTATAAAGAAATTGAAGAAGAGCCCAACGACCATAATGAATGTTAAAACTGAACCAAATCCAATATCATTGAATGGCATATCTATCACTTGGCTTTTCATATTTACAACTGTCTCATTCCACACACAATAATTGCTGACAATTCTAATCGAAAAAGGAGAAAAAACTTCCAAAAGATAATGATGGCTCAGATGTACAGTTCACCACCTCTTTCAATGAATTTAAGAGTGTGTAAACAATTACTTGTTATCATTATTATCGCTCCTGTCAACCAATCCATCCATGATCACCTTTTTCGTGTACTCTCTGGATTAAAGATCCATCACCACCTTGCTGATATTATTATTCCTCATAGAAGGATTACTGGAATCATTTGTGACCTTGGGAAGCACATACCACCATGCAGATGTGAAGCAGATTTCACACAACTTGCCATAGAAAACCATAAAAAAGAGAAGAAGAATCATCAGAGAGGCACCCACACTGCAATCAATGGCTCCTCTTCCTTCCCTCTTACTCCTATTCAAACTCTGTGACTCTTGTAATTTGATGGGCCTCCTTGGTTGACCTTTCACGAGACACAGTCTTTCCAAACTTTTCCTTATTATTATTCTTCTTCTTCTTACCCTCATGTTGTAGTTGTTGGGTATTCAACTCCTGGCTCATGCTGCTGTTTTTGGGTGCAGAGAAATCAGTAGCCTGACCTTTCACAGTATGGCTGAGCAGAGGCTCTTTTTTACTAATGATCATCTTATGCTCTGGAGATGCCACAGGTGGCCTTCGCTAGCATGCTACCAGCCTGTGAGAAAAATACGAGCTTCGAAACAGGTTGTGGGTATCTGCTGAAGCCTTATGGAGGGACTTTTTGGTAGATGTTGAAGTGATGAAAATATTTGTTTGTAATGGATCCTATGTTTAGAAGTTATATCAGTGTATGTAATGAGCATTGAAAAAAATTATAACTTCCCCAAGTGATATAAAACAAGTCAGCATCTAGAAATCTAATTTAGAGAACCTCTTAAATCTGAAAATTACATGTAGTTGTAACAGATGGAAGGAAAATAGACAAAGCTGGAGACTTTGGACCGGGAACATTTTTGGATGGCTAAACCCCTTTCAAATAACAATTTTTTGAAGAAATTCATCGATATTGAAATTTGCAGCGTATGAACATGAAATAGTAATGGTGCAATTTGGAATTGTCAGAGAAGTTTGTCTTCCTAGAAACTACTATGTCTATTGTATATTATATGTCTTATGTGAGAAAATTCTATGTTAGTTGGAGTGCTTTTTGTTTCACTTTAAGTTTATATAGCTAAAAGAAAAAGAACCTAAAGGAGACTGACGATTTGCAGCACAAAAATCCTTATTTTCTACTAAAGAACTTTCAATTTTGAAATGGTCACTGCCTTATTGAAGATTGTTCCAAAAATTTCTTGCTTCTTGCTGCAACAACGTATAATAATTTCCATATTCCTCAAAATCAACATGTTTCTACTTTGGCTGTGATGGTTAAAACACTTTCATTCCTATGGTGATAGTGTCTTGGGAATGAGCTCAGAGAAGAGGCCAACAAAAACCTTGGATTTTTTTAGAATTTTCAGATCGTCGTATGCCTAGCTCAATATATTTCAAGAACTCATGATAGTGATTTAAGAAAAATTGAAGTAGATGTCAAACCTGGAATCCTAAAAGACTTTTCTAGCTTGAGAATCTTTTATTCCTCTATACAATGAAATCAATTTCATTTTAAGGAGTGAACAACTACTAATCTATTTCACAATGTCCATTGTTAACCTACATCTATCACTTGTTCAGTACAACCATTGTTTTTTGGGTTATGTGATTGCATATCCAAAGATCACAAGTCTCAAGTATTACCCAACAACAAGGATTTACGGGTTCACTTTAACCTCAGGACGTATAGCTGGTTTGCATTGCATGCATCCTTTTGAACTTCCAAATGTCATTATACTTTGGGAGAAAATTCTCTCTAATGTTTTAAGGCAAAGGATGCTACATTCTCACAAAGATATAGATGCAAATATTTTAGCATCCATAACATCTTTGAGCTTTGTAGATTCAATATCAGATAACAGGGCAATACAGGGGTTGTATCTGGCATAGACCTATTGGAAAGAAGAATTTCTTTAATTATGTTTTTGCTTTTTAAAATCAAACTTGGACCTGAAAAATTAAAACATCATAAAAGAAAGGGATAAATGCAATAAAGAGTTGTTGATTTAAGTTAACGTGATTGAATCTATCAAAATTAAAAACAAAAAAATATGGGATTGAAACTATTACACCAAAACAAATGACTAAAACATATTAAACAAACTATCTCATGGCGTATCACGTACTATCCTCTTTGTGATGATAGATCCCATCATCACAAATATGATTCCAAATGTAATAAAAATAGCATAACACTTTTTTGCCTTTGCAGAAGTTGGGCAAGTTAAAAAGGGAGATTGAAAGATAATATAAAATCTTAGATCAAAACTAAGGTAGCAACTTTGTATGCAGAGTTTTTTTTTAAAAAAACCCAACACAATATAGAAATCATAGATGCCAGAAGAGAATTTAAACACTTCAATAAGACAACAGTCTCATTTATACAGGGTAAATTTTATATGAAATCAAGTTATTTGGTAACAACGAGATTCAAAACAATGAAAGAAAGATTATAAAAACTGGAAAAATATGCCATAAAAGGAAAGAAACGTTCTATTTGCTCGGTTCGTGCGAGAAGAGGTTGTTCTCGCGAGTTTTTATCTAGTATTCTCTATGCATGAGATTAAATAGGCTACCTGTATATTAAACATATAAAGTAATCTACCTATACCGCCCTTCAAGATAGACCATCTGAAGAAGTAGGTGCGAACATTATCCAGAAAAATAAATTCCTCACTCCTAAAACTCACTGGAAAATTCTACCCGATGACGTCCAACACACAGAGAACTAAATCCTTTTGTATTTTAAGTTCATGGAAAGAAAATATGAAAGACAAGAAAAGTTAAAAACAAAATGTTTGAATCCTATTCTGTAGTCGACTTAGACGGAAAAAAAGCTTCACGGCATTGTATATCAAAGCTTCGCGGAAAAAGATATTCCTCTATTTTGTCTCCCGCACACATGCTAGTTATGGCTCTCGCCACCATATAAAACCGATTGTTTCTGATCAATGAAAGCCGACATGAACCGGGGGGCAGCGTTCATATTCCTAACCAGGCCGACCTGGGTAATCCTTGTGTCATGCTCTGAAGACAAATACAAAAGGGGATTCAGATTTCAATAAAAGACCATAAAAATAATTTCTTTAGATTTCTATTTGATATTTTTTCTCAATCACTAAATCTATAAGAGAAATTCAGACCTGCAAATAATCTGGCAATCCCGAAGCGATTCTACCTAAGAATCCAAAAGATGAGAGAAAGACAGCTCGGCCTTCAACAAGTCACACAGGCAAGGAGCAGTAGCTACAGAGAGAGACAACTGAGAGCACCTGGAGAAGAAATGTTTTATTTTTGGGTCATTTCTAATGGCAGAGCAGGGGCGAGCACAGTCACATGTTAAAGATGAAGACCACCGGACATGTCCACCATTGCTGACAGGTGTCATGTTTTTTTCCTCCTTCACGTCTTACCTCGTAAGCACCAAAAGCACAAGGTTTCTTTGATAAACTACATCCAACAAATGTATGGGCGGTTTTCATAGTTAGGACTCGGTATTCATCATAAACCCTCAAATCATCTACCCACAGGCAAAGACCCAATGCTCCTTAAATGCCCTTGTGATAATAAAGTTAGAGTCTGAAATTTCACACATGCAGTATCGGCATATGAAAGCCTCTTCAAAAAAGCATGACATTGTTTTGCTCGCCCATTACATGCAGACCCAAAGAACTCGCCTAAACTCCTGTTTGAGTTATCACTAGAGTAGATTTGTATGAAAAATCAGAAGCTACATACAAATATCAACTTTAAAGTTTTAAACCCATAAAACTTGATAACTAAATAATTTAGTTATCCCTGAATAGATTTTATTAACTTTTACTGATGCATTTAAGCCTTCTTCACACATAGATATTTCCAGTCTTTAACCACACGATGCAGCCCAAGAGCAACCTTTTGAGAACTACAACGAACTTATTGCTGAAATTATCCAAAAAACAACGTTACACTGATATTATCCCTCGCAAGCATGTCTCTGTACTTCCAAAAATAAATTGTCTAGTTGATTCTCAAAATGTGGGCAATATTTTATGAGCTTCCTCATAGTACATACTCTACTAACACGTTTAAGTCTTGCAAAAATCTTCCTTATTTGGCTTCTTTCTCGTGTTTCTTCTGGCTGGGTGATGTGTGCTTCGAACAAGCGGTATGACAGTTTCAAGGTAAACGATGGTACTAGGTAGCAGTCAGTAGGTTGTCAAATCCATCATCAACTCAGTGTGCTACATCCCATTTCGTGTCTCCATTGCACTACTCACATGCGATTCTCACCAGTATGTGGTGATTGAGATTAGGTTTGTCTCTAATACATCAAATAGTCACTTCCCCTAGCCCCCACTAATATGTTTGGCCCCATCTTATCTGCATATCACTAACACCTTAACTCATCCAACGATCTTGATGGTTTTTCAAGTGTCATCATGTAGGTTGAGTGTTCTTTTCTTCTTATGTAATGGATTTAACTTCATAATGCTTTTAGTTGGTGTCAAGTGTAATCTCTCCAAGCTTATTCCCTTTGCTCAGGTAGCTCCTTCACAACCCTAGGCCACCTCAAATCCCTTTTCATATTGAACTCCTAAATTTAACATCATGCAAAAAAGACGACGCATTTGAAATAAGTGATGTAAAAAAATAACATGTTCTAACTTAATCATTTTTGCCATATCTTTTACTTCCATAGTCACGCCTATCAAACCTTTATCATGGTCCACCAACCACGCCAAGGACACCTAACATGGATAACAGAACTTCTTCGCTATGTACCATCATCATGATCAAAATGTGTTTCCTGCATCAGTTGCAACATATTGTCCTCAACCATGCTTTTCATTGGCATAGCTCACTTTGAGCCCCTCCAATATTGTTTGGACTCGGTCTCATTTCATTCATTCACTTCCCATTGTCTCATCCATCTAAGGCAACTCAGTTTATCACCTTTACCATTCACGAGCTAAATTTCTCTCCACTTCAACTCACTTTGTTTGCAATGTAGTGCCACCAATGTTTTACCATTCTCAACTCATATTAGATCAACAATCTTTCCCCACCACAAATAGTTACCTGGCCTGAATTCCTTCATACTACACACTTATCTCATGAAATTTTGTTGGTTACGAAAAAAATATCCTTGCGCATGGCAATGTGAGAAGATTCATCTACTTCCAACTTGTTATCTCCAAAGCGATGTAGTTTGATTTGTTTGGTGATGTAATGTGTGTCAATTTCATCCACATGGATACCTGCAAACTTGAGTATATACAACAAAGCAACCCACCTACGATTGTAACTGTGTTGTTCACATGCCCATCTACTTGGAAATGATTTGTCTTTTTATACCATATCACACTATGTTGACTTCCTTTGTCTTCACATTTGATGTACATTACAACTGTAGAGACTTTAATATCTATTCAAATTTGGTAAAAATTTTGGTTTCCCCACAAGAAAAAAAATACACCGCCCATCACTTTTCATGCCCTTGCAAGCCTCCTCCCCATCGCCCTATTCACTGGCCCTCTTCCTCCTTCACCACTTAACTCCTCAACTTTAACATCTTATATGCATCCCCTTGAGCATCTTCATTGCACCGTTCAAGTGTGATTGCTAGTTAGGTAAATACCATGGCCTTGATTCCACTACACTGACCCAACAAGACTGGGAATCGAGCCTCACCCAGTACATCGACAAGGCTCTTATGGCCCTAGATGACCAGGGTGCAAGTCCCATCCAATGAACTTTCCTCATCCATGGACGACAAAGCGTGGATCGACTCTTGCATGCTATTTAAAATTCTGGATTCCATGTTCGAAAATGAGTAAATTAGAAGTAACAAGTATGGGTGTGTTGGAATGCCCTAGGGATTCCATGGCAGAATACGTAGCATCAATCATGGCGTCAAACAGGCTCCTGTAAATCTTATGTTCGTCCTTCATAATGGGAACCGTAGGTTTCAACAAGACATAATCTAAGCTATATGTCTCCCTGTTGTTGTAGATGAAAAATGGAAAGACATTGGCCAAGAAGGTGTCGTCTATCTATTCCCTCATAGGCCACCAAAACTCCCTATGGCTTTCTCTCCTGTATTCAATTGCCAAAAGAGTTCCCATTTCCCATAGCCATTTATTACACCTACTGCGATGGCATTGGCATCATTTTCTGTATTTTCTTTGAATGCGGCACCTGCCAATGTTACTTCCAGCAAGCCAAGCGGGCTCCTCGAATCCATCCCCCTCAAACCAGTTTCAGCATTCAGATCTCGGCTATCCCGGGACCAAAGTTTCCATAAAAACTCATGCACGGTATAAGTCCACCACATTTCTATCGAAGACAATGACAGTTTATGCTGCTAAGGTAGGTAGGATGGAATGAAGCATTTATTTGGTTTATAATTTGTAGGTGCTAACTGCTAAGTGATTGAATATCAATGAGTTTTTGATATCTCCTTTCTCAGGTAAGCAAAGGATCTGTGCCGCCATCCTTTAATCTAAAATACCAAGATGGCCGACTGGTGAGTCTCTCCAAATTTGACCTTTCCCACGCCAAAAATGAAATGGGTCCAGCACGATGCCTGTGCAGGTAGGGGGATGAGTGATGATGGCGTGGCAAGGCGGATGCAGGGAGTCTGAGGTGGAAAAAGCTGACATGGAAGGGATGGCAGGTCCTCCATGACTCCGTGATCCATCCAGTGGATCCCATGAGGCCGTATTCGTCGACCGATTCATCTCCGCCGTCTGTGCCAGTACCTGCTGTCAGAAAGCCCAGGGCTTTCTAACTTAGAACACACCTTTCGGCGTAATTAAGTGGTGTTGATGAGTTTATTTGAAAAAGATTAATGGATGAACTCTCGACAATGGTTATGGACACATATATGTTCACAACATTTATAAGTATGGATGTCCCTTTTGTTCTCACATCTATATCATTTTTCAATAATGTGTTTGCATAGTTGTTTTTTCTTGTAAATGTAGACGAATCTTATAAGTGTAAATATTTACAATCTTATAAGTGTAAACTAAAGTTCATGTTGGTTTTTGTCTATATGTAAGTTTGTTTGTTAGAGGAAGTGATTGATTAAAATTGGTATTTGTAAAATGGATGTAGAGCTCGTGTTTGATATATTCAATATGGAAACAAGGATTTTGGGTGATGTCATTAGGAACTGTAATATTAAATGTAGAAGCTAATGCAAGGGAGTTATTGAATGACATTGAAGTGTAGTGTAGACAAAGAGAACTTAGTTTATAGAAGGGTTTTCAGTGATATGGCATGGTATTAGTGTTTGGGCACAAAAAAATTGTGTTAGTATGAGGATGGTGAATTTGTGTAATGGAAAGTAGTATGGTGCAGTTGTGAAATAAAGTTGCAAGTCACACAAGTAAATGATCAATGCATTTATGGTGCATTTGTTGCATGGTGGGGCCCACTTATTGTTGATCATTGTGCAAGCATTGAGTACTTCATCATAGCCATATATTTGGAGGCATGTGTATTGAACTATTTGCGTATGGGTTTCTAAATCAAGGGAGCCATAATCTACAATCGTGTGGTAGGGAGATAGATATCCAGATGGCATATCGAAAATGTGTAAACATGCATTTGGAGCATTATTGAATAGATTTTGCACCATTGTGAAAAGAGTGGTGACCACGATGGGTGAAGGGCTTATTAGTAAAACCCTAGGTTTAAACGAGCGTGGGAGTTCCCTTGAGGCAACTTCATGTTGGAGAGGGTAAACAAGTATTTCCACATGTAGTGTATCAATCATAGTAATCAATGAGAGGTTTGCATGAATAGGTTATGTAATACCTACAACAAATAATGTGTCGATTATTAGTAAACGTCTTTAAAAGGAAGCTATGAAATTATTAATAAAGTGTGTGTGTGTACATTAGTGTGCGGTATATTTATTTATGTAAAGTTCAAGGAAGAATTGAAAATGACATCATAGAATGTGGTGCAGCAAAGCCCTCTTCAACGGGTCAATTTTCAAAGAAATAAGAACATGTTGCGATGTTTAGGCATAAGTACATGATTGCAACTTTTACATCATTCTTGTGTAATGCTCAAAAGTAAAAGTGGGTGCGATGTGTAGGTCAATGAGTGAGCACATAGCTGAGATTGTTGTAAATGTTAGTCCTTGACGGTCAACATTGTTGATGTCTATTGTTTCCTTGTTAAGTGTCATGCCTTGCACCTTATGGATGGTGAGACCCCACGACATTTTAAGTGGGATTTGATGACGGTTTTTCGTGTGTGATAGGAGACAGTGAAAAATGCATTGGATGGAGGACATCCCATGGTGGCCTATGGTATTTCTTGAAGTTGACAACAACAAAGGATGAAAAGTCGAGGGGTTGTGATTCTAGATTATAGACAACCTCCAAAACTTGACCGAGTGCCTCATTAACCAAACCGGTGTTGACCCATAAGTTATATGTCAACATAATATTTTTCCTTTGCACAAGAGAACTGTAGGCTCCAATAGTGTTTCATTGAGGTATGTTAGCACTGCATGTATGTGTTCCTTTGTTTTTATCCTTACAACAGGTAGGCACAAGGATTTTAACATCTGTTTATTGTTTGAGGTTGTTAATTTCTTCATTACATAGACATGCCTTACACTTGTGAAGATTTCCTGCTCTAACGTAGACATGATTGAGTCTAAACATGACATGAGAAGAGTCTAGTCCTATATTGTTAGTTTTACATTTATAATGTTGCTTAATAAATGTTTGAATTCTAGTTGCAGTGGGTTACAGCTTCGCTAGCAGAAGTTTGTATCTAAGGTAATGACTGTGTCAAATTTGTCCTAGAGGAAGTGTCCAAATGACTTTCCTGTGTATAGTGGCATAACATTAACATGGGGAGTTGGCCAAAATCCACCCACAAGTATCATTAAACAACCACAAAAATCATTATTTTGTTAAGGAAATGCCTCACACAACCTACAATTTATATTGTGCAACATTTTCAACCTTACAAAGCTTGTTTCTTCTATGAAAACATATTCGATGTCCCTCATATGCTCTTGGAATGCTACTAGCACCTGGCCTTCAAGAACCTTCATTTTGTGAATGGGTATTCAAAGGTCAGAATGTATAGTAAATGCATTTATGTTGAGTACAACAATACCTAAGGTAATGACCATTTCAAATTTGTGCTAGAGGGAGTGTCCAAATGACATGAGAAGAGTTTAGTCCTATATTGTTGGTTTTGCATTTCTAAGGTTATTTGATAAATGTTTGAATTCTAGTTGTAGTAGGTTACAACTTCGCTAGCAGTAGTTTGTATCTAAGGTAATGACCATGTCAATTTTTTTCCAAATGGATTATCCAAATGACTTTCCTGTGTATAGTGGTATATCATTAACAAGGGGAGTTGGCCCAAGACACCCACCATTATCATTAAATGTCCACTAAAAATTGATGTTGTTTTGTTAAGGAAATGCTTCGTGCAACCTACAATTTATATTTCTCATCATTTTCAACCCTACAAAGCTTATTTCTTCTATGAGAACATATTGGATGTCCCTCATATGCTTTTGGAATATTGTTAGCACTTAGCCTTCAAGAGCCTTCATTTTGTGAATGGGTATTCAAATGCCAAAATGTATAGTATATGCATTTATGTTGAGTGCAACTATACCTAGTGGAGCTAGTAGGAGAATGGAGGACATGTTGCTACCTTTGAGTGTTTGTAATCCATTTTCACCTACTAGGTAGGACTTTCCTATACCTTGAACAATCATCTTTAATGTTGGAATTTGTCCATTCCTTCTTGCATGTGGAAGGATAATTGAGTGCACAAATCATTAATTTGGTGATAAAAGTAGGGGATATGTATAGTTAGATGAAGTAACAAGTGGTAGTTCATTCTTGAGCTAAGCTTGGTTTATGAATTTAGGTGTTGCATGCTACAAATCAATGGGGATGTTATGCTTTGACCAATCATGGTGATTGGTTAAGTCTCATAGTCCTAACATGTCTAGTTCATGAATTGTTGCATTACTAGATAGTAGTGTGTTCTTGAGCCAGGCTTGGTTTATGAATTTAGGTGTTGCATGCTACAAATCAATGGGGATGTTATGCTTTGACCAATCATGGCTATTGGTTAAGTCTCATAGTCCTAACATGTCTCGTTCATGAATTGTTGCATTGCTAGATGGATGCATGCATGGTATATACTCCCATTCTAGTATTTCCATTTGCATGGGGCATTCTCCTTATGAGTCATTCTCGTTGTTTGTTCCACTAACACTTTCTTCTTGAATATTGATCCTCTTTATATGTAAAGGATGGTAAGATTTTTTTATTTCCTCCCAATGGGCAACTAATTGGGTTGTAGCAACACTGATGTCTATTTGTATTTGGCGGAATGGTTTGTAAAATAAAATCTCTTACCAACAAAGATATTCGTAGGATGGAGCATCAATTACGGGAACATCATAGTAACGAGGGAATAGTTATAAGATTGTGTGGGTTTTCCTTTGCATCCACTAAGATCCTTTCCTTTGACACTGAAAAACCATGCATGGGAAGTCTCAAATAGGGGTAATGGATCTAGGTGTAGAAGGCACCTCATATGCACATCTATGACTGAAGGCATTATGGATGTTGTCTTATGTTTGTAAGGACACACTTGAATAATTTTTACCAATGAATGTACAGCTACAGACTAAGAGGAGAAGTTTTTGCAGCATGTGACACGTCTGATGTGTGCCAATGTCTCAATTGGAAACAATTTGTAATAATAATTTAGTATAGGCAATCATTGTCAAACTTCCAATGCCAACTGTATTAGATATTCTAGTCAACATGTGATGATAGCCCTATGATTTTCTCTCTACCTTTGATGTGTGATTTTCTATGTAATATAAAAATACATGCTGGGACACAACGAGTTGGTATCCGACATTAGCTCACCATAGTCTTACCATGTCTAAGTTGTGTATGTTTACTTGTGTGTCATTAGTTATAGGGGTATAGTTTTTTTTCCATGTGTCATCTACAACTAGAGTTGAATGGCCTTGGAGTGGCTAAGGGGATTTATATTTGCACTAAAGAGTGGCACCCCTCCTCCACAAATAGGTGGCCTTGTTACATTTGGTGGACATCGTTGCACTTGGTTTACCAATTATTCATAATCTATTGCATCGTTAGATGCAAGCATCCCTTATATGCCTAACAAGCATGGGTCATTAAGGTTTGAATGGTGTAGCCCATAGCTTACATTTTCAGCCCCCCTTGGAGTCTATTCATTGCGTTCAAGTTAAGGGGATCATCCCAGTCTAGTAGATGCATGTTTGGTGCATTTGGTAGCCACTGAAAGCCATGGATATGAGTCAACCCTTTGTGTTTCCATTCATACATGTGTTGTAAATGAGGGAAATATGGTTCATTAAAATGTAAATGTTATGACACTAAGGAAAGATCGGTCACAATGAGCTCACCTTTTCCAGTAGTCTTTGCAATGCATTTTTCCCCCAAGAACCTCATCACAAAATATTGTGGATCTCTTTATCATGTATGCAAATACAATATGGGGGTGCGTAATCAAGTTTCAATTTCTCCATTGATGGCCATGTGTGGATATTGTTGGAGGGTACCCAGACATTGTTGTATGAGGTATTTTCTTGGAAATAATTTATACTAGGTCAATTTGTGGTCTCATAAGTCAACATCTTGGATATCATGAGCTTAATATCATACACTTTTATTGTTTGAAATATGTTCTCAAAGGATGTACAATTAAGAAACATATATTTTTTCTTAGAGCTTAGGATTAAGGATAACAATGAATACTTCACGCAATCCATTCTCATCAATGTGTTTAGAAATCAAGGTATTATATCGTAATACATAATCTGCAATCCTCTTATATGATTTTTTTATTGACTTGAGCGATTTTCATAAAAGATAGGACTTTTACAATATTGATCAAGAAATGAATAGGAAAGTTATCAACTATACAGTGGAATCTCCATATATAACGTGAAGGAAGTGTATAAAACTAATCAAGTGTGTATTCTTTGAGGCTATGTGGAAATAAATTTGTAAGAAAAGTATATATATATATATATATATATATATATATATATATATAATAAGTGGGTGGGTTGACAAATGACCACCTCCCCAAGAAGGGTAGACACCTTAGGGAAGTGTGCGAGGTGCTTTCCAGTGGGTTGAGTTGGCTCCCGATTGAGGCAGATTACTGGTTGTGCACATCATGGGGTTGATAACCTCGAGCGCGCCATCCCTCAGAGATGAGTTGGGTGAGTTAGTTGGGCGAGTTGGGCGAGATGGGTGAGTTGGGCAAGATGAGCTAGTTGAGTTGAGTTAGGGAGTTGGTTCATTGCAGAGTTGGGTGATGTAACGTAAAGTAGTGCAAGGCAGCGCAACCCAAACAACGTAATACAATGCAGAGGCAACAAAATGCAGAGCTAGAGGTGGAGTGGGTTTGCTCTTCAAGATATATGGCCTATTTGCAGACAATAAAGAATGTCAGAGATAAAGATGCCAAAATGTTGCATTGAGAGGCTTATCAACATCATCAATAAATTATGATTCCTTACACAAGTTTCCTCTTTAGAATTTGTGATATGCAAAATCAAGTGTGCCCAAAACATATGCATTGATTATCTCAGAAAGGAGGGAGCATGTAGTGATCTCAGTGTAGAGTCACAGATAACACGAGTGAGAGATTCATGTGGACAACGGAGGGAACAACTACGAGGGCCTTTCCCCTAACTCTCACACCCCCATTTTCACTACTATCAATCTCATGAAATTAGATGCGATTAAATTTGATATAAGTTCCAAGACATTGCGGGTAGAGTTCAACGTAACTATGGGTTAAGTGTACTCTACCATTGAAGACAAGACTACACGCCTCATTTTCCTTGTTGGAGTCTACTCAGCTATAGGCATGGGTAACCATTTGAGTGGAGGTGGCGCATGTTTACTCTTCAAAAAAGATGTCCTATATGAAAATAATAAATGGGTGGTAGAGATAAATATGTCAAACTTTCAACTCCGCCATGATTCATGCATGACATTTCCTCCATCTGAACCAACTTTGCAATCCTCTTCCTTGTATAATCAGAGCGCTCCAAGTAAATGTGAATAATGAAAAGTCTGGGGAAATGAAAGACAACCCAATTTTGCAAGAAATACAGTGGAAAAGGAAAAGCATAAATACAACCTATATAATAGTATGATGCAAGGTCACAACACGACATTCCCATTTCCCTCTTAAATTTGATTGTTTGGAACACGTGAGCTTAACTGTTTATTTATTTCGACGTTAAGGTTTTCGATTGGACAACATTTAATTTGTTAGATAAAATGAAGACATGAAGGGAAAGTTGGAACTCAGAAGGTCATAATTAAATACCCGCATGTCCCACACCTATTCCACGACTCAGATTGTTCTTACCCAAATAATATATTCTATATGTGCTCCATTTTATTGTCTTGATCTCACTCACATTATTCATGTGAGTGCAATTTGCACTAAAAGGGGTTTAAAACAAAAAATGGGGAAAATCCGGCATGTTCCAAGTTCGAACCCATTCACAATGTTTGCTTCTTGTAGCATTTTAATACCTCCCTTTTTTAGTTTTAAGGTTGAGTAATTGTAAGTAAATAGGCGATGCAAGAACAATCATCGATAATTGAGCCTCTTTAGCGATTGGTCATATTCGTGTGGTTCGTCGTCCATATTTACATCCTTCCCACATTATATTTAAGCCAAACCCCATTTTTCCTTTACATATACACAAAAGCTCCATTTTGTGTGAGTTGTATTCTATAATCAGTAACAAAGATTAATCCCCTAATCAACTTCACATTTCAACCACTGAGATCTCCAACCATATTATGTTTAAAATAAAATTCATCATCTGCGCTATTGCATGTGTGGCTTCATTCTCATATCCAACGTGTCATATGAGTGATATGTAGATTTTATGTGCCAATCAAAACCTTTTGACTCAGACTCCATACGGTTTCTAACTTTATGAGTGCAAATTGCTCTTTGATTTACAAGGAGGGATTTTTACGAATAAAACCATCAGAGTACACCACATAATGTCTAGGTCTGAAAGAGATTCCTTGTTTTCTTAATTTAAGATATGTACTTACTCTAGGTTGAAGCAACTAATTTCTTGCCAATTCCCGCTATGAATGTCATGAAGAAAAAAAAACTTGGACATATATAAATAAAAAAGTTTTAGACTTCAAGCATATTGGATCTAAACGCTGCCCCAGAGAGAGCTAACACAAAGATGACAATGATGGCAAGGAAAAACATGGTAGTGATGGTATGAGAAAGTAGGAGGCGATAAAACATAAAACCTTAAGCAGAATTAAAAAAATAAAAAATAAAAAAATATTATTATATCATTGATATGAACTTAGCAAGCCGTGATCCACTATAATGTGGAATACACCTTAGATGTAAGTATAAAGAGAGAATCCATGTTTTTTACACTAAACATTTCATGTTGGAATGTAATGCTGATAACGACATTAGAGCCCATGATGCATAAAAACAACAAATTACTTTGATCATTCGTAGCAAAAGACTATTTTGACAAAGGAACAATCTGATTGCTGCTCAGTGTCATGAACATTATTAAAATCTTCCATTGATTCATATTCTTCATTCATTTTCCATCGAAGTTCTGAAATTGAAATAGGAAGCCAACAAAATTTTAAGGCCGGTGTTGAATGCAGCTCAGGTACGCCCTCTGCAGCTCAGCTCATTGTCAATCTGGATCTAAAACACCCATGATCTAACTGCTGAAAACCCAATAATTTTTTATTTTCTTCGATTTACACCCAATGTAAACGGCCTCACAATAATGTTTATTGGGTTTCTGACATGATTATGATTTGTTTTCGTTTTCCCCACCACAATTTTTTTAGTTTTGGAGTTGGGTTTTCCAAACCTACAGGCAATTTAACAGCCCGGGGTTTCACGATATGTTTCATATTGTACATTCATAATATAATGCCCTGAATTTTCGATCATAATTACATGAACTGTCACCGAAAACAAACTTTAAACATCATATAATTGCCATTGATTAATAAAACTCTGAAAATTGCTCGTTGGGTACTGTTCACTGAATTTAGAAGAGCTTGAGCTCTGCTATGAAGAATTCGGAATAAACATGAAGAACTGCCAGTAAGAACAAACTTTAAACAGCATGTAATTGCCATTTATTTATAAAACTTTGTAAGTTACTCAAAGCGGATGCTGCAAAGCTTCAGCTCCACCCTTCTGTGCCCATTTAAATATTCCTGCTAAAAAACATGCCCACTCCATATTTTTTTGGAGAAGATTCCGTTTATTCCAGTAGCCCCCACTGAGCAGATTTCATGGATCACCTGCGCCTTAAAAATGGAAGCAGCGATACCCTCCATCAGACCTACCCTATGTGTGGGTACTGTGCAATATACTGTCATTCCTCTAGTTGAATTTAGTTTCCACAATTTACTAGGACTTAGCGACTAAGTGGTTTACTGCATGGTACTTCATCATGAAAGCCTTGTAGGTAAAAATGGACTTCACTGGTAAATCCTCATTCTGGTCATGGTGTTCATCCTAGGGGATTGCACATAATGTACACTTTTCCAAAGATGTGTCTTCTCAAAGTATCCATTTTGAAATTGTGCCGTGATCACTTCATTTGTCCTGGTTATGGTGATACAGTAGACCAACAACATATATGGTAGCATAAGGACAGTGGTAGACAGAATCAACTAATAATGGTTTGCATTATCTGTTTGCAACAAGGTGTAATTTAGCCCTTAATTCACGATATAAATAAAATTGTTCCAACATCATCCGACTATTTCCATGCGCCAAAATCCGGATAACATTGATTCATAGTAAGAGGGCAATAGTTAGTTTTATGATCGTTTGGCTTGTACACCAATCTTTTTGTATAAAAGTCTGACACTGTACCCATTCCCACATGTATTTTTCATTATAATTCCAATGTTTTTATACCCATGGTGATGGCCTCTATGAGATCCTTGAGGACCATCCCATGGCACTTTGTGTGGATAGGGTCCATTCTTCGATCTTTCAGTCCCTTTCTATGACAGGCTATCAAGGAAGTTGCAATCGTGAGAAAATGGAGAAAAACTTCTTCTCTGTTATTATTTGGCGTGTCTCACGATGGTTGTGGTAGAATTTAAGTCTTCCCTCATCTCTCTGCCCCCCTTCTTTGGACTAATTTTTCATTTTGTTTTGATTCTGGGATGGAGGAGGGGGCATGGTACGATTGAAACACTCCCCACTTTTTCCAGCCTTTTCTTTTTTTTTCTTTCTTCTTTATTAAAATTTGGGGTAACCTATTGGATGTCTGGTATGATGGAATTATTTCTCCTCTATTTTTTCCCCATTCACATGAATGTAGATGTGCCTATTGGCAAAAATAAAGTTATGAAGATGGGCAGTGTACAAAGATCTCGAGATGGTTGCATCCCTTGACCTATTACATTGTAACAGTAAAAGTCATCCGTAACTTGTACCTTAAACAATTTCACTCTAGTGTGTATTAGAAACTGAACAATTTCATTCCAGGGTGTATATTTACTTTTTCCCAAGAAATTTGATTGTCTCCTTGAGCTGTCTCTAGGATGGCTGTGCTTGAAGTCATGTAAAAAGAGTTATTTTGTAACAGTGAACATCAGGTAATATTTACCATCACATGCCAAAAAGTTGTGCTGTATTGTTTTCAGAGTACATAAAAATATGTGAATTTAGATGTCAGTTTTGGTTCTATGTTCCATATGGTCTCATCTTCTATTGAGCAACTTCGATTAGTGTCTATGTTTTGTTGACCAACATGCACTTGGGAGAGGGCTTTGGGATTGTGTTATTGTTTAAGGCAATTCCCAGGTGTTGTGTTGTCTATAATCAATCACGTATCTATATTCTCTTGAGAATGATTATCAATGGTCACCATATGTATAAAATTGGTTAAGACTATGGACGCTTCTATGCTGCGAGTGTGCCAAGGAACAAATTCATTTAGTAATCTCAAAATGGGTTCTAATTGTACAAATATGAAAGCATTTTAGTTGTTTGCTAATGGAAGGAACTATTAGGATTCAATTTGCTTGTTGGAGGGTTGTGCCTATCTTGTAGAAGGCTTATGACAATATATCTATGTGATTTTCTGGTGCATGGATTTCATGCACAAGTATAAGATTTGTATCATGGTCAAGATTTTAAGAAATTTTAGAGAAACATCAAAAAGTGAAAAGAAATCCTGGGTCAATTTTGAGAAACTGGTAGCAGTATATGCTCTCATTTCCCAACATTTCTCAGCATCTTCACCAATTTCAAGATTTTCAACTTTATCTTCTCTATCGCCTCTTTCAAGTTTCGTGGTTGATTTTGCATGGGTAGCATATGGAAGGGTAAGTGGCCTGCATCCTAGTTTATCTCCACAAGAGTTTCAGCATATTCTACAAACAATACCAATGAAAGCGATCTAACATTAGGAATTGAATCGGGGATATTTCAAGCAAAATCTTCATATTTGCATCTGGAAAAGAAAAAAGTTCGGAAGGAAAAGGTCATGTTTTCAACTCTATCGTCATGTGGAAGATGGATGAAAATAGGTTTAGGGTTTCTACTTATGTCACTATCTTTGTGTATTGTTTATTTAGGATGTGGATGGAAAAGTAATCTCTCGACTCCAGAATTGTCACACTTCTCAATAATTTTTGACTGTGGAAGCACAGGCACTCGAGTTCATGTGTATGAGTGGTCATGTGATAAGAGGAAGGGTCAAGGAAATATTCCAATGGTAGTACATTCAAGAGCTAAAGAATTTGGTGAGATAAACGGCCATGCATATCCTATGATGGAAATTGAACCTGGACTTAATCAATATCTGGACAATGGATTTGGATTGAGGGCTCCCGTGAAGCCTCTTTTGCATTGGGCAGAACAACAAATAACTCCTTATGCACGTGGAAGGACTCGTGTTTTCAACTCTATCGTCATGTGGAAGATGGATGGAAATAGGTGTAGGGTTTCTACTTTTGTCACTATCTTTGTGTATTGTTTATTTAGGATGTGGATGGAAAAGTAATCTCTCGACTCCAGAATTGTCACACTTTTCAATAATTTTTGACTGTGGAAGCACAGGCACTCGAGTTCATGTGTATGAGTGGTCATGTGATAAGAGGAAGGTTCAAGGAAATATTCCAATGGTAGTACATTCAAGAGCTAAAGAATTTGGTGAGATAAACGGCAATGCATATCCTATGATGGAAATTGAACCTGGACTTAATAAATATCTGGACAATGGATCTGGATTGAGGGCTCCCGTGAAGCCTCTTTTGCATTGGGCAGAACAACAAATACCTCATTATGCATGTAGAAGGACACGTGTTTTCTTTCTGGCTACAGTAGGATTCCCCAAGCTTCGAGCTTCTGATGCTAAATAAATTTTGGATAATGTATGGAGCATACTATCAGCATCCCCTTTCAGGAGTCAGAGGAGCGGGACAAGGATTATTATGGTTGGGTACCTCTAAATTATGAGATAAATAAATTGCATGATGTCCCCAGGAAGGCTACTTTTGGTGCAATTGACTTGGGGGTTACTCCTCAGAAGTCACTTTTGAATCTGAGAAGGAGAGTAGAGGTGAGTATGTTGTGGAGTTTACGATTGGGTCAATGAAGTGCCACATTTATGCATATTCTCTTTGTAATATCCCTTTTGGAGTTTATGACTAGGAGGGAGAGAGAGATAGAGAGAGAGAGAGAGATCCACCAAAGAAGCACTCAAAAATTATGAGAAGTGATTCCTTGGATTGCTCTTGATTTTAGAAGCCAAAAATTGTGATCAAATCATCAAACTCAGAATTCTGGAATTTATTATGGCACAAAAACAACTGAAACTTGTAAATTCAATAACTCCCGGAATACAAGGAATCTCCACACAAATGAATACTCAAAATGACCATAAAAATACCAACAATCAAATGAGACCAATATCATAATTTTCCAACCATGGAACTCCTCTCAAAATTGATCCCGAAATCTCTAAATGAGTAGATAAAGCTGAAAACCATTCCAAAAATCACCAAAGTGGAGATTCCGGCTTTATAAAATATGCCGAATCAGAATATAAATCCAGATTTGTAATTTGTTTCCTAGAAGGCACTCAAACGCCATCAAACCCTAGTCTCTCCAACTAGGAATGGCTCTAAAATGCATGCAAATATTTGTAGATAATGCCTTTGATCTTCCAACACTCATATCTGCATAAAGGTCTTCAATAAGTCTTCACTCCAACCAACGAAAGAGGGTTTTCGTCCTCTAACTAGCCACTAGAAGGGTTTTTCATCCTTCTAGGAGAAGCCATACACCTGGGTTTTCGTCCAAGAGTGGAGAACAAGGAGCCACTAACTCACAATGCTCAAATAGAAAAATGTGCCAAGATAGATGATCCAAATGAGCTCTGTAATCTTCTTTTATAACCTTCTTTTGGCACCAAAGCTTGGAATAGCAAGGCCGACCGCTTAAAGTATTCTTTTAATCTTTAATTGGCTTTTAAAGTGCATAAAACCCAGCCGACCTGCTAAAGGCAAACACATACTAAAAAGAGACATTAAAAATTAGAAAAATAAATACAAAAGAAGCTCAATTTCCTTCTTCCATTCCTCTACTTCTTTGCCATGGAAAAGGAAATGGCAATAAGTCCAAATCATGCTCTTAAATTAGAAAAGGGGGCAGTACACTCTTCCAGCTAATGGTCCGAATGATGCATTTGAGAAGTCAGCCATGCTTATAGACAGGAGACTTTCAGAAGGAAACAACACAGAACTGTCTGCTGCCAACTTTCATTTGCAGCTCAAACATCCTTGTTTGCATGCTGTCTATAGACAACCATATTATTGTTCTAACTGCTATCCTCCACATCCAAATGGAAGTCTCTGGAATGGTGGAAGAAGCACAGGAAATGAATTTATTGCACGAGACTTTGTGTTGGTTGCTGACCCCAACTGGGTGGAATGGCAAGAACTTGCTAACTCTGACGTTAATGTCTCTTTATGGTCAGATTCAGCTATAGCTATGAATTGTGATCGATACCCTTGTGCTTTTGACAAGCATCAGCCACAACATCATGGGAGTTTCTATGCACTGTCAGGGTTCTTTTTGGTCTACAAGTTTTTTAGTCTAATATATATACTGCAATGAGATCTTAGAGAAAGCTTGGCATTTCTGTTCAAAAACATGGCAAGCTGCTGCAAAAAGTGTGTTTGACAGCCATTTGTGGAACAGTACTGCTTTTGTACACCATATGTAGTAGCACTTCTCAAATGGTTTACCTTTTAAGATATAAGCACCTAATTGCACAACTGTTATAACTTGGATGTGGGTGTATGCACATCCGAACAGGAAGCTGCAACTTTTTATTTTCTATTAGACTGCTTGAGGGATCCTGAACTGCCATTGCCACAAAACTACGTGTCTGATTGGCAAGCTAAATCATGGGGAATTCTCTAAGCTGGAACTGAGTTGTAAACATGTAGAATGTTACCCATTATGCCTTCTGACATAGAATATCATATTGCGGATCATGTCATATTAAATAAATCTGGTTTTGGCCAGGCAGCATCTATCTCTTTTTTGGTCAGAAGTTTAATGCAAACAGCCTTGCAGATCCTCAAGCTTCTCCAGATTTACACCTTGTGAAACACTGAACTCAACCCCAGTGAATCATTAATGGATTCGTTTTGCTGGGACAGCCTATACATACAGTTTTGACTATCATTTAGTTCCTGCAACATGTTGTAACCTTTGTCTTGAGAAAATTTCCACGATACTATAATTTTCTACTCATGCTTGGAAAGGGCATGGTTGACCACCTTTAACAGCCATGCATTTAGGGTTGGTCCACATTCTGAAATTTTATAATGATGGTCATGCTTGATGTACTCTGTTAATCAGATGATTACCACCTTGGACATGAAGAGAGCTCCGCTCTTCAAGAGGACTTGCCATATCACTATGCACAATACATATATATTGTTAGTTTCCAATAAATTTTAGTCGTGCATTAAAGATTCCTTTATTTTTGTGAACTGACATCTAACATAAGGAATTTTCATGTGCACAACCTCTGTAAAGATTGACTGAGTTGACTTGCATTTTACTTAGAACAGTTTTTTTGAGGATAATGTATTGCAAAATGGATGACATTTTAAAGCTATTCAGTGATGGGCTATGTAGTAGTGGAAATGCTAGAATGTGGGGCAGATTGGCACTGCCATTTTTAAGCTTGATTTGGCTAGTAGTTGGATAGCCTTGCTTTTGAGCATGCAAAAACTTACATAACTTATTTTGTTTGATGTTGTACAAACTCTATCTGCAGGCCTTGTCGTAGTGATGGGCTAAGTAACCCTGTTGAGGAAGTGAACGGGGAGGGGATATGCATTCGAGCTATTAATTTATAGGGTAAATAATGCTCCAATGATGCTTCCCTTTTGATCAGCAAACACTTAGTAAATAATAAAATATTGACATGCACGAAGTGCTTCGGATGCAGACGTAGAATATAACCCATTACTGGATGTAATTAGGGCAACATGTTGCTACCACTTTGCAATTACACCAGCTTATGACTGCAATAAGATGCCATGCATAGACTTGGCTGCAAATCTGATCTGCCTTTTCCATATGCTTGTTGTACCGATAACATGTAAATAGTATTGCAACTAATATTCCATGATTTCAGATTGTACCTTGAAATCGCCTGATTCAATTCTTAATATGCTAGGGAATATTGAAAATAAAGAAAATTACATTGCATGAATTTGTAATGATAGCTTATAATATATTTTAGCTTTCACATTGTGATTAAATTGAAAGCTGATGGATCGGGTAATTAGTAGTGTACATAACGACAATTCCACTTCACTCAAGATTAAACTAATAGCTGAAATGGCAGTCTGCAGACTTTTTAAGTTACAGGAGGGCTTGGGAGTGCTGCACTACCCAACACATAGAATCTCGTATATCTATATAAATCCTTGGCAACTTCAAGACAAGAAAGGTAGCAAAAGTTAGCTCAAATGATCAAAGGTACAGAGATACTCCCAAATCCTCGTCTAGAACCATGAAGTGAAGCATATCCCCAATTTTACCAGACTAGACCCTTTATAATGGGTCTTGCAAACATATATAGAAGGGCACCTACATTCTCTTCCATATCTTGCATACAGCTAGACAACAGGAGGGACCTGCCACATGTATTTTGTCCTTTAGTACCATAAAACACTTGCTCCAAAATTCTCGTGGGAGAGTAGAAACATGGATGTCCCATGCAAATTCCAATAACAAGCCTTATCGTTAAGCATGCAACACAGGTCAACGCGTCAATGTTCTAGACTAGTATCTTTCTGTGCAGAAGGGAAAGGGAGTGGATTCATACAATATGGCAGAGCTGCACAAAGTTAAATCACTGAAATCTGATATATACATTATTTGTTTTCTTTAGTCTATCCCTCAGACAAATCAATTCACTACTTGACTTTGTTTCTTCCCTAGATTATATGATTCAGATGCCTCAAATTGAGCATTTTGAGACATTTTGCAATGATTTTGAGGGCTCTGCTGATCAATAACTTTGGACATTCTATAGATTCTGAGTACATTCGAGCTCATTCTATAAAGATTATTGCCAGAACAATTGATCACCCGCAGGATTTATTGGATTTTTTCCCTCGGATCATGAGGCGTATCAACCTCCACATTCCTGGAACTCACTGTCATTGAGAGACAAATTATGTCACGGGGAATATATCTTTATTCAGGGCTTAAACACTTGCTCTTATCTTCTCATGCCTTTGAAGTTCGATGGGGTATGATGCGCCTCAAATTGTCTTCCCATCTATTCCTTGCATCAATGATACTAGAAATCTACCAAGCCAACCTTCTAGATAAATTGCACCCACTTCCCCAAACAAAATGGTGATACCTTCCAATTCTTCATGCAAACCCTTTCAAAACGGGATATCAATCAACTCCATCATTGCATTACATGATTTCACAAAAATCCTTGAAAACTATAGGTGTGAGTCAGTTAAGTATGATCTCTATCTCCTCCTGCATGCATAGGAGCTCGTCACCTGACTATACTACGCATTTGCCTACAGAAAAGTGTTGTCAAGTGCTCAAACTCTACTCATTCAATGCTCATATAAAAACTAGTAATGTAATATCCCCTTCCCAGTGGAAGACCCTTAGCCTATTTTGTCTACCCAACAGCTAAGGGGTGAACACAAGGGTGACTTAAGTTCTAATATTTTTATTATAAAGTGCAAAAATAAATAAAATATTATAAAAGCACTTATAATAAATTATTATGGACTTAATCATAAAATAAAAATAGCAAACGAAGGGAAAAAACAATTGGTAAAAATGTATTGTTTATAATTTCCCTAGAGGAGAAATTCGACCCATGTAGAGCCTATGGGATAAATGCATTTCAGTTGGTAAAATATTAAATGAGGAAGCAAGAAAATATTAAATGAAAGCAAGGGATAATATTAAATAAAGTAACTGGAAAACATTAAATGAGGCAAGTGAGTTGATTGGTTGCTGAAGGTGAAGCCATTTGGCACATATTTTCTATATAAGCAAATCGACTTGCTTAAGGAGGAGATCACTTGTCTATTTTATGAAATCTAATTGTATATTAAGCTTTGAGCTTGCATCTTCAATCTTCTAAGGACGAAAAACCTTAGAGATTCACTCTAGAGGACGAAAACCCTCTAAGAGCAGTAGTTGAAGGACGAAAACCCTTCCTCTAATTTGTGAGGATCCTCTACACAAATGCTTCCATTGTGCTTCAGTGGATTCGCAGTGTTTTCAATTTATTTCCAGAAGTTGAATATAGGGAAAGTTGCAGATTTTGGCAAGGGTATGGGAGAGAGTTGTTATTTTCTATGCCCTTCATCCATGTGGAGCGACCCACTTTTATGGCATATATGATGTATTTTAAGGTATTTCAGATCTGATTTGAGTGCAACATTTTATTCTGATTTTTATAAATCAAATCAGCTTGTTTTCAAAAATTTTGGGGATTCAGAGATATTATTTTTATCTATTTTCATGGGCAGTCAGTCTGCAGATTTTATAAATTAATTTCAGCCTTCTTGTGCATCAAAATATGTATGTTCTTTCATATTTTGCCTTTATAAAATTGGTAGATCATATTGAAGTGGAGAAGTTATAGTATATTGGCTGATTTGTTTGGGTTTCCCAATTTACCCTAGTCGCACTTTTTCAGGTTAAATTCAAATCTGCATTAAATAAATTTCCATATTTTCTCTCATCTGTAATTGTTGTTACAATTAGGAATATCAGGTGTAAAATCCCATTTGGATTCTATTTTAGCCACATTGGGGACATTACAAAAGACTGTGTGGACGTTGCTGGTAGGGTTGGACACCTGCAGTAATTGGCATTGTCTGGGTTTACCTGCAAAGTCCCTAAGGGTTTTGTGATCTGCAACTTCTGGGAGGTCTTTGCTAGTGTCTACAATCTGCTTTTTGATGTCTGTGTGTTCTTCAATCTTGTGCGATGATGCTTGTTTTTGCTCTTTTTTCCAAACTCTAATCACGCATGCTTGATTACAAGAGACCTTAAAAATGGGTTAGGTTTTGGGTTGGACTGATATTAGCCATCTCTGTTGAGTGATTGAGCTTTGCCTATGTACCAATACTTCAAATTGGGCTCAAACCCACATAATTCTCCTGCATAGGGGATTTTGTGGATGTACAAAATCATGAACAATATAGATGTAGACCCATCTTTAGACTTTCACACTTAGTATCAAGCAATTGTATTTAGATTTGGCTCTATGGACTGTCCTAGCCTCTAGGGCTAATCTTTGAAGATTTCAGACATTTCTATGCTTTTGATGATGATCTCCAATGTAGGGAGGGCGCTCTTAGTTACTTCCAAGGTGTAAGAGGTGACTAATAAACTTAGGGGTGATTTGTACATATATGCAACTCTTTGTTAATTTCCTGCCATAACCGACCCATGAAATGTGTCTAGGCCGACCTAATAGAGATTTCCCAAGTTGGAAAATAAATGTCGAAGTCCCCTAGATGTTGCCAACTAAGGGAGACACCTAGGGTAACCGACATTGTCTAGGTTTACCGATAGTGTCCTAGAAGTGCAAAAATGGATTTGAAATACGAAGAATGTCTGTCTAGGATTTTGAAGGTGTTCTTGTATAGACTAAGTTGAACCTGAATAAATATGTTTGGTAGATGGAGGTGGCTAAGACAACGGATGGATAAACCGATAGAGGAAAAGTGTGCTCAAGTGTCAAATATATGTGAATTGTCCAAGAATGTCAAAGTGTGCCCAAAGTGATGTTGCCAAAATGTCAAAGATTAAATTTAGATGTCTACATATGCCTCCCTTTTAATCTAATACTGAAAATGCCAAATTAAAATAATGAAATAAATTCGGTACCTCTGATAACTGTACTTGGTGTTGATAGGTGTTGTCAGAATGTGCCATCTGCTCCCCGTGAAATCTGCAAGAAAACATGTGTAGATAAATGTATTTTTATGATAAGAAATTTGAAATAATATTAACCATTGAAAATTGAAAGAGCTAAGGAACGAATACACCAAATGGTATGTGAACCAAGCTATCACTTATTGATCTTGATTGGAGAGTTCCATGGGGTGAATATGCCCCAGAATATATAAATGCTGAAAAGGTGAGTTGAGGAGTGTAAATGCCGCAATTGTCTTGAAGAAAGGTGCTGCAAGAAGTTGAGTGGCATAGTAATCTCAACCACATTGCCCGGGTTGCTTGAATGATCCTATTTGACACGGAGACAATTTGATCTAGCCTTGCCCTCTTCTTGGCCAAACAATTGAACAAGGATGTCAGGATAAAACCTTGATTTGTGGAACTCCAAAACCAAATTCGTATATAAAAAGGATCAACCACTGCAGATGAATAAGCCCTGAATTGCTCACCTAGTAATATATGTTCACCTCCCTCTGCAATCATGCCTGCGACTTCAATAACTAGGATGGGAGAGTTGATTAATCTGTAGCAGAGAAAACACTTTTATCTATCAATTCCCTTGGATTAACACTTTGAACAAATATTTCTTTGGTGTTTGAAGATTGCAACGAATTCTGAACCAGAGATTACAGCTGTATTGAAAAAAAGTTTATCCAAAGCAAACAAAACTCGGTAGTATCATTCTTCCAAAAATGAAATAAGTATCCTAATGCTTTAAGATGATGGCATTTGAAAGATGTAGCCACTTAGGAACCAAATGTGTCAGTACTATCAGAATGATTGCACGGATATCTACACATTTGATGGTTAAAACTGGAATGCATTGGTATGCAGCAGTAATAAAGCTAGTTGCAGTAGCAATAAAGCTAGTTGCAGGCTTGCAGCAGTCTAAGTGGGTAATTTAGAAGTTTTATGTCTGAAGGCACAAATATGCTCCTAGATGAATCGACTGCAAGCCAACTGCATACATAATTGTCATGGTGTAATAATCATTTCAACTGTATGTGACTGAAGCCATAGTGCATAATGCATAATATCAAAGAACAAGGAGCACCTTAACTGTGAAGACGACATCTGGTGGAATCAATTATCTAAGGTTGATAATATAAGCATTCTGCAGGATTTTTTAAATAAGCTGTTAGGAGGTTTGATTTGAGATTGTATTTAACAAATCCCAGATGCCATAAAAACTGAAGGCATTTTGCAGGAGTTTTAGAGTAAGCATCTGGAGGTTAGGCATATCACAGATGCTATATTGTCTAGGCAGCTTTGAGATCACGAATGCCTTGTGGTGGGAGCTTATTGAAAGCCTGGAAAATTGTTTTATTTACAATTCATAAATGTTGTGGCAAAACTAGTGTAAATATCAGTGACGGTGCGACTTATTTTGTGACTTGTTGATGTGGACAACAAATTGTTTAGTGACACACATAACATTAAAATTTGAAAACAAATACTTCAAGTCAATGCCCATTTGGCCAGAGTAAACCTTCTTGCTAGGTACACAAAGGTGAGAATATAGGGCATTTACCATTCACAGGGCTGGGCTGATTACCCCTGCAAACAGGTATAATCCCCAAGTCATTGGGATTACTTACCTCCGGTAGCCATTGCATATCCCCTCCCACAGCTAAGCTTTGGACTATGGGTATCCTAATAAATGCAAGTTAGTGTTTAAGCCCCGAGCCTCAACAGCTCAAAATCAAAAAAATCATAAAAGATGGATGGAAATATCGTTTGGTAAACAACAGACTAAAGTGCATCGGACGTGTTAAAGACACGGTATTTGTCATAACCCATGTGTGTATTAATGCAATTAATACCTGACTTTTAGAAACTATGGTATTCTTATGTGCATGAATAATGGATGACAGAGATATCTTCCTTTATCTGCATCTGTTAAGCTTGTCCCCAAAAATAATATGGACCGCATACCTTAGAAGAAAATCAAGAGGACAATACTACAAAAGTATTTAGGAATAAATAAGATTTAGAAGGTTATTCTCTGCCAGCTGCATGATTCTATGGCATGAATCATCCATTGACACAAAAGTAGGTCTTATTCAGTAAACACCATGCATTCTTCAAAAAGTAAACCTTGCAAGTAAGGAAAGGCAACAAATCATATGCAAGAAACTGCATCTCTGTATTCCAATAATGTTATATGAGTCCATGGCATAAGAATAACATATATAATGATCTGGCTTGCAAAGGAACTAGAAGGCCAAATTATGCAAGGGTAGCATGTAAACTCAAGACCACTCCTTGCTAATTAAAATTATTTGTCTTAATTTAAAATCACATATTTGTTCCATTTATTCAGATTCTTGGGAATTGGTCTCTGTAAGATCTGTTCGCCATTTAGTTCCATTGATTTTTTGTTATTATTGTTTTTTTACTAGCTTTAGCTATAAAAATGTAGTAGCACACAATGGTAATTTCTTACTTGTTATAGTGTAGGGTGTAAACACTATTTGAATATTCTTCTGACTTTCCCATAATAGTGAAAATTTTGTTCCTCCAGATTCTCCATCAAGTGAGAATGGCTGCACAAGTTTCAAATCAATGGCAACAGCAATTAAATGGAAGCCAAGGGGGAGGAGTGACACTTCTTGTTAAACATCTTCCAGAAGCATTGCCTGCTGAGATGCTGATGCGTCTGTTTTCTCATTATGGGGCTACTGCTGTGCGTTCCTGTGTTTCTGGGAGGCTGAAAAATTGTGCATTTGTTGACTTCAAAGATGAAGGTGTAGCTGCTCGAGCAGAATCACAGTTAAACAGGTTGAGATTTCTTGGAAAGGTTTTGTTAGTGGAAAAAGCGAAACCACCGTGTGTGAAACACGAGGGGGAACCTGGAAGGCAAGATTCTCCGTTGTCTAAGCAGGCATTTTCAAAGGAGAATGAACAATTACTAGGAGATGCATCTAGCAAAAGAGCATCTCAAGGCTTTAAATTTGTTGGTGAACCCATTGCTCCAAGACTGGGTGTTGATTATCCTTTTCCTCCTCACCTTGAGTATGCATATCCTCCCCCAGATGGGAATATACTGACAAATATTGTCAATGCACTTATTGCTGTCCCCCGTTTCTATGCACAGGTTTTGCATTTAATGAACAAAATGAACTTGCCAGCCCCATTCTGTGAAGCACTGCCCACCCCACCTCTGCCACCACCATTACCCACACCGGCTGCTCCAAAACATCATGTTAGAGATTTATCAAGCAATGAATCTGAATTAGAATCTTCAGAAGAGGGTGATTTGGATGACAGAATAGCCTCCAGAGGACAAACTAGTATGGTTGAATCAGATAAGGGAAAGATGAAGTTTTCCAGAAAACGTCTGAGGCAGGAAGGCATTATAGTTTCTGGTGAGTCTGCTGGACCAAAGCTAACTTCTCTTTTGCCAAAGGAGGTTCCAACTGTAAAGAAAAAACAGCCTGTTTTACAGATCAAGATCACTCCTAAGGGACAGCCATGTGACAGTATGAAAGAAAATACAGATGTTGAAGGAACTGAAGTGGAGGCCGTGAAAGGCGAGGAGGCTGATAAAACTCAGTTCTGTGCAACAGCTACTGACTTGGAGGTTGGTAAGCTGCCTCTCACTGAGATTCTGGCCCTTCCAATGTTCAAGCATTATACTCCTGGAAATCCAGCTCGTGTTTTATATATTAAGAACTTGAAAAAAGATGTAATTGTGGATGATTTCTACTTCGTTTTTGGGTCTCTTTTCAGAAGTATGGATGAAGCCAAATCCATACTTGGTGTAAAGTTGATGCAGGAGGGTCGAATGAGGGGCCAAGCATTTGTAACATTCCCATCTACAGAACTTGCAGTTCATGCTTTGAAAATGGCTCATGGATTTGTGTTGAAAGGAAAGCCAATGGTAATCCAGTTCGGAAGAAATCCTTAAGTGGATAGTTGAGGAGCAAATTCTCGTTGTTTCTATGCCAGTCATATCAGCACAGACACTGCAGGAGCTTGTTGACCTGAAAAAAAAGGTTCAAGAATGGATTAAAAATCCACATTTTTTCTGATAGCACTGGAGGCAGACCTGCACATTGATGATTAAGCATACAACACAGCCAGATATGTGTCAATCTACTTGAACTATAATGTTTTGTAAGCAGGAAGTAATATTGACTGTTTTATGAATGTTAAATGTAAGCAGCAAAACAATATGGGTATTTATGGAATTTGTGTAATATCCAAATCCCCTTATTATTTATAATCAAATGAATGGAACCAAAAAAATCAAGGCTTCCTGTTTAGAAAATGGAGTTCATAAGCAAAATAATTGCTAATCAGTTACAAGCCTGGTGTCGTCATAGCAAACCAGAAGACTAGAATATGTAGGAACTTCTTGCTTATAGTTGATAAGTAGATGCCTTATTGTTTAATTCAGTAAGGAATGTGTTTTTGTTGCCTAGTGATGGTAAAATTAGTTTATTTTTGGAGTTAAGTCTTGTAAAGAAACAAAATGTTGTACTGCAAATTCATGACTAAGATAAAATCAAATTTAGAAAAATTATTGAAACGGTTCTATTCCAATTGGTGTAGATGATGGTTAAGTGTGTTTGACACACCATCTACCTGGGTATAATTCCCAGGAGATAAAAAAGGGATGAGAGTGGGTTTGAGTTCCAGGCAAATTTGGTTCAATGGATATCTCTCTAACCCTGGTACTAAGCCGAAGAAGGCGAATTATTCATGCATCTGATACCAACATGTGCAAAAACATCTTTAGAATGATTAAGATGTTTATCCTTTTAAAAAAGAGAGACAAAAAGGCTTTTTTGTTGCATCATGTTGATGTAATTGATTATTCAAATTCAAAGCTTATGCATGGTAGTGTAATTTTAGACCGAAAGAATTCTCAAATATTCATTTATTTACAAGTTTGTGTAACTATACCTTGTAAAATCTAAATGGTTCTTTATCGTTAACAATGGTCTTTGGAACCCTCATCAGGGCATGCTAAGGTTGTATTTTCAAGGTTTTACATCATTAATCACATGAATATATACACAGAGGCAAAGTTCTTACAAGAAAACGTGTCCCACTCAGAGCAATTAACAGAAACAAAACATATCCATAATTCACTGCGACATTAGACTAAGCATGACACCAAAAAGATTAATATACTCGCTCTTCAAGATAATACATAAAAATGGAAGTGTGAACTATCTTCATATATTTCGAATCAAAATATAATGGACATGGAAGATCAATCTAAAGTGTGAGCTATCCTCATATATTTCAAATCAAAGTATAGAGGATAGAGAAAATCAGTCTATCTTCAATCGAGCTATACAATGTTCATAAAGGCTACATGACTCTCCATCATCTTGACTTTTTGTTTCCTCTTCCTTTCATTCTTAGGAAATGCTACAACTTACAACTGACTTGCTTCGGACAAGATCTTTTACAAAAATATGTATATTCCATAAATTTTTTCATTTACAAATGTTGCAAAACACCATGTTGCAATCCCCCACCAACGCCTTTTTGGATATAATTCGTTTTCTCATTCCGAGACAAAAATGATGTCATAATTGGGAGTGTTATGTGCATTTGACCATTGAGTCTTATTTTTCACTATCTTCTTCTAGCCCGTGGGACTGCTGGCCTGTGGGAGTGCGAACATCCACGGGCCAGCAGTCTCGATGATTTTCAACTCAGGTCTCCCGTCCGTGTCTGCACTTATCCGATTAGAGGGCTCACATCATTGGTTGTGGAGCGCTTATTCTGGTTTTCGAGGGGATTATCAAACCTATCATTTTCCTTGCATAATAATATTGTCTGGGCAGTAAAGATTGTCTAGTTTTCGAGGGGATTACCAGTCACGAGGGCAGAAAAGACTGTCTTTCGTGGGCAAATACAGACACCAGAAAGAAAAACGAGGGAAATCGAGGGCAGAGAAATGGTCATAATTTAACCAGTCACGAATACAATTAATTCTTGTTGTCTCACGGTCTCATCAGACAGGAACAGAGGATCAGGAACAACAACAACGCAGACTGGGAAAACCAACTAACCATTTGACACAATGCTAGGCTTCAAACTTACAAAAATTATATACAGTATTGGATAGGATAGTCTACCGTGGGTACTAACTATTTGACAAAATGCCCAACATCAAAATCTCAGAAATTACACACAGCATTGGATAGTCTACAATGTCTACTAACTATTTGACGAAATGTCCCGCAATAAAATCACAGAATTTACACTCAACAGTGGATACCTCCAATGTCTATTTGATGAATTGCTCTTCTAGAAGCTCTCAAATATTGTCTTTCTATGCAATGGAAATCAACCGAACCAATCAAACAAATATTGACGGATCCACTGAGTGGCTGGAGACGAATCAATTGGGCCAAGTAAATATTGCAGCCTTAGATAAGAGCGGGAAATGGATATGGGTGAATGCCAAACAATATCGGGGCATTTTAAGGCGTAAGGTTTCCCGTTTAAAATGGCTACAAACACGAAGAAAGAAATCTCAATAAGAAAGAGATAAATCTCAACAAGAGACAAAGACTTCACATGCTCAAAAGGTCAAAATCCAACAGATCAACAATAAGGCACTCAAGTTCGAAATGCCCTATCTACAAGACAGTGAAACAAAGGAAGACACGAGCAACTACAGTCCCATTTCTACGCCACTCCCCTGGTCGGCACCCTTGCTTGTACAAGAGCTCCTATATGTCAAAAACAGAGTTGAGTATTTGGAAAAAATGGAAGGCGAAAGGAATTGCAAGCTACAAGAAAGTATATTAGTGAACCAACCTTTAGCAGAAGATAACAAAGTATTAAAAGTACAAATGACAGTGTTACAAGAAGCGCTAACAGTAGAAAAACGAGAATGGAAGAACATGAAATCAAAATTGCAAAATATACAGGACTCAATTAAAGCGAATACTGTCACACTACATTCAAAGATAACATAAGCAAGGACAAAAACGCTTCACCAGGGGTATACTCAAAATTGAAAGGTAATAGAAAATGACAAAGAGAACAGGCCAAAAGAAACCAAATCATGGGCCCAAGCAGTCAAAGGCAAATTAGACAAAAGTACAAATGCAGGTCAAAGCAAGGAACAAGAAAGGGAAGACAAAGAAAGACAGGAAAGAGCAACAAACCTAATTATCAGAGTGGTAAAAGAATATGGCAAGAATGAAAATACTTTCAATATTACAACCAATTTCCTAAGAGACAAAATACAATGGAAAGGTCAAATATATCAAGCACGAAGGGTTGGAAAGATGAGGGAAGGGAACATGCGGCCTATTAAAGTTCACATGACAAAAATAGAAGACAAACAACAAATTCTAAGCAAGAAGGGACTTTTAAAAGGTTCATGCTTCTTTATAGAGGAGGATTTAACACCAATGCAAGTTGAAGAGATGAGAAAAGAATTGATCAAAGTAAGAGTAGCAAGAGATGAAGGTAAAAGAGCATGGTTATATAAAGGAAAAGTTGTCACTGCCAATTTCATGCCTCCAAACACAACAACTAAACAAGGTAACAACAACGGAAGACCACAAGAACATATAACTACAAGGAATGCAATAAGACAAGTGTGGGTTGAGAAGCAAAAAGGCTTCGCTGTAAGTCATTAACAACAAGATAAATAGCAAACACAACGCCCCCCTCACCAAGCATGTTTAAAACTGGTATGTTGGAATTGTAGAGGATATCCTTGGAGGAGGGCACTGGGCCTAGAACAGGTTGCAAAAGGAAGAGACGTGATATGCCTCACAGAAACTCATGAACATGATGGTTGTAAGACTCCTTTTGATGGCTATACGAAGTTCACGGTTTGGAACAATACAATGGGTAAGGGAAAAGGTTATGGTGGCATATTGGTGTTAATAAAAGCAGTAGAGGGCAGACAGATCCAAATGGAAAAAGAAGACACAAATAAATAGTATATATGGTTCAAAATATCAGAAAATGGGAGACACTTAAGAATTGCAGCTTGTTATTTTGCACCGCAAGGCTAAAAAATCTACAAAAAAATGGGTTAAATGGCAAGGATCCATATGCAGCTCTAAAAAACGATATAGTTGTGTACTCTCAACTCGGAGAAGTTCTTCTTTTGGGTGATTTCAATGCTAGGACAACGAGTGAACAATCTAACATTTTATACAACAATGAGGATAACAAACCCATATGGCTCACCGAAGAAGAAACTCATCCATGGAGTAGATGTTCAAAAGACTACAAGGTCACCAATCATTTTGGCGAAGAGTTAATTAATGTTTGTGGTATGTTTGATTTGATTATTTGCAATGGTGTGAATAGATGGAAAAAATCTGGAAAATTTACATGCAAAACTTACAATGGGGCAAGTGTTGTTGACTATGTCATTTGTTCCCAAAGCATGATTGATAAAATAATCAATGTTTGGGTTGAGGAACCCATGCATGATCTGAAATCAGACCACAATTCAGTTAGCACAATGATATCTTGGGGATCACAAAATCAATATACAGATAAAATGCATTCTAGTCACTAGTCTCCAACAAAGGGAAGAATTCTCATCACACAGGAAAATTGAGTCACCTTCAAGGAAAATTTAGAATGGCTAATGCAGACAAAAAGAGTCAATGAGCAGAACATCAAAAGTTATGAGCTGACAAACATTATTCAAGAAGCTCTTGGGAGATGCAAGAGGTCTAAAAACGAGGAAAAAATCAAATGTTTTCCCAACAAATAAGTGGTTTGATGAGGAATGCAAAGCTGCAAGAAAAATTCTTAAAATTTTAGTGAAAGAGAAAACAGACATAAAGGCATACAGGCAGATTATTAATAAAAAGAAGGATGAGTTCATGGCAAATAGGAGAGAAGAACTCATATATCTAGGGAAAAATACGCCGAAGTTATTTTGGAGAGAACTCCAGAAAACAATCAAGCAAACAATAAATAACATTATAACGACTCAATGGCTACAATATGCAAAAACTTTGTACGAGCAAGAGCAAGAGGTTAAGGCTCCACCTCTAGTGTACACCACAAGTCTTTTCATGTTACAGGAAGTCAAATCAGGCATCCAAAAGCTATGTGCAGGTAAGGCCAAGGACTTAGATGAGCTACAGGTAAAATACCTAAAATGGGGATCAGATATTCTTGCTCCTCACATTTTGAATATATTCAACAACATCATTCAGTGTGGTTTTAAGAGCAGAGATGTTGATAACCCAACCAATTACAGGACCATCATGATCAATTCCCTATTTGCAAAGTTAGTTGGTAGCATGGTTGAACACAAAATCAACAAGTGGGTAGAAGACAATGATAAGAGAGAAAAAGGGCAAGCTGGTTTCAGACCTAAGTACTCCACCCTAGATCATGGTGTTACACTAAGACATCATTGAAAAAGCATGGGAGGAAAAAAAATGATTTTTTTTGTTTTGTTTTGTTGACTTTAGGAAAGCTTTTGACACGGTCCCTAGGGATAAGTTATGGTGTAAAATGCAAGAGTTTGGTATATACCATTGCAGTTTCAAGCAACGGTTCATAGACTTTATGAAAGGGTGCGTATTAAAATCAGAACCAAAACATGCATTTCAGAGAGCTTTAGGAGCGACATTGGTGTTAAGCAGGGTTGTCCTCTATCACCCACACTCTTTGGCTTATATATAGACCAACTTGAAGAATTGTTGAATATGGAGGGTGTTGAAGGTATTCGGTTGGGTGAGTATGTTATAAGGCTTCTTCTATATGCTGATGACCTTATATTGATTGCTATGTCTGATCAAGGTTTACAAAAATATTTGCTCACTCTTGAAGCCTTTTGCAAAACAGTAGATATGCAAGTTAATATCAGCAAGACCAAGATTATGGTCTTTAGCAATAGAAGGAAAAGAAATCAACAACCATTTCTCTTTGAGGGTAGTATTCTAGAAGAAGTAACCTGACTACAAATATTTGGGGATTGACTTCAACAACAAGCTTACTTGAGAGACTTGCAGAAAAAAGAGAACAACATGAGGGTGGAAAGCCCTTTATACTTTACAAAACAAATGCAGAGAAGCAGAGTTATGGGATTGGAAAACTACCCAAACACTTTTTGAAATATTAGTTATTCATGTTGTTCTTTATTGGTGTGAAATATGGGCCAACAACATACCATTATCAAAATGGAAGCAAATTAAGAGAATTCAAAAGCATATGATTACCACCAAATTTAAGTTGTAAGTCTCGGTCCCTTATGAGATTCTTTTAGCTGAAATAGGCGCAGTTCCAATTGAAGCCATTGTTATGATTCGACTTCTCAAATACCTCAACAAAATTGAACATATGACAACAAATAGGTGGCCCAAACTTGTCTTCAAAGAGCCGCTAGGCAAAAGGAAGAGGTCATGGATGAACCAAAACATCAAGTGGATGAAGAAGTGGAATATTGAATGACATACATGGCCCCAAGGCAATAAAGAAATACACACATTTGTTATTGATAAGGTCCGCAAAACTTTGTGGGACAATAGAGGTAGAAAAAAGAGATTCTATCTCAAAGAATTTAATCCCACTTGCGACCATCAACAAAAGGCATACATCGAGGGCCCTCATTCCGTAGAGAGCTAAGATTCTCATAGCTCAACTAAGGACCAACTCCCACCGGCTTAGATGTGAAACAAGTAGATGGAAAAGGCCTAAAGAAAATTGGAGAAGAGAGACTTTGTGTCTTTTGTTCAGATGGGGCAATGGAATCAGAAAAACACTTTATTACAGAATGTAGTGCCTATAATGACATTCGTTCCAGATATGCAATCAATTTCAAGACTTTTCCATTACAGGTCTTGTTTGATGAGGAGCGGATAACTGGAATGGAAGACTTCATCATCAGGATTAACAAAAGAAGATCTGAATTGGTGAACTGTAAAGAAAATGGTTTTACTGTCTCATAGGCTATTTTTAGCCTCATGTAGATGCTAAAAGTTTCTATTTCTATTTCTATTTCTATTTTGCTTGGGTAGTTTCCTAGGAAGTGTCGTTTACCAATTTTTACTTCAAGTTCTCACACACTACTTAGGCGCTCTTGTAGGTTTCCAACTAAGTAGCGTACACTATTACATAAAGTGTAAATAAATAAATTGAATTCTATGTTTATAATTGTTTCTATATCCCTAGATTTATGAAGTTCAACATTTGTGTCTATACCCGCCTAGTCGAAATTATGGCAATGTATTGATATAATCCACCTCTTTTCCATTTGTATAAAATTAAATTTATCACAGTGGATGATGGAACCCAATGTAGGTTTGGGCCCCATTTTCTTCTCCTAGGAATGAGTTTTTCGAGGCACGTTCAATAATGTAGCTACATTAAGGTCACATACTTCCATGTAGCCAAAAATTTCTATTAAAAGAGATAATTTTGTTAATTAATATAAAATTCTTCAATAGGTAAAATTATGTGGCAAATCCAAAATAAACAGATCTAAACTAATGGTGAAATACATTTAAAGATGACAAGTAGATTTTTTGGTAAAAATGTGTAGAATTTTATTTAGATTAACGTTTCGGGTCACTCACTATTCTCCATCATCAGGAATACAAGATCATGAAGTGTGATCTAAATAAAATTCTACACAATTTTTTTACCAAAAAAAATCTCCTTCTCATATTAATGGATTGGGAATATGGTGTTTTTAATTGATGCCCTTTGTGGGAGGGAAGTTAATCTAAATAAAATTATACACATTTTTTTAACCAGTCAAAATTTTCTCCTCCTTAAACCAAAGGATTGTGGAAATCTGATATTTTTAATTGATGCCCTTCATGGGAGGGAAATATGCCTACATCTTGTAACCCTAATGATAGAATTGTTAAGTGTGATCTAAAACACTGATCTAAATAGAATTCTATAATGGTAGAAGTAAGAAAGCACACACTACACTATTAAAAAATGTTGTCTTTACATTTAAAATATTTGTACTAGTTATATAATCCATTAATAATATATATATATATATATATATATATATATATAGGTGATATAAGAACATAAGTGTGATTTGTGTTTTTGTATCACAAGCGAAAAAAGCAACGTAGATTTTTGAATTATCTATTTATCATTATTTTTATATCTATTGAATTATGAAGTTCAACTCCACATTAGCCCGTGTTCTACCACAAAATCACATAAAATGTCTCTTTACTTTGTGTATATCTATTTAGGCTCAATTATCATTGTAGGGTGGTTGTTAGTAATGCTTTGTTTATGTACAACCACTTTCCATTGCTACATTTTGGTGAACCAATATAATTTCAAACACTAACTCTTAGGGTTTATCGTTTTTTGTTGAACATGTTTTACATTGAACATCACAACCCTTTGGGTTTTCTTTTTGATAAATCTAGTCACTTTCACACTGCTTAGGTTTTGAATGTGATATATGTATATTGCTATATACATATGGATTTCATACAAACCCTAATTCACATACCTTTTGAGTTTCATACATAAACCTTAATTGTTGCACTTCATAGTGGATTTCATTCATACAACCTATTTGTTTGTTGTCATGATTTCACTTCAAACTTGATATAAATAATTGGATTGTGTTTATGTTATTTAGATTAATTATATCTTTTATCCCTTCTAAAAGAAGTGTTAGGTTGACCTCCAATCGAGGACTAATACGTTGGGAAGGATAAGGTTTAGATGCTAACCCACTGCAAGAGCCTCAACTTATGGTAAAATAGGGAGACGAGTCTATTCTTGTTCCATTCTCACATGATTGAATTTTATGATAGTGAATATACCTAAGCCCATGTCTATGTATAAGTGGCTCTACGTGAATATTTAAGGTAACAAATTTGTGCCATCCCCACGCGATTGCTAGGCGGTGTATTGATGTAAACCATCTCTATTCAATTTGAATAAAATAAAATTTATCATACTAGAAGATGGAATCGAGTGTGATTTTGGACCCCATTAATTTTTCCTAGGAATTTAGTGATGTGGTTAGATTAAGGTCACATATCCCCATTTAGCAATAAAATGCATTGAAAATGATAGGTTTGTTAATCAATATAAAACTCTTCAATAGATATAATTATGTGACAAATCTAACATAAACACATCTAAGCAACGAGTGTCTTTGAAATACATACATTTAAGATATTTGTACTAGTTATACAATCTATTAAGAACATAAAAATATGTGATATAATAACATAAGTTTTGATTTGTATTTTTGTGCCATTTTTGTGCCACCATTGATCAAGATAACATATCTAATTTAGGTAGGAAATTCACGAATCATGAATGGCATACATGATTGTTTAATAACGTTTCCAACTCCAAAAAAAATCAAACAACAAATACAAAGTTGAAAAGTTTAGAAATAGGTGATAAAAATGTGTTAAACAACTACCAATGACCCCAAACAATCACAAAATGCATATGTTGTGTAAGGTGTACAAATAAACATTGGAAAACTTTACGAAACGAGGAAGACAACTCTTGAAGGGGTCATTATTGTTGCAAACATTATTTTATTTTATGTAACCTACAACGCAACCTCTTTGTCACATTTTTGGCAAGATACACATAAATTATATAATTATAATTTAGATATATGATCATAATTAAGTATACAATCTATCACAAACTATATAACTTTAACTTATAACATGGTCTTAAACATAAAAATGTAATGTAATTATATTTAGTAGGGTTATACTAGTATTAATTTTATATAATTTAAAATAATATTAATTTAAATAGAATTAATATTAATATAACTATTACTTTCTTTTTCTTTTTCGATAATGTGCTATGTACCTTGGGATATGATATTATAATGTATATGGGTTGATGGAGATGTTGACACGTGGCACACATCCCCTTAGTTAGTTATAGGGGCTCACATAGGAATTAGTTATATTGGGTAATGAGTCGGCCAACTTTGGGATTAGGTGTTACCCATCCTATTTAAAGGATGCGAGTATCATTATGAGGAGGCCATAAGGGTATTATTATGAATATATTGCATATTTGGGCATCTTGGCCACCCATATCTCTTGTGTTATTTTATCTTCTGCAATTTATTGATTTATTATATGCAAAGTTCTTATCAAGTGGTATCAGAGTGTCGATTTCGGCAAAAATTGGGTCCAAACCCTAATTTTAGAGATTCATCTATATTTTGAAATAGGTTGTGAATTTTTTATCAATTTTTTTTTACCACATTGGGTTTATGAAAGCTACAGTCTAAATTTCAGAATTTTTCAAGGTGTTTTTTGGAAGTTATTTCATTTTTATAGTTTCACCTAAATTTGCTTCACAGGCTATATTTTTTGGAATTAATTTTCTGAATTTTTACTAGCGTTGCAAATCCCCTTGAGAAATCTATGGTAAAATTTTTAGAATTTTTGGATCTAGTTTGAAGAAGATATTGAGAGTTTTAGGGTTTTACATAAAATCGACCTACATGTTGCAATTTTCCATCTTTCCTTGATTTTTTACATATTCAGAAAGCTCTCACAATTTTAATAGGGGTTACTTTTTTTGGGTTTTAGATTGGAGGCGAAATTATAGACGAAATCATTAGGTCAAATATTGGTCAAAGGAGTAAGTTTGTGAAACCCTAATTTTTGTGCATGATGGATATACCAATTTTCTATGGCAATGGGGAAATTGGTGCAAAAAAAATGGTGGATACAATTTAAACAAATGTATTTTGACGAATGTTTAGTATGGGTTAGTTTTTATCTTCATCTTGGTGGGAAAGCATGACATTGGTATTCTTATTTGGATATAGATCTATTGGATTGGGATTGGGAGGAAATGGAAGATATTTTCTTAGCTAAATGGGCAACAAAAAATAAACATAATTTTGTTAAAGAAGAAGAAGAAGAAGTTACACATGATAGTGCATCTTCAAATAAGGAAGCTTCAATATTTCAATTTGATGGGTGTATTCAAATAAAAAAGGTAATTGTTTCCATAAACCCTAGTACCAAATATAACTTCATCAATATGGATGTAGCTCAAAATCTACATGTGCAAGTAAAGCATATCAAGGAATCTCAAATGGATGGTAAGCAGATTCAGGTTTTTGAAGATTTAAAGCTCTCTATGGATAAATATGTTTTACATTCAGATTTGTATGCTTTAGATATGGATGGTATGGATATTGTTCTTGGATATCCTTGGTTAGATGCATTAGAAACAATTAATCTTAATGTGCAAAAGAAATTCATGAAATTGTGGTACAAGCGAAAGAAAATTACATTACAAGATATCACACTTAGCAGGAAAAAAATTAATATAAATGAGGATCATGAAGACGAATTTGAAGATGATGAAGAAGGGAATAAGGATTATTCAGAAGGAGAGACTGTAGAAAAAAATGAAAAAGAAAAAAATAATTCATCTACTCAAGAGAAAAAAGAAATAGCAAACAAGGTGGAAGAGAAAAATAAAGAAAAGGTTGAGGATACCAAGGTTGCACCATATAGACACCCACATCATCATGACAGGGAAAAATCATGGAGTTATTTTAGGCCACATAAGGACATAAATCTATATAAATATGCAGGGAATTAGAGGAGCAATAATCAGGGCTATACACGGAATCAATGGAGTAACAATTATATGACATGGAATCACAAGAATAATTATCATGGATATGCATGGATACCAAGGAGTATCACATATGGAAAAGGATGGAATCAAATGAGTCCAATGGAATATGGAATCAGGTTTGGAGCAACATCACCCACTAGGATCTCATATGGGTGGTTGGATGATCGAGCATGGCGACAAGTGTACAATAATTTAAAGCACACTCATTATATGGATTCTTCTTATGTTTTGGGGATGAAACATGTCAAAGAGGGAGGCAATGCTATGTACCTTGGGATATGATATTATAATGTACATGGGTTGATGGAGATGCCGACATGTGGCACACATCCCCTTAGTTAGTTATATGGGCTCACATAGGAATTAGTTATATTGGGTAATGAGTTGTCCTACATTGGGATTAGGTGTTACCCATCCTATTTAAAGGATGTGAGCATCATTATGAGGAGGTCATGGATGTATGCTTTGAGTCTTCTACTTGGTAGAGGTATATTGGAGGTGTCCCCCACGAAGTGGATTCCCATCTTGGGAGATTGTGGAGTTACTCCTTCCTTAAGGAGCATTGTATGGTGTTGCCCTACCTTAAGGGTATTATTCTAAATTGATTGCATATTTGGGCATCTTGGCCACCCATATTTCTTGTGTTATTTTATCTTCTGCAATTTATTGATTTATTATATGCAAAGTTCTTATCATAATGAATGTAGACTGGAAAAACAATGACACGTGAAAGTGAGAGGGAGAAGGGAAAGGAGAAGGAGATTGAGACAAAAAGGGAAAGAGAGGAGGAAAAAAACATAAAATGGGCCTACCAAAAAAAGTTTAAGAGGCAAAATGAGACCTCCAATGCCATGTATGAGACTAGTGCAAGCAAAATAATTTTACATAATATTGATTTAAATAGAATTAAGATTAATATAACTATTACTTTATTTTTCTATTTCAATAGTGAATGTAGATTGGAAAAACCATGACACGTGAAAGTGAGAGGGAGAAGATAAAGGAGAAGGAGATTGAGACAAAAAGGGAAAGAGATGAGGACAAAAACATAAAATGGCCTACCAACAAAGTTTAAGAGGCAAAATGAGACCCCCAATGCCATGTATGAGACAAGTACAAGCAAAAGAAGAAGAGGAAGAATATGTGTTCCCTCTACAAAAAAAATCCGGATTATAGGTATTTTTTAATCAGCTAGAGAATTTTTTATATTAAACCCTAGTATTTGTTTAATTATATAATAACTCCTAACTTGGACATATTTAGACACCGTAAGATTTTAAAATAAATTGGAAACTCTATAAATTAGAAACCCAATGGTAAATTAGAAGTCGCGGAATAAATTAGAAATAAGATAAATCAAACACCATTAGTAAATTAGAAACAACTATAATTCAAAACTAAATTAGAAACCCCTGGGTAAATTAAAGTGTATGGAATAAATTGGAAAGCATGGAATAATACAATTTCGATTGGATGAATTAGAAACAATGAAATAAACTAGAAATCTAAAGGTTAATTTAGGTTAAATTGACAAGAAGTAACTCTCTTAGAACCTTATATAGGTGCAAATGTTGAGCAGGGATTTGGTTGAGCTATGTTTAAACCTAAGAGTAGTGTAGATAAGATTGTACCTAGATTCCTACCCTTGCCATATACACCCTTAAGATTGGCAATTAGAGATTAAAAACTCAAAAATATAAGATAAAAAAAATAAATCACTAGTTAAAACAAAATAATTCATTGACATTCCCATTTTGAAAAACATTTTAAACTAAAGTAATCATTAGTTTACAACATTTACCAATAAAATATCATTACTTACAAAATTCAATAAATTAATTAAAGATTACGTAGTATTCACAATGAGCATCGGATGTTATGGATATGAGTAAACATGAACGACCTAAGTTTAGATTATAATTCAAACTATCACATGCATGTTCTTTAAGGGGGGGTGGGTATCGAAGCTTGGTAAGGGTTGAATCCAAAATAGTTGGATAAAATTCTGTCAACCCAGAGATGTACTTCCCACAATTCTTGAATTAAAAATATTGTATAATGTTCCTTTACCCATAAGCCAGCTAGAAATTAGCTTTAACTTTTGAAATTTTGCTCATGGACTACTCTAGGGCTCTAATATTGCAAATGATCTTCAAACAAATATGCCTTTACCTCGATGGTGTTCACCTATCTATAAGGCCAGAAATTTTTAGTGCTTCGAGGACATCCACATATGTTATGGATGTTGATCTAAAATTCAATGGTTGACTCTATGAAGGTATCCAAATTAAAAAACTAACCAATAGGAGAGAAAAAGATGATATCGTAAAGGGTAGATGGTATAGAGAAAGATATTATCCAAAGGGACAATATCATGTATGGTACTAGCCACAATGCTAAAGGTTAATGAAACCTAGGTTAAATGACAAGAAGTAACTCTCTAGAGTAGAACCTTAATAGGTGCAAATGTTATGAGCTATGTTTAAACGATCTAAGTAGTGTAGATAAGATATGTAAGATTCCTACTATTGTTTTTTGGTGAAATTGAGTCCTTGCCATATACACCCTTAAGATTGGCATTTTATAAAAAATAGAGATTCAAAAATTAAGATAAAAAAAATAAATCAATGTGACATAGTATATATTTGTTGTTAATTCCCATTTTTGAAAAACATTTTAAACTAAAGTAATATTTAGTTTACAACATTTACCAATAAAATATCATACTTGCAAAACAATAAATTAATTAAAGATTACGTAGTATTCACAATGAGATCGGATGTTATGGATATGATGTAAACATGACATGGGTTTTATAGGAAGAAAATAATAATAAGTTTGTTTTACTTTTTACACACTATTATTATAATTCAACGTGTATGGAATTTTTAATATGTTCTTTAAGGGGGGGTGGGTATCGAAGCTTGGTAAGGGTTGAATGCAAAATAGTTGGAAAAATTTGTCAACCCAAAGGTGTACATAGTTCTCCCACAATCCACCTCTTGAATTAAAAATATTGTATATATGTTCCTTTACCTGCATAAGGCAGCTAGAAACGTGTAGCTTTAACTTTTGTACTTCAAATTTCATGGACTACTCTAGGGCTTAATATGAGTGCAATCCTTTGCTATGATCTCCAACATATATGCCTTTACCTCGATGGGTTTATATTATATTTTTAGAAATTTTTTGATTTACTTTAGGACATCAAACTCTTGCCAATTTTTTTGGATCTAAAATTCAACCTTTGGTTGACCTATGACCTCAATGTAATATCTAACCAAATTCAAACTCTAAGCATTGTATCCTTTCTAATGTACTCCCAGACTATCAGAGAAGCGCCACAGATCTACTTATTCGAAGAATGCACAGGTGAATGATGTGAGACGTGAATTATTCCAAAACAAAACAATGCAAGCTTATTACAAGATTACAAATTACAAAAATACAAGAGAGATAATTACAATAACAAGAAATAGCTCCAACTCAATATAATCAAATAAAATAATGCAATAGATGTACATATAGGAGGTGAATGTGTAACCTCCTCCCATAATCATGACAATCTCCACCCAGAATAAAGGTAACCAACACCTAGAATGGTGTAGTCAAGTAGTCACCAACGCCTAGAATAGTGTAGTCAAGTGTACACCTAAGCAAGCATATCCCATAAGTGTAGGGAAAATCCAAGTGAGGTGGAATATCCTGAGTATGATAATACAAATAAACTGAGGAAAATAAATCCTACACTAACATCCCCCATAAGCACAACTTAGGTGGGCAATGAAAAATGAAAGTGGGTCTCAGTAATAAGACCTGATGAGGTACCCACATACAATGCAATCTCTCATAAGATAGAGTAAAAGGAGAAAACCTAGTGGGAAAAATCCCCCCAAAAGAGAGACATGAAGAAGCGAAGAGGCTAAAAGCCCCCCCGAAGATGATGAAGTTGCTGATGTAGACTGCACCTCAAGAAGAGCTTGTGGATGAATGAACTTGCTCTCAGTGAAAGGTTTGGTGAAGATGTCAACAACCTGCTCCGAAGACTGGAAGAATATCAAATCGATGACCTGCTCATGAATGAGCTCCCGAATGAAGTGCATCTGAATCTTAGTGTGTTTGGTCCTCCGATGAAGAACTAGATTCCTGCATACCTAGATGGTGCTCTAGTTGTCACAAAATATGGTTGTAGGCTACCTGATCTAAATAAAAAGCTCAGAAAGAATCCCCTAAAAAAATAGCCTAAGTAGTTGCGTTAACATCTCCCATGTACTCTACCTTTATTAATGATAGAGAAATAGCATTCTGCTTCTTGCTCGACCAACTGATAGGACAAGAACCCAATGATGAACTGTAACTTGAAGTGGACTTACGAGACTCAGTGTTACCAGCCCAATCTGAGTCTGAGTAGCTGACCAAGTCAATGTCTGAACCAACCATGTAGTCAATCCCATATCTAAGTGAGCCCTAAATGTAGTGCAAAATCCTTTTAGCTCCTTTCTAATGCAGCTCATGAGGTTCTTGCATGTACCTCGAAACAATACCAATGACATAAGAGATATCAGGTCTGGTGTGATTCAAGTAAATAAGGCTTCCAATAAGTTGTCGATATAAAGTAGCATCAACTAAGGGTGTGGAACAATCAACCTTAAGCTTGACTCCAGATAATAAATGAGTCAGAGATGGTTTGCAGTCAGCCATGTGAAACCGATCTAGGAGATCAAGAGAGTACTTGGGTTGTGCAAGTGAAATACATGAATCGGACTGTGTCATCTCAATGCCAAGGAAGTATTCCATTAGACCCAAGTCAGTCATGGCGAATCTATCCTGAAGAGTTGTCTTCACTGTCAAGATAGTCGATGGAGTACTCCCAGTGATCAAAAGGTCATCACCATAAAGTACTAATATCAATAATAAATCTTCCCACCGCAATAGATATAGAGTAAAACCAGAAGTTAGGAGGAAGGAATCCATCTTGGCATACCAAGCCCGAGGGGCCTGTTTGAGGCCATAGATGGATTTTCTAATTTTGAAAACTAAGGATAACTCCTAAACAAATCATGGTGACTGCTCCATGTAGATCTCCTCCAGCATGTCTTTGTGAAGAAAATCACCCGTCACATCCATTTGGTGCACACTGCAACCATGAGTTGCGGCTACAACAAGTGTGACTCTAATCAAATTCATCTTGGCTATGAGTGCAAAGGTCTCTGAGTAGTCTATACTGGCTACCTATGTAAAACCCTTGGCTACTAACTGAGCCTTGTACTTATCAAATGACCCATCCACTACAAATTTGATCTGATATATCCATCGACATCAAACCACCTTCTTCCCTTATGAAGTGAAGTCAAATCCCAAGTGTGATTGCTGATTAAGGAATTATATTCCTCATGCATAACACTATCCCTCTCAAGTATGTCTGATGCCTCTCAGAATGTCTATGGATCTATCACTGAAGTATATAATGCATGTGTCCTACTATGATAGTTTTCCTGAGTGCATCTGTCATCCTCTGGATCCCTTGCCAAAGTGCATGCACTCTGAAGTGTCTACCTAACCCGAAGAGAGCCTAAAGTGGGTGAGTCATGTGCTGAATCCTCATCCTCTGGAGTATGGCTAGAAGTAGATGAGGATGACTCCTCATTACTTTGCTCACTATTAGAACTCGAAGAAGTAAAATACGTTGCCTCAAGAATCGGATGTGGATGATCTAAATCCTCACACTGCTCATCAAAATGGAGCGAAGCCAAAGTAGATGGAGAAACCTCAAGTAAAGAGTTAGTGGGACTCTCCTTAAACTTAACACTTCTCTCAATGAAAAAATCACGAGTAGTAGGATGGATAAATCTATATCCCTTGACCCCCTCTAGATACCCAACAAATATGCAAGGTTTGGATTGAAGTTCCATTTCCTTGCGTTTATTTTTGGGAATGTGTGTCATCGCTGGTGATTCGAAGACCCTAAAGTTCTTAACTTTCAGTTTCCTATTGTGCTAAGCTTCAAAGTGAGTCATACCTTTTAAAGCTTTGTGGGGAACCGGTTTTGTATATAACAGGAAAAATTGATGGCTTCTACCCAAAATTGTAGAGTCAAATATTTTGAGTGTATCATACAGTTTTCCATCTCTTTTAAGGACCATTTTTTGTGTTTTTGTTGAGGAATTAAGGAACCATGCCTTTTGCTAAGGAGTATAAGGCACTGTCCATTGTAGGTCAATACCCTCAATGGCACAAAACTGGTCAAAATATGTTGCTAACATACTCCCCCCATTATTTGTTCGAAGAACTTTGATGCTTTTCCTAGATTGATTCTCAGCAAGTGCCTTGAAGTCCTGAAAGTAATTGGACACTTCAATTTTTTTTCCTAAGGAAGTAGACCCATGTATATCTATAAAAGTCATCTATGAAGGTGAGAGCATATTTGGCCCTAGTTAAAGAAGGATGGGGAAAAACCCCTATGAAATCACTGTGAATCAACTCTAAAGGTGTTGAAGCTCTTCAAGATTTTCCCTTGTCAAATTTCTCTTCACAGTGTTTTCCAAGAGCACAACCCTCAGAAATTCCCTTTGAGAAACAAACTCTAGGAAATCATGTAACCATGTCATACTGACTGAGCTACTCAAGGTAATGGTAGTTAATATGGCCAAACCGCTCATGCCATATTCTGCTACTTCCATCTAACTGTGTGAGAAATGCAGTAGGGGAAACATCATGTGCAAAGTGTGAGAAGGTATATAACCTAGCATGGTGATCTTCCCATCCCACTGCTATTGTAGTGTCGTTATGCAACTCCCTAATCTCAACTGAATCGGAATCAAATAGGACTCTCACGCACCCTTCCCTATGTGAGTCATGTGATACATTGACAAGAGATTAGTTAAAAGTGAAGGTACACTAAGAACATTTGTGAATGTTCCACCTTCAACTTCAACAGACCCTCTCCATGAAACTGTGGCTGGAGTATCATCACCCAAAGTGATAGAGGACATGTTGTAGGGCTCTAAGGAAGAAAACTCAACCTGTGATGAACCCATGTGGTGTGAAGTACCGGATTTAATAACCCATGAAGGAGTAGATGAGGATGCAATTGCAACTAGTGCTTTTACCTTATTTTTCTCTTTATCTTTTTCCTTTTCCTTAGTAGGTTCTTGGGTTGATGAAGAATGTTTGATAGATTCAGGGACCCCTATGTTGTTCTTCTCAAGGAGATGACTAAGGTGGTCAATCTGCTTCTTCATACATTTGTGCTCATCGCACCCAAGTTTCTTGTAATAAGCACACTTAACGTTTTCCCTTTTTAGGATTTCCATTTGAACTAGAGGTTTCAATGGTAGACTTGGAAGAGGTAGTGGATTTCTATTCTTTCTTCTTTTCTGTATCCTTACTCTTTTGCTTCTTCTCTTGGTTGTTAGAAGAATTTTGTTTCCCATTCCCGACAATGAGGTCTTGAGGTTTGGATGACTTCAAGGTACCCATTTGAATTAACTTGTCTTGCTCCTTAGTCAAATCAGCAATGAAGTCATCTAAGGATGGTATAGACCATGTGGTTCCAAGAGCCCTCTTGGTAGCATAAAATGTAGAAACAAAGACAGAGTAGTCAGGGCCTAGTTTGGCAAACACAGAAAGAACAAGTTGTTCATCCTTCTTTTCTTTTCCACATTCTTTCAACTGCAATCGTAAGAACTTGAGATTGGTAAATAAATCTTCCAAGGTGTCAAAGTTTCTAGGACTTAAGCTGATAAGTTCTATTTAAACTGATAAGTTCTATTTCTAGCTCATGACCCCTCATAGTGTCAACTTTTCCAAATAAATTTTCTAAGGTTTTCCAGACCTCATTGGGAGATTTGGCTGACCCTATGTGAAAAAGGAGTTCAGGAGACACTAAAAGACACAAAATACCAAATGCTTCATCACACTTATTATACCACTTCACTTTTTATACATCTGTACTAGGCTTTGGTTCTATCCCCATTGTGATACGGTACAACCCTTTACTCCTTAATCCAATGGATATTTTTGATTTCCATTCATGGTAGTTAAAAGGTGTAAGTGGGTTAATTGAACTTAGATCCATTATTGTAGAAAGAAAGGTTGTGGTAGTTGTTGCAAAAAAAAAGAAATGTGCGGAAAGAAAGAAGTTCTGAATAAGAGAGGAAACACCTTGTACACCCCTTGGAACTATATCAAGAAGCCCCCAAAAAATATTGGCACTTTATAATTTAGTGCGTTTTACAAAATAAATAGGTCCAATGCTTTGGGAAATGAAAAATATTTAGCTTTTGCAAAAAATGGCACTCAATATCGATCTACCAATCAAAAGTTTTACAATAACAATTTCCCGTGAATAAGCCTATTTAAAATGAATCTTGATTTGCAATGTGTGTATGGGTTTTTGGAAACTTGTTGTAGGTATGAAACACCTCTTGATATAGAAACACACCTTTTTCAAGATTTGAACATGCATGCAAAACACTACCACAGGTGAAAAACACCCTTCACAGGTCAACAGGTGAAAAATGCCTAAATCTGGATAAATCTTCCAAGGATCCTACAACAATGATTTAGGGCATGCAAAAAAACAATCTCCAGGACTGTATATGCACTATGCGGACCTATAAACCTCAAAATCCTACAAATAGGCTATATACCCACAAACAAGGAAAAACTGACACCAAATAACACCCAAATACTTGCAAATAATGATCTCAAATGAAATATAAATTTGCAGAATAATAACTAGACAATCTCAATACCAGCTCAGCTCTGATACCATATCGAAGAAGTGCCACAAATATACTGGTTTGAAGAATGCACAGATGAATGATGTGAGACGTGAATTGTTCTGAGACAAAACAATGCAAACATACAATACTACAAACTACGAAAAATACAAGAGAGATAATTGCAATAACACAGAAATAGCTCTAACTCAATACAATCAAATGGAATAATGCAAGAGATGTACATATAGGAGGTGAATGTGTAACCTCCTCCTAGAATCATGGCAATCTCCACCTAGAACAAAGGTAACTAACACCTAGAATGGTGTAGTCAAGTGGCAACCAACACCTATAATAGTGTAGTCAAGTGTACACCTAAGCAAACATATCCCACAAGTGTAGGGAAACTCCAAGTGAGGTGGAATATCCCGAGTAGGATAATACAAATAAAGCAAGGAAAATAAATCCTACACTAACACAAACTCTGCCAAAAAATAGCTTTTTATCCTAGTTTTTTTCAACTTGTTCATAGTTAACTTTAAAAAACATTGTTTCCCTAATATGAGATGTGAACATTCTAAAATAAGTTGCTGGAAAATAGAGTCCCCCTAATATGACATTGGATCTCAAATTTTCCCTATTATATCGGGGTTGCATAGGTTAACAATAAACATTTGTGACATTATTTTTTCAGATGGTCTATAAATCCTATCAAAAAAGTTGTTTTCTATACATCATTGTTCTTCACTTTTATCATCACCCTGTCAACGTGATCATTGGACCTTTATTTTCTGGTATTATATTATAGAGATGGTCAAAATCACCATAAATCTTATTTACAAACCTTAAAACCACTTGTATATTTCTAAATAGCGTTTACAACCATACGTATGTATCCAAACCTTCAGATAACAAGGTAATAAAATAGTTGATCCACATATGAAACTAATGGAAATAGAAAATTAACTCATACAAATATTAGAAAACATATTGTTGTTGTACATAATTGAGGTGATAATACTCTTCTAGAAGAGATACCAAATCAAAAACAAGATTTGGACCAAACACTTCATTATAGAGGGGCTTCATCAAATTTGACATAATATATTTTTGTGATTTAACAAAAATAAACTAAGGTGTAGATTAATTTTTTAAATTCTTTTGTATGCTACAACAAGTATATATGACAGTAAAGTACAATAATGACTCAAGCAAATAAACAAAAGAAGTAAAAACCTAAGTGAAATAGAGAGTTAGGTTACTTAATTGATTTCACAAATATCCTGGCAATATGTGAAGGTGGAAGACTAGCAGAAAGACAATATATGACCTCAAAAACCGAACCTAGAAAAGTGTAGGAGTGCATGAGGAGCAGGGACCAGGGCGCCTGGATTGGTACTCTGGGGTTCCTGGGTGCTACGATCCCTTCCTAGGCACCATGGTCTATGCAGGAGGTCCAGAGATGAATTTTATAGGGTCATTGGATGATCTCAAACCCTCTTTGTTTGTCTTTAGATGGTCGCACTATGATCTTCGATGTCACTGATAACTTGTAATAAAGAGATCACTTGCAAAATTCTCAAAAGATCATCAAATCCTAAAAAAGAAAGATGCAAAATGAAGGGTCTGACTATCCTCAACTTTGAAACAAGTGCTCTTACGACTGAGAGTTGCACTATATCTCAAACTCAATGTAGTTCCGTGTGTGTGTGTGTGTGGAATTGTGCCCTAGGTGGCTCTTGTGCACGTCACACTTGGTTGCGAGCAAAGTAGTTAGATGTAAAAAGATGTAATAAATGTGTGCATGGAATAAAATGAACTTCCCTCTTATGTGTTTGATGTAAAAAACCAACCCTCGCCCCTTGTAATGGAGATAGATGGATGCAAAGATGCTCTTAGATTTTTGTGAGATGCAACCTTAGGTGACGATATAGATGCTTAGAGCTTTGTCCTTTAATTTGGTTCCATAACTTTATATTTATATGCTTCTCTTGTTCAAATTTCGTAATTGATCGCTAAAAGGTCGAGCACTAAGAGATAGGGATGCCCAATGGCTAAAAAGGACCCAAGAAGGAGCGAACAAAGTAAAAATAGGTCTAGGGCACCCAGAGGGGACGAGGGTGCCTAGGCGCTAGCATCCTGGTTGGGCGCTAGTGTCCAGAGCTAGAAAAGGTGAAGTATGAAGGGTCAAACTGGGCAATGAGGTTTGTAAAGCTAAGAGGAAAACTAGAAGGGAACCTACGAGGCCAAGTATAGTGATCAATTAGTACTTTTCTCCTGTAAGAAGCATATGAATAGTAGTATGTGATTAAGACCTAGTAATATACCCAAAGTGCGTGATTTACTATCTATATTTTATACACTAGTCATTCATGCCTTCATTTAACCTTATCCACATATACTCCTTAGATATTCTAGATTTAATATATCTTAAGACATCCTTCACCTTCAACCCCGTTATCTCATTGAAAACCCCCTTCATTGCTTCCATGGTTTCTATTTTTCTTGCCTTTACATGTCTGAATGTTTCAATGGTGCACACATTGTCACGATATATTGGATTTCATGTGAATTATTCCGACATATGTTCAATTTAATTTTTTTGGTGTTAATGTTATGGATTCTTCTACACCTATGTTTGTTCATCAAAACCAATTAGGGCGCAACAATGCTGAAAGATATATATCCATTATAGTTTTTGTCTATCTTCAATATAGTTTGTATCGTCGATTTTTAGAAAAAAAAAATATTAAAATATTAAAATTCCATTTTTCATGGTGCCAAATGTTAAATATCAAAGGAAGGATTGCATATAATGTGCACATTATTTTTATAGCTTCACTCACATAGGTGGGAGAACTATGCGAGTCTTATCTACTATACATTGTGTAGTGATCAACATTTCATGCAGGTTATTGTTGAGGTTAGTCTATCCCAATATATTTAGGGAAATTTAATTGTGCTTTTTTGTTTAAAATACATAGTTAGGTTTTGGACAAGGGATAGATAATGCAAGATTTGTCCCATCATATTAAAGGGTCTAAACACCTAAAAACCAAATTGTAGACATAAGTGAACATACTCATTAGGTTACATACTTTATCTCTCTCAAACACATCTAATAGACTTAGATAGTGTTTTGTACTAACTCCTCTAGTTATGAATTTCATTTGATATTCCAACGAAATATTTGTGAGTTCATTCTAGACGCCTTCACTTACTATACATCACTCCTTTAAGTATTAAAAAGTTGGATATTTTCATTGTGTAACTTATAACATTATCTCTCTAATTTTTAGTTCTATAATATATCGATTCAACCATGATTAAATTCATATTGTTGTGTTTAATTTTATTTGTTGAAATTGTTTGAACGAGGCTTTCACTTTGATTGTTTTAAACAATTGTGTACAAACTAATCAAAACACATTTATATAATCTCTTCTTTGTTTTTAGTGGTCCTCGAAATCTTCAAGATGGACTAATACCTTATGCTAACTTGACATTAGGTTAATCTTAGTAAATTATTGTGTACCTTAGAGGTGGTTCATGACTTTGTCAATGTGTGTACATGGATATTAATTCTTTAGTGTTATCTTATTGGATGCACAAGAACTATGAGATATATTTATTTAGCACAAAGACTATCAAACTTTCGTAACAAAAATATCTCATATTTCATTTTCCTTGTTCAAGAAGCTCTTGGATCTGGCACCAAACATCATCATTCTCCTTAATAAACATATGGTAAAATTTTGGAAGAGGGAATCCAAAAGTGAAATAAATATAATGTTTTACCACACAGTGTGATTGATAAAAACTGCACAATAATATAACAACAACGAATAATAATAATAAAGAAACTAAAATTCATTTGGGATGTTTTATTCATTTCCTGGTGAGCTTCTTATACCAATACTTGATCCTATAAACTAGGAGTCAAGTATTATCTTCCTCATATCTCTAAACCTTTATTTTCTCATACTTATCCCCAATATATCTCACCTAGAATAACTCTAGTAAGTTGTACTACAACTCATGTACAACTATAAAATACAACTCAATATGAGTTTGTATTTTATTATTCACACACTTAATAATGTTATCAATAATATTTCCTAACATTCCTAATATTTTATTATTCACACACTTAATAATGTTATCAATAATATTTCCCCTATTGTTAACATTATTAATTCCTAATATACACTCCCCTACTGTTAACATTATTAATTCCTAATATACACTCCCCTACTGTTAACATTATTAATTCCTAATATACACTCCCCTAATGTGAACAAGGTAGAAAAATGTTTTCACATCTCAGCAGAATGCCAACCCCTATGGGACGCCTGTAGCTCATGACCTTGATGTAAATGAAGGGAGCAACACTCAACCTTCTATGGTTTTACAACAGGTTTACCACCAACCTGGACATGAAAAATTCTCCACTCTATTGTTTACCTCATGTGGTTTTCTAGATCTCCACGAACCGTTTCAAGATCCATGTCTGCATGTGTTTTTTTACTTCCCCACTATATTTTTCATCAGAAGGTTACATGTAGGAATTTGTCATGCATTACAATAATAGGAATGTATCATCTTTTTTTTATTATCTACCACACAAGTGAAAATACTTGGCCACCAAATCAGTACTACGGCCTCGTCGATGGTGCCTGACGAGAGGTCACTGATCAACCTCCTTCCTCCATTTCCTCTAGCCTCCATCAATGTCCCTGCTAACTAAGTAGAAAGTATAGTCGAGGACGATACGTGTTCCCTATCGCAATACAAGGCAGGGTCGAGCGGCGGAGCCCCCGAATCCAGGAATGGTTTTCATTTGCATTTTCGCTTAAAAATTGAGTGTCGGATTACACCGAAAATGCACTCATTTGTCCTTTTTTTATTGTAACAACTTTTCAACTCAATATAGACAAAAAGGATTAATAAAACTACAAATTCCCTTAACTCGTAGACTTTAATCTTAAAACATCACATTGACTAATAGAAATAATCGAGAAACTAAAAGCTTTCACTCAACCAACCTATAACTCAAACAAAAAAAAGACTTAACTTGGGAGTTAGAGGCGTGGAACAACAAAACGTGCCAAGTGGAAAGAGTTGAAGACCGAACAAAGACAAAAATTGGACACGTGGATGTTCCTTCCAATGTGCGCATCTATCAATTACAATGTCGTGTTCACAGTATGAATCAAGAGGCACGTTTCAACAGCTTGCAGTTACTATAGTAATTGCAAAAAATTCATATGGAGATTCAGTATAGCCAACATACCCAACACGAAAAACTGTTTGTGAAGAATTCCCACTAGTAGGCATGGGCTTAAGACCTGATGCAAGATCGATTGGTGAAGCCATATACATGAGGATGATCTGATTGTCAAACCATATACATTCACTTTATAGCTCACCGTTTACAACCCATGCACTATTGGATGACAGTCGGTATGGCTAATGCAACATGCGAAGGAACCCAGACCCAATCAACCGATCATTTAAAAATTTGCATCACCGTGGATCTACACACATAGGTGTTTCTCAATCCGAGTCTCCATAATTGATTTTTTTCGTCGGGGATGTTTTATTCATTTCCTGGTGAGCTTCTTATAAAAACTGATAAAAACTGCACAATAATATAACAACACTGAATAATAATGATAAAGAAACTAAAATTCATTTGGGATGTTTTATTCATTTCTTGGTGAGCTACTTATACCAATACTTGATCCTATAAACTAGGAGTCAAGTCTTATCTTCCTCATATCTCTAAACCTTTATTTTCTCATACTCATCCCCAATATATCTCGCCTAGAATAGCTCTAGTAAGTTGTACTACAACTCAAGTACAACTATAAAATACAACTCAATATGAGTTTGTATTTTATTATTCACACATTTAATGATGTTATCAATAATATTTCCTAATAGTGATAAGACCCTTTAGTTATTCAAGTACAGTGATGTGGTAATTTTTAAGTTGTTAATACTAAAACAACGGATGAGCATGATGTGATGGAAGTATACTTTTTCTTGAACCCATACATATCGTTGGTTGAACCATGAGTGACATGAAGTTATACTTATAAGAAATAAGTTCACAAAAGGTGACTTCAAAATATATAAAATACAACCTTAACATAGATGGTCCATCATATTCATACACATGTTCTTTCAAGTATACTTTTATAGAGTTATAGCGTTGCAACAAATTAATAGTGACTATGTCACTTCATAGGCTTTACTACATAGTTGAAGAATGCAAAATTGTAAAATAATGTTCTTTTGGTTCCCATTCTTTATGATGATATAAAGTTGTTTTTCATTAATGAAATGTTTTTTTTTAACATTTGTTCTCATTCCTCTTTAAGTGTCCATAGCACTTAGAGAGACGTTCATTATAGCTCAATATCTTCTTGTGTGTGACCTGATGTATATTACACAATTAAGAATTGTTATTCATAAAATTTAGAATTATTTTGTGGGCTTTTGTGGTATTGATCACACCAATTGTCACTTCGATTATTATTTTATCTTTTCTTTTGATTCTTATTACTATTGTGTGAGGTTGGAGGATCTAGAGTACTTTGAATGTGTACCTTATTTATGTTGTTGTCCTTTATGAAACATGTTTTGTTTGTTTGTTTGTTTTTCTTCCTATGGAGGAGGTTTCAATGGTACGTTGAATGTGAGATTTATCTTGTGTGTGACACTAGATGACAATGAAAACTTACACTTCATCTTTTTCTTGGTATAATTATAATATTCTTGCCCCCATCATTTCAAAATTTAAAAGATCCATCTTGAAAGTTATATTATGTGAGAGTATGTTAGTGTAATTCATTACCTTATATTAATAAATTGTGTCTTCACACAAACATATAGTATAATAATGGAACTCATTTATGGAATCTTATTCCAAATGATCTTTACACTAACATAATTGTTAGAAATTCCAAAATTTAAGAGATCCATCTTGAAAGTTATATTATGTGAGAGTATTTTGAAAGTTATATTATGTGAGAGTATGTTAGTGTAATTCATCACCTTATATTAAAAATTGTGTCTTCACACAAATATATAGTATAGTAATGGAACTCATTTATGTAATTATGCCAAAGGTGTTACATAGTGGAGTTGAACCTGTTGGTTCTGACAGTTTATCAAAAAATTAATGGTTGAGAATGCTCCTTGGACAGTCGTTGAAATCGAATGGCTTGCAGGAATTTACTGATATTGGTGAACATTTATTTTTCCTCTAGAAGATCCTCATCCGTAAGCAACTTAGGTTTCGATTTAATGATCTAGAAAATCAGCCACAAGAAGTGTCATTCTCATTGTCTCATTCATTCATTTCAAGGAAAACCGACTGCATTATCACCAGCTACAGAGACCACTTCTTCTTTTTGGGGCACAAAGGATCTCTCATCAATGTTTTTTCCTGAATTAATGGGGAGATCCCAAAACCTAACAGTTTCTTTTACAAACACACCACTCACTTTGTCTTTCCTTTTTACAATCAATAACGGTGTGAGGGATATATATTTGCACAAACTAAGATCTGTAATTATGGGCTCCATTTTGCAAGGTTCTAAAATATGCAATCACACTTCCGCAAATGCATCTGCAACATTCAGGGGCCGGGAAACATTAAATGAAATGACACACTCCGCCATATGAGAGCATCTATTCTATTTGTTCCTATCGTGAATCGTGATTTGTGATTTTTTTAATTATTGCTAAACGTTTTGGGCCTGACATATTGATATAAGTACATATTCCATATGGTTTACACTTCAGGATTTTATGGAGGGCATGGTAAGGGAAAGGACCCCATCTCCTAGCACCATAAGCTCCGCAGGTTACACAGCCACGTAGACTGCCCGTCAGCACTCCAAATCAGCACTCCAAATCAACATGGGTCTTATGAATCTGAAAATGTAATTTGTAAACCTGTGCACATAGTTGATTGACACGTGTGGGATGGATTCCATGCAACGCATTAAATCAGTCTGAATTTTGGACAGACCCATCACCGCGGCTTATTCAACCGGATGACAACATGTAGAATAGTGGGACGGCGCACAGTTTGTATTGAATGTATTGAATGTTGTTTAATAAAAGCTCGAACAAGTGGTTTAATGCCTCCACCGACTCACCATTATACTCCATCGCCGACCCTGCAACTGTGCATTCATCCTCCCAGAAATTGTGCATTCAGCCCCCATAACTATGCATTCGACCCCCATTTCACAGGGCTCTTCCATCCTCTCTCTTTCGAGATGATGCCAGAAAGAAATGATAATAATCCTCATCAGAGTTCTTTCCTTGACATCGACCAAACCTCATACCAATATACTAAAATCAAACTGGCGAAATCTCTTATTGAAAAACGCCAATCTTCTCCGTTGAAAATGTTCTCAAACTACTCGAAATATGAGTGGGTAAAAGGCTCAAAGTCCAACCCCGTTGATTTCTGCAAAACTCTGTCTCTTGATTCAACTCATTTTCTGAGCCCCTCTAGCCAAAGGAATCAAGGCGCCTCCATGATGAGATTGAGAATAATAGCCATGGATAAATTTCTTACTCCCAATTGCTATGGACACATAGGCGAGTTCAACAATAGGATTGCAGCACAGATTGAGTTTCCAGGGGATTATTCTGTAGACTTTAGCATATTTGCAGAGGGTGTGTATGATTCCACTGCGGGAAAACTATATCTAATCGGATGCAAAGACGTTCGATCTAGATCCAACATCTTCAACATCTCTAGCAATGTGGAAAATGGTTTCGATTGCCAAGTCCAAGTCCAAGTGAAATATTTGTCTTTCAATACGTTCGTCAAACCCACGGTGGATATTTCCATCTGCAGTAACCGAAGCAGAGGTGACCCGCTTTTCTTCGAAACAATGAACTTCCACACTCTCAAGATCATACACGAGAAGCTCATACCAGATATCATTTTCTGGATCCGTTTTGAAGGTATACTTAGCATTGTGACACTCTCTGCAATGATTTATTGTATGAAAGCCAAACTGGGACATTCCATGCCATGTATTTCCCTTGCTATGTTGGGAGTGCAAGTTGTGGCCTACTCTGTTCTTTTTTTAAATGGTGCACATATCATCTTTCCAAGCATTGTTAAAATATATTATTTTAACACTACTTCAAAATATATTATGTTTGCACATATCATCTTTCCATATCATCTTTTGGGTTTAAGTTTATCTACCAAATTTTTCAGTGTTGCATTGCAACTATTCAATATTGCCCATCAAATTGTGCAGTAGTTCCATTATTACGGTAGTGTTAAAATAATATAGGTTTATATAAAGTAAATGAGTCATATTTTCTACGTGTAAGATGAGAAGATGGTAATATTTTGAAATGAAATGAAATGGTTTTAGTTGTATCTACTAAACTCAATAATGTTTTACACTCCTTTGAATAATACCTGCTGGAATGGATGCGGAAGGAGTTTTTCACTACTGTTTTTGGGTATTATAGCCTGCAAAAAAAAATCCTTTCATTTCATTATTATTTTGCCTAACAGTGTTTACCACAATGCCAGTGATAAGTTCTTGTTTTTCATGTAATGTTCTTGTTGCAGGGTAGAAAAGAATGACAATGCCAGTGATACGTGAATGAGAATGAAGACCACAATTTTATTGGACAGGTAAGGTCATCTGTGACCTTACTAAGGTAATGATCTGTTTATCTTAATCCAAAATGTTTTGTCTACAATTGTTTGTCTGTGAGATGATTGAGTTGTATTCCAGTTTTATATGGTATATTTTATTTGCATGCGTTAATTATCTTTACAAATGCTGGCAAGGACCCATAAAATGGGAGACAGCATAAAAAATACATATATGGATAGTCCGGACTTCACACACAAGAAATAATATATTATTTTATATTCATTTCGATAGACTTACAAAAATTTATGTTAAATCCGACTTCCAAAGGATTAAATTCAGTCTAACATTTATCAAAATCATATATACATATTCGACAAAATCAGCCAAAACTTACTAAGTGGGCAGATTTTTAGAAATTCTTTCTAATATTGGACAAAATTTGTAAAGCCAAACTCAACCGCTGGACCAAAATCCTGGAAATGCTTGAGATTGCTCTTCCTCATGACTGTCTGATGTGCTAGCATTCATAGATTGGAGAACATGAGGTAGCATAGTAACAGGCTTACCTGGAACATCTGTCAAAGTTCTTGAAAGTTGGCCAATTTGACCAAACAATGCTTGCTCTAATTTTCCTGAAAATGTCTCGTTGTTTGAAGGAGAAGATGGGCAACTGGATTGGTTATTGATAATGGAAGAAAAATCAGGCATGAATGTGTTATACATGTCCAAAAAAATGTGATGTTGATCAGGAAGGGGATTAGAGGGACTACTCAAACGTCTATTTTGTCGATCAGGCTCCTTCTGTGCTTGTTTCCATTCCTTCATCCTTTTATCATGTTCTTTTAACAGTCTGGCTTGTTCCCTTTTCAACTCCTCATTTTTTCGCTGCAACTTATCTTCTTCTTTTTTCTGCCTTTTCAATTCTCTTTCAATTTTAATTTGCCCCTTCTTTTCTTTTTCTACCAACATGTGGGCATTCGTTTCTTCTGCCTACTCCCTTCTCTTTGCCTTTAAATCTTCAATTTATCTTTTTCTTACTTCTTGATCTTGAAGTAAATGCAAGTATTCATTAGAGGTAAGTTTTTGGGATTGCCTACCAATTCTAATTGCACCATCACTTAGCCGCACAGGATTGTTGTGAACCCTCTCAATTGGTAGCTTTAAGAATTTACTTACTGATTGGTTGTCATTTTGGGTGCAGACCACCTCTTCAGTGTCTTGTGTGGCTATGAAATCAGCAACTTCAAAGTTACCTTTATCCATATGTTGTGTGGATAAATTTGGGGCATCTAATTGGGATGTATCATGTGCCTCCCACTCCAAATTATCAGCATAATAGTGTACCACCTCACTTGGAAGAGGAGAGGGAGGAGATGGCATTGAAAGAGAAACTTCCTCATTGTTGAAATCGATTTGCATGTTGAGATTTATGGCCCCTTCTTTAACCCATTGAGGTGGGCTGAGTTGTGTTGGCAAAGTCAAGATATCATCAACATCTGTGGCTTCTTGTGTTTGGCTCACATGAGTTGTTGAACTAACGTGATCATCTTCTTCATTTATTGTATGTGGCTGATTTAAATCTTTAGGTACGCCAAAAAATTCTGCCTCAACATGCACTTCCTTTGTTTTTTGTGCATCCTCATTATCTGACACATTATTCCTAATTTCTTCTAAACATCGTTCTACATCTCCATCTTCTATTCCTGCCATCCTCAATATGTTTTCAACAGCTGCCACCCTGTCTTCTTCAACATGAAAGGCTTCACTCTACCTCATATCATTAGAAACAACATTACGATCAAGTGGCCATATACCTGTCCTATGAAAACCTACTTTGATGTTTTTAGGAGTAAGTGCGAGTTGGAAAGCTTGACTACTAAGTGTTGCCAATTCTGTCCTCTTGATTTCAAGACCTGAGTTCTTTGCCATCCATTTGGACCTCATTGATTTGAAGTAGTTCTTGAATGGAGAGAAAACACTAACATCTAATGGTTGAAGTTTGTGACTGGTATGAGCTGGCAAAGTCACAAGGTCAATTCCTAGATTCCTAGCTTCTTGGATTGTGCCAAAAGCTACATGGCTGCCATGACCATCAACTATTAGAAGATGCCTATTTGTTGGTGAAACTCCGCCAGGCACAGATCTTGCAAAATGATGCAGCCAATTCAAAAATAGCTCCTTTGTCATCCACGCATGTGGTTGCGTTGCCATGCATGCTCTAGGTTCACATCCAGCTATATAGTTTTTAAGTTGTCTCTTTGCCTTAAAAAGATAAAATCCAGGAATGCTTTGTCCTGCTGCATTAACACAACATAATACAGTAATCCATTCTCTACTTTTTGACATAATGTGTGGAACACTTCTACAACCTAATTTAGCAGTCACACGCATGCCACAATTCCTTCCTGCTTGTACACCAATTTCATCACAATTCCATATTTTATTGGGCCCGTATTGATTTGTTGTATACATTTTTTGCAAGTTATCATAGAAAGCAGCAACGATTCTTGGTCGTAACATGACTGCTCTATCTCTATCAAGGCCCTCCGCAGTTCTTATTGTCAAATCAGGATGGCGCCTACAGAACCCATACCACCATGATTTTCCTGGTAGACCATCATTGAATGGATTTGGTCTGCTTTGACATATATGAGCTACAGTAATGCCCCCATTCGTCATTGCTCTGTTATTCTGTGGCGACTGAGCTTCTAAGGGCTGAACGCTATTGTGTTCCATTTGAAATGTTGGTGTTGTTGTCTTGTTGAGCTTTCTTGCTTGTGTCAGTGTCGATGTTTTGGTTGTTGGCCCGTAGCATCCCTCGCGATTTATCCTATTAAAGGAAGACCTTGTTCTTGCTATATCGAACCTCCTGTTGATTGTTGTTTTTTTCCTGCCAGATATTTTTTTCCGTAGTTTTGGTCACTCTCATGCTCGACCTCCCAATTAAATAATTAGTATTATTATTATTATTAGTATTATTATTTTTAATTGTTGTCACTTTTGTGCTAAGTCCTAAATGACTTTTCGAACCCCGTCGGGTGTTGCAGCATTTTAAAACATAATAAAAATGAATAATAAAAGAATGGACGTTAGTTATGCTTTGTAGTTGGTTACTGTCGTCAGTTCGTCGACCTAACAGAATTTAAAAAAAAATGAAATTTGTGATTAATTAGATTTATTTCATTTTGTGGATAAGTAATTTTTTCCTGACAAGTTGGTGAGAAGTGGGAGATTATTATTGGGCCACCTATTTTCTGCCCTAGTTGGCTGTAAAATTATTGATGAAAGTGACCTTTGCTGGATTGGGGTGCCTTTTCCCTCCATACTGGCCGCTTACCCTACAAATGGAATTCATTATTATATCTTCCTTGTTTTTATTTTTTGTCTTTTACCTGCACTGCATTGTTGCTGGCCGCGTGAGATTGGAGGAGGGATGTTTTTGTTGAGTTTTGTTTCTGTTGGTGTGTAAACTCTAGCTGGGCACAGTCCCTAGTGTTTTGGGACAGCCGCATGTTTCTCTGGCCATGTTTTCTTGGGGTGTGCTGTGTGAGGAGTGGTGGAAAACATGAGAAAAGGGTGTCTTTCTCTTGCTGCGCACCTGTCCCTTGTTTTCTTTGTTTTTCTCCACCTTCCCTAGCCGCTTTGAATCCTGTTCATTGCCTGGAACTCGGGGGGGGGGCATTTAGGAAATGTGGAGGAAGTTTTGTTGAGTGCGTGGGAATTTGGGGTGCCTTCCCTACTGGCCACGTGGGTTCATTATGGCGGTTATAGATGAAGCTACAAGCTGGTGCAGTAGGCGTGTTACCTCCTCTTTCATTGGGTGCTGCGGGGTGTGTTCTTGTTGGGGATCCACAGTAATAGATGGCTACAGTTTTTAGCTAGGCAACAGGCATGTTGCAGTATAGTAGAAGCCTCTTTGAGCGCTTCCAACAAGTAGGTTGTCCAACTATGTACTTACCTGTTCAGTATTGAATGCATCCTCAATTCGGGATTCTCCTTCAAGATTTTTTTTAAATCAAAATCGACTATGTGACAGTAAGAGTGTTACCAAGAAACCTGATGAAATTTATTACAAATATTCTCTATTGAGACCTTACTTGTTTTACGATGTAACTCATGGAAGAGAATCTCTTAGAGGTGGATCTGTTTCATATCAGAATATTCATGAATCACAATTTGCTTTGCAATTATGAACTTATTAGGGGAAGTTTTGAATTTACATGGGCCATTCTGCTGCCCAAGTACGAGAGTCTATTGGCACTCTTCTTAGCATTTTGTGCTCAAACCTTCATTTCAATTCAACATTTGGAGAATTTTTTTTCTCGGAAGTCTTTAAATCTGTCAGGTGGTTTTGTTGGGTTCCTGGTAATGTCAGCATCTATCATGGCTTCCTACAGGTTTGGAGCTCTCCTCATGTTTTTTCTTCACATCCTCAAAGCTCACAAAGCTTGGTATTGAAAAAGAAGCACAAAAATGATGTTGAATATAGGGAGGGAGGCCAATGGGATTGGATGCAAGTGCTAGTGAATAGTTCAATTACCACAACACTAGCATTAGGAGTTACATATTTGACAGGATGGAATGATAACTGTTTGAACTCAGAAAAGCCACCTTTGGTTACTGGTCTGATTGTTGGTATACTTGGGCACTATGCATGCTGTAACGATGATACTTGGTCCTCGAAAATTGGTGTTCTTAGTAGCAGCCAACCTCAGCTCATTACTACCTTCAAGGGCCTATTTCAGCATGCCCTTGTCTTGGGAAGCGCATTAAAGGCATGATAAGCCCTAACCCTCTCTCTTGATGATTTATTTCCTTTAGCATTTAGATAAATCAATCTTTGCAATTTTGTTTGAATTCTTTAGATGTGAGTTTCTTTTGGATTGTTGTTGTGTTATTCTTTTACTAAGTAAATAATGTTCGGACTCTTGATAGTATTTAATAATTATTTACATATATATGTTGACTCTTTCTTGAAAGAGATGCCAAAAAAGAAATGGGTTTTCGAATGACTTTTAATCATAATTTGCATGAGCTTATCTCTCTCCAGTGATTCTCTCTTATTACTCTTATAAAGTTGGTTTATCATTTTGCCATGATTACTCCTGTGAACAGTGTATTCTGTAGAATTATTTTGTGGTGTGTGAATGAGATTTAGAATTTTTCTTGTCTTGTTTTTATTATGTAAAATATGGCTTGAAAACGGGAAATTTTCTCAGAATACTGTGTTGGTCTTTTAATGTGGTTTGATAATAATATAAATCCCCCCATTAGGATTGGAGGCTTCTATTTGGGGAGAGTCATACTGGTTTTACTGGTCCTTTCTAGATACTATCCGACTCCTTTGATTATCATTTACCTTGGGGATTATTGAAAACCCCTCACCAGGCCCTCTACTATTATTATTACTATGAGATTATATTAGATTGGAACCCTCCTAAAGCATTCGTTAATGGGTTTTCTATGACCTTTACGAATATGTTATGCACGCAAGTCATTATCCTGTGTGGATAATTCTTTGGCTTAATTTTGAGGCACTACTTGGATCTTTGAATCGGTTAAAGTAATATTGGTTACATCGAACTCTCATGAATGACGACATTCTTAAAGTTTGATTGATATGTGATGTCCTCCTGCATATGAATTCAGGCAATGCTTGAAATATGAAATTATAAATTTATCCTATACTTTGACCTTGAAGCTTGTCGAAAGACTTTTTGGTAGGAAGACAGATGAATAGGGAAGTTAATATAACTACCCTAAAATGGATTCATGCATAGCCTTAAGTAAAGGTGACAACTACCATAATGGGACGGTGCATACCATGTATGATAGTAAGGATATAAGTCCACCTGAAATTATTTAACTTCATTATATAGGACAATGATTAATACCCATAAATTGAGATATACAAGTGGAGGTTGAATTATATAATATGATATATTATGTTATCAGGTAACTAGTAAGGATAAATATGTAATTTCAATACTTGGTTAATGCATGGAATATTTTCTAGCATTTACGATGATTATTATGATAGCTAAAAAAATTGATACTTGCATCTCAATTGGGAGTTGAGATAATGTTGATACTTGTATTTATAGTGGCTTGGACCACGCTTACCTGTTTTAGCTAGCCAAATGTACCTTCTACTCATTAACGAAGTATGAAGGTATTGTTGTTCGTAATTCATTCCTCTCAGTTGGACTCTTATACTAATAGAGGCATATAGAGACATGATAATAAACAACCGATAGGATATCTAAATAATATATGAACTTACTGATTGGTGGAACCCTTGTTTACATAAGTATATTCTTTAAATTGTGAGATAAATATCAAAAGTATACTTACATATCCTTGATTTTCTATAAAGGTTGATACTCGGGTAATATTGATGATTATCATATGATTGACACTTGTATTTATTATAGAAGCTTAATGTCGTTGGTGCTTTTATTTATTTGAAAGATAATATTGTTGGACACTTATATATGTGAAGTAGGTTGAGGTTATTAGGTGAGTGTTATTATTACTACTGTAGTTTAATTATGATTAAATGCAAGGTTAAGGTTGCATATCTTCTAGCCACTTAGAAATTTTGTTCATCTGTAAGCAGATTTTAGGGAAGTGATCAATGATGGGTATGAAATGTATTATCATGAGATGTGCAGTTAAGATTTGAATACATGACTAGGAATTATTTGATAGGGATTATTGCAAAATTTCATTTATTTAGATGCTAGATGGCATAAGTTATTAGGTGAGGTTTATATCTTATCATGCTCAGTTCTAGCGAACTGACTCTAGTAAATATTTGCTACAGATGGAATTTTAGCGAGTAGATGAGGGATAGACTTGTAAACTTGTGCATCAACCTCAGCTGAAAAGTTCTTACATGAATCCTTTTTATATTGTTCAACTATTGATAACATACAGTGGAAAATGTAGGAGAGGATCTTGGTCTTAGTATAATGTATTTGTGGACTTTGTCATCTTAACTTTGGACACCTTGGTTTGTTTGACCATCATTGAAAATATTAAAATATTGGTTACTGCTTGTTGAGTGACCTTATTGGATTATTGGTATTTTAAGTGTGGAAGTAACCTTTTTTTGTTCTGGTGAATGAGTGTTATTAAAATCCACCCTTGAAAAGAAATGTTGAGTAAATCTTGCTATGACTTATTAATAATGCGACATAAGTAAAATAACGTGGTTTGTTTGATACTTATAAAAGTTGAACTAAAATTTATATTTAAATAAATTAACGTAGAGGTTACCAACTTGAGAGCAAGGAATTCTTTAAAGAAATCATAGGCCAGACTATCATTGTGAGTAAGAATTATATAACATGATAACCCTAGCTCCTCTAGTGAACATTATTCCTTTTATGGTGAAATTTGTAAAATAACCCTAAGGTGAAATGAATTGTTAGTTGTTAGAAGAGGATAAGATTTAATAAGCCAGAGAAAACTTAGCATTGTAAGAAGCATTGTACAAATCATAGCTAGAGTCTTAGCAAACTGTAGTTAAGGATCGAAAGAGGTTTCATAAAAATAAATAACCATCAATAATTTCCTCATTGTGGCTTGCCCTATCTGTAGGTGTGTTAAGTGGTGGCTTCTTATGTTGTTTTGTCAAATAGAAAAGTAAACCATCCTTGGTGGGTGTGAACATTTCCATGCTACCCTTGTGGTCATCCTTGTATTGAGTTATCCACGGAGTTAGTTGTGACCTCGGTGGTGGCATGTTGTGTCATGTTTGTGTCAAAAAAAAAGTTATCCCGTATTTTACTGTGCTGTTTGGGTGTGAAATTTTTGGGGTCGTTATAGCTACATAGGCCTTTAAGTGAATGACTTCAAGACCATGGCCAAGTTCAGCCATATCTTTGCACCATGTCACAATTTCCTGCTCTTCACTCTCTGTCAGAACTGTTGGAGGTCCCAGCCTCTTAGTGGTTCTTTTTCCATACAACCAATCAATCACGTTTGTGGCAGGGATACCCCACTTAGATGCTGCTTTTCTTGTTGACATTCCATTCTCCTCCACGTCCCTCATGGCAACCTTCATGTCTGCTTCTGTCCATTGTCCTCTTATGTATACTTTCTTTGTTATAGAAGACCCTCCAGTTACTTCAACATTTGGGTTCATACTAGTGTTGAATTCAGGTTCATCTGTAATTCCAATATTCTCATCCACAAATTGTTCTTTTCCTTTTGATGAATTTCTCCTTTGAGTGGAAGACATATTTTTCTAAGGTTGTAATTGAGCAGCGTTATCCATGCCCGAATCTTGTGATTTAGCTCTTGAAGGATTATTCTTTCTGTTGGAAGTTTTGGTTTTTTGAGCTTGTGTCCCAGCAATTTTATCTTCATCAAAAGACAGATTTGTAAACTTTGCCCTTCTTTGCAAGTTTCTTCTCAACCTTCTCACTGGTCCTTTGGATGTCCGCTTTGCACGTGCCATTGTGAAATACAAGGAACTTTGACAAAAATAACCACTGTAGAAAACTGGACCTGCCTGCATTGCAATGAAAACTACAAGTGAATACACAGTTAATGGGGATTGAATGCACAGTTTATGGGGGTTGAATGCACCATTACAGGGATGGTGATGGAAAACTATGGTGAGTCGGTGGAGATATTAATCCACCTGTTACCGCTTTAATAGCAACCACTGTACATTTACTGTCACCTCAAATGCACGGCTTCCCACTAAAATACGTGTTGTCATACCATTTTAAAAACAACGGTGATGGGTCTGATATTTATATTGGGTCATTTCTAATAGTATGCATGGAATTCTATTTCCACGTGTCATACAAAATGTGAACAGGTTTCAATGATACATTTTAAGATTCATAAAACATTCACAAATCCAGCGTGTTGATTTGGAGTCCTAGTTAGCAGTCTACATGGCTGTGTAACATATGTAGGGGCCTTTGACCGAGACTATTTAGCAAATTTGGATGCACTATGTATATGGAGGTAAATTTAACACCGTATGAATGTGTACATCTAATACTATGCATGTAGAATTTTAGAGGCTGCGAAAGAAGTAGTGGCTAGTTCAGAAAATAAATAAATTTTTATTTTGAATATTGGAAAAGCAATATGGCTATTTCAGAAAATCAAAGAAATCACTATTTCTAGATTTTAACTATTTACGGCAAAGAGAAACACAAAAATCATTACTTCTACAGATTCCTATACATTTCTAAAAATGTGTTCAAAATTTAAGAAAATTATGATTTATTTAGCACAAAAAATCATATTTGGAGGGACAAGTGAACATTAAATTAATTATGCACACGAGTGAGTTTAAATTTGTAGATAGAGTATAAACAACATGAATTTGCAATAACGAAGTTGTTCATTCTTGCAAATTTAATGATGTTTGTAAACTATCTACATATTCAAACTTCCTAATGTTCATAACAAATTTAATGGTTAAATGTGAGATCTAAAAATGTTTGGAGAAAAAAAGAGACAATTTTTAAAAATAGTGCTTAATACAAAAGGTAAACAACTATTGCACTTGGAAATTTCAGAAATATTTTACTATTTTGTATTTTTGGAGCAAGAAAATCAGTCCTGGAAGTACTCTGTTCTTCTGTATCTGTGCAGTTGTATCTGTGCAGCAAGAAATTTAATGTTGGAAAAATGTTCTTCTGTATCTGTGCAGTTGTATTTGTGCAGCAAGAAAATTGATGATGGTAGAGATGATGATCTGTATCTGTGCAGTTGTATTTGTGCAGCAAGAAAAATGATGGTGGAAAAGAGTGAGTCTGTATCTGTGTAGCAAGAAAATTGAACATGGAAAAGGGCAGCAAGAAAGTAACAAAGATGCATACGACTCATCTCAATTTATAGATTTTATTGCTTTGAATTTATCTTTTGGTAATCTGGCATTGGTTTGTATTGGCTGAGAGGGGTTGGCATGGATTGATTGAGAAATAATGAAATTTGAGCCATTGGATTTAAAACTCTTGTTGATCAATGGATTTGTATTAAAGTGGATGTGAGAGATTTTGGTGGGAATTGGGAATTTGGGAGGGAAATGTATCATTTTTATTTTAAAAAATTCGAATTACAGTTGTTTTATTGAATGTTGTTTTTTGAAATCTGCTAAAAATCTGTAATAATGGTGACTTTTTCTTGTAAATGGTGAGCCTTAATGATTTTTTTATGTTTGCAGGTACCCCTATTAATTGTAGAAAAGGCAGTGGAGGTTGGATAACTATAGATGAACAATGTTTGCTCAAGGATATGTGTATTGATAAGGAATGGATGTATAATTGTGCAAAAAATAATAATATTTGTACATGTTGAAACCCATCAGCAATGTAAATGGGGTCAGAATAGTAATGGAGATGATATTATTATTTTCATGTGGGAGTTTCAAAACTTTAAATGTGACCCTCAAGTTTTAGGGAATGACATTTATTTATGTTTAAAAATTAGAACATTTGCACATCTTAAAATTGGAAAAGAATAAGGAAATCATGTATAGTTTTATGTACTTTTTTGGTTGAGTATTTGGTTAACTATGTATAGACAATAATATTTATTTGTGCCAAAATAGTCTCGGTCAAAGGGCCCTGCTCGGAGATGGGGTCCTTTCCCCTATTGTGGGTGCGCAGGTGCCACTGGGGTGCGGGTTGGCATTTGCGCAAAAGTACAAGATGGCTGGGGCAGCTACATTTACCATGTATATCGATGGAGCTTCTAATCAGGGCCAACTTTTTGAGGCGCTAAATATTGCTGCCTTGCGGAATTTTACGGCTGTTCTTGTCTGCAAGAATAATCACTGTAATATTTGGGAATAATCTACATTTCTCTTATAGTCTTAGGCTTTTTTAATTATTTGGTAAATTTTCCTTGTAGGGTAAATTCTAGCTTAAACACATAGTATCTTGAAATTTACAAGGGACTTGCAGTCCACCATGTTTGATGTAGTATTAATTCCTGTTCCACATAACCACTATTTGATTTACACTCTATGTGGGAGTAAGTTGTATATTTTACTATCTTTGTTTTGTTTAATTTGTTTCTTTTAATACATCCATCACTTTTCCTGTGGCCTTATCACCTGCTTAGATGCCATTGATCGAAGTGTGCCTCTTTTTCAAAATTCAATGAGTCGCAGAGTAGAAATCACCCATGTCTTCCTGGTTGGGTTCGAGATTAGAGCCATTCCACAATTGCATGGGGCCATGCAGCACGTTAACATGGAGAACCCCTCTGCTACATTCAAAACAGAGTACGGGGAGTACATGGCTGATAGATGCCATCGATCTAAGTGTGGCTCTTTTGTAAAATTCAACGAGCCGCGGAGTAGAAATCACCCATGTCTTCCTGGTTGGGTTCGAGGTTGAAGCCAGTCCACAAGTACACTGGGCCATGCAGCGTGTTAACATGGAGAACCCCTCTACTACATTCAGAATGGAGTACTAGGAGTACGGGGTCGGTAGATGCCATCGATTCAAGTGTGCCTCTTTTGTAAAATTCAAGGAGCCACAGAGTAGAAATTACCCATGTCTTTCAGGTTGCGTTTGAGGTCATAGCCAGTCCACAAGTGCACGAGGCCATGTGGCGCATTAACATGGAGAATCCCTCTGCTATGTTCAGAATAGAGTACAGGGAATACATGGCCGGTAGATGCCATCAATCCAAGTGTGCTTCTTTTGTAAAATTAAACAAGCCGCAAAGTAGAAATCGCTCATGTCTTCCTTGTTGGGTTCGAGGTCGAAGCCGGTCCACAAGTGGACAGGGCCGTGTGACACATTCTTCATGTTTCTCTTCTTGGGATGTGTGAAGTTTAATAATGGAATTCACTTGATCATCTATCCCAGTTGTTCTCAGCATAACATAATTATTATATTGCACGAGATCTCTTAATATAAACAAACGAGGAAAATAGATTAATACAAGTGTTCGGATAAAACTAACTTACCGACATGGTGAGAATAAAAAGGGTGTCGTGAGAGATGTGCTAATTATTAATACTTTATGATAAAACGAATCAACATGTGAATGGAATCTTTGGACCTTCTCCTATGCACGTTGAATGGAAGCTTTTATCCCAACTACATCCTATTAATCCCATGGGCCTTGCAAACCTTGACATGTTAAGTCTTCAAGATTCTGACATGCATCACAATTGGCTCCAGAATGATGTTCCATTAATTTTACAAGAAAGTGGCCCATCTTTCATTGATACGTGCAATACCACTACAATTATCCTTTCAAAGATGCATACATCCACATCTACCACTATGCCTTTCTCAGCAGAACAAAAGCGATATTTTGATATAATTTTCAATCATTTCCTTATAGCTCTGCATTTGTTTACGAAAAATGTCCGTCTCCCATCATCCCTTCAGAATGTTACTTTCGAACGTTACTCTAAAATATCCCTCCCATCATCTATTCAAAAGAAAGGAAGAGAATTTTCTTTTAACTAATCTACATATCTCCCCTCTCCAATATAAGGTGCTCCATTCCATCTATCCCCTTCTCCCTACAACATATATTTCGACGATGTAATTACATGTTCATATTTTTTGGTAATTTATCTATACGTGAGTACTTGCGTAAACAAAATCTTTCAATTTATTTTTCTCATACTATATTCTCATTGCATTCCAATTTATATTCCTCATAGATGGTGTTCTCAATTTTCAATCTCTCATCCTCCTCCCCTCTTCTGTCCTCCGCACATTTTTTTCCCCTCGATCCCTTTCGGCATCCACATCACACAGTCCTGCACGCGATTGCTATCTTAATCCAAATGATCTTTACACTAACATAATTGTTAGAACTTCATACACTCATCCTTGTAGTATTTTAGCGGGTAGTATTTATTCTCTATGGTGTTGATAAGGGAACTCTTAAGTTTTAATGGGCATGAATTCTTTATCATGTTACAAGTTGGTTTCCCAACAACAATGGTTTGAATCATAAATATTCGATGTTGTAAAAGTAATCATTCATGATTCACTAAAGTGTATTATTGGAAAATATGCCTCATATCTTTGGATCGTGTAACATATATTTTACTTTAGACACTTGAATATCAAGATTGACATGAAATTTAAAAGGGATTTGACGTTGAAACATTGGATTTACATGTTGCACAAAACAATATGATACTAAGATGGAAAAAGTTGCAACATGACTTCACATAATTGACTAGATATTTGGGTGTGCTAGTATTCAATGATGAATTTCTACATGTTTGTAGAGATTTCATATAAAAACTTGTGGTGATTAATGATATTACTCTAACTACTAATTCTTCTTCATATTATAAAATTGAACTAATTTCAATTATCTTTATTTATGTTGACTTGCTCACATGTTTAGTGGCATATGAAAGGTCTTTACACTTGTGCTCAAATATCAATGATCTTACCATGGGACCTAAAATGGAGGCACGGAGGAAAACCTAATAACCTATATTAAACTTGATCTAACATTGCAACATAATACATTTATATGTAAAAAATAGAATAATTCTACTTGTATTCAATGACATAATATTTTCTTTTTTCACTTAGGCAGATTGACATTATTTGTAAAGAATGTGATTTTTTTCTTTATAAAAAAAAAATTGTGTCAAAAGTACCGTTTAACTATGCACGGCCTGAAAATCAAGAAACTGTGCAAGTGAAACATATTGCTAAAATGGCTATCGAAGCTAAGTACAGGTGGAAAGAAGTAGCAGATCATCCAAAATATAAACGGTTTAACTATTATACTGTAAACCTTTACAGCACTCTGCATATTTCCAAATAGCGCTTAAATTCATGCATATATAGAGAAGGAAGTTAAATTATAAAACAGGCTCTCGACATATGACCGTGATGGAAACAAAACAACAAATTATATCATGTACAAAACATTAGCGGAGATGTTTCTGGTGCTGCTTGAGGTGACGGCGCTCTTCCGGAAGATATACCAAATAAGACACGAGTATGAGAACAAACACTGCATGATACAGCGGCTTTATGGAGCTTGTCTGTATATATTTTGCATGGTATTCTTCCATGCCTGCGTTCAATTTTCTCCAGATATACTCCTTAGATAGCTTGGGCTTAATATAGGCTGGGAAATCCTTCACCTTCATTCCCCTTATCTCATTGAAAAAACTCTTCATCGCCTCCATACTTGACTGGTTCCTCTTCTTGCTTGCCTTTTCATGTCCGGATGCTTCAATGGAGTATATATATGCTATGAATTGTTGATGCCTAACGTGTGAATTAGTGTGACTGGCACTTGTTCAATCCAAGTTTGTAGATGTCAATGCTATGGATTCATCAAAACCACACTAGGTGTCACAGTGATACACGATCAACCAATGAACAAACTCCTTATATGTGGGAGGATCTTATTTTATTTTTTGATATATTTCTTTGACTTGATTAATGACTAACTATGAATCACCATATGCCTGAATAGATTTAACATGTAATGTGAGATTTGTGTGGAAACCTAAAAATAAAGCTTCATATTCTATAATACTAGCAATCGCATGTGTATAATGCAATATGAACGCCGAACGATATATGTTATTTGATTTAGACGGATAGTTATTACTTGTGTAGCTGATGTTGATAATGGTTGTGATTGAATTTGTTAAGTGTAGGAATATAGATGAACCACTTCATTTAAAGGTTCCATCTCTACATTTCAACTTGTTACAAATTCGTACATATACATTTGCAATTCTCATATCATGAGTGGTAGCACTTTTCTGTCAATTTTATTTTTACTAAACATGTTACATTTAGACTTTCGTACATGTGCAGATTTTTATCATGAGTGGTAGCCTTTTGTGGCCATTGTTTTTGCACTAAACATGAATACATTTTATATTTTTTTGGATAGTTAATTACTTTTAACGTTGATGTGGTTTGTAATCATTTCGGGGAAATTATGCTAGTGTTGCATCAGTTGTTTGGTTGGTCTTTTGTTGAAAAAACCTTTTTTGTATAGTTGATAACAGGTGGGATTGATAGTGTTAGTGTAGGAATATAGATGAAACATTACATTGATTTGTTCTATGTGTACATTTAAATTTGTTACAAATTCATACATGTATAGTTGCAAATCTTATATCACTACATTTGATCTAAACATGTATACATGAAGACTTTTGTACATTTACAGATTTTATATCATGAATGGTAGCCTTTTGTGGGCAATTTTATTTACACTAAACATGAATACATTTTATACCCCTTAAATGACATTGCCACTTTGGATATAAGAAGTTTTGAATAGAGTAGTAGTGGAGGTGCTATCAAAGTAGAGGGTATTATTTATGAGAGGATGAGTGATAGTAGTCTTGAATCCTCCTTTCTTCTTGCTCCAAGTGTTTTTACGTGCGTCGTTTTTTAGTATCTTTTGAATAAAAAAGGAGGTGAAATCCAAAAATTTGCAAGTGAGGGAACTCTAGAGAAAGGTGTGAATGTTAGACCTTGGCTTCAGTGGTCCCAATGTCAAAAGTTGCTCTATGCAAAGTAAGACCCTGAGACTTATGGATAGTTATTCCCCAGGCCATTTTAATCAGAAATTGTCTTCGATTCCCTCTCAAAATAGAGGGTATGGGAATATGTAATGGGTTGGAGGGATCCCAACATGGGTCAATATATTAATAAAATTTGACAACAACAAATAAAGGTAATGTTGGTGGTGACATTGACACATCGTAGACACTGTCGTTGATTTTTCCTGTAGAACCATTAATGAGGCCTATGTCAACCCAAAAATTTGCAATGTGGAGGCCTGCTTGGATTGTGGATGCAGAGATGTTGAATGTTGAAACACCAGTAGGGGAGAGAAGAAGGAGATGTGAGGGAGATGTGGTTGATGTTGTTGTGAATGAATTCTGTATTTTATTTATCAGAAATTATTTTCATGTGCCAGTTGTTCCTTGAATTATCAATCTTAGTGGTGGTAGAAGGGATTTGTTGGTTGAATGGTGTAGTATGGTATCAAGAGCTAGTTGTTGTTCTGAAGACAAAGGTAGTGTGGAAGATGGTGGTGTGGCCTATATGTTGGTGTTAATTATGTTTGACTTTTCTCTCTCGATGAATGATGAACCAATTATTTGCAAATTAGGTGGAACGTTAGGTATGTTCCAATTATTGTGTATGTTGAAATCTCATTTCCCCAACATTTCAAGACTATCAAGACTCGTGTTGTTTCCCAGAAGAAGTTGTGCAAAGACCTTCCATTCATGCAACAACTCATTACTCCAAAATTCACTGTAAAGCATATCTTCATCCTTGTCTGTCATTTCTCGAAAGCGCTCTTGCCATGCTTGAGTGTCTATGGTAGATAATGCTATTGTTTGCACCTTGGTCATTATTAGTATTTCAATTATATCGAGAACCATCTTGCAACCATACACTCGTATCTTTTCCACGCTCTTCAAATTCCAGTAACTCTCTGATAGCATCTACAAAGCCTCGCATTCTATGATTGTCAATATTTCAAGAGAAGGCATAGCTCCTTCCTCCACTACTGGCAGCTCCTCTAGTTTATCCAGCTGAAACATTGAAAATACCTCTAGCTTAGGAAATGCTCCACTCTTGCCAAAATCCTCTGGTAACTTCTCTATATTGGGGCAAGCAAGGATATCTAGGTGCTTAAGACTCACAAGTTTGTGCAAGGAAGGTAGTTGTTTCAACACGTCACATTTGCACAAATTAATGTAGCTCAGATGTTGAAATCCATAAAATGAATCATCTATTAAAAGTAATTGAGGGCATATTAAGCGGATTTTCCTTACATTTGACATGGCAATCATGTCATGAGATTGGCTTTCCATATGTGTGATTTTCAAGGTCAAATACTCCATTTCCTTCATGCTTTCTAACATTCCTTATCAAATTGTTTCGCCATTGTTTTCAAGCCCCAACCTTTTGAGTTGTTTTAAGGTGCCCAAATCATTTATTGAGAGTCTAGCCGTCCTATGCACTTATTCCTTCCCATCTCTATACCAAAACCATTCAGACAACCATTGACACTCAGGTATTCCAGAGACGAAAGCTGTGAAATCCCATAAGGTATGGACAACAGATGCTCACAATTATTGATGCCCAAAATTTTTAGGGAAGTCAACTTAGAAATGTTGGATGGGAGTTTTGTAATATGGGAGCTATTAAGATCAAGTATTTGAAGGTTTGTAAGAGCAAGGATAGAGTTGGGGAGTCTCTTGATGGCGATAGAGCCTAACCTGAGACAAACTAAATGCTTCAAACATCATATGCTTTTTAGAAACGAAAGACAGGACAATAGTCATGGACAAATCCAGAACCCTTAGAGAGATCATACTCCCAATCACCTATTGGGGATTTTTTGTCAAATCAGGATTGTTACGCATTAACTAGGAGCAGATATGAGAAGATTCAAAAGTATTTGGAACATTAGTTAAATTTTTACCCATCAATGAAATTCTGAAGTGTGCCGAACAATCATCAACTTGAAACTCTTGCAAATTTCTCCCTACACAAAAGAAGCATTTCTCTTCCTTCTCAGCAATTTGTTGCACTAAATTGTGCAACATATCATGCACCCTGAAAAAGACTACCTTTTTGTCAGAATCCTTCAGAAGCGGCTCAATAAGGAAGTGATCAGCTAACAAATTAATGAATCATTGTCCTATTTGGAGAGGATCCTGTCCAATCACAAACCCTTCTCCAATCCATAACTAACTGACATATCGAGTAAAGATAACTTCATCTTCTGGGAAGGTAGAGAGGTAGATAAAGCACAATTGCAAAGCAACGTCAAAATTGGTCAAAGCGTCATAGCTCAATCTTAACCTAACAAAGAGCTTGTCTGTAACATCACCATATATCTTCGATTTCTGCAACCTCTTAAAAGCAAATTTCCGTTCATTTAAGTCAGTGATGCCTGTCATCACCTGCCCTATCACTTTGAGAGCCAAGGGAAGTCCACCACACTCATTGAACACAAGCCTTGTTGTTTCTTCATCAATGCTCGTCACTAAAATTCCATCACTATGTCGAAAGGCATGTAAATAGAACAACTGTCATTTGTCTTCTTCCCTCAACTCTTGCACTTGGATGATGGAAGGAGCTGGAACACTCACCTGTAACAGCGCATTGCTACTTCTGGAAGTGGCAATGATGATGTTGGAGTTGTGGTGCAGAGAGATGAGAGGCACACATAACTCGGCTAACAAGGAATTTTCACTTGTTTCCCAAACATCATCAAGAATCGGGAATTTACACACTTTATTTACACTACAACTCTTGATGAAGATGAGGAATCATGCCTGTCCCTTTAAATAACACTTCATCATATGGGTATGCTCAATCTATTTGTATTCATCTCTGATTACAAATTGTACATCTAAAACCTTCGAAGTAATTGTATGCAACCTTTTTGTAATTTTTTAAAGCTCTCGTTTTGTGGTTCAAACTCTATTCACAAATATAATGTAAGTACGATGCGACGAGGATTTGCTTTGATTTTTGGCTAGGTAAATCTTGGGTGTGGATGTTTATGTTTTTGGAAAAATATGGGTGTGGATGTTTTTTCTTGGAAAATCTTGGGTGAGGTAAATAATATTGTGGGTATGCTTCAATTTTCAGTGGATGTTTTTTTTTGGCAGTGGTAAATCTGGTGAGGTTAACAATAGTGCAGGTATGCTTCAATTTTTTGGTGGATGTTTTTTTTGTTTGGTAAATCTTGGGTGAGGTTAACAACAGGTTATTAGTCAGAAGAATCTAAACTTGGATCACCCTCTTAAAAGAGTCCCTTGTTACCATTACACCATAACCCCTGTATATGGTGGATGTTTTTTTAACCCTTTTTCAAAAGAATATTACCAAAGCACGTGGCATATTTTTAAATAGAGTGTGCCCGCTTGTATCACAGGCTGGGATATTCTTGGACCACATCATTAAGATTTGTGAACACTACCACACTTGAATATACCTATGTTATTATATGAAAAATTGTGCCTCATTGTTTTTGGTGATATGGGCCGTCTTATTGCAGTGGAGGGACTTGAACCTGTGTCTCAAACCCACAATTTTCTTCTATGTGGTGGGTGGATGTCTTTTAAGACTCTTTTTCTTTGAAGAATAATATTGAATGCAATCTAATGTACCCAGGATATTTAGTGCTAAGCTTATTTACAGGCACTCAGAGTGTCTTCTTGTTTAGCTTGATTAGGCACATTGTTTTATGCTCCATCTTGCCATATACTGCTTGTGGGGAACACATCACCAAATCAGCTCCCAAACTACAAACTGAAATATGAGTCTATTTATTTGAGATAGTCAGATAGCCATCCACATTCAAAGCTTAAACAATAATTTTTTATGTTAAGTTCCTTCTTCACCTATAAACCAACATGAAACAGTTTAGGCTGTAATTGTCTATGCTATTGGAAAGTAAATATGTACATATAATTTAGAAATGCGACTATAAAGTAATTCATCCTCCAAGTTTTCAACTTGATGATCTTTGAGCATGATTGAGAAAATGAACAAACTTAACTTCTTATTTGGTTAGAATAAGATTTCAACTCAAGCCAGCTAGATGATGGCTCTACATGTTCGAGCAACCATTTAATAAATCCCCAAATTGCCAAGTGTCTCGTATGAGTCATATCCCATGTAATCTTTCACAGAAGACTAAAAGACTACTTGAAGTATTGCCTCCAAATTTATAATTTTTTCAAGTTGTTAAGAACCAATACTTTTACATGTAGTCCTCACTATGTGCATATGGACAGATAGGAGATCAAGAGTCTTGCCTGGGCTAGAGAGGGAAGGGTGTTTAGGGAGGTAATGAGTCCATCCAACATTGGCCTTCATGGTAATAAATTCCCCATGCATTTCATCATCAAAGATCACCCCAAGGAAGAAACTAAAAGTAAAATGTGTCTTCTCGAGCAATAGCTTTATCAATGACTATCGATCTACTCGCTTCCATCTGGAACTCTCACCTAATTGGATTGTTCCTCAATCATTTGCTTCCAAATAATTATGTGGCACACATCTTATGCATATTGCATAAGGATAACTTAACAACAAAAATTCACCCATGAAGAAAGTTAAACCTCTAGTCTCAAATTTTTTTGTAGGCAGTCAGGGAGCACCTTTTGCAACAAGATAGCTTTATAGCCTTGGAAACATCCTTTCAGGGCCTTACAGGCTGATAAAATTTTAATATTTTTTCATTTTATATAGGAGTGATCACAATGTTTATTAATGACTAACTATGAATCACCAGATGCCTGAATAGATTTAACATGTAATGTGAGATTTGTGTGGAAACCTAAAAATAAAGCTTCATATTCTATAATATTATTACTTCTAGAGAAGCTAATCCTATAAGCAAGTGTTATCAAATTCTTGAGGGATTATTAAGATTATTCCCTCATCCCCAAGTTAGAGGTGCACTTAGATCTGTCCAAATACATGGTACAAAACTGAGGGGATAAGATTTAACTTGTAATTTCATGACAAAATAAATCACTAAGTGGTTCATGAACCCATATAGGGGCCTCTAATTGATAGGCATTGACTTGTCCTTTGATTGATGTTTGGGAAATGATTTTAAGGTCAAATTCCATGAGTACCACAACCCATTTAGTGATGTAACTAGATAAAGTAAGTTTTAGATAAGGAATTTGAATGGGTCTTCCACGACGATGATAAGGGTCTTTGTGGTCAACATATGATATACTAGAAATTATACATGAGTTGTAAATTATGTCGGAGAGAATACAAATATTTATATATTTATTTTGGCATAGGAGAAAATAATGTTGTCAGAAAAAGACTACTAAAAAAATATTGCCTAATTTTGACACTTTCCAGCAAATGTGACTTCAAAGGTGGACTCTTACTGGTGAATAAGTTTTTAGGTGGTAAATACAATGGCTAAGCATAATTTTTTTTATAAGAGTATTAATTTTCATGTAATCTACAAGAGTATGACTAATATCATAAATGGATCTTTCTTTGTGATCATAATCATATTGTGCTAGTAAATCTCCATGGGCATGTTCATTTGTAGAAATATAAAGCAATAGTGGTTTATGTAGGATAATAGATATCATGATTAGTGGAATGAGAAAAATAAAATTAACTTGTAAAATGACTCTTGGGAATCATCATCCCAATTGATTTTTACATATTTGTGTTTAATATTCACGTGAAGGGTATTGTTTTATCTACAAGTTGAGCAATAAATCCTTGAATGGCTTGAATTTTCCCTTGTAAACTTTGCAATTGTTTCAACCCTTTAGATTGTGGCACTTTCATTATAGCTTGTACTTTTTTGGTATCAACCTCAACGTCATGTTTTGAAATGATGAATCCTAATAATTTCATTGTTGTAACTCATAAGGCATACTTCTTTGGATTTAATCAGACATTAAATTGTCGTAATCATTCTAATATCTTACATAGATCAATAACATATTCATGTCACATTTTTTATTTTCCTAGTAAGCCATCAACATAATCTTTGATGATTTTATGAATGTAGTTTTGAAATATGTATGTCATTGCATGTTGATATGTGGTATATGCATTTTTCATATCAAATGACATCATTGCATAGTAGAATGTTCCTCGTGTGGTAACAAATGAAGTCGTATCTTCATCATTAGGGCTAATTTCGGTTTGGTTATGTGGATTACAAATCCTTTCATAAGAGAAAGTATCACATACATACAACGATAGAGTACAAAATCATGTCTATGTTGGGTAGTGTGAAGTCATCTTTAGGACATGCCTTGTTTAAGTCTCAAAAATCCGTATATATGTGAAACGTCAGTCTCATTTAGCTATCAATACTATATTTGATAGCCATTGAGGATAATCAATGTGATTTATGAAGGCAGCTTTCAATAGTTTTCGAATATCATCCTTGACCAATAGTTCCACCCTTTGTTTAACTATTTTTACATCAGGATTGAGAATTATATTATGTAATGTGAGATTAGGTTTTATGCATGTCATATCATCATAATATCATGCAAAAAATCAAGAAAAACTTGTATTGTATCTCGTGTCATCTTATCTTCATCACCATCCAATAACACACTCAACTATTAGTATTTTAAGATATGTTGTAGTACCTAAGTTAAATTTCCTGGCGACCTCATTAATGAGTGAATATTTTTCCCTTTCTATGAGGTAGTAAGTAATGCATCATAGTCATCTAAGTTGGCATACACCTCGAGATCATATTCCATAGCCTCACTGAAGTATGTGTTAGCATATGTGGTAGATGGAAATCTTTTCTTATGATAGAAGGAAGAAAGATCTGCATAACTGCCTAAACATTCTACAAGGGATTAATCATTACAGAATTAATAAAGTGTCCCAATTTATAAGGGAGCATTAAAATATATAAGGTTATGATGAAGTATTCTAATGAAGTTACGTAGTTTACCTCCTGATAATGAGATTTTGAGAATCAAACAAATCTTTTGGGTATGAAGTGTGACCATTGGTCTAAATATTCATCATGTGCAGCTCGGTATCCATGATCTATCTAAAAGACAATATCATGTGCTTTTCTTTCACATAACTCTAAGCCATGTTTATTCTCATTTTTATCCAGTTGAATTATATCGATAATGTTTTTTTCTTCTTTAGTTGGTGTAGACACTAAATCACGCACTTTGGGTATCTATTTAGTCATGATCACATACTACTATTCATATGATTCATAAGTAAGAAAAGTATTAACCCATGTATTTGGCCATCTTTGCTTCTTTTGTTGCCTCTGTCAACACTACACCCCTTCTAGCCCAATCTGTCTTTCACACTTCGACATTTCTCACTCTAAACACCAATGCCTAGCTAGGATGTCAATGCCAGGCACCCCTGACCTCCTTGTACTTTGTTCACACCTTTTGGGTTTTTTCTAGCTATTTAGGCATCTTTGTTTTTGGTAGTCAGGATTTTCAGGGTTAATTACAAAATTCATGCAAAGGAATCATATAAATATAAAGTTATGTGGAAATAATAAAGGACCAAACACTAAACATTAGGTATCACCACCTTAGGTTGCATCTAAAGGCATATCAAGAGCATTCAAGCATCCATCTAGCATCCACACAAGGGCAAGGGACTGCATAATCCTGCATACACTTCATAGGAGGGGAAGTTCATTCTTTCATGCACACATCTATTTTTTATAGATAAAAGTTTTGGTAAGGATCCAAGGACCATATACAAAATATATTACAATGTCAACCCATCAACATCAAAAAACCATCTATCAAAAAAACAAGACCAAACGACAAAACCCAGCTCGAGTCAAGGAGACATTGACTCAACAACAGAGCTGCGAAACATAACAAAAAGGAACCAACCTAGCTAGACCAAATACCACCAGATATAGAACAAACTGGTCAACAAAGGAGTCCCAAAATCTCCTCAGGTAATTTTAGCCTATGTCCTTGAACTTGGGCCTGCAGAGACATCTTGACCAGACCCCCCATCTTCATCCTCCGAGCTACTGACAACATACATTTTTTTCTTCGCTTTTCCCACTGCCACCATCATCTAAAGCACGTCAACCCTACTACTTAGCATCATTAGCTCAGCCCCATGTTGTTGCGCCTCGTGAATTAAGCTTTTATTTTCCACCTTAAGTCACTTCACCACATCCTCCAAACTATCAATTTTATTAGCAAGAAATCTCACAAACACATTGGTTTCAGTCTACCCCTCATCATTACTCATTTCCTTACTCTGACCCGCAAGAAATCGAAGGGCCTCCACCACATCCAAATCCTTCCTATCCCTATCCTTTAAATCCATAAGCTTACCCCTATCATCCAAACTAACATGATCCTCCCAATCATCCCCAAAATTGATAGAAATATCTTTTAAAGGAACATGGGAACCAACTTTAAAGAGTAACAGGATTAAACCTTGATGTAACGACACATCCATTGTTTTAGCCTTGAAATCCTTCACCGATAAACTCAGAGAATTGAATAAGTAAAAGGGAATACTAACCTTCTTATTCCTTCGAAAATTATTTAACATAATGAAGTGTTGGGTGTGGAGTTTCCTATATTTTCCATCAAGAGTAATATACTTCATAATGTTAAAACAAACCTCAGGCCACCTCCATGGCAGAGAATTATGAGCAATCCCATCCTCCATGTGTACAATATTTTCATCCACACTGAAGAAGTTAAAAACCTCTTCTTGAAACCTCTTCCTATCTTTGAAAACCTTGCAACCAGATACACTCCATATCAGTCACTTTACCTATTAAATCTTCCGAGACCAACAAACTAACACCATGCATAACAACAACCCCATTCTTCCAAGCCTGTGTAAAGTCCTTGGAAATATTTTCATTGAAGCCTTGAAGTCTCTAAAATAAATGTGCCACACCTCCATTTTGAAAGATATCCCATATCCCTGAATCCCTTTCCAGAGCAGTGCATGAGGACGGTTCCACCCTAACATGATTTCCACCCATAAATGGTAAAACCAAAAACAAAACCAACAATAACTAGCCAGAGTAAAAAGCTTACTATCAAATTCCCAACCCGGGAAATAAATAAAAAGAAGCCCACACAATTGGAAATGATGAAAAGGATTACACGAATCCACCTCTCACACTTAACATTAAAATCCCTCATCTTTTTATACAAAGGACAAACTTAGTATCCAACGGTAAGTCCATCTCATTAAGCCATACATGCTCATGATGGGCTCGAACTCCCACACTTGCTAATGAGTCAGCACCAACATTAGCTTCCCAAAAAACATGTGCGACACCAATCTCCTCAAATTTTGATACTAAAGTCCTAACTTCTTCCATGATGGGGTTTATATTAATATGATGCTTTAATTTCCCTTGTATAGCTTTGATAATATACAAAGAATCCCCTTCCACATAGAGTTTTTTGACTTGATGTCTATTAGCCCATCTTAGACTATAAAGAACTGCAAATGCTTCAGCATAATTACTAGTTTTATTACCAATGTGAACAACATAAGCCATAACTAAGGATCCCCTATCATTTCTAATAATACCTCCAACCCCAGCCAACCCCAAACTACTCTTAGCAGCTCCATCAAAATTTAACTTCAACCAGCCATTCCTTGGTTTTTCCCACTTCACATTACGCTTATCATTATTCTTTATCACCAAAGCCTGTTGGACATAATTACCATACCCCAAAGCTTTAATAATATCTCATTCCACACTTGATACCTCCTTGTCTTCCTTAAATATAATAATAGACAGGTTACTACTCAAAGCTCCCAATATCAAATTCCCCACCCTTTCCGAGGATTTTTGAGTTTCCCCTAAAAATTATATGATTTCTTTCAAGCCAAATACCCCATAAGAAATGAGGTAGCATCAATTTCTAGGATTTTTTCAAACACTTAGAGATAAAAGGGCCCTTCCATTGCTCATACCATTCAGCAAGAGTTTCTGGAAACACCCACAAAACCTTAAAAAATCCAAGGATTTTAGAGCTCACTTTTCGAGCATAGGGGCATTGAAGAAACAAATGTTGAATAGTTTCATTATTTGATTTGCATAAAATGCACCTATTTGGAATCATCATACCTTTTACAGGTGTAGATTATCAATTGTAAGAATTTTATTTTGTATGACATGCCATAAAAATAAATTCACCTTAGGAATGAGATTCTTATCCCATAACGATCTCCACCATGAATTTGGTTGTGGCCATTATAGGACAATTTCATAACCAAATTTCACTGAGTACTCCCCATGCTTAGTTCCAGCCCATATACGTAACATACAGGTTTATGCCTTGAAGGAATACAAACACCTCCCAGATTAATATTAAGATTTTGGAGAGCCTCCTTAATGTCTTCTTCCTCTCCCTCCCATTGAAGAGATCTCTAGGTCCAACATCCATCCAACCTAATCCAATAGTCCCTCAAAAGGCTGCCCATAGTAGATATAAAGTAGTTTACAACATTTTTCCATATCATTTGATTTATCAAAGGTTCCTCATTAATCCACCAATCCTACCAAAATTTATCCTGTTACCATCCCCTATTTCCCATTTACTTCCTTTTATCAACAATCCCCTACATTTAGTCAACCCATTCTAGAAACAGGAACCTTGTGGAAGGATATCATCTGACATAGAATCAAATTGCTCACTAAACAGATATTTGGCTTTAAGAATCTTATCCCACAAACCATCCTCATGTTGAAGCCTTCAGCCCACTTTAGCCATTAAATCCCTATTCATACATTATAAATCCTTCAAACCCAAACCACCTACCTTTTTTTTGCCAAAGTCACCCTATCCCAGGCCATAAGGGGAATTTGATCCTTTGATTCTCGTACCCAAATAAATAAATCTCCCTCTGTAACTGAGTAATCACCATTCTTATCTTAGCAGGCATTTTAAATATAGACATAAGATAGAAATGTAGACTTTGTAAGGAGATCTGAAGAAGCTAAATTTTTCCTTCCTGTGAAAGTAAGGTTCCCTTCCAAGTAACAAGTTTCTTCTGAAATCTAATAACAAGAGAATTCCAACTCTCAAGACCCATCATGACTTTAAAAAAAGGAATTCCCAAGTAAGAACCAAACAGAGAGGTGATTGGACATTCCATCATAGCATCAATTCTATTATTAAATTCAATATCCACATTCAAAAAAATTATCAGAGATTTTCCGAAATTTGACTAACTGGCCAGTAACTTCCTCAAAGTCTTGAAGAATACTCTTAAAGGTCCATTGCCTCAAAAATAGTAGCTTTTCCCAATAAAAAAGTATCATCAACAAATTGTTGCAACATTATAGGATCTAAGCCTATTTGATATAAAAAGGACCATGGAGACTCCTTTTATCTCTATGGGTAGCACAAATTCTTCTCAAAGTCTCCACCACAATGATATAGAGAAAGGGAGACAAAGGATCCCCTTGCCTCAGACCCCTTCCTAAAGAAAAATAACCTTCAGAGTTACCATTAACAAGGATAGAATACTTATGAGTAGTTACACATTCAATGATCAACTTTATAAAGTGTTCATGAATTCCCAATCGATGCAAAATGATACTCAAAAATCTCCATGAAATCCTATCATAGGATTTATTCATGTCTATTTTTACTAACATAGCTTCCCTCTTAGAAAAATCCACTGAGTGAATAGTTTCATGAATTGTAATAACACTGTCCAAAATTTGTCTACCTTCAACAAAAGCTCCCTGGTTTGGGGAAATAAAAGCATTCAACAAATCCTTAATCCTGAAGGAGATTATCTTTGTTATTATTTTGTAAACGGTATTACAAAGGCTAATAGGTCTAAAGTTAGTTACCTTACTAGCACCTAGAATCTTTGGCATGCAAGGGTTATAAAAGTATTGTTAACTTCTTTCAGCAGTTTTCCATTTCTAAAAAATTCTTGGAAAACTTCCTCCACATCCTTATGCACAATATCCCAAAACTCATGAAAGAAAAAGGTAGAGAACCCATCTGGTCCTGGAGACTTATCTCCTTCAATATCAAACACAACCTCCTTAACCTCCTGAGCAGAGGGAATTTTCACTAACTCCACATTCTCCTGCTGAGTAATAACAGGTTGAAAAAGATCAAAAATTTTTACTTTCTTTAAGAAGATCCGGCTATCCTCCCTCTGATAACAAATCCCTGAAAAAACATATGAATTCACTTGATATCTCAGCCTGATTTTTCAATTTTACACCTCTTCTATCCTCTATCTCCAAAATGGAATTCCTCTATTTATGGATAGAGGCAAACAAATGAATTTTTTTTGTATTCCTATCCCCCTCCTTTAACCACAAAGATCTTGAGTTCTTTTTCCAATAGGATTATTCTTTGGCTTCTAAGTTATGAAAATTCCACCAGTAACCCTCTTTCTTTATTCTTGATTTCTTGATCATAGTGCCCACTCTCAATAACTTCCTCAATATTTTTAAATCCTCAACAACTTTTTCTTTTTGGGAAAAAAATATTCCCAAAAACTTCCTTATTCTATATTTTCATTCTAGCCTTAACATGCTTTAGCTTGAACATAAGTTTGAACATAGCTTTACCTCTAACTTGAATTTTCCAGCATGAATGAATCTCTTCCCTCAACAAAAAATGACGTAACCAAATTCTAAAGAACCTAAAGGGTCTCCCAACAACATCTAAACCACTATTAGATTGAAAACAAATGGGACTATGATCAGACCCAATTCTAGGCAGAACAAAGAGAGATCCATCAAGGACAAAGAACCAACTTGTATTAATAAACAACATATCCAGTTTAATCTCGATAAGCTTCCTCTCCCATCCTCCTATTAGACCAAGTAAAGTGCCGACCTCTTAACTCCATATCCATCAAATTGCAATTGGAAATGAAGTCTACCAGATCTGCCATACTATCACTAAACATATTTGACCCACCTTTGTTTTCACCGGGACTAAGAGGAGTATTAAAATCCCCTCCAATCATCCAGTCCAACTGCTTATAATTTGAACAGAAGTGCATAATTTCTACCCACAACTTCCATCTGTCACACACTGAATTAGGAGCATATATATTAGAACATATCCAAACCAAACCATTTTTCTTTTCCGAAAAACAAAACAACAAGGTGATGAGCTGAATTACAAATAACCAAGCCTTCCCTGTCTTTTGAAAGCCAGAAAGTATCAATCCCTTCCCAAAGCTCCCACAGAAGACACACATTGCATTTCCACATCAAACCACAACTTATGCTTTATATCATTCATCTTTTCCAATTTCATTTTTGTTTCTTGTATCAATAAAATGTCTGGCATATGTGTTTTTCTAAAATGTGACATTATACTCTGGTTATTGGGATTATTTAAACCCCTAATATTCCAAGAAATGAGCTTCATTTAAATTTATTTAGAGATATGCTCTGTTCAATAGAGCATTGCCTACCTGAATCAATTTCTTTTGTCACCACTTTCTCCCTTTTTTCCCTATTTGAAACATTTCCTCTTTTAATCCAGGGCCTTCCACAGTCAGCTTTAAGTTTCTCCTGCTTCTGAGCACTCCTAGTATTAATATTTTTATATTCCAAATTCTTTTCAAGATTTAAAGAACATAACACAACCTCTAGGTCCAAGGGATCTTCTTTTTTATTTGTTAACACAACGTCCCTCTTTACCTTATCTTTCTCCAGAGATTCCAGAACCAAATATCTCCTCTTCTCCTTCCTCCTTACTAAACTAACCTTCCTCTTCAAATATTTTTGTCAAAAGATTCTTATCGTAACTATCACATAAAAAGTGGTCTACAACTGGGTTTGGAGAGGTCTGCTCATTCGTATCCCGTTCTTCACTTAGATCAGGTTTTGGAAGTATTTCCTCCAAATCAGGTTGTTGATGTCTTATTTCAACCTATTGAAGAACATGTTCTTCCACTTCAAGAACACTAAAATTAAATTTTGCTGAGGACGAACCTATTTTATTTTCCAATTCCTTCTCTTTTTTCTCCCAAACAGTCTGTAGTTGTTGCTTTCCTTCTTGACCTCTTTACATTGCCTCTGTTCATGCCCCATCTTCCAACATTTCTAAGAAAATAGTGTAGATGCCTCATATTCAATTTTTTGATTCCACACCCCAAAATTTGATTCCAATTCAATTTCCTTTCGCAGAATAGTCCCAATTTGGACATTGACACAAAACCGTGCATACATTAATCTTGTTCTTGCCCTAGTAACCAGATCAAAAATTACCAATGATCTAATGGCATTGACAATAGCCTTTAGAATTTCCTCCTCCCAAAACTCCATAGGAAGCCCACGAATTTTGACCCAAATAGGTAGCTCATATGGAGTTTCATTATAGGGATCAAAGTCAGGGCTCCACTTCTGAACCAACAAACTGGATCTCCCCAAAAACCAAGGGCCTCCTAGGAGGAATTTTTTACAATCTTCACCATTGGAAAAATTTATTATGAAAAAACCCAATAACATAAGAAGTTATTTCCATAGATCCTTTTGGTCTCCACTTCCTTCGTGCCCATTCCCTAAACCATTTTACATTTGGTCAAGACCCATAAAACTTTCCAACCAGGGAGTACTCCATCCTAGATCTAGCTTTCTCAGCCAACACATCCTGTTGGCAAGAAAATTTGTCGGGTGGACAAACTTGTGGATTTCTTGCCAACGCTCTGGGAATCTAAGTCCCTTTACTTAACCTGTGCAGCTGCCATATGTGCATGTGCATGAAAAGGTGGATTTCTGTGGTGGCCTTTCGACCGGGGATCCATCAGGGGCACTCCACTGACCCTACGTGACAAAGCTAGCAATATCTTGTTAGGGAAGACTTGTTTGAAGAGCGAGAAAGGGGAGTGAGATAAGAGGTAGGAGAACTAATGCTGCAGGTAGAAAATCAGATTCCTACACACACACACTAGTTGGAAACTTCATCACATGCATTCATGAGAAGAAACAACCCTGCAAATAGCAACAAGACCAAATAGAATTTATTGACCACAAAGTATCAAGAAACCCCTTAGTCAAAGAAATATAGAAACTCCTTCTTCTTGTATTGATTGCTCAAACCAAAGTTGTACATAGTGGAGAAATAGAGGAAATTTAAGAATGAGGGGAATGGAAGAATTTGGATATCTCCTTTGTTCTCTCAATACACTCTTGAGTTTACAAAATCAATCACCAACCCTTTGAAATGAGAATGGTATTACAATTTATAAAAGGAGAGGTGACTTATCGTCTTCCTCATGACCCTCCATATGCCTTATTTCCAACTTTAGACTGTTCATATTCCTACCAAAATAATGAATTCCCTTTTATAAAATCAAGGCGACTTAATTTACATTATGTTTCTAAAGTCACTTTTAAGTGACTTAAAGGCATATCAAAAAGTGCAAACCCCAACAAAGAATTAGAACATTTGAAAGTGAGAGAAAGTTAGGGGGAAGAGGAGAGAGAAAGAGAGAGAGAGAAGAAGAAGAGGAGATATCACCCGATGAAGACCGTTGATCCTCGTTAATGGAAAGCTCCAAATGCAGTGAAACTATGAATCTTTGAACTCCTTACACAATGTGAAAATCCTCCAAATTAGCTCTTGAATGCTTGCCAAGTTGAATGAACTAAGGTGGATCTTGAATGCCCTGTGAAAAATGACTAGGACGCTCCTGAACAATGATGTCCCCCTGAATGATTATCCTTGTACATCCCATTGTGCCAAAAATTCTCTTTGAGTGTAACTTACTATTTTTAGTAAGTGTGAAAAAACCAACTCCCTCGATCCTTTGCTGAGTGTTGTGACCTTGATTCCCCTTTCTCCCTGCGTTCCTCACTCCTTTGGATCAAATTTCTATTTTTAGCAGGTGCTCAAGGGTCCACTTAATATTTTTAGTAAGTGCCAAAAAAATTCACTCCGGTGAATTCTTAACTGTAGTGCACCTCCAATGTCTTCATCTCTTTCACAAGTTATTTTGTTGATGACTTTCGCGAAATAGCAATTCTTATGTAGTAAACATGCTATTTTTAGAAAGTTGGCCTCTAGGAGTTGGATTGATGTGGAACGAAGTTTTTTGATATGGGTTTTTTCCCAATATCACTCCTCTAAAATTTTGGGCCCACCCGCTTAATAGTCCAGGAGATTTTAAAGTCTTAAATTTCAAACCTGGCAATGCTTATGGATGTGGCAGCCATTAATGGACCTCAAAATTACAGGTTTGGTTTTCTCATCCATTTACAAATAAAATTATATATTTGATGTTGGTTTTTTCTTCTAGTGCTTCACGTGCGATCTTACTTCAATCTGGCAACCGGTTTGACGGGAAATCCCACTTCTTTCTTCGTTGAGCCGGAAAGGAGATTTCTTCATTATGGATGCTCTGTCGCATGAGGGGGAAGTTTAAAGGTGTATTTTTGATGGTATTGGTCAAAGGAATGAAAACCAACAAATAATTCATTGTTTCATGCAACGGTTAGCAAAATTTCTTCAGATCTTCGTTTTTAGGCTATGGAGATTTTCATTGTTTTCTTCCTCTTGTTCTTCGTTTCTCCTTCTCGTTTTGATGAAAAACCCTTCTGAGACCTACACATCACTGTTGGGAATGTGTTTCAGTTCTTGGGTTGAGCAGTTCTAAGCATTTGCAATGGTGGATTGATGGTAGAATGTTGTAGAGGAAGTATGGAGGAATGAAGTGCACGTATAACTGTTAGAAGTTAGAAGCGGGAAAAAGCGGCACTTGGACAAAATTAAAAAGATATGCACAAGTAGGGTTTAGGATAATTTTTCCATGCTTCATGTCCCTAACCTCATGGACATGAGGGACATCAAATTCCACAGTGGTCAAGAGGATGATATGTGGCGTTTGATCCAACGACAAGGAATGAAGGAGGAAAAAGTTGCTTTAAAGCACTGAGAGCTGAAAGGCGGTCACATGGGTGTCTAGAAGACTCCCTATGGGGGCTAGGAATATTTTTCAAGGTCTGATGTACCTAACCTCAGGGACGTCAGTGACATGAAATCCTGCCAGGCTCCTGGTGTTAACACATGTCCTCTTGAAAAAATGACTAAGTCCTGAACTGCCCTTGAGAGGGTAACTTGGAACGAAGATAAATTGAGTTCCCAATGGAATTTATTAGTGAAATTTTATATGATCCTGACTGTAAATGGAATTTTGAATCCAATGGAGGGCGTATTATGTATTTATTTGACCATTTGATCTCTAAAAACTCAGATTTTGTATATAGGACTCCACTTGTGCCTAAGAAAAACTGCCTGCCAATCATATGCTCCAAGGTCTTTTGAAAAATATCATTTCACCATCATGTAGGTATTGGAATCCTCTGTTTGAAAATTTTATTTTTTACTTCCAACTCCATTCGGAGCTCTCGAAATCTTCTTCCAAATCCTAGCAGTTGTTTTAGGCACGTGTACTGCCTAGGCTTGTGAACCCTGTTTTTTACTCAGACTGCTCCAAGTCTTGCAGAACTTCCCCAGACCTTCAAAAATCATTTGCATGATGTTCCAAGGTCTTCCATTCACCTCCATGTTGAATTTTTTCCTTTTTTTCTACTCCAGGGATTGATTCATTCCTGGGAAGGCCAACGATAGCCCTTCCCGTGACTGCCCAGAATTTGCATTTTCAATGAACTCCTAAAATCACCTAGGGGGAATGAATAGAATTTCCTTAATCACCTAGGGGGTGTTATAACTTTGGTTGGGAGGTCATTTGGACTAATTGGATAGAGCCGGGGTTTTCCTAGGAATGATAAAACATGAAAATTTCGGCATAGGGGTATAGTTGTTGTGCTTGGAAACTTTCAATTTAGTCATTGCACATTTGCATGACAACACATCCGGAATAGACAAGATCAAAAGACCATTCTTATCAATAGCCTGAATAGTCATACATGCCAATTAAGGGCTAATACCTCCAGGACGGCCCAAAATCTTATTAGCCGAAGAAGGAGAACATAATACATTACCATTATCAAGCCGAGGAAGTGGGTCCCCTATCTGTGACATATCGATTTGGGGGTCGTCAGTGTCCTACAACAGTTCCCACCCATTAGGTTTTTAAAATCCTTCTCCACACTTCCGCTCCCACTCTCGTTCCATAGTAGATCCATGCACACATCTATTTTTCATCTAGCTACTTTCTCGTTATCAAGTGTGACACACACAAGGGCCACTTAGGGCAAAATCTCTTCACACACACACATAGAACTATATTGGGTCTGAGATGTAGTGCAATGCTTAGTCGTAAGTTCACTTGCTTGACAACTGAGGATAGTCTGACCCCCTCATTTGCATTATTTTCTTTTTGGGATTTGATGCATTTTTTAGGGTTTTGCAGGTCAATTCTTCATTGCAAGTTACAGGTGACATCGACGATCAAAATTTGACATAATAGTGACAAACATTAAAGAACAATGAATACCTCCTGACCCTCTAAAGTTGGTTTTCTAAGGTTTTGAGCAGTTATAGGCACATAGAGCAGGTCTGTAGCACCCATAGGCACCCCTGACCCATTCAAGACACCCTAGTCTAGACATATCTTATGGTCGCATAATTATCTGGGTTTCAGTGTGACATTTTACCCTCTTTGTTCATCAGTTCGTCACTTCGGCACAATCCATATTTATTTGCGAATCAGCTAAGTTCTCCTATCTCCTCTTTGCGACAAGGGTTTCATAATTTCTAGCTTATTTTGCTTGGGTCAATTTTTGTATTTCAATGCATATATCCAATGTTGTTACATAATTAGTATTAGGAATTTATTTATTTAAATATTTTCTTAATCATTTGGTGAACCCGTATCATTCTAATATACTTGGATTCTCATCATTCCTCTATCATGGCTCATAAGGTCTCTCAAGTATCCTTGCATCAATTGCTTCAAATGCACCCATCTTGCAAAGATGTTCTTCAAAAATCCCTAAACACTATATATCTTCCTAGTAATACAACACCTGCTCAAATTAGTGCTACTTGTAATCGTCTTTTTGATGACTCTCTTGGTTCTAATTCCCATTAACCTATGTTGGCATCCCTTCAAGTTTTGCATTCTTTATTTCAAGACCAATTTCAGGTTATGGAATCCATGATTACATCTCTTGAATCTGAAATATAGCATCTTAAGAATGTTTCTCAAGCTCATGCTAGTTCTTCTTGTCATCCTCATTCTATGTCTTCTACATGTGCTCATATCAGTGAGCCTCAATTCTTTCCATTTACGGAGCCTCTCATGCTTGATCGCAATGTAAAACAACATAATATTCTTACTAATCTCCTTACTCATCAATTGATCAGCTTGTCATCTACTTATTACTATCCTCCTTATAGGCTTGGAAACTATCAAGGTCATCTATATTGCGATTATCATCGAATCAATGGACATAATGACAATGATTTCTACACTTTACAATGAAAAATCAAACATCTTGAGTGTCAAGGATTTATCTCATTTGTTGCACAACATTCTATTGCATGCCCACCTACAAATACTACATCAAAATGGATTCCTAAATCTGCTTCATATGTGTCCAATGAGCATTATGTTATTACTTCTAATGTTCCTTCTTCATTCAGTCAAGCATTACCTCTTCAACCCATTACAACTAAGTTATCACCTCTAATGTTTGTCTTCTATCACCTCCTACTAAGTCATCTACAATATTATTGAGTCAAACTAAGCAACCTCCTCTAAATATCGGTACAACTCCTCCAACTCTACAGTCTTCTACGTTGTTAACAATCCCAAATAAGCAACCACTTGCTGAGCAAGATAAATAGACTCTCACTAGCATCTTTTGAATTTTGTCGCTTGAGGATCCTACGTCATCACCACTTCATCGTCCAATTGCTTTTGTCAAGGAAACCACTCCTTACATTGATCCACTTAGTGTCATCGACTAGATCTCCATCACTTACATACTTAGGGGGCATCATAGCTTCTCCCCCCTTGCATTATCATCAAATGTATCTATCATCCCATGCATTTGACGCTCTGTGCTTAATGTTTAATATCTCCTAGGCATCAATATAAACCACTTGATACACTGGTATCGTCGTTACCCGATGACACAATTCCATGCTTTGGTTCATACTTGACTGTTGAGGGCATGCTACATACATGAACCTCACACACTTCACACTTCACGCATGCATAACATCTTTTTCTCGTAGCTTCTCTCACACGTTATGTTCACTATTCACTATACACATTCATGTTATATCTTTCTTGCATCTACTTTTACATGTTGCACTCATCACCCTATGACGCACTCTAGTTTTTGAGTTCATACTCGACTACTGAGGGTTTGGCGTCCCCAAAGATTTTACTTAGAAATCTTGGGATACCCCCTTTTAAAAAAAATTCAGGATTGCTCTAGATTTCTCCAAAAAGTTGTAAAAGGTTGGAGGAATACCCATTTGCCCAAAATGCCTAAAAGTCCCTAAAAAGCTAAGTACTTGCTCTCTTAGCTTATCAGGTTTCTCAAATTACTTTACTTCTACGTTGCAGTAACTCGCCCTCTAAAACCTGATTTACAAAAATGTCTTCTTTGTGTTGATTGGGAGTACTTCTTATTAAAATTTGATGAGTTAATTAGTTCAGGAACCCCAAATAACTGACTTATACTTCTTAGTTTTGCGCTAAATCGAAGTGTTTTTGCTTCTTAGTTCTACACTAAACCGAATGATTTTGCTTCTTAGTTTTGCACTAAACTGAAGTTCTTATGCTTCTTAGTTTTGCACTAAACCAATATACTTCTACTTCTTGCTATTAAGGAAGTAAAATAGTTCCTAAATGCTGCAAAGCTAAGCTATTCATTGCGTTGAATTGACACTCGACAACTTGCCCTCTTTGTGTTAAAACCAAACTACTTTACTTCTCAAAAAGTAAAGCGAGTAAAGCAGTTCTTGAAAGCCACATTACTAATCACTTAAGTTATCGGTGTTTAGAAGGTGCTTTACTTCTTTTAAAAATAACGAAGTAAAGCTATCTCAAAAAGCCGTAAAGAAGAAAAAAAAAAGTAATGAGGAAAATGGAGTTACTTTACTTCATAAAGAAACTAATTAAAGTAATTGCAAAAAGCCACAAAGAAGAAAAAATAAGAGAAGTAATGTGGAAAAATGGAGTTACTTCATAAAATAACTAAGTAAAGCAGTGGCAAAAAGTTGCAAAGAAGGAAAAAGAAAGAGTAATGTGGAAAAATAGAGTTATTTTACTTCATAAAGTAACTAAGTAAAGTAGTTGTAGAATTCCGCATACAAAGAGAAATTGCATTACTTCTATAAGTAATAAGTAATGGGGGGTCGCATTTATGCAAAGAAGGGAAATTTGACAACTTGTTTTGGCCATAACTTTTGCTCAGGTGCTCCGTTTTTCGAGATATTAGACTTTCCAGAAAGATATCAACATCCTCTACGCCATGTAGATATGAAAATCAGTCTTTAGTGGGATTAAAGGAGAGAAAATGATAACAAAAATCTCCAACACATTATGGGAAAGTAATGGGAGGTCAAAAACATGATTGGCCATAACTTTTGCTTTGGTGCTCCGTTTTTCAAGATCTTGGACTTTCTGAAAAGATATCGACCTCCTTTGCACAATGGACTCATGAAACTCAATTTTTGGTGGGATTAGCTGAGAGGAGAAAAAAATAAAAAAACACTTTCAACATGAAGTGAATAGTTTCAGGCAACAGTGCTACCGATGTGTGGGTAGATTTCTTCTTCGACAAAAAGGGGATAAACATGAATGAAGTTCTTCAACTAGAATTTCTTCTTCTTCTTCTTCTTATTTCCTGATGATATAATAAAGTAATTGAGCTTAATTGTAAAACTTAAGTAATTTGGTTAAAAGTCATTACTTCAAGTTGTTTGAAAAAGTCAATTACTTATAAACATGTGGCACATCAAAACATTCCAATTTCATGTGTGTCGTGCAATGAGGATTTCAAGGAGGAAAATTCTCAACTCCCGTCAGTTTAGTAGCTAGGCACTTATGGAAATATAATGGATATTTTCTATCTTGTAACTTCCTTATGGAGGCTATAAATAGAAAGAGAGGCCTACGTGTCAAAGGTTGGAACTTTTTGGCAACTAGTTATTGTAATTTTATGCAAGAAATTAAAGATCTCAAAATTTGTGTTGAGACTCTTGAATTTTCTTTGTCTAACTTGGTTAGATTGAATAAGACGAAGACAAATTTCTGGAGAAATTTGTGTCTAAGAAGTTTTGTTGTGCATTCTGCGAGGATTTTTATGGTAAACTTTGCGTTACTTCAAATCCAAATATGAATTAATTTCTTTTTCATTTGCCTAAACTATGACATTTCTACAGTATTTATTTATTTTGTACAGTTGTAATAAGCTTTGCGATCTACTTATTGTGAAGTACTTGTCTTTTTCCTCACTGCTGTCATAATTCCACATCTTCTTCCATTATCCATTCTACACAACTTTCCTAAACACATCTTCTTACTTGCTTTAGAATTATATGGTTATGGTTCATGAGCCCTACACTTAAAGTAATACCTTAGGAAATAATTAAAATAAATAAATACATCACATGAGAGCTTCACCGTTAAATGAAGGGGATTTATCCCATGATTGCCTAGGTTTGTGTATCAAACCGTGCATAAAATCTAGCCAACATGGTTTCAATCTAAAATGAACCTAACCTCACCCACACACTCACTCACTCATTCACACACTCTCTATGTTCTACACTTTCACAATCACATCTTTTTAGCGCATAATTCAACCCATTTCCTAATGAGCACTCTTTTTCTATGGTTCATTCTCGATTGCTGAGAGGGCACGTATAAATAAATCTCATCACATGCATACTCATTCACATTCGATTAGGGGCATGATGCTCCTATCATTCACTCTACATTTTATTCCATCTCATCCACAACATATTGCATTTCTTGGTCGCATTTACTCTTGCTTACTCATGCTTACATATACACTATATTACACATGCTAGTCAAATAGTTTGTATGTCATTATCTTTCTATACACACATGTGCATTTACTTACCTTCTAGTTTTGATCACGGGATTTGCACAGATCTTTACACGCGGCATGAATTCTTGGCACAATACTTCATACCAGTCCCACAACAGCTTCTGGGGGCATCCACTTTTGTGCACACACTAAATGTGTTATTGTTTCATTTTTCATAGCACATTACTATATCGGACTATACACGCTTTAACATACTTTCTATCTTTCTAACATGTTAATGGGTGATTTATGTGTAACATTTATCTTGTAGTTCTATTTTCTTTCATGGATGTCTGTTACATTGCTTGTTATTATTTGTTTTTGTTTGTCATTGTATATCATTGTTTGCGGGTTTTTTCCCTATGTCTTGCTTGTTCTCTAATTATCTATATGCTTGCGGCCACTGCGACCTTGGTTGTCTTGTGACATCGTGAGTGATTTCCCATGTTTGAAACCCACTTTTCACGATCTACTTTGTCTTCTTGCGTGTTTACATTGTTTTGTTGTGTGGTTAACTTACACATAATCCTTTACATGCACGTGTTTATCTTCCTTTTACTAACACTTGTCTCATATCCATTTTTTTGTGTGTGCCTTGGTTTCTACGAAGCACACTCCCCCTACAAAGCACCATTTCACCAAAGTGGTTGGTCCTCCTTTGGGCCGAATATTCCTCGGTAACGTCACATGGACCCCAAATGAGGGGGGGCATCTATTGGGTGAATCAGTCACCCCATACATCATCTTACGGTCATAGTTCAACATAGTTCAGTACTAGTACAACACATTTATTAGTCATAACAACAGATCAGATCCTGACTTGGATCCTCAACACAACATAGACACTAGTGCTTAGACCCACACAGTAGTGTCTAGGTGCCCTTGACCCTTCCTAGACACTTGTGACCAGGGGGAAGTTACACATCATTTGTTAGTTCAACACATTTCTTAGCATTTCACTCAACGAATTTTTCCGGACAACAGTCCTTCAACACTCGGCATGCATGCACTATACAACTTTATCTAATTTTGCATTGGATCGGAACTATTCGAAACAAATCAAATTTTTACACACCATCTGCAATGATGTTCGCATTTACAAAAGAAGTTAAAGGTTGGAGGATGAAACTATAATGTTCTCCCTATACTTCTTCCACGTCTTGGCATGAGATCACCCATACACAATTACGACATCTACACATACACTCTTGCCCTAGGGTCATTATCATCATCATCACTTTTCTTTCACTTTCTCTTCTTTAGTTTCCATGCTTCACATTTTTATCACTCCCACGCTTTTCCTTGTCTCTCGACACAGTTTTCACCATCGATATACATGGTCATTAGGTACACATCTCTTATCTACTTTATGTTATCGAGCATTCACTCAACAACATAAAGTGGGGGCAAATGTAGACACTAAATCATGCACTTTGGGTATCTATCTAGTCCTGATCACATACTACTATTCATATGATTCATAAGTAAGAAAATTACTAATTAACCCATGTCTTTGGCCATCTTTTATTTCTTTTTGTTGCCTTTGTCGACATTACACCCCTTCTATCCCTGTCTGTCTTTTCACACTTTGGCATTTCTCACTCTGAACACCAGTGCCCAGCCAAGATGCCTAGTGCCATTGTTCCCTCTGGGCACCCCTAACCTCATTGTACTTTGCTCACATATTTTGGGTCTTTTCTAGTTGTTTGGGCATCTTATCTTTTTGGTAGTTGGCCTTTTCAGGGTTAATTAAAAAATTCAAGCAAAGGAATCATATAAATATAAAGTTATGTGGCAATAATAAAGGACCAAACACTAAGCATTAACTATCACCACTTAAGGTTGCATTCAAACATCCATCTAGCATCCACACAAGGGCAAGGGAATACATTATTCTACATAAAATTCATAGGAGGGGAAACTCATTCTTTCATGCACACATCTATTTACATCTAACTACTTGCTCGCTATCAAGTGTGACATGCACAAGAGCCACCTAGGGCACAATCTATTCACACACACACACATAGAACTACATTGGGTCTGAGATGTAGTGCAACACTCAGTCGTAAGTTCATTTGTTTGACATCCGAGGATAGTTTGACCCATCATTTGCATTATTTTCTTTTTGGGATTTGATGCACTTTTGAGGGTTTTGCAAGTCAATTATTATTTGCAGGTTACATGTGACATCGGTAATCATTGTGCAACATACTAGCGACAAGCAGTGAAGAACAATGAATACCTCGTGACCCTCCAAAGTTGTTTTTTTGAGGTTCTGAGCAGTCACGGGTGCCTAGAGCATGTCTGTAGCACCCACAGGCGCCCCTAACCCATTCTAGGTGCCCCAATCCAGACAGATCTTGCGGTCGCATAATTTTCTGGGTTTCAGTTTGACAATTTCCCCTCTCTGTTCAACGGTTCGTCACTCTGACATAGTTCAAATTTATTTACAAATCAACCAAGTTCTTCTATCTCCTCTTTGTAACTAAGGTTTCATAATTTCTAGCTTATTTTTCTTGGGTCAATTTTTGTATTTCATTGCGTATATTCAATGTTGTTATATAATTAGTAGTAGACATCTATTTATTTCAATATTTGCTTAATCAGGTTGTCCATGTCCTTTACATCCCATTTTTTGTGCATTTAATTCATATTGTTGTAATTTTTTTATGGGAGGTGAGGAGGATGAGCATGCAATTGGTGCTTATGCTAATTTATCATATATACATTACATTTCCCTTATGTTTAGGTGTGGGATGGTAGGGAAGTTTAGTTGGCCTCCCATATTTTCATGGCGTATAAAGTAATTGACTATTGTCTATATTATTACTTAGGAGTTGAGAATATTGAAAAAGGATATTAGTGTTACTACTTTCACCAATTTCATAAGTAGGTATATGTTCAAGGGGAATTGATTGGAGTGGTGGTTTAATGGTTGGGTGTGGTTTGTTAAAGTGTGAAGTAAATTCTTGGGTAAGCTCTTCTTTGCCGCAAAATATAAAGGGTGCCTCTTCAGCGAGGCAAGAATAAATTATAACATCCTAAACATATTTAAACTATTGATGAAATGTGGAAGGAACCCCACTCATGTAATGAATCTAAGGTATCCTAAGGATAATATTATAATTCAAGTTATTAGGCATTACCTCAAATGTTGTTGGAAGAGTCTTTAGTCCAAAACTGATCTTTAGTATAATGTGCCCTAATGGTTCCCGTGCAATATTATCAATTCCTTGGTTTTAAATATTAGAGGGGGTTATATTATTTGATACTAGGCCAAAATAATGGAGAAATGTAATGTTACATATGTTTAGTTCATAACCATTATCGAAAATTGCCCTTTTGAATCCTTTCTTCTTAATTTTGACTTGAATGTACAAAGTCATATATTGATTGATTATGTTTTTAGGTTGTAAGTCCTATTTTTTGAAAGAAATTTCATGTTCATCGGTATTAAGAGTATCAATGATAGATACATAGTATTTATGTTCAACATTAGCCATAATCGTTGTTTCTTTTAGTGTCTAATAAATGATGTTCTTATGTGGAGTACAACGTCGGAAAAATTCCAATATAGAGATTATTTCATGCATTTTTTTGAGTTGGTTAAGACTATTATACTCTTTCATTACTATTATAGGAGATATAAGTGGTAGAGGGATGATTGGGTTATTATTATAATGGTTTCCATTAATGGAGGAAGGATTGAGTAGAGGCATGCCACGTCATGTTTTGATTGTGGTTGCCTCCTGGCTAGGTATGCGTTTAAAAACAAATATTTTATGATAAGGAGATGAACTAGCAATATCAAGGGTATATGGGGGAGATGGTATGAAAGTGGTGCTAAGAGCTAGCTCTTGATGAGTAATTATGGGAAGCGTTTTCATATGCCACTTGAGTGTTATGCATAGTAAAAAAAAATTGTAACCCAAGTTATTATGATGTTAAATCTACTTATTATTTGAAAGAAAACCCAAAAAAGCAATATGAAACTGAAAATCAAATTTAGAAATCTAAAACCCTAGGAGTTGAGAATGAAGTTTTTTGTTGATGTGATCAATAAATAAAGTGGGTTTACTAAAATGTAATATCAAAAATAGGTTTATCTAATTAAGATATTAATTCAAGTGTGTATTGATCTTGAACAATGGATACAATAAACATAGTAAATTCCCAAAAGTCATAAATCATGTACAAATAATGATATTTGGTCAACATAAATTTTTAAAATAGAGTATTGAAATATTTGGGTAGGGTTTTAGAAATATTGCACCATTTTGTGAGCTCTAAAGATGTGTAGAGATCTGAGAGTAATGTAGTGTCATAAATATGCTTGTAAATTATGGGGATTTGAAGATGAGCATTCAACAAAAGCAACTATTATAGACGAAATTACCCAAAAGTTTTCGTCTTAAGATAGACACTTTTTTCCTCCACTACTGGGATCCATAACTTAACTTTGTCACCTAGTGCACCTATATCTTTGTATTTGGGATTTGCACTAAAATATGGAAATCACACTTTTATACCAACAAATGGATTCTCTTTGTATTTAAACCCTCACTTCCTTCATGTGACCTAAAAAAGAGATTAGTCTACATTTGAGTCGACCTACAATAGTGAATCCTACATAGTCATACTCCAAAGAGGCATCATGCCCATGTAGTTCTCCCTCTGAGTGAATGTGTGAATGACTATAAACAATGTGATTTGACAAGCCCTAATAAGGCCTTCAACACTTGGCAATGAACTTTGACTTCACATTTGGCACATGAGAATGAACTTTGATAATGTACTCGTATTTGTAGCTTGTTAAAGTGTGCCCCAAAAATGGATGCTTCAATAATAAGGGTCCATGAGTCCTTAGATTCTGCCTTGATGTGAAATCCTTACGTTCCCCTAATAAGTTAGGGTGTATGTGCTTATATAGGTGACTTGTGTAAATGATTCCCTCTCAACCAACCCTAAGCCAATTAAGATAACTTGTGTATTTGAAATTTTGACTGTTGAAAGTACAATGGAAAGTGTCATCGACCTTAAACACAATTGTCGTTTGATTCCATCCTAAGTCGATGATCTCATCAGAGTTTAGGATGCAACTTGATCGGAGATGTGGCAAATAGATAGGAGTTTGAAGATGTGTTTTGTATAGGATGCATTAGTTTCAGATGTGTTAAGTAAAAGAGCAGGTCATGACCTAGTGGACTCAAAGTGTGGGGATTGAGCATGATGCATTTGAATTAAGTTAATAAATGTGTAAATGGGCTAGTTTTGGAACAAATGCCTCATGATTATCATCAAGTCCCTTAGATCTAAAATTTGTGTGCTAAGCTATGGAGTTCTTTTACTAATTATCATATGCAATTTATGAGTGTAAATTCACTAATTTAATTTTTTGCAACATAATGCAAAATTTTTACTAACTTAAAATTTAATAAACATATATTAACAACAATGTTATAACAAACTACGATAGTATGACAACAATCTATCACCATTCCTCTTTCCTACTAATAAATGCTTATGGTGATTGTTTTTTAAAGTGGGTCTCCTTTCCTTATGATTATTACAAAAAATACACTAAGGAAAAATGTCACTTGAATTATGACTACACAGAGTCAAAGGTCACTTGAATATTGAGGATGTTTAGAGTCGTACAAATAATTCTAAGATGCATATCTGTATTCGAGCATTAAGACATGTACTTAAGAGGCAATTTGACATGATATTTTTTCAGGATTATGAAATTCCTCTCTCCTACTAAAAAATGCTTATGGTGATTGTGTTCTAAAGTGGGTCTCATTTCCTTATGATTATTACAAAAAATACTCAAGGAAAGATGTCATTAAGAAAATGACTACTCGAAGTCAAAGGTCACTTGAATAATGAGGATGTTTAGAGTGATACAAATAATTTTAAGATGCATATATGTATTCGAGCATTAAGACATGTACTTAGAGACAATTTGACATGATATTTTTTTGGGATTATGAAGTCATAATTAACTATTATGTTAAAGTAAAAGGAGTAGATAGGAAGGCCAAACAAGAAAACATATTCTCATCTCACAACCAATCAACCATTATGTTAATAAGGGGGCTATTTCTATTTTGATGTCTCCCATATTGACAATAAAGATCAACAAGAATTTTTAAAATTGTAAAAACAATTACCATAATACAAATAAATAGAGAGATTGAATCTCTTCATATTTTTAGAAATCACTAAAATCATAGAAAATATCACTTATATCTAATGGGTACTACTCACAAGGATGATAACCGATTGGGCACCACACCCTACAAAATGGTTTATTTACTGTAGCCATTCGCGTGTAAAGAGCGAACGAACAACTATTTACCCTCGTAAGCACGCCCGGTGGGAGTCGAACCCACAATCGCCTGATTAGAAGTCAGACGCCTTATCCATTAGGCCACGGGCGCCAGATGTTCATAGTGTTTGTAACACTTTATTTAAAATGTATGCTTTTTGGGAGTTCAGTCCCGAATTTAAACTGGGCTTGCCCTGTGAAGAAAATCAATCTCAAATGGAAAATAAAGTATGACATGAATACGGCAGAAAACAAGTACAAATTTGGGGCTGTCCTGAAATTCGGCATAGTATTGCCATTCCATATGAGTAGTTAGGTATAAAAATAAAAGGAATGTACAATCTTGGAGGTGCCGATTTAGTGGGTATTTTTTAGGGTTATTTTTCGTCAATTGGTCGGGTTTTAACCATTTTTTCTAAGTTATAGATTCGTCTGAAAAAATGATTCTATAAATATTTTTATAAAATGTACATAGATTTATTAAAATTTACATAATAAATTATATGTTTTTAAAATAATTTGTGTATAATATATAGGTTTCCACATTTTTAGTTAAAAATAGTCATTGTATTATAATACTTTCAATTTTTTTGAAATTCTTTTAAAGAAAATATCATGTTGTTTAGGTCTGAGTTTATTAACTCCTTTACATAGCTATTGTATTTTACTTCTCTAAACCCTGCATTTTTTTCTAGCTCTTTGTTTTCATGTAAATATTCTTAATAATATTGTTGGACGTGGAGTTGTGAATTGTAAATCTTTTTGATTTCAATGTAAATATTTTTATAATATTGTTAGACTTGTTGCGATGAATCCTTCTCTTTAAGGAATTTGTATGGAGTTATTTTTTTGTTCATTAATATAGTTTTCATGAATTTTATATTATTATATACTATAGTTTTGCGAAAAAGAGTTACATATGTGAATTTTCACTAGTTATGTGAATCAAATTTATGCATTCTAACTATTTGTGAAGTCTGAAATTTAGTGATAATTGAGCATCATGGTGTGAAACTTATTGTTTGCATTCTTTATCATTTCCATGTGTAAATGCAGTTTTATTTTTATTCTTTTGGTTTTGTCCACATGCCCAATTTGCTTGGAAGTGGATTTACTCCCTTTCCAACCTTTCATCTCTGAAATTTTCACCTCGTAGATGGTTCTTCTGGCAGATTTAGCTATGCTCCCTGCGAAATTCAATATTTATTGGAAAGTGTTTAAATCAGATATTCTATTTCATATTTGAAAAGATTGAAATTTTGTTTGTTTTTACATGTTATAGATAGAGACTTTCTTATTACAATAAAGTTATTGTGATCTCCAATGTTACATACACTTCACATTCATATTGGAGCCTAGAAAGTCTCTTTGGAGGTGGAACACCTTCAATGCCCACTTCTGTCACATCTGCTACGGAATAGTCCATTATTTTTCTGCATTACATTGGCCTCCAGATTGTAGCTTTCAGATCTTGGCCATAAACAGTAAATCCTTCCTTTCAGGGACAGAGATTTACAAAAACTCCAGGTTTGGGTAATTAATTCTCCGACGTTTCCCAACGTTGATCACCCCTGCCTCATGTTATGTGGATATAGTGATCTAGACACGCGAGTGTGGAATAGTTAAGATAAATGTACAGACTGATATATGGATGGATCGCTGACATTTGACAGCATCGACTCAGCACAAACTGGATCTTGATTCAGCTCACCTTGAGTTTGCGGGTCGGTACCTCTGATCCAACACACGCATTCTGCATTAGACAGTTATCAATCAGCTTGCAACGTGCCTCAACATTTTAGTTTAATACTCATTTTCTTTTGTTTTGAGTTGGTTGAGCATCATGTCAATAGTTATTCAAAAATAGGTCTATTAACATAATTACTACCGTAACTTAAAGTTATTGATAGAGTCAAGTAGTTTTGTGCTTAGATGTTGTTTCCTTAATTGTCAGTTGTGAAATATGGTATAAAGTTTACAAGTAAATTTTTTTTTTTTGGGTGAAAGTGTGAAGTTATTAGTTCGATGTTGTGGAGTAATAGTCAATAATAATCTTTTCAATATATCAATTAATTTAAGTAGTACAAGAATATGATCATTAGTCAAGTTGTTGATTTGGTTATTTTAAAACTTGTCAAAACAAAAGTGTTAGTTGTGAGTCATTGTAATTGTAGTGTTAAAAAAAAAAAAATTGTCTTACAAATGTATTTTTGATGTAACCTGATGTCCTGAAAATCAAGTGGTTCACATTACAGGGGGAAGTAAAGAATAATCACAATGTGGAAATAAATATGCTTCGAGATTGCATTTGCTAAGTAAGCATCACGTCAATTGGAGGATGGAGGCACATGAGGATGAAGGACAAGCAGTGTCCTCTCGCTGTCCGCAAGTGACGAGGTTGCACAATGAAGTTGTGGCATTTTTTAGTTGTGTTTTTTGCTGCATCGTGTTTTAGTTTTGTGTGTTAGAAAATACTTGAACAAATACAATATTCATGTTCACATTTGTAATACATGAGCTTCATTTTATGATGTTATCCCTTGATATAAAAATGTTGTAGAGAGCTAAAGCACCAGTGCAAGACAATTCCTGGATCTTATAAAGGTTTGTGGTAGATCCAGAAAACCACCACGAGGTGGACAGTCGATGGGTTCATGTTCACGTCAAGGTTTGTGGTAAACATATTTAAAACCATATAACGTTGAGCATTTCTCCTTTCATTTGTATTAAGGTCATGAGTCACGAAGTTGGGCATGCCATAGAGGTGAGCATACAATAGTTGAGAGTGTGATTGTGTTTCTATCATGTTTGTACTAAGGGATGGAATGTTTGGAATTAGTGCTCCTTAGAATGATTATGATTTGTTATGTGAGTTATACTCACTCCAAAATAGACTTTTTTGGAGAAATCCTAGGGATTAGGAGTGAATTTTATCTTCACATGTTTAGGAGATAACAAAACATGTGTGTGTGTGTATCGTGATCTATGGTTGATATACAAATATATTATTCTTTCTGTGAATTTTTTGAAGCTTTTACAAAATTTATAGTTGAGCATCTCTCCCCACCACCAATTGCAACAAACAAATGAAGAAGAATAATAACAATAACAACACAATGGGTGGGATCCCATACCTAACACGACCCACCCCTCTACCATCAATGGCTGAGGGGACAAGTCGGATAGTCCTTCACCTCCACCTCCTTCGAACACCATGTTCGTTGCTATGACATAGTTTTATGTGGGCCTCTATTTTCTTCAATGTCATTTGTTTCTTGCTCCTTTTTTGGTTAAAAATCAAAATCTTACCATATACATGTATTTTGACGCCCTCACGAGGTAAGTTGGATTCTTCTTGAGGCTTTCTTGGCTCAATGTGACTAGCATTCTAGGGTGTGACTTCTTCTACCCATTGTTTATATGATTAATGGTACATACTAAATCTTTTTTTAATAATAAAAAGTGTGTTTTTCAATTTAAAAATGTTAAATTTCTTAAAAACTAGTAATCGCATTCGAGTGGAGCAATAGTGATGTTGATAGCAAGGCGATGAAGAAGTTAAAGTTGAAGGATTGAAGGTGAACATTGGAGGGGGGAGAGTCATGATGAAGAAGGGAATTGAATGAGGAGAATTTTTGAGTTGAGGAATCTACTGTAGGGATTAATATAAGCGATCCTCTTTTTTCTTCTGACAAGTCACATATGGACCACATGTCAATTTATTTTACCATGGAAACATCATATATTTAATGCAATGTTTTTTGAATATTAAATATATCTTAATAGCCTCTAACTTTAAAATCCCTACTTTTTATTAAATTTGTAACTTATTTGGGATTACTACAATCACATTATTGTGTGTTTTAATTACATAAACGCGGAACTAAAACCAAAAAAAGTAAACATAATAGAAAAACATGGGATATTAAGAATAAAGTTCAACACATATTGTAAGAGTCACATCATAATCGCCTCTATGTTTCATATATTGAGCTGAAATTACCGAAAAGAAACATGTGCTAACTCGCTTATTTTTTTACGAAAGATTGTACACAAGGTGCTCAAAATGAGAAAGATTCTCCATAAGCTTGAACGTAAGAGTTGCCAACATTGGGATATCCTTGAAAGAGGCAGTTGGGCCGAATCACCAATAAGATTGATTGACTGCCCACTGAAAAGGCCTTATTATTAGGTGGGGGAATTCCTCAAAGAGGCACATGTATGAGAAGGCATCCATATATGTATGGTGAATATGGAGATGTTGAAAACAACAACACATGTTGGAGCGAGAAAAAAAATGAGAATTCACTAGTGTTAGAAGGATGCATGAGTGCGTATTTGATGGTGTTGATGAGGTAGTATTTCCCTATTCTACTAATGCAAACCTATTAGGACATTCTCCTTCAAATGAAGATAATTTTTTTAGTGAAAGGCTTGAGAATTCAATCCTTCAACTATATTCATAACAAACATCTCGATTATGATCCCTAATTAAAGCCTTCTATTGTGAACTTATATTTATGTTGTGTTTGGAATGACAAATTGTGCACACGGGGAAATGGAAAATGCATAGATTTAATATATAATGAAGAAGACATGAAAAAAAAATTCAACCTCGAGATTAACGACCCATATATTGTACGCCGCCATTTTTTCTTCCAACAATAAATGACAAAAATGGAATTGTTAATATTGTTACTATCATTCAGGTATAAGACCTGAAACCATATGAAGTTATATTTGATATGGAATTTGATTAAGTAAAATGTGGAAGATATTCTAAGTTAATCTAATATTAAGAACAACAGTAAATAACAGATAAATGCATAAAGAAAATGACCCAAACAACTAAGTAAATAGAAATGTGAAACCCTAATGAGAAAAGAGGGTTAGGAAGAGCTTAGCTGATTTGATGAAGGTGTTGGACTGTGTCAGTAGTGAAGACTAGGAAAACATGAGGAGGAAACGATCACACAGAAGCTCCTGAGAACATAGATATCTGAATCTCTGGCTGAATTGGGCATGCCTGGAGAGGGACAGGGGCACCTGTGGGTGACCCTAGTCTATGAGATATGGGTGCCCTGGTCTGAAAAAGATCCTGAAACCCTCCTCTGAGGTGTCGTTGGATGTGATCCTATGCCTTCTCTTCTTGTCACACTAACTTTTTGAACTTGTTAGTATGTCATTGGAAATCAGTAATAAGGAGATCACCTGCAAAACCCCAAGATGAGCATCAAATCCCTAAAAAAAAGAAAGATGCATATGAAGGGGTCAGATTGTCCTCAGCGGCCACAATGGTGGACTTACTAACTAAGTGCTGCACTACATCTCAAACCCGATGTAGTTTTATGTGTGTGTGTAATCATGCCCTAGGTGCTCTTGTGCCAGTCACACTTTGTGAAAGTAGCGAGTAATAACTATGTGTAGAAATGTAATAAAATGGTGGATGGAATAGAATAAACTTCCCTCCTATGTAGTGTGATGTAGATGAACCAGCCTTGTGCCTTGTGATGGAGCTAGATGGATGCAAATGAAGCCTTTGATGGATGTAACCTTAGGTGATGATAGTAGTGCTTAGTGCTTGGTCCCTCATTATGGTCTCATAACTTTATATTTATATGGTTCTCTTGTTCTAATTTTGTAATTAACCCTGAAAAGGCCGACCACTAAAAATATGGAAAGCTCAAATGGCTAGAAAGTGCCTAAAAAGTGGAAGGAAAGTGTAAAAAGGCTTAGGGCACCCCAAATGGGACCAGGGCACCTGGGGAGCCCCAGTATAGGACAGGGTCAGCCCCAGTCAGAGGTAGAATGATGTAAAATGAAAAAAATAGACTGGGAAAGTATGTGCTGAAGGTTGGAAGTGACGACAAAAAGAAAAGTAAAATGGCCAAAGGACATGGGTTAATTAGTACTTTCTTCACTCAAAAACCATATGAATAGTAGTATGAGACCAAGACTAAATAATGCCTAAAGTGTGTGATTTTGTGTCTACATTTTCCCCCACTTTATGTTGGTGAGTGGAAATGCTCGGTAACATAAAGTAGATAGAGATGTGTACCTGATGTCCATGTAGAGTGATGTAGAAAGCATGTTTGAAGGACTAGAAAAAGTGTGGAGTGACAAAAATATGGAGCATGGAGACTAAAGATGCAAAAGAGCAAAAAGTGATGAGAGTGAACCTAGGGTAGAAATGTGTGTGTATATGCCGATGTGTGTGATGTACCTGCATGTTAGTATGAGGTGTGTGCTGCCACAAAATGTTGTTGTTGTTGTTGACGTTGTTGTTGTTGTTGACTACTTTCTTCTCATACAGTATGACCTGTAAGGAGAAGATGATCAAGTAGTCAAATACGCATGTATATATGTGTAAAAATGCATGTATGTAGAAATGAAAAATATGGAAATATGAAAAATGTAAAAGGAACATGTGCACCTGATCCGTGATGAGAGAAAAGGGTGATAGAAAGGATATCATGTACTACGAGTTTTTTGGGTGATCTCACGCCACCCTGGTCGAAGAAGTGTAGGGAGAAAGATGCATTATTCTCCAACATGTAACTGCTTCCCTGAAGATGTGTGAAGAGATCTCTATACTGCCTGGTTTTTTGGGTGATCCGATGCCACTGGCCGAAGTAGTGTAGAGAGGAAATCCGTTGTATCCTCTAACCTGTAACTACTCCCCATAATGCTAAGGACAATTTTCCCTATAAAATCCATTGTGTATGGGGTTCATAGACTGGTCTGAACCCACTCATTGTATAACCCACAATGTCAAGGATGGAAACTAAACTGAACTGTACCAGTAGAAAGTGTTGAATAGTTTGTAAAACCCCAAATGATGCCCCCCTCTTTGGGGTGCATGTGACATCGCTGAATAGGAGAATGCAGCCCCAAAAGAGGACCAACCACATAAATTGTGCCCTGTAGGGGGAAGGGAATGTGCTTGGTAGAAACCAAGGCACACACAAACAAGTGGCTAGAAAACAAGTGTTAGTATGAACAAGCATGCATGTAAAGATAAGTGTATGCTACGTAAACAATGTAGAAGCTAGAAAGCAAGTAAACATGCAAGAAGACAATCATAGACACCAAAGTGGGTTACAAACATGGGACATCACTCACGATGTTGCAAGACACTCAAGGCCATAATGGTTGCATACAAACAAACAAGTGTGCACACCAAACAAAGGGAAATGCCCACATACAAGAGAAAACAATAGACAAGCAATAGTAAACAAACAAATAGATAGCCATGGAAACAAGTAATCCTATGCAAATAAATGTTACACATGAAGCACCCATTAGCATGTTAGAAAGATAACCCATATGTCAAAAGTGTGTATAACCAAGTAATGTAAAGTGCTAAGTACAAAATGAAACAATAACACCTGTAAGAGACGAATGTGGATGCCCCCAACAACCATTGTAGGAGTGGTAGGAGGTGAGCATCCATGCTACGTGTAAGAGACTTGTATTTGTGATCACAACTAGAAAAGGACGTGAACATGCATGTGTGTATGGTAAAGATAATGACATACAAGAGATCTAGCTAGCATGTGTAATAAGTGAACATGAACAAACAAATGTAAGAAAGAGTAAAAGAAACCAAGATATGCAACATGTTGTGGATGGATGGAATGGAATGCAAGATGGATGATAGGAGCCATGTGCCCCCCGAGTGAATGGAGTTGTATGCAATGAGGTTCATTTAGTATGCCCCCTCAACAATCAAGAATGAACCGTAAACGAGAGTGCATCATCATTAGGAAATGGTAAATGATGTGTGTCGTGTGTCTAATGATGTTGTGATGAATGTGTATGTGTTTTGATGATATGCAACCTAGATATGAAATATGTGTGTGACCCTATAGCTGAAGTGTATATCATGACAAGATGATGTGTAGGAGTGATGATGTAGCCTAAAGTGTATATCACTAATGAGATGAATAGAGGGAGTGGTGATGTAGCCTATAAGCGCATATACCACTACAAGATGAAGGAATAGGTGACCATTTAGCCTAAAGTGTATGTCACTAACCTAGTAATGTCACATGATAGAAGGTTGAGTGATGAACATGTGTGTATGATAAGGTCCATTTGATTTGTAAACCCTCGGCAGTTCGAGTATGGACCTAAGGAACTAGAGTGTGTCATAGTGGTAGTGAGTGCAACACGTAGAAGAATATGTAGGATGTGTGATGATTAAACGACCATGTGATGAGAAAAATGTGTAAATATGTAATGTGTAGAATGTAATGCAAGATGTGTAGATAGCCTAGTAGTGTAAATATGCACGTTATGTAGTATGTAGAATGAGTAGGATGTAATGCTAGACTCGTAGACAATAGGAGTGTGACATATGTATGATGAAGACTAATATGATGTATGATGTATAGATGCACAAATGTTGAAATGATGTAGACTAAATGTAGAGTGTATGATGTAAGATGTAAGACATATGATGCGAGATGTATGAAGAGTCACAATGTGTAGTATCTATTGTGCAGTGTGTGGGGTTCATGTGTAGTATGCCCTCAACAATCAAGTGTGAACTGAAGCACAAGAGTGTGTCATCGGGTAATGACGATGCTAGTGTGTCATAAGTATGCTAATGCTAGGATATTGATGTATGATAAATGTGAGATGAGTGATGTATTAATGCTAATATGGGGGGGGGATGTGTGAATGTTATGCCCCCAAGTGTGGAAGATAAAGAATGTAATCATGTAATGTCATCTAAAGATCATCAGTTTGGAAAAGGGTCAAAGTCATATGGATAGGCATTGGTTACTTGATAAGAAATAGTGTCTAGTTGATCACGTAATGAGCCATTGAGGCGTAAATTGTACATACCCATGGCATATTCCTCATCAGTGAATGGAGGAAGTGGACAACCGTGCACATACCAATGAGTGATATTTTTTGTATAGCCAAGAAAGGAACTATTGCAAATAAAGACATGACCAAAGGGCATGGGAAAAGATATGTCTATATGATCAGGATCAAGAGTGCCCCCAATGTAATCAAGCCATGATTTCCCTAATGTGAGTGAAGAAGAGTGAGGAATGTGTGATAGATAGACTAGTAAGATGGAAGACACGCAAGCCATAAGCAATAGTAATAGTGATAAAGCCATAATATAGATGAGGAACATGAGTAGGAGGATAAAGGTCCTCAAAAGAAAAACCTAGTCGAGCTAGACCATCATGTGAGTAAATGGTGTCATCACAAGTAGGATCAAATGGAATATGTTCCCAATATGAATCATTCATGAAAAGTGTGCAAGTAAATGGTGGGCATGCTAGCGGAGGTAGTACATGTGAAGGTGTAGGTGATAGAGTGACATCCATAGACTGGACATGCCCCTAATAAAGAATCATATAGTAGCAGTAGTAGTAGGTGGTGTAGAAGAGACTGCATCTATCACACAAATGACACCTTCAAGTGGTGGCAAGTGAGGTGTTTCATCCATAGGTTGAGGATCATCTGTAGTATTAGTACATGGAATAGGAAGACTAGTATTAGGATCATCGGTCACAATATTGGAATGGGTCATGGTCATGAAGAACAATATATTCAATGCCTTCATGTAGAATTTAACACAATGGTGTATGGTAGAAGCAATGACTTGCATGGCATGAAGCCATGGCCTACCAAGTAAACAATTGTATGAGACTGGAAATCAATGACAAAGAACACTATGTTGACAGTTTTGGGTCCTACAGTAATAGTAATGAACAATGTGACCAACACATGGATGAATGAACCATCATATGCACAGAGTGAGAGGGAAGATGGACTAACATCACAAGAAGAAATACCTAACTTCTCAAGGAATGACATGGGACATAAGTTAAGTTTAGATCCATTATCAATTAAAGTGCACTTAATACCCATATTGAGAATGCAAATCATGATATGAAAAGGGTGGGTCATTGTCAAAAGTGTTAAATAAGTGGGAAGATTAGATTTGAATGCTATGTGTTGAGAAAATGCATCTACAAAAGTTTGATAGACTGAGTCAGGATGCATATCATGCATGAATGTGAGTAGTAGCAAGAAGATGTTGGAATCTAAGCCTTAAATCAAGGATGTGCAAGAAAATAATCATTGATTGAGATACTCATGATGACTAGACTCTAAGATGAAAAAGAGTGAGGATCCTATAAGTGTGAAGATGAAGTTGGGTTCACCAAAATGATTAACTAAAATGTGGAATTTATTCTAAGTTAATCTAATATTAAGAACAACAATAAATAATAAATAAATGCATAAAGAAAATGACCCAAGAAACTAAGTAAATAGAAATGTGAAACCCTAATGAGAAAAGAGGGTTAGGAAGAGCTTAGTAGATTTAACGAAGGTGTTGGACTATGTCACAGTGAAACTAGAAAACAGGAGGAGGAAATGATCACACAGAAGCCTAAGAAAGCACATATCTGAGCTCTCTGGCTGAACTGGGGCACCTGGAGAGGGACATGGGCACCCGTGGGTGCCCTAGTTTGAGAACTATGGTGCCCTGGTTTGTGAAAAATAGCCTAAAACCCTCCTCTAAGGTGTCATTGGATGTTCGTCTGTGTTCTCTTCTTGTCACACTAACTTTGTTGAACTACGTCAGATGTCACTGCAATATCGGTGCAATAAGGAATCACCTGTAAAACCCCAAGACAAGCATCAAATCCCTAAAAAAGAAAGATGCATATGAAGGGGTTAAGACTGTCCTCAGTAGCCACAATGGTGGACTTACTAATTGAGCATTACACTACATCTCAGACTTGATGTAGTTCTATGTGTGTGTGTGCAATCATGCCTTAGGTGCTCTTGTGCCAGTCACACTTTGTGAAAGTAGTGAGCAATAACTATGTGTAGAAATGTAATAAAATGGTGGATGGAATAGAATAAACTTCCCTCTTATGCAGTGTGATGCAGATGAACCAACTCTTGTGCCTTGATGATGGAGCTAGCCTTTGATGGATGCAACCTTAGGTGATGATAGTAGTGCTTAGTGCTTGGTCCCTCATTATGGTCTCATAACTTTATATTTATATGGTTCTCTTGTTCTAATTTCGTAATTAACCCTAAAAAGGTAGACCACTAAAAAATAGGAAGCTCAAAGGGCTAGAAAGTGCCCAAAAAGTGGCGGTAAAGTGTAAAAAGGCTCAAGGCACCCCAAATGGGACTAGGGCGCTTGGGGCACCCCAATACAGGGTCAGGGCCCCAGTCAGAGGTAGAATGATGTAAAATGAAAAAATAGACTGGGAAAGTATGTGCTGAAGGTCGATAGTGACGACAAAAAGCAAAGTAAAATGGCCAAAGGACATGGGTTAATTAGTAATTTCTTCACTCAAAAACCATATGAATAGTAGTATGAGACCGAGACTAAATAATGCCTAAGACCACATAAACACACATCCTTAAAAGAATATATTGACGTGCAAACATATAAGTAAGAGTTGTAAGATAGTCTAGATAGTATTTGTGAGGTTGTATAGGCATACTGTGAACACTAAAATATGGTAATTTGTCCTTGTGAAATGCCGAGTCTGACCTTATAGCCTTGTTAAGACAAATTCCCACATTTAAAATCTAATCTCGTCATCTCTCTAGCCATTATACAACTTTCTTATCTTTACAACATCCTCTATCAACAAATATAGAAATATTATTCAATCTAAGAGGCATAAAACATCTTATATTCATTCCAAAAATTTCAATTTAGGATTTTATCCCTCCTATCTAAAATTGTACATAAGGGTTAGGATGTGATGTCCAACCTTGGCTAACCTATACCGTTCTACCCCTTCTCAATAATCAACTTTACTTTTGATGCTAAATCATTCTTTGGGCCATTTAATCTTCCTAGGTTCGACCTTATCATAATATATCATCCATAGAAGACTATATAAGAAAATCATTATCATATTATAAATCACTTGGCATAATTATAAGCTCATATTGCAAACATAATTCCAAAAGCACTCAAAGGGTTCCTAAATCTACTTAAATCAGTTGCACATCATCCAAGGTAGTCCCTTCTAAAAGTCTAAAGCACTAAAATAGGTTAAGGAGTCTAGCTTCACTAATTTACAAGCATTTAAAGATCATAGATCCATTTTCTAAAAAAAAGCAAAGTCACTCCAAGAATTGCACAAGAGTTTCAACAAAACAAGGGTTAGGTCACATTGTTGAGTTGCACCACATCTCATTGCTATCGTGTTGGGTACATTCTATACTACGTAGTTAGCCTGCTATCTTGTTGTTATGAAACACAAGGGCACCTCTAGGGGGTTAGTTAGCTTTACACGCTTGCAAGAGAACCTAGAAGAACTACATGAGGTTTGATTCCCCATCGGGGATATGTAGTGCAACACCGGGATTGGTTTAATAGTTGGGAGTTTAACCATCCATAGTGGTCCAACCTCAAACACACACATATGTTATTTTCTTTAGTTTTTTATTCCTATGATGAAGGCTTTAATAGGTTATCAGGGTTTATACTTTACAACATATCATTATTGGTCATCCCTATATTATGCGAATAAGAGCAACACACAACAAGCACCATTTTCAGAAAAGTGAAAGAACTCAAAAAATTACATAGCACCACTACCTTCTGGTCCAAGACCGTACAGTCATTGTCCTAGACTGTACAATCCCTACTTGGACCCGTGTAAATCATGTACAATCCTGAACGTATAATTCTTCTAGTTTCAAAATCTTCTATGCAAGATCCTGAGTTTCATATTCCCTTGTTCCACTTCCTGTTACACTCAGATCATTTTAGAATCTTCATAAACAAGCTTTGTTTCTTTCCCCTATTATATTTCGAGAAAATTACTTATTGTTTATCATTTACTTAGTTCATTACAAGTTGGAATGCATTATTATAGTCATGCATAATTAATATTGGAAGTCAATTATATCAGAATAGTCTACTTGTTACAAACATTTACATCATTTTCATTAGAAAATCTAAATTGGGTATAAACATTTGGTGAACCTAACGAGCAATCGAATCTTCATCTTTCTTCCAAACCATATTTTACCCTAGGGTTCCATCTCTAAATTGTAGATTCATATGCAAACTTGATTGTCATTTACCACCTGCCCTAAATTTGGTTTTTACCACTGTCCCTAGGGTCTTATGGCCGGTCTTTCCCTTTGGGTCTTTTTATAGGTCTTTCTAGTTGCCAAATCACCTTTCGTCGCATATTTCAGTCATAACAACTCCTTTTTCAACTTCCTCTTAATGTTTTTATTAATTTTTATATATTTAATGAAATTATTTTTTTGTTTACCATAATTTATAGCACATTTTTTGGAAATCAAAAATCACTATTTTTGGTAATTATGGCACAATTAATAAAATATACACTTTTTTGTGAATTCCTGAGAGGTTTCTATTTTCCATATTTAGATTGCAAAATACCTATTTTGGCGTCATTCACTTCATCATTTATCCTCATAAATGGCCGCTTAATAATTTGGTGATGATCACTTTTTTTCTAAACATCCTCCTTGAGTCTTATCTTCTATGATCTCTTGTTTGTCAATTGTCCATGTGCTGATTGCCATTATTTCTCATCTAATTAGAGGCTCTTCCATCATGTTGTGCCATCATGGCCCATGCCATTTCAAGCCCTTCTATTAGTAATGATGACATATATCATCAGGCTATCTGAAAGTGAATTCAAACATTATACCTTGATTTTCAAGTTAGAACTCAAGCTATGAGTACTGAGATCAAATCTCTCAAAGACGAGATAACACATCTAAAGGATTCCTCTAATACCTATGTTAATAATGTCTCTATGCATCATGATCAATCTAATTTTAAGACTACTAAGAAGCAATGTGATCCCACCTTTTCTTTCATTGAGTACTTCACCTTAATCCCGTGTATAAAGATATTATTTGCCTGAATCCATCCTAATACAATTATTGAATATGTGGCCTCTATTATTCATACTATTAATTTCACCAACGAACGCATCTCCTTTGGTCCAAAGGATCTTCCTCCCCGACATGTCATAAACAATGGTCTCTCATTATATATTCAAGTGGCAGTTCATGGTAAATTTGTTAAGTAGATACTTAACGACAATGGAAACTTGTACTTGTCAACAATGGATCAAGTGTCAATATTTGAAACATATCCTTCCTTAATCAGTTAGGTATCCATACCAAGGACCCTACCACTTCTAATATGAGTATTCATGGCTTTGATAATACATCACTTAAGGTGCTCGGGAAAATCATGTTACTAATTACTATGGGAGTGTGTACCCTCAAGATATGGTTTGTCAAGTAATGCCTAATGATCTTAACTACAACATCCTTCTAGGGTGTCTTTGGATACATGCTATGGACGTTGTTCCATCCACTGTACATTGTTGTATCAAATTCACATACCAAGGAGTTGTATACACTGCACATGTTGATCCTAAACCTTTCAAATATTGTGTTGCCACATGTACTGCAAACAAACATATTCCTTACAACAAAAGTATGTTTCATCCACTCTAATATTGGTACCAAATTTTGTTCTCACTCGTATGAATATCCATACCCAAGCCTACACAAACTTCATTCCACAACTTTGGGAGAGTCGTTAATTAATAAACAAAGGGGGGTGTTATGATTTGTGTGCCTTTAGATTAAATCTAATGTGGAAGATTTGGGGTATCTACATTATCAAGTGGTTTGCAAGAGCTACTCAAGGTAACAAACCATGGAAGATCCTTTTCCAATAATGTGTTAGATTTGTCATTCATAAACACTCATGGACTTCCTTGGGAGGATGAAATTATTAATGCTCAATTTTTTAATAGTTTAGGAGCTCTTCCTCTCTAGCGTGACTAGGTGATTTGGTAAGAAATGGTTGCTCTTTTAAAGTGGAATCATCATTCTATTTGACATGGATTGAGCATCCCCAACTCTAGCTTGTGGTGGAATAAGGTTATTAAAGTTAATAATCTTCCTTTTACTGTTCAACTTGAATACAAAACATGTTCTTTTTGTAAACATAGGTATTAATTTAGTCAAGGAGATAAGGGATCCAAACACTTATAATTGGATTCCTTGGCATTTATTGCATCATGTTGCCTATTTCCCTCAAGCATTCCTATGTTTTGCTCATTGAACTTAGTCTCCTTGAAGTCCTCCTTAAGATTATAACCAATCCTATATCTCTATGGAAAGATTGTTGCTGACCAAATGAACTGGTCATAACATCTTCCACACCAAGACATTTATATCATCTCATACAACCTCCTCTTCAATTGGGAAATTCTTAATTTAAATGGCCAATGTCTTTCCTCGACACTTATCGCAGTGCATGGCTTGTAATACTTGGTAGTCCCCCACCGAAGTCAAACGTCAATTATTGGGCTAGTGTATTCTCCATATAAAGTTGCTTGTTGGTCATACATTATCTAAACTTCGCCTTTCTACATGTAAATACCCTTATTGCCTTGATGTTGAAACTATTCCTCATCTTTTTTGGCACTACCCTACTACCTCCTCTCACTTATGATCTACTCTTCGTTCCTCAATGCCCAATCTATTTCCCATTGATTTCAAGCTAAATACAACCCTTCTTGGTCTTCTTTACCCCTTCCCTCTCGCAATCATCTGGAATACCACTCAGTTGGTTTTACTTTTTCAAATGTAGAAAATTCGTTGTGTGCAATTGTACACTAGAAATGGTTCTGACTTAGCCATTCATATAATAATAATAATTGATTTTATAGTCCACAATGTGGGGTAACAAGTTTTTGGGTTTGCAGGTGGCTTATAGCATATGAGACTACCTTGTACTCCCAGTATGCAAGAAGTACCTAACCGTGCTTCAATACAAAGTGTACATACCCTACCCTGACAACATTAAAACTAAAGTGTAAGTTCTTCACCATTAAGCCAACTCAGGTGTACAACAAGCTCATCTTTACTCTTATATTTCTATGCATTAAGTGTGCGATTGGTAACATAAAAATTTGCCAAAAACAATAGCAGCATTAATTTTATATTTTGATGACTTCAATGTGATGTCATTACCTAAGCTCCGTTTCTTTATTTTAAAACTAGATGCAACATCTTTTATTTAAAAATAAAAAATAAAAAAATAAAAAATAAAAAATAAAAAATAAAAAATAAAAAATAAAATAAAATAAAAAAATTCATAAGTAAACGGAACAAGCGAAAAAAATGAAGGAACGAGGGCGAAGGCGCAGGGTCGCCAATCTCTGTGGAGAGTCCGTTCAGATGATCCAATTGTACGTTTGCGTGTTCATATCGCATCACTCATTGCCTACTGAAACGCAGCTCAGGTATGCCCTACACAGCTCCGTTCCCTATCAATTTGGATCTAAAACAACCATGATCTATAACTGCTAAAAACCCAACAATTTTTTTAGTTTCTTTGACTGATTTACAGACAATGTAGATCGTGCCACTGTCATCCAGCGCAGCTCAGTTCATTAGGTTTCTGGCACGGTTATGAATTTTCCCCACCATAAAACTTTTAATTTTGGGAGTTGGGATCTTCCAAAATTACAGGCAGCCCGGGGTTTCACGATATGTTTGCATATTGTAGATCTACAATATAATGTCCTAAATTTCCAACCATTTTTATAAATCACTAAACATCCATGGCAATGTTGACGTGGGTTACACATGCATAACGCTACCACGACGAAATAGTCCCAGGGTGCCTTTTGTAATTCGGCTCTGTTATGGAAATTTGGGAATAAACGTGAACTGCCAGTAAAAACAAGCTTTAAACAGTATAATATTGTCATTTATTAATATAACTTTGATAATTACTCAGCGGGTACTGCTCATAGCATTTAGGACATTTTGGGCTCTGCCATGGAGATTTTGGAATAAACATAAGAACTGCCTGTGAAAACAAACTTGAAATAGCATGTAATTTCCATTTATCAATAAAACTTTGAAAACTACTCAAGAAAATACTGCAAAGCTTCAGTCCCTACCCTTCAGCAGCCATGTAAACTTTACAGTTAAAAAAACATGCCCACTCCATATTTTTAAGAGATCTTATTTAGTCTTGCAGCCACACTGAGCAGCTTTCATGGATCACCTGCACCCTAAAAATAGTAGGAGCGCCCCCCTCCACTGGACTACGCTGTAAGTGTGGGTAGTGTAATACACAGTCATACCTCTAGTTTCATTTAGTTTGCATGGTTTACTTGGATGGACAGTGGTCAAAGAGCTCGATATGGTTGCATATATTAACACATTTCATTTCAAAAAATCATCCTTAACTTGTACCTTGTATGATTTACTTTTGGAACCTGCCTTTATATTAATAACACAAAAGAGTTACATCAGCGGGGTTGACCGGAGAACTCAAGGCCCAAAATCAAAATGCCACTAAGGCATTAGAAATGCCAAAAAGGCAAACACAAAACAAGAGAGTCACAAAATTACAAAACTAAGCACATGGGGCAGCAGCACTAGGTGGTTGAGGGGGATCATCCCTTGGAGGGATGAAACCCCCCGCATTTGGCTGCTTAGACGGAGGATCAAACACCCAACTATCCTGATCCGGCATTTGTATACTCAGAGGCACCATGATTCTCCAGCCAAGCGGTGGAGAGCCTCCAAAACTTGCTCCCCAAGGGGGAGAGTTGCAGTTGGAGGAGCTGGCCATAGCCTTTCCCCGAGGTGGCAGACTTCAGCCCGGACCAGAAGTGAATGAAGCAGGACATGGCCCCAAGGAGGAGACAGATGTCGACTATGAGGGAGGATTTTACAATGCGGCATAGGGGCTAGTGTAGGGGCACGAACATCCTCTGGAGGAACTTTACTCATAGTGCAAGGGGCACTTCCCCAGTGATCAAAAATTTGTTGTAGGGTATTTGAATTCTAGTGCCACTTTCTATGCCTAGGCCTGGATTTGCATAATCACAGAGGAAATGATAGCCACTTTGTCATTAATTATTAGATCCTAAGGTAAGCTCACTTTGCTAAAAAATAGCACTATTTCTAGCTTTCCACAACTGAAAGAGAATAACATTGTGAAAAAAATCCATATGTAGAAAATACGAGTAGGAAAATTAGCAAAGTCACCAAAAAGGGAAGGTTTCCAATCAAAGAATTCATGGTGGAAAGGCATAAAGAGAGAGTGTATCCATTTCTAGACAGATTGGGCCCGCGGAAAAGTCCAGAAAACATGATTAAAAGATTCAGGCTGACCACAGCAAAGGCATTTAGGATTGGAGAAGGAAATATGACTTAACCGCTCTCCCAGTAGGAGACCCTAATAAATAAGACACCAAATAAAGAAATCAAGCTTTGGTTAAAAATGGGGATTATAGGCCTTGTTGAGCTTCAAAGCCAAGTGGAAGAAAAATATTTCAAGCTCCATCACGAATTGAGCTTGTCGATGGCTGGAGAAATGGGAGACAAAATATTATAAACCACACAATAATCATATTATTTAAAGGGAATATTAGTATTCTATCTGCCAGTCCCTCCATCGAGCTGAAGGAGGTTGCAAACCTAGCTTATGCAACATAACATCAAGCATCAACTCCTAAATTTTGAGCACAGACAGAAGATCAAAATTGTCAAAATTAAATTTTTGTTTTATTTCGTGGCAAGGAAGCCAATCTCTCTCGGGAGACAAGATCTCGAATGGTATTGATTCCTTTGCAAGCAAGCCTAGGCGCCTTTATACCAAGAACTTCGGCCAAGGTGACATTTTCATTGGTAAAGATAGGAGACCACCATATGTTATGATCATTGAATGATACCCCAGTGCAGAATCCATCACCAATCCATCGAAAGCAACGGCTTAACAGCTTCAAACACTTCCAAATACTCTTCACAACAAAGGTACCAGTATTTTGACTGGCACTCTGGTGATGATCAAGGTATGTAACCTTATGTTTTTCTAGCTAATTTTTACCATAAGGGGAGCCTGAAGAAATGCAATATCACAACAGAATTTTCCAAGACTTAATTACCATTTATATGCATATAATAACCCATTTAACACAAAGAGGAATGTTTTGTCTGTAGACATCAATGACTCTCATACCACCCTGGTCATGAGGGAGGGTATATATATCCCAAAAACCCGATGGAAACCACCCTGATGATGATTAGACCAAAGATAATCCCACAAAAGCTTGGCCAACTTACCAAAAGAATCCTGAGAAGGACACCAACAAGCTTGCATAATACACTTGGGTGACAACCAAAATTTTGGTACAAACTTTGAATTTACCGGCCAAAGAGAGCGGCTTAGAGATCCAACGCTGAAATTTTTTCTCCACACAATCAATGACAAATTTCCATAGAGTGGCAGAATCACTATCGAAGGAAAAGAGGATTCCGTGGAATTTGAATCTTTCCCCATGATTAATTCATTTCCAAGGATAAGTTGCTAACCAATCGGGCATAGGCCAAGAGGACTTGCCTAAAGCCAAGAGATTTGGCTAATTAGACACTAGAACCAGAAGCTTTACAAAATGTGTCTACGCACGAAAAAGGCTTCTTTAATGTTCTTCTCATTTTCGGCTAAGGTAAGGAAAGAGTCATTGGAAAAATGCCCATTGTTAAGTTTAGAAGCATGATCAGGGAGAAATATTCCCTGGATGCATCCCCGCTCCACATGTTCTGCAATAAGATAACCAAGGGCATCAACTGTAAGAACAAAAAGGAGCAGGAGCGAGAGGACACCCTTTCCTGATAGATCTAAATAAGTTGATAGATTTTGATTGATGGCCATTGATAGTGAGGCAAGAAGAGGATTCAACAAATAAAGTTTTAACAACATTGACAAAAAAGGTCAAAACCCAAGGGATTTAAGCATACAAAGAATAAAGGGCCATTCAATCCGATCATATGCCTTCTAAAAATCAATTTTGAGAAAAATAACCCATTATAAGGAAGTTCTTGCCCACTCCATACCTTCCCAAACATAGCTATAAGATTATCAAGAATATATCTTCCCTTAACAAAATTGGTTTTCTCAGAGTGAAAAACCTTGGGAAGAATGCCAGCAATATGGAGAGTAAGAGCTTTGGCCAAGATATTATAGAGAAACATTAAGAAGAGTAATAGGCCACCAACTAGTGATGAGCTCAGGATTCCCATCTTTAGGAATAAACTTGATATTGCCCTTGTTGATAATATTGCCAAGAGAATGATTCTGCAAGGCCTCCCTGTAAACCTGAAAGAGATCCTTACTAACCACTAACCATGCTGACTTGTAAAATTCACACGAAAAACCATCAATACCTGGATATTTATCATTAGCAAGACAAAGATAAAGCATTGTAGAGCTCATCCAAAGAAAGAGGAGCATCACAATGTTTTCTATCCTGAGAAGACAGCTTACAAGGAACCAACTTCCACACAGTGTTGTAAGGCAATTTTATTTCCTTAGAAGGTTCCTGATCCTGAAAAACTAAAGTATAATGATCCACAAATGTATTGACAATATCAGGAGATTGGTGACACGATCATGAGCCCTCTGAACAATCTTTAATTTGTTCCTGGAAAATTTAGCCTGAAGGGATTTGAAGAAGCTTTTGGAAGCTTTGTCTCCCACTTTAATCCAATGAAGTCTTGGCACAAATCTTGGCACCTCTAAACTTGTGATTCTCAATAACCTTAAGTTGATGACAAATTTTAGCCACACTGAGCTAGGTAGGGATGTCAAAGGTTGAGCTTCAAGTAGAGTAGAGACTCTTCTGAAACTCTTGAATGAAGAGTGGAATCTTGCCCTTTTTTGAACTCGAGCAACTTTCTTACCAAAATGGCGGAGAAACTTGGCAGTATGCTGAATGGTGGAATTCCACCATTCGATCTAGCTAGAAACATAAGGAGGACGTGGCGCCATATTCCAAACTTTGGTAATGAGAGAAATGACACCTACATGACTCAACAAGGAGACATTAAGATAGAATTGATTATTAGGCACCTCTAAAGTGGGTCGCACTCCATTACACCTTAAAAGAGATGGGGAGATGATTTGACAAAAGAATTTCTAGCAAGACGGTGATCGGGGAATGACCATTATTGTCCAAATCAAAAGCTTGTTGTTGGGAGATCATGACATGATCAAGCCTTTTTATGACCCTGTTAGTACCTGCTCAGAAGTTGGACCAAGTAAACCAATTTTGAGAAGGGAAATCACTCAGCTGTCAAAAAAGTGGGTCATAAATACCCCAACAGCTTTTAAAATAAAACCATGCCTCACATTCCCCCACGCACCACCTCATGGGAAGAGTTCCCAATTTAGCCTCGGGATGTTCAACCATATTAAAGTCTCCACATACCAACCAATAGGAGAGAGGTAAATTATCCCCCAACCATCGTCATTATGTCATTCTTTCCATGCCATCATTAGAAGCATAGAGATTGAGAATACCAAAAGAAAAACCATTAATTTCCAAAATAATCCACACAGGATGATTATTAGGATCATGCCCCGTGGAAGAGATCATAACAGAAAATCTAGGAGAGACAAAAATAGAAACACCTCCTTTTCCTTCCATATGCGAAGAATAAACATTCTTATAATCAAGGAGGAATACACATTAAAGTGGTTTGAAGCATAAAACCAATAATCTTAACTTCTTGTAAACAAATAATATCAATGTTACCAATAATTTGACTTTTTTTCACAAAGTATTTTCTTGAGGACTCTTTGAGACCTCGCACATTCCATGAGATAAAATTCATGAAAGTCAGTCATAGTCAAGCTCCCCTTGGCCATCCTGAATTCCATCCCCAGAATCAAGAAAACTAAAAATTGTTAGAAAGCGCAAAGAATTGGTTGAATAGTTTGTTGTTCAACCTGAATGGAGTGGTGTTTAGCCCCATTTTCACCTCGTGTCCCCATAGATACCTCATGAGGTGGACTACGGGAGCGTGGTGCTGAGAGAGAGAGGTTGAAGCAACAATCCCAGTTCCCTATTTTTGCTGCAAATAGACAAATTGACTCTGTGAGGGTTGAGCTACAAGTTGTGTTGGGTTTTCTTGACTTGGATTTGTATCACAGTTTATTAGTCAGTTGTTGGTTGTGGGTTGGAAGAAGATGGGTCATTGTTGGAGCGTATTTTGACTCAAATGACTTCTTACTACTAGCAACGGTCCAACTTCAATCGTGTAGTCTCATCTTTAGGCTTAGGTGTCAGGGGAGTTGGATAGCTTGTTTAGCATGCACGAGAAGAGGGTAGTCGTGGATGCGATGGTCAGGAGATCTTGACACCTAAAATAGGTGTTAGGAAGATTGAAATAACAATTTTCTGGGAAAAACGTGTGGACCCAACCTAAATGTCGATATGGTCCCAGAAATCCTTGGCAAGATCAACCTCAACACAAACCTTTTATGAGGGAAGAGCATGAAAGAAATGTTCAGGTTCTTGACAAATAAATTTGTCAATGGGTTGGACTATCTCATTCAAAAAAGACCAAAGTTGCATGGGTAGGCCAGGCAGCTCAACCCAGATAGGTATCCTAAATGACACCTAACTGGAGGGGTTAAAATCAGGTGTCCACCGTGAAAGCACAAGCAATGTATTACCTAGTTACCAACAGTAGCACGCATGGAAAACAAAGCTTGAACCTGAGAAGGTTCGCGGAAATAAAACAAATAAAATCCCTTGGTGAGGTTGCAAATACCAGTGACCTAGGATACCGCTAGATTCCTAGTGGTTCTTAATTCATCCTTGAAGGAAGGATTCCGAAGGGTATACTGCCACATAAATTAAGCTATCAAACAATTGTTACTATAATACTTAACCACAGGATCAATAAACTCAACAGCTATAACAACATCAAGAGGGGATTCAGGGTCATTACCTCATCGCACACTTTCGGGAGCGAATATCCTCACGTGCGCTTTAGAACCATCTTCACCACCACTAGCAACTATGGTTGCTAAGGATGCTTGAGAGGCCATTATATACGCGGGCTACCGCCCAAAAAGGGTGGATTGATTACCGAAGGATGTGATCTAAAAGCTCAAGCAGGGTCTGTAATGGTGTGAGATGTACTATCAGCATGCCAAAAAAACCCTAGCAGAGTCAAAGTTGTCTCCTCATCCATGCATTGTTCGTACCTTGTATGATTTCACTCTAATGTATATAAATTTTTTGAACAATTTCATTCCAGGGTGTATATTCCTTTTTCTTGAGAAATTTGAGTATCTCCTTGAGCTGTCCGTAGCATGGCTGGGCTTGAATTCAAGTAAAAAGAGCTATATTGCAACAGTCAACAACAGGTAAGGACTTAATAATAATAACCATCATATGCCAAAAAATTGTGCCGCATTGTTTCCTGAGTACATAAAAATATGTGCATTTAGGTGTCACTTTTGGTTCTATGTTCCATATGCTCCCATCTTCTATTGAGCAGCATTGATTGTTGTCCATGTTTTGTAGACCAGTATACACTTTGGAGGGGACTTTGGGATGGTGTTTTTGTTTAAGGCAATGCTAGATTCTGTGTTATCAATAGCAGATCCCGTATCTAAACTTTGTCAAGAATGATCATCAATGGAATCCATATGTATAAAATTGGTTAAACTTAATACGATGGATGCTTTCATGCTGTGAGCGTGCTAAAGAAACAATTCATTCAGTAATCTCAAAACAGGTCCAAACTGTACACGTGTGTAAGCATTGTGGTTGTTTGCTTATGGCAGGAACTATTAGGATTCAACTTGCTTGTTGGAGGGTCACACATATCCTGTACAATGCTGATCACAGTATATCTAAGTGATATTCTGGTGCATGGGTTTCATGCACAAGTACAAAATTTATATCATGCTCAATATTTGTAGAATTTTTGTTATTGGAAAGACATGTCAAAAAGTGAAAAGAAATCCCGGATCAAGTTTGAGAAATTGGTAGCAGTAGATGCTCTAATTTCCCAACATATCTTAGCATCTTCACCGACTTCAAGATTTTCGACTTTATATTCTCGATCACCACTTTCCAGTTTCCTGATTGATTCTACATGGGTAACATCTGGAAGGGCAACTGGCCTGCATCCTGGTTTATCTCCTCAAGAGTTTCAACATATGCTACAAACAATGCTGATGAATGCGATCTAGCATTAGGAATTGAATCAGGGTTGTTTCAAACAAAACCTTCATATTTGCATTGGGAAAAGGAAAAGGATTTGAAGGCAAAGGCTGTCCTTTCAACTATATCTCCATGTGGAAGATGGATAAAAATAGGTTCAGGGTTTCTACTTCTGTTACTACTTTTGGTTATTGTTTATTTAGGATCTGGATGGAAAAGAAATATCTTGACTTCAGAGTTGTCACACTTCTCAATAATTTTTGACTGTGGAAGCACAGGCACTCGAGTTCATGTGTATGAGTGGTCACACAATAAGGGGAAGGGTCAAGGAAATCTTCCAATAGCGATACATTCAAAATCTAAAGAATCGGGTGAGAATTCTGGCGAGCTAAATGGCAATGCATATCCTATGCTGGAAACTGAACCTGGACTTGATAAATACCTGCACAATGAATCTGGATTGAGGGCTTCCATAGAGCCTCTTTTGCATTGGGCAGAACAACAAGTACCTCCTTATGCACATACAAGGACTCGTGTTTTCTTTCTGGCTACGGCAGGGCTCCGCAGACTTCAAGCTTCTGATAAAAAATGGATTTTGGATAAGGTATGGAGGATACTATTGGCTTCTCCATTCAGGTGTCAGAGGAGCTGGACAAGGGTTATTAGTGGGGTAGAAGAGGCTTATTATGGTTGGGTAGCTCTGAATTATGAGATGAATAAATTGCATGATGCTCCTAGGCAAGCAACTTTTGGTGCAATTGACTTGGGAGGTTCTTCCTTAGAAGTCACTTTTGAATCAGGGAAGGAGAGTAGAGGTGAGTATGCTGTGGAGTTTAAGATTGGATCATTGAAGCGCCACCTTTATGCATATTCTCTTCCAGCTTATGGTCTGAATGATGCATTTGAGAAGTCAGCCATTCTTCTATACAGGAGACTTTCAGAGAAAAATGGCACAGAACTGTCTGGTGCTAACCATCAATTGCAGCTCAAACATCCTTGTTTGCATGCTGGCTATAGACAGCCATATTATTGTTCTAATTGCTATCCTCCACATCCAAATGGACATCTCCGGAATGGTGGAAGGAACACAGGAAATGAGTTTATTGCACCAGAGTTTGAGTTGGTTGGTGACTTTAACTGGGTGGAATGCCAAGAACTTGCTAAATCTACTGTGAATGTCTCTTTATGGTCAGATTCAGCTATAGCTATGAATTGTGATCAATACCCTTGTGCGCTTGACAAGCATCGACCACAACCTCATGGGAGTTTCTATGCACTGTCAGGGTTCTTTTTTGTCTACAAGTTTTTTAATCTAACGTCTACAGCTAACTACAATGAGATCTTAGAGAAAGGTCAGGATTTCTGTTCAAAAACATGGCAAGATGCTGCAAGAAGTGCGGTTGGACAGCCATTTGTAGAACAGTACTGTTTTCGAGCATCATATGTTGTAGCACTACTCAGGGATGGTTTGCATTTAAAAGATAAACATGTAATTATTGGATCTGGAAGCCTTACTTGGACGCTGGGTGCTGCATTGCTGGAAGCTGCAAAATTATTTTCAAGCGACGAGGGATTGGGAGGCCAACACCAGTCTATGTCTGTTACAATTATTATTGGGAATTTCAAGCTAGATAGAGTTACATGTATAATATTGCTATTTACGCTTCTGACACTTGGGATAGTTATTGTGTCATTCAGAGGAAAGTTTAATCTGTGGTTTTGGGCAACACAACATCTGTCTTTTTTTCGGTCAAAGACTGCAAACATCAGTGGTGTCCTCAAACTTCCAGCACCTTGTGGTCACCGAACACAACTCCATCAGTAGTAGATCTGTTGCAGGTTAGTTGGGCATGTCACTGTGCAGTTGCGTATCTAAAGATTTTGGTGTTAACTAATTTTTATGAGTAGTCCATCTTAGAAAGATGTTTTGATTTTCAAGAGAAAAGTCGTATTTACTCTGTCTCACCTTTTGACAAGCTATTTGCTTAAGTTTTGTGCGTACGATGCAAACAAATTCTTTCTCTACTTTAGATTTGGAGCATATTAACTCATGTCAACGTTGTATTTATAGTTGCCAACTTACAAGGTTTGTTTTAAGCTATGTTGCCTGTGAGAATCAAAACCTTTTTTGGTTTTTTGAAGTAATAATGCTGTGCTTTGAAGCCTTAGAAATAGTTTCGATTTTCATTAGGCTCAGTGATTGCTGTTTTGCTCTCACTGGAATCTTATAGTGATTGTATCTTCTCTTTTGAGTGCATTATAAATTTTCTGTCTTCTTCCTTTTCCATTCAAAAATAGAGGAGAAATGGATGGTCTTTTATAGAGATGCTTTTGAATTCATCAATTGTATAATTTCAATATGCAAATATGAATATCCAGTGTCATCCTTCATTTGCCAAATGCACTTTGTTTGTTTGAATGAGAAAATCAGAAAATATTCACTTCCAATATTTTTTCAACCACCCCGCAAATTCCATCATTGGGTTGTGAGCTCACTGTGCCAGGCAATCGGCAAATTGAAGTTTGTTGGATAATCAATCTATAAAATTACCATAAGGCTTAAACAGGGAATCAAGGAAGGTTTTTCAGATGAGGCATTATATCTATAAATGGCATTTTTAATATTCAAAACTCTTGGACATCAGAAATGGAAAAAAAAGTGTACACACGTGTCTGAACCCATGGAAAAAAAATTCTTGATAATTTTGGAGAGTACACATGAACAGAATACTTCTGTCACTTTTATGAATAGAAGCTGTCCGCTTAACCATCCGGCGGCAGTACTTAGCAGAAACAAAAGGCTTCTACTAATATTGGAAATTTTGCATGTCAAAAGTAATTTGAAATGGCTTTTGCATATATTGGGATCTAGACGTATCTATTGTGGTGTGGGTTTGAGGAACAGGTGAAATTGAAATACATGAAGTTGCAAGGACGCATGATGGGTTGGTTGTCATAAGTTTGGTAGGGAGTTTAGATTGGTTGGCAATAATCTTTCTTTTTTATTTGAGCATAGGGAGTGGGGCACGGGCATGGGAAGATGAAATTTAGTTTGGAAATGGTTGGGTAGAAAATATTCCACAATACATAATGTTTTATCTTGCGTGGTAAATCTTGAGGGAGGTTAACATGCCGTGTGTTAGTGTTGGACCACATTTTTTATATTTATAAACATGGGTCATGCTTGAATTCACCCCATTATCATTAGATCACAACCTCATCACGTCTGCTGGATTATGGGTTGTCTTACTACAGTGCACAATACATAATATTGTAAATAAGTAATTGTTTGTAGCTATTTCACTTTGTTTTAAAAATTCATATTTTTTTGCTATACATATAGAATAGGGAATTTTCACTTGTACGAACCAGTAAAGATTGTTGAGCTACCTAATTTTAACAGGGATATGACATCTTAAAGCCGATTTCAAGTGACAGGCTCAGTAGAGTGCATGCTAGAGGGGCCAGATTGGCATGCCAGCTGTTTAATTATAGGATAGTAGCTGGATGGCCTTTCTTTTGATGAGCAAAAACTAAAATAATATTGATGAAAATATACAAAATGCAGTCCTAGTCTAGTGACAGGCTGAGTGAGCACTTGAGGGGGAAGATTGGCATGCTAGCTTTTAAGATGCAGACAATTGCCTAGCCTTTCTTTTAATCGGCAAAAACCTAGTTAATATTGATGAAACAGAAAAAGTACAAAAATGCAGACCTCTGGTCTGCTACAGCCCATGGCTAGATGTAATTATAACAAACCTATCATTAAAACCATCTGCTAGAGCCCCATGTCTAGAAGTAGTTTATCATGGAATAACACCCTAAAATCTTGATTTGTATTGAATATTACAATGAGGTACACAATAGTCCTGCGACAAAATGCAAACTGCTGATAGATAAATATGCCTTTATATGTTTTTGAGGAAAAAATTAGGCATTCCAAAATCTAAACAATAAGCCTGAAGGACACAGAAAACTTATACCCTTTTAGACTGATAGAAGATCTATTTAGTGAAAAGAAAGACATGCAGACTGTATATTATAATGGCAGCCAGGAGAACCTAATGAGAGTCTATAGAAAAAATACGAAGTACTAACTATGGCTGAACTATTAAGTTCTGTTGGATGAGCTGAGAGAGAGCTGAGAGCTCTTGAAGCAACTCTCTTTTTATCTTTGATTTAAGCAGAAACCTGTGCTGCATGTCCATGATATGGACAAGCACCGAGTCAGGAGTGCCTATTTACCGATGGAGGTGGACAAGAGTGGCCAATGAATGCTTTGTAAATGACATTGCTGGTGTCTGAAGTGGTATCTGCAGAGGGGATTTGGGCCTTGTAAACTGAGAGAGATTAAATTTCTTAAGGAGATCTATATGTGCAAGTTGCAACCCTTGCAGGATTAGTTAGTATCTCCAAAACATATCCAATTTTGGGGTAAAGCTCCGGACTTTCTGATGATACACACAAACTGCTTCTATATCCTCATACTTGTTAATATGGTCATGGGATTTGCTAGGGACTTGAGGATACCTTGCTACCAAAAATAATTGTGTGGAGAACTTGAGATGTGCATGGCCCAACAAATGGAAGTGTTTCCATGGTGCTGATGGTTGGGGTTGAGACGCATGTCCCGATGTGCTTTGAAAAATAGAGTCGAGCCCTAGCAAAAGGACAACTGGCCAGTGAGACTGCTACCAAGGCGACTACAGGGAAATGTAATTGGAATGAATAGTTTTATATAGCAGGTATTGTAGTGCAACACTTTTCCTGAGAGCCCGCAACATTCTTTGAGCTCTGCATGCAAAGGATTCTTGTCATCATCCATCTCAGATGCCTGAAAAGTACTGGCATTGGAATGGATCGATTAGACGAGTCTTTAGCCTGTCTGCAATTTTTATCAGAAAACCACATTTCTTAAGTCTCTCATGGGATGGTGGATACCTTGAGTCAATCAAAGCCTTTCCTAAAACAGAATCTATAATGAATGAAAACACGAAAATTGAAGGATCAGAAGATTCAGAACTTCTAAAATTGGTTGGATGACTGGGAGTGTATGTTTATTTAACCCCGTAATTCCGTAGATCATATTTGAACCAGAGATGGAAAGTACTGAAGTTCGTGAGCATTTAATCAAGATTTATCATCCATCACCAATTTAACACATAATTGTGTGTCTGTCGGCCAGCCAATCAACCTTCCTCGTGATATCTGTTCAGGGAGACTTGATTGATGTCTCTTTCAATGTTCTGGAGTTGGCGTGGCCTTTTAAGAAGGTAATTAATGATGATTTGAGTGTCACCTTCCATGATGGCGTAGTAGAAATCGCCAAGTGGAGTCCATATTGGATAGCCAACAGTTCTGTCATTTTGATGATTGAATACATATGCCTTTGTTAATGCTAAAGACATCTCTATGATAGTGCTGTATAACACTACCTTTTGCAAACTTAACCTGAAATAGCTTAACCTAAAATGTTGCAAACTTATGATGAGTGGACTGTCCCACAGACTGAAGCAAAGGCATCCGTACAGCTGAAAGTATGAAAACCGACATGTGTGGGATTAGCTTTAACTGTTTCTCGCAATGGACATTTTATTTTCTTTAAAATGGCAAATGCATCATCTAATTGAGATTTAAAACTTTGTAACTGATTAAAACTAGATTGCCCTGCACACAGAGTAAGGAGTTTGTTGCAGAAGAGAACTTAAATAGGTGTTTGAGACTCCCACTCAACCAAATGAGGGATTGTGGTGCTTAGTGAGAAAGCCATGCTGAAACAGGCATGAAATAAATAGATGCGAGACTGTCCCACTATTGGATGGTCAAAGGATGCTTTATTGTGGCCCCTGCTAGCCCTTCTGTCTTAACACATTGTGGGTTAGAATTTTATCTTGCAACATCAACCATATAATTCTTTTTATTTGTGGACCAATCATGTGAACTCCATATGCATCTCCATACTATGGATTGCTGAGCATTAATATCATGCATGCTTAATAGTGAAATCCTACTATCCCACAAAAACTGTGCATGTCTTAAAAGTATTGGATGGTTTAACGGCTGATGATGAATAGATCTAAGATGGAGTGAGAGTGTAATTGTGAACAATATCAGATCCTTGCTGCTTCAGAAAATTTGAAGAGGCTTATAAGCTGGACTTTGGTAAAAATGATAACAAACAATTCCAATTATTAGACTAAAATTTGTCTCCTTTCTTATCATGAATATCCGATGTGCCTCCAGGGGAGTAATAGAGGATATGTTTCTCCAAGATCGTATAAATATGCTAAATTACGATTAGTTGCACCCCATGTTTGCGATTGTTTTGGCTATTTTATGGCATGATATTCAAGGTAACTTAATTTGACAAGGTAACTTGCTACATAGAAATCTCTGTTGCAGACAAATAGTATCATGAACAAGTGGAGCCAACAATTACAATTGTGACATAAAATGACACCTCGCATCACCTAGAGCAAAATTATTGATAGGTTGTGTATGTTCAAGTATAATCAATTACGCAGTCCACTTGGCCCAACACTAGTTTTTTAAAGTACTTTTCCAACTCAACTATGTAGTGAGCGAGTTCTTTAAGATTCAATCCTCCAGAGTAACTAGATTTATCCAACTTAGGCTTACTTGACATTCTTTGCGACAACTTTTATAAATCTATCTTCATGCTCTTCAACCTCCTCTTCTTCTTCTTTTTAAGGTGCCTCTTCCGTGGCTTCAATATCACTTGCATTGTCTACAACACCACACCTCCATAATTGTGTTGTCTCCATATCTTCTAGACGAGCTTGCATGTCTCTCATCAGACCTGCCAGATCTGTAAGTTTGGGTGCTCCTCCATTTCTGCCTCGGGGTACTCTCGTATCGTTATCTCCCTTGATTGCAATCTCTTCAGAAGGAGTACTGTTGCATTGATTTTCTTTACACATATTGTACTTGTTTGTCGGAAGATGTCTTTCAATATCTTTGTGTACCAATTGGTGATGATCATCTACATCTTCTTTCCAACTTGTGTTGGAAGATGTAAGTTACTTTCCACTCCCACTTGCAAATGTGAAAAGCAATAAATACATTCAACTTCACAATGAATAAAATCTCGCTCTGATACCAAATGATGTGTTTGCGATTAGGGGTGCCAATTAAGGAATGCCTTAAATCATACAAGCCTCAAAATGCTCAGTGGAAATGCAATGAAATTGCATGCAACACATAATATGAATTTAGAACTTAACAACTTCATTGACTTGATCTTAAAGGAATTACAATGCAAGCATACAAATAGCAATTTCACGTGCTAGATGTTCTACAATACTAATGCATTAGATCTTTGTTCGCAAACTCACAATATTTTTTAGTTTAGTACTACAGCTCATTGAACTAACTAGTCCATACTACAACATCAACTGTGTGGGATTCGTCCCTAACATAAGTGTAATGGCCTGCTTCTATAATCACAAGACCCACCTACATACATTATTTCCTCAAACCCACAAGTGACCCATATGACATTACAATTGTGTTCCAATCCTCTATGCAAGATAGAACCCAAAATAGAACTCAATTCAAAATGAGTCAGCTCAACTATTATAATAATCGAACTCGTTGAAATCCATCTTGAATGGTTCAACAATGTCAAATTTGGAACTTTGAAAGCTCCATGCCATGTTTGCACCCTTGTGCATAAACTACAGAGTAGATCCTCAAGGAATCCTTGCATTGTTATCTCAATATAACTCCAATGACCCTAAAATTTTAGGGATAAGTGCATGTCACTAAATATAACACACGATATCAATGCGAGCCTTGAGAAAAGCTTGGTGTGTTACCATGCACAAAACAAGTAACACTAATGCACAATGTCCTAAAGTCAACACTCTAACACCAAGTGATAAGACCTCATGATATTGATCTTACTCTCCATTTGATATTATTAATGATGTTCTAAACTCTTGAAGATATCACGATCCTTAATGAAGCCTTCTAGAAATATGGCAACCACTTTAAGAAACAGTCTTCAACACTCACACATATTAATCAACAACATGAAACACTAAAAGCAATCGCACACTATAGAAGCTAGGCACAAAACACAACATAGACCTTTGTAACCGTGACACATGCAGATGGTATGAAACATTACAAAGACAACATGAGTAGAACAAGACTTACACAAAAACATACAATCAAGACTTGCATAGAATAAGACTTAAGCACAAAAGAAACCTTAGCACAACGCTAGAATTAGCATATTTCTAACCTACTATGTTTTTGGTTGATGTTTCAATTACTCTTTTCACCTTTTCGCATTCCTTCCTTGGCAACTGTGCTCTCCAATCATGCTCTGAATTTGAATCCAAATTTGTGCTCTTATTCTTCTCTTCATGATATGGATACAAATCTACCATAATGGCTATTGTCAAAATATGAACTCCTTTAAGTAACTCAACTTTATACATGTTCTTTCCAAACTTCCTTAGTATCTTGCATTGTCCAATCTTCTTCATCTTCAACTTGTTATATGTTCCGTTCGGAAATTTCTCCTTTTGCAATTGTACTAAAACCATGTCTACAATTTGATTTTAACATCTCTTCTCCTCGTGTTTGTGCTTACTTATATTGCATTGTATTCTTCTCTAATTGCTTGCACAATTGGCTTATGCACATCTCTCATATGTTTTGCGAAGTCCTTTGTGTTAACACTCCGATATTCATTATTGATGTCTCTCAGTTTTGTGATTTCTCTAAGACTTGAACCATACACAATCTGGAATTGTGTCTTTTTTGCACTTCTGTTAGCTGGATTATTATAAGAAAAGTCAACTTATGCCAGAATGTTATCCCATAGTCCTAATTTATCTTCATTCAAGCATCTCAATAAATTTCCCAAACTCCTATTGACAACCTTTGTCTATGAGGTCATATGTGAAACCGAGTTGCAATATTGTATTCAATTTCTTCCACATTGTTCCCTAGAAATGCCCTACAAACTTAACATCCATGTCTGATACACTACTCCTCGGTAATCCTTGCAATCGTATAATCTTCGTGAAAAACAAGCTAGCTTTGTTAGTTGTGTCGCTAGCCTTCATGCACACCACAAAATGTGGCATCTTTGAAAATTTATCTACCATCACAAATATTGAATCATTTCATTTTTGTGTTCTAGGCAATTCTAAAACAAAGTGTATACCAATATCCTCCCATGATTTCCCCGAGATAGGAAATTATGGATACAACCATGCATTTGAACTTTTACCTTTCACCAACTGAGGTATGTTATCACCAATCTGGCACTATGATAATTCTTCACCGGTAACTCCTCGTGCTATGATTATTTACTAATGCATAGCCTTTAGTTTGGTGGATGTAATCTGGAAACACAACAAACATAACACAAGAATACCATAGACTATGATAAGAAGGAATGATGACAAATCTGAAATATCAAAGTAAATTATAATATTAACATGAAATTGTTACAATCTCACCCATGAGGTACTTCAAGTGTTATTGACTTCACTTGCCTTCCACCAATACTATGGGAGAAACTTTACAATTACACCTCTTAATGGCTTCTTCAACACACCTTTAAACTGATGGCTTCCTTTACACACTTCATACAATATTTCTCACTACTTCCTTCTATGCTAAATGAGGGGGGTGGCCTCTTTATTTATAAAACTTCCAGGGTTATCCATCTTATTTCTAAGATAGGATAAGAAATCCACTCTGACGAATCATATTCTATACCTTAACTCTTATTTGTACATGTAAGCTTATCTTTTAAGATAAGATAAACCTTATTATTTTACATGGGTTCCACATTTTTAGACTTTTTACAAATAAAATACACAAAATATTTATGACCTCACTCCTTGTCCTTATTACCAATATAATATTTCTAATTCCTAATCATGTAGACCCTACTTCTCTACTTACCCCAACTTTGACATTTTAACATTACCGGACCACTTACGACAAATATTTACTTTTTACCGCAACATTCCTATTGTATTTTTGACTATTACCGTACTATATATTATTGGCGGCGTCGTACTGGCAGTGCCGTTATCTTCTATCAGACGCTACTACTAATTATACTTAACAACATCCTATTCCTAATACATACATTAATGAAATAGAAATTACGGAGGAAAATTTTAGTGTCGACATCTTCCCCCTTCCTAGCTTCTACTCCGTCCTCAAAGTAGACTATTTTGGTGCTTGGAAAATCTTCAACTTGTCATGGTTGACCCATTTCGTAATGGGAGTGCCATCCAATTCCTCCAGTCAGTACGTACCATTTTCATACACAGCTGCTATTTTGTAGGGCTCCATCCATTTTGGAAGAAATTTTCTGTCTTTTTTTTTGTTTCTGGAATCATATACTAGAACCAAGTCATTCACACGAAATGGAGACCAACGGATCTTTTGATCAAAGTATTCATTCTGCTTCATTTTTTTCTTATAGCTTGTATCCTTAGCTATTTCCCCCATTTCTTCTAGCAAATGAAGATGTACCAACCTTTCTTTTACTGAATTACTTTCATCTATCATTTCATTTTTCATAACTCTGATCGTGGGAATATCAAACTCAATAGGAAGAACTGGATCAATGCCATAAGCCAACTGAAATGGGGAGTATCCTGTTGTTGATTTTGATGTTGCCCTATATGCCCACAATGCTGCATGAATCCTCTTATCACATTTATGTACCTGCAATGCTGCATCTTTTGCTAGAATTTGACACAACACAAAATTTGTTCGTTCCACCTGTCCATTTGTGCTTGGTTTGTATGTTGTTGCCTTCCTGTGCTTAATAGAAAACTTATTGACTAGGGCTTCTACCACCTCATTAATGAAGTGGCTTCCTTGCTCTGTTACAATTTCTAATAGACAACCAAATCTGATGACAATGCGTTCATATATAAACCTTGTCACTTCATCCATGAAAGCTGTTTTCAATGGCCTAGCTTCAACCCACTTGGTTAAATAATCTGTGGCAACTACAATATACTTATTTTGGCGTGAGGTAGTTGGAAGTGGACCTACAATGTCTATTCCCCACTTTTCAAAGGGACCAAGTGGAAGAATAGGGCATAATGAAGTTGATGAAGTCTTATGGTTACCATGCGTTTGACAAATATCACATGTCTTACAATAATTATAACAATCTTTAAAAAGAGTGGGCCAGTAATAACCTGCATCCAAGATCCTTCTTGCTGTAAGTTGTCCAGAGAAGTGCCCTCCACATGTGCCATTGTGGAATTCTTCTAGCAGTTCCTTCCCTTGATCACGTCCAACTGTCCTCTTATACTGTCCATCAGGTCCTATTCGAAATAATACTCCATGCAGAATAGAATATGAACGACTGACTTGAGTAATCTTTCTCTTAATCTTTGCATTGGCACCATCAGGAAACTTGAATTCATTCAGATAATTCCAAATATCTATGTATTCACTAGGGATTGTGTCAAGGGAGAACAATGCTGCATCGGGGAAATCATCATCATCACAAGATGATCCTAAACCATCATAGGCTCGAGAGAGTGCATCTGCATTGATATGCTTCTTTCCTGGCCTATCTATAATATCAAATTCAAATTCTTGTAGCAAAATTATCCATCTTGCTATCCTCCCTGATGGGTTAAGCTTATTGACAATATATTTTAGAGCCTGATGATTTGTTACAACTATAAATTTCTGCCATAGCAAGTAATTTCTAAACTTCTTTACAGCAAAAATGATAGCTAGAGCCTCTTTTTCTGTTACAGTATAATTTACCTCAGCACTGCTCATTTGTCTGCTCCCAAAGTAAATTGGATGTTCATTCCCATTTTCATCCTTTTGACTCAAAGTATTTCCTAGTGCTGCATCTGAGGCATCAGTGTACACAATGAATGGCTTGCTCCAATCTGGATTCTTTAAAACAGGTGAAGACACCAGGGCTTCCTTCAGTTGTCCAAAAGCTTCATGCACTTTATTTCCTGGTTCATAAGTAACATCCTTCTTCAAGAACTGGGTTAGTCGCTGTGCAATCTTTGAAAAATTCTTGATGAACCTTCTATAGTAACCCACATGGGCTAAAAATGATCTCAACTTACTTCTATTCATAGGAAATGGTAAATCTTTGATTTTTGAAACTTTATCAGGATCAGTACCAATACCATCTCTGGATACAACATGCCCTAACAAAACGCCTTTAGAACATCCAAAGACACACTTTGCAGGGTTTAGTGAGGCTTGTGCTTCATCTAACCTTTGAAATGCTGTCTCCATCTGGTGCAGGTGGTCCATCTTGCTCCCATAGATGCAAAAATCATCCAGAAATACTCTGATGAAGTTCTCAATGTAGGGTTCAAACACCCTATTCATCAAGCGCTGGAACGTTGCTGGAGCATTACACAACCCAAAAGGCATAACTCTATAAGCAAATGTTCCCCAAGGAGTGGTGAACGTGGTCTTTAGCTGATCTTTCTCCACTATATGGACTTTGGTTGTATCCGCTATATCCATTATCAAAACTGTAACACTCCTGGCCAGCTACTTCGTCCAAGATCTGATCTGAGAATGGAAGAGGGTAATGATCCTTCTTTGTTGCCTTATTGAGCTTCCTGTAATCAACACAAATGCGTAGCTTCCCATTCTTTTTTATTGAGATCACAATGAGAGAAACCCATTCTGAATTCTCCACAGCAAATATGAATCCTGCATCAAGCAACTTATCTATTTCTTCTTTTACAGTCTTGGAAAAATTAGGATTCATTCTATATGACATTTGCTTTATAGGCTTAGCACCATCTACTAGCTCAATAGAATGTTCTACCCAACTTACTTGACGGAGTTCCTTGATAAAATTCATTATAAAAACTCATTAAGCCATGAAAGCTTCGTGCTTTAAAGGTACTCCTAGGCAACATGCACCGATTGTGCACGCCTTCTACAAGTGTCATGAAATCTTCATTCTAGTTTTTTTGCATGAAATATCCATAGCCATGGCCTTCTTAACAAAGTGGGTATGCAACAATACCATTATTCATTACCTGAGAGTCTACCACACATACAACACCTATGATGGATATTTTCACATATGAAACAACACCTTCTTGTTTATTTTTTCCCTTATTTAATGATATTAACATAATTTTTGAAGGGTTATCAATTTTAAACCCAACATATTCATTTCATACTCGGTAATTATATGAATTGTACCCATCCCATCTACTAGAACATCATGAATTAAAATTTCATTACAAAATACCTCAACTTGTGGAGCATAAGGATCTGCCTCTGCTTCCAAAATAGGTACCCTCAACCTCCTTCATCTATCAAGCATTGAGCCATCTACACATCTTGCGCATCTTCTCATAAGACATAACAATGTCCATAAGTAATATTTTTAGGGAGCTTGGAGATATCTCCAAAGATGGAGGATGGTCCTTATCCCTATGAAATAAAAAAATTCTGCACACCCAACTTTCTTCTCTTATGTTTATTTGCTAGTGTTTCCTTTCATTTTCTTAGGAACATTTTCATCTTGGTTATCTTTTTCTTTCTTTATTTTAGTCACAAAAACATCTAATTCACTATTTACTCACCTATATACTACATCAAATGAATTCACAAGTTTTTTTCATTTATAATTATCTATTATACCATATATAAATACTCTATCTGTATAATTATACTTATAATGACCCTTTCCATGACACCCGTAACATACAACTTTAGAAATATTTATTTTTATACTTCTATCTCCTCCTTGAAAATTTTGGGAACTAAATTCATTTATTTGAAGAATACTAATAATAATGAGATAGTCATACTTAGTGGACATACTAGAGGAAATATGCATGCTCACCAAGAGTGGTTGTGGTGTTTGGACCATAGGTGTTGGTACAAGATCCATCTTAGTAACAAATTCTTTGGGCTCCTCTTCCATGATCTCCTCTTTCCTTCTAGCAATATCCCTTTCTTTCTTGAGGGTTGATAGATAGTCATACTTTAATTGTTGTCTAATATCTGGCTTCATCCTAAGAATGAAGTGCTTGTAGAGAAGATTATCCACGCCATTCATTAACCCAGTTGCTAATATTTCCTTTCGGATTTGGGAATTGAGATTTTTCCTTAGCTCTAGAACATGAGCATGGTAGTCTCTAATATTCTCATTCTCTCCTTGGGCTAGCTTTGTGATCTCAACCATGACATTTGCATACTTTTTTTGTGCACAAATTATTCAAGAAAACTCTTAGTTAACAAATCCCATGAGTTTTTTACATTAACACGTAGTGTTTCAAACCATATAAGAGTTGAACCATCCAAACATTTAGGAATAAAGTCAATCCAGTGTTCCCTTCTAACGAGGCCACTATAAATGCAAGATTATTTAAACTCTTAAATGAAAGAGAGAGTATCCTCATTATATTGGACTAAAAATCATGAATCTTACCCATTTTTCTATATATAACAAACATAACCACAGTGAAATACCAACCCACAAGTAAAAGTACTAGGACTTATTTACAAAAAATAGAATGACTACAATGGAGAGTGACTTTGCAATTTTTATTGTAAAAATGAGAATGACCATGGTAAAAGTAAATTTACTATGGTGAAACCTATGCATGGTAAAAATGGGTTTACTATGGTAAAACTGAATAACAATAATAAAAATTGAATTTAGCGTTGTAAATACTATTCACAGTAAAAAGTGATTTTACTATGGTGAAATACTATTCACAGTAAAAAGTGACTTTATTACAGTAAATACTATTCATTGTAAAAAGTGATTTTACCGTGGTAAATACTATTCATGGTCAAAAGTGACTTTATTGTGGTAAATACTATTCATGGTAAATAAATGTTACCCTTCAAGTAACTGTTGGCTAATTGGGAATACCACTCCAAAATATCCACCAATGAGGAATGGTCCTATCAAAAGAATCAAAATGTCAACAAAAAATCCAACACTATGATAATATTCCATAGAGAAATCTTCGTATTATGATTGTTTCAACAACAAAAAACTTTTGGTTTCGTGGTATTAATATAGAAACCCACTAATAAAAAAACAAGAAAACCACCGAATACAATATGAAGCACTGAAAATAAAACAGAAATATAACCAGAAATTATATTATTAACAAGATATTATTACAATATCACCCCACAAACTACTCTGAGTGTTACCAATTCCACTCACTTTTCCAAAAATATTTCTGGGAGAAACTTCACAATTACACTTCTTGATGGCTTCCTTAACATAACTACATAATGATATAGACTCTTTACTACTCGCATTTAATAATCCTCACAACCTTATTATATGCTAAATGAGGGGGTGGCCTATCTATTTATAAAAATTTAGAGCTTATCCACTATATCTATAAGATAGGATAAAAAATATTTTCTATCCAATCATATTACATATATAAAACTCTTATCTTTACATGTAGAGTTATCCCTTAGGATAGGATAGACCTTATCATTTATAGATTGAATTCCATCTTTTTTAGAATTTATTTCTAAATACAAAAAAAATACAAAATATTTATGACATCACTCCTTTGTCCTTATTATAAATATAATATTTCTAGCTCATGACCATTTATACCTTACCTACCTACTTACCATGACATTTAATACTTTTAACAATACCATAACCATTTACAACAAATATTTTCTTTCTACCATTGAATATCAATTTAACAACATCCCCCAATGTATTTTGATTGTTGCTATAGAATATTTACTAGTTACATTTTAGCTTGTTTTCTGTACTTTATTAGTGGGATCCATTAATTTCTAGTGGATATTACTAGTAATCTACTCATAACAAAACACCATTAAAAATACATACATTAATGAAATAGAAATCATGGAGGAAAATGCTAGTGTCAATAAGACAACCACATGTTGTGATCATTGAAAGATAGCACAATCTTGAACCCATCTCCAATCCACCATAAGTAAGGCTTGACAGCCACATATACCCACCACAATAGTTTAGAATAAAGGTACCTTCAATTTGGATAGGAGAAGAAGTGATCAAAATGGTGTGCAGACCTATATTCTTCTAAAAATTCTTACCATAAGAAGCACTTGCCGAAATACAATTCCATAGGACAATTTTCCATGTTTCCTTCCTTTTAATAGATTTAACAATCCATTTTGTTCAAAAAGTAAGACTTTATTTGAAACATCAATAATGCACATTAAACCTTTTTCCTTAGGGGTTTAACACTCCTCCCAGGATACACGATTAAATCCCTTGGTGCACTTGGCATTAAACCAAAAAATTCCTAAAATAACTTGGCTATCTTGCTATACTAGGGCTTGGATGGTATCCAACATGAATAATAATAAACATGGGTGGAAACAAGAATCTTGGTGCAAGCCTAATTTTTTTTAGCATGTGAAAGACGTTTGGAGATCCAGTAGGAGACATTTTTTTAACACAATCAAATACACATTACCTAAAAAATGAAGGGGTGAAACCAAAAGAAAAGAGGATTCCTAAAATCTTGAATTATTCACCATGTTAGATCCATTTCTAAAATTACTTAATGGGGAGGATACTCAACATGTCATAAATGGTTTTGCCACATTACAGAGATGATTAATATGCTAGGAAAAATATGTTTAGGTTGTCTAATGCTTCCATAAATAATGATTTAGTTTTAGAAAGTGTAAAAAATGAGACATCTGCAAAGTTCCCATTAATAAGTGGGGTGGAATGGTCAAGATGGTCAAGAAAATAAAATTTATGGACCCAACCCAATCGAGGCCTATTATGCAAGAAGATAATAAAAATCCTCAGTGCAAAACACAAAAGGCTAAAGAAAGAGGGAAACCCTACCAAATTGAGCGATACAAAAAAAATTGGAATATTATTTGTTGTTGATAGTAAGATGGGTGAAAGCATCAGAGAATAGATTTTTTATAGCCCACAGGAAAAAATCACCAAAGACAAGTGTATGCAACATGGATAAAACAAAAGGCCACTCTATATAATCATATGCCTTGTCAAAGTTTAGTTTGAGAAAGATAGATTTATAGAAAGAGATCCTTACCCAATCCATACCTTCCCAAACCTCAATGATATTTTCCAAGATATATCTTCCTTTAGTGAAGCTAGTTTTCTTAGGTCTAATAATCATTGAAAGAATGTGACATAGAAGAAGTTCTAAAGATTTGGAAATACTTTTATAAGAAACATTAAGTGAGGTAATCATCCTCCAATTGGTAATAAACCTGAGATCGCCAATGTTAGGTTTGAATTTATATTTCCTTTTTTAATAATTTCTCCCAAGGAATGATTGGATAACACTTCTTTGTAGACTTGAATTAGATTTGGGCCGATAAAGTTCTAGCTAGCCTTATAAAAATCATAAGGGAAACCATCAATACCTATGGATTTTTCTTCTACCATGTACTGTAAGGTAGAAAGAAAATCATCTAGTGTGAGGGGGGTGTCACACTAGATTTTGTCCATTTGGGACAGTTTGCATGGAACAACATCCATGCAATTTTGGAGGGCATCTTGACATTCTTGAGTACAAACATAAATTGGAAACACTATAATGTTCCACAAAGACATAGTGATGTCAGGAAAGCTGGTGATATTAACTTGAGTATTGGAGATGGTTTTGCTTTAATCTTTAGTTTTCTAGGAATGAAGGGATTTAAAAAATTCCTTATTCACTTGATTTCCAAGATTAAGTGAATGCAGTATGGCCTAAATTCAGGAACCTCAGGCCATATAAGACTCAATAAGTTTGATTTTTTATCTTAAACTGTTTTATTCATATTGCAAACTGAAGATTAAATAGATAATTTTCAAGGTAATATGAAACTCTTTGAAATTCAAGCTAAATAACATCCTCATCTTCGTTACAGAATCACCCCACCTGCATTCCAAAGTGGATAAGGAATTGGAAGTAGTTTGGATGACCTCGTTCCACCACTCGATCCAGATGGTAGCTTATGGCAATTGAGGTGCAAGGTTTTAGATTTGGGAAATGAATTGAATAAACCCCACATGCTGCAATAGTGACATGTTTAGGTAGAATTGATTGTGTGGCAATTTAATCTAAGCTCCTTCACAATTCATCTAAAAGGTGTCTAGAAAGAAGTTAAAGAGAATGCAATCAATTATGGATAGTCATTAAGTAGCTTCTTATGCTATTGAATGAGAAAACTTGTTGGCTAGAAAGAATAGCACAATCTAACCTTTTTCATTTTTTTTTCATTTCCAACTCAAAAATTGGACCATGCGAACAAAAACTGGGGTGTAAAATCCTACCAACAAAGAAGTGGATACAGTAAATTCCATTTATTTTTGAAATAAAACCAATTTCCACACTCTTAAGCCACGGGAAACATCCAATGATTATTGATGCACATCAACTTGTGAGCAAAATCAAGATGTCAATTTCACACATCCAACCAATGAAGAGGCGTTATATACCAACTAACTTCACTTAGCTTTACATTTGAGGATCTGGAACCCAATGCCTATAGAATAGTCCGACTGATATTTTATCATAAAATTTCACTAGAACTCGTTAAAGCTCACAAAATATTAAAAACCCACTTGAAAAAACGAATGGTCAAAATGCTATACCTTCAAAATTGTATGCAAACTTAACTGTCTCAATACAAATTTGAGACTAGTACTCACTTTACCATACATACATTCTATCAAACAATGTAATTTCATGCAAATTTGTCAGTTTTACCAGGACTAAGAAACTATATCATAGACTCAACAAATACCTGGAAAATATTAAAAAAACCCATATGAAAAATGAAATTATCCTCCTATAGATTCTAGAAATTTCAGCTTCTTTGGAGTTAAATATGACTAAACATAAAAGATATGGTGTCGATTGTGACTATGAGTACTTATTTTCTTGGTTTTGACAATTTATTCAATGTCCTTTTCATAAAAAGGATTTATTTTGGCACTTGTGAGGTTTAAACTCTTAACCAATGCACTCAAAATGTCTTACAAATGACTTCCTATCCAAATTTTCACAATCACTTGAAATATGAAATGAAAGAGTTAGGCACCATAAGTCAATGTCGTTAGGCACCATGAAGATGTGTCATACACAAAAGTAAGATTTTGGATGTGCAACTACAAGTTATAATTTACATAAATTAATTTGCATGTAGGCGTCCACCTTTGAAATTGACGTCAAATTTCCCATACTTCTTCCCGATAATATTTTTCGACAAAGTCTATTTACCGATTCATGATGTGTTCGTATATTACTCTACAGAGGCCACGATGATTGATTGATTAATCTGTGATGGCTACCACTTTCTGCTCCTTTCCTCGACGGCTCCGCAGACTATGTTATGACTAACAATTACACATGAGTTGCAAACTACACCGGAGAGGATAACAATGTTTAAGTTTTTGGAGTTACAAGTTGTGGTGAAATATATGCTATCTTAAATTGTTTTAAGTTTTTGATATGGGGAGGAGGGAACAATATTGTACAACTACAACATCTGGAAAAAAAAAAACTTCTTATTATACTTTGGTGAATGTCGACGACCTGTTACGAAGCTCTTTTTTTTGCATAGGCTCTAAGCATGCTAGAAAAATATTGGACACATGTTGGTTGCATTAGGTGAAACAATGTCAATATTTTATTAACATTGAACATTTCACATGCCATGTTTGAATCTCCCATTTTGAAATGCGTCACTCACTATTATAAATCATTCAGATTCACCTTGGTTCCATAGTCACCTTCCTCAGAGATGACACTAAAATTTATGAGTTGGGCATACGATTTAACATTGAATTACATTCACATTTATGACCAAATCAAGTTTGTTATTAAGGAATGGTGTAGACAACTCCTAATCTCAAATAGGGTCTCTTAGCTTATTATTTTCTAAAATACCAGATGAGGAAAAAACCTGCACCAACGCCTATTGCTGCCATCAAACATCAAATATACTTAAGTAAAACATGTTTAAAAAGTTGAGATGCATAAGAAAGTGTGTGGAGTGTAGCTGTACCTGCACATGCTACTCCAACATGGTTGTGATGATCTATAACAACACCCTACTTACTTCATCCTCTCTATATAAGAAAAACAAAGATTATAGAGGGAAGAACTTAGAAAGACATACTTATCAAGTGGTGAGATTGGTGTGATTGAAAAGACAAAGAAAAGTGGAAAATTGGGTGTGGTAGCCGCAACTCCCTTCTCTTTGGTGGTAATTGAGGCAGTGAATATTAGCCGTGATGGGAATTTCATAATTCAAGTGAATCCCGTAGAAAGGCCCTGTAATCCCAACATCTGAATATATAGCGGCATATGATTCACAATTTTCAAGCATGAATCTCAACGAATTTGAAGTTCGTGGATAGTAGGAGCAACATGATGCGTGAGTGGGACAATCAACCAACTTCTTGCACAGGTAATTGTTAGTGTCACACACAAATTCAGACACAGACTCAAGTTATTGAGGTTGAAGCAAGAAAGAGGTGTGGTTGAAATTGAAATAGAGGAAATTTTTGGTATTTGAAATAGTGAATTTCTTACTCATGTTAAGACTAACTGTTTGGTGGGAGTGGGGAAGTTTAGATCCACAACTCCACATGGATGGATCCGATATAATAACATGTGGGTCATATGCATCAAGTTGTTATTTGCGAGGGCATATTTGTCAGTCAGGGTCCTTGATTCAAGTTGGGTGTTGTTGTTGCACACGAATAACGATCTGTACTCCAAACTCTTGCATCCATCGTCAATGCCAAATGGGTGTTCGATGCCCAAATCGCTACACCCTATTCTGCATAAGCTAAAGCGGGATTAATCTTATGGAAATTACGCAACCAATTGAGGAAAGATGATACCAAAGACCACAATAAGGAAATATTGGACACATGTTGATTGCATTAGGTGAAACAATGTCAATATTTTATTAACATTGAACATTTCACATGCCATATTTGAATCTCCCATTGTGAAATGTGTCATTCGGTATTATAAATCATTTAGACTCACCTTGGTTCCATAGTCACACTCCTCACTCATGACACTCACATTTATGAGTTGGGCATAAGATTTAACATCGAATTACATTCACATTTCTGACCAAGTCAAGTTTGTTATTATGGAATGGTGTAGAAAACTCCTAGTCTCAAATAGGGTCTCTTAGCTCAGTATTTTCTAAAATACCAGACGAGGAAAAAACCTACGCCAACACCTATTGCTGCCATCAAACATTAAATATACTTAAGTAAAACATGCATACAAAGTTGAGATGCATAAGAAAGTGTGTGGAGTGTACCTATACCTGCAGCTGCTACTCCAACATGGTTGTGATGATCTATAACAACACCCTGCTTACTTCATCCTCTATATAAAAGAAAAACAAAGATTATAGAGGGAAGAAATTAGAAATACATACTTATCAAGTGGTGAGATTGGTGAGATCAAAAAGAAAAAGAAAAGTGGACAATTGGGTGTGATAGCCACAACTCCCTTCTCTTTGGCAACAATTGAGGCAGTGAGTATTAGCCGTGATGGGAATATCATAATTCAAGTGAATCCCGTAGGAAGGCCCTATAATCCCAACATCTGAATATATGGCGACATATGATTCACAATTTTCAAGCATGAATCTCAACGAATCTGAAGTCTATGGATAGTAGGAGAAACATGATGCGTGAGTGGGACAATCAACCAAATTCTTGCACAGGTAATTGTTAGTGTCACACACAAATTCAGACACAAACTTGGGTAATTGAGGTTGAAGCAGGACATAAGTGTGGTTGCAATTGAAATAGAGGAAATTTTTGGTATTTGAAATAGAGAATTTCTTACTCATGTCAAGACTAACTGTTTGGTGGGAGTGGGGAAATTTAGATCCACATGGATGGATCCGATATAATAACATGTGGGTCATATGCATCAAGCTAATATTTGCGAGGGCATATATGTCAATCGGGGTCCTTGATTCAAGTTGGGTGTTGTTACTGCACACGAATAATGATCTGTACTCCAAACTCTTGCATCCATCGTCAATTCCAAATGGGTGTTTGATGCCCAAATCACCACACCCTTTTTTGCACAAGCTGAAGCGGGATTAATCTTATGGAAATTCCACAACCAATTGAGGAAAGATGATACCAAAGACCCCAATAAAAAAGGCTACCAATAGACATCACATGCGAGAAGCGAAGTGTAATACAAACCTTCGCCTAGTGGGTCTGCATAGGCCTCTCTCACAATAGCAGGGATATTCTTGTAAACCACCATGCCTATTATACACATAACACTTGCAGAGATTGACGTGATGAGTTGCATCTCCATTACTAGGGTATACATTATTTGGAGTGAAGTTTCCCTGTAAATAAGCTTGATCAGGGGAAGGATCAATCCACAGAGGCCAGCAACGCTTGTTGTGAGGATAAACCCAACAACATAGTGTTCATGGTTGACTTCCTTGGGCTTGTCACTACTGCTGTTGAAGGAAAGTACACCCGTGCCAAAGGTGAGAAAAATCACAACATTGATGGAATAAGGAGTGAACTTCTGACAAACTATCAGACATGTAAATACTGCATTGAATCCCAATTGGGTGGTGAACACCAGGGTCAAGGTAGAGAGAGGCAATGAAGAGAGGCCATATGAATACAAGGCATTATCTATGCCAATGAGGATCCCTATTCCAAATGAATCATTGAAAAAATTGAGTGTGACATGGACATTTTGAAATAGGCACCCTTGTTTTTTGTTGTAGTATGATGAAATCCAAATGGGTAGAATCAGAAGTGGCCACCCTGCTGTCTATACAAATGCAGAGAGCCATACAGGATTACCCTTGCATGCCTAAATAAAATTTGGCCAATAGTGGTCCCGCATTGATGTTGATTGATAAGCTCGCGGAGCTCGACAACTAAATCGTTCATTGTAGTAACCTTTTCTTCTCCATTACAGATTTGATATTCCACAAATACCAAATGGGTAATCCAAATTGGCACCCAAACAAGAAAAAAACCATTGAAAAATGAAGGAATATGTAAGCCCCAATCTGTCATAGATCGGCCATTTTGTGTGCTAGATAATTTCATACCGTCGAAAAAAGTGGAAAATTTGAGGGTATGTATCGATATCAAGAAGTGATTTCATGGGGATCCAAATAAATCAATGGAGTTTATTGTTAATGGTCTACTTGAAAGTCTGCGCAGGGGCGGGGGTTGCAGGATGGCCTTCATCTGCGACAATGGTTCCATGCATTCTACCAAATCTACAATGATTGAAAATTGATCTTTTTTTAATCAACAACAACACCCACACTATCGCTACCAGATGAAGAAATTCGTTATCGCTGCATTGCCGGAATTATGCCGCTGGGAAAGAGCCTGCTGGAATTTGACGTTTTCCAGCAGGGCTCTTTTCATAGAGAACACCTCCGGTGAAATTTTTTTTTGCATGATTTTTCTATTTTTCTTTTCCTGTTTTTTTCTATTTTCTTCCTAGTAGAGAGAGTTGGATTTTTTATATTTTCTTCCATGTTAGGCTTATTGTTTTGTTATTAATAGTATTATATTTTTCTTTTTTAAGTTATATATATGTTATTTTCAATTACTTTGGTATTTTATTTTCAATTATTGCCATTTTTTCCCACAATAACAATATGCAATGTTTTTCAGACTAAGCCGGAATTTAATATATTCAATGCTTTTATTGCTTAGATGGACATGTTAATATCAAATATTCATGGTACAATTTTGTTTAATTATAGTTCGATGGATGTGCTTTTTCCCTTAATGAGATGATAACATATAGGTCAATATGAAAAACGATAGTAAGGGAGCATGAATATATGTATTTAGGTGAAGGAGGATATTATAATATTATAAATATCATTTCACACGATTCTAAAATGATGAAGATAAATAAAAGAGGAAAGGGTTTATTATACATTGAGTGGGCCTTTACCACCAATACTATTTTTGTCTTGTATGTTTCTATTAACAAAGCTTTAGCTAACCATCAACCTCCCTATCATGTACAAAAATAATAATGTATCTTGTGGAGCAATTAAGATAAATTTCTTTGGAAAAAAAGAGAACAAGTTTTTTTAATTTTAAAAGAGGCGTTGGTGTGCTTTATGGCATCAATGTTCTCATACATTAAATACATTAAATAATATCAATTTCAACATCATTTTATAAGATAAAATATATCATATTTATTTCTGTCATTTTCAAATGTTTTAATCAATTGATTAACATACTTAAGTTGTCATAATCTACTTCATAGGTGTATTTCTAACTATATATATTTTGAAACTATTCAATTAGTTATTTTAAGGCAGTTAAACTCTATACTCTCTATCTTTGTTGGTAGGATGTTGTAGTTATACTATATTGTTTGCTCTTCCCCATCACACAAACTTAAAATAATTGAAAATAACATACATTTCAACACAAATTACATCTCAACTAAGATAACATGCATTTCACCACATATTACAACTCAATAACTTCGTAGCTTCCTTTGTACATTTCCTTTGTCAGCTTACTCACATGCCATGAAAACTAAGAGCTTTACAGTAGGGTATGGACATTCATTAAGGTGCAAGAGGAAGTGTTTTTTGTTGAATGTTGTAGTCATACTACATTGTTCACTCTTCCCCGTCACACAAACTTAAAACTGAAGATAACATACGGGTAAGTGCACCAAGTTGGGGGACAATTAAGTGGACATCAAATCCTGAATTTTACATTAAAAACAGCAAAACATCAAATTTAGTCTTCCGCATACTTGAACCATGCCGAAAAGTAAAAACTATGTCATAAAAATGGTACCATTGCGTAGGGGAGACTATTAGCTTTGTAGAAATACTGATTTTAAAGTGAATAGAAGAGGATAAATATCATTTTATAATTTTTTACTAATAGTAGGTCTTTAAGACACTTTTTCCTATGAATGTTTATGTCTACGTTTAAGACTGCAAAATTTGTTTCACTTATTATAATGTGATAAAACTTATACCATCCCAACCGTGGTGAAATTATATACATGTTCAAAATTTTTTTTATATGATTTCAATATTTTTTGATGAAGTTATGGCGGGCAAATGGAAAGTGCTCTGTTTTCTTTATGTTTTCATACCACTTTCACGGAAAAAATAATAAAAAATAAAATATTACTCAAAAAAATACAAAATAAAATCCATTCCAAGATAGATAGTGGCATATAACTTCTCACCAAAGGAAAAAAAAATATATCCAAATTGTGGGCAAATGGACTATAATCTTATTGGCGTTTTAAAAAAAAAAACCAAGTCATTGAATATTGAGTGTTTAATATAGCTAATCTTGTCCATTTTTTACAAAAATTAGTATTTTAGAAACTAGATTCTGGATGCTATGATTCATATTAATATAATTTTGTCTAATTTTGAGTGTATGTATTGCTAATAATCCTTACAAGTTGATATTATGTTGTTATTTGCAATATGATGTCCACGGATGACCCTATATTTGTCCATCAACTTCCTGCACTTACCCATACATTTGACCGAAAATGACAACTCAAACAAATTTAAAATTGTTATCCTATCCGGCGTGATTTGCAACTCATGTGTAATTGCTAGTGATAAACATTAATTTACTAATATTATGAACACATCTACTAACAAGGGGGTGTCTCATCATTAGAAGATGCATGCCTTGTATCGTGGTAAATAACACACTCACAAATAAATACACATTTGGATCAAATGACCACCCATATGCCTCTCATCAATGGCGATCTATTTAGAAGATCACTTGAAAGAATATTTGGAAATTCACCAATCAAATCTTTCATTTTTTACGAAACCATTGCTTCCCTGCCTTCAATTTCTATTGCGCCCAACTTCTAATATTCACACTCATTTATCTCACTCAGGAATAGCTTTCCTAACATCAACATAACCTTTGAGATCTAGTTTCAACTTCTTCACACTTATCCTTCAAAGGACTTAATGTGTGTTCTTTTCCACCCTTTACAAACTTATATGTATTTGCGTTACCATCAAGTTTTTCTTTGTAATCAAACTGCAATAACCTCCCAAGTAAAATATGATAAGCTCCCATTGACATAATATCACACATAATTTCATCCTTGTACCTGAGTTTATTTGAAAACTTACCAGACATTGCTCATTTACTAACATTTGATGACCATTTAACAACGATGATACCCTATATGGATTTAGATATGCGTTCCTCTTCAAACCTAACTTACTTACAGTCTCTGAGCTAACGTTTTCGTACTACCATTTTCGATAATCACCTTGCATACTTTGCCCAAAAAAAAGTTCTGAAAAATGTTTTTGTCTCAGATGAATGATTTCTTTCTTCACCATCTTCAAAAAAACTCTCCTCATCATGAGTGCTTTATCAACCTCAAGCTTATCTATGTTATGAATTGATGCAACTCTCTTCTTTTTCTTGAGCAATATGCTCACTAGCATTACTGCACTTACTTCCATCATCATGTACAAGCAAACACTCAAATGCCGTATGCCCAACTTCACTACATTTGTAATGAATTTGTATCCACGCCCTCAACCATAAGATCCTCTACCTTTACAGTTTCCTTGAATTCTTTGCGTGCCATCATTGTGTTACGACGTGCTTGTTTCTTATTACAAAAATATTCCTCTATCGATAATCTATCCACGACCACATGTGTACTTACCTTTACCTCGCGTTGCACTTTTATGCACGTGTGTGATATTTTCTTCTTCCTTTAACACACACTAATATGATTATTCAACAAAATGTATTCTTACCAACCCAAATTCATCTTGAATTTCCATGCACAACTCATTCATATAACATGAAATCTTTTCTACAACATTTTCAAGATGACTGACTCTAATATTTAGCTTGTAAAATTTCTTTGTGTAATCGCTTAGAGTCAGATATTTTTACATCATGTTTTGGAGTTTCTTGAATAAACTCAAGATAGTCGTGTGGTGTGAATTTTTCTTTCAACTTTGTAACAAATCTATTCCATATTCATCTTTTCCTTACCCTTGTGCAATCTCTTGGCTTGTACATTTTACTACCATAGAGATGTGTAACCTTTAAATTTCGTGCTTGCTAATTTGACTCACTTTGGATCTTCCAAGTATTCATATTCAGAGTACTTTTCCAACTCAATTATCTAGTCAATGAGTTATGTCGGATTCAGTCCTCCAAAGTAACTAGGCATATCTAACTTAGGCATACTTGACATTCTTGCAACAACGTTTAGAAATTTGTTTTCATGTTTTCAACCTCCTTTTCTTCGATTTTAGGCGCCTCTTATGTGGCTTTAATATTGCTTCTATATTCTACAACAACACCACCTTGTTGTTGTGATGTCTTTGTAGCTTCTAGACAAGATTTCATATCTTTCATCAAACTTTCCAAATTTGCAAGTCTGGATGCTTTTCCACAGTTACCTCTACCTTATGGTACTCTCACATACTTTATCTCCTTTGTTTTCCATTTGTCTAAAAAAGAGTTATGTTGTGGAAACATCCTTTACACCTTCTATCCAACTCATTCATCGAAAGATGTTTTTAAATATCCTTGGGTACATGTTGGTGATGATCTTCTACACCTTTCCAACTCGTGTTGGAAGATGTCTTGAGTTACTCTCTACTCACACTAGTAAATGTGAAAATCAACTATACCAAAATATATACTCAACTTCATAAGAAATACAACCTTGCTTTGATACTTAATGATGCAGTTGTAATTAGGGGTCCCAATTAAGGGATGTATTCGACCATGAGACCCTCAAATACTCAATGAAACCCTATGAAACACAAAATATGAATTTATAACTCAACAAATTTATTGAGACTATCTCAAAGGAATTATTACGCAAAAATGCACATGCACATGCACACGCACACGCACACGCACACGCACACGCACACGCACATGCACACGCACACGCACACCGCACACGCACACGCACACGCACACGCACACCCCTATCTCATATGTATGTAATATGCTCTACAATAATAGACCCTCAGATATTTTCTCACTAACTCATAGTCTTTGTAAGTACAACATGACAACAAAAACAACACATTGACCTGACTATTTTAAACACTAACATCAATTATGTGGGATTCATCCCTAACACAAGATTCTTATATAATCACAAGACCCTTCTTCTTACATTATTTCTTCAAATCCACAAGTGACCCATATGACATTACAGTTATGTCCCCAATCCTTTATGCATGATAGGGTCCAAAACACAGTTCAATGTAAATTGATCCCACTCAAGGTTTACAATAATTCATGTAGGTAAAATCCATGTTGGCTCATTCAACAATGTCACACTTGAAATTCTAAAAGTTATGCACCATGTTTGCACCACTACACATATGACTACACAATAAACCTTCTCAAGAATAGATGTGCGCCATTGAATTGAACACATATTATTAATGTAATCCTTTAGAAAATATTAGTATGTTACTGCTCATAAAAACAAGTGAGGTTCTTTCTCTAAGTGATTAAACCTTGCACTATCGATCCAAATCTCCTTTTGATCTTATAAACTCTAGAAAGTTCCACGATCTTAGATGGATCCTGATGGAAATGCTACAACCAATTTGAACAACAATATGAAACATTTCTACATATCAACTAATAATGCAGAACCATAAAATCAATCTTACACTAAAGAAACTACGCAAAAAACACCACATATGCCTTCACAACCTTTGCACGCATGCAAATGACATGAAACATTACAAAGATAACTTTAATGGAATAAGGCTTATGCAAAAACATACAAACAACTAGCACAAAAACATAAAAACAAGACTTAAACACAAATAAAAGTCTTTACGCAGGCTAGACTTAGTTTAATCAAACCTACTATGTTTTTGGTTGATGTAGGATTACAATTGAACTCAAATGATCCCGAATCAATATCTCTAGAGGACATTATGGAGGAATCTGGATACAAATTTACAATTAAATTCAACATATCATCCATATGCAGATGGAAAAAACACGTTTAGTAAATCAAATTCTAGGTAATCTTCTAAGATGTTTAGTCGGAGATAACCAGGGACACATGATTTAATACTAAAAAATAAAAATTAACATGAATTCAATGGAAAAAAGCATAGGGAAAACACTATTTTAGATCGTATATGGTAGTTAATTCAAGAGGAGTTGCGAAATTGTGCATATAAGTAGTGACTAAATAAAAAGTGCGGAAGTTGAAGATTTTACAAATATATGTCTAGTGTCCACCAACAAGCATGCAAGTGGTTGAAGAAAAGTAACATACAATATAAGTAGCATGCAAACATGAGAAAACAAATTGAATTTTAGATCAGAGACACGATCTTATCACACTTGAGAAAAAAGAGATTTCCAAAAGGTACTTGTGATAAGTTAAGAGGAAGAAGATAACACTGTGTAGAGTACTGAGAAAGTTTTCATCCAATCCATATGAGGTTTAACTACTAGAGGTTATTAATATTTTTGAACATTTCCAATGTAGTGGATTTGTATCCTTATTCTAAAGGATAGAGTGGCGAAAGTATATATTCAAATTAGAGATATATGATTCCATAAAGAGTGCACGAAGAAGTAGAAAGGATAATTGACATAAAGATTTGGACGAAACACAATAGGAACTATAATGAGTACTTGATAAAATGGAAAGGAAGAGGTATTGAAGATATTCCATGGAATAACATAGTTCAAGCAACAAGACATGATATTCTAGAGTGAGAGCTTGCATGAGAAGGAACTCATGAACATTTTCTTACTTGGGGTGTATGGTGGCTGTATGATTCGAGAACGATCCACGTTCACAAGCAATCCACATCAACCAAAAATATTTAGAGCAGGGTTTTCATGTTTTCATAGTGTTTTACACTTTGTAACATACTTAGAGGAGCTTACTAGGTTTCTCTTATGTTTTGGATTCTAGAACCTATTTCAGACGTTGGTGCAAGCAAGTTTTTCATTGACGCAAACATAAATGTGATTTTCAACAAAAAAGTAACTTACATAAGAAATAGAGGTTCATAATGCATCACGACATCTTCACAGTATATGCATATATATTTATATGGAAGGTGCAACGGTTTAGATGCTTAACGTTGAGTTTGATCACTTGGTTCAAGAGTAGGAAAATTCAAATATTTACTTTATGTTACCCTTGGATTCTATAGAGTCACACATTTCATGTTCAAATGTTCGTGTTACCTACGAAATTTCATCTCAATAGGGTGCATTTACTATTAAAACCATAGGGTCATTGGATTTGTTTTGAGAAAACACACAAAGATTCATTTGGAAGGCTAGTGCATTTTCTTGTGCATAATGGTGGAATGTGTGTGTGATCTTTGGAGTTTCAAATACAACATTGTTGTTTAATACGTGGATGGATTCAATGTAGATTCACCAACCCATGATTGTATTTTTTTAGCTAACTTATATGCATTGAGTTGTGTCATGAATTTATATGCGGTTAAGAGACCAATTAGGTCTTATCTTACATTGGGCATGGTGACACACATTTAATTAGAGAGGCTTTAGAAAATTTTATTTGGGTCACTTGCAAGCCTCAAAGCAATGTTGTTAGTAGTGGGTCTTTCATCCATATAAGCACGCCCTTGTGCTTATGCCAAGGGAGGTAGTAGAGGGAAGTAGAAAGCCAAGTTCGAATAAGTTGTTGAGTATTTGGCATATGTTCAAGGGATAATACTACTTAGTTCTATTCTAGGGATACTAGTTAATGACTATGAATTCAGTGATGCTCTAAGTTTGGATTACTAGTAAAGTTGAATTGTTACATTTTTCATATATCGATATACTTAGATTGGTGTGTTGTTGTTGCATCTCCTCACAATGTTTTGTAAGACTTTATTGAAGGCATTTAGTCTCATTTTGATGTTTCTTGTTGATGATCAAAAGTATGTGAAATTAATTATAGTTGCTTATGTTCTCAATAAATGCAAGTAAGTTTGAAGAGTCGCATTGTTTCATAACATTTTGTGGTCTAAGGTAGTTTTTCATTAGACTCCTTAACCACGATTTCATGAGTTGTGCATGCCTCTAAATAGCCCAAGTTTCTTATTTGTGAACTTAGTACTCAAAATTGAGATTTATGTGATTGAACCATCCTTTTGGCCAGCCAAAATGGCCACAATATACCCTTTCACCATGTAAGATACCTTTGGATGTTTTGTCTTTGTTTTTTCCCTATTTTCTAGCCAGTTGTTGCATAAAATTTCCTCCTTTTCCTAAGAACTCTCACGTCCTTATTCCAATTTTCTACAAGGTTTTAACATGTGAACTATTTACTTCCACCAAGGGACCACACATTTCCTATTCTCTCTACTCTTCCTCTTCTCCCGCTCTTCCCAATAATTTGTTGGGAGCCTTAATTTTCCACCTCCTCTAAACATCTTATCTTTCCTTCTCATATGGACAATTCACAATGTAGCTGTAATCCCTTGACCCTTAATAATCAAATTTTGTAGCTCTTTAACAATGTTTTTTGTAGTTAAACCTTCCATGGTATTTTACACTAACATTAAGACTTAAAAAATCTTAGACTTCATTCTCAAACTACATTTGCTTTGACATTGGGAATATCATATTCCTTCATTTCCTTCATGTTTTATGCATATTTATACACTACATAAACCTCTTTATGAAAAATGAATAAAACATTCTCATCATTTATCTTATGGTTATTTTCGGCCATGAACCATAGCTACATTCCTTTAACATCTTCATGTTCCATTGCTTTGAACTCTTATTATTTCTTCATGGGTTTCTTATCCCCTTTGTCAGCCTTCTCCATATCTTCACTATGCCATATAGGTATGTCCTTTAACCCTTCACTACTAGTTGCATCCCATCATGACTTGCTACCACATGAAGAATTGTCAAGAGTACATCCTTTGTACTTCTCTTTAACCCCATCACCCTATTGTATATGCTTCTCTTGTGTCTTATGCAGTTCATCATCCCTTCTAAAAAATTATTTCTTAATAATCTATTCAATTTCTTCTTCCAATGTGATCCTTGGAAAATGTGCCACTCTCAATGTATCATTTGATAATGTATCGTTTTCTCCTTCATTTATGGTTTCTATGGCTGCAAAAAGTAGTCTCTAGCTTTGTAAGAAATGCTTTACCCAAACAGAGAGTATATTCTATAGGCCATTCTTTATTTGCATACACTTTGGAGAACTTGACATGAATCTTAATCTCTCTTCCAATTGAATCTTGTTTAGTTTATCTCTTGTGTTATCCTTGCAAAATATTCCTAAACCTTGTAAAATTTTCCTAAATTTTTCATCTTCCTAGATGAATAATCTCTTTAACTATCAAAATACTCAACAAAGTTCTAATTCCTAAAAAAACCATTGGATTCCTATCTGAATCCAACCCCCTTCTACTATGATTGCAACATGGCCACCAATAATTCCAAAAAGACAGTCCAAAATAAAAACAATAAAATGAATACTAGATATACCATAAAAAATCCACAAGATGAATAATTCGAGAAAGAGGAGGATAATAATGTAGAACATCTATGTTGATTATATTACAAATATGCAATAATTCATCATGAGTTGCCTTGATTTGACTGGACAAACTAAAAAAGTTATTCAAGCACTATATTAATGTAATTCCACTTGGGATAAATCTTCAACCCATGAGGCAAGCCAAAACATGTCTTTCCTTGTATATGTTTTGAACATGACTCCTTAACTAGTAGGTGTTGCTACAAATTCACCTCTGCAATCTCATATTCTTCAAAAAAATACTCAAAATCCTCCTACTAATGACGTATCCCAAATCATTTTATAACTTATCAAACAAATGAGTCAACAACAAACTGGTATCATCAAGCAATTTCTTTAAATGAATGTGAAACTTGGTCGCATGCGTAATAGACCTCAAAAAATAGAGTGGGGTGTGCCTAACCAATGTTCACCCTACCTCCTCTAGTAGCTCCCAATGGGATTCCAATTCCACCTCCCATAACCAATAAGGTGCTCTAATCTATTGAGAATGAACCCTTGGCATCACCCCTTCTCTATCTTATAATGGGTTCAATGACCCTAATATTCACATTAAGGCATATGGAAATATCTATGAGGACTGGATCAAAGATAATTCATATTCTTCTACCAAGCTCTTAGATAAGACCCTTATGGCTGATGATTTATATTGGTACCATATTCTTCCAACTAATTCTATCGTTGAAATTGAAGAATTATTAAATCTATTAGTCAAAAATTTCTATTCTCGAGAACTACCTAAGAAATATTTGAAGATTTTTGTTAATTGCAAACATGGTGAGAACGAGGATGCTCAATCCTTCATCAAATTATGGAAAATCCTATGTAACAAAATTGATCACAATTTTATACATGATACTTTATATCAAATATTATTCGATTCCCTAAATGCTCACATTCAATATGAGGTAAGGCCATTTTCTCCTATTACTTTGTAGGATTCCATTAAGAAAACAAAGAGGAAACATTATCTTATATACACTTTTGAGAATCCTCATACAAGACAATATCATGCTCACAGAAACATAAATGTTCTAATGAGACCTTAGAACCACAACATTATGAATGACAGAGTCTCAGACCCTCATAATCCTAACAGTTATTTCCAAAAGACTATCAATAATGTTAATTAAACCCCTCCATAGATCTAATGGAGGTAACTACTATGATGTCTTTATTTCATCCCATATAGATTTTCACCAACCTCTCTCCATGGAGGAGTTAAAAAAACATCTCCATTGTAGACAGAAAATCTATGCACTTGGGTACATTTCTAGGTCCTAAAGCATACTAATGTATACATGATTCCTAAGCAAGAAAAATAATGGTTTGTTGGTTTGAAAATCTGTTGGTTAGACAGGTCGTGGGAAAACAAGCCAACAGTGTGCAGGGCATAGCCCCTCTTTGAGACAACAAAGTGAAACTGGTTTATTGCTATTCTATCAAGCAGGAATATGTGCAAATCTACACTATTCTAACTTCAAGGGTTTGGGATCTCATCCCAGTAGAGGTAGTTCCAACTGTGAACAGAAATGTAGGAAGGAAGGAATGGAGGAGGGTAGATCTGAAGGAAGAAAAGAAATGAATTCCAAGACAGAAAGGTCAGAAGGTTTATGCTTTGGGCTGGTAGTAAACAGAGCCAAACTTACTTGCATAAACAGATAAAGAAACACTGATGAACATATGATGATAATAGGAATGAATCTAATAGAATAAAAACATAGATCTAACTTAAGAAAGATCTTATGCAAATAACACATATATTGAGCACAAAGTCTGAGCATATGTATTAATATTTCTTCTGATACAAGAAAGTACAAATTCTTTCTCTCCTCACTTTTTTTTTCATACAAAAAATGTCCACACTTGGAATACAACAAGTATTCCAGTATTTATAGAAGGAGAAGGAGGAAGAAGACAAAAAGAAGCCAACCACTATTTACAAAATATCTAAAAAGTCAAAAAGTTGACTTTGAGGCAAGTTTGGTGGATGGCAACATCCCATGGTGCAACATGGATGATGTCATCGTAAATGCCAACATACTTTTTAAATATTTTTACAAAAAGATTGAAACGTACACAAGAAGAGAAACTATTCTTCATCATCTCTTTTCTTGAATGGAGTGTCTTTATTTCAATCAGGAGAGGCGATGCGAAACTGAGCTTGGTACTCCATAAAATTGCTAATCATTTTCTGAAGTTGATTGTGGTCTGGACCCTTGAAATGGTTGCCAATAACTTTGCAAGTTTCTTTTTTGGTCTTGAGCTTGTCAGGTAGCCCGACGTACTCTTCATTTGCCTCAATCAAGTATCCAATGAAATTATGACAAGCCAGAAGGTTATTGATAGACTCTCGGTCAAAAGTGACCTCTGGCGACAAACCTTCGGGTTGCGATAGCCTTGAAGATATAGATTGTATCGTCTTCCTCCCTCAAGGTGAATGATGCACTGAGCATCTCTAGAGCCATCTTCATAACCTTCTGCTCCATGCTGTGTTTTGTATCCAAGGCTTCCTCCTTGATTTTGTCTATCCTTTCTAGGATATACTCCATTTGATCAACCCAGTAATCCAGTGCAATGAGAGCTTTGTGGTGTGCCTGCAGGTGATCAATGACACCGACCTTTAATAGGTCGTCGGCTGAGTAGTGGACCATTGCCTGAAATGTTTCATGTTGTAATCTGGCATTGTCCAACTCCTCGGAGATAGATCCTGCTACTGCCTGTAGCTCCCTGTTTTCCTGATCTATACTCTGGTAGAGTCCTGTGAATTTCTTGATTATTTCCTCACTATCCCTAAGGATTCACTCTATCTAGGAGGACAATGGTGTACCTTGTTAGCCAATCTTGGCGTATTCATTTATCTTGTCCTGACTTAGAACTTCAGGAGGCTCGGCGGAAGTCATAGGAGGTGTGTTTCCCATTCTTTGCAATGCTTGGAAAAGATGTTTGTTTTGTTCCTTTAGTATCTCCTCCTCCTCCTTTTCTTCCTGAAGCTTCTTGCAGAGGGCATCTACTGCAAAAAAAGCCTCTCCTTACAGGCTCTTAGATGAGGTTCCCATCGTGACTTGGGTCACTGTAAAGTCTATAGGAGACAGATCTTTCTTCTCTTTGGTGGGATCAGGATATGCGATCTCTATGACCCTCTCTCCCGAAGTGCTCTTTGAGAAGTGAGTTATAGATTTTTTCTTCTTTGGTCCCTTCTTCAGAATGATAAAGAAGTCCATGGGTGCTATGGGAACTTTTCTCTTGAGTTGACCCAGATGGTTGGAAATCCAACTTAGACTTATGGGAGAAGGAGTAGAGGGAATGGAAGAAGAAATGGGGGTGAAAGGGGAAGCAACTGAAGAGGCCGCAGGGAAGAACGTTGAGACACTTGGTGGTGGCATCGACAAGGAGTCTAATGCGCCACTGCTTGTGGGGCCGAGAGTTACTACAAGAGAAGAATGTTAGGAAATAAGAGATAAAATATGTGAAATAATCTCTTACAGAATCACAACAGTAGAAACTAATATGCAGAAAATATTACAGATCTCAAATAAAAGTGCAGAATAAATAACACAACATAGAGAGACAATATTTAACGTGGTTCACCCAATTTGGGCTACATCCACCAAGAATCACTTACTCAGATTTTATTACAAGCCTTCACTCTCTCAATACAATACCCAGATCCGTTTGGAGCTATCCTCAACAAACTCTACAGAATTCAAACCCGAATTCAAAACACATCTGTAATACATTTGCTTGTACATCTATCATATGCATAAGACCATATAAATAGACAACTGCTTAAGCAGTTTTACAAAACCGTGGGTATCAAAACCATGGGGAAAAACAAAACTGTCCCATAAACCTATGGGTAACCGAAGAGGCAGTTTTACAAAACAATGGGTACCGAAAAAACATGGGCCCAAAAACAGCCCATAACGGTTACCCATTACCCATGGGTTAGTAAACCACCCATGAAAATTTGCTTCAGGGGCTTCACCCCTGAACCCCCTGACCCGCTCATCGGCAAGCGGGACCGCCGTAAAAATACCCGAGTGTAACACATAGAAGGTGTACCACACTCTAACATGAAAATAGGATCCACAAACATAACAATCTCCCACTTGGAGACTGATTTCCACTGAGCAAGCTTCTCAACCCTTCACTGTCATCCACGAAGGCCAACCAAAGCTGAACATAGCTTTAGTTTATCCCTTGTGACCACCTTTGTCATCATGTCTGCAGGATTCTGATTGGTATGAATCTTCTCCAACTTCAACTTATCTTCCTCCAAAGCTGTCCTGATGAAGTGATATCTCAACTGTATATGCATCATCCTGGAGTGGAAAGCAGAGTTCTTAGCTAGGTGTATAGCACTCTGACTATCACTATGCTGCTTACATTCTTCCTGCTTATGCCCCAATTCCTCAAGCAATTGTTGTAACCAAATCATCTCTTTGCTTGCCTCTGTGGCAACAACATACTCAGCCTCCGTGGTTGACAAAGCCACCAACTTCTGTAGTTGTGAAATCCAGCTCACTGCTGTCCCACCTACAGTGTAAATATAACATGTCGTGCTCCTCTTGCTGTCTACATCTCCAGCCATATCTGAATCTACATAACCACGTAAAGTGGTGTATAATCCATTGTAGCACAAAACTGTCCCCATGGTCCCTCTCAAATACCGAAGGATCCACTTTATTGCTTGCCAATGCTCTTTACCTGGATCACTCATAAATCTACTCACAGCTCCCACTACATGGGCAATATCAGGCCTAGTGCACACCATAGCATACATCAAACTGCCAACTGCTGATGAGTAAGGTACCTTGGACATCTAGTTTCTTTCCTGCTCTGTCATGGGACACTGCTCCTTTGATAACTTGAAATGGCTTGCCAAAGGAGTCCCAACTGGTTTAGCATCCTGCATGTTAAACCTATCTAATACCTTCTTAATGTACTCTTCCTGAGATAAAGTCAACTTCCGTTCCTTTCTATCCCGAGTTATCCTCATACCAAGGATTTGTTTGGCTGCCCCCAAATCCTTCATATCAAAGGATTCACTTAGCTGTTTCTTGAGTACTTTTATTTCCTGCATGTTTTTACCTACAACCAGCATGTCATCAACATACAAACACAGGATAATATAACTTCCATCCTCAAATTTCTTTGTATACACACAATGGTTAGAATGACATCTGATATAACCTTGCTCCATCATAAAGCTATCAAAATTCTTATACCAATGACGTGGAGCTTGTTTCAGGCCATACAAGTTCTTCTTCAGTTTGCACACCATATCCTCTTTACCTTTGACTTCATATCCTTCAAGCTGCTGCATATATAGCTCCTCCTCCAAATCACCATGGAGAAATGCTGTCTTTACATCCAACTGTTCTAAGTGCAAGTCTTCTGCTGCCATTATTCCAAGAACAGTTCTAATAGAAGTCATTTTTACCATAGGAGAAAAAATATCATCAAAATCTATACCTTGTTTCTGTGCAAACCCCTTGACCACCAACCGGGCCTTATATCTTTTCTTTCCTCCTTCTTCATCTTTAACTCTGTACACCCACTTGTTCTGCAATGCTCTTTTTCCTTCCGGTAGCTTCACCAAATGCCAAGTCTGGTTCTCCATGAGAGACTTATGCTCCTCATCCATGGCTTGCTCCCACTTCTTATTGGCATCTACCTACATTGCTTCATCAAAGCTCTCTAGCTCTCCACTATCAGTGAGTAATAAATAATAAAGAGAAGGAGAAAAACGTTCAGGTTCTTTTCTTACCCTAGAAGACCTCCTCACTGTAGGAGTTTGGGGTTCCTGTTGAGTAGGTTCTTAAACTGATTCATGGGTCACTTTCCCATCCAGAAGATCCTCTACCACTGCATATTCTTTCTTGGATTCTTCCCTGTTTTCCTGCAACTGTTGCTTATACATGACTTTCTCATTAAAGACCACATCCCTAGACCGAATGATTTTTTTGTCTTTAATAATCCAACATTTAAATCTAAAGTCATCACCACCATAACCAATAAAAGTGTATTTTTCTGATTTAGCCTCTAGCTTGGTCCTATCATCCTTGTCAATATGAACAAACACCTCACATCCAAAGACTCTAAGAAATGAGTAATCAACTTTCTTACCATACTAAGCCTCCTTAGGTATGCCTCCATTTAAGGCACTTGAGGGTGCTCTGTTTATCAAGTACATAGCTGTGCTCACTGCTTCTGACCAAAAAGAAAGAGGCAGTCCTGCATGTAACCTCATGCTCCTAGCACGTTCCATTATTGTTCTGTTCATCCTTTCTGATACCCCATTCTGCTGCCGAGTTCCTGGAACCGTCTTTTGCCTGCGGATTCCATTCTTAGAACAGTAATCATTAAATTCATTGCTGCAATACTCCCCTCCATTATCTAACCTGAGACATTTTAGCTTAAGACCTGTTTCATTCTCTACCAAGGCTTTCTATTTAACAAAAGTGTCAAATACATCAGATTTATTTCTAATACAATAAACCCAAACTTTCCTTTTTGCATCATCAATAAAAGTAACATAATAACTTGAACCCCAAGAGATGATACCTGAGCTGGCCCCCACACATCAGAATGCACCAACTCTAACTTACTCTCTTTCTTTGTAGGTCCAACCTTGAGAAACCTTACTCACTTTGTTTCCCATATATGCAGTTCTCACAAAAATCCAAACCTGTTTCTGTATATCCAGGCAAATTCTTCTTTATGATGTCCATGCCCTTATGGCTCATATGACCAAGCCTATAGTGCTATAATGTTGTATCTGCATCTGAAGCCACAAGATTACAATCATTAGTACTATCAGTGGTTAAATACAAGGTTCCAACCTTCTTACCTCTTGCCACCACAAGAGCACCCTTGGTAACCTTCCAAGAGTTAGCTGTAAATATCATAGTACAACCATCACTTCCTAATTGCCCTGCTGATATCAAATTTCTCCTTAATGTAGGCACATGTCTGACATCCTTCAATAGTCATGTATTGCCATTCTGCATCTTAACCTGAACAGAACCTTTTCCAACTATACTGCAAGGCTCATCATCACCAAGAAAAACATGCCCAAAATCCCCTTGAACATAATCAACAAAATAATGCCTATGTGGAGTAGCATGAAAAGAAGCCCCTGAATCTAAAACCTAAGATTTAGTAATATTATGCAAAGAAAGAATCAAAGCATCCTGGTATACATTACCCGATGCCACATTTGCCTCCTTGTTTTCTTCCTGTTGTTTCTTCTTATCTCGAAGCTCCCAACAATCCTTCTTTGCATGCCCAGGCTTTCCACAATTCCAGCATACAATCTTATTCTTGGATTTTGACCTTGCCCGATCTTTTGATTTTCCACGGTTTCCTCTATTCTTCTGTCTCCCTCTAGTTTCCACTGTCAAAGCATTCCCTGAAGTAGAAGATTCCCCGAAGCTTTTTCTTCGCATTTCCTTGCTTAAAATCACCCCTACAACATCCTCAAACTTCAACTTCGAGTTAGCTGGAACCGAGTTGCTTACCGCCATTACCAGGCTATTCCAACTCTCAGGTAAAGAGCACAAAATTAATAAATCCCTAACTTCTTCATCAAATTCTATTGTAACTAAAGCTAGCATATTCACAACCATATTGAAATCATTTAAATGATCTGCTACTGAACTATTCTCAGACATCTTCATATTAAACAACTTTTTCATTAAAAATATCTTGTTAGAGGCAGAGGGTTTTTCATACAACTTCCCTAATGCATCCATTAGATCTTTTGTAGTCTTTTCCTTCGAAACATTAAATAATACCGAAGATGCAAGACACAGCCGAATCATTCCAAGTGCCTTCCAATCTAACAAATCCCATTCCGCATCTGTCATACTCGAGGGTTTGTTCACCTTCTCAGACAACGGAGTATAAAGATCCTTCTGATAAAGGTAATCTTCCATATGCATCTTCCAAAGACTGAAATTATGCCCGTTGAATTTATCAACCCTAGATCTTCCTTCATCTGCCATAGCTCCCACTCAAGCTAAAAAACTTTCCCTGTAATTCAACACTTCAGCAAACCAAACCAGGCTCTGATACCAATTGTTAGGAAATAAGGGATAAAATATGTGGAATAATCCCTCACAGAATCGCAACAGTAGAAACTAATATGCAGAAAATATTACAGATCTCAAATAAAAGTGCAAAATAAATAACACAACACAGAGAGACAATATTTAACGTGGTTCACCCAATTTGGGCTACGTCCACCAAGTATCACTTGCTCAGATTTTATTACAAGCCTTCACTCTCTCAATAAAATACCCAGATCCGTTTGGAGCTATGCTCAACAAACTCTACAGAATTCAAACCTGAATTCAAAACACATCTGTAATAAATTTTCTTGTACATCTATCATATGCATAAGACCATATAAATAGACAACTGCTTAAGCAGTTTTACAAAACCATGGGTATCAAAACCATGGGGAAAAAAAAAACTGTCCCATAAACCTATGGATAACCGAAGAGGCGGTTTTACAAAACAATGGGTACCAAAAAAACATGGGCCCAAAAACAGTCCATAACGGTTACACATTACCCATGGGTTAGTAAACCACCCATGAAAATTTGCTTCGGGGGCTTCGCCCCCAAACCCCCCTGACCCGCTTACCAGCGAGCGGGACCGCCGTAAAAACACCCGAGTGTAACACATAGAAGGTGTACCATACTCCAACGTGAAAATAGGCTCCACAAACATAACAAAGAAAAGGTCATGGAGGTGGAAGGGATCTTTAATGGGATGGAGGGAACATTAGGTGACAGATCTGCGAGGAGAGGAGAAGATGGAAGAGGTGGGAGATGGAAGGGAGGAAGGGAGAGAAGAAGAAACATCCATTGGGGTAGATGTTTCAACAACATGGGGAGGAGAAGGAGTGGAAGAAGGAATGGTGGGTACCTCAGTGGTTGTAGTTGTGACCACATCCTGAGTGGATGTGTCCATCGAAACTTTGGTGGTCTCTTCTTCTTTACCTGGAGAGACTAGGTCGACCACTTGCTTCTCGAAAGTAGTAGGAGGGATTTGAGGAGCTTCTCTTTGCTTGATTCTCCCTCCTTATCTTTCCCTTTTCCTTTCGGCAGTTGGGCCTGCCTTGGAGGTGATCTTCCTGAAGGAGAAGCAGTGAAATCTACCCCAAGGTAGGTGAGATCATTCTATTTGCACCAATGTTTGGTGCGTTGCAACGTGTGCTTGACTCTTTCCTCGATGGTCTTTGGTGCCTTGGCTTTGTCAATTTCTGTGAATGGCCAATCGTCCCCATCTGTGTCAAGGTAAACTTGATCAATTTCTTGATCAGGTTCTTGGAATCCTTTTGGAATGATGGCCACGCCATAGTGTTTGATTTCTTCCAGAAGCATCCTGTAGTGATCCTTCTGCCTGAGATCTATTTCGTGTGTCATGTCGATGTAGATGTCCTTGAACTCAGGGACATGAATAGGATTAATTTTTGCCTTTAGGAGGCAACCCTGACAATCAAAGGTAGGTCTGGCCGGGAAGTTGTGCTTTAGATTCAGAAATTCAAGCTCGGTATACATTTCTCGTGCCTTGGCTAGTGTGGTGCAAGTGTATCGGCCCACTGTAAGGGGGAATGGAGTTCCTCCCTTCTTTCTCTTCATGCATCTCTCATGGTATGTGATTAGTTGCCTTGACAACTCTAAGAGAATCAGCTTAGGTCCTGCATACCTTGGTAGCTTGGTCGGTTCACCCTCAAAATTCACCACCCTGAGGTATGTGAACGTGGGAAACTGAGTTAAAAATGCTCCCCACTTCTTGGTGACAGTGACCACACTGGGGCTAGTTTGACCATGTCTCATATTCAACCTCAATAGGCAGATCACCTCATAGAAGAAGGTTTCGTTGATGTTTGAGAACTAGGGGATGCTGTTCTCGAGCCTTATCTCTGGGTAGTATTCATATATTTTAACCTAGGGCCATACCCCATTTCGTGTCAGGCCTACGAAATCTCTCGATGATGCAACAACGTATACAACATAGGAATTCATATAGAACTTCCCAGTTGTCATGACCTGTTGAAGCTTCTGAGAGATGGTGTCGCTGATGATTTCTCCCCAGCCAAAACACTGTTCAGGCACATTTTTGCTCATGGTCTCTAAGTACCTCAACATCCATTTATGGAAATGATGGGCATTAGGAAGCCCATACACTCTGCTCAGGAAGGTGATTGTATCACGCAGTTCCTCATTGAAGTCACTGCTGTGGATGGTCTGTGGCCATCGGCTTATTGGCTTTTTGTTTTTAGGATAGAGCTCATTCATCATTTGCATACATTTGTCTTCATTGTTGTCCCATGCCTTCTTGCAGTCTTCTAGGCTTATGGTGACGTACTACCTGTGATGAGGGATTCCCAGGGTTATTTCAAAGTGATGAGCAGTTAGGTCATTGAACGTCTTTCCCTCTTTGTCTTCGACACATATTATGTCCTTGTTATAGCATCGAGCCACCAACATGATGAACTTGTTATTAATAGCACTTACTGGCAGCCCAGCTGCAAAGTGCAATCCACTGCCCACTAGTTTGTTCATCCAAGGACCACTAGTGGCCTGGTTGGTCCTTGCCCAGAAGTCTTCCATATCAATGTGTCCAAGCTTGGAGTATCTGATATCGAGATCACTGTCTGCATATGAGTCACGCATCCTGACTTTCTGATATTTATACTTCATTTCTTGCTCTATCAACTTAGCTTTACCTTTAGACTTGGTTGGCTTTTTGCTCGATGAAGACATGTGTGAGCTCGAGGATGGCTGTTGTTGTTCTGCAAGGAGAATCAAGGAGGTCCAACACAGAAGAACCATGTCAACTGTCATGCTATTCATAATGAAAGCTTGTAGAAAGAAGAATGAGAAATTATAAGGCTTGCGGAACAAGGTGCAAGTTCATAGCATACTGCAAAGGCTTAAAAAGGATGGGCAAACTTTTTGGGATGTCAACATGCAAAAAGGTGCACCTATGTTGAGAGGGGAAAAGCTGCACCAAAGGATTATAAAGGGCACGCTTTTGGGGAGTGTTGCACAAAAGGTTTTAACGTGAAGGAGAAAGGCACGGGGCGCGGGTTAGCAACACACAACATGCAGTGTTGGTGTTATAGAAATGGCGCCAACGCCTTAAGAAGGGTGCTTTAGGAAGATTGCTTTAGTTGGGTGCTAAAAAGATGGTGTTGTATGGCTGTTAAGTGCGCCCAAGGCAAAATTTCTGAAGATGTTGCAAAGGAGCTCAATGCGCCAAAGGAAAAGAGCTTGGCACGGATTTGGGATACAAAACATCAAATGTTGATGTTGGTTGGGATGCGCCTGCGCCTTTAGGAAATTTGTTGAGTGTTTATACTTGGCACAGGTTATGGATGTGTTGCATGTGGGGGCAATGCGCCAAGGCGCGACTATGGGGTTTGCGACATGAAAGGACTGTGAGCCAAAGGAAAAGAATGATTTTTGCACTTTCTTTACAACTTTTGAGATTTTATCTTAACAAGACTTTTCTCTCTCTTTGGTTTTGCAAAATGGCAGGGAGAAGAGGGACTTCTTGTAAGGCAGAGCCTTCTCAGATTTGCAGTTCTGGAAGGAGGGAAAAAGGGTTTTCAGATGGTTATAGAATGGTGGGTTTATTCATTTTAGATTTTTAGATTTAACCTCTTAGATTTATAATAACCCTAAAACCTAACAACAACCAAGAAACAAAACCATAAACCACAATAAGAGTGATAAAAACCACTTACCCGGTTTAATAAAGGATGAAGGATGACTTTGGGGTCCACAAACTCAAAAAGTGGAACAAAAGTGTGACATGGATAGTTGACAGGTGCAGAGGAATATTTTTCACAATTTTCAAATCGTGAAAATGATAGGTGTTAAGCACCTATATATAGAAAATTTGGCATTTATTACCCCACCCACTTTTCTTTGGTGCACTTTTCAAAGTGTCGACATGGGTACAAATGTGCCTTAGTGCAATTATGTTAGCATCGACATAAAGTTTTTATCGCCTTAAGTGCATATCTCATGATGTTGACATGAAGTTTCTAGCGCTGAAGGGAAATCTACTTAGCGCATATTTTTATGTGTTGACATCATTTTTTTAGTGCCTTAGCACACTTTTTAGGCTCATGTTTAACTATGTTGACATGTCCTTCCCTACGCCAAAGCGGCACAACTTCTCTGATGTCGACATGTCATTTAGGGCACCAAAGAATTTTCTAAGGGGTGCACTTTTCGTTGTGTCGACACAATATTTCTTGCGCCCAGTTCAAAAAGGTGAAAATGGCTAAGTTCTTTCAAACTTGATTTCCGAAAAGGAGTTTTAGGCTATTTTGAATGTTATCAGATCTCTTCGGGGGACCAAAATGAAATTTTGGTATGGTTACCTACAAAATTGCCCTTGTCAATTTTACAGGATAACATGGTTGACAACTCCTTTTGGTATTTTGGTTGCTTTATCTTTTGCACTTTACTGGCTTTACACATCTTATAGTTTTGTTAGCACTTAACTGATTTACCTTTTGATGGTATTAGACACTAGCGCCCGGTTAGGATAGAAGCGCCTAGGTGCTCCTGTCCTACCTAGGCGCTTTTTTCCCTCTCTTTCTTCTTCGTACTCTTTTGGGTCATTTTCACTTCTTAGTCACCTTTTAACACTTTGGGTCGACCTTTTAGTTATCAATTTCAAAATTCAAACAAGGGAATCATATATATACTCAGTTACTTCTTTCAAATAAGAGACCAATCACTATAAGCATTATCTATCACCACCTAAGCTTGCACAAAGGCACAACAACACTACAAAGTACATATCTAATACATTTACACAAGGGACACAAGTTGCATTGGTCTACATACACTACATAGGAGGGGATTTTATTCTATTCCATCACACATATTTTGCATATTTGGGACAATCTAGATCTAACTCGCTATCATCAGGAAACTTGCACAAGGGAAACCTAGGGCACGAAACAAAGACACACACACATAAAACTACATGGAGTCTAAGATGTAGTACAGTTCTCGGTTGTAAGTTCACTCTTTGGGTGACCATCGGGGTCAATATGACCTGCATATTTTGTATTATATTTGATGTGGTTTGTGGGTATGTGCAGGTAGTCATTTGTTTTGCAAGTTACATGTGCGACCAAAGAACTAACAACAAAACCAGAGTGACAAAGAGAGAATAACAATGAAGATCTTCCGACCCATAAAATACTAGGTTCCAAACATCTAAGCAAATAAAGGCACCCAAATTAGTCATTAACGCCTGGGGCACTCCTACCCTCTTGCAGGTGCTTTTGTCTCATACATTCCTGGGTTTCAGAACCCTTGACAAGCCATTTTGACATTGTTTCCAGCCTGTTCCAGCAGATACATAATGTCTATCATTCCCAAGTTACACAAAACTAGCTAAGTCATCTTTCTCTCTTCACTTTCTTAAGGTTTTACATCTTTAAATGCTTATTGCTTGCACATTACTATATATAATCATCTAAATATCACTTGTTATAGCAAGTTACTCTGAAATGAGATTTAACTCAAAATTAGATTAAATCATCCACATGCCTTTTCAAATATTATAGATATGTATCACCTCACTCCCCCATGTTACAATTAGAAATATTTTATTAGTGAAATTCTAACTGGTGTCATTCACATGATAAATGAAAATATCACACACTTTTGTGTATATATTCTTTCTTAGTGCCAACTTCAATCATGATGGTATTTTCCATAAGATACTTGAGAAAGATGTTGTAGCTTGTGACCATGCTCAAAGGAATGACCATCACAAGGTCATCAATAAATCCAAAAAATACCTTAAAGTCTATACCGATCTCTTGCCTAATTATTCTAAGGATCAAGAAACTCCTTAGCCTAAAATGAGAAACAACAAACTTCTTAGCCTAAAATGAGAAACAACAAACTTCTTCTTCTGTTAACACTATATAAGTAGCTTAGTACCTTGACATTGAGCCCATTGAGAGTGTGGTTAGTATGAATGGCATGAGACATTTGATTTCCACTATCGATACCACATTCCTTACTCTTTATTATTAGATATGTCCTACATATTATACTTTATAAGAATCATATTCAACAAATAAAAAGCTTAAAAATTCTCTTCAAATAAATGCCATTGGTCATCTTGAACGAATAGGGCTGATGTTGTCTGTCATTAAATTTGTCATCCATGACAGAATTGGGTAGTATGCACCTTACAAGAATGATGTCATACAATCAGAGAAAATAAAAATAAAAAATCATTTACAACTTGAGCCCTCAATCTCTTCGGATCAAATTCATATTGAGATTCCTTATGTATAGAAAATTCTTTCATTAGCCTTTTTAGAGGAATGGAATCTAATCATGAAACTCTAAAACCTTCCAAGCCAAATTCCATTATTCGAATGAATCCAAACTTATTTGAAACATCCCAATCGAAATACAAATGCCCTCTTCTAGAGGAATATACCTTCACCACCAACTTTAGAAAAATACTCCCTCTTGCATGGTTCCAATGAAATTATACTTCAATAATGTGAAGAGATTGAAATCCAGAATGACCTAACCACATGTTAGTATCCATATTTTCACTACCCCATCAAATTTATGTAATGAAACTACTAGTATAATTCAGATTATGAGCAACAATAGAACACCAAATAACACAATATTTTAGAATAATGATCTCAATATGAAATTATAATAGCTTCGCCACTTCGAGGGGGCAACCTCTAAACCATATAATAAGACTCAAATGCTCAAATGATAATGAACTACTACCTACAATCCCCTATATATACTATTCATATGTTATGGCCATCACCCAGGCCTGACCTATTAAGCATGAGAAAGTATAAATGATATAATAAAATGATATGGTAAGCCACAAGTCGGCTACTCATATCCTAATACAAGCAATAGGTTAAGGGCGTAGCATGCCCTTCCCCTTTAAACCAACATTGTCCTCAATGTTGAATAATCCTAGATGTTGCTGCAGAAAACCTTCATCCTCCTAGGTTGCATCTTCTATGCTCAGATTCTTCCACTTGATCAGATATTCCTTAATGTCTCTGGTTCTCAGCCTCTTAGTACGTGTTTGCAGAATCTTCTCTGGATCCAAAATGATTCTTCCTTCCTCATCAAGTTCTGGTAACTTTGTCTGGGCTTCAAATTTCTATCCAATAACCTTCTTCAGGCATGAAACATGGAATACTGGGTGTATGTGTGAAGATGGAGGCAACTCTAGTTTATAAGCAACACTTCCAATTTTCTGTAGAACTTGATAAGGCCCATAGTATTTAGGAGCAAATTTTGTTGTCCTTTTTCTGTTTCTTTAGAGACATATGTTTGTAAGGCTGGAGACGTATAAAAACATAGTCACCAATTTCAAAATGTCTTTCACTACGATGTTGATCTGCTTGTTTTTTCATCCTGTTTTGTGCTAATGCTAAATTCTCCTTCAAACTAGCCAAAACCTGTTGTTGATGTTGAATGTGTTCCTCAACATCTTTGACCTTAGTTTGCACCCTCAAGGAGGAAGTGATAGAAGGTGGATGGTAACCATATAATGCTAAAAATGGGGTCATTTGAGAAGAGGTATGAAAATATGTGTTATACCATCATTCTGCAAGTGGTAGCCATTTAATCCATCTTTCCTGCTTATCTGATACAAAACATCGTAGATACCCCTCTAAGCATTTGTTGACCACTTCCATTTGCCCATCAGTTTGAGGATGATAAGATGAACTGTGAGCTAGCTGAGTACCCAAACATGAAAATAATTCCATCCAAAAATTACTTGTGAAAATAGGATCACATCACTTACAATTATCTTTGGGGTTCCATGTAGCCTTTGAACTGTCTCCAAAAAAATAGTTGCGACTGTACTAGCTGCAAATGGATGTGATAGGGCAAAAAAATGGGAATATTTTGTGAGCCTATCCACAATCATGAAAATAACATTCTTACCCTTTGAACAAGGCAATCCGGTGATGAAATCCATGGAGACCTCCTCCCATCTCTAGCTAGGAATTGGTAAGGGTTGCAATAGACTGGTGTCTTAATTATTTCCCCTTTGTTCTGTTGGCACACTAAACACTCTGATACAAACTTTTGTACATCCCCCTTGAGTCCTTCCCAAAATAATTCTCTTTTTATTCTATGACATGTCTTCAAAAACCCAAGAGTGTCCTCCAACAGGTGAGGCATGTAGCTCTGTAAGAATCTTATGCTTCAACTCAGAATCTTTACTCAAGTATAACCTGTCCTTGTACCATAGGGCATTACCTTTCCACTCAAATTTTTTATATGTCATAGATCCTTGCTTGATATTCTGTATTAGAGATTGTGTATCCTTGTCTTGATCCCATTCCAATCTTGCTTCATCCACCCACTCGGCTATCAACATGGACATTCCACATAGTAAGGCATCTACGGATGTATCCCTTCTGGACAACGCATCAGCTACGACATTTTCTTTACCCTTTTTGTATATGATTTCAAAATCATAACCCAAAATTTTTGTTACCCACTTTTGTTGTTCCTCAGATGATAACCTTTGCTCCAAAAATTACTTGAGACTATCATGATCAGTTTTTACCTTGAAGTGTCTACCCATGAGATAGGGCCTCCATTGCTTGACCGCATGAAGAATAACCATCATTTCTTTCTCATAGACAGGTTTGAGTAGATATTTTCCTTTGAATTGGTGACTCTCAAATGTAATTGGTCTTCCTTCTTGCATTAGAACTGCTCCCAATCTTGATCCTGAAGCGTCACATTCAACAATGAAGGTTTTTGAGAAGTTGGGAGTAGCCAAAACTGGGGTGCTGCACAAGGCTTCCTTCGACTGCTCAAAGGATTTAATGGCTAAGTCTGTCCAATGGAAGGCATCCTTCTTTAGGAATGCAGTGAGTGGGGTTGTTATTCTACCAAATCCCCACACAAATCTTCTGTAGTACCCTGTTAGTCCTAGGAACCCACAAATATTTTTGAGAGTTTTGGGCCTTGGCCATTCCACCATAGCTTTGATCTTCTGAGGATCAACTTTGACGCCTTCATGGGATACAATGTGACCCAATTAATCTACCTCTTGTACACCAAAAGAACATTTAGATGGCTTTGCATAGAGAGTATGTTTCTCCAAAACTTCCAACACTTTATTTACATGTTGTAAGTGTTCTTCCCATGTCTTACTGTAAATCAATATGTCATCAAAGAAAACTAATACAAATTTCCTTAAAAATGGCCTGAAAACAGTGTTCATCAAGATTTGAAAGGTTGAAGGTGCATTTGTAAGACCAAAAGGCATTACCAAAAACTCATAATGGCCCTCATGAGTCCTGAAAGCCGTTTTATGAACATCTTCCTCTTTTATTCTAATTTGATGGTACCCTGAACGAAGATCTAATTTTGTGAAATAAATAACACCATGTAATTCATCAAGTAAATCATCAATTACTGGAATAGGAAACTTATCTTTGATGGTGTACTTGTTGAGTTCTCGGTAATATGGACACATCCTCCATGTTTCATCCTTCTTACGTACCATGACCAATGGTGAAGAATATGCACTCTGGCTAGGCCTGATGATACCTGCCTTCAACATTTCCTGAACCATTTTCTCGATCTCACTTTTTCTAGGAATATGGGTATCTGTATGGTCTGATGTTAGGTGTTTGGCTCCCTGGAATCAACTGAATGACATGATCATGATCCCTAACTGGTGGTAGTCCCTTTGGAATTGCATCAAAAATAGATGAGTGAGCATCAACAATCTTCTGAAGATCGGGTGGCATTGAAGACTCTGTATTTTGTACTTCTTATGGAAAATAACTTTATCTATAAATCCATCTACTCCTTTTTTGAGAACCTTCTACATCTGATGAGAGCTAATAATATGTGGAGACTTAGCTACCATCCCATTCAATTGTATTGTCCTTCCATCTAAATGAAATCACATGAACAATTCTTGGAATTTCATCTCTATAGTACCTAAGGTTGTGAGCCATTGGACACCCAAAACAATATCTGCCCCTCCCATAGAAATAGCAAACATAGGTGAGTCTAACATGTAGTCTCCCATGGAAAGCTTGATACTATGGAACTTTCCTGTGCACTTGACTGTCCCACCATCCGCAATCATAACTTGCATTTCTAGAGCTGGGTAAATAAAACAATTGAGGTGGGCAACTAACTTACTATTTATGAAGTTATGAGTACTCCCCGAGTCAATCAACACTATCACCTTCTATTTTTTGAGATAGCTAATAAACTTGAGTGTTTGAGGAGTACTAATACCTGACAATGCATGGCAAGAAATTGTAGGTTGGTGATCCTCTACTTCTTCCTCTTCTACTGGTTCCTCAGCCTCTCCTATAATTTCAGCGTCCTCATCATCCTCATTACCTCTGTCAATATAGAACAACTTCTTCTCAACACATTTCTGTCCCGGTCCATATTTTCTATCACAGTTAAAACATAATCCTTTTGCTCTCTTTTCTTCCATTTGTTGAGGAGTCAGTCTAATTGGCCTAGAAAATGAAGGGGGAGAGATACTACGGTCTTTGGTGTTAATGAAAGGCTGACCTCCTACTACAAAGAAATTTTTCCTCTGCTCGACGTGCCATGATAATAGAATCAGAAAGCTTGAGTGGATTAAACATACGTACCTCATGCTCGATGTGGTCCTTAAGACCCCCAAGAAATAGGTCATTCAAATTCTCTTCTGGTATATTCTCCACCCTTAAGGATAGGTTCTAGAATTGATGCATATAATCTTTGACTGATCCTGTTTGTCGTAAATTTTCTAATTGACTAAATTAGTTCTCTGAAACACTGGAACTATAGTGTAATTGCAACTCCTCGGTAAAAACTGTCCAAGTGACACTGAGACCATTCTTCTACCTTCTGAGCACATAACCATCGATACCAAATGAATTGGTCTGGTTCAAGATACAGGGATGCCAATGTCACCTTTTGTCTTGATGGTGTTTGATGTAGCTCAAAGAAGTTCTCCATTTGATTTATCCAATTCAGGGGATCTTTACCATCAAATTTGCACATATCCACTTTCAGACATCATGTTCTATGGTTGCGAATAAGTTGGATTCTGAATTGGGTTGGAAAAGTGATCCAACATGGTTATTTTGTTCCATGATTTTGAACTGAAGATCCTCCTTGGTTGATATGGGATGGATTTGGGCCATATTGTTTACCCTTTACATGTTGCATGATATCATCCAACCGATGATTGATTTGGGCTATGTCTCCTTTAGAGGCCATCTCAGATTGTACATTTCGCAGCTCATACTCAAGTTGGCTCACCTTATGATCAATTGAAGTAAATCCTAGTGCTGAGGAATCTATATTTACCCCTTTTGAATCCATCTCTTCAATCACTATCCCATCTTTATCTGGGGTTTTACCCGGAGTAATTGGATTATTTTTTGCTCTTGTGGAAGGCCCCGCCATGATATCAAACCTTAGGGTTTAGGGTTTTGATACAAATTAGGCAGAACAGGAAAAAACACAGAGAAGATACTAATACTAAGTTTTTCAAATCTTTCCAAAAATGTAAAGAACTTGAAAAAATTTCACAATTTGCACCCTAGGAAGCAATTTTATGAAAAACACTCAATTTTGTAATAACTTGTGAAAAATAAATTAAAAAAATCTGAAATTTTCAGGGAACCTTACTTGAAAATGTTTCACAACTTTGGTAAAAATATCTCTCACAAATTCGCTCTGGCTCGAAATATATTGTAGAAACAAAAAATTAGGGTTTTTGCCCTAATTTTGGCCCAGATCGCAGCTCTGATACCACTTGTAATGAAATTACTAGTATAATTCATATTTTGAGCAGCAATAGAACACCAAATAACACAATATTTCAGAATAATGATCTCAATATGCAATTATAATAGCTTCGCCACTTCGAGGGGGCAACCTCCAAACCATATATAAGACTCAAATGCTCAAATGATAATGAACTACTACCTACAATCCCCTATATATACTATTCATATGTTATGGCCATCACCTAGGCCAACCTATTAAGCATGAGAAAGTATAAATGATATAATAAAATGATATGGTAAGCCACAAGTCAGCTACTCATATCCTAATACAAGCAATAGGTTAAGGGCGTAGCAATTTATGATTATGAACAAGTTTCTCTTTTGAGAAGAGGATCCTCCTCTCTTTATTTTTGTTCAAGATCGGCAACGTGGAATTCTAATCATCTCTCATAGATGAGGGTTCATGCACATGTATAACTTATTTAGAATTCATAAAATACTTAGGCTATTCTACCAACAATTTAAAATCTACTTGCATCACGTGTCAAGGGCAGGATGGAAAGGAAATACACCAAATGGAAATTTAGCTACCTATTATCATGCCCCTTCACAATGTTATAATGCAATTTCCGCATCCACTTATTGAAGTGTCTAGTTTCCCTATCTAGGAATTGTGTTTAAGATTTAAGGTGACACAAATCTGTGGAACTTTGAATACTTGTAGTAACACCGTTTCTATAAGATTCACATTGTTGAGGAATTTTGATGTGTCCCATTCCGATAGTACAATGCTTTAATTACCCATTTATTTTCTTCGAGGATGTAGTAGGCACCCCAAGTTTGTTAGGAACATCCCACCTAACCTCCACAACTTGGATGATGACAAGCCTCGATAAATCAATCTTAAGATCGATACTTCTAACCTTCTCAATTCTATAATTGTTCAACTACATCCTTTATAACCCTATTCTAAAAATATTACAACTAATGCAATTCCCATCCTCATATCCTCTTCTTTTCCTCCTAAAGAGCTTCTTGCTTTACGATATAGTCAACAAAATGTTGAATCCATTAACATTGATATCACCACCCCTGAGTATGATGAAAAATATTCAATTGAAGACTCATTATTTTTTAGCTACGCCCAAGATAATAATGTATAAGTCCTTTGATATAACCAATCATCGCGCTCTTCTCTTGATTCTTATGATGTTTTATATTCTATAAAAACCATATAATCATTCTTTAACCACAACATCGATATGATTGTAGTTGATCTCCCTTCCAGCCTCTTATATGCTATAAGGACTCACATGACAAGATACTTGTAGAAGATTGTGAGGAATGTGATCTGAAAGAAATTATTTAGGATCCTATTAATTCTTCATCCCCTCTGAGTGACTTAGAGTCTAATCCACAATCATAGATGTTTCATTTGACTAGATTTACCATTTTTATCTTCCTTATGACTCAACGCCTGAGCCATAACACACCTTATGCCCTCGGGATAGCCTTTCTATCCTTGATTCTCCAATACCTTCTTTAAAATCTACACATGTGCCTCTTTTTATTATGAGTGTAGATTCATCAAACGTGTTTTTTCCATGCTACATATGACATGAGGCACCAAAACATGATGTAAATGATTGTTGAGCTTATATGACTCACAAAGAAATTGGAAGATGAAGTTGATGAGGGACAAAAGCAAAAACCATCTTCTTATACTCCCTCTCCTGAAAATATAATTTCCCACTCATCAGCTGATTGTCAAGTACCTTGGAAAACAACAACAAAACATACCTTCTCTTCGACCTTGATCCAAGAGTTTGGTTCCCTGAGTTTACCTATTCTACTTACTCTGGTCTTTCCTCCAATGGATTTCCCATCTATACACACATTTTTGATCAAATGAGTTCCACATCCTCACTTTCATACTCCGTAAATGAATATCCCTCATGCTTTCATCCATACCCTACCACCCTTTATGATGGACATATGCTAGGGGATCCAATTGTAGGTTTCCATGAGAGTGTAAGAATCCATGATGGTTGTGTGTCATGAGATTTATCAAAATATCTCCCATGTCTCCGAAGGCATTGAAAACACCATGATTCACACATGTTATGACATTCAACAACATTTTGCACAAGGTTGTCAAGGATGTTTGTAACTATCTTACACCCCCTTTTTGACCCTGTTTACTCATCCTATATTACCTTTTATTTTCTTACATTTTCTTACACTATTTAGTTACAATATTTAGTTTTAGATAGGCCAATTATTCTAATATTTTGGCTACCCCTTACATCCATAGTTTGAACAAGTCACTTAATCTGATGAATCATCCACCCCTTAAATCCATAATGTAGCACATGCTAATTATTTTGATGTTTTGGATATCCCTTAAAAGCAAAAGTTTATTACATGAAGATTAGTCTCATATTCTTAGCCACCCCTTAAAATCCTACACAATCTACTTGTCATATACACTGATTAGTTCACATAAGTTGAATACCCCTTTACATCACCCTTATAATTTATAAACTCTTTGCAACATCCTTTGGATTTACTATTACCATTTGTGTGTTCTTTGATCTTTTGGTTTTTTTTAATGAATAAATTATATAATCCTCATGACATCCTTTTGAATTTATAGAATCCTTTTGACATAATTTGGATTTACTCTTGATATTTGTATCTTACTTGATTTTTTGGTATTGTTTATCCATGCACAATATTTTATATTCATGACTTATAAATTAATTCCTTGTGACATCCTTTGGGTTTTATCTATGCAATTTGTTTATTACTCGATGTTTTGGTATATTATTTATCCATCTTATGATCTTATATTCCTCTGGATATTGTCACTTTTAATGTTTGCATTGGACCTATTATAGGTTTACACTTATATTTCATGCCATTTCTAGCGATTTATAGCTCCCATACTATCTAGTTATCCCTTTTAGCCTTAATATTATATCAAGCATCCTTTATATCCACCTTATGATTAATTATCAATTTTTTCGATCATTGTATCATTCTTACATCATTGCAATTTCACTTATCCTATAACCCTCACTTGAGGAAAACTTAGGTCAAAGATGATATCACACTCTTTTCATAGGGTAGCTCTAAAGGTACCTAATCATCATGGTTTATAGGTTCTTCTTTGTAGTGATTAAGTGTAAAATCTCTTGTGTTATTCATATTTCCTACCCATTACATCAACCATCCAAATCTGTATGGATGAGGAACAATAAAATCCAAAATAAATTTTAAAAGCCATATTATCAAATAAAAATCAAGACAAAAGACGATTATTATAAGAAAAAATAGTCATCACAAACAAAAAAGATGTGATATAATCATATTTGGCACATACCCTATGCTAGTTGAAAGATCAAACTCCATAGTTGGCATTATAATAGATCTTGAGGTCCTTTGGGTTGTGGTAGGTTGTTATGATTAGGGTAGGAGGTCACATATCTATCGTTCAATGCCCCTGCCTTTTAACACTAATACCTAATCCTTGTAGTAGGCTGATATCTCCTTATGTGAGGTCCTAAGGAATGAGAAAAATGTTTTGGTAAGATAGGATACATATTTTACTATTATAGTGTATCGTAAATGAATTGGGATATACTTTTATACATCACTAATTAGACTAAACTAAACTCGTCTACTCGACTTCCTTTTCACCTAGATGACAAATAAATTTAGTCACATATTTTTAATTAGGGTATCTCATCTCTGCTAAGGATATCGTACCACCATCATGGCACCTTAATTTTTCCTCTTGATGGATATTGCCAGTAGTTGTCCAAGAGTTATTTACCCCATGTATACATTATTATCTATTTATGACCCTGACCCCCCTACCATAGATTTTAGGGTATGATTGTAAACCCTACAAGCCTTCTTCATAAATATTTATTGTTTCGCATCCACTCCATTTTTTTCATCCTAATAGGACATTAAATGGTAGCATTTTATCTTATGAGAAAATCCAATGTAGGCATTGATTATGATCATATTCATTTAAGTGATTCCTTTTTATCATGTCATATGTTTCGCTTTTCACTTAGATTACATTTGATATTTACATTTTTTTTTATCATGTCTTATTTGATACTTACTATCACTTTATTAGCATATCTTATGTTTTCTTTGCCCATGTCTTAGATTTCATTTGATATTTATTACAACCTTAATTACACATCTTTTTATTTCTTCAATTTATTTCTCATATTTTATTAGGTGTCTTATAATCCTTTAGCATATCTTTTGTTTTTTTGTTTTTAATGGCATTTTGCGGAAGGCCACACACCCAATTTGCATAAAAAAAATAAAAAATACCATAACGAACTCCCAATGAAAAATGCTCCCAAATCCACCTAGAGTTTTTTAATACCTACGTTTTGATACCTCTTGGGGTGAATTCCGCTAACCGGATTTTACTTGGGACTTTTTTTTTGCATTTTTCACCTAGGTACCCTTTCCCAATTTAAAAACAAAACTTACATACATGTATTTTCTTTGACATACCCTCCTCAACCTCTTCCTCATCCACCTACACCACCTCCTCACATTTTGATCTTCATCTCTTGTTTCATCTTATTTTGACAAACTATATCTTCAAAATTGACGGCGACCAATGGCTCTACCGAGTACTCCCTGAGCCTTCCACTTCTTATAGTCAACACAGTGGATGTAAAACTATTTATGTTTTCCTTTTATTGATTTCAATGGCCATACGAGATCTATATACAACTTCTCTCTAATAGAGTATATACATCCCTCCACGGGGATTTATAATATCTGGTGCCTCCTAGGGCTAACTAGGCTTGCATCTCACTTCAGACCCATGGCGGGTCCCAGTCTTAACCTCTCGGCCCCTCTCACTCTCTCTTCAGCCCATGGTTGAAAAATTAGACCACTTTAACAACTTCAACCACTTCAAACACTTCCAACAACTTCAACAAATTCAACTTAGTAACTCCCCTTCTATTTATATTTGCATGTGCCTGGTCTTCCTACTTCTCTCTCCTCTATGTTGGCTCTTCCAAAATTCCTTCTTGAACTTAAATTTTAATTTGGTGTCTTTATTTCTGTTATCTACATGATCTACCTCTAGCCAATATCCTCACGCCACATCACCTGGTGGTATATTCTCCTTATACGCTTGTCCTTGGTCCTTTTCATGCCACCTGTCATCCTGTCTTTTCTCCTCGAGCTCCATCCTTGTGCTTTTCTATTCTTATCTTCTTCTTCCTAAATTCCATGCACTTCCTTTACTCTTCTCTTTATGCCTCTGTTGTCCTTCATTTATTCTTTCGCATCCTTTTATGCCATCTTTGGTTGCTTCTTAGGCAAACCATTTCCTTGCGCACCTTTCTCTTGTACGCCTTACTTCCCTTTCTCCCTTTTCTGCACATATGCTTCCTTGTGCACTCCTTCCGCAACTTCCTCCTCGCATTATGTCTCCTTTGTTTCCTTTAAGAAAGCCTTGCATCCTTCTGCAACATGCCATACCACCACCATGCCTTACTTCACATGTGCGTCCTCTATCCTCTTGACATGTTTCTTTAACCTTTCCCACATCTTACAAACACATTATTGTGTGCCACCTTTTTCCTTCCATGCAATTCCTTCGTTCATGCCTCTAGACATTGTGACTCCCATACACTTCCCTTTTTTTCCCCGTTGCTTCCTCTGGAGATCCTCCTTTCTATTGGCCTACTTCTCAAGGCCTCTTCTTTCTTCAATTAGTTCCCTCATTTTCGGTGATCTACTAGTCTTCCTTATGTTTTTTCATTGCTACTTTCCACGATCATCTCTCTCTTAGAAGGTCTTCATCTTGCCATGCATCACCGCCTTCTTTATGCTGACTAGTTGTCTCATAGATTGACATTCTACTAGTCTTCAGTCCTCGTCACATCGTGCATCTCTTTTGCGATCTTCTTTTCCTTCCCTATTGGCATCTTCTCATGGACCACTACCACACATGTCTTTTATTCCTTTCTACTTTATGAGATCTACCTATATCTCATCTTCTAATTCTCTCTTCCTTTGTGCTCTATTCCTCACAAAAATCATCTGTAGTACTCTCCTTATTGCTTCCATCAAATTTACTTCAAGAAAAATCCTTTCACATCATTATTTGTTGCAATTCTCCTATTTTGTGTGCTTTCTTACATGCTTTGCTTCCTTGATACCTTTCACTAGCCTATACTTATCTCTTGGTGCAACCTATTTCATGTGCACTCTGGAAACCATTCTATTATGGTTGCTCCACTTGGTTGTCCTCCTGAAGACACCTTACTCCAATTGTTGCGTGCACCTCCTTGGGATACTTCATTTTTTCTCCTACGTGTCCTTCTGATCTTCATGCGCATCCTTCCCTTCAAGTGTAGGTTTATTCTAAGTCCTAGGATACCCTTGCATCAAACACCCAAGGTACTTTAAACTTGAGGTCCTCCTCAAGCAGATTCATTGAGTGGAAAACCCACCCTTTGGATAACTAGTCCCTACTTCTTCATCCTTCAAGCCATTTATTCCTTTCTCTTGTGCTTTCTATTTTCACTTCTTCTAATCTCTCGCCACCTCCTCATGAATCCTTCACGCTATCTTGTGCATATTTGTGAGATTTTTCCCACCATATCCTAACTTCCTCCTCTAAATGGATCTCTCTTATTAATCCTTCACGATTCTTTCCTTGTCATCGCCTTCCTCTCGTGTAAGTATCTACTTGCCTCAAATCATCTCTCATAGTAAGGATTCTTCCACAAGCCTTATGAATTCTAAGTCCTTCATCTCCATTTATTTTCTAAGTGGATCTATTCATGCCCGCGTCCTCTTTTGTGGTCTTCTTGACTGCTAGACCCCTTCTCCTTCATGTCCCTATACCATTGCGACCTTTTATCCCGATGTAACTTCCTTGCGTCTCTCCATCTTCCTTGACTGTAAAATTATTGAAGGCTTCTTCTCTTCCTTCCTTCTTAGAATTTGCTAGATCACACTTCTACTGAAAACCTTCGCCTCCTTCTCCCTCTTGTTGTGGCAATTTTTTTACACCTCCTCCTCCTTTTTTCCTCTCTCTTCCTCATGCACCTTTGTATTTACACAAGACTTTTGAAGAATCTCCATAGGACGACCCCTTGAGATCTTCCTCGATCTGTTCTCCTCCTTGTGCACCTCCTTTCACGCATAATTTAACAAATAACTTTAGTTTCTCTACATTTGTTTCCTTTAGGGAAACCTCTTTTGGGTTAGACCATTCCCAGACTCTCTTAATATCGGTATCTCTCCTCTGTATTCTCCTGTAGTTTCTCCAAACTAGTGGTGCACTTCCTTGGCTTGCACGCTCTTCTTTTCCTGCATGCTTCTTTCCACACCTTTTCTCAAGATCCCTTAGATATCCTTACCGAGTATGTCATTTTTCATGCACACTCTCACAATCTCCCAGGATTTCTCGAATTCTCCCACAATGGTGCCACAATTTCCCCGTAAATTCTCATCTTCATGCCCCTTCACGATGATTTCACACACATATCCTATGTATTATGTGTGTGTCTCCTCCTTGTGCACATATTATTTCTTTTCTTTTTCTTTCATTATCATGATATCCTCTCTTGGCTCTGTGCATTTCTTCGTGTGCTCATGATCTATGTTGAGCATATATCTTTCTTCTTAAACAACCTCCTCCACTAGTGTGATACAGTCACATGCTTCCATATGATGTGCATCTACTTGCACATATTCCTGTGATACTCCCACAATCAAACCCATTTCTCTTGGAAATACCCCCACATTAGGATCCTTGTTTTCACGACACTCTTCTCATGCAACCTTCTATTGTGACTTCAAACATGATTTCTTTTGATGCCCTCCAAACATCTTTTATGCATTCACTCTTCCATGCCTCCAAATCTTGGCCAAGTCCTTCACCTTCTACACCTCCTCGAGACATTTTTACTTCAGGAAATCTTCTTCTGTGCATTCAAATCGATTATGCACTTCTCGAAGTCCCTGAAGCTCCTTTCTCATTGCATTAAGCTTCTTCAGGACTGTTACGTCAGATACACCTTCCCTCATTGGTTCCATCTAAGTTTTCTTCCATGTTATCTACCCACCTTCACTCGATGGAGAACAGAAACTCCTGCACTAATTACCTCAAGTTCAGCGATCTTCTAGCTCTTCACTTTTCTTCCTTATCATTGCTGCATCCTCTACCCATCTTAGATTCGATGGAGAACACAAATATTCTAATAAATACCTCACATTCTACGATTTTTTAGATATTTCCGCTTCCTCACTTTCATGTAGGAAATAACTAGCTCTGATACCACTTAATGGTGAAAAGTGGCTCTACCGAGTACTCACCGAGCCTACCGCTTCTCAGAGTCAATACAACAGACGGAAAATTGTTTATTTTTTCCTTGTATTGATTTTAATGGCCATATGCCATCTACATACAACTGATCTCTAATTGAGTGTATACACCCTCCATGGGGTTTTACAATGTTAGCACCTCCTAGGGATAACCACGTTTTCATCTCACTTCGGCTCCATGGCCGATCCCAACCTTAACCTCTTGGCCCCTCTCACTCTCTCTTTTTCCCCTGGTTGAAAACTTCAACCACTTCTAAATTTTTCAACAACTTAAAATTAGTAGCTCCCTTTCTCTTTATAACCATGTGCACCCAATCTTCCTATTTGTCTCTCCTTTGTACTAGCTCTTCTAAAATTCCTACTCAAACTTGAATTTAAATCTTATGTCTTTGTTTCCCTTATCCCCATTATATTCCTCTATCCAATCTCCTTGCACCACATCACCTAGTGGTTGTATTTTCCTTATCTGCCTTCCCATCATCTAGTCACCTTCAACTACATGACCATCCAGGCTTGTCCTTGGTCCTTCGACTTCCAGATACGATCTTGTCTTGTCTCCTAAGGATTCATCCTTGTGCTTTACTATTCACCTATTCTTCTTCCTAACTTCCACACATTTACTTTACTCTTCTCTTCATGACTCTATTATCCTTCCTTTCTTATTTCACTTCCTTCTGCGCCTTCTTTGGTTGCTGCTTCAGCCAAACATTTCCTTACATGCCTTTCTCTTGCATGCCTTACTTCCCTTTCCCACTTTACGCATATGATTCCTTGCATAATCCTTACAAAAATTCCTCCTCGTATTACTTCTCCTTTTTTTCCCTTCAGGTAACCCTTGCATCCTTCTACAATATTCTATACTGCCATGATGCCTTCCTTCACCTGCACATCCTCTCTCCTCCTGGCTTGTTTCTTTGACCTTTCCCACATCTTACACACTCATTCTTGTGCACCACCTTTTTCCTTCTACGCAATTCCTATGTGCATGCCTCTAGAATTTGTGACTCCCACCCACTTCCTTATTTTTCCTTGTCACTTCCTCTAGTGATGCTCCTTTCTGCTGGCCTACTTTCTATGGCATCTTCTTTCTTTGACTAGTTACCTCACTGTCGGTGATCTACTAGTTTTCCTTGTATTTTTTTGCTGCTACTTTCCATGACCATCTCTCTCTCTCTTGGAAGCTCTTCATCTTTCCGTGTATCTCCACCTTCTTTCTCTTGACTAGTTGCCTCATAGGTTTGTGTTCTACCAGTCTCCAGTCCTCATCATATCGCACATCTCTTTCATGATATTCCTTTCCTCCCCTTTTGGAAACTTATCATAAACCTATGCCGTAAATTTATTTTCTTCCTTTCTACTTTATGAGATCTACCTGGATCTCTTCTTCTACTTCTATCTTCCTTTACGCTTTATTTCTCGCACAACTCATCCATAGTTCTCTCCTTGTTGCTTACCTTGAATTACCTTCAAGATAAATCCTTTCGTGCCAATATTTTTTACGCTTCTCCTCCTTTGTGCTATATCCCACACAATATGCTTCCTTGATACCTTTCACTAGCCTCTACTTCTCTCTTGGTGCAACCTGTTTCATGTGCACTCTAACAACCCTTCTCTTATGGCTGCTCCACTCGGTTTTCCTCATGACAAAACCTTACTACAATTGTTGTGTGCACCTTGTTGCATAACTTATTTCTTTTCTCCTGTGCATCCCTCTAATCTTCATGTGCATCTTCCCCTTCCAATGCAGGTTTAGTCTAAGTTCTAGGATGTCCCTGCATCAAAAATCTAAAAAAACAAATGACTAGGTTGACATACTATTTATAGGATTTCAATAAAAAATTCAAACCTTCTCTTGTAATGTCTAATACTCTTAAAATGTGATATATTGGAAACTGCAACTTGGATTTTTATTTTAGAAGGAGTACTTGGACGTATTCTTGCAACAAATCCAATGAGAAAATTGTGTATATTTTTCCTTTTTTTTTTTTTTTTTCAAAAATTGCCTATTTTTGGGTCCATGATCCTCACCTACGTCATTAGTGTTTACACCTTATATCATCATTTATTCCCTATTTCTCTTTCCTATAGACATTCTAGATAGGATTCATCCCATCAATGATCCTTTTATCCTCTTTATATAATTCATATATAACCTTTATTCTTCTTAGAACTTATTTTTCTCATTTACCATCTTATCTGAAATAATTTTATCATCCTTCCATGAGATTACCCTTATTTTAAGGTTTATTTCTTATTTATATAATCTATCTTCTAATGTTTATTTTTAGTTGTGTATTACATGGGTTCATATAGTAGCTCTTTCCACATTTTGGTGATTCACTATACGGACAAACTCATAGGAAGGTAAGCATGCAAGTAGATATGATTTATTTGGGTTCATGATTTTAACTCTTATGTACCACTCATTCACTTCATTCATTTTGATGCAATGTTTCATTTTTTTTTCTTGAAGACTTATATCTCATATACATTTTTTGTGACACATGATGATCTTCGGTTGGGGCATATATATACACATAATATTTTACTTTTACTCTTTGCAGGAACTATTAGTGCATTGGCTTCCCCAAATTGATATTATCAAGGATATTGATAGGACTGGGGCAACTAGAAATGCTTATATTGGGCTACTTTGTAGTGGAAATTATGAGATGGATTTGATGTTCATTCCATGATATGACACCTTAGATACCTTTTTACACCTTTATATATGTGTTTTTACATTCTCTTTATGACATCACCTTACTATCCCCAAATACAATCATTTCCAAATGTACTTACAACACACATATATATTCATTATATCACCCTTCATTAGCTCCAAAGTCCTCTTTCATTACTCAATAATTTCTTTTAGGAGTCATTGATGAGGCATTACCTATAGCTGATAACATTGATTGCGGTCAATGTTGTCAGAATTTTATTTCTAACAATTGATGGTATCAACCTCGGTCAATGTTTTTGACGAAAATATATTGTACCATCATGACATATATATATATATATATATATATATGTCATGATGGTACAATATATTTTTGTTATTCATATAAGTGACATTTCAATGCTCTTTCCATCAAATCATTATCACTCATTTTTCTTGATCACACTCATAAATTTTCCCTTGAGGTGTTAAAGGTATTGAAGTTAGTCTTTCTTAATCTTTTGGATTCTACACTTGAAACATTTGATATTTATGGTTCCCAAGCATAGGAGTTGTACTTACATGATTTTCCTAGACTTTGGAATATTCAACAATTGAATTTTCTAGGTCGTATTCTATTCATTCATGATACTCCATATCAAATCTCTTATAACTTGTTGCTAACCCTAAGGGAAGTTATTGCATTAATGGTGTGTGCATAAAGTAAGTATTTATAACTTGTCATTTCCTTTATGTTATTTTAGATTTGATTGATTATTTGATTGGTTATGCATATATTCAATTAGAATAACATGTTCTTCATATATTACATTTTATCTATCGGTCCTTACCTTACAAACCACCTTTTAGGCTCTACAACATATCAATTATTACAATCCAAATTTACAACCTTAACGTAAGTATCTCTATCTTGTTTAAAACTTGTTATCGTCAATATTTTATCAAGACCTCATTAGACACCACTCACTATCCTAGATATAGGCTTTGGAACCTCATATATTTCATAGAGTGTGGACTATCTCCTTCTAGATCCATGTATTTTGTAACCTAAAACCCTATTATGTGTTTAATTAGTATGCCCCTTTTCATTATCCAAGTTTATATTACTTAAAAGGAAAGAGGATATTCTATTAGGCCATTCTTTATTTACATACAAGTAAAAATTAAGAACTTTTGATTGAGGTTGACTTTAGTTTTTTTATCGCATTAGGTTAACCAATGCAAAAAAATTATAAAATAACGGGTTTTCACACTTTGCAATATAATAATCATTAAATTTGTTTCAAAAATATAGGTTCCCAACAACCATAATTTTGAATAAAAATTACATTTTGGTTTTACCCTCATAAAACATAACAATTATTAGATTCATAATCCTAAGGTGATGATGTTAGCATAGGTTGTAGGTAAACCTATTGTTGGCCTCTAATTAAACATGGTGGGTCCTTCTACCATAAGAAAGGGAAAGCCTTTTGTCACTCCGATAATGATTCCTCCAAGGATAATCTTAATTAAAAAGGTGAACATGGGCGAGATTATTGAAGTGATGAGAGAGATGTAAGTGATTTGAAGAAAGACCAATAAAATGGTTAAAAAAGAGGAACTTGACTAGATGGCTACGCGAATGGATATAGTAAAGATCGAAGCAAGTTTGGATGATATGGAAATTACGGAGGAGCTTAAAAATATGGCTCAATGGGAAAAATAGAGAGGCAAGATCGAAGCAATCTATCTATTTAATAACATGGTGCATAATTACTTAAGCCAATCGGCCAAACTAAGACAAACATTAGCAATCAAAGATTATATTCAACTATTTTAAACCTAACTTTGATAATGGGGAATATTTTAGAGGAAAATTTGAAGGAAATGTTTGTGGGAGGATAGAAGGATCACATTCAACATGGGATAAGACTATTTGATTCATCTTCCTTGTTTTATGCCATTATTAGGACCAAAAGAGTAAAGGAAAACGTTTTGGCTACTAAAAAAACCTATATTGTACAAAATTGTAGTAACACAACACATTTCTTTCCTCAACCAACCAAATCAAAAACTTGAAGAGAAAAGGGAATCAATTGTGCTTTATATGTGATATACAATGTAGGACATGAATATGTGGCAAAAACACTTACATTGAAGGAGTGACCAAAGAGGAGTAACAAGAATATGATCTTAAAGAGACACCAAATGAAGCATTATAGGATCTAAAACCAACCATATCATGCCATGCACTATTAGGGATAAGTACCTCACAAACCCTCAATGAATTAGATTTTCTAAAGAAGCAAAAGGTGGTAGTGTGAATTTATTTAGGTAGTGCTCACACTTTCATCAACAAAAAGTTGGCCATGCATTTAAAATGCATTTTCTTTATTCCTCTAGAAATTAAAATCATGATTGTTGATGGTGGTAAAATCCATTGTCAAGTAAAATGCCACAACTTCAAGCTACCCAAAGGTGAATACCCTTTGATAGCACTATATTTTTCATTCTCATATGTGGAGAAGTATTATCCCATTTTCAAGTTTATCGAGAAAATGGAGATAACCAATTGAAATTTTTCTTGATGAACCTCTTTTGAGTCATTTTTTCATCAGAGATTTATTTCAAAAAATGCCTTGTTCACTCTTCAAATCATATTTTAGGGTTTCCTTAGCGCATTGCATGTTTTATGTAATGTGTTTTCCACCCCTGAAATCCGACTTAATGCAGGATTTCATATTTTGGGTTTCGAATGCATCAGAACATATCACCCTTGAAACACATACGGTATACTTCATGTTTCTCGAACCTGAAACCCAACACACTATCGCACTTTGGGCTTTTGGGTTTCCTTACATCAGGTCAGGGAGGGTGATTTGCATGTCAAGTGCTTTGTGTTTCTCAAACCTGAATCTCGACTGATTGATGGACTCATTTGTATTGGGTTTTTAGGACCCGATTGCATGACCTCTCAAAATGTCAAATGTAGTCAAACTTCTGCCCCGGAAGTCAAATCCATAAATGTCAGGCTGGAAGTTAGCGGTCCACACGTGTCGGCGTACATGTAATAAATGTTAGATTATTTATAAATAAGAGGGGATTTCCACATCATCCGTACCTTTGCACTCCCTTTACCATTAGGATTTTCATCCTGTCCTTTGCATTTCCAAAGGTTGATTCACATTTTCTTGGCATTTTCATTTGTTTTTATTGTATTTAAAGTGTGATTTCATCTTGCAGTAAGTAAACCTCCTTCTAGATATTATCTTTTTGTGTTTTTTAGGTCTTATCATGGTGTGCTTTAAGTGGGGAGTTGTTTTTGCATTTTCCAAATACTTCTCACTCCCTATTTTTCAATTTTTGTTGTTTTTATCTAGTCAAAGGGGATTGAGAGTCATTTGAGTTCTTATCTTGCTCATTATTGCCAAAATGTTTCAAGTTTCGAAAACTAAAAAAAGAGCACTTGGGGGATTTGTACCCAAAAATTACATTTCGGGTGTTGAACATGTTGGAGTAGGTGGTTTTTTCTATAGTGTTTCAAGTTTCCACACTTGTCAGACAAGTTTGGGTTTCCGCAGTATTTCAGGTTTTCTCACCTATCAAACAAGACTTATCTTCCGCCTTTGTGGTGGGTTTTTCAAAGTTTCTAAACAAGACCAAATTTTGATAGTGTATTGGGTTTCTTAAGGTGCCAAATACATGGGTCAAGTTCTGAGCAGTGTTTTAGGTTTTTCAAGGTTGTTTGATACGGCCAATTCTTTGACCAATTTATTAAGAATTTCAGAGGTGTATTGCAAGGAAGGAAAACCCAAATCTCTTTCAAGAGTTCCATAAGGGCTTTGTAGTTCTTGTTCTTCAGTTCCTCATGTCTGATTCAGGAAAAGGAAAGGGGAAGAAGGAAGGCATCTAAAGAGATGAAGTAAAAATATCAAGGAATTGTGTTCCTTCCAGTATTGACTCCAATTTTGATATCAGAGATATAAGAGTTAGGCCACAGTTAACATGGATGAATTTTGGAGTCAGGGTGCAAAATTACTTCACAATAATTCATGGATGTATTCTCTTTGCACAAGTGGGCTACCTTTGGTTGTTTCTTTCCCCATTTCTACCCAATGTCTTGAGTTTATTCTTGCATGTGCTAACCATTATGACTCATACACAAGGTTGGTCTGGATATCAAAAAGGTGAAGTGGTTATCAACTTGGATACCAATTAATTTTATGAACTTCTAAAACTTCCCAAATTTGTTGAATATGTCAGGACAAATCCTCAATCAGCCCACAATAGGCCTGGGATAATGACTTGGATAATTGTGTCAAACATGTCAACAAAAAGTACCTAATTAATCCTAAGCCTTCTACGTCTAGGTTCCCAAAGACTGTCCCTAGAAGTGAATTTATCTTAGAGATCAGTGATATCATCACACTTCTCAGTAGAGTATTTCAGGCTCCTTGATGCCAAGGAATTTCATGGATGGATGTATCATTTATCTCCATCATTAAGAAGAAAGAACAATTCTTTGATTGGGGAACATTTATCAGTGAAACTATTGACACTCAAACGAAATAATTCTTAGCTACAGGTAAGTTCTACATGATGTCATATGTTACTTATGCCACAACGGGAATGAGGAATTATCATGGGTTGAAGCCAAATAGGAAATAGGTCCTCTGATCACATTTATAAGTTTTATCCTCAATTGTCCCTGAAGGGAAGTCAAACACATTTCAGAAGGGTCAATGATGATTTCTTCTATGAGAACATTTATAGATTGGAACCTGATATTTCAAAGAAAAGGGTCCTCAGATGTTGCATGGAATGTAGTGATCAAAATGGGGTTACATCTTTTACAATTCCAAAACTTCACCTATTTGTGGGTTATAGTGTTTCAGGGATCACCCATGTATCTTCCTAGGTATCCAAGCGATAAGTGGATCCTCATGGAATTATTTTGTCAACTCTTGGATTTTCACAAGTTCCAACAGAGAAAGCAAAAGGCTGTAGTTTCCTTTCCTATATCTATTGGAAGATACACTTTTTCTTCCATTATCAAAGCCAAAAATGTGGTCCATGAAATATAAAGATAAGCTCAAGAAGACCATGCTGCCAAGGCCAAGTTTTGATTATCGAGGTGTTCTTAAGGCCCGTGGAACTCTACAACTTCATGTTCCAATCTTGAGGATATTTGGATCAATTACAGGGATGAAGTAGTAATAAGGTGAAAGGACAAATAACAGATTGAACCTAGATGAAATAAGAATGTTGGATCTTGCTAATATTTTGAGGACGTGGTTGAACAATGAGAATGTTGTAGAACCTATGTATGAACAAATGGATGGTGACAATGGGGTATTCCACGAGTTGATTGGTCCATCAAAGAATCAACATCTATCTAAGATAGATGCCACTCAAACCCTCATTTGCACCAATGCATGGTTATATTCATGGGGCATTCAACCCAAGGATTCTAACTTCCCAAAAATTCCTGTCACATCCATGTCATCAAGTGGGCCCCTCTCATGGGAAAAGGATAAAGGTGGAAGCCCACCTAAAAAGGTAAAATTCAAGTTTGTTCATAGTGGAGTTAAGTCCCAAACCTTCATCTTTTGTTATTCCTACTTCATCAGTTGTGGTGCTTGACTCTCCTTCTCCTTCACATGCCAAGGAAACACCAGTGAGCATTGTAGTTGACCAACATCGTTCCCTCTTCCTCTCTTGTCAAATTCCTCCTATTCCTGTTCAACAACCCAAGTGTCCTTTCCCATTTCTTCTCCTCTTATTTTCCTCCTCTATAGATCCTGATATACCACATTGCATTTGTTCTATTTCTTTCCTTCCTCTCTCGTCCCCTTCATCATCGCTTGTATCTTCCATGGCAAATTTTTTCTCATCCTTTTCCCCTCTTTTGATGGAATAGGATTGACTTTGTATTTTCCACCAGTCACTTTTGGAATTCCAGTTTCCATTGCCCTTCCTCATCTAGTATCTTCTACCATAATTACCATCATTCTTTCCACCCCTCCATCTTTGGTTTCTAATTTTCTCACTCCTCCAGGATCCACACTGATGATTACAACTCCTCTCCCAGAGGCACCTTCCTCCTTCAATTCCCTCTTGGTTAACCAATTCAGACTCACAAGAAGAGGAAAACACTTGTTCCTCCTTGAGGATTTTGATTTCAGTTTTCTAAATCCAACACCTTCCAGATCAACCAAGAAACCTAAGACCATCTCGTGTATCTCTGTTGATACATATGGTCAAAGGTTTTGCAGATATTTTCATGCCCCACCACAGATAAAACCAAAGAAGACATTACGACTGTAGACTATCAAATCACAAAGATTGATCTTGGGAAGGTCACTGCTGAAGGCACTCAACAAGATGCGCAGGCTGCTATGGATAACCTTTGTAAGAAACTCAGGGAGACTAAGGCCTCCAAGGATGAACTAAAAGAAAGGGTTGAAAATTGACATAGATGTCTTGCTCAAGCTCTCCAAGCCTAAGCAAGATTCATATCTCATCTCCTACTCCTACTCCAATCCGTTTTGATTTCTCATTTGTACCCAAAATGGAGAAAGATCAATCAGAAAGGTAGAGTGGTGGATGATTGGATTCAACATCTTCTAGTGCAAGGAAAAAGGGTAATTAATGATGTGGTAAACACATTCAATGCATTGGAAAAGGCCAGAAAGGAGGTTGATAAACTAAAAGATGAACTTCTGGAAGAAAATGGTAATTTAGATATAACTTTGGAAGCTCTCAGTGAGCTTAAAAATGTTCATTCAGATATCTTGATTAAGGAAGGAGTTGTGGAAAATGTTGACAAACATTTTGAGTTTTGCAAAGCCATTGAATTTCTGGGTCAAGATCCTTCAAGAGGCTTGTAGAAAACTCCAAAAATCCAAAGAAGAAGTGGTTGATGCCACTAATGAAATCGATGATGAATTGTCAAAAATCCTTGTGAAAGTTCTGGATGATGGTTTGAATATTTTTCCTACATGGATGAATTATTCAAGGCCTTTCAGGAGCTGATTGAGAAGGAATCTGGCAACAGGAAGAAGACTTTGGTTTGGAAGCTATTGACAAGTTGATTCTCTGTGAGAGTGTTCTTAGCAACTTGGCTAAATTTATCAAGAAATACCATAAGCTTCCAGGGAGTATTGGAAATACATATGAAACCTATGAGGTACTAAATCATTACTCCTATGGACCAGATGAGGAAGAATCCCAAGAGATGATTCAGAAGTTTCAAGAATTCTGATCTAAACAAGCTGAACCTGAGGAAGAAAAAGAAAAGTCCAAATGATGGACTTATCATGTCATTTTTATTTTTCATTCGACATGTCTTTTTCAAAATTGTTGAGACATACTTTGAATATGCAAGTTTGACTGGGTCCTTTACAAGAACCAGTCAAATGAACTCTTAATTCATATTTACTATTTTTAGTATGTTGTTCCAACTGTTTCCTTATTTTTCTCCCTCCCTTCTCTATAAATGTGAAATGTTGTGGCATTGCAAAAGGGTTGGAGATTTTTGGTATGACATAGAGCTTAGAGTTGGAAAAGAGAAAGACTTTGTGTTTTATTTTTATCATTGAAGAATATTAAAGATATCTATTACAAACTTTGTGTTGTGGGAATATATTTTACATTTGAGGTATTGTTCTTATGTTCAATGTGTTAAATTGTTCTTTGCTTTAATATCTAGTTCATCAAATCTTCTGCAAGTTATTACAATTTAATCGTGTGTGATTATTTTTTGATCTGCATTTTCTTAAGTGAAAACATGTTCCTATCTATTCTTTTCCTCATTTCCAATAAACTTCCTCTTCTCTCTTTCTCTTTCTCCTTACTCATATTCCTTCTAATAAGAATAAATCTACTGGGATGAGATCCCAACCCCAATGGTTAGAATAGTGTAAATATTGTACATATATCTTCTGGTGTGATTTAGATTAGTAATAAAATAGGAGCCTCCCCTTTATTTGAGGAGGGACTTTGTCCCATGTACTATGTAGTTGAACCTCATATTTTTTCTTTGACAAAATATCCAACTAACAGTTTTTGGCGACTCCTGACTGGGGATTACATAATAAGAAAGACTAATCCTTTTATACTATTGGCGACTTTGTATTTGCTTTTGTTCTATTGTTTCTTTCCAGGGTCAATCTAGAAAGAAGGGCATATACTCATGCAAGATTCAAGCAAGAGGTGAAATTGATCCCTTATTTGATTTTCTGCAACAACATAATTTCAATCTTACACCTTGAAAGGTGATCCTTCGGGATGTGCAAACAGTTCATCACCTGTGCGTAGGAACATTGTTCTATGCAAGGACAAAGACACCTCAGCCACTTGTTCAAGCATTATTCTTGAGTGATACCTAGATTCCTGCACATACCACCTTCAAAAGAATGGATTGGATAACAACCACCACAAGCTCTAGTTCCTTGGGGTCCAACTATTGGTCCTCTTGCATTGGTTCCTGCCGCTGCATGAATTGCCACATGGATCTCGTAAGAATTTCCTGAAATTCAATGGTGATGGAAAGAAACACCTGGAGATGAACATGTAGCTTGCATTATTTGTAGCTTTGTGGAGTTCTAGGAGTGGCTCATGAAGATGTATATGTTTGATTGTTCATTGAGACACTTCAAGGCACTGTTACAGAATGGTTTTACCATCTTTCCAGATGCATGTATTACCAACTAGGCTACTATGAGAACATGGTTTGAGGCCAGATTCAAACTTGTAGAAGATTCACATGCATTGTTAGCTCAGCTCACACATATGAAGAAAGAACCACATGAGCCTATGTGTGATTTTGTGGCCAAGTTTAATAAATTTGATCATAAAATCCCAGAACTTGTAGTTCCCACTCTTGAAAATCAAAAGTGCTTCTTTGTCAATGCACAACTCCCTGAAGTAAGTTTTTTGCTGAGGATGTTATATCCTGACTTGGCCACTGCACAAGCAATGGCCACAGAAATTGAAGATGATCTTATCCTGGCAGGAAATGATCAGAAGGGACTCTTCCAAAGCTAAGAATAAAATACTTCTCAAGGTACCACTTAGATCCCATGATCTAGAGGATGGCCAATGATTTATTGAATCTGAAGAAACAAATGTCTCAACATGTATCAAATGTCTCCTTATAGGGATATCCCTAGGAGAAATTTTAATAATAACAATGGTGCTCCCACAAGAGACATGAATCATTTACCACCCACACATCCTAGATTGGCCATTGAAGCACCTCCTGTTAATGCAGTTGTTGAGGTAGTTGAAGAAGAAGAAGAAGAAGTAAATGATGAGGCCAATGATGCCTTCGAAGCTTCTGGTTACGCTGATGAGTCGTATGATGATTCAGCTGGTGACTCCAACATTGGGTATCTGGAATATGAAGAAGATGATTATGAGGCTAGTGGTCAATCTTTTTTTTATTTTCACTTGATCTCAGAATTCAAGGAAAGAGGTGGAGAAACCTAAAGAGAAAGAAAATATGATAGTTATTGCCAAAAGGGTAAATCCTCTACCTGTGCAATCAAAGGAGAAACCAACTACCAAGAAATTTACCACTACATCTAACCCTCCTCTTTCCGTTGTTCCTAAGACCAGTTCCCCAAATCCACAAGTAAATATTGAAGGATCTGTGCCTTCAATTGTCCCTTCCTACACTAATTTTGATATCATTGATCATGCTAAAAGAACCAAGATTCAAATGTCTAAAGCAGAATACCTACAGTCCAATCCAGAGCAATTTGAAAGGCTTTCCAAGTTTATTAGAAGCAGGGATGCCATACCACCTAATGTTGCATCAAAAGGACTCCTCCCTAATCCTGTTCATCCTCTATCTCAAAATAATATGGCATCAACCTCTTCCTCTAGGAAGATTGAGCCATTTTATTTATCCTTACTCATCAATGGTTTCAAACTCAGTAATTGCATTATTGATTCTGGGGCTTCAGATAATGTTATGCCTGCAAAGGTGGCTCATGCTCTAGGACTCACTCTCATGAAACCATTTGGACACTACTACTCCATGGAAACTAAACAGGTCCCACTGATCGGTCAAATAAAGGATGCATAGTTCACATTTTCCGCATTTCCAGAGAAGAGGGTCAAGATGACTATTCTAGTCACAGATATTCCAACAACTTATGGTATCTTGCTTGGAAGAGGTTTTTGCAGGGATGTGGGTGGAGAGATTCATATGGATTGGATGAAAGCCAAAATCCCAGTCAATGGAACCATGCGTGTTCTCAAACCCGAAGCTCAAGAGAAGTACCTAGTCACCAAGTTTGATGATCCTAAAGCCCAAATCCTTTTTGAAGATTCTGGTTTAGGGAACTACTTCATGACCTTGGATCAGGATTTCACTTCCATTTCAGTCACGGAAGTTGATTCCAACACAATATGGACTTTAGAGTTTGATGGTAGTTGCTCTACTTCTGGGTCTGATGCTGGTGTGGTATTAGTTTCTCCTGAGTTTGAAAATTTTCCTTTCTCATTCAAATTACAATTTGACAATACTAATAACACTGCCGAATATGAAGCATTGTTATTAGGATTAGAGATGATGAAAGAGAAAGGGATACAAAATATAAAAGCACAAGGAGATGCATAGAGCTCATTGTCAATCAAGTTAAGAATGTCTATCAAGTGAAGAATGATCGTTTTGAGACATTATAAAAATAGGGTTTGGGACTGTATTGATGATTTTGATGCCTTTTCAATCAAGGCAGTGCCAAGAGATCACAATGACAAGGCAGATTCCCTTGGTGTCTGCTTCATTACTTCTTCCACATCTGGAGTTCAAGGAAGATAAATATACTATTGAGATAGTTTATCGGCCCAACATCCCTGATAATTATTCACATTGGCAAGTCTTCAATGATGACCAACAGATCTTGAATTTTCTAGAAAAGTCTGATAATTTAGCGAGCTTTATTTTGAGGGTTTTGAATCAATCTTTCTATGAATCCATCTCTGATTCACAACAAGAAATCAGTGGAGAAGTCCTCCAGCTAAAGGGAAATAAATATTCCTAAAAGTTTGTGTCTCTTGAAGGAATGTTTGACAAACATGATCGCTTCATTCAAAAGAAGAAACAATCTGAAGAAAATTCTTCTACTGAGGTTGAACAGGTTAATTTGGGCTCTATTGAGCAGCCGTAGATTGTAAACATTGGAAAATGTTGCTCTCCTGAGGAAAAAAGGAAGTTCATTGCATTCTTGAATAAATACATGGATGTTTTGGCATGGTCCTACGTGGATTTGAAATCCTTCAAATTGAAGGATGTGCAACATAGTATTCCTCTTAAATCGGATGCTCAGTCGTACAAACAAAAACAACGACATTATAACCCCAAGATTTTAGGCACCATTCTTGTAGAAGATTCAGAAGATGTTGGATGCAAGAATTATTTTCCCCATTCATCACTCTACATGGGTAGCCAACATTGTCCCATGTACGCAAGAAAAATGGAGAAATTCACATCTGCGTTGATTTTTGAAATCTCAACCAATCTTCACTGAAAGACAATTACCCTCTTCCTATTATGGATCAAGTATTACAAACAGTAACATGGTCTGAAATTCTCTCTATGTTAGATGGATTTTTAAGGATACAATCAAGTTGAGTTGTTGCAGAAGATCAACATAAGACAATGTTCACTACCCCATGGGGTACATTTTCTTATCGAAGGATGCCATTTGGGTTGATTAACGTTGGAGCTACTTTTCAAAGGGCTATGGATCTAGCATTCAGATATTTAATGGGAAAAATCATTGTGGTGTACCTAGATGACCTTACGGTCTTTTCCAAGAATAGGCATGACCACTGTGATCACCTGGAGTGAATTCTGATAAGGTGTCGACAACATGGGATTTATTTGAATCCCAAGAAATCTATGTTTGGAGTCACAGAAGGGAAATTACTGGGACATATTGTGACAAAAGAAGGAACTAAGATTGATCCTGAAAGGGTTAAGGCTATACAAAGTCTCACCCTTCCTACAAGCAAAACAGGTGTACATTCCTTTTTTGGGAAGGTTAATTTCTTGAGATGGTTTGTTCCAGATTTCACTGACAAGACACGACACATTGTTGAGATGATGAAAGGGAAGGTCCCATTTTGATGGAGTGTTGATGGTAAACTTTCCTTCGATGAGATCAAGGAAGCTATAGCTCATGCCCCTATTCTAGTTTGCCCATATTTTCAAAAGGATTTTATTATGTATAACTATGCCTCAGCTCATACAGTGTCTTGCCATACTGATGCAAAAGAATGCCAAAGGAGTTGAATCTCCAATTGCTTTTATGAGTTTTCCTTTGAAGGATCATGAGCTGAAAATGTCTCAAATTGAAAAACATGCCTATGTCAGTGGTTCGAGCAGTGAAACATTTCAGGTATTACATCCTAAATTCTCATACACTGGTTCTTGTTCCTGATATGGTGGTAAAATCCATCCTTACCCAACAAGAGTTAGGTAGTCAACAAGGTAATTGGATTGCCAAGGTTCAGGAGTATGATCTTGAAATTAAACCTACAAATCTTGTATGTGGAAGGGGTTTGTGCCAATTAATTGTTGAGAACAGTCCTGAAGAAGAAGCTCATGCAATTGATGAAAATCATGAGGAAGTGCCCATGGTTCTTTTTGTAAGTACAACAAATGAGTGGTATTCAGATATTGCTTTCTTTTTAACTTATGGAGAATGTCCTAGACATCTGAGCCCCAAAGAGAAGTGGACGGTCAAGTTAAGGTCAACTAAGTATGTACTCTGGGATAATGGTTTGTACAAAAGGGGAATTGATGGAGTGTTCCTTCGCTGTGTAGATAAGATTCAACAAGGTAAGCTTTTGGAAGCATTCCATAACTTAGCATGTGGAGGAAATTTCTCATCATCTGTTACAACTCACAAGATTCTGTGAGAAAGGTATTATTGGCCTACTCTCTTCCAAGATGCATCCATGTGGGTGGCTAAGTGTGAAGCTTGTCAGCAGTTCGTCGGTCGTCCAAAATTGGCAGCACTTCCCCTAAGGCCAGTGGTAATTGAAGAACCTTTTCAGTAATGGGGAATAGATTTTATCAGAGCATTAAATCATGCATCTAGTGCTGGACATAGTTATGTCTTGACTGCAACTGATTATTTCACAAAGTGGGTGGAAGCCATCCTAGTAAAACATGCTACCTCTGAAGTTGTTTGTAACTTCATTAAAGAGAATATAATAGTCAGGTTTGGTGTCCCTCATAAGATTGTTGTTGATAATGCTTCCAATTTTTCATCTTATGAACTCACTGAATTTTCTATGGTTATGGGATCACTTTGGCTCACTCATCAGATTACTACCCTCAAGGAAATGGTCAGGAAAAATCAAGTAATAAAAACTTGGTGACTATAATCAGGAAGTTGGTTGATGAAAATCAATGGACATGGCACAAAGCATTATACGATGCACTGTGGGCTAATCATATTACTTCAAAAAGATATATTGGGATGTCACCTTTTCAGGTGTTGTATGGAGTTGATGCAGAGATTCCTATCTCCTTGGAATTTTGGCCTTAAGGTTGGCCAAAATAATTGAAGATGATACCTTCCAAGACTCCATTGAAAAAGAATCATGTACCTGACAGAGTTAGAGGAAATCAGATCCAAAGTGGTGGACCGGATCATGGAACATCAAGAAAAGGTCAAGAAGATGTTTGATAAGAAGACTAAGCAGCGAGATTTTCAGGTTGGAGACCTAGTTTTGTTATGGGATAAAAGAAGAGAACCAAAAGGAATGCATGGAAAATTTGATTCCTTATGGAGAGGACCTTTCAAGATTCATCAAATGTGTGGAGAAAATAGCTTTTATCTTTCGTACCTTGATGGAACTCAACTTCCACTTCCTCACAGTGGGCAACATCTCAAGCTATTTCACCAGTAGTGCAAGTTCTTCTTGCATTGTATCATAATTTGCTTTTACTGTTGTGTGTTTTCTTTTCCACTGGTGTGTTTGCTTTTCGTTCCTTTTCTTTGGTTTTGGTTTTTTTTGTTTGTGTCTCTTTCTCTTTTGACTCTGTGGCCCAATGGATTGATACTTTAGAGATCTGGGAATCCTCTTTCTTTGAATCATCAAAGAAAGTCCCCAGTCAGAGCCAGTTGTTATCCCATTTTTGAGTTTATTGAGAAAATGGAGATAACCAATCAAAAAATTTTTTGTTATGAACCTCTTTTGAGTCATTTTCTCATCCAAGAGTTGCTTTTGAAAATTCCTTGTTTTCTCTTCAAATCATTTTGGGGTTCCCTTAGCACATTACATGTTTTATGCAAGGTGTTTTCCACCCCCAAAACCCCGACTTGAAGTGTGTTTTTTGGGTTTTGGGTTCCGATTGCATCGAACATTCCATCCTTGAAACATGTGTCATATGCTTCATGTATTTCCCAAACCCGACACACTATGTACTTCGGGTTTTCTTGCATTGGGTTAGGGAGGATGATTTGAATGTCAAGTGCTTCATGTTTCCCGAACCCGAAACCCAACTCATTGATGGACTCCTTTGTATTGGGTTTTCGGGACCGATTACATGATCACACGAAATGTCAAATGCAGTAAACCTTCTACCCCTGAAGTCAATGCCATAAATGTCAGGCTAGAAGTTGGTGGTCCACACATGTCAGCCTACATGTAATTAATGTCTAGGTTATTTATAAATAGGAGGGGATTTCCACGTCATTTGTACCTTTATACTCCCTATGTTATTTGGATTTCTCATCCGGTTATCACATTCTCAAAGTTTGATTCACGTTTTCTTGGCATTTTCATTGATTTTCTTGGATTTTTTTCATCTTTTAGTAAGTAAAATTTCCTCTGGATACTCTTTTTGGTGCTTTTTAGGTCTTGCCTTGGTTTGCATTAAGTGGAAGGGGTTGTTTTTATGTTTTTCAAATACTTTTTTCTCCTTCTCTCTCAAGTTTGTTGTTTTAATTTTTAAAAGGGAAGTGGGAGTCTTTTTAGGTTCTTTACTTGTTTATTCTTGATAAGGCTTCAAGTTTAACAAACTAAAAAATATCACTTATTGGATTTGTGCCTAAAATTGCATTTTCAGGTTTTGCACTTGTCAAAGCAGGTTAGCTCTCTGCAGTGTTTTGGGTTTTCTCTTTTGTTGAGAAAGTTCAAAGTTCTGCAGTGTTTCAGGTTTTCTCAAAGACAAGCCTTATCTTCATCCTCTGTGTCAGGTTTCTTTAAGTTCTAAACAAGACCAAATTTGTAGTTCATCGAGTTTCTTAAGGTGTCAAACAGGGGTCAAGCTTCAACTAGTGTTTCGGGTTTTTCAAGTTGTTCGATAAAGCCGAAAGGGTCAATTCTCTGACCCATTTGTTAGATTTTTAGAGGTGTATTACAAGAAGGAAAACCAAATCTCTTTCAAGAGTTCCAAGAAGCTTTGTAGTTCTTTGTTTTTAGTTCCTCATGTCTGATTCAAGAAAAGGGAAAGGGGAAGAAGGAAGGATCTAAAGAGATGAAGTAAAAATATCAGGGAGTTGTGCCTCCTTCCAACATTGAATCTAATTTTGATATCAAAGATACAAAGTTAGGGCACATGGACATGGATGAATTTTGGAGTTGGGTGCAGAGTTCTTCACAGGCTTCATGGATGCACTCTCTTTGTATAAGTGGGCTACCTTTGGCTGCTTCTTTCCCCATTTTTGCCTAATGTCCTGAGTTTATTCTTGCATGTTCTAACCATTATGATTCAGATTCAAGGTCAATCTGAAATCAAGCAGGTGAAGTATTCATCAAGATGGATACCGATTATTTTGATGAAATTCTAAAGCTTCCCAACTTTTTTAAATATTTCAGAAAAAATCCCTAATTGGCCCAATAATGGCCTTGGATAATGACTTGGATAATTGTGTCAAACATGTCAACAAAAAGTACCTGATTAAGCCTAAGCCTTATGTGTCTAGGTTCCTAAAGATAATTCCTATGAGTAAATTTACCTTAGAGATTAGTGATATCATCACACTTCTCAGCAGAGTTTTTAGGATCCCTGATGCCAAGGAATTTCATGGTGGATGTATCAGTTTATCTCCATCATCAAGAAGAATGAAAATTCTTTGATTGGGGAACATTTATCAGTGACACTATTGACACCCAAATGAAAGAATTCTTATCTACGGGTAAGTTCTACATGATGTCATATGTTACTTACACCGTAATGGGAATGAGAAGTTATCATGGGTTAAAGCCAAATGGGTAATAGGTCCACTGATTATATTTACAAATTTTATCCTCAATTTTCCTTAAAGGGAAGTCAAACACATTTAAGAAGGGTCAATGATGCCTTCTTCTATGAGAACATATGTATATCGAAACCCAATATTTCGTAGCAAAGGAGTCTCAAATTACTTTTGGAATGCAGTAATGAAATGGGGTTACATATTTTATAGTTCCAAAAATTCAACTGTCTGCGGGTTGCAGTGTTTTAGGGATCACCCATGTGCTTCCTATGTATCCAAGAGATAAGTGGATCTGTATGGAATTGGTTCAATAACTCCTAGATTTTCACAAGTTCTAACAGAGAAAGCATAAGCATGTTGTTTCATTTCCTACATCAATTGGAAGATACACTTGTTATTCCGTTATCAAATCCAAAAATGTGGTCTATGAAATGCAAGATAAGCTCATGAAGACCATGCCGCCAAGGCCAAGTTTTGATTATCGAGGTGTACTTAAGGCTCATGGGACTTTGCAACTTCATGTTTATGATCTTAAGGATATTTGGATCGATTGCGGGGATGAAGTAGTAATAAGGCAAAAAGACAACTACAAATTGAACCTGGATGAAATAAGAATGTTGATCTTGCTGATATTTCTGAGGATGTGGTTGACAATGAAAGCATTGTAGAACCTATGTATGAACAAATGGATGGTGAATAATGCAAGATTCCCACTAGTTGGCCTGCCTGTCAAAGAATCAACATCTATCCAAGACAGGGCCGCTCAAACCCTCATTCACACTATTGCATGGTTATATTCATGGGGCATTCAGCCCAAGGATTCCAATTTCCCTAAACTACCTCTCACATCCACGTTAGAAGTGGGCCCCTCCCATGGAGAAAAGGATAAAGGTGGAATCCAAGGTTTTTTCATGGTGGAGTTAAGTACCAACCTCCATCATATGTTATTCCTACTTCATCAGTTGTGGTGCTTGACTCTCCTTCTCCTTCGCATGTCAAGGAAAAGTTAGTGAGAAATCTAGTCGACCAGCCCATTACCTCTTCCTCTCTTGTCACTTCCTTCATTCCTATTGTAACTCAACAACTCTAAGTGTCCTCTCTGATTTCTTCTCCTCTTCACATTCCTTCCTCTCCTCCACATTCTACCTTGTAGATCCCAACAACATTTGCATCTATTGCTCTTTATTCTCCTCCCTCCCCTCTATCACCTTCATCACCTGCTTGTATCTTCCATGACAAAATTTTATCATCCTTGTCCCCTCTTTCGAGTGGAATAGGACTGACTTTGGGATTTCCACCAGTCACTTATGGAATTCTAGTTTCCATTCCCCTTCATCCTCCAACATCTTCTGACCATCATTACTGCCATTCTATCCACCCCTCCACCTTTGGTTACTACTTTTCTCACTCCTCCAGGATCCACACTAATGATTACAACTCCTACTCAGGGGAACCTTCCTCTACAGTTCCCTCTTGGTTAACCAGTTAGAATCCCAAGAAGAGGAAAACACTATCCTCTACAAGAGGATTTTGATTTAATTCTCTAAATAAACCTTCCTGATCAACCAAGAAACCTAAGACCATCTCATGGATCTAAGTTGATACATCTGGTCAAAGGTTTGCAAAGATAGTTGTGCCCGCCACAGATAAAACCAAAGAAGATATTATGGCTGCAGACTATCAAATCACAAATATTGATCTTGGGAAGGTCACTGCTAAAGGCGCCCAACAGGATGTGTAGGTTTCTATGGATAACCTTTGTAAGAAACTCAGGGAGACCAAGGCCTCCAAGGATGAATTAAAGGAAAGGGTTAGAGAAATTGACAAATTTCCTGCTCAAACTCTCCAAGACTAAGCATGATCCAAATCACATCTCCTACTCCTACTCCAATCCATTTTGATTTCTCATCCGTACCCAAAATGGAGAAACTCAATCAGAAAGGTAGAGCGTTGTCAATGATTGGATTCAATGTCTTCTAGTGTAAAGAAAAAGGGTAATTAATGATGTGGTAAACACATTCAATGAATTGGAAAAGGCCAGAAGGGAGGTTGATAAACTAAAAGATGAACTTTTGAAAGAAAATGGTAATTTAGATCTAAATTTGGAAGCTCTCAGTGAGATTTAAAAGGTTCATTCAGATATCTTGATTAAGGAAGGAGTTGTGGAAGATGCCGAAAAAAATTTCAAGTTTTTCAAAGCCATTGAATTCCAGGTCAAGATCCTTCAAGAGGCTTGTAGCAAACTCTAGCAATCTATAGAAGAAGTGGTTGATGCCACTAATGATATCGATGATGAATTGTCAAAAATCCTTGTGAAATTTTTGGATGATGGTTTGAATATTTTTCCCGTGGATGAATTATTCAAGGCCTTCTAGGATCTGGTTGAGAAGGAATTGGCAACGGAAGAAGACTTTGGTTTGAAGCTATTGACAAGTTATTTCTTTGTGAAAGTGTTCTTAGAAACTTGGCTAAATTTATCAAGAAATATCAGAAGCTTCCAGGGATTATTGGCAATATATATGAAACCTGTGAGGTATTAAATCGTTACTCCTATGGACCGAATGAGAAAGAATCCCAAAAGATGATCCAAAAGTTTCAAGAATTTCAATCTAGGACAAGTTGAACATGAGGAAGAAAAAGACAAGTTTGAATGATGGACTTATCATGTCATTTTTATTTTTCATTTGACATGTCTTTTTCAAAATTGTTGAGACATACTTTAAATATGCAAGTTTGACTTGGTCTTTTTACAAGATCATATCAAAAGGAACTCTTTATTCATATTTACTATTTTTAGTATGTTGATCCAACATTTTCTTTATTTTTCTCCTCCCTTCTCTATAAATGTGAAATTTTGTAGCATTGCAAAAGGTTGGAGATTTTTGGTATGACATAGAGCTTAGAGTTGGAAAAAGAGAAAGACTTTGTGTTTTATTTTTTTATCATTGAAGAATATTAAAAGTATATTATTACAAAATTTGTGTTGTGGGAATATCTTTACATTTGAGGTATTGTTCTTATGTTCAATGCATTAAATTGTTCTTTGCTTTAATATTCAGTTTATCAAATCTTCTACAAGTTATTACAATTTAATCGCGTGTGATTATCTTTTGATCTGCATTTACTTAAGTGAAAACACGTTCCCTGCATATTATTTTCCTATTCTAGTAAACTTCCTCCTCTCTTCTATCTTTCTCCTTACTCATATTCCTTTCTATCAAGAATAAATCTACTGGGATGAGATCCCAACCCCAATGGTTAGAATAGTGTAAATATTGTACATATCTTCTGGTGTGTTTTAGATTAGTAATAAATAGGGCCCCTCCCCTTTATTTAGGAGAGACTTTGTCCCGCGTACTATGGTTGAACCTCATATTTTGTCTTTGACAAAATATCCAACCAACAAGAAGATATATTTTGGAGTCCTTACTCTAGGCACAATAAATAAGAAATTTCATGAACTCTTTGTGTGATTTTAATTAAAGGACCACATTAAAATTGCATGGATAGCAAGAAAAGGTTCCATAAGTAGTGAGTTCCAATCATATATAAAATTTGCACACAAAAATATTTTGGATATGTGGCACAATTATTTTCACTAGAAGCTCAACAATCACAAGAGCCAACACCATCATTTTTTTATATTTTATTGAAAAATGCTTAGCTATATTTGAAGATATGATGAAAGTAATTCCACAAAAAAGAGATAATGACCATGTCATTTAACCTGTGTTAAAGAGGTAGTTTCCTAACATCACTCCTTATAGGTACTTGTAAGTGCAAAAATGCAAGCTTGAGTTAATGGTAAAGAGATTCCATAAGCATGTATTATTCATCACAGTTAAAGTGTACAACCTTCTCAAGTGGTGATGGTTTGTAAGGATGAAAATTGGTGCATGTGCTCAGAATAGATAAAGCTAATTAATTTCATGATCAAAGATAATTTAATTGTTCATCTAATTGATGGTTTTCTAGATGATTTAAAAATGGAGTTTTGATCACTAGATTTTAATTCAAGGTATCCTGAAATATAAATTAGGGAGGAGTATATACCCAAAGCAACATCTTGGATGTGCAAGAAGGCTATCACGAGAGTCTTGTTATGTCCTTTGGACTCATAAATTCTCCTACATTCCAAGAATTATGAATTCCATATTCAAGTCATTTTTGGAGAAGTTTGTCTTAGGGTTTTTTGATGTTATAATCATCTAAATAAAAACACGATAAGACCATATACAATATATCGATTAACACCTACACACTCTCAAGAAACATGAGCATTATTTAAAGACTTCTAAGTGCATTTTTGGACTCAAGAAGGTGGAGTACTTGGGTGACATTTTTACTTATCAAGGAGTGAAGGTGAACCATAACAAGATCAAAGCCATGTTAGAATTGAAAGTACCAAAAATCCTTTATAACCTAAGATGATTCCTAGGAATTAAAGGATGCTACTACATGTTTTTCAATAATTATGACAAAATCACTCAAAAAATTGTTAAAAAATGATTCCCTCTTTTGGAGTGAGATAGCAATAAGAACATTCTATCCACTCCATAATTTACCAAAAAATTCATTGTAGAGTGTGATGGGGCATAGTATTGGTGCATTTCTATACAAGAAGGAAAACACATTACCTTTGAAAGTCACTTAATCAAAGATTAGAGTTTAATTGAGCTAAGTTACGATAAGGAAATGCTAGTTATTATTCATGCGGTCAAGCAATGAAAGACTTATATGATGGATGGTGTAGTACACCTAACTAATTTCATCCATTTGTTTTTGCTAAATACATTCAAGGAATTCATTGGTCTAACTTTTTTTGTTTCAGGGGTCTAGTTCTAGAGTTTTAAAATGCTCAAATAGTCAAGTACTACCTTTTTCAAGCAACTTGTTGCTCCTCTAGTGTTATACCCTTCTTCCTTTGTATTTAATGTATATATCCATTTCCTTGGTACAGTACCACATTCTTTAAAAAAATAAGTGTTCCTTATTGTACCTTACCTTCAAATACATTCATTTATGTCTTTGGACTTATCTTCTCATCGTCCAAAAACTACCTTTTTTGTGCTCCTCCACTAGACACTAATCCAAATTAAGAAACCTAGATTTTCCAATATCATGGAAGATCTTCCATTCTTGTGCCCTCAAAAACTATCTCAAATCATTTTTATTTTATCACAAAAGGAACTCAAAAACCAACAAAACATGAATTCCCCTGGTTTCTCAAACTGACCTCTATCTTCTTAATACCATGTGATTTTGCACCATGTATGTATGGAGATCCTTAGTGATATTAAGAAGGTCTAGAATACTTCAATTAGTTCTCCTCTATCATGCCTAATATGCATACAAAAACTAAGACTCCTTCTCACCATCCTTCTCCTTTGATTCACTATTTAGTTCTTTAGCTCACAAGCTCTAACTAAGTCTTCCTCCATGGACTGTCATGCTTATGCTCATGGGCTTGGGGTTTCATGATCCAAAAAAAACCTTTTTTAATACTCTTTTTCTTGATACTTCTATGTCCTAAGTGACAAGCTTGAAGTATTTCAATTGTTACCACTTTCTTTGTAATGTTTTCCCACTAGGCTAAGTCTTAATTGTACTTTTCAATTGTGTCCACCTACTGTCATCTTTGTCTACAAATTCCACCCTCCAAACTCCAAAATTATTCTTGGATTACTTCGTGCACCTCACCATGATTATTAGTTCCAGGTTTCAGGAAAATATAGCTTGGTTTGAATGTTCAATCTTCTCTCCCTAGTTGATCTTGACTATGCACAATGTTCTCAGAAAGGACTAGTAAGAAGATAGCCACATTCTACCAAGAAAATTCAAAATTTCTTATTTCATCAGGTAAAGGACCCTTCGAATATAGTTACTACAAAATTTTAGAGTTGACCTCTAGGATATAAGGTTTTAATCAACCTTTCTCCTTAAACCCTTGTTCATGACATTGTTAAGGCCCGAGAGGGCTTAGGATGGTATATCTTTTGCTAGAGAACGATTCAAAACTCCAAAATTGCTAAGAAGTTTTGTAATAGAAGGGAGCAAAAGTAAATATTACTAGAAACTTGTGTCAACAAGCTCAGGACTCTCTTTCACATGACAGTTCACTTCTTCTTCCTAGAACAGGGTATAAAACCCTCAATATTGATAGTGAAGGGAAAATAGAGTTTTCTACTTGAAAATTCTTCTATCTTCGATGCATTCACATGCTCTAATTATTCAAGAGCCTCAAAAACCTTTCATAATCTCACTGGAGACTTCCATCCTTCAATATCTTGAGTCATTTATGTAACTTATCAACTTAACATACCATATGGGTTAAATTAATAAATATTGAAATTTGCATACAATCCTAAGAACTTCCTAGAGTCATTAATCCACATCTTACACCTCTATTAAAATGTATAAATTGTTTTTTTGCACAAAATTTGATTAAATTACAGAAACTCTTATCACCATTATAAGCATCTACAATATTATTACCATGCTCTTAATCCACAACCAGAGAGGACACACAAATTCTACTCAAAATGAACTCTCAAGGCCTATATCAACTCCTTAACAATCTTATTCCCTTTCACTAACACAAGTCAACATATTTATGACCATATACAAGAATGGTTGATACACAAAAGGAATAAAAATGCATTGTTAGGTTGTGGAGCTAGACTGCTTCACAATTAGCATTCAATGGAAAGTGACTGGAAATACATCAACCCGTCATTGGTCAAGGGGGAACTGGCATGGTCACCTAGAACCCGTCATCAGTCAAATAGGCCCAACATCAGTTAGAGAAAGTGGGAACCACGAACCCTCATCGGTTAGACATGACAGACATCAGTCAAAGCAAGTGCTAACCGACCCGCGGTTAAGGCTAACCAGCGCCGGTTACCTGTGTGATGTGTTTTATTTTAAGTCACGGGCTTTAAATATAGATTTTGTTTTAAATAAAAATCTATTGGATGTAATTGCATGGATTAGGTGCCCTAAGTTTATATATTTATATATAAGCATGAAAGTTAGGGCTTAGGTGGAATAATAAAGAGAAGGATCAGATTAAATCTTCGATTCTCTCCTAGATCGAGAGGATGAAGACAAAGAAGAAGAAGATGAAAAAGGAACAGGTTACATGAAGACATAGACTCCATGGAGAGGAGCTAGATAGAAGGAAATAACATGCTACTATATTTCCTTTGTATATTTATAGTCTCATGTAATGGCTTGCATAGTATGCAAAGCACATAGCGTTTCTTCTTGTAGATCCACATGTTGGTGAGATATTGTATTATAGATCTATGTAGATCTAGTCTTATATTGTAGATCCATGAGATCATATTGTATTGTTGATCCATGTAGATCTAGATATTGTAGAGGTCTCATTTGTAGATTCACAATATAATGAGAGCTTGGCTGCACAGTGACAGATGCATGGTAGCTTTAGATATGTGAGATCTAGTTATGTTTGAGAGGCATGGTTGTAGTGCAATCAGGTAGATCCGGTTAGAGATCTGGATTCAACACAAGTGGTGGTATGGGGCATAGTTTAGTGTACTTAGGCAGATCTGGTTGGGGATCTGGGAGGAGGAGATACTCTTGTAGAGATACATGTACTCTTGTGTAGAAGAGTGGGTTTGTAATCTCTTGTTATATTATAGATAGATGAGATCTCTATCTTTGGTGGACATAGCCCACATTTGGGTGAACCACGGTACATGATTTTTATATGTGTGTGTAATTTTATGTGATTTGGATTATTCTTGTTTATACTCCCACTACTGTAGATTTTGTGGGGATTTGTTTGGGTCCCGTGTGCATGATTTTGTTTGTTATTGAATCCTAACACTATTCCGCTATCCCCATATTCCCAACATGCATATGAACCCCAAATAAAATCACAACGGTTGAATGTTCATCCCATAATTTAAGATCATCAAATATATGGCTTCTAAGAACAAGAATATGATGCTCATAACCACAACAATCATGCATTAACAGTCACTAACCCAAATTAGCATGGTTTCATGCATGAAGTTCACAAGAACTGATTTTTCCTCTTTTAATATCTTCTTGAAGCTTTACAAAATTGATGCAATCCAGATAGAATGCCTTAAAATAGTTACAAAATGTCACTTTATCACCTTTGAAGACAATTTTTTACCGGGTTAGACTCATACCTTTCTCTTGACCCCTATTTTGAACTTTATTTAGGTGAATAAGAGACTTTAATTAGCTTTCTCAAGAAAATTCTAGGCTTATAATCCTCATTTATGACCTTTACATGATTTGGAGACCTAATGACACTCATTTTGACCTCTTTCCGTCCTTTTTACAAGTTTACAAGCCAATGCACTTATGAAAATAAAAATGACAAGCTAGAAATGGCCTCCACATTCAAGTTTTACATTTTGGAGGGAAAGTGATATTTTCAAATTTTGAACATCCTAGACTCCAACTAGCATACCTATCTGACATCTAATGACCTTAAGGAATTCAGACCATACATGTCAACCCAAAATTTGGTGCCTTCATGGTTTATTCATGTACATGGAGTGATGCTCCCGCATCAATGGAAGACACTTCAAAGTGACTTGATAAATCAAAATAATTTGAAATATTTCATGGAATAAAGGCTATCACAAGAAAAATAACATAAATAAGGAACTAAGACATCGGGGTATGTCTTTGAGATCACTTATTATAAGAAAGTAAAGGTGATTGTAGTGGTAGTTACACTTTCTAGAAAGGATGAAAACATGGAGGCATTGTTTTGATTCATATCTATCCTACAAGCGAAGTTGGTGGATATGTTAGTAGTAGAGTGGAAATTTGATCAAGATAATTGGAATCTCATTCACCAACTTCAAAAATATCCTGGTACTTGAGATAAATTTTTGTCGAAGAGTGGCTCCCTTTGGCACAAAGATAAGTGATACATATGCAAAAACTCGAGTCTAAAGAATAAGGTCATAAGAGGAGCTCTATGCATATCCTATTAGCAGACACTCAGGGTTCTCAAAGACATCACATGATCAAGCAATATTTTTTGGGAAGGGCTCAAAATTGATGTATATAAATTTGAGGTGGAATGTTTAGTGTGTCGATAAAACAAGGGTGAGACAATAAATACTTTGTATATTCTACTTTCCTTATTTATCAGTACCTAACAAAAGGAGAAGTTTTCCAAGAATTTCATCAAAAATATTCCAAAATCAAAAGGGATTTTCTTATCATAATGGTGGTGGATAGCCTCATAGAAAATTCTCATTTTAGTACCATGTTATATCCTTTTCTAGGAAGCACAATATCTTCCAAACTCATGCATAAATTTTAGAAGCTATATGGTACCCCAAAGCTTACAGAAAATGATCATGATCTCAAATTCATTAATATTTACTTGGATTGATTCATTTTATTTTTTGGGTTCTCAACCATCTCAAAAATATTCTTATCACCCCCAATCTGATGGGTGAATTGAGGTTGTCAACAATTTCTTGATAAACAATCCCAATAGGCTAACTAGTTGTCGCTAATAAAATGATGATAAAACAATTATTTCCACCCATGAGATATGAAACAGTAGGCAACAAAAAATTTACGCAGATGAATCTTGAAGACATGTACATGTTATTACACCATGAAAAAACCAAGATTAAAATTAAAATTATTTCCATATATCTTCAAATTTTTCATTGTTTATGGAATTGCATGGAGATCAAACATTATCCATCATTTCATCCTTGAAAAATACAAGGTTCATGTAGTATAAGAGAAAATTTAACACCAAGAAGAGGTACTTTCGAGTCTATAAGAGAACCTAGTGGTAGAAAAAAACATAATGGACACATTAGGGCGACCATCATAGGTGTGATTTACATTTTGAAGCAATAAATTGGATGTATGAGGTTACAAACCATTACAAAAAACAAAATAAAGATTCAAACTTTCACCCTAAATTTTATGGTCCTTACTGTATCTTACAAAGTATTAGTGCTTGCGACCTAAAAATTATAGTTTCCTTAATTAAAAAAATAGATCCATTCTTTCATGTTTGGAAAAGAAATTGGAAATAACATACAAATTAGATAGAGTTGCTAAACCTAGATGAAAAAGGAAGAACCCTTTTGGAACCCTAAAGTGATTCTCTGAACACAAATGAAGTAGATGCAAAATAGGATGATCACAGAATACCTCATCAAATTAAATAATTTTCGTAGGAAAGAAGATCAAATGGAAGATAAAGCCTTTATGTAGAAGCATCTACAACTTGTTAGCATTTACGACAATGCTTACATTTTGAAGAGTGAAGGGGGGAAAAGGGGCATGTTATGCCCATATCCTATTTGATATATCAGGACATGTGTGTCCAAATTTTGGTGCACATAACTATTGATTTAGTCATTTTATAGTTCATATATTACATATCAATGTGAGGGACCAAATATAACCAAATAAGAAATGTGAAGCCTATAATATATACAATGGTGAAACATGATGGTGACATAAAGAGATATTAAATCATAATGTTATCTTTGGTCAACATTACTATAAAAATATAGTATATTTTCATAATGTTGTCATGCAAAATGACTAGCCCAACAATTCAAAATTTAAAGCATGACAACTAAGCCACATTGTAAAAATTTTCCTTCCAGTCTTCTTGAATCCCTCTTTTGGCTAGCCTACCTCCTATGAAATCATCATCTTGGCCATAAATATGGTCCTATTTGTAGTATCAAAACATTTTTCAATGTGCAAAGGAGTGTGATAAAGTTCATGAGCTGATTCAGTGAAGTTCAAGAAAAGACTAGTTCTCCTGGAAGCCTACAAAGGTCAATTTTGACCATTTTGGAGTTGGTATGCATCGTCCGAGAGAGTTCAAAAAAGGTATTATGAATCTGGAGGGAGATTTGGGGAATATTTAAAGTTTTGGGAACAATTTAGGATTGTTTAGTAAAGTTTTGATCAGTTAGGGACATTCAGCTCGATAACATGTTTTCTAGGTGTAGGGAACAAATAGTCTAATGACAAACCTTAACTTCTCTAGAAGATTCCAAGAGATATGTAAGGAGTTAGAGGAAATAAAATTTGAATTGGAAAGTTATGATAATTATCTACAAGTTAGTAACATTCATTTTTCTCTAATGATTGAAGGTTCCATGAATAATTCTAAAATAGTGCATCTATCTCTCATTGTCTCAAAAGAAGGGGCCTAATTTTTTATTTTATGGAATATTAAAGTTCTTAAAACTATTCTATTTATCTAATAATGTATTTTTGAGTCAAAATAATATTATATTTGACCCCAAAACATCATCCTAAGCCTCTGGGGTGAAGAAAGTAAGTTTTTAAGCTATTTTTGGTCATCAGATGCAAAACAAACTTTCCTTTTTAGTTAAGGCACAATTTTGACCTCGTTGTGTCACTATTGTCCCCTTGGGGAAAAGGGGGGACATGAGGGACACAAAAAATTTCCCTCATCCTCCTCTTATAATAGTACTTTGGAGAACTTGGTGTCTCGTGTGTCCCGTTTGCACCCAAGGTGCAAGAGGGACACGAGGGACACAAAAAAGAAGGGGCCTAATTTTTTATTTTATGGAATATTAAAGTTCTTAAAACTATTCTATTTATCTAATAATGTATTTTTGAGTCAAAATAATATTATATTTGACCCCAAAATGCTAGGTTAGTTTAGCATGCATTGATATCTTACTATGTCATTTAATTATATTGTATTGGACAGGTGCAGTTAATGTGTGCAATGAGTGTGCAGGTGACAGGTTTACAGGAGAACATGGGATTCAGGCCAGCTACTCAAAACTTGCACAAGCAGCCCACGGGCTGAGTCCTAGCCATGTTCACTGTGTGAAGCCTTAGGATAGATGCTTATTAATTTTGGGTACTATGAGTGACCCCAATGTATGTAATGTATTGTGCTTTGAATTATTAATTTTTGTTTAGGGTTGCTAGTAAAGTTGTAAACTTGTTTTGGGAGTTAATAACTCCTCTTTCATTTAAATTTTAGATTTTGTTAATGAGTCACTTAATCACAAGGGTTTAGGGTCACATGTGAGACCCTTGGGTGGTCCCCACACCCTCTACCCTTGTGCTAAAAATGCAAAACCCTAAATTAGGGTATTTTGGGCATTTTTTGGGACCCCTTTGTAGCTTGGGAGTCCCCCTATCACAAAAATGAGCCCTTGGACCCTACCTAATGGGTAGGGGGGCTTGTTTTCAAGGCTAGAGGGAGTTTCCCTCCCTTTCTACCCCTTGTTTTGTCACATCCATGTAAGGGATCTGAATTTGTGTGTTTATCAAAAGTGCCACTAGTTTTGTCTTGCTAACATTTAAGGGAATTTGGGAGAAGAGGGCAAAAAGATAATTTTACCCTTTCTCTCTTTTGTTTTGGCATCTTTGACCATGAGGAGGGAGAGGGGTGACACATGTAACCCCCTCATTTGTGAGGATGCTTGTTTGCTCCTCTTCAAATTCTCATTCATGGGAAATGGAAGGGACTTTTTTTGGGCTTCTTGCTTGGACACTTGGGGGATTTGGAGCTTGTGCTTTGCTTGGAGTCAAGAGTGGAAAAACTTGAAGTTGGAAAGATTTTTGGAGAGCTTTCCTTGAGGTAGGCTCTCATGACTTTTGTTGTGTTGTTTCCTTTGTGATGCTAGTTTGGATGTTGAAAATTGTTATTGTTGAATGTAGCTTTTAGTTGTTTTTTGTGTGTTTTTACTCCCTCCATCATATGGCATGACGGAGTTTTGGAGTGTGGGGGAAGAGAGAGGGAATTTTTCCCTCTCAATTCTCAAGGCTTGATGGCCAAGCCTTGTAGGATCTTATTGTTTTTCCCCTCAAATGGTTGAGGTGGGGAAGTTGATTCATTTGGTTTGAATCTCCTTCCCCATTCTTGGTAAGGAAACCCCTTTTGGGGTTTGAAAATCCTTCCAAGGAGGACTTGGAGAAAGGGGGGAGGAATAAGGAGGGTCTTGTTTTGAATAAGGAGCAATAAGGAGGATATGAAGATGTGTTTATTGTGCAAATATTATTGATGCATAACTTTGGAGAACTTTCTCCTCTCTTCCCCATTTTTGGAGGATGAACATGGGTTCTCCTCCTTGTAAATTTTGGAGTCTTGTTTGTATGTGTCTTATCCTTGTATGCTTGTATTATTGTTAGTGAACCCTTCTTCTTGTGCAAGTTTTGGTAGTTGACCTCTTTCCCATGGGCTTGGGGGAGGCTAGCATGCATCCCAACCTTGGGAAAGGCATGTGATGATGCCTATGGTTGGGTGGCAAACAAGCTCCTTCTCCTTGTTGGATCTCTTGAAGGCATGAAGGATGTATCTCAAGCTTGGAATCTCTTGTCATCTTGGGGCTCATTGTCTCCTTTATTTTGCTGGCATTCCTCTTTTTGTAACCATAACTATGGCTATTTGAAGGGTGTTCAATCTTTTGTAAAGTATCTTCCTTGTGGAGTGGAACCCACTTGTATGAAATTGTATTCTTTTTTGTAAATTAAAAGTTTTATTTCAATCTTGGGAAGGAGTTGCTAAGTTGTTCCCTTATGTGTTTTAGCATAGTTTGAAAAGAGATGTATTGAAAGTTGGGTAAAGAGTATTGAATAAATCATAGCTTGTGATTATATGTAATCTCCTTTGAAATGAAGGAATATATATATTTTTGAAAATATGCCTTCTTGTTGATAAGTGTGCATTCGATGTTAAGAACCTCCCATGTTAAGAATATGAAATATTGTGGGTGTTTTCCATAGAGAACTTGTAAAATATTTACACCTCTTCCACATGCTTGTCTTGAATATCATTTTGAGAAAGAAAGGTTGTTTATTGAGAATGTGTTACTACAAGGAAATAATAATTCTTGTTGAAGGTTTTTACTTGTTTTGAAATCTGAAATAGTCTTGTAGCATTGCCTTTGAAAAGGAAGTAGTTCCTCTTGCATTGTTTCTTTCATTATCTCATGAGTACGCTACTTGTTTTTCTACAAAACTAAATATTAGAAAAAAAAAGAAAATCAAATAAAATATAGGTTTACTAGACCATAAGTTAATGGAGAAAAATATGATAGTTATTTCAAGTTGAAATCAGCTTCATTTATCTTGTGTACAAAACCAAATAATAACAACCTGATATATATATATATATATATATATATATATATATATATATATATATATATATATATATATATATATATATATATATATATATAGTATTGGTGAAGGTATTGAAATAATATATTCAGGTTGTATGTGTTTAATGTAATTATTATCGTTTCCCTTTTAATTTATTACTTCCTATAATAAGAATATATATATATATATATATATATATATATATATATATATATATATATATATATATATATATATATATATATAAAAGATATATGTTTTAAATTAAATATACCACTGATTTAAAATGCATTTGATAGATATTGAGTATATATATATATATATTTGAGTATATATATAAAATATGTCTAGTATATAATATAAATGATCTATTAAATCTGTCATGATAGTTATACAAACATTTTTTTTAATAAAGAAAAAAAAGAAAAAAATATATTTATAAAAAAAAAAATTGGTGGGGGTTCGGCCCCCCTGCGCAGACTGTAACAAATAAAACAAAAAAAAGAATGGGGGTGGCGCTGCCCCCCCACAGAACTCCACAGACCCCACAGCCGCCGCTGCCCCCACCTCACGCCACCTCCCCTCCCGTCCCCTCTGCACCCTCCCCACACGCCCGCGGCCTCCCTGCCGCCCTCCCTGCCCTGGCGTCGTCCCTTCCACACCCTGCACCCCCTCCATGCACCATCCCGCCCCCTCCACGCGCCTGTCCCGACTTCCATGCCTGGTCTTCAACCCATCCACCTTCCACACGGCCTCCCAACAAGCAGCACTCCCCCCCCCTCTTCATTAAAAACCCTAGCCGCACCTGCACTTGGGTGCATATAAAAAAAATATACATACGTTTTGGCTTTATTTAGATGTAAGTTAATTAAAAAAAAAAAGAAGAAAGAAAACAATATGACAATGTTTTTCCTTGGAAATCTCTATAAATCCAAAACCCTGCACATTCAAAAGCCAAAACCAAGACAAAATGAGAAATAGAATAAAGAAAGGAAATAGAAGAAAAAGCAAGATAGAGATGGGTTAAGGCTATTTTAGGGCCTGAAAATTAGAGCAAATGATCATCAAAAATTTACTTTCATGCAATCCATTTTTTGCACAATGAAGAATCTGATTTTAAGGGATATTGAGATTGTGTGCCTTCACTCCCTCACCATGGGAAATGTTTTGTTTCCCCATTGTATCCTATACCCAGGGAAAATAGGACAATAAAATGCACCCATGAGAAAGCTTAAGCCTGGACCACTGTGCGACCTCTCTGTGCTCCACAAGGTGTTTTTTTAGCTCCATCTCATCCGCACTTGATCATGCGCTGCCACTTGTCTCAATCCTTGTCCAAGGTGAAATTTAGAAGCCCCATTGTCTCTTGTTTCCCCATTGAATTTATTTTACCAACTCTTAAACACAAAAAAAACTGAGTCTTAACTCGAATTCTAACCAAAGTTAGCAGGGTAATACAAAGTGCAATAAAACATTGTTTTAGCTTTTTCCTTTTGCACAATTAGTAATTTTTGTGAAATAAATGTATCACACCTCTTAAAATACATTAATGTATGCCATGTCATATAATATAATGAGAAAATATCCTTCTTCATTTCTTAAAGATCCGGCGGATGAAATCACCTGAAAATTAGAGCAAATGATCATCAAAAATTTACTTTCATGCATTCCAATTGTTGCACAATGAAGAATCTGATTTTAAGGATTGAGGAATTGGTTGTTCCTCTCAGGATTCTTCCCTCCTTGAATAATTTTTCACTTTCTCGAAGATTTGGTAGGTGAAAATATTTGCAACTTGGAGCGAATGATCCTCGAAAATCTATTTTCGTCGAAGACATTTCTTGCACAATAGGATTGCTAATTTTCAAGATAGATGACTGAGTTTTTCTTGGTATTATTCCACCTCTAAAGAAATTTTTTTTATCTCACTCATCCAAATGAAGGAATCATTTGAAAATTGGAGCAAGGAATCTTAGAATAAAACCTAGAATGTCAAGACTATTTTCGTTGCAATCCGACAGGTGTAGTGTACTTTTTAAAATAGCATGTATTCATGGTGGGGCATATCTAAGAATAGTAAGTTGTCAAAATAGGTAAAATTATTATCATTCGTGGTTCCCTTATTAGGAAAGAAACACCAGGAAGTGAAAATAGTGCAAAATCGCTAAAACTAACAGTCCTAGATAGGACCTACTAAAAATACAAGTCCTAGAATTGAGCCCAAAAGTTATAGAAACTTCCATATTATCTTATATCATTGATTTTTTCCATCATCGCAAGGTTGGTAAGTTGTCTCGTCGTCCGAAAAAGGTCATAAAACACTCTATAGGCTCTTAAAGCATCAATCCCGAGGAGGTCTTTGCATAACACAACTTGATGAAAGGAGTTGGGTGATCTAACTCCGAAGGAGGTCACTCTGATTGAATTAATTCATGAAAATATCATCATATGAATTAGATTATGATGATAAATGGATCAGAGTGAGTCATTATGGGTGTGAAAGACAATCACTTGGGTTGTGGGAGAAATGAGGAACATCGTGGGGTTTGTAAATGATTTGAAACATCAAGAGAAACATCCTGGTTCAAGTCACCGAGAGGATGATCATCATGAGAATGATGAGAAAATATCACTTTGAGTGAGGATGGAGATCATCTCAAGAAATTCATACCCTGATAAGTGTTTCTAAACACTTGATCCATGCTCAATAATGAGCTCACATCTTGGAAGACAGAAGAAGTGGAATTTGTAGTATTTTAGTGTAGCATGAAGGAAAAAACATGGAACTCATTCTCATTCACTCCTTCAAGTACCATTCAGGGATTGATCTTGCTATCAGGAAGAGGAATCCTATCTCCACGAGGAGCAATTAAGCAGAAGAATTCTCGAGTACCATAAGCATGTTTTCACCCATGTGGCATCTTGGTCAGGAAAGTGATTTGTGAAGGAGTCATCGTGTTCAAAGATGATTTATGAGACTCAAAGAGTGATTTGATGATATTAATACCTTGACTCCACCATTATGTTCAAATATTCTTCAAGGAACAAGTTAAAAAGGGAAAGATGGTAATCTTCATTTAGAGTACCATGTAGGCAAGAATGATAAATCATCTCAATTTCACTTGTTCCTATTCAATTGGAAGTGTTACTAAACACTCATTCCACACCTTGTAGTGTCATCACACCTCAAGGAAGAAGCACATTGCAATCACCTCATTTCGGTTCAGTGGATGGCTATATGATAACAATATCATTAGGGAGGAAATCCTCTATCTGTAAAGTGAGGATCTATTTCAGTGAATGAAAGATAAACATCAAGAGATTCAAGCATCATAGAGTTGATTTGTGATCACCAGGGTCAATTCTGAAAGCCTAAGAAACAAAAAAGTGATCCTCACTCTCCCTGTGAGATTAGGAAATAACCCTCATGGGTGATACCAGTGGTCATCCTAGGTTCAAATTTCCATGTCTCACAATAATTTTTCTAAACACTCATTCAATACTCTGGAGTGTTCTTTCATATCACAGAAGGAGAAAACATATGTAATCACAACGTTTTAGTTCAACAGGTGGTCAGAGGTCAAGAGTCTCATCCATGAAGTATTTCTTCAAAGGACATGAGCTCATTTCAGGAACTCTCCTTCAAGGATCATGAATGGCTAGCTCTTCATTAGCAAAGCTTCGCCTCCATCATATTATCAACCCTTATTTCTCTCTCTATCTCTCTCCTTCTTCTCTCTCCATGATCTAATTTTCCATTAAGAATGTACTATTTGTTATTTTGTCCTATTCACTTAAGTGACCCTCAATATTAATATTGCAAGAGTCATTTTTCACTAATAAGAAAAAGACTCACCTCCTAGGAATGTGAAAGCTCACAAGTGATGAAGATAGGTGAAAATTTATGTGGGGGGTAGATGAAGAGACATTTTTGTATGCTATAAATTGGAATGGATCTTGCATTCTAAGGGGTTGGCAATTATTGGTTGATTGTATGTTGTTGAGATTTACCACTACTACATCAAGCAATAAAATTTGCAATTCTTTTATTCCTTTGCTTATGTTCCTCTACTCTCTCTCTACTTTCAAACTTTGTATACATGGTAATCTTGTAAAACCAAGAAATGTGTCTGTACATTTGATAAATGAATCAATGGAATTTATGTCGATGATTTATTAGTCTTATCATTGTTAGCATTGTTGTGCTCTTCTAATTGAATGTGGACCTACTCTTGTTATTATATGTGAACTCTATAAGACTACTCACAAAATTAACCCTCTTTATCTCCTTATTTTCCAATCCCCCTTTACCTCTCCTCACTACAAATTCTTCATGTGTACCTTGTACAAGCACTTTGCCACATGTTTAGTGGAGTATTCATTTGTGATCCGTGGTCTAACGGCCACCCCACAAAGTTAGGTAGTTTACATTCGATAATGGGAGCCTCCCCATACACAAGGAGGGGCTTAGCCTCGTGATCATTAGTGGAAACCAATAATTTACAATATGACAAATTATTTGACCAACACAAAAAAATACTAAGTTTTTTGTTGTGGATGGTTGTTACTATAAAATTCATTTAAAGGAAGTAATCAGTATTAGTGAATATCTAAAAAAATTAAACATGGATGAGGATTAGGTTTAACTCAATCATGGAGACCTATTATAAACATGCTAAAGAGAACCAATTCCCAGGCTAATAGTGAATTTTAACTTTTAGTTGGTGAGGCTCAAACCTCAAATAATAACATGCATTATTAGTTCTTAAAATTCAACCTTAGTCATTGGAGAAATTATCCAACATGTGAGGTGAATTTATTATCATAGATATGTACTCTTGATGATCAATGGATTACACCTTATCTTATTCTCAATATATACAATGGCTCTAATGCAAGATCTTTTGGGTTCACTTATGATCTCACAACAACGAAAAATATTCTAAGTAAAATAAGGTGTCTTGCATTGCACAAGGTTTTGTTTGCACCTGGATCCTTTTTAGTATGTTTATGAAGCAATTTTGTTTCACGCAACACATTTTGTAGTGTTTCATGTTACTTACATGCACACAAAAGTATACATTGTGTTTTTCACTTGGTTTTTATAGTACAAGTTCCTATAGTGTTCTTCACTATCAGTTGATACGCACAAGTGTTGTCAGGGTCATTGGTCAAGAATGATTGCAAAATTATTTGGAGGCTTCATCAGATTTGTGATATCCTTTTAAGTTTGGAACACCATTCATAATGTAACAAAGAGCTTCAGATCTATAGCTCAATATTTGGAGACTTCAATACATGTATATAAATTCATTACTTTTATGTGTGGTAAAGTACCAAGCTTCCCTAAAATATTGTGTTAGCAAGATGTGTTCTACTCAATGGTGTGCACATGATAATAATGCCACAAGGTCATTGCGAAAACATGCAAGGATTCAGTGAAGAAGGTCTATACACGGTCTTATGCATAGTTGTGCATTTTGTGGAACGTAACTTATAGAACTCCTAGTTTGAATAAGATGGCATGGAGCTCACTTGACCCATAATTGTAACCATTGAGATGTTGCATTTGCATTGACTTGTGTTGAGATCACTGAGGCCCCATCTTTTATAAAGGATAATAAATTTGAGGCACTCGTGCAACTATATAATCACATCCAACCTTTTTTAGAAGGAACTTGATTCTAGATATAGGGGATATATTTTGAGCATGTGATTGTAAGGAGTAGTGCATTAACGATTTGTGTGTAATTCTAAGTGAGGCTATTGGGATTGAGTCATTGTGGGAACATTGTGGTATTTGAGTATTATAAGCATGTAGGCATAGTTTGTAATTGTGTGTAAGATAAACTGAATCATTGGCAATCTGTCTCCAATTGATGCAACCTTGTTGTTGAATAATACATCATTGTTGTTATTGGAAGTGAATATGTCAAGGTTCCACTATGTAATGCTTTAAGTAATCTGACTAAAGGAATCCTTTCATTAGGATCCCTAACAACAACTATATCATATGGTATTAGAGAAAGACAACTTTGGGAAGTGATGGCTCTCCATATTTTCAAGGTGGGTTGAGGACAAAAGAAATTAAGTGTGTGATTTGTGTAAGTTTGAAATGAGTACAATAGTATATTTGAGTTCCCTAAAGACAAGATGTTGAAATAAAGAATAGGGAGATGAGTCATGTTTGCCAAAAATATAAACAAAAGTATATATGATATTATATAAATGTTAAGGACCACACAAATCATCATCTCTAATGCATTGATGATTTTATCAAGTCAAAAGAGGATTCATTTCAAGGCATGATACAACTTTTGGCTCTTAGAGGAAATTATAGCACAGATGTTGCAGGATAACGTAAACTAACTCCTTTCTAGTGAACTAGCAATCAGATGACAACAAATGTTGATGTCCTTAGTGGTTTTGGCATATAATTTATAGAGGATTCGCATCATGGAACATTCTTGTACTTGTCTAGGACATATTCATGCTAAAGAACTTAGTAACTAGATCACTAATTTGAAAGAGTATTTTGAATTTGATGAGGTTATTGAGCACAACAGGATGGGAGTTTTTTCATTTAGATACCTGTGCTACAAACTATGTCACATCACATCTATGGTTATGTCTTCCTGAATATTTATGCCAATTCTACAAATCTTGGTAAATATAAAACCTTGCAATCTGGAGGGATGATGTGAAACCAAACTATGCTATTCCACATTTGATTACTCCTTAGATATGCTAAATTTTGTGCACTTTACAAACATAATTAGAACAAAATATTGATAATGGGAACTTGAATTATAGAGTTATTTTCACAAGATCGATCAAAATGAAGTTGGTAAATAGATTGATGGAACAGGAGAATTATCGCCTGAGTGATACATCAACAATAGTAGATGGGTGGGATCCACTGATGGATCAATACAGTGAAAATGAGGACATCTTTAAGAATCATACCAATATACTTTGACGTAGCATAACATTTATTCACATATCAAAATGCTAGTAAATGGAGAGAAAGTGAAAGTTGAGTGGTCCATCTAGAGAACTGGTGAACACAAGGTTGAAAAATGAAATTGATCTTTTACCATGAGTGCATTTTGTAGAGCTACATTATCAAAGGAAGCCGCTAATCTCTGCCAAGTTTGGGTAGAGTTTTGAGCCCAAGATTCTAAAGAAATAGTTTTTAGTACATCTAGAGTTGAGAAATATCTTAGAGAATTTGGAAGTGTTAATCACATATGATGATGCAGAAATTGGAAGTGATAAGAGCAGACCATCAAGATCTATAAGAATTTTCCTCAAAGTTAATCAGAATAGATATTTGAGTAGGGTTACTATTTGTTACTATATTTCGGCAATGAGATCCTAAGTTTTTGTAGAAGGTCATGAGGGAAATATAGAAGCTTCCAACTTACTGCTCTACCTAGCAGCAATAAATCCCCTTAAGGTACACTAATGCCAGAATAAGGAAAAGTCACTGCATACTGTGTAGATGATGTGGAAGTTTGCAATAATTGGTTCTTTGCATATGTGTTTACAAAAATTAGTTACTAAAGTGAATCTTCACCAAGTATTTGAGTTTAAAATACAAGGTGTAGGTCTATAATATTTTGGCTTCCACTTCAAATGATGAAATTCCACCTAGAACCATAGCTCTATAAGTATTGCACTGGAGGAACCACTAGGAGTGAGAAGGAAAGTGTTGAATGCCCACATAGAATAATCAAGGACTTATCATCCATTGATACCCTACCCCCTGATATTGGATTATGATTCATGACCTGGATTATGAACGTTGTATCAGAAAGATATTGTTATGGAGTTCATGCTTTATTATCCAATTTCACATTAATGTTGGAAGATGAGGACTTACCATTTTGGCCCGTGCATCACATGCCACATTCCTTGACCAAAAGCACCATATCTCAATGGGTTGTTGTACCTAGTTATACTATTCTCGAGTCTTCTACCCTGTTCATATTTTAAATACAATCCTGCAGGCGCAGGTACCAATTACTTTGAGTACCCCTTGGAAACAGCTTGATTCCAAAGATTATTATACTTTTCCTATACAAATAAGTCTTGTATAGCCTACTAATGCATGGTTATGTTTGTGCAAACTAAAATACAGTTTGTAAAAGAAATATATGTTCTTGAAGACATTCTGGAATCACAATGTGATAAACCTAAAGGAATAGTTTATGCCTATGTGCTGCACGGAAAAGTCATATTTGTGTCAAGCATTTGTAGCCCCCAAATAGCAAAGGCAGATTTGCATAGTGTAGAAGTCCTTCCAAATTGATCATGCGCCAAAATTCTTTGTAGGACATAGTGGTCCAACATATAAAAGGATGCAATGATCAACAAAAAATCATGTAGATACATGTGTTATACTATTTAGTGAATTGTACAAATTCAAAATGTAACGATGAGCTCAATATCATGGAAAAGAGTCGGAGCACTTTAGAACAATTTGCAAAGTAATTCATACTTTTACAGCCCACGTGGTGAAAAACTTTCACTTAAATTCTATTTAACAACATATGTTCATGAGGGAATGTGCATATTCTCATTAAATCTGAATGAGGTTATTGTGAAGCCTCTAAGTAGGAAGAAATTGCATAAGAAAGGTTATTTGAGAGAAATATCCTAACCATTGAGGCTTAACAACAAATTGTGGAGAGGTTGAGGTTGATCTTACTTACACAGAAAAGCAGTATCTTGGATAGAGGATACAAGAAATAATTCCCAATATCAAATTAAAATTAGCATTGTGGATGAATTGATACTATCATGTTTATTTCAGCACATCCAAAATAGAACGCACATGATTTCAATAGTGATAAGGATGTAATTATAATTATAAGAAGTGTTTATTCCACATACACAACACTGCACATACAATCGTATCTATGTAATAAAATCTTCAAGAAGCTCCACTGTAAATAATATCTCATTATGTAGAAACCTGTGTGTTCTACATGTACCATAAGGTTGAAGATACATAGTAGAAAAAGTAACCTATTGTAGAATAAGATTAGAAGTTTTGGGGCAAACCAAGGTTATACAAGTTGATTTTGCACCCTTAGTCTGTAGAATAAATAATATTATTCTCTAGATAAGTCATACATTGAAAATATTGCTATCAAGAGAATTGAAAATATGAATATCGTCACTTAAGGTTTCCTCAGGTGACCCCTAACTGGGTAGAAGCATTCAAGCTTATTCTATGAATGAAAATGTGATTCATAGGTAAATTTTGACTTCAGAGTATGCAAGAGGATTCAAACCAATGTGCACACTAATTCCCATGGATTTATGTCATGTATTACTTGTGTCAACCTCGGAATTCATATAAAGAACACATATCTAGCTGGTTTGCACAACACTTATCCATACCCCATAAATTATGAAAATACTCATATGGAATTAACCACGTCTTGAATCAATATATTTCAAGGATAAAGTGGCTTAGAATTACAATAAGTTTGCCATTAGTATTCTTGGTGAGTTGACGAAAAATTTACCTTGAATGTTCTTCAACTTTCAATTTGGAAGACTTCTATGAAATGAGTTGTCTCTTATTCATTTCAAATGATTGCTTGAAAACCTGGAGTCTTGAACTGTAATGATGACAACGAAGGATATATTCCATATGAACTAAAGGAATGATAGGAGAATCACTGGATATTAGATGTTACTAGTATTAGTTGGCAGTAAAGCGTGCATTTACATACCTAAGTGTATCTGTCTTTGACAATTTTCAATAATGGATATAACTTCAGTAAGATATGAGTTGTCTGCTTGACAAACATAGGTCACATTATGTATCCTTCATACAATTAATGCTATAACATCATGGTTTCATGAGGTTCAAAACTTATCTGAAGAACTTTCATCAGGTATGAAACAATAATTTCTCCAAATAGAGATCGTTGATCAGAACATAGAGTGGACATGAGTTCCTCAATAGTTTGTTCTATGGTTGAGTAGTTTTGGCAACTAGCCATATACGTTATACACTTTTCTGGAATGTAATCAAAGGATGGATATTGGATCAATTTGTGATAGACTTCTTACAAACCATGAATATGTCTATTATTCATGGTAGTAATTGAAGGCATTAATCAATTGCGTCTTTGAAACAATAGATGAAACAATAATTGATATTGCAAATAGAGACAATTTACAAGCCATAAATATTTATCAATTAAGTTGGCATAATTCAAGCCATTTATGCTGGAATGAAAATTCAAGGTGATCAATTTGATAGAATTGTACTTTGAACCATGTACATCAGTTGTCTCTTATTCATTAATAGTTGCTTCATACCTCTCAAGATAATTCTGAAAAGGATTGGACTAAAAATCATATTTCTTATGAATCCTGAAAGAAGCTAATGCGCATGTCTCCTAAATGCATTAATTTTGTATCTAGATGAAAAGTTGAAATTAATACAATAGACAAGAAGGAAACTTACATTGTCTCTATTTGATCAAGTCTAGGTCTCATGCCTTTAGTAGTATTTAGCCCTCCAAGACAGGCAAAATCTCTAATGTTGAAGAATCTACTAGTTTTCATTTGCATGAAACTAAGAATTAATTCAGACACCCTTTACATGGCATTTGTGACTGTATAACAATTTTTATTCCTAACTCATGTATCTCCTGAGAAGGTGAAAGCTAGTTTGCATGGTAACCATCACCCTATCTTATGAGGCCTGCTCCTCATGGTTTGGACCAGATTGACTCTAAAAATTCCAGTCAGAGGGACTGGAAACCTCTGCAAAACTTAGCCAAATATACAACAATGATATGTCTCAGGATATAAGAGAGCTAATTTGCATGGATCTTTAAGGGCCAATATTCAATATGGAGCCCTTCCCCTAGACTCGGGTTTTACACAAATGGTCAAAGATGAAACTCGAAACATTTTGATGCTGCACCTATACTGATTTTCACAACTCCCAAAATTCATGATCTGTAAGGGTTGTGATGTAAACATAATTTCCAGTGGTTCCTTCAAGGTAAACAAAAAAAAGTGGATAAAAAGGAACCTCATCGCAACTGCTTTATTCCCTTCATTCATTAAACCATGTGAGGTTTTCACTAATTATACAGGTCTATGCACAGTGCTAAGGTTTGTTTCCATGGTCAAATATCTATAAAACCCTGGCCAAAATCACCTAATTTCCCAAGGAATTCTTTGGTTATAACTCCATGAAAGTTGAACTCGTGAAGTACAAATTCATTCATAGTTATTTTTACTCAAAGACAACATGAATCTCATGGTTTGAATTATTCACAGATTCTTGTTTCAAATTCATATGGGCATAGAATAAGCATTAGAGCCACATATTCACATAGATTTTCAGGCATGCCTGTAAGCAAATTCGGTCCAGGTCTCATTAAATGTTTCCAAATACAAATAAAAGTTTTTTCAAGGTTATAAAGTTCTACTGAAAATATTAAATTTGGAGCACCCGACACCCTTTAGATATGTATGTAATAATAATTATGAGCATTATCACATCGTTATAGAACCATTATTGGCTATAAAATTCATCTGTATTCTTTAAAGGTCATGACTCCTGCATTAAACCTAGAGGGTCAATGAAGAAAAATTGATCTCAATGAAAGCATTATATATATTAGCGATCGATTTTTCCAATATTTATTTAAATAGTACTAATATTCGGATTTTTTCCCACTCACTATGGATCCAGATAGGGCCACATCACCTATGTAACTATGGTTAATTCGTATACTCAAAATATCTGACAAATGAAAGCAGAGTTTTACTTCTCTTGTTTTCTAATGAATAGATATTCCTCACTGTTCTCTTGAGTGAACCTTTTATACATCGAATATGTTCCAGTAACTAGTAAATTTTTAATATTTAACTCAATAGTTGCAAAACCACTACAAAACTCATGGCATATACTCGATCAAGTCACTAAATTAGAGTATACACAACTTGGAAGAGTTTGTAACCCTCCAAGAAAATAATTGACGTTGCACAAAGTTCCTAACTCACCATAGACTCTCTACCAAGACACCAACAAAGCCAAAATGGTGTCCATAGATTTCACCTTGAAATTTAGAGAGTACCATATGTAAAAAATAAATCGTACTTTTAAAATAATGGGTCGTTTTGTGTTTTTATTGTCAAAAAGTTCCTGTAATGTGTCAAGATATTCCCAAGGAGTCATATTAGCCAATTTTCGACCAAATACCCAGATGCCGAAAATTGTTATATTCTGTGGTTGGGGTTTGCCTGTGCGGGAAATTTGTATTTAATTATTATGGGCCCCGTTTGAGGCAATTTATGCTCCAGTTTAATCCTGTTGTGGTCTTACATATCATTATTCCCATATACTAGTGTAGGGTTTTAACCAGGAATGAATCCTGGGCTTTATTTATGACTTCTGGCAACGTTTTGTGTTTTTGGTGTTTTACCGTTTCGTTTTCTGTGAAATTTCTCTGAATCAATTCCTTTGCCGATTTGGCCTGATTCTTGGCTTGGAGTATCTGGAGATCACATATGCACGTTGTGCCAGAAGGAATTCGCCATCGGACGTTTGGTTCTCTTGGAAAAGACAAAGTCGTGCATCAAAAAGCTTCTTCTGAGTTGGCCGCATTTTTAGAAAAAGAGGGTTGGAAGTGGATCATGGGATGTTTGGAAGCAGCAGGCAGGTGGGATTTTTGTACCTGCCTAGCAGGGTATTTTTTTCCATGAAAGCAACGCCACTTAAGTCACAATGGGAAAATTGGAGGTAGTAGGCAGGCATGAATTTCTTATCTGCTTTGCAGGGTAAAAATTCCCATTGTGAAATAAAAGAAAAATCACTTAAGGCATTGATGGGATTTTATTACCTGCCTTGCAGGGTAAATAATCCCATTATGAAAGTCAAACAACTTAAGTGGATCATGGGATTTTTGGAGCTGCTTTGCAGGGTAAATAATCCCATTGTCAATTGACTTTTAAAAATAGAAATTGCTCATGCCAAAAAAGTGCACCCCATTTAGGAGAGGAATAATACTTTTTAAAGTATTAATTGATTTAATTAATTCCTATTTTCAGTGGCTAAAGTCAAAGCATACTATGAGGCTTAAGTTAATTGGAAGTAGAAGGCTAAAATTAAATAAATTTAATTTATTTAAAGGCAGCCATGAGCATACACAAAATAGCCACCCCATTTGAAGAGTAAAGCTTATTAAATAATTATAATTGCCAAGAATAGGAGAGACATTAATTAATTATAGAATTATGAGGATTATATAAGCAGGGGCTACCATAAGGATGAATTAATTAATTCAAAAGCAGAGAAGTGCAGCCCAGACAAAAAGTGCGCCCCATTTGAAGAGGAATTTTACTCAGAAGAAGGTGTAATTAATGCTGGAAGCTTCAAAATTTGGCACCTAGGTTTGAAGGAGTTTGATTTGTGTCTGAATAATTGTCTGCATAGTGGTACAGGTGCTCAAGTGAAGTTGATAAAATTCATGCTTGATTTGCATGCAAACAAAATATCAATTTTTGGGGGCAGCAGGCTTGATATATGCGTATTTTTATAATTAAAATCTAATGTTCATATTTTGGTTGCCATCTTTGTCTGAATTTAACTGCAAGAGTTCATTACAGGTGCTTTTATAAGAGAAAAGGAGCTTAAATCAATGTCCAATACATTGAACATATCCTCTGAATCTGAAGAAATATCCAGATCTGCACTGGTTGTGAAGAATTCCGGCCGAATAAAAAGAAAAAGAATTGCTCAGACAAAGATTGCTCCAGCAATGGCAAAGCAGGATGAATGAGAAAGCTCAGCGAAATCATGCATTACTTCTAGATTTGCTGACATCGTAGACACAAATCCAGGCCCAAATCCAGATCCAGATCTCATAATTGCAAAAGCTTCTAGCAAAAATTTCATCCTCTTGTTTCTGACGCAACCCGTGTAGAAGTCAGAGAAGAATTGCAAAAGCTTCAAGGATAAAAGGGAAGACAAGGCGAAGGCAACACCTGTAAACTGCTTCCAAATCCAGCTGCTTCCAGATTCAGTTTGGTGAGAATCAAAGGCAAAAGAATCAGCTGCATGCAGAATATGAAAAAGGACAAGGCTGCAGCTTTCCTCTTTCTTCTTCTTTCTCTTATTTCCTCCGACAAAGTAATTGAGCGATCAATTAAATTATACAACTTAAGTGATTGGTTTAAAAGTCATTACTTGAAGAAGTCAACTACTTGGAAATAAGTGACAGACGTGAAAAATAAAAGGTTCTATTTTCAGTTGCAAATCATGCATGTCATGCAAAGAGGAATTCCTAGAAGGAGATTGCTAGTTGTTTCCTTTCCAACTTCCACATGTGCCAGTTCACTCAAAGTTTCTTACTTGTGATTGCCCCTCTAAATGCTATAAGTCAAGGAGGAACCTATGGGTTAAATCATCAAAATTTGTAAGCAACATTCTTGTGTTCCAGACTTTGTGCTGAAACCCCTGATAGTCACTTGAAGCAAAGGAATATAAAGGAGCAGATTTTCAAAGAACTTTGTGTCACAGTGCATTTTGTTTCTAGCTTTCTATCTTATATCTTCTAATAAATTTTGTGTTATTTTAAATCTAGATCTAGAGTTTCCTTTGCTTATAATTATGTGTGTTGATATCTATTGGTTCTTCTATGTGCATGCAATCAACTATGTTATTTATTGATTGGGTTGCACATCTTCCCTATTTCTTCCCTGTGTTTTATTATTTCTTTCTTCTATAAATATTCCCTTTCTTAAACAGTTGCTTACTTGTTGTAAAGCTATACAGTTATGGTTCATGAGCTGAATAGTTAAAGTAAAACCCCATATAGATACTAACATATTTTAATTGACAAATCTGACACAGGAACATCACCGGTAAATGAGGGAGATTTATCTCATGACTGCCTAGGTTTAAAGCTATGCAGAAAATCTAGCCACCAAGGAAAATATTGTATCATCTGCTAAAGCACTCAAATTATTTGTGGCTTGTTCGTTTGACCTTATGGATATATAAGCACAAGCCTTGATAATCCCAAAGAGGGACAAGGTTGATAACCCATGATAGTTTATAACACAACATTTTGAGATCCCCGCTCTATTGAAATGAATGACATTTTAAAGTTTGACACAATAGACATTACAATGCATTAGTTCATTCAATTACATTGTTTGAATTCGATTTCTCTTGCAATGTTAGGATTGAATTGGAGACAATTATGCTACTTTGTACCTGGTAAAACTAAGGAGATGTATAGAAACATTTTTAAAAATAGTATATAGTACTTAGAAATTACTTTATGGGTCTTTCTATTCTTATTAACAAGATCTGTACTACATATCTCATAAGACCTCTTACATATATTCTTGTAAGTTTCAATCCTATTTTCGTTATTCTGAATTTGGATATAAAAAGTGTTATATATTAACAATCAACACACACATATATATTGTAATTGATACTTTTGGGGTGTGTAGTGCCACAATGGTACAACATTTGACAAAAAAACTTGCCCAAATTGATAGATTGGCGCCTTCCAAATAACATCTTTACTCTCATAGTTTCCTATCCGTGTGGAATACCTTTGCATACTTTTTTTAAAGGGTGTTTGCATCTGATTGCTACCTAGTAGTTGACAACACAAATCTCATAGTGTTAAATAGATCACTATCATTTATTGATTAATGTACATCAGATCAACTTTCAGATCACCCTCACAACATGAATCAAATCAAACAAGAGGTTGGAATTGAATTCTCATGTTTCAGCCTTAAAACTAGACCAAAAGCCCCACCTTACCATGGGATAGTACAACACAAATGCTCAAGACTCGTTTTTAAAAGATATTTTGCCTTTGAATTTCATCATACATGTTTAGTATACTGCAACATTGAACTTCACTATAAACAAATGTATTTCAAGATTCTTTGGTCATTCAACATGCACAAAGTCACTATCACTACTGATTTTATTGGAATACACTTATTTTGATTTTGCGAACACAATCTACAATGTAGTTATTTTCTTTTAACCAAATTTACCTTAAATTTTCCTTTTAAAAAAGTGCCCAATCCTAGCAAATGACTATTGTTTCATAAGAATTAGTATACCTCCAAATCAATTAAATCCCCAAATACTAGGGCTTCCCTGATTTTAGTGACTTTGGGAAGCATAATTGAAATATAATGAGATGTTATTGGCAAGTATGATAAAATTAATATGCTTATAATTTATTTTTTTACATTTTTAGTAAATCACACAAGCTTTTGTTTCTAGTGCAAAAGGGGGACATTCATTAGTCATTTTTCTTGAATATTAACATTATTCAGTCCATCCTCTTTCAAATCAAGTTAAGATATTATTCTTTTATATCTATATTGATTAACCATGTACAACTTTGAACACTACTCTTAATCTTACAAAAATAGGGTTGAATAGGTATTATACATCACATTAGATTGGTGCACAAGAACACAATTTTACGTTTGAGTGAGATAATCTGACTATAATTGAGGGAAAGCTTATCTTGTTGAACTCACACACATGGCCTGTGCATGTTAGAAAGTTTTGAAAGGGGTTGATTTATGTGCATTATAAGTTCAAGTAGTTCTTTGGCTTTACGAGTTACTTTTTTCATTTGCGGGTTATAAAGGGATTTGCCCCAAATGTTGATAAAGATAATGCTCATTACATTCATTAAGCATATAATTTTATGATTTTTTTATAAGAACGATAAAAATAGAATACATTTAGAAAGGCATTCTCAAAAGAGAGGAGGTTAACATAGATTATCTCCACCTTTGATTGAATATAAATGTATCTTTGTGAATATGTATACAATAACAAGATGCAAGCAAAATTAATTTAAATATAGAATATATTATTATGCGATACTTAGCAACATCAAACCATAATGTATAGCTTTCAAATTGAATTGATTTTATGGCTTGCTTGGTATTAATATAATGTCTTCACTCCTAGGTAATTGTATAAGATATGTTCATCTATAATTGGATTTCGAGTCAATTGATTTTATGGCTTGCTTGGTATTAACATGAGGTTTTCACTCCTAAATAATTGAATGAGATCTGTTCGGCTATACTTGGATTTGAAGTCAATTAATGTGATTTGTGTTACACTTGATTGACAAGTTCAATCCTACAATTGATAACATAAAATCAGTTACAAACGTGAATCTATTATAATTTAAAATTGTCCTTACTTGATTCTTGTTTTGTTGATGATGTCTAAATTGATATTGAAACAATAAAATGTCTAATACTAATGATAACCAATTTCATTGTTGAATCAATATCCCATTGAAATAAAGACAATGCAAATTAAATAAGTGACACTTTGAACCTAGTTTATCACACCGCTGCGTTGTTTTTCAGACATTCAAACACCAAACAGTGTCATTTGCACACTTGAATGGTAACTAGTTGCATTTAATTATATTATTATGGTGTTTTATTTGAAGAAAATCTTCAACTAATTGGGTGAGGGTATAGAAATGACTCTTATTTTTTACCATATTTTTAATAAATACTAGAGTCCTTGCAATCAACTCTTTTCTCAACTTCTAGCGGCCGCTCAACAATTGACATCTCTCCCCTACATGATTATGTATGACTCGTAAAATAGTGTAAGTAAAACTACAAAATTATGGACAAAAATAAACTTGACATATTTAAGACGAATGAAAGAAAACCAAAAGCTTACCCATTAACAAAACACTTAATAAAGCGCTTAGATATAATGACATGATATTATTAAATGATTTCCTTGAACATACAAGGACCATGAATAAAAATTTATATATGGTATCGATTTTTGGCTAATTTGTCCAGTTTCCTTGCATCTTCCTGAAATAATAAAAGAAAAATAAAAAATTCTCAATATCTAAGCCATAATGGTACCAACTTAGCAAAATAAATAAGATTACATAGTCCAATAAGGTATCACATAATATTAAAAATAAGAAATGATAATTTTAACTTACATGAAATATGTAGCCAACCTTTTCATAGCAATCAAGAAGCTCTTTCCAATGTTTAACAATGCTAACCTATAAGACAAAGGGTTTTGTATTTTACAAGGTGATCAATATTAAACACAGGGTAATAAAATTTCCTAAAAGTTTGATATTTACTTTATACTGTAAAAGATATGTTTACCAAACTATTTAAAATTTCATCATCATAAATTCACTTTAGTAAATAAAAAGTTGTTCATTCTTTAAAGTTTAAATCTAAGTAATAATAGAACAAGGTGTGAGCACCTAACATGACATGATGTAGATTAAGATAGGTTCTGCATGTGTTATAAAACATATTTAAAGAATGCCACTGTATGGGAAGAATGCAATAAAATAACAGGGTCTAATAGGGACATTATATTTTAAGAAAAAATATCACAAATGCAACAAGTAATGCTTAAAATGTTTAGTACTCATTTTCATTTAGACAATGATATTCCCAAGATCATCTGATCAATAAAATACACATATAATAGAATTATCAAGGGGAATGTAGTGCAAGGAAAATTGTCCTTAATCATAAACTCCTTAAAAGAAAAAAAGGCTCAACGCTTGCAAATCAGAATAGAACTATAAAAAAGAATATAGTGAAATGAAAATCATCCTTAACCATAGAACCCGTGCATGAAAAAGACTTAACACTGGAGAATCAAATGGCTTTGGCAGTTGGTTGTGGTGCACCTCAAGACTACATTTATATTATTTTACATTTCTGCATTAGACCCTAGGTGTACAAGACATTACAAAGCCTTATTTTAGACCATATGTGATGAGCGGAAGCTCTTATCTCTCACATATGTTCGTCGATTTGGTCAGCTCGTTGACCCACAATCAAAGTGGATTACGATATGGTAACAAAGTGTTGTTACCATATAGTAATCTGCTTTGACCGTGGCTCAAAGGGCTGCCCAAAACACGAATGTGTGTGATGTTTAGATACAATATATAAACATTCAAATGCCTTATATAAGAATTATTGCAAATAGAATGTTAGGCCTGATCATTTATTTTTTATTCAAGTCAATTGAGACTTTACTTACAAACTTGTCAATGTCAAGCGTTGAGTGGATAAGCGTTGATGGTTTAGTGTCAACAAGTACGAGAATTCATGTTTAAAATGGTATATTTAGGATAGCATTCATAGAGCTTTGCAACAGATCTGGGATAGCATAAAATAATTTGATTACATCTGTTCTCATACTTCTATATTTGAAAGGAAAGCAAGAAGGCATAAAAAGGAGAGACACTTGAATTTTGAGAGCTAATTCTAGGTAAATTGTAGGTAAAAGTATGCTCATCTTAAAGTGAAATTAAAAGGTTGGGAAAATAATATATTGGAAAAGTGTGGGCAGAAATTAAGAACAGTTGAATTTCAATTGTTTTAGCAAATTTCCTCCCGTTTTTAGTTGTGAGTTGCCATAATTTTTGTCAAACCATGTTAGACTAGCTGTATTGATTTATTAATTGAATCTGTAGTAAGTTCTCCCTCCTCAATATTGTTGTTTGTGCATATTGAATATTTTTATGAGCATTTCAAGACGATATAGGGATTAAATGGGCTTTGAATTGGACATCATTTTGCATATAGTTGAAGGGATTTTGTGTAATTTATTCTAGCTAGGTACGGGGGTTATGCTTGTTAGCTAACTAGTACTTGGGCATTTCATATGCTAAAACAAATCCAACAAGAATGACATAGGGATGAAGGCCCTATAATATTGCACCTTAACTTTAGGGGTGCATAGATATATGTAGGTATCTCATCAGTACAAAACAATATATCATTGTGTAGCATATGATTGTGCCATATCACCATTTTCATTTCATGTGTTTATTTGGAGGGAAACGTAGATTTTGAATTGATTTAGGATTAAGCAAAATTGTATAAGCATTTGAAAGAGGGACCAATGATCGAGCGCCCTATGTGTCACATTGTGATTGGCTCTTAAAAAGTGTCATTAATCAAAAGGTCAACAACTATTGGTACTTTTTTTAACAGCAAATGAATAATTTAAATCTAAAACCCTAACTACTGCAATATTCAAAATAGTATAACTTTCTCAAATCAACTCCGATTTAGACAAATGATATATGCCCGAACTCAGAAAAATATAAGGAACAAGATGACGTAAACCAAATTAGAACAACAATTGCCAAAAGTGCAGATCTGACCCTCCTACTATTTCGCCCCACACAATTAGGGTTGATTTTGCATGCAAAAACACACCAAACTTCCGACATGCACTCATAAAAAATATTCTAAATCAGATCTGAACTGAAAATATGATTTTTATACACCACATAAGTGGGAATCACACTTCGACCCATTTGCTGCCCTAAATGCAGTCGAAATTTGTAAATTCAACATCTTGCAAAATATCCAACCAAATCATGCAAATGATATATCAAAATGTTCCCAAAAATATGAGGATTCCAATGAATATTTTTGTAGATTTTTCTGAGCATGGAATGTGGAGATATAGGCCAAAACCCTAGTCGCTAGGGCACAAATTTGGAACAGCAGTGAATAATATATCAAATCAGCAATAGAAAACCCTCCCAAAAAATGCGCTTAGGGCATAAATAACTCCACCAACAACCACAAATCAATTCGCCACTCTATCGATGCTCAAACCATGTATAAACTTTACCAAAAGAATTCCAAAACTATGCGCTTAGGGTTAGAAGGGAACATAAACCAACATCAAGCACAAAATCCTTCAATGAGTCTTCATAATCAGATCTACTTCAATTCCAAATCAAACGAGAGAGAGAGCACAATGGAAAGCTAGGGCATACATCCCATTTCTCCAAGCATGGATACACATAAATGATCAAAGCAACATCCCAAATGATGGCCATGCAACCTCCTTTTATAAGATAAGGGATGCAACATTCAAATGGCTGACCTTTTCCCTTTTGGAGGGAAAAACTAATAAAACTTCATTGAAATATTAAAGGACTAACTTTATGTGCACTTTATTATTTTCTAATTAAATAATAAAATGTAACTAGCATATGTGCACTTTTTAAACTAACTAAAGACTCCCCTTTGTAGCGCAAGGCATGCCAAGGGGCTATAATGTAGACAACAGACACCTTAGAACAATCCTCAAGCTCTATCCTCGAACCCATGGGGAGAGAAAATGGGTTGAGGGTCTTTAGTTCTTCACTTTTAAAAATGTCTCGAAAAGGGGACATTACATGAAACCAAGTGTACATGTTTTGGTGCATGCACAACTATAAGGTCTTTTCCCCTATTACAACTCTAAAACAAGAATTAAAGTCAACTATATGACATAAAGAGGATCCCGAAAACCAAATCAAAATCAATTCCTTATTGAGACAGATTTATCTCTTACCATTTGTATGAAATCTTAATCGACAATTTGTGTTGTGACAAGATAGCTGCTCAATGTATAAGTTTTTGTATAGTCTTACCTTATAAGCATAAAGCTTATAAACAAACTTAAGAATTTATCAAGAAATAATATGTCACCATTCAAACCTCCCTTTGATGTGCTACCCTTGTTAGGCAAAAAGAAAGATGGAATCACGAGAGTATATTCCAACCATAGTTTACATACTTGGTGAGTATTCGGTGAGCAAGTGAGTAATCGCTGAAATTTAACATGGGTGAGTTTTTTCACTTATACTCGTGAGTTTGCAGTCCCAAGTTTTGGCAAGTTTTAGGAAAGTACTTGCCATAAATTGGTCTCAGACTCGCCATTTATGCAAAAAACAATGTTTTACAATCAAACACAAAATTTTCTTATTTTTAAGCCTCACACGCTCCCCCCCCCCCCCCACATTGCAACATTTGAGCATCATATGAGCGAATTGAAGGGAGTTTATAGTGGATTTGTAGAGTAGATTTGAGAAATTTCGATTTCTAGGTTAGTTCCTTTTTTTTCTTTTTTCTTCTTTCCAAGCATGTAAATTCTTAATAGATTGTTTACATTAGCTTTCTAAACATGATTTTCAAATTTGCATACATTCCATTCGATTCCCGTAATTTTTTATTCATGATTTACACTATTATTTCATAATTTATGAACAAAATTGCTAGTTCTTTTACTATGTGTGGGGTTTACAACTTTGCAGTTTAGGCAAGTTTTTTAATGTTGTTTGTTTTTAAATATATGATTTTTCCATTTACATGGGATTTACATTTATAAATTTACGGGATTTTTTTCAAGGTTTTTTTATTTTTTTTGTATTTGAACATGCTACAAGTTAGCATACAATGGCATATACCTCCGCATCAAGTTCAACATCAACAAGTAGAAGTTGTATCCCTAATACTCATAATGCCACTTAGAAATATGTCGTGCGTGGACAGCAGTCACTAGACCCAAAATGGCAGCAAAAACGGAGTTATATATGACAACAATTGTGGGCTCTAGTCATTGTTCATGGGTACAAGGCAAATCCATCTCATTTAGTTTGAGAAAAGGCCACACGCATGGCTTTTTGTACCTAGAAACATACTTGGGGCATAACCTTCATTGCAAGGTATGAGCTGGAACAAGAAGGTGCACAACGAAGCATATAAGGCATGTGTAAATTTCTAGTATTACAACAACTTTCCCTTCAATGTAGCGAACAGCCCATACTAAGAGTATTTGGTGACAACATTCACAGTTGCAGGGAGAGAATACAAGGCACCCTGTCCAAGAAACCTTCCTAGGAGGTTGCTTTAGGATGTGATTGCAAATGCAAAGTCAATTCTGGAAGAACAAAAGAAGCAATGGTTAAAAATCAAATGTACCATTCTTTCAAATGGGTGGATGGATGGAAGGAACTGCACCCTAATTGATTTTTTAGCAGCTTCAAATGGTAACATGATTTTTTTATCAATTAATGCCTCTAACATAGTGAAGAATGCAAAAAAATAGTTTTATGTTGGAGAAAGATGTTTTAGAGGTGGGCATTGAGAATGTTCTACAGATTGTCACTAACAATGCAGAACAACATATGTGGCAGTCGGGGAGACTACTTTAGAACAAGCATCTGTCACTCTTGGACCCCTTGTACGGCCCATCACCTTGATCTTTTTTTTGAAGGACATAGACAAAATTGATTGGGTGAGACCGGTTGTAGAACATGTGAGAAATATATCAAAATAAGTTTATAATCACCCCTAGGTTCTCAACTTGATGAGAGATCGCACCAAGCGAAAAGAGCTTGTGCAAGTGGGTGTCACAACATTTGCAACTAACTTCCTAACGTTGAAAAGTACTTGTAGTTTGCTGAGACCATTGAAGCAAATGTTTTTGTATCAAACATGGCTAGACTCAACATATTGAAAGAAAGTTGATGGAGAGAAGACCACAAAGACAATTTTCGATAATGCCTTTAACAAGAGAGTTTCAGAGATCATCAAAGTAACTTCAAACTTCAATTTAAATTTCAAGTAGATTCCTTTTTTTTTTTTTTTTTTTTTAATTATTACTATTTAGTTTACAATTGTAAGTATGCAACTTTAATTTGTTTATACATGTCAGAGCCTTTGGTGAGGATTTTGCACTTGGTGGATAGGGAGAAAAATCCAATGGGAAACATTAATGAGACCATGGATGAAACCAAAGAAGCCATCAATTTTTTTATAGGAGAATATAGACAAATTTGGTCTTATTTAGGAGTTAATTTATTAGAGGTGGAACAATCAACTCCACCAACCCATTCACGCAAGAGGGTACTACCTCAACTCATAGATGTTAGTGGGGAAGTTACAGAGGGATTCTCAATATATATTAAGAGGATGACACTTTGGGTTGAGGTGAGGAACATATTTATTTTAAAGTTGCAAAATTAGAAGCAAAGCAAGGGGAAACTCTTTTCTTCACTACAAGTTATTCAAGCGAGATCCGCATAGACACCAGGGAACACAAATTAGAGACTTTACTTATATCTTATAAGTTACAAATTTACAATTATTAATCAATTATAAACTTTTGAATATCTATTTTGTAGGTTCTTGATGGTAGATTGGGGTGGACATACCCAAAATCTTCAAAATCCAACCCTTTGAATTTTATCTCAATTTTGTAGCACTTTTGAAAGTGAGCGTAATTGTAGTTTGTTTAAGGCCATTTACATGAAGAAACACAATAAATTGACTCAACAATGTGTCAATTACCTAGTTTTTGTGCAATAAAATCTTTGACTTGACACATCACATGAGCCTATTGATTTGGATAAGATTGATCACTACAATGACTGGACTATGCAAGAAGAAGAGATCTCCATCTTCATAGAGGGTGAAATTGCTGATTTTGAGAGGGAAGCAAACATGAAGCAAAGGAAGAGTCATTTCCATCTTGTACCGGGGTGGAGCCATAGTCATAGCCTTCTAGGAAGAGCGAGGAGACATGACCGAGTGCAAGGACTAGATTGACTAGAATCTCTTCCCAATTTTTCAATAGACTTGGTAAGAGAAAATTGCAAATTCTTTTAATTTTTAACTTGCATGGCTATGCAATTTATGATGATGATTTTCAATAAAAATCATCATAAATTCATAAGAGTTATCGGTTGGCTGTTGAATTCACATGATGATGTGATTTTGTACTCTATTCAAATCTAATAGAAAACACTTGGACTGTAACGTTTTAGAGACTCATTTGATACATTAATTGTATTTTGTATAAAATTTATGTTTGTTAAGAAAGTTAAGTAATTTTTAAGTTGCCAAGTACTATCAAGTATTTTCCGAGTTGAACATTTTTTAATCCGTTGAGTATTTGTTTAGTGTGAGTATGCGAACTATGGTTCCAACTATCAATCATATATAAGCATCCCCTACCTAAAATCAAAAGCTATTTTGATGAACCTATAAAGGACGCATGGTATATTTTAACATAAATTTAAGGAATCGTTAAAATGCCATTTGCAAGGAATTTATCGTTATGCCTCAGCTTCAAAAACTTTCATGATAATAACAAATACCTATTTTCACCCCTTCTTGGCAAAATTCACTTTTGGTTTCCTACATGACAAACTAATTTTTAGCATGAACGACACTAACTAAATGTAATTTTTTCAAGAATGAAATTGAATATTCAAGAAATTTCCAATAAGGGATGGTGGTTGAAATCTTGAAGATTAAATTGATGCTCAAAGAAAAGAGGACACCTATGATTATAAATGAAATTAGGAGTTTCCTTGGGCTTCTAGGATTTTCTAGAAAATGTGAAGAATTCTCGAACATAGCACCCCCCACCCTATAAGAAATATTAAGAGGTCTCATCTCTACCTTACTAGATCAAGCCAAACACTACTTAATTCATGCACATGTCAAAACACCAAAAAATAGTTACTTTCTAAAAGCATAAAGTGATCATATATGAAAATAGAAAATTGGACATTCTAGGCAACTTGGCAATCATGACAACATTTATCATGCTGAGAGGTGTAACTACAATGATAGATGTTGGCTAGATTTTCTACATGGCACAAAACCTAGGTAATCATGAGATAAATCTCCCTCATTTTACCGGTGAGGCTCCCATGTCAGATTTGTCAATTAAAGTATGTTAATATCTAAATGGGGTTTTACTTTAACTACTCAGTTCATGAACCATAACTGAACAATTCTGCAGCAAGTAAGCAGCTGTTTTAAAGAAAGGAAATATTTATAGAAGAAGGGAAAGGAAATTATATAAACATAGAGAAGAAATGGGGAAAATGTGCATCTCAATCAATAGATGGCAGAGTTGATTGCATGCACATAGAAGAAACCAATAGATATAAACATAGAATTCTAAGCAAAGGTAGCTCTAGATCTAGATCCGAAATAACACAAAGTCTATTAAAAGATCTAAGATAAAAAGCAAGAAACACAATACACCGTAACACAAAGTTCTCCAGAAACTTGCTCCTATATATTCCTTTGCTTCAAACAGCTCTCAAGGGTTTTAGCACAAAAATCTGGAACACAAGGTTACTGCTTACAAATTCTGATCATTAACCCGAAGGTTCTTCTCCTACTTATAGAATGTAGAAGGGAAAGTACAAATCGGAAGCTTTTAGTTGAACTGGCACATGTGGAAGTCGGAAAAGAAACAACTGGCAATCTCCCTCTTGGAATTCCTCTTTGCATGACATGCGTGATTTGCAACTAAAAATAGAACCTTCTATTTTGCTCGTTTGCCACCTATCTCCAAGTAGTTGACTTCTTCAAGTAATAACTTTTAAACCAATCACTTAAGTTGTATAATTTAATTGATCGCTCCATTACTTTGTCAGAGGAAAGAAGAAGGAAAAGGAAAGCTGTAGTCTTGTCCTTTTTCATGTTTACATGCAGCTGATTCTTTTGCCTTTGATTTTCACCAAACTTGATCTAGGAGTAGCTGGATCTGGAAACAAGCTGGAATTGGAAACAACTGGATTTTGCCTTCGCCTTATCTTCTCTTTTATCCTTGAAGCTTTTGCAGTTCTTCTCCAGTACATGCATCTATGCAATGTTTGCCGTAGATAACTCATCATCCTTATTTTTAATTGCATATTAGCAATTAAAAATTCTGGAAAGCACTCCGGATGAATGAAAATTCAATGAAGGCTTTAACTGGAAGATGGGAGCATTTACACAAGATCTTGGAAGGAATTTTCCACGCACGAACTTCTTCACAGGTTGCATTCGAAACAAGAGGATGAAGCCTTTGTGCCGAAAACTTTTGTAACTATGAGATCTAGATTTGGATCTGCATATGTATTTGCATCTGCATCTGCATCTGCATCTAAATATGGGTCTGCAACCTGTATAAACAAACTCTAGCAACTGGGCTGTGGATGGAAAAGTTGCAGCTCGAATAATTCCACTGCTTTTAATCTGCACGCATGAGTGAAGTCTTTCCTGCTCTGGATCTGTTTACTCAATTCAGGCAAGAGGTTCCAAGCCTAGATCCATGTCTCCAATATCTACAAATTTAGAAGTGATGCATGACTCCGTTGTGCTTTCTTTTTCATCTTTCTTCGCCATAGCTTTGTCTATCTTTGTTTAAACAATTCTTTCTCTTCTTATTTGACTGGAATTCTTCAAAACTGGTGCAGAACTGGATAATCCTTCAAATTCGGAGGAAATATTCAATGTATTGGACATTGATATAAGTTCTTTTTCTTTATAAAAGCACTTGTATCTAACTTGTGCAATTAATTCAGACAAAGATGGCAACCGGAGCATGCACAGTGAATTTTAATCACAAAAATCTGCATAATTCAAGCCTGCTGCCCCCAAAATTTAACGTTTTATTTGCATGCAAAGCAAGCATGAATTTTACCAACATCACCTGAGCACCGTGTATTACCTATGCAAACAATTATGCAAACACAAATCAACCTCCTTCAATGTATGCACCAAAATTGGAAGCTTTTAGCCTTGATTTGATCTTCTTTTAAGCAAAATCCTCTTCAATATGGGGCGCACTTTTCATCTGGGTTGCACTTCTTCACCTATGAATTAATTAATTCACCCTTATGGCAGCCCATGCTTATATAACCCTCATAATTCTATAATTAATAATTGCCCTTCCTATTCCTGACAATTAATTAATTAAAAATCATGCTTTTCTCTTTAACTAATGTGCTAAAATTGCATGATTAAGGACAACCATCCATTAAATTAAATTTAATCAATTTAATCATCCACTCTTCACTTCACTTAAGCTTCACAGTGTGCTTTGACCATAGCCACTGAAAATAGAATTTAATTTAATCAATTAATACTTTAAAAAATATTATTTCCTTCTCAAAAGGGGGCTGCATTAAATAAATTAAATTTATTTAATTTGGGAATTTTATTTTTAAATTATTTTTGTCCACTTCCCTTTGTTGACTTTTCCACAAGCCTGGGTGCCAAAATTGGGTGAATAAATATTAACAAATATTTATTTAATGCATTAATATTCACCCAAGGTGGGTCGCACTTTTTAGCATAATAGAAATATATTTTTAAAAACACATGGCAATGAGAATTTTTACCCTGCAAGGGCAGCCCCCGGAAATCCCATGATCCACTTAAGTGATTTGACTTTGACAATGAGATTATTTACCATGCATGGCAGGCAATAAAATCCCATGATTTCATTTAAGTCACTTTTCTTTTATTTCGCTGTGGGAATTTTTACCCTGCAAGGCTGGCAATAAATTCCCGCCTACTTGCTGCCTCTAATTTTCCCATTGCAGCTTAAGTGAATTTTCTATCATGGGAAAAAGTACCCTGCTAGGTAGGTACAAAATTCTCGCCTGTCTGCTGCTTTTATTTTTCCCATGATCCACTTAAATCCTTTGTTTTCCAAAAATGCGCCCAACCCCCGCAGGGGCTTTTTAGTGCACGACTTCGCCTTTTCCCAGTAAACCAGACTCCGATGGTGACTTCCTTCTAGCACAATGTGCGTCTTGATCTCCGAATACTCCAGGCCAAGAATCGGGCTAACCCGGCAAAGGAATTGATCTAGAGAAATTTCACAGAAAACGAACGGGAAAACACAAAAACACGAAAAATTGCCAAAAGTCAAAAATAAAGCCCAAAACTTTTTTTTAGTTAAAAACCCTTCTGGTATATAGGAATAATGATATGTTCGAGGGTTAAAACGAAGCGCAAATTGCCTCAAACAGGGCTCAAAATAATTAAATACAAATTTTCTCGCAGACAAATCCCGACAACAGAATATAACAATTTTGGGCATCTGAGTATTTGGCGAAAATGGCTAATATGGCTCTTTGGGAATATCTTGACGCAAACAAGAACTTTCAGGCAATAAAAACACAAAATGACCCATTATTTTAAAAATATGAAATTTTTTTCGGATAGGGTAGTCACAGATTTCAGGATGAAATCTGGGGACACCAATAGACAAGGAAGAAGAGGAGGGGGGGCAGCTAGGTTGAGTGAGTATAATAGTGTGAGATGTCAATAGCAATGAATTACCTTAAATTTGACATCCATTTCATTGTCATAGGACAATTTTTCTTCTTGCTTAACTAAGGCAATCAACAACTCACGGTATCCTAGGTAGATAGTGGAGTTTGGATCCTATTTTCTTAGCCCAAAAAGATCTTTTCAACTATCCGACACCATTCAATAGGGAATTCACAAAGAAGGTTATGGATATGTTAATCAAAGTGGAATGATTCAATACATGAAATGATGTGACAAATTCATGATAGATACCTCAAGATTGATAGATCTCGATATTTTTTAGATAGATATGTTAAAGATATTTTTACTAGTTGTGTAATTATATAGTTCAATGACATGTCCTATGATATGTTAGATGTTACAAACCTCGTATAACACAAAAATATGTGTTTAAAATGCTCATAACTAGCCCCATGAAATGCACTTTTAGAAGCCAAAGCTTCTCTTTTGACTAGAGAGGACATGAGAAAAAAAGAATTTAGAGGAATATTGTATTAGTGGCATCAACTAAATTCCCTATAACATCAACAAGTTGATCAAAATGAACAAAATTGTCGAGTATCATTTGACTATTGTTCGATGAAAAATCATTGGATCATTTGACCAAATCTATCCATTGATGGTTTTTTATTACTACATGGTATAAATTTGGTAGCAGCATTTTCATGAGGTGAGATCATTGACATTGTTTGATTGTACTACTAGATTTGACTAGGACTTAACTGTTGTTTACACTAGAATTTAAAATTTAGCTTTAAACTATTGTACTAATCGTGTACATACTCGGCGAGTATCTAACAATCTTGTGAGTAATCGCTGAATTTTAACATGGGTGAGTTTTTTCCACTTATACTCATGAGTCTACAATCCCGAGTTTTAGCAAGTTTTAGGAGAGTAATAGTAGTGAGTACTTGCAAATATTTGGTGGGACCTGAGTAAGGACTCACCATACGTGCAAAAAACACCAATTTACAGTCAAACGCGGGTAAATTGTTATCAAACATAGAATTTTATTCTTTTTAAGTCTACAACTGACACATTCTAATCACCACAAAATTTGAACATCATCTGAGTGAATTGGAGGGATTTTATAGCAGATTTGTAGAGCAAATATGAGAAATTTTACACAACTTAAATTTAAATTTTTTAGTCTTAAATGAGGTTTTCGAGTTAAGCACTCACCACTTATTCTTGAGACAAAAAGCCTCTTCTAAGGTCCCTTATAACTCCACAAGGGTTGAATATTGGCTTCAATATTAGTTAGAATATCTTGTTAGCTAAAGAGTAATTTTTGTACATTACTTATCTATTCATAATAGAAAATCAAAGAAGCATTCATTAGTAAATTCATCCAATAAAATTAGATAAAGGAGGCTTATCATTCAATTAGAATGGAGATACGTTGCCTTAGCATCCACATGTGGGAAGAATCATTAAATGTTTGGACCACAAAAATCTTCTCCAACATACCCCAACACATTCTTAGATGTTATAATTCAATCGGATAAATTACAACTTCTAATGCTAACACTAAACATAACATTGTCACATCACTTAACCTATATAGCTGACCATCAAGTGATATAACACCATAACAACTAAATGATTTTGAATAAAATCAAGTGCTAAACCAACAAATAATAAAATAATTGCTTCGATATAGGTTCAACTTGTAAATGAAACTTGACACTTACAAAAAATTGAGTCAAATCAATGACTACCAAGAACAACACTGACTCAAAATTGCATGGATGAATGTACACCCAACACATTCCTGCTACATTTTGCTATAAGTATTAATATTTTATGAGAAAACCCAGGCTATAAATTAAGATTTGAAATGTTTTCCCCTGATCAAATGTCAATATACACATATGTCAAAACAATACCACACAAAATTCAAAACATGTGAGAGACCTATCGGCATCAACAAGTATTAACTTAAAGCAGTATAGTTTGTTCAATGTAAAGTAAGTGATATCAACCAAAGAAGTATGTACTTGACTGATAAGAAAACGAACATACTTTAAATCCATATCAAGACGCATTGATGAAACTAAAGAGAGCCTTGAGTCAATACCTGGGCTGATTCATTAGTAGCATCCTTGGTCCATAATGCTATCTTACCTTGCCGAGCTCGGATGCTAACAACTGCTCCACATATTAAATCTGATTCATCAAATTGATCACCAATCATAGCCAACACCTATAGACAATGAAATTCCCTACAACATTTTAGGCCACACTCAAATGGTGTAACCCTACCAAAGCATAAATTTAAAATTTTAATAAGTAACACTCACATAAAATGTCAATAACTCACAGTGTAAAGCCAAAATGTATCCAGAAATGCCTTCCGCCTGTTAATATTGATTGTCCACTTTCCTCCATTTGCACACACTCGGATCCTCCCACTTGGGTTGTATGCCAAACTTAAAACAATGAAAATCTGAACCAGGAGGCAACTTACTTGGTTGTACTATATTGTTATACAAACTGCGCTGCAATAAATACAGATCTAAATCTTAAACACACAAAATAACCAATGCTAAAACACTATTTTGTATAGGGAACATTGTAGATGGTAACAAAACTTAAGGAAAATGGTGATTTCGATGTGGGCAAAAAGAATGATGTCCACACACACACACACACAATAGGTAGGACAATAATACTGATAATAGCATCAAACAATTTATCATACCATTATTACAACGATTTTTTTAATTTTATGGTGACATATTCAATATATTTCAAGGATGTACACTAAACAAGAAACATTTAGGGTATATTTCAAAATGTCATAAACAATAAAAGAAATTAGAACACTCTTGTGTAGTTATTTTGTCAGAATTATACTACCCGAAGTTTGGTCCCATGGCACTTGGCAATATCACTTTGGCATTTATCCTAACATTATCCCATTTACCTACTTATTGGCCAACTTCAAGCTTCCTAGTTTATCCCATATCTTGAGTCCACTAGGTCATAATTACTTCTCCAGCTTAGCACTTCAAGAATCATTGCACATTCTACAAAATACATCCTCAAATTATCTACAAATTATATCCTGTCTCAAAATTTGATTCCAGCTTTAACCTTGACAAGTTTGACCAACGAGTCTATCCCCAGACCAACAGACTAATCCCTTGTACTTACAATGGTCATCTTTTCAAATGCACAAGTCACCTTGGTCAGCTTAGGTTCGGTTGAGTGGAAAATCATTCAAATAAGTTATCTACATAAACATATGCACCCTTTCTCATTAAGGGCATCTAGGCATCCCATATCGCATGCACACTCTAAGAAGGTCGTTGAACAAAGAATTAAAACACCTCTCCCTTAGAGCACACCCCATCAAAGCTACCCAGATCACAAATCCAAGTGTTACAACCAAGCCAAGTGTCAATTGCCAAGTGTAAAGGCCAAATAGAGGGCTCCATCTTATTTACTCTTCAAATTATTGGCACGCAGTGTAGTGCTCATCACATTAGTAGAGGTGTGTTGAGGTCAGTCCAGCTCAAACAAATTAACCCCTTTTTAGGTCTAAGGTAAGGAGAAGACATATACAGGGACAAAAGAGTCATCACAAAAATCCAAATATAGATTCCAAGTCCAAAGACAAAGCAAAAACAAATCCTAAAGTCAGATTGTATGTGAAAGCCTCAGATGACACATTTGTAGATCCCTGGATAGGTTGTCCCCTACTGAACAAACGTGTCTTGCGTGTGTTCCTAGATCCCCAGATTTTGCAAACAGCTTGACGACACCCTGCACAAATCTTCAACCAGTTTTAGCTCATAGTCACATAGTCTAATCCCAAAGAACAGTGACTCCTTTCTAAACCCTAACCCTAATTGTACTTTCACTCTCATATCTGTTGTGTATTGTGCAATCTAATATCCTTAATTATTTAGGATTGTGTAGTTTATTATCTTGTTATTCTAAATTATCTTTACACATTTAAGGAATATCTTTTTAGGAACATAAACCCTAATTTTCATATTACATTTTGGTGAACCCATTGTGACACATTGCTTGGGACACATTCCTTATGAAACATTGCATGATACACCTATTATGACACATTGCATGATACACTTATTACTAGGGACAAATTGCAAGATACACCTATTACTTGGGACACATTGCATGATACACATTGTTTGGGAGGTAGTGCTTGACACACCAATTGAGTGGGACATATTGCTCGCATCACATTGTTGAGATATATTGCTTGAGACACATTACAGAACACATGCTATTGGAAATATTGTTGTTGACACATACTTGATTGATACACAGTGTTTGACACACATTACTATTGATATGCATGGTTTGACACTATTGTTTGACACATGTTTAACACAAACAACTAACTATTGATAACATTGTTTGAGTCGTTACCGCGATGTCTTTCCAATCATCTTTGTCGTTTGGTGGGATGTTGTGTCTTATCATGTCATGGCATATGTCCCAATGATTCCATTGGTGTTGAGTTGTGTGTCTATTAACACAATGATTTGTCATTCATTGTTACATTCTTAGCTATTGATTTTTTTGGATTATTGGACATATTTTCCATAAGATGACATCTACTGCTTGTTCTCTAATGATCATATCTTATGCACATTGCTTTTAGAACCATGTCTAGTACAAATGCTTATGTATGGTTCACGCCATAGATGTTTTGATTATACTAATTACAGCTAACCACTTGTCTCTTTTGAGCTAATTGGCACATAGTAGCATCCCTCGTTTGTAATGAAATTACTTCAATATAAGAGCAAGAACATAAGAATATTGATTTTATAAATGAGCCACTTCAAGGGGGCGACCTCCCAAAAGCATATAGCAAGAATATAATTCACAAATTGATGATTTAGGGAGAGCCATGCTCATCCATATATATCGACCTAACGATGAAGGGTCACAACCCTTCACCCACATTTATTTATTAAAGCTAAGTTGGCCTACATTAATCACTAACTAATGAATGTAGATATTAATGATAATTGTGCTTTAGGTCGTCCCACACATCTATGCATGTGATAGATTAAGCTCTTATCATGCCCATCCCCTTTAAAACAACGTTGTTCAACTCAGAATGTTGTTGCATAAAAGCTTCATCCTCCCAGGTTGCATCCTTATTGGGTAGATTCTTCCACTTTATCAAATACTCCTTAATCTCTCGCATTCATATTAGTTTAGTGTCTGTCTGAAGGATTGTATTAGGTTCCAAAATGATCCTACCTTCCTCATCCAGTTCAGGTAACTCTGTCTGTGCAAATATGTGTTTTGACAATGACCTTCTTCAAGCAAGAGAAACATGAAATACATGATGTATGTGAGCAGATTGGGGTAGCTCCAACTTGTATGCAACACTGCCAATTCTTTGTATGATTTGATAAGGGCTGTAATATTTAGAAGAGAGTTTTTTATGCTTTTTTGTTGCTCGAGGGACACGTGTTTATATGGTTGGAGGCGTACAAATACCTAATCACCTACTTCAAAATGCCTCTCACTACGATGTTGATCTACTTATTGCTTCATTCGGTTATGGGCCATTGCTAAATTCTCTCTGAGACTATCTAGGACCTCTTGCCGGTGTTGAATGTGCTCTTCCAAAGCATGGACTTTGGGTTCGACCTTCAATGATGTGGTGATCGAGGGGGTTGGTACCCATAGAGCGCCACAAATGGAGACATTTTGGAAGAGGTATAGAATGAAGTGTTATAACACCATTTTACTAGGGGTAGCCAATTAACCCATCTATCTCGCTTATCCGATGTGAAACAATGAAGATAAGTTTCTAGGCATTTTTTGACTACTTCTGTTTGCCCATTAGATAGAGGATGTTAAGAAGAGCTATGAGCCAACTGAGTACCCAAACAGGAAAATAAATTAGTCCAGAAATGGATAGTAAAAATTGGATCACGGTCACTCGCGATGATTTTGGGGGTACTGTGTAACTTTAGAATAATGTCCATAAAAGAAGTGGCTACTATATTGGCTGTGAATGGATGTGACAAGGGACCAAAATGGGCAAATTTTGTGAGCCTATCTATTATTACCTGATGACCTTTTTACTACATGACCTAGGTAAACCTGTTATGAAGTCCATAGAGACCTCCTCCCACCTTTGACTAGGAATTGAGAAGTGATGAAGAAGACCTGGTGTCTTAATTGTTTCCCCTTGTTTTGATGGCACGCCATACCATCACCCACCAATTTCTAGATATCTCCTTTGAGCCCTTCCCAAAAAAAAATCTTGTTTGATTCGATGATAAGTTTTTTCAAAAAGCTAGCATGCCCCTATTGGAGATGCACGAAGCTTTGTAAGGATCTTGCGCTTTCGAGAAGAATTCTTGCATAGGTATAGCCAATATTTATACCATAAACATTCCCTTTCCACTCAAATTTGTCCAAGACACTAGAATCTTGCTAGAGCTTTTGAATCAGAACCCACGTATCTTGGTCATTTTTCCATTAAGATCTTTCCTCATCCATCCAATTTGCCTGCCAAATAGTCATGGCACATAATAATGCCTCTGTGAAATCATCCCTCTTAGATAGTGCATTGGCTACAACATTCTCTTTTCCCTTCTTATAGATAATTTCAAAGTCATATCCCAACATTTTAGTCACCCAATTTTGTTGTTCTTCAAATGACAATCTTTGCTCCAAAAAGTATTTGAGATTATCGTGATCAGTCTTTACCTTAAGTGTCTACCCGTCAAATAATGTCTCCATTGCTTGACTGCATGAAGAATTATCATCATCTCTTTCTCATATATTGGCTTTAGCAAATACTTACCCTTGATTTGACGACTCTCAAATGCGATGGGTCTGCCTTCTTGCATGAGTACTACTTTGAGTCCAGAACCTAATGCATCACATTCGACACTAAAAGTCTAGGATCGCCAAAACTGGAGTAGTGCACTTGGCCTCTTTCAACTTCTCAAAGGCCTTGGTGGTTGGTTCATTCCAGTGGAAAGAATCCCATTTTAACAAGGATGTGAGTGGTGTTGTTATGCTATCATAGTTTTTTTACAAATCTGTGGTAGTAACCTATTAACCCTAAAAAAACCGTGAAGATTTTTAAGGGTTTTTGGCACTTACCATTCTAACATAGCCTTTATGTTCTAAGGATCTACTTTGACCCCTTCATGTGACACAATGTGCCCCAAGTATTCCATCTCTTGTACTCCAAAAGAACACTTGGAAGGCTTTGCATAAAGTTGATGTTGTTCTAGAGTTAGCAAGACCTAGTTCACATGCTATAAATGTTCTTCCCAAGTCTTACTGTAGACTAGGATGTCCTAAAAAATATATCCATACAAATTTCCGGAAGAAAGTCCTAAATACAGTGTTCATCAAACTTTGAAATGTAGATGGTGCATTAGTGAGACCAAAAGGAATTACCAAAAATTCATAATGGCCTTCATGGGTTAAGAAATTTGTCTTATGGACATTCTCATCTTTGATCTGAATTTGATGGTCGCCAAAATGAAGATCTAGTTTTGTAAAGTAGATCACACCATTAACTCATCTAACAAATCATCAATTACTGAGATAAGGAACTTATCTTTAATGGCATACGTGTTAAGTTTTCGAATATCCTGGACACATCCTTCAAGTCTCATCTTTTTTATGCACCATGATCACTAGGGATGAATATGCACTTTGACTATGTCTAATAATACCTCTCTAACATCTCTTGTACCATTTTTTCAATCTCACTCTTCTGGGCACATGGATATTTGTGTGGTCGAAGGTTTGGTGGTTGACTTCCTGGGATTAGGTGAATGGCATGATCATGATCTCTTCTTGGTGGTAGTCCTTTTGGCATTCGTCCAAAAACGTCTGAGTGGTCATCAAGAATCTTCTGTAAATCAAGAGGTGTAGAAAGTTGTGTGGGGTGAACTTCCATGGAACACAACTATGCGACAAATCCTTCAGCCCCCTTTTTTCAATTTTTTTGCATTTGATGAGAACTAACCAGCTATGGAATTTTCACATGTAGTCCCGTAGTTCAAATGTCCTTCCCTCAAAATGAAAATGCATAAACAACTCCTAGAAATTCATTTCTATTCTTCCTAAAGTTGTAAGCCATTGTACACCCAAAATAATATTTGCTCCCCACATGGGAATGGAAAATCTAGGGGAATCTAATGTATAATCTCCCATTGCTAGCTTGATTTTATGGCATTTTCCTGAAAAATTTGACTATTCCACCATCTGCAATCATAACTTCAAATTCTAGGGCTGGGTAAATAAAACAATTCAAACATGTCACCAACTTAGTATTGATAAAATTATGTGTACTCCCAGAGTCAATCAACACTGTCACTTTTTGTTTTTTAATGAAACCCACAACCTTGAGGGTTTATGGAGTGTTAATACCAGCAAGTGCATGACATGAAATTGTAGGTTGGGAATCATTGGATTCAAATTCAATCACCTCTTTGGCATCCTTTTCCTCTTCATCTCCTTCTTCCTTAGTGATCCCTTCAATGTAGAACAATTTCTTTTTAGCACATTTATGTCCCCTACTCCATGTGCTATCACAATTGAAACATAAACCTTTTGCTTGGTTTTCTTCAATTTGTTGAGGAGTCAATCAAGTAGGTCTAGGGAATGATTGTGATGGCCCTATGCGCTCTTTATTGTTATTAAAAGATCTCCTTTCCACCAAATCTCTTTCCTCAACCTATCGTGCAAATATCATGGATTCAGATATAAAACTTGGATTAAACATGCACACATCTAATTGGATATTATCCTTGAGGCCTCCTAAGAACAAATCATTCAAGTTGTTCTCAAATATATCATCCATGTTGGACCATGTCTCATCGATGTTGTCATTGATGTCACGTGGCATTGATGGCAAAAAGTGTTGGTGAGGTGTAAATCATTCAGGGGCATGAAGGTTGATTGGTAGTGCCCTCCTCTGACCACAAATGATGTGTGCCTAGTTGTAAGACATAGTGCAAGCATGGCTTAGGGTATGAAGAAAAGCAAGCTAAGGAAGGTTAGTCCAAGCATGAATAATGTGTTGTGATAGTGTAGAGAGGATGTGGAAGGTGCTATAGATCAAGATTCAGCTGGTAGAGGCATGTTCAAGGCCTTTTGGAGGCATGTTCTTGAGGACTAGACAAATGATCATGGACAAGTCATGGTGGATGATGAGTTTCATGTAGGTGTAGACTTAAATGAGCCTTAGGACATGTGAAGGAGCTCAACACAATGTTGTCGACAAAGATTCAAGTCAAAATTCAAAAGGAGAAGAAAGAAAAATGGATTTATAAATGGATTTATACTCTACAAAGCTCTCATTTTGGCCATTTCCAACTCGAGGGACAATTTTGATGTGCTCACTAATACAATAAATCTCTGGATGGGGACCTGAGCCATTCATCAATGTTGGCATATGGAGTCAAGAACATTTTCCAATTGGAATGAAGTAAAATTATGCCCTATACTTTATTAACAACCCTTAAGAACTTAAGGTGATTTAAACCCTACCTTGAGAGCGATGGAGAATAATTCAAGGTTTTGGTCATAAAATGACTTGGGTAAACTAATGTGAAGACTCAGGGATGCAGAGGACTTCTTATAGCTCAGTTTGGTGGCATTTTCATGCTCTATGTGTGATGAGAAGGTACAACTAAAACACTTTTTATGAAGATTTTGCTTGTGCAATCATGTGTTGCAGGTTTCATGGTGAAAGGCCAACTGTGGGAGCAAGCTTGGGATGTGCCCTAAGTGTCCATGAGAAGTTTCAGGCATGTTCTTTGCAAACTTTTGGTGAAACAGGTCATCCAAAATGGCCTACCACTAATGGACTAAGGAGACAAAACCAGTCATTATGGTTTGAAAGGGTCTTGATGTGAAGGCATGTTGTTGAAGTGTAATGTGAGTATGGATAATTGATACAGGTCCAACATGATATCTTTGAGCCAAAAATTTGATCAGGTAAAGTGATTTTAGGTCTAAGCTCTAATGGTTCAAACTACCCCATTAGGACAGTCAATAAGGTCCAAGAAACAAGATTGCAAATATAAAATTTTCCACACAATCCATGCACATGTGTGTTTAAATATGGAGTAGAGTTCTCTGGTGAAGTGTCTCATGCAATTGCTTCGGATGAAAGTGGAGTTTGGAGTGTTGGAAGCTAACTAGGCCAAGACTAGTTTTTGTGACCTAAGACCTAATATGAGTAGTCTCAGAAAAGTAAGCTTATTGTAGCTATATGTCGTGAAATGATACATGATATAGGTTTGATAAGTGAATGAGGATTAGAACTTTCTATAAATGTGCCATGAGAGTAATGAACAAGTGATTGGATGAGTGAACTTGCTCATTTTGTGAAGACTAGTTTTCTATGTATGCAAACCCATTAGGACCTTGTCCTAATCAGTGTGTCATTGTATGAATGAAGGTGGTAGGGATACCCAATGTCTTTGAAGGTGAACCAAAGGTCACATGAAACATCCTCCAAGCATCAAAATGCTTGGAAAGTTCATACATTAGTGTTGGGCATGCAATCTTGTAACTATGTTCTTGAGTTTCCTTAATTGTGCACATCCATCTGAGAAGAAGAGTTGAATGGAGTCTTGTGCCCTGATCTAGAGCACTCCAAGCACATGGTGATGTCTTGACATCTTGAAGATTCTTCCCCTGTGATTACTTTGCATGACATAATCCTATAGGGTTCCTCATGCACCCAAGTTGAAGATTGTGTTTTGAAGATCATACACCTAGTAAAGCATATCAGTCCTAGTGGAGTCTTGATGATAAAATGGTGAGTTGCAAAGCTTGTCAAGCTTATAGATGGCAAGGAGAGAGCCTTTGTAATGTATGCATACCTCCCTAACACTTGTTGTATGGTCCATGTTGGATAGAAGACAAAGAATCCTTCATTAAGGAGAAGACAAGGACTAAACCATTATAAAAGAGTTTGCAGATGTCAAACTGGAAATGGAATATATTCAATTGCAACAAAACGGAAGTGAGTTCAAAAACGTTTCCTAGTTCCTCCTAGGTTTAAGAAGTGTCTTAACTGATCAAGAAAGAAAAGTACTTGTAATTGACATACCTACAAATGTAATGATTACATTGTGACAGTTTTAGGTGATGTCATCTAAGTCCTTTTGTATGAGTTGAAGAGGTTATAAGTTGTAGAGGTCAGAAGATGAAGTTGAAGAGGTGTAAGATGAGTTCATCCATGTGTATAAGAATGTCTAAATGTGCATGAAAAATGGATTTTGAAGACAGAGTTGCAGTAGTATGAGCTGATGAGAAAATAGGTGAATCAAGGTGTGTGTAGAAGGATGATGAACATATAGGAGCTGAGTAAGAGATCACAAATTTGTTGTCTCAAGCAACTAGGTCAGATGAATGTGATCAAAATCTTGTAAAGACTAAGTGGGTTCTTAGCAAAATAAGGAGTTGGTGCTTCCATGCAAGTAGGAGCTTGAAAAATTTATCAAGTAGGTGTTTGACTAATTTGTTGGAGTTAGTGCTTCAAGTTGAGTAGGTGCTCAACAAATTGAAATATTTGTAATCTCTTATGGGACAATTGTCCACATTAGTGCATTGATTTCAGTGGGTTTTTCTCTCTTTAAGGGTTTCCTACATTAAACATTGTCTTCATGTGTGTTTTCTTGTTATTTGCTTATGTTTGAATGTCATTGTTTCCTCAAGGTAAAGGTTGATCAAAATTGAATGACTTCCTGAGGTTTAAAATTGTTTTCAATTGCATTTACATCTCATCTTTGAATATCAACCAAGTGACACTAAGACCCTTCTTTTTCTTCTGGGTACAAAGCCATTTGTACCAAACAAACTGCTCTGGCTCGAGATACCACCTTTTGTCCACAGGGAATTTGATGTACATCAAAAAAAATCCCCATCTAGTTGATCTAAGTTACTGGATCCTTCCCATCAAGCTTACACATTTCTACTTTTGGAAACAAGTTCCTCCCCTGCTGTGTATTGTTATATACATTGGCCTAGCTAGAAGATCCACCTTGGTTTGGTTGTGTAGAAATTTTTGCTCGAGTTGGATAAGGTTGAGGAACACTCATGTTTCAAATGAGTTTTTGCATAAAATCATCCAAGCGCTGATTGATTTCGTCCACTATAGTGTTTGTATCTGATTGTAAGTTACTCATATCATATTCGATTTTGTTTGCTTTGTGATCCGTTGAGGAAAACCCTAGAGCAGAAGATCCCTCAATCCCCATTGTTGAATCCATATCCTCTTTGAAAGAAGTTTTACCTGGAGTATCAAAATTCTTGTTCCGACCCCCTAGTTTGTGGACCTCCCATAATAAAGGCTTGACCATACACAATTAAATTTGCCTTGTTGACCAAATTTTACCAGCAAATTTCTCAATGTAGATGACCTCAAATTTGAAAATTTAAAGAATGGGGCTAGATGGAAATTTAAAGAGCTCTCTGAAAATATAAATAAATCTGATAAATTTCAAGAGCTCTTCAAAAATATATTTATAAATTTGATAAATTCCAAAAAATGTGGCCTAGAGAGTGATTTTATGAAAAATAATACAATTGCAATAACTCTCACCAAACATCGAAAAAAAATCTGATTTTTTTTTTGAAAAAAGACATTAAAAGTTTATATTAGATGGTAATCAAATTTACATATTTGGCTATGCCAAATCTGAAAACTATTAGTCCAAGTTGTAACATTATACAAAAGTAAAGCAGTGGCAATCATCATAGTGAAGAATCAAGATTGAGAACATATTTGATGTCTTCTTGTAGCTGGTTGGACCACCATGTAGGAGGTAAGCCATAGCATAGGAGATCCTTGTTATCAAGAGCCCAATTAGTCAAACCATCAACAATTTTATTTCTATCATGAGGAATGTGTACGAATTGCACATCTTGAAAATTATCCTGCAATTTCTTAATCTTCCAGACCTCTTTAGCGATTCACCAATTTGGAGGAGGATTGGCTCTTCTATCAAATAATACCTTGATAGCAGTTGGAGAGTCTAAATGAATTTGAATTTTCGACCAGCCACTCTTTACAACCTCTTGCATACCTTTATAGACCGCTTTCATCTCTATGATATTATTGCCATTGGTAGTTGTCCATTTTTGCACCCCTTGCAAAAATCGAACAACTTGGGATATTTGGACTTGGAGAGCTCGATCGAGCTTCAATGATGAATATGGAGAAAACAGGTAGTTTTCATGTTCTTGGGCACTTGTGATCATTTGATGCAATTCCCTTTCTTCCATGCTTCAGAACTTCATACTTGGCCAAAAAGTTGATTAAAAATGGTAAAAATGGAAAAAAATGGCTTTGGGCCACTTTACTCCACTTTTCCTGACTCCTCAAATCTTCATTGGATAAAAAGACTTAGAAAAATTTGAAAAAAATGGAAAAAAGGATCAAAATTAGTGTAATGCGGCATTTTCAACTCCAGGAGGTACAAAGGGTACAAAGTCCATTGGGTCACAAGTTCTCTGGTTTCCCGAAATTACCGATTTGATAAGGGAAGTGAACAAGGCCTTTGTATTGCCGAAAAGTGGTGAGTTGCGGGTACAGGTGGATCGGATGGTACAAATTCTTCGAGCCCAAGTGTTCTCTGCAGGAATCTTCGGCCCGAAATGATAAGGATTCGTGTTATGCGGGGAAGTCAGGTTTTTATGGCCCGGATGGAACATGTTCCTATGGGGTTTAAGTTCCCCGCGGGACCGAAATTTCCGAAGTAAATGAGTGCGGACGAGTCGGGATTTCCGGGCTCGCAAGGCCCGGACGAAACAGGGGTCGTAGGGTTCTAGGATCCCTGCGGAACCTATATACCCACAGGACAAAGGGTTGCGGAGTTGGGGAAGCATGCGGGTCCGCAAGGCCTGGGTAACCCTAGTTCCAAGGTACCCATAATGACCCAAGAACCTGAAACCCTTGAAAATCAAAGGAGTGCGGGGAAATATATATTACGGGGAACGCGGATAATATAAGAACAAATGACCCTAGTACATGTGTTCCTCATGTGCCCCGAACACCCGATGTATCTGACTTCTAAAGGAAAAGAGGGGAAATGATTATAACTGCGGACTATAATGATGAATCTGGAACCTGTGTTCCACATGACACGCAAAAATTCACATGGCCATATCTTCTGCCTAGGTGCTCTATTTTTCGTGAAATTGGACTTTCTAGAAACATCTTTTAGTGCACTTCATCATGGAACCATGAGATCTTGAGTTAGGTGGACGTAGGTGGGTGAAAAAGGCAGAAGACTCTCCAACATTAAAATGCACAGTTCCAGGTAGCTAAAATCAGATTTAATGAAGTATGGTGCCTATTTCTTCCTAAAGCAATGTACAATGGGGGAATGGGTTTGTAAGGTTGTCCATGATGTTTTTCAAGCATTTATTGCATCTTGTTGGTGGGTGAATGGAAAAATCGAGTTCCTTTCTTTTTCTCCCTCTTCTTTCTTTCCTGTCTTCTCTATATATTGTAAAGGAAGGCTCATTTGTAATGTTGGATACTTTGGGAATACAAGGGCATCATTGTAAGTGTTGCACAAGTGTTCTAGAGTTACAAGCCTTGGATTATGATCTTGTAATGAGTTCACACCTCCTTCCTTCATTGTAATGATTTGTGCATCATCTTAGTGCAATAAAATTACTTGTTTTGTGGCTTCATTTTGCCTTAGTCGGTGTTTTTATTGTATTTCCTTGCCTTTTCATTCACTTGCAGGTATGTTGTGTATGTTTCTTCATGTTATAGGGTTCATTTCTATTGTGCATTGTGTGAAAATGGGAATTTAGATGTTGTTTTGGACTGTAGTTATCATCTCTGCCCTCTCCATCACTGTATTGTCCCCATTTTCTCTCTTTCAGGAGTATCTTTCCCCTTATTCTTGGTGTTATCGCCTCCTGTAGTGTAGGATTTCAATTTATGCAACTCCTTCTAACCTTGGTCCTTTGAAATGTTAGTTTAGGATTAGTTAGTTTCATTTCCAGCATTAGGAGTAGTTTTAGCAGTAGGAATAAGCTGAGGAACCAACCTTCTTTGGAGGTCTGTCTCAGTTCAAGTCCCACAACTTGGAGACAGTCCCATGTTGCCTCAAAGCCATAGATTATTGTGATCTAGGACGGGTGCAAATTTGAGCTCCAACAGTAATAACACCCAAATTTTTAGCAAAAAAGAATTGCATGTCACCCTCTTGGTTTCTACCAATGCCTCCCATAGCATCCCTACCTGAATTGCATCTGGAAGCACCATCAATGTCCATAACCCAATAGAGGGGCCTTAGCTTGACTATCCCTCATTCTTTCCTTGTTAATATGAAAACGGGGTAAAGTGGCCTCACTTGGCTCAAAAGATAGTTGATTGCAAATATGTTTTCATTCCATAGAGAGGGTGTTTGGTAATGGTATCTTATGTTTGAGAGTTTCAGTTATATTGATTTTTGTTTTTTCCCAAACATAAGAACCATCTTTGCTACTATGCTGAAAAATTTGATTGTTTATTTCTTTCCAGATGTTCCAAATAAGAAGTGAAATCCCACTCCATAATACGGGAAGAAGCTTTTGTCCTGTAGGGAGCAACCTCTGTCATTCTTTGATAACTTGTTCAAGGGATTTAATATTATTCCATTTCAAATTGAAGAAGAGGGACACAAGTTGTTGCCATATATGAATAACCCAAGGTCAAAGGAAAAAAAATGAGTAGAAGATTCCTCATCCTGTAACCACAGAGCACATCTAAAAGGGCCATAAAATCCTTTCTTGATAAGTTGGTCTCCTGTTAAAACCCTTCTATGAATAAGGAGCCAAACAAAAAAATTAACTTCAGGCCACATACCCAAGTGCCATAAGTTCTTAAAGAGAAACTGATGAGGATGAGGATTGTCTATCACCAAAGAGGCATAACATGTAGATATAATATAATAGCCAAAAGGATCTTGTCCCCATCCCAATTTGTCAGGGGATGGGGGATGAGCAAAGAGGGCGAGTATTCAATACATTTTGCAGCAAAATCTAATCTTCATGTTGTATTACAAGCGGGCCATTCAGTAATCGTAATCCATTCTTTTACGCTTTCCCATAGGTGGGCTGATGGTCTCCCATAGTGGGCTACCTTCCTCCACCCAATATCTTGCATTTGCTTCATTATAGGGTTGAGCTGAGGATATTGGAAGATAAGAGGGGGTTGTCCATCCCATGAACCAGTCAAGAAGTTGGCTAACTACCCATTATTGACTATCCATAAAATTTGCTTTTTAATAATGTCATCTCCCATGTTAATAACCTTTAAGATAGGAGAACCTTTAGTAGGAAGGGTTGACCGAATAATTTCTTCTAGGGGGCCGTTACCAGCATACTTGATTCTAAAGGTTGAAGCCCAAAGGTCGTTAGGATAGACAAGCAACCTCCAATACAATTTTGTAGCTAAGGCTTGCATCTAGCTAGGCGAAGATCTAAATCCCAAGCCAACTTTTTTTGGCCGGAAAAGAGTTTTCCATTTAACTAATGACCATTTTCTCTTATCCTGGACTCCACTCCATGAGAAGTTTTTGTAGATAGAGTCCACTTGTTTCAAAGTATTTCTAAGAATATATACCACAAAGGCAGCATATATGGGCATAGCTTGAAGAACCGATTTGATCAGTTTCATCCTTCCTCCTGGAGATAGCCATCTATTAGTCCATTTTTGTAGTTTTAATTCATACTTGTGGATTAACCAATGCCAATCTTTTAACTTCTGATATGCTAAAGGAACACCCAAGTATTATAAAGGAGGCACTCCCTTCTTGAAATGAAAAATATTTAAAATTTTCTCCTCTTGTTGTCTAGGACAATGAAAAAAGAAAATGTTGAACTTTCCTTAATTGATCATTAGACCGATGGCTTGTGAAAAGATATGAAGAACTTTATGGAGTTGTTTTGCTTCCGTAGAAGTAGCTTTTCCAAGCAACGTAGAATCATCAACAAACTGGAGATGGGAAATAGGAAGAATGTTTTTAGCCAACAGAATGCCATGAATTTTCCTTTCCTAACAAGATTTCTTTGCAAGTCTCCCCATGCATTCCGCCAAAATAATGAATAAGAAAGGTGATAGAGGGTCTCCTTGTCAAATACCTCTGGAGGCTCCAAAAAAATCTAAAGGAGAGCCATTAAGTAAAACAAAAAAGGAGACTGAAGAGACACAAACATTTAACCACTGAATCCATTCCATAGAAAATCCAAATTGGGCCAGGACTCTGCGTAGGAAACCCCAATCAATGATATCATAGGCTTTAGATAAATCAAGTCTAATAAATATTGCCGGATTTTTCTGAATGTCCATAGAGTGCAAAATTTCCTGTGTCAATACAATTTCATCATGAATATGACAACTGGCACAAAACGACCTTGTTCAGGGGAGATAATCTTGTTCAAAAAAGGTTTTAGTCGTTCCATTATAGCCTTGGTAATTATTTTGTACAAGACATTACATAAAGCTATAGGACGGTAACCTAAAATATCTTCCACCTCATTATTTTTTGAAATAGGGGCAATGAAAGTTTTATTTATTTGCTTAAGCATAGCTTTGGCTATTCTTACCTCCTCAACCACCTGTACAAGGTCCCTTTTGATGATATCCCAAAATGTCTGGAAGAACTCAATCGGGAAGCCACCAGATCCAGGAGTTTTTCCTTTTTTCATTTGGAAAAAATACCTTGGAGTTCTCCTTCCGTAATGGGCTGCATCAACCTTTCATTATATTTTTGAGAGATATAGGTGGGGAGTATGTTTAGAAGTTGTTGTTGTGAGTCCAGGTCCAGAGGTTGAGAGGTGAACAACTGCTAAAAATACTGTTGAGCCACCTACTTCATCCCCTGATTCGAATACACTTTGGTTTTGTCTCCTCTAGACAAGAAGTGGATATAATTATGGGCTCTCCTAACTTGCACAGATTTATGGAAGAACACTGAGTTTTTGTCTCCTTCCTTTAACCATTGTATCCTGGGTTTTTGCTTCCACATAATTTCCTCCCTGGTATCCCATTTATGTAATTCTACTTTCAGAGGACATTTTTTTTTTCAAAAGATCTATAGAATAACCTGAATGTCAGTGAATAACATTTACATCTTTCAGTTGTTCCAAAATCTTTGTTTTCCTCTCTTTAATGTCTCCAAACTCATTCCAATTTCATTCTTTTAGTTTAGATTTTAAGTATGATAATCTTTTAACAAACATGAACATTTGAGTTCTATACCTAGGCTTTCCTTCCAACCACCATTGCTGAACAAGTTTATCAATATCCTTATGACGCAGCCACATAAGCTGAAATCTAAAAGGAGCTTTGCATGGTAAGGTTCTACCTATTTCCAAACATACCAGCCAATGGTCCGAGCCACTATTATTAAGAATCATTCTCCTAGAGGTATAATCCTTAGCCCACCAATCTTTTGATAGCAGAAAGCGATCCAATCTCTCCAAGATACACTCCTGACCCTGCCTTCTATTAGACCATGTCATTATTCCGTTATCAATAGTCACATCCACCAACTGATGATTGTGGATGAAATGAGTCATGAAACTCGAACCGGCATCAATATGGAGATTACCTCCATGTTTCTCTTGGATACGAATTACTAATCTTGTGGTACACCTCTGAGTAGCTTGTATTGGGATAAGGGTAGCTTGTAGGACTCCCCATTTCATTTTAGATTTAAGTGCATAAATAAAAGGGATAATGGGCCCATGTCTCTACATAAACAATGTCGTAATTCATTCTCAATTCTATAGAGTGTTCGTGTGCAGTTGTTTACACAGAATAATGACCTCCACTTTGCTCTTCTAATCCATCCAATCGTAGTGCTACTCAGCCTATTCTTTGCTTAAACTTGCCTCTGAAATATTCCTTAAGGGCATTAGAAGTCACAGATTTTGGGCCTCAAGATTCAGATTTTGTTTTCTTCTTAACTATTTCATTTCTTCCAAACCATCATTCACCTCCTCTCCAAGGGCTCCTTCCATGAATAACTAAGATTATTGGGCACACAGAACTACCAATGTTGTGGTATATCTTTGGGTATCTTGTATTGGGATTTGGGCCATAAAACATAGGACCATCTCATTTTATGTTTGGGTGTATGAATAAAAGGGATAAAGGGGCTTCGCCTCCGCATAAACACTCACAATTATTCATTCTCACTTTAATGGAGTATTCTTGTGCAGGGTTGACCTAAAAGACAGTTTTCATATTCTGGCGTTCTTTGTGTAATCTTTGTGTTTGTGGAATTCTGTTTTATAATGTGATTCCCACTTAATTCTCACATTCAAGGGCATTGGAAGTCAATTACTTTGGCCTCAAGCCACAGACTGTCTTCTTATTTTATATGTTTGCCTTTCTGCCATGACATTTTTTACCTCTTTTCCTGGGGCTCCTTCTATGCATGCCTTCTCTCTACATTCAATAAATGCCTTTTTCAAACTGCTATAGCTGTACACAAGGTCGACCACATTGATTCTACCTAGCTGTGCACTATTGGTGGGAATTCCTTGGAGAATCTATTGATTCTATTGGCTATGTGCATGTACCAATAGATGTGATAGTACCTGTGATTAAAAATCCTAACATCAAAATAAAATAGGACCAATAAATGTGCAACTTGTAACTAATAATAGTTTTCTAGGACCAGTCACATCATGACACATAAGATAAATAACTATTGGTCACCCATGCACAACTATTGATGTACCTACTTTTTATGGTGAATGAATTCAAAATATGTTTTTCCCTTCAATTGAACACACCAAATGAAAATTATGATATGATATGGTCATGTGCTACATAATGATGTAATTTTTATGTGCAACTAAACACCTACATGGCCCTTTTACCCCTGTCAAGTTAAAGGTCACAACTACTAGTGTCTCTCCCCCCTATTATTTGAGAGAATACATTAGTGCACAGCCAGGTACTACATGCTGTACCAAAAACATTACATTAGTATAAGCTTGACAAGACTTCTTCCTTGCAAGATCTGCCACCTTGGATAATTATTATGAAGGCTATCATGAAAAGTTTCCTCCGTGACCTTCAAAACAATAAGATGACGTAGGAAAATCAACTCATGGAAATTCAGCCCTTAGTAATGGCCTACCTCCTCCCCAATTAAACCATGTAGTCTGCTAAAACCAACTTTTGCCTCTTACAGTCTGAAGATTCACTCAAAGGTTATCAAGGAGATTCACTACCTTGTACAAATACATGTAACTGTAATAATGATTAAAGCTAGCAGAGGTGAATTTCCTGTTGAAAAGTCTCCTTCGCCTCCTTTTTTTCATAGAATCTATGATAAGTTTAGAATCCTCTTCCAACTCTAGGAAAACTATGAACCTGTTCTGTGGCTAATTAAACACTCTGGTGACAGCTTCAACTTTTCCCATATATTTGCAGTAGAATGCCATACTATAACTTCTGCCATATAATATTTGGTAGAATGCCACAGCATTAAAAGCTCCACTTTATCTCTTTACCTCTGAGATGCCAATGCAGTCAGTAAGCAGGCAGCTGCTCCTTACATGGAAATGTACCAAGCTGAAGGCACTGCTCTGTGTTTCTGCACAACGGGGTATATCACAGACCTTTTTTCAAACATTCGTCTCTCATTTAACGGTCTTTTCATCAAGTACTTTAACTACTATAGCGTAGCTTACAATGGTAAGACAGCTAGTGCCCAAAAGGTGTTTGTTTTAAAATCTTTCCACAGCCATGTTTGCCCACTGTTGTTCTCCAGATGGCTTGTTTTGGTAGATAATAGACTGGTTATGTGCCTCTGGGACGGTTTTTCAGTTTCTCCAATTTGAGGATGGTTAGACTTTTCTGCAAATGGTTGAGTTAGGATTTTTTGGTTGTGATTCTCACGCGATATATATGGAGTCAAATTTTGGTAAGGGTTGTCTCAATAAGCCCAGTTTTGACAGACATGGTTACAGCATTATTAGAACTTTAATTTTCTGTAGTTTCGTTGTTTGGGGAAATATATGGAATTCCTTAAGTATTGCTTATTACAGTGTATAGTTTCAATGTCTGGTAGGTGTGCTTTGTGGAACTCTCAGAATGCTGCCTGGTGATTTTCTTGTATAGAAACTATAATGGCAGTAACAGTTTCTAAGACATGAAGACCCTGGGTTTTGATCCTAGGTCAAAATAGTTGATGTACTCTGCTACTCTGGCGAAGTAATATTAGGATGTGATCCCATGTAGGGTCTGCTGCAATTTTTTCTGCTTAATAAGCACTGTGAAATCACTGAAACAGGGAACATAAAAAGATAGAATCTTGTCTATGAGATGAATCACGGGCTATCATGTATCAACCAAAAACAGTTAAGTTAGTTTCTGTAGCATTTTGTGTTGTTGGCAGGCCGCGAAGCACTAAGTCAGTTGTATAGCACTTTGTGTTGTTGGTGGGCCACAAAGCACTAAGTCAGTTGTGTAGCACTTTGTGTTGTTGGTGAACCGCGAAGCACTAAGTCAGTTGTGTAGCATTTTGTGTTGTTGGCAGGACACAAAACACTAAGTCAATTGTGTAGCATTTTGTGTTGTTGGACGGCAGCGAAGTAGTAGCTGAAACCGTAGAACACCATTGAAGCCATGAAGGTCTATTGAAGCTGCAGAACACTACTGAAGCCGCACAAATCTACTGAAGTTGTGAAGCACTATGGGAAGCCGCTGAATTTTAGAGACCTGTTTGAATATGTGAGATACTATGTAGCCGACTTGATGTCGTCAATATCTCAATTAAGCTGACTGGTTATGCTTTGAGTCTTGTGGTCGGTCCTTTGGGCCTTAATTTTGAAATGTTTCACAATTTTAGGAGATTATTAGCTAAGTTCAATGTAGCATTTGGGTGGCTTGCATGCCTATATAAACAAATCCCAATTGCCTTAGGAAGGTAGCTATTGATCAACGAGAGTTGAGCTCGTAAGTGTGATATTTAAAAGTTCAAAGTGTTGACATTGGTCTGCTACTGTTTTTGAATGAATATGTTGTTGAGGCCTGCATTGTTGGCGATTGGTATATATGTGTGTGTTGTTCCTTTGAGTTAATTCAATAATATTTGATGTTGTTTTTGTTGCTTAATTCCGTTTTGTGTTCTTATACTTCTTTGTATATAATTCCGCATGAATCTCTGAGGGTTGCATGGTCTAAGGCGGCTCTTCATTGGGCTCCCTAACCGCGTCTGCATCATTTTGGTATCAGAGCAAGGTTTTCTTTCCTTGTGAGTTGAAGCATGCATCAGATATTGGTGGTTTTCCACATTTGAGAGTGTGGGTAGAAAATCGTTGTGACGTCTTCTGACAAGTGATTGTTGGGTAGAAGTTGTGAGGATTGCACAACAAGCATTGGCAATTTTCCTACATTTGAGTGTGGGTAGAAAATCGTTGCGGACATCTTCTAGCAAGAAGATTGTTGGGTAGAAGGTGTGAAGGTTGCAAAGGTCATCGATCACGCATTCTTTTGAGGAAACGCAATGACACATAGAAGAAATGTTGTAAGAGGTCGTGTAGACCAAGCCACAAGACTTGAGGACTTGGCTGAATTGATGAGGACTATGCAAGCCTGTTTAGAGGCGATGGAAGCCACAAAATGTCGAGGTGTTGTAGAAGAGGATCAAAGTGATAATGAAGCAAAACCCTCACAACAAAGAGCATAGGATGAGAATGAGGAAGAAGAAGATGTGCAAGCCGAGGGACCAGAAGATAGGCTTTTACATGCACAATTGGTAGGATGGGGAAGTAAGCCAAGATTGGATACCCCGAGTTATTCTGGAAGTTTGAAACTAGAGGAGCTCATTGATTGGATAACTGAAGTCGAGAAACATTTCTGAGTATGAGGACATGGAAGATCCCAAGAGATTCAAATTTGCGTACACGAAGTTGAAAGGTCATGCATCTCTTTGGTGGGAGCATATCTAGATAGATAGAGTGCAGAGAGGCAAGCTGAAGATCAAGACATGGGATAGGATGGTAGCGAAGCTCAAAGCAAAATTATTGCCTGTAGACTACCAACTCGGCTTGTTTAAGAAGTTGCAAAACCTGCCATAGAGAGAGATCAATGTGAAGGAATACATTGAAGAGTTTTATCGACTCACCATTCGAGTGGGTCATGTGGAAGATGATATGGAGAAGATCTTTAGATATATGAATGGATTGCGGATTGCAATTCAGGATGAATTTGGAATGATTCAAGTGTAGTTGGTTGAGGAGGCCTATCAGTATGCATTGAAGGCAGAGGAGAAGCTAGCGCGTAAGAAGCAAAACATTGCCCAAGGAAAAGAAAAGGTTGTGCAAGGCTGCAAACAAGGTGGTGGTAGGGGAAACTCTGTACATCATGAAGGTGAAGGCTAATTTGATGTCGCACAATGAAAGAACACCTAAAGGAGGAGGAAATACATCCAGGGGAAGAGGATCCTTTGGACGTGGAAGAGGTCACGGAATCAATGGTACATGCTATAGGTGTGGAGAAATAGGTCATAGAGCTTTCGAGTGCCACACACCCAGAATGATGGCAAGTGCAACAATGCAAGTGTGCACATATTGCACAAGATAAAGAAGATGATATGTCAAGCCATGGAGAAGACTCGGAGATGGGAGAAGTGCGTCAATGTTCAAGCGTGTATTGTTGAAACCAACAAAAAGAGTTGGTCCAAAACAGAGGAAGAATTTGTTCAGGACAGCGTGTAAGTCAAGAGGTAAAGTCTGCAAGTTGATAGTAGGCAGTGGAAGCAACGATAATTTGGTTGCACAAGAAATGGTAGACAAGTTGGGGTTGAAGAGGATTTTGCATCCTAATCCCTACAAAGTTTCATGGTTGAAGAAGAGACACCAACTAATGGTGATTGAGCAATGTATGGTTAAGTTCCAAAAAGGGAGATAAGAAGATGAAGTTATGTGTGACATCATGCCTATAGATGCATGTCATGTTGAAACCAACAAAAAGAGTTGGTCCGGAACAGAGGAAGAATTTGTTCAGAACAACGTGTAAGTCAGGAGGTAAAGTCTGTAAGTTGATAGTGGACAGTGGAAGCAACGATAACTTGTTTGCACAAGAAATGATAGACAAGTTGGAGTTGAAGAGGATTCTGCATCCTAATCCCTACAAATTTTCCTAGTTGAAGAAGGGACACCAACTAATGGCGATTGAGCAATGTATGATTAAGTTCCAAAAAGGGAGATATGAAGATGAAGTTATGTGTGAGGTGATTGAGCAATGTATGGTTAAGTTCCAAAAAGGGAGATATGAAGATGAAGTTATGTGTGACATCATGCCTATAGATGTATGTCATGTGCTGCTTAGAAGGACGTGGTAGTTTGATCAAAAGGAGCAACATGATGGTCACGCAAGCACCTATAAGGTGATGATGGATGGAAAGGAATACACTTTAAACTCAATGAGGGAGAAGAGTGAGGGAGCAAAGTAGGGACCAAAGGTTCTTTTACTTTTAGGAAAGCAATTCATGGGTGAGGTAAAGCAAAAAAATGGATGTTTTACGTTGATAGTGAAACCCGCACAAAGAGAGGGCATAGGTACGGTGAAGATTGATGAAATGATGTCACATAAAGTAAAGGACATGTTGGGAGATATTTCAGAGATAGTTTCCAATGAGTTACCTAAATGGTTACCGCTTGTGAGGAGCATAAGTCGTCGCATGGATTTAATCCCAGGATCGAGTTTGTCGAGCGACAACATATAGGATAACACCGCAAGAGAACACAGAGATACAAAAGCAAGTTCAGGAGTTGTTGGATGGAGGACTAATCAGAGACAGTCTAAGCCTATGTGTGGTGCCAGCAGTCCTAGCACCAAAGAAAGGTGGTGAGTGGTGTATGTGTACAAATTCCATAGCAATCAATAAAATCACCATCAAATACAAGTTTCCATTACTGCACATGGACAACATCATGGATTGTCTAAGTGGTGCGAGATATTTCACCAAGATTGATTTGAAGAGTGAATATCATTAGATTCACATAAGAGAGGATGATGAGTGGAAGACTATGTTCAAGACATAGGAAGGATTGTATGAATGGTTGGTGACGCTGTTTAGATTGAGCAACACACTGAGTAGCTTCATGACATTGATGAATGAAGTCCCAAAACCATTTTTGGGAAATTTTTTGATCGTGTACCTTGATGACATACTGATATCCAGTAGGATGCGGGAAGAAAATTTGTTGCATATACAGCAAGTGTTATGGTAGTTGCAAGAAGAGGATAAATTTGAAAAAGTGCAGTTTTATGTAGAAGAGCTTGTGTATTTGAGATTTGTAATTTCCCGCACAGGTTTGAGATGGATCCAGAGTTGGTCCATGCAATAGTGGAGTGGCCATCACCAAGAAGTGCTTTCAAGGCACATAATTTACATGGGATAGCAATTTTTTACCATAAGTTCATTGAGAATTTTGGCGGAGTGTGTGCTCCTATTATACAGGCCATGCAAGGAGATAGGAAGGATTTTGTCTGGAGCACAAATGCAGAAAGAAGTTTTCAATAATTGAAGAGGAAAATGATTGAATAATTAGTGTTAGCATTGCCTGATTTTATAAAAAGTATTTTGAGTACGTTGTGATGCTAGTGGTATAGCCATTGGTGCAATGTTGAGTCAAGATGGAAGGCCAGTAGCTTATTTCAGTGAGAAATTGAATGATGCAAAGAAGTACAATGTATATGATTAGGAGTTATATGCAATTGTGCAAGCGCTCAAGAAGTGGAGACACTACTTACTACCAAAGGAGTTTGTGTTTATTGATCATCAAGCACTACAATTCATAAGCAACCAGTGGAAGTTAAATCAAAGACATATGAAATGGGTAGAGTACCTACAAGGATACATCTTTGTGTTGAAGCATAGAAGTGGAAAATATAATAGGGTTGTTGATGTGTTGAGTAGGTGCAATATTTTGTTAATAGAGGTATGTGCATGATGAAGATTTCAGTGAAGCGTGAGAAGCATGTGCAACACCTATAGGTTTTGATAGGACCCTGTGGTTAGACTATTTTGTGCAAGAAGGCATGTTGTTCAAAGGAAGACAATTGTGCATTCCCAAAGGATCAATGCGGGAGAATTCGGTCAAAAGAAGCACAGTGGTGGATTGGTAGGAAACTTTGGTTTGGATAAGATGTTAGCACAATTTGCGGTGAGTTAATTTTGGTAGCGGATGAGTATGGATGTGCAAAAATTTGTACAGGAATGCAAGATATGTCAATTGGCCAAAGGAGATCTCAGAACGTAGGGTTGTACCAATCGTTGCCCATACCAGAGAAGCCTTGGGAGGATATAAGCATGGAATTTGTTTTGGGTTTTACCCTAGATGTAAAAAGGAGTTGATTCCATCTATATTGTGGTCGACAAATTTTCGAAGATGACACAATTTATTGCTTACAGGAAGACTAGTGATGCAACTCATATCACAAACCTTTTCTTTAAGGAGATTGTAAGGCTACATGGATTTTCGCACAACATTTGTATCAAATGGGGATTAAAATTTTGTTGGTCATTTTCGACAGAAATTGTGGAAGAAGTTGAATATGAAGCTAAAATTCAATTGAACATATCATCTACAAACTGATGGACAAACATAAGTAATAAAAAGAAGTCTTGGAGATTTCCTTAGATGTTTGGTAGGAGATCAGCTACGGACATGGGACTTGACACTAGCACAAGCGGAATTTTCTTATAATAACTCAGTTAATCAGAGCACGCGAAGAACGCTATTTTAGGTCGTGTATGGGAATAATCCACAAGGAGTTATGGAATTGTGAGAATCATGGCGTAAAGAAGAAAGGAGTGTAGAAGCACATGATTTTGCAAAGTACATGGAAGAAGTGCACCAGCAAGTGCGCAGACAACTAGAAAATATGAATACACTATAAAAGTAGTGCACAAATGAAATCAAAAGGTAAGTTGAGTTTCAGATAGGTGATTTGGTATTAACTCGTTTACAGAAAGAAAGATTTCCTAAGGGAACTTACAATAAGCTAAAGTGGTAGAAAATTGGGCCGCGTGTAAAATTTTGAAGTTTGGAAATAACACTTAGAGATTGAATTGTCAAAAGGAATTGATATCTCGAATATATTTAATGTGGTGGATCTATATCCATATCGCGAAGGTCAAGAAAATGCAGAGAACTTGAATACAAAAGATGGCGGTGTGGACTATAGACAACAGATGTCAGAAAAGATGCATGAAGAAGCAGAAAGAAGCAAAGCACTACGTCTATTGTGTAGCATTTTGTGTGGTTGGCGGACTGTGAAGTACTAGTTGAATCCACAAAACACTACTGAAGTTGTGAAGGTCTATTGAAGCCATGGAACACTACTAAAGCTGAGCAAGTCTATTGAAGCCGTGAAGCACTACAAGAAGCCAATGAATACTAGAGACCTATTCGAAGCCGCAAAATACTAAGGAGGTGATCCAACACCACAAAGATCTCGGGTAAGCCGACTAGTTATGCTTCGAGTCTTGTGATGGGTCCTTTGGTCCTTAGCTTTGTAATGTTCCACTTAAGGAATTTAGTAGCTAAGTTCAACGTAGCATTTGGGTTGCTTGCATAACTATATAACCAAATCCCAATTGCCATAGGAAGATGGTTGTTGATTAGCAAGATTTGAGCTCGCAAGTATGATATTTGGTCTAAGCACAGACATTGGTCTACCATTGTTTTTCTGAATGTGTTGTTGAGGCCACATCATTGGCGATCGGTCTATATGTGTGTGTTGTTCCTCTGAGTTAAGTCAATAATATTTGATGTTGTGTTTCTGTTGTTTAATTCCATTCTTATGCTCCTTTTTATAATTTTGCGCGAATCGTTGAGGGTTTTGTGGCCTAAGGTGTCTCTTCATTGGGCTCCCTAACTGCATCTACATCACTTTGAGAGGGGAGGACTGGAACTTTGAAACTTTGGTTCATATATTTCTAGAAGATCATTTTGCATAATGGAAGCTTTTGTAAGTTTCATTTTGTAGTTAGTTTTCTACTCATAGTTTTGAATGCAGAATCTTATAAATTATAGAGAGGATTTGGAAATTTTATATTTCATTGGAGTATTTGATTGCAGCATCCATAAGAAAATTACAAAAGTCTCTCCATAGAACCACTGCCCAGATATTAATTTTGTTTGAGAAATCATTAGAACAAAATAATACCCATTTCTAATATAGACAGAAAATTCCTCCATTCATGGTTCAAGAGATCAAGGTACTGACCATTGGAGAGTAAGATGGAAAGATCCTATAGAAGGATGGGCAAAGCTAAATTTTGATGGTGCCCGGGGAACTAATCATACATTCCTCCTCATTCTTATCTCATGCAACAAATAATGAAGCAAAAATATAAAGCTTTGGTAGGACTACATCTTGTTAATGCTCATGGACTAACCAGATTAGATGTTCAAGGAAAATCGTAGCTTGTCTTCACTGCCATGACTAAAGGAAGCACTCCCAATTGAAAACTCCACTACCTACTTCGCCTACCTGTGGAGTTTTTGCACATCTTCCCTCATATCACCTTCTCTCACTGCTTTCAGAAAGCCAATCGGCCAGCAATCTCTTAGCTAATGCAAAGGCAGATCTTCACATTATTTTCAAAAAGTGGAAATTCCATGTCATCTGATTGGTTTGGCCTTGGGGATTTACTTACTCAATCTTCTAAGTTGGATCACCCTGTCTCACGATTACTCCTCACCCCTTCCCATCATCGGTTATTACTTTTGTGCTCACTTATTTCCCCCTTCCCTTATTAATCTTCTTTCCTTACACCCACATCCCATTGATTAACGATTTGGCATTTATAGCTTGGTGTGGCAAATCCTTGGTGATTTGACCACCCGTGCATGCAATGGATCTCCTTGCACGCTTCAGCAGCATTGGGAAGAGGGCATCCTATCAGCCTTCCTCTCCCATCTTTCATTCTTTTTTAGCCTCCTCTCCATATCATTCTTTACCCCTGACCAACTTTTCTCGGTATTTCCTTCCCGCTCATTCCCGTTCATTCTCTCCCTTTAATTTTCTTTTGTTCTGTGAGAGCAGTATCTCGTGGCAACTTGAGCAGGGCCCTTAGACAAGGATAATAAAGTCGAGGGTGCGGTTTCTGAGATGTACCTGCATTTATGCTTTGAGGCTGATGGAATGGCTGAAGATTTTGTTTGGGAAAAGTCAAGGGTGGGGTTTCGGAGATGTACCTGCATTTATGCTTTGAGGCTATTGGAATGGCTGAAGATATTGTTAGGCAAGTTCTGGGCTGAAGTAGAACTGGGAACATCCTAGGTGTGAGCCGAACAATGGAATCAATTTGGGACGATTTCCTCACCAAGCCTGCAGCAGCCAGTCCTATGTTCCACATGTTCCAATTGTTTTATTAAAATAGAATTTCCTCCCTCTGTTTCTTAATTTTTCCGATTCTGAAGTTTCTGTCAATTTAGAAAACAGGGTCTGTTAAAAAGAATTACAATCTAGAATATTCTTGGTTCTCTTCTCTAGAAACCAAGATCTTTTGCTTTCCAATAGTTTCATGCGGCAATAGAGAAAGCCTGAAAGGTAAGGGAATTGATTCTGAAGTTTCTGTCATTCTGGAAAACAGGGTCTTGCTTGAAATAAGGATGAAAGTCTGTAAGGCCGAATACAGGTTCTTCTTATATTTCCAGCAAGCAAAAGTTCTTGTGCAAGGAAAGCAAGAGCTGCTTCTGGGGTTTCTTATCTTCCTTGTTGACCCCGATTAACAATAATGCCTCGGGGTCAAAATCCTGGCTTGAGGAGTAAAAAAGAGTCACAGGAGGAATGTCTGCTGGGGAATGGATGAGAGAGAAAAAGGGTAAGCCAGATATCACAGAGATCCGAGCTGTTCCTCCCAGGACTCTCTCTAAACTGGCCAAACTGGGTATGTGTGTCAGTTTTGCTTCTAATGTTAGTTTCATTCTTGCTGCATCTGGTAACTGGCCAGAATTTATTTATTGTCAAAATTAATAACTGGAACAGTTTGAAACCCAGAAGAGCACACCTGCTGTTTTTAACTGCCCTCATTCCAGCAAGAAGAGAAAGGGTTTGGTTTTTGAAGACTGTATTGAGGGAGTCCCAACAGGTAAGACAGACAACACAAAGTAACAAGTATTGGGTTTCTAGTTCGGTTGTTGGATAGTAGTTTAGCAGCAAGCATTTTTTGCAGTAACATTTTTGTCATTAGGCGGTATGCAACTTTCCTTCAGTGGTCATTATTAAAAATCTCCGGTAGTTTTTGCAATGCAGTCTCCTTCCCTAGAAAGCTCTCTATGGCCATGCATTTAGTATTTCACCGTCTTTCCGTGCTTTTTCTGCCCCAGGTGAGGGCCCCAATTGAACACTCATTTTATCTTATCCCAAAGAAAATGAAGGCAGAAAACTGTAAAGATGTATATGGAATCATAACCAAAGGTCTACAATAGTTTAAAACTCCACAATAAAACAACACCCACTAGGATTATACCCAAATTCACGCATAAACCAGAAATGTAGAAATATGGAGAAATACACGTCCAAAGGAAACTCGCAACGTATAATTCCCAAGATACAAGAAACCCCATTTTAAACTACTGAGAACAAGTTAACTCTATATATGAACGAAGCATTACAATTTATAACTCAAGTGCATGCATAAACTCAAAAGTGGAAATTCCCAACAGATAACATAAATTGATGCAGTGAAGGGAGAAATGAATGAGTTTACTGACCCCCAAAAGTCTTCAATCGTGTGGAAGGTATGAATTGATTTCAAGGACATGCCCCACTTGTGTTGCTTGGATTTCCCGCGTGGATTATCGAACCAGAAAGTCCATGAATGCATCAGGGGATGATATTGCTGCACAGAAATTTTCACTGTTTGTTCATTAATCATGGTATCTGATGGCTTTGCAATTTCTCTGTCTTTCTCTGTTTGACACATCTTATTTATACTACAGAGTCCAGACAGTGTATGCAAAGAAAAAATAAATAAAATGATGGAAATGAAGCAGTTGGGCACACTTGGAATGTGCCCAGATTGCATTATTGTCGAATGAAAATGGTATAAATACATACAGAGCTCAAAAGAGGCTGTTCAGTTCTAGAGAAGACTGAGCGACGGAAAAATGCAGAGTGAATGAATTTTTATTTCTCAACGTCTAGTAACTTTTTAAACAAGGTCGTTTGTAAGTGGCAAGTGCAGTAGTAAATTAAAATTTATTTAAAAATTAATAAATAGGAAGTTTTAAATTTTTTATTATAGATGTTGCATCTATTACAAATTTAAGAAATCAAAATATAATAATCATATTGTATCAAGTTGTTTTGATTTGAGTAGACTTTCTAATAAAAAAAAGTAAGGAGATTAATATTAGAACTTGGACCTACAATGTATGTGTGTGTGTGTGTTTGTTTTTGTAAATCAATAACTTATGGTACTTTAAGGTACATTAATATAGGGGCTTGTTAATGTAGGGTGAGTCCTCCCAGCCGATTGTATAAATACAAGGGTAACTGGTTTCCTAGAGCTTGGGGAATTATAACGTGGGTGGTTGGTTAGCGAACACTCAGGCCCCCAACCAGTAGGCCCAATATTAGAAACTCAAATTAATCTTTACAGTTTGGTCATGTAACTGCGTCATGTGTCACTTAAAAAATTTGAGCAGTTGTTATTAAGATAAATTAGGGTAGATTTGCAGAGGTATGTGCATGCACCCCATTTTACACAGTGCCAAAGTAAAAATATTCAATGATAATGACAAGTATCTCCAAAAACATGACAAGATGTTTTGAAATGCTCAAGACCACTTTCTAGGTTCATTTTGACCCTTCACTCCCCTTTGCATCTCTTTTTAGACGTTTGGACCCTCCAAAGCTTTGTTTTCTTTATCCTTCCCTTTCTTTTACCTTTTCACTCATCCAAGACGGTACCACCGTAGCGGTTTCCTCCCCTGTTGTGACGGTTGTGTTCCATGTTGCAACAGTTCTATCACGCTCACTGGCGGCTCCATTAACCACTATGGTGGTTTCGTAACAGTCACCTGCAAAAATCAACGGTTTTTTCACCTTTACAACTTGAATTCAACTCATACTTGTCATGCGTGATTTTTCATTCTTTTTAACCATGTATGTGTTTCACCTCGTTTTTAATGCCCAGTTCACTCCTCCTACCCACTAGCACCTGAGTTTATTCCTTAGTGATTCAATGTAAGCCATAGATTTGTTTTTGATCTCTAATTAGGATTGAGAACACTTGGGGGTTTCCTATTAAGCAAAATTAAGTGCTTACTTGCTACCCCTTAGATTTTGAAAGATATTTTTTCTAGAGAGTACTTGTTATTGTTGTATTGTTGACCCAGAGATAAAACCAAGCCCAAATGAGACTACTTCCAGTACTAAGCACCCTAAGGATTGGGTATTGTTATTGTTACCCAAAAGAGAACATAACGGACCATCAAACTAGACTTTTGCTTTCCCTTGACCTAGCCACAAGTCAATTGTTTGTTCCTCTTACAAGTGCAACCAACTCTCTTCTTCTCCCTGACTACATACACCAACTACAAAATGGGTCTTAATGAGTTTGAATGGAGTAATCTGTTGAAGGTACAAGCACACAAGGTTTAGATCAACCCCATTCTAATTACAAAAAGAGGTTGGATCTAAATCAATCTTATTTGTTTGCATCAAGGCTTAGATTCAATTTTCTTTTTTAGTATTAATCATAAAACCATTAAAAAAAAAAGAAACAAAAATGTTAGATTAAATTTGTTTTGATTAAATTCATAATTTGTAGGTTAAAACTATAAAACACTCTTGCTCTAAGTATTCTCTCATCTCTAGGATTAGACCCTCGGTTTAAAAAATAAGAACATAGTTTGTTGGTTTAATCTAGAATAGTTAAATTTTAGAGATTATTTTTAAAAAACACAAGAAAAAAAACCCAAAAAAAGAAACGTAGCCTTAATTGTTAGATTCCATTTTTCACTCATTCGTAGATCAAATTAAATTCAATTTTAAGGTAGATCAAATTTAGTTTAGGGGTAAGTGCACCAAGTTGGAGGGCCAAAAGGGGGTCTTAAGTGGACGCATTTTTCTGAAGAAAAAAAACCTTTAACTTGTACGAGTTTTTCAAAATAGTTACACTCAAAATTGGAAGATGTTGTGAAACTATGAATCATAGCATTTTGAGTCTAGTTTCTAAGCTACTAAATTTTATTGAAAACTGATAAGTTTAAGTTGGTCAAACAACTAAAATACTAACAGATGCTCCTATTTTTGTTAAAAAGCGTAATAGAGTGACTTTCATGTCCCCCACCATTTTTTGAGCACCATTTAGTATTTTTGAAAACCCTTTGGTAGAAAGATAGCTAGGAGCATCTAGTTTGGGCTCCATTTTTTAAAAGATTTTTTTAGCGAATATTTTTTTATTTATGATTTTTCTAGTACAAAAATTTTATGTTTTGAAAAATAACGGAGCTCCAACCGTGCCCGCACCCCCCCCCCCCCCGCCCCCCCCCCTTAACTACCTCAAAAAAAATCTAAAATTAGAATTATTTTTTTTGAATATGTATAGAATTATGCCTAGTTTGGGCTAGTATTTTTTTAAAAAAAAAATTGATCTCCCAAAAAAAAGATACACCATGAAATATAGACATATTTACACTTCAAAAAATAGCCACAAAATGGCATAGTTAGAAAATAAATAATATGGAAACCTTAAATTAGTTATAAAATTTTGAAAAAATATATTTTTAGAAAGAAGAAAGTTTGCTCTACGTCGTAGTCATAATGTTTTATTAAATCAGATCAATCTTTTTAATGTGATTTATCATGGCAGGAAAAGGCATTTTTACCATTTTTCTTGCCAAAATCATGTTGTTTGTTGTGTTGGTGCAGGTCCATACCTTAGGGTTGGGGATCCAAACTGGATCCCAAGCCTTAAGACATGCCTTGGGAAAAGAGTTAAAATGCAGAATGTGTATGCGTTATAACGTGCACGCGTTCCATTAGGTATAAATATTATATGTATTTTTGGCGCGCTCTGTGTAGTACAAACATTATAAATGCTTTAAGTATAAACTTATACTTCACATAATTTATTTTTGTAAATATAAGAAATTTGGGTCACTCTGCACCTTATGGAACTAGTCTCATAACTCCATGAGTCACGGTTTACGAGATAGTTTTTATAATCTAATATGGTCAATACATAGGTAATTTTCAGAATTTCAACATTCAACCTATTAGTTTTTAGTGTGTATTATTCTACAATTGAAACCCTAAACCCTAGGCCCTAAACCTAAACCCTAAATCATAAACCTTGAACCCTTAACCCTAAACCATGATCCTTGAACCCTAAACCCTAAACCCTGGAACCTTAAACATTCAACGGCTTACCCATGAGCCCTAAACCTTAGGACTGTGAGTTTTTTAAAGCCCTATAACCATGAGCCCTAAGCCCTACATAGCCTAAACCTTCAGGATTTTAGCATTCAGCCTAAATATTTTTGCATTGAACTTCTACAATACTAAACCCTAAACACATTAGGCCATAAAACAAAATCACTAAAGCTGTAAACCCTGACCCCTAAGCCTTAAACCCTAAACCTTAAAACCATGAGCCCTAATCACCCCTAAACCCTAAACCCTGAACTCTACAACCTTAAACCCTCAAACCTTAACTTGTGAGCCCTAAACCTTGAATCTATAAACCCTAAACCCTAAGCCCTAAACCCTAAATTCTAAACCCTGAACAATAATGAGCCCTGAATGCCTAAACCCTAAACCTTAAACCCTAAAAACTAAACCCTAAATCCATAAGCCTTGAGCTCTAAACCCGTAAACTCTTAAACCCTGAACCCTAAGCCATAAACACTGAATCCTATACCCTAAGCCTTGAACTCTACACCCTGATCCCTGAGCCCTAAACCCTAAACCATGTACCCTAAGCCCTAAACCTTGAGCCGTAAACCATAAACCCTAAACCTTAATCCCTAAAGATTAAATCATAAACCCTAAACCTAAATCGTAAACCATAAACCCTTATCCCTAAACACTAAATCCTTAACCTGAAACCCTAAACCCTAAATCCTTAACCTCGATCCGTAAACCCTAACCATAAACAATAAACCCTAAACCCTAAACCTAAAACCCAAATCCTAAACCATAACCCTAAACCTTGAACCTTGAACCCTAAACCTTAAACCCTAAACCATGAGCCCTAAACGCTAAACCCCAAACCATACTTCGTCAATATTTCCTAGTCTCGTGCCTAGAACCATCATTGAGTCTGCTTATAGAACTACCTTGTTTATGAGAGGTGGGACAAGTAACTAAATGGATATGACACCTACCTTGTGCCTTGTAATGCATATATTACACATCTCTTCCAAACTTGTTTCTCCCCATATATGTTTGTGCTCTTGAATGTAAATTTATTCACACTCTGAAACAAATTTCACATTTCTCATATTTCCATGTATGGTATTATGCAAGCTAGGATGACCCATTGGAAGCTGGAAAAATAACCATCACAACAAAAAAATTAATCTTGAAGGAAAAAAAAGAAACATAGAGAATATATCAATGAAGAGGTGTATGATCATAATTGAATTTCCTGTAGTATCCTCTCCTCCGGAGAAAGATAAAGTTCAAGTGTTTTACTGGAATGGATAGTAAATTTGACAGAACTTCCTAAAGTGTTCAAAATAAGCATAGAAACAAGGGAATGGCTAAGAACATTAAGGGGTTATCAATCGCCTAGTAAATCTTTCTTGTTTAGTTCTAAATGGGAGTTACCTGGCCTACGACTTAGTGACCTTCCATTCATTGATAATTCCTTATATGATAAACCCATGGATGTTTTCAAAATCCCTTGAACAAAAAGATAGGGGTAGTCATCAATCCTAGTGAAGGGTGTGATGTGATTTCCAAGGAACTTGAAATTCATATAGATTTAGAGGTCATAACACAAATGAACCATGAACCCTAAACCATAAACCTTAAACCCCCAAACCTTAAACCAGTAAATCTGAACCCCGAACCTTAAGCCATAAACCATGAACCATGAACTCTAAACCCTGATCCCTAAACCATAAACCCTAAACCTTAAGCATTGAACCCTACACCCTAATCCTTGAGCCCTAAACCCTAAACCTTAAACCCTTAGCCCTAAACCCTAAATCTAGAGCCCTGATCTCTAACACCTAAACCTTAAACCCGTAACTAACCCCTAAATCTTAAACCCATAACTTTGAACCCCGAACCCTGAGTTGTAAACCTTAATCCATGCACCATAACCCCTAAACCCTAAACTCTAAGCCCTGAGCCCTAAACCGTAAACCCTAAACATTAAGGCCTAAATGTTAAATCCTAAAGGTCCCTAAACCCTAAACCCTAAAACTAAATCATAAACCCTAAACCCTGACCCCTAAACCCTAAACTCTAAACCCCAAACACTAAACCCTAAGCCCTAAACCCTAAGCCCTAAGCCCTAAGCCCTAAACACTAAACCATAAACCATGAAATCTGTGACCTAAACCCTTAACCCTAAAACCTAAACCCTAAACCTCGAGCCTTAAACCTTAAACCCTAAACCCTTTACCATAAACCCTGATCTTTAAACCTTAAACCCTAACTCTTAAACCCTAAACTGTAAACCCTAAATCCTCAACCCTAAACCTTAAACCCTGAGCCCTAAACCTGAAACCCTATACCATAAACCCTAAGCCCTAAACCCTAAACTTTAAGCCCTAAATCCTAAACCCTAAACCATAAACCCTAAAACCTAAACCTTGACCCCTAAACCCTAAACCCTAAGCCCTGAACCCTAGGCCCTAAGCCATACGCCCTAAGCCAAAGCCCTATCCCTAAACCCTAAAAACTAAACCTTGAACCCTCAACCCTGATCCCTAAACCCTGAACCCTAAACCCTTTGCCCTAAACCCTGAACCCTGACCTTTAAACCTTAAATCCTAACTCCTAAACCCTGAACTGTAAACCCTAAATCCTCAACCCTAAACCTTAAACCCTAACTCCTAAACCATAAACCCTAAATCCTCAAACCTAAACCTTAAACCATAAGCCTTAAACCCTAAACCCTAAATCCTAAACTCTAAGCCCTAAATCCTAAACACTAAACCCTAAACCCTAAAACCTAAACCCTAACCCCTAAACCCTAAACCTTGAGCCCTAAACCCTAAACCCTAAGCCCTGAACCCTAGGCCCTAAGCCATAAGCCCTAAGACAAAACCCTAAATCTTGAACCCTCAAACATAAACCCTCAACCCTAAACCCTAAAAAATAAACCATAAACCCTCAACTCTCAACCCTAAAACCTAAACCCTCAACCCTGATCCATAAACCCTAAACCCTGAACCTTGAGCCATAAACCCTAAACCCTCAACCTTGACCCCTAAACCCTAAACCTTGAACCTTGAGCCCTAAACCCTTAACCCTGAACCATAAACCCTAAACTCAAAACCCTAAACCATAAACCCTAAACCATGAACCCTAAGCCCTGAGCCCTAAACCCTAAACCCTAAAATCTGAACTATTAGCCTTAAACAGTAAACCTTAAACCCTAAACTCTAAACCTTGAGTCCTAAACCCTTAGCCCTAAACCCTAAACCCTAAATCATAAACCCTCACCCAAAAGAAAGTCCTAGAAAGATCGTTCATCGTGTTTTAGTGTGTAAGGAATAGTTTTTAATGTGATCTATCAACTCATTTAGTTTTTATGAGAGACTACTTCCTTTGAAGGCCTAAAAAGGCATTTTTGGCCATTTTGTAGTTAATTGAACACCCTTTAGAACAACCTAAAATGAGCTAGTCATGTCACCGAGTTATCAAGGACCATTATTTGTGAAGTATTAAGGCATCGTTTGTCTCCATAAGAGACATATGAGCAAAAACATGTATGAGAATCATGAATTTGATTCCATAAAAGGATGCTTTTAGAGCTAGGAAAGGTAAGGGGATGATTTTTATATGGAGCACCATGTCTCTAAGAATGAGCAATCATCTGAGTTCACTTGATGCAATTCACTTGGTATTATTCGTAACAACTCATTCAACACCTAGTAGTGTTATCACACCTTAAGGAGGAGGCACATTACAATCACCTCATTTTGGCCATAGGACAGGAATTCCATTCAGGGAACAATCCTCTATCTACAAAGTGAGGATCTCTTTTTAGTAAGAAGTAGACAAACATCATAGAGTTAATTCATGGTCACTAAAGTGAATTATGGACCAAATTTAAAAATTAGTACCAATTCAAGCAGTGGTAGGGCCAAAATCCATTAAAAAATGACTATATGCTTTCCCAAAACAAAGACCGACTACAATATATATGCCCTGAAAGTTTTAGGTCATTTGCTGAAATCTTGAAAATGAGTAAGTATTGACCAAATTAGATTTTGAAAAACTATCTTCTAGATTATAAATGTTGGAGCTACGAGACCACTTCTATAAGGTGCAGAGTGACCTTAATTTCCTATATTTACTCAAATAAATTTAGAGTATAAGAAATAATAAAAGAAAATGGGTGCATATTTTGACTTGTTTGAAACACGTACGTGTTATAACATGCATGTGTTATGCTTCGGTGATTCCCGAGCCAAACAAATTAAAACGTGTGTGAATTTTGATTTTTTCATATTCTTATCCATTTTTTGGGTCCCCAACTTCGTGCACTTACCCTTAGATCGTATATATCAATTCACACAACTTTGCTTTCCAAATCAGCATTTAACTTAGTAGATTTCATTCAAATAACATAATATTTTTATATTTGAAAACAATAAGCTCTATTGGGATAGTTAATGTCATCATTTATTCACTTTGTGACACATTTAATTTAGTGAAACCATTCTTAGCTTGTTGTTGTAGATCATTTTATTTTACACATTCATTGCATTCCATAAACTCCAAAAATGCCAAAAATATTGATCATTTGCATTCCTATCAAATCAAGTAGCAAAAGAGGAGAATTAGATGTTAAATTTCTTTTGTGCACATCTAAAAGCTCTATTTCCAGCAAAAACTTGATTTCATTGCATCATATTTAATTATGTTGTAAATGACTCACACAAGAACTGAATAAATCAAATATGGTTAGCAGATCTAGAATTAAATTAAACACACAACAGAAGACATCTTATAGAGTCAAACAAGCTCAAAAACATCCATAATCAACCTTGCAACAATGTAGTGCCCACATTTTTTTTAGCTCAGTAGCTTGTTGTTTATTTACTCATAGACATGTTTTGACAGTGATTGGTAATATCTTGGACATTATATTTAGATATTTGATTTATTAGACATGTGTGACATTCAGGCGTATAGCGCCAATTTAGTCTAATTTCTTTATTGTCGCATTTTCTTGTTATGACATGGAAACTAATGAATATGAGGTGCTTGGAAACCTAATTATATTGATGGATGGTTATTGCATGGTGGGATTATATGTCACTTTGTCATCTTGTCTAACTCTTGGAATGTGGAATATAATTGTGCACGTTGTCGCATCTTGATTTCAGTAGGATGTTAGGTTAGTTTAGCATGCATTGATATCTTACTATGTCACTTAATTATATTGTATCGTACAGGTGCGGTTAATGTGTGCAATGAGTGTGCAGGTGACAGGTTTACAGGAGAACGTGGGATTCAGGCCAACTACTCAATCTTACACAAGCAGCCCACGGGCTAAGTCCTAGCCATGTTCATTGTGTGAAGCCTTAAGATAGATGATTATTAATTTTGGGCATTATGAGTGACCCCAATGTATGTAAAGTATTTTGCTTTGAATTATTAGATTTAGTTTAGGGTTGCTAGTTAAGTTGTAAACTTGCTTTGGGAGTTAATAATCCCACCTTCTTTTAAATTGTTGATTTTTGTTAATGAGTCACTTAATCACAAGGGTTTAGGGTCACATGTGAGACCCTTGGGTGGTCCCCACACCCTCTACCCTTGTGCCAAAATGCAAACCCCGAAATTAGGGTATTTAGGGTATTTTTGGGGACCCCTTTGTAGCTTGGGAGTCCCCCTATCACAAAAATGAGCCCTTGGACCCTACCTAATGGGTAGGGGGGCTTGTTTTCAAGGCTAGAGGAAGTTTTCCCTCCCTTTCTACCATAGTTTTGTCACATCCATGTAAGGGATGTGGATTTGTGTGTTTATCAAAAGTGCCACTAGTTTTGTCTTGTTAACATTTAAAGGAATTTGGGAGAAGAGGGCAAAAAGATAATTTTACTCTTTCTCTCTTTTGTTTTGGCATCTTTGACCATGAGGAGGGAGAGGGGTGACACATGTCACCTCCTCATTTGTGAGGATGCTTGTGTGCTCCTCTTCAAATTCTCATTCATGGGAAATGAAAGGGACTTTTTTTCCTTGGATTTTCTTGCTTGGATGCTTGGGTGACTTGGAGCTTGGGATTTGCTTGGAGCTAAGAGTGGAAAATTTGAAGTTAGAAAGCTTTTTGGAGAGCTTTCCTTGAGGTAGGCTCTTAGATCTTATTGTTGTGTTGCTTTATTTTAGTTGACAAATTGATTGCTTGAAATTGTTATTGTGGAATGTAACTTGTAGTGTTGTTTGTGTGTTTTTACTCCCTCCATCATATGGCATGATGGAGTTTTGGAGTGTGGGGGAAGAGAGAGGGAATTTTCCCTCTCAATCCTCAAGGCTTGATGACCAAGCCTTGTAGGACCTTATTGTTTTTCCCCTCAAATGGTTGAGGTGGGGAAGTTGATTCATTTGGCTTGAATCTCCTTCCCCATCCTTGGTAAGGAAACCCCTTTTGGGGTTTGAAAATCCTTCCAAGGAGCACTTGGAGAAAGGGGGAGGAATAAGGAGGGTCTTGTTTTGAATAAGGAGCAATAAAGAAGATGTGTTTAATGTGTAAATAATATTGATGCTTAATTTTGGAGAACTTTCTCCTCTCTTCCCCATTTTGAGGATGAACATGGGTTCTCCTCCTTGTAAATTGGAATCTTGTGTTGTTGTGAACCTTATGTTTGTGTGCTTGTTTCATTATTGTTTTACCCTCACCTTGTGCAAGTTTTGGTTAGCTATCCTCTTTCCCATTGGCTTGGGGGAGGCTAACATGCATCCCAACTTTGGGATAGGCATGTGATGATGCCTAAAGGTTGGGTGGATAAACAAGCTCTTTCTCCATTATGTTGGCCTTGAAAAATTTTGGGGTTGGAACAGCCATTGGAAGACACATGAAGACGCTTGTCAAGCTTGGAATTTCTTCTTTCCTCCACTTCTTTTTTTATGCACTCTTTCTCTTTCATTGTACTCCTTGAGATCTTGAGTCTTTACTTTGTTTCAGCTAAGTAAGCCACCTCAAAGTTTTGTAAAGATTTTGTGTTAAACCCTTTTTGGGTGGATATGTATTGTGGTATATTTGAACTTGAACAAGAAATAAAATAAAGTATTGCAATTGTTGTTTTCTTAAGCTTGAAACATGGTATGTAATCTCCTTTTGAAATGAAGGAATATATGTATATCCTATATATATATATATATTGAACATATGCCTCCTTGTTGATAAGTGTGCATTCCATGCTAAGAATATGGGTATATTGTGGGTGTTTGCAATAGAGAACTTGTAAAATGCTTACATTCCCTCCACGTGCTTGTCTTGAATATCATTATGAGAAAGAAAGGTTGTTTATTGAGAGAGTTATGTAACTAGCAAGTGGATGAAATATAGTTTGTTGAAGGTTTATACTCTGTTTTTAAAATTTGAAATGATCTTATAGCATTGTTTGAGAAAAAGTAGTAGTTTCCTCTTGCATTATTTCTTTCATTATCTCATGAGTATGTCACTTCCTTTTTTTACAAAACTAAATCATTAGATAAATGAAAATAAGTTAAAATGTAGATTTACTAGATCATAAGTTAATGAAGAAGAAAGTTGTAGTCTATGTTTCAACTATGGAAGATCAGTTTCAATCCATCTTGTGCACAAATGCAAACTAATATCAACCTGTTCAAAAAATATACCATTCAGCTTGTATGTATTAATACTAATTATAACCGTTTCGTGCTTTATTTTATATTCTGGTTACTTGTCATTAAGAATAAGCCCTATACAAGACATTCTAGTTTTCAAAGTAAGTATGACTCCATCTCAGATTTGTATATCAGATTTAGTTTAAAATTTCAAGCTTAATTATTTTATTCATTTGGGAATTTATCAGTTGAAAGTACTTAGTGCATGTATATATGACCATATACTTTGTAAACCCCTGGAAATGTAAAAAAAAAATATTTACTCTATAACTGTATATATATACGTTATATATTTTAATTTTTTAAACAAAAAAAGAACAACAAAAAAAAATATCTGTTGGGGGGGTATCGGGCCCCCCTAACTTAGCCTGCAACTATAGGCATATATATATATATATTAAATGGGGGAGGGTCGGCTCCTGCCCCACAGCCAACCCCCACAAAAAAATAAAATAAATAATAACAAGGGGGGGGGGGGGAGTGGGGGTACACGGCCCGCGTGCCCCCCGCAACCACTGTGACCGCTGCCCCGGGGTTGCTGCGCTTCCCACGGACGCCCTATCCCTCGGTCACACCTGCTAGCAGCCAAACGCTGCCACAACTCGGCCACCCCCTCAAAGCGTTCTGCCCCTAATCGTCGTCGCCCTCCTGTCCAGCCGCTGCGCCCCTGTCCCGTGCGCTTCACCTACACCAAAACACAAAATAATTAATCGGCAATAAACATATATATATATATATAATGAAAACGAAATGTGGTTGGCTCTTTTATCATTATAATCAAACAATCAAACCTGTTCCCACTTTTCTCCGCAGCGGTGGAATTAAATACCTTTCTCTACTAAGTCAATTTGTATGACCCCTTCATATTATCTGGGTAACCCTAGATCACATTTCTTTTATTTGTCGAACATTGTATTACAATCCCCAAGTCTAGCATGGGTGCTTGTAAGATGTAGTTGCTTTAATAATTATTTACAACAAAACAACTATTGTAATGGATATCCACGGTGGCATGGAGGAATGTCTAAATCCAATATATGGATATATACATAGGCCCCTCCACTTCAAGATATATATATATATAGTATGAGTGATATATATATATATATATAAGATATATATAAAATAGGATATATATATATAGGGCATATATATAGGTCATATGATTTCATTGGTTTTGATTCAATTTCTTGATCTTGAAGAGGCTGACATGTAACTCTTCACACCTTTAATCAGTGGGAATGGTGAGTAGAGATGGAACACATGAAGAACTAAAGGTCTTTCCTTCAGGGCATAAAAAAAAAAAGAATAATAATAATAATAAAGAAGGTGGGATGAATTCTTAATCTTTTAAGAAACAGGTGATTTTAAAATTTTGAAAGGGTGTAGTCCTTCCCTTATGGCCACTTTAAGTTAAAATGTAATTAAACAAATATCAAGTTAGGATTCATGTGCTAGTAAGTGATTTAGATTGGAAAAAAAAAATTAATGGTATAAAATTAGTAGTTACCAGAGAAGGAGTTACAAGACATGCATTCGTATTTAACTATACACTTCAAAAAAAAAAAAATTTACTCTGGAACTTTAGCCTGTTTAGTCACGATTGTTGTGTTTTTCGGTGTTCCCAGGATGGGGCACTACAGTTGGTATCAGAGCGTGGGGCTCGCACTCGCGGACCACTGGGTAACTAATAGTTAATGTCAATTTTAACACAACAAAATTAACTAAATGAATAAAACTAAACAGATAAAATAAACCATTCACTATCATTAAATTTTAAAATTAGTAATTTACTTGCTCCCCTCGTGTGCGCAGGATGGCGCCTAAGCGAGGACGATCAGCTAGAGGTATGGGGCGTAGTGCATCTACGCAGGAGCCGACGACACCCGATTATGGGCCTCGGATATTAGAGGCCTTACGCCAGCTGATAGGCGTTGTGGAGCAGCGCCTACCACAGCCACAGGAGACGATGAGTGGAGACATCTTTGGGAGGCGACGAGCCAATAGGCGGGGACGCGCATTCGGAGCCGCCAGAGAACGACACACCGAGGTGGGAGAAGTCACGCAGCCCTTTCGTTCACCATGAGAGGGCAGCGTCATTCCGTCGCAACTGATCACACAGCCTCGAGGGACCTTTCAAGGATAGGTGACCCCCTTCACCTGTTGGACTACATCGCCATGATCGAGATATAGGCAGTGTGATTCAGGATCTTCTTCGCTTGCAGCCGCCCACTTATACCGGCTCTACAGATGGCTTTGGGGCTGATTCATGGCTCCTTAGCTTGGATAGTTGCTTTGGCTTGCACTCTTATGATAGCAACGTCAAGGCAAGGTTCGCCATACACCTCCTCCAAGACGCAGCAGGCGTTTGGTGGAGGAACGAGGAGCGGAAGCTCCATTTGACTCCGAGAGACAATGACTTGGGAGTTGTTCGAGGAACGTTTCAGGGCGCGTTATATGTCAGAGCATTTTTTTCAGAAGAGGATCGACGAGTTTCACAACTTACGACAGGGATCTGGCACAGTAGCGCAGTATGAGAGCAGGTTCCTGGATCTTCTTCAGTACGTGGATTACCTGTAAGATGAAAAATTATAGGTTAACAGGTTCATCCGAGGGCTTAATGCAGACATAACAGGAGCAGTTCGAATGCTATCTCCTCCCACACTTGAGAAGGCTGTTGAGAAGGCCTACTTAGCCGAGGAGAACAGGACCAAGGCATAGGAACATCGTGATAGGAACAAGAGCAAGTTTCAGGAGAGAATATAGGCCTTCCAGAGTCAGAGGTCACGAGGTTCTGCACCACCCCCTAGAGGAGGATTTTGGCTTCCGCCGGCAGCCACGAGGGCTCCACCGCACCCACAGCGACAGACACAGCAGCAGAGCCACCCACAGCAGGGGGCTAGGCAGACATAGGGCTTTTAGAGAGGTGTTTCTAGAGGTGGTTATAGTGGAGCCAGAGATAGGAGGCAGGGCACTCAGCAGACACAACCAGCTCGCACTCAGCAGTCTGCTAGGGTTGGACCAGTAGGATCAGTACATCAGAGTACAGGAGGGACCCCATCTCAGAGGGGTACAGGAGGTTGTTTTATTTGTGGATCTCCAGACCACTATGTGCGCATGTGCCCGCACAAACCCAATACCATGGATGCACAGAGAGCTGCTAGATCCGAGCAGATGGTGGGTGGTGTAGGATGCGCCCATCATGTATATGCAGCGGTTGACAACCGCCAGGCCGAGCATCAGGCCACGGTCATTGAGACGATAGGTACTATCAGGGGTATTTCTGTCTCAGTACTCTTTGATTCAGGTGCTTCAGATTCCTTTATATCACCTTCTATAGTGGACTAGTGTGGGCTAGTGGTGGCTAGGCAACCAGATAGTTGGTAGGTTGAGTTGGCCTCTAGAGCCAAACTCGTCGTGGACTCGTATGTGGAGAGTTGCGTACTTGATTTAGGAGCCTTCTCCACTACTCTTGACCTCCGAGTTATACCTCTAGGTTCCTATCAGGTAGTTTTGGGTATGGATTGGCTCGAGTCTCATCGAGCTAAGGTGGATTGTAGAGAAAAGGTCATTGAGTGTCAGGATGATCTTGGAAGTGCAGTTATGATATCAAGGATGCAGAGACCTATCTCCTTGCGTATGATATTGGCTAAGCAACTCAAGCGGAGCATGCGTAAGGGTTGCCAGTTGTTTGCTATCACCATCAGTGATCGATTTGAGAGCATTCTAGAGCATTCAACTTTAGATGATCATGCAATTTTGAGGGAGTATGTAGATGTGTTTCTAGGCGAGATTCTAGGGTTACCACCCCGCAGAGAGGTGGATTTCACCATTGATTTAGTACCTGGTTCAACACTAGTTTCTAGGGAACCTTATCGGATGACGACCCTAGAGCTCCATGAGCTCAAGATTCAGTTAGAGGAATTGTTGGAAAAGGGTCGCATTTGCCCTAGTGTATCTCCTTGGGGAGCGCCCGTCATATTTGTGAAGAAGGACGGTTCTCTCAGGATTTGTGTAGACTTCAGACAGCTCAACAAAGTCACAATAAAGAACCGTTATCTGCTCCCTAGGATTGATGACTTGTTTGATCAGATGCGGGGAGTGCGAGTGTTCTCCAAAATCGATCTCAAGTCAGGATATCATCAGTTGCGCATTTCAGATGCAAACATCCATAAGACAGCTTTTCGCACACGTTATGGGCATTATGAGTTCACAGTGGTTCCATTTGGTTGACCAATGCCCCAGCTGTCTTCATGAGTCTCATGAATGGAGTATTCAGGACATTTCTGGACCGCTTTGTCTTGGTGTTCCTTGATGACATATTGATTTATTCTCGTTCCGAGGAGGAACACGAGGAGCATTTGAGGCAGGTACTTCAGGTTTTGAGAGAGCAGAAGTTGTATGGGAACTTGGAAAAATGCAGCTTCTTTCAGACAGAGATTCAGTACTTGGGTCATATCATTTCAGGCGAGGGTATTTCTATAGATCCCTCTAAGATACAGGCTATCTTGGACTGGCCAGCACCCACATCAGTTACTGAGGTGAGGAGTTTCATGGGTTTGGCAGGGTATTACCGCAGGTTCGTACAGGACTTTTCTAGGATTGCTCACCCTATCACTTCTCTTCAGAGGAAAGGGAAGAAGTTCGATTGGTCAGAGAAATGTGAGCAAGCCTTTCAGTTTCTTAAGGAGAGGTTAACCACGGCGCCCATCTTAGCAGTTCCAGACCCGACAGAGGATTTTGTTGTTTGTACAGATGCATCACTAGAGGGTTTGGGAGCAGTTCTTATGCAGGAGCATCGGGTTATTGCTTTTGAGTCTCGTAAGCTCAAGGACTACGAGCTTAATTATCCTACTCATGACTTGGAGCTTGTAGCAGTTGTACATGCTCTAGTGCGTTGGCGACATTTCCTTTTGGGTAGGCCCTTCATTTTGAGGACAGATCACCGGAGTTTGCAACATATCTTCTCACAGCCAAACCTCAACGCTCGTCAACAGCGTTGGATGGAGTTCCTACGTGAGTATGACATGGAGGTTCAGTACATCAAAGGGAAGGAAAATGTTGTTGCAGATGCTCTTAGTAGACGACGACATGTGCTTGCTTCTTTGACACTTCAGTCAGATTTAAGAGGCAGGATTCTTAAGCACCTTCCAGAGGACAGATTTTATGAGGGAGCTAGACAGATGTTAGAATATTAGGGTTCTTTAGAGGGAAGATATTCGGGGTGTGTTTTAGAGACAGATGGTTTGCTTCGATTCCGCAGGCGCATCTACGTGCCTAAGTCAGGTGATCTGCGTAGCTTCATCCTCACAGAGGCTCATCAAGCCCCATATGTGGCACATCCAGGAGTAAAGAAAATGCATGCCGATCTGAGAGAGTTATATTATTGGCCAGGTCTTCGACGGGACATAGCAGATTTTTTTGCATGTTGCCTTGAGTGTCAGAGGGTCAAGGCAGAGCATTCTCATCCCGCAGGACTTTTACATCCCGCATGATATTCCCGAGTGGAAATGGGATGTGATCTCCATGGACTTCATAGTCGGACTTCCTATGTCATCTTATCGTCATGACGCCATTATGGTCACCGTGGATAAGTTCACTAAGGTTGCGCATTTTTCGCCAACCAAGGTCACCTATAATGCACAGGCCATTGCCAAAGTATTTATGGAAGACATTGTTAGGTTGCATGGGATTCTGAAGACCATAATTAATGACAGGGATACTATCTACACTTCAGTTTTCTGGACGTCTTTTCAGGCCGCTCTGGGTACTCAGATCAATTTTAGTTCAGCTTATCATCCAGAGACAGATGGGCAGACAAAGAGGGTTAATCAAGTGTTAGAGGCCATGTTGAGAATGTATGTCATGGATCAGCAGAAGAAATGGGAAGACTATTTACACTCTAGTTGAGTTTGCCTACAACAACAGCTATCATAGTTCCATTGGTATGGCTCCGTACCAGGCTTTGTATGGACGACCTTACAGGACACCTTTGAGTTGGGATAGACTAGATGACAGGATCATTCTGGGACCAGCCTATCTTCAGGATTTAGAGTAGCAGGTTGTGTTGACTAGACAGCGTCTTGAGCAGGCCAGAGCACGCCAAAAGGCGTATGCAGACACCAAGAGGACTGATCGTCACTTCTCAGTGGGTGACAAAGTCTTCTTGAGGGTTCATCCACATAAGAGTCCTATCCGTTATGGAAAGGGTTCTAAGCTATCGCCTCGTTTTGTGGGGCCTTTTGATATTTTAGAGGTCATCGGTCCAGTTGCCTATCGCCTAGCTTTGCCACCACGCCTTGCACGGACCCACAATGTTTTTCATGTTTCTGTACTACGTAGATATGTACCAGATGCTTCTCATGTTTTGGATTGGTCGGCATTACAGGTAGAGGATGGAGAACAGTGGAGATTGGAGCCCGTACGCATACTGGAGCAACCGGAGGTTGGCCCTTCGGGGTCGAGACTTGGACCAGGTTAGAGTACAGTGGGACCGGTACAAGGAGACAGCAGCTACTTGGGAGGATGCGATTCCTTTGAGGGCTAGATATCCCTACCTCTTTCAGTGACTTCCAAGAGGAAGTCTAATTTTAGTAGAGGGGGGGTGTAGTGTCCACACTTTTTATAGCTCAGTAGCTTGATTGTTTATTTGCTCATAGACATGTTTTGTCAGTGATTGGTGATATCTTGGACATTATATGTAGATATTTTATTTTATTAGACATGTGTGACATTCAGGCGTATAGCGCCAATTTAGCCTAATTTCTTTATTGTCGCATTTTCTGGTTATGACATGGAAACTAATGAATATGATGTGTTTGGAAACCTAATTATATTGATGGATAGTTGTTGCATGGTGGGATTATATGTCACTTTATCATCTTGTCTAACTCTTGGAATGTGGAATATGATTGTGCACGTTGCCGCACCTTGATTTCAGTAGAATGTTAGGTTAGTTTAGCATGCATTGATATCTTACTATGTCATTTAATTATATTGTATCATGGACATGTGTACAGTTAATGTGTGCAATGAGTGTGCATGTGACAGGTTTACAGGAGAACGTGGGATTCAGGCTAGTTACTCAATCTTGCACAAGCAACCCACGGGCTGAGTCCTAGCCATGTTCACTGTGTGAAGCCTTAGAATAGATTATTATTAATTTTGGGCACTATGAGTGACCCCAATGTATGTAAAGTATTTTACTTTGAATTATTAGATTTAGTTTAGGGTTGCTAGTTAAGTTGTAAACTTGCTTTGGGAGTTAATAATCCCACCTTCTTTTAAATTGTTGATTTTTGTTAATGAGTCACTTAATCACAAGGGTTTTGGGTCACATGTGAGACCCTTGGGTGGTCCCCACACCCTCTACCCTTGTGCCAAAAATGTAAAACCCGAAATTAGGGTATTTTGGGCATTTTTGGGGACCCCATTGTAGCTTGGGAGTCCCCCTATCACAAAAATGAGCCCTTGGACCCTACCTAATGGGTAGGGGGGCTTGTTTTCAAGGCTAGAGGGAGTTTTCCCTCCCTTTCTACCCTTGTTTTGTCACATCCATGTAAGGGATGTGGATTTGTGTGTTTATTAAAAGTGCAACTAGTTTTGTCTTGCTAACATTTAAGGGAATTTGGGAGAAGAGGGAAAAAAGATAATTTTACCCTTTCTCTCTTTTGTTTTAGCATTTTTGACCATGAGGAGGGAGAGGGGTGACACATGTCACCCCCTCATTAGTGAGGATGCTTACTGTCCTCCTCTTCAAATTCCCATCCATGGGAAAAGAGAGGGACTTTTTTTCCTTGGATTTTCTTGCTTGGATGCTTGGGTGACTTGGAGCTTGGGATTTGCTTGGAGCTAAGAGTGGAAAACTTGAAGTTAGGAAGCTTTTTGGAGAGCTTTCCTTGAGGTAGGCTCTTAGATCTTATTGTTGTGTTGCTTTATTTTAGTTGATAGATTGATTTGCTTGAAATTGTTATTGTGGAATGTAGCTTGTAGTGTTGTTTGTGTGTTTTTATTCCCTCCATCATATGGCATGATGGAGTTTTGGAGTGTGGGGGAAGAGAGAGGGAATTTTCCCTCTCAATCCTCAAGGCTTGATGGCCAAGCCTTGTAGGACCTTATTGTTTTTCCCCTCAAATGGTTGAGGTGGGGAAGTTGATTCATTTGGCTTGAATCTCCTTCCCCATCCTTGGTAAGGAAACCCCTTTTGGGGTTTGAAAATCCTTCCAAGGAGGACTTGGAGAAAGGGGGAGGAATAAGGAGGGTCTTGTTTTGAATAAGGAGCAATAAGGAGGTTAAGAAGATGTGTTTAATGTGAAAATAATATTGATGCTTAATTTTGGAGAACTTTCTTCTCTCTTCCCCCATTTTTGAGGATGAACATGGGTTCTCCTCCTTGTAGATTTTTGGAAGTCTTGTGTTGTATGTGAATCTTATCTTTGCATGCTTGTTTCATTTTTGTTAGTGTACCCTCCACCTTGTGCAAGTTTTGGTTAGCTACCCTCTTTCCCATGGGCTTGGGGGAGGCTAGGATGCATCCCAACTTTGGGATGGGCATGTGATGATGCCTAAAGGTTGGGTGGATAAACAAGCTCCTTTCTCCATTGTGTTGGATCTCTTGAAAGCATTTTGGGGTTGGAAAGCCATCTGGAAGACACATGGAAGACACTTGTCAATCTTGGAGCACATTTTCTTCTTCACCTCCTTGGCACTTCTTTTTTTATGGATTTCTCTTTCATTGCTATCCTTGAAGGATCTTGAGTCTTTACTTTATTTCAGCTAAGTAAGCCATCTCAAATTTTGGTAAAGATTTTGTGCTAAACCCTTTTTGGGTAAGATATTGTATTGTGGTATATGTGTAACTTGTAACAAGCCTTAAATCAATCTTGGGAAGTAGTTGCTAAGTTGTTCCCTTTGTCTTATTGCATAGTTTGAAACATGAGTATGTAATCTGAAAGTTTTGTAAATGAAGGAATATATATATATATATATAGCTATATGATATATATATAGTATCCTATATGATATGATATATATATATATATATATTGAACATTATGCCTCCTTGTTGATATGTATGCATTCCATGTTGTAAATCTCTCATGCTAAGAATATGAAATATTCTTTATTGACATTTGAAAAGAAAGATGTTCTTGTTTAACCATGGAAGAAACTATTTCATTTGTAAAATGCACATATCCAGTTTGGATTACCATAGTTTTAGAAATCCTTCTTTTATTTCATGCAAAGGAAATTTTACTCGAATATGAGATAGTTGTCTTGTTTTCTGTCAAAAACATATATATATATATATATATATATATATATATGTATATATATCTATATCTATGTTCGTATTATATATGCTATTTTTTTTTATATATACACCTCCACATATACAAAATAATTCTACAGAATACAAGTATATTTTATATACATATATATATATAAATAAATAAATAAAACAATTTGTTTTTAAGGGGTTCGGCCCCTGCGCAGACTGCCATCATATAATAAATAAATAAATAAATAATGGGGTGGTGGGCGCTGCCCCCCACCGACCCCTACAACCGTCGCCACCCGCTACAGACTCGCCGCCGCCGCTGAACCATGCTCCCCCCACTTGTCCCGGCCACCTCTTCCCGTCCCGCCGCTGCCGCAACCCCCCTGTCGCCTGTCCCACGGCCTCCCTGCTGCGCCTCCCCAGCTGACTGCCCCGCCTGTGCTATTCCACCCCCGCCTCCACGGATCCCTCCCCTTACGCCTCCCTTCCCTGCCACAGCCTCCATTCCCCTTTGCCGTCCCTCCCTACGGCCACACTGTCCCTTTCACGTGGCCAGCACCACACAGAGCCTCCCCCCTCTGCAACTCCTCCACCCACACACAGCCGCCGCCTCCTTTTTGTTTTCAAAGAAAAAATAAAATAAAAATGTTTGTAGTAACAAAAATAAATGAATAAGTAAAGATGAGTTATCCACAACATTTCAATTCAACCTCCAATCAACCCTCTTCCACTTGGAGAAGATTAAACAAAGTAAATAAGAGGAGAAAAGAAGAGAAAAGGGAAGGAAAATAAGAGGGGAGACTCGAAATGTTAAGAAAGGAAGAAGTAAGGAAGTTAGGGCAAACGTTAGGGCAAATTTGAAATCAAGGGTTTAGTTGTGTTTGATCCTAGGGTGCCCTTTTATTTCTTCACACTCTAAAGTCATTAAGAATTTGATGGGAATGGGGGATAAATTAGATAAATTAAGGAGGGGATGTGGGGTAAACATATTAAAGGGATTTAAACCTAGTTAGTAATGAGTAGTTTGTAATCATGTGGCAAATTCTATTTTAAAAAGGAAAGGGGTATTTAAGGTGTACAATTTTAAAAAAGTAAGTAAATAATTAAAATCAGGTTTAGGCTAATATTTCTCTTATTCGGGTAAATTAAATATAATTCAAAATTAGTAGTTACCAGGAAAAGTTACAAAAGATGTATTAGTAGTAACTAAACATTGCAAAAAAAAATTTACCCTAAAATTCTAGTCATAATTGGTGTGTTTTTCGATGTCCCAGGAGGGGGGCATCACAAACAACCATAATACATAGCCACACTATTTCAGGTGCAAGGAGACAACACAACAAAATAAGGATGCTTGTTGATCTACAAGATAACAAGCAACACTTTTTGACAAACAATACCACAAGACATCCCTAAGGCTCCATCTCTAGCCTAGGATCACCTTAAGAAAACATTCATTACATACTCCCATCATGATTCACTTCACATCATATCAAATACCACACAGTGACTACTTCCCCTCCATTGTGGATGACTCTAGATAGGCATATATTCTAAAGAAGAGTTGGCCAATTTCCTCACGTTCCCACTCTATTAGAACAACAAAACATTCAAGACAATATATCCTCACCATCTCCTGCACACATCATTTCAAAACTCATTGTTCTTGACAGTGAATCCCCATAAGATAATTGTATTCACTACCTCATTAGATAGCTACTCCCATTGGAGATCTGATTCTTCTCATCTCGTCTACCATCCATCGTCACTCCCTTCAACATAACCTTTACATATCAAGCTCAATCTTCTTCAAATGACCACTTTACCCAAGTAGCACAACCCAACATTCCTCCTTTCACCAATCGGGAGATAGACGTAGGGCTTTGTGTCGCCATCATCCTTGACGATACCATCCAATGTGATCAAGTCCATAGGAGAATTGCTTCCTTCGATGTGCAAGCCTTGCACTCTCTATAACACAAGCAGGTAAATCTTCTTTTAGCTCGTTTTTGTTCCTATACTAAGACTCATACCATCCTCACACTACTTTTAGCCCTCATCCATTACCATCCCATCATCCTCTACATCAACTACCTTGGCCAAGACTCACGAGGAGTCAAGTTCTCACAAAGAGTCCCTGCGCTTTTTGGTGTGTACAATACGATTCCTTTGATGACTAAATTATTTTTAAAAAAAATAGGTGTATGGTTCACTTGAAAAAAATGATAGATATTTATAGATTAATTTTGATTGTCAGTAATGTGTCCATGTATTTTGGAGGGAACCACATGCAAGTATGTCATACGAAAAAAATTATGTTGAAGATTTATTTTTAAAGCAATAATAAATTTTTTATTTTCATGGGTCTGTATTTACCACCCCACTGTAGAATGCCTCTTGAAACAAAAACCTTTATGACCATCTCACATTTCATCTTAAACACTAGGGACACCAAAATTATTATCCCTATCGAAGAGAGATAAATATAACTTTCACCCTCCACAATTAATCATGTTACAAATCACCGATGAAATTTATTTAAATGTTGGTAAACATGGTTCACACTCTAAAGTTATGGCCATTAAATTAATATTTATTATATTACTATAGTTAATTAAATCTCAATTTATAAATAATTTTATAAATGTTAATTTACATTTTAGTTGTTTTATGATTCATTATTAAAAAAATGTTCACATGACATCATTGAAATTTATTCATAAACAAATTAGATTGCTTTATAAAATAAAATAAAAATCATTTAATATTTTGCAACACATTTATGCAACATAGCCATAGTGTGTACCAAAGGCTTTGATGCTCCAACATGTTTCAGGTAAATGCACACATGTTTGGATGTTAATGGGATGTTTTTAGAGTCAATATTGTAGTGCCCAACATTTAGTCTTGTGACACTATAAAATATAACTTTGGAATTTATCTTAACACTATCCCATTTATTTGTTAACTAAATTTAAATCTTCTTGCTTTATCATAGACCCTAAGTCCACTAGATCATAACATATTCTTTAGTTTACCACTTCATGAATTGCCACACAATAAACATAACACATCTCCAAACTCTCTATAAACTCTCTTCTCTAGTATAGTTCCAAATTACGCATTGACAAGGTCATGGGCATAGGCCAAGTATGGCTAGTGAATATGTCCCAATGTCCCTCGTACTTTTAACACTTCTCTTTTTAAATGTACAAGTTACATTAGTCATCTTAGGGTCAGCTGAGTGAGAAATCATTTGAATCATTCATCTATATAAACATATGTGCCCTTAGTCATCAGGGGATCCCATATCAAAGGTGAACTCTAAGAAAATCATTGAGCATAATCAATAAACCACATATCTTAGAGCACACCAAAACAAAGGTACTCAAATATGAATACATCTCTATAGCTTCCCTAGATTGCACATTTATGCATTACAATCAATCCAATCAACTATTTACAAGTGTTGAGGGTGGTCAAATCAAAGGATCCATCTTGTTTATTTTGTCTACCCTCCACATCATTATAGGATCTAGAGAACTACACATGGCTTGATCCATCTTTGAAATATTGGTACATGGTGTAACACTCATCACATCAGTGGGGGTGTGGTGAGATCATTTTAGTGAAAATGATGATTGTCTCCCTTTTAAGGTCAATAGGAAAGGAAAAGACATATCCAAGTACGAAAGTATCATCGTAGAGGTCCATATATATTAAATAGATCCAAAGACCGAGGAAAAGAATATGTAAAATTCAAATCACATATCAAAACCCTAGAAGACACATTTAGAGATCCAAGGATAGAATCAACCATGAGTTTTCCCCTACTAAACAAATGTATCATGTGTCCAATTCTAGATCCCCATATTTTCCAACTAGCTTGAAAAACTCTACAAATTTCCCTCATTCAGTTTCAACTCAATATCAACTAGCCTACTCCTACAGAGCGGTAATGTCTTTATAAAACTTTAAACCTAATTATAATTTCAGTATCTTATTTATAATGTGTTGAGCGATTTGATTATCCTTACATAATTTAGGATTGTTATATATGTATATGTTGTTCTAAATTATCTCAATACACATTATAATATCTAAAGTAGATTGGCACTAATATTACATGTTGGTGAACCCTCTTTATCTATCGATTAATACAACTTACAACTTTGTGCCTCTCCCTTAGGGTCTAAGATCTTCAAATTTGTTTTTCAATTTCATAATTACTCGTATGCTTTTATTATTTTTTTGTGAATATTTTCCATTGTTAAAATGGTCAATATAAATGTCTATTCTTCCATGAATCCTCATTCTCGTAAAAAAAAATTTCCACACTTTGCACTTAAGCTACAAGATGTTATTTGTAGCCAATTGAGCACTCGTCCCTAATGAATGAATTGAAACTCATGAGTATGTTTGATGATATAGTTGGACAATATTGAATGTGATGATTTAATCTAAATTGAATCAAATCTAATTCATAGTAACTTGTTGTAACAAATGATAGTCATATGATAGAATATGGTAATGTACAAGCAATAAGCATTCAATAATGTAAAACCATAAACACACAACATAGAAATGACGACTTAGCTGATTTTATGTGATTTGGAAGTGGTCGAGACTATCTTAGTATTGGATATGGATGGAAATAGTGTCAAAATGGATTGTAGATGGTTCTAGAACTTAGAACTATGTTGGAAAAAAGTTCTCACAGAAGGACAGGAGTGCCCTAGGTGCTAGTGACTATTTTGGGCACTAATGATTGCGTGAATGCTCAGGATCTGATATTTTTTTGGTTCAGAAGTCTCCGCTTATACTCTCTCGCATTCAATAATGTAAAACCCTAAACACACAACAAAGAAATGACGACTTAGCTGATTTTATGTGATCTGGAAGTGGTCGAGACTATCTTAGTATTGGATATGGATGGAAATAGTGTCAAAATGGATTGTAGATGGTTCTAGAACTTAGAACTATGTTGGACAAAAGTTCTCACAGAAGGATAGGAGTGCCCTAGGTGCTAGTGACTATTTTGGGCACTAATGACTGCGTGAATGCTCAGGATCTGATATTTTTTGGTTCAGAAGGTCTCCACTTATACTCTCTCTTTGTTACTTTGATTTATATGTTAGGGTTTAGATCGCACCTGTAACCTACAAAACAAACCCTAGCTATCTGTACAAGCTCACAAACATATTAGATCTAAATAAAATATGCAATATGTGAAGTCAGACTGATCCCGATGGTCACCTGATGAGTGAACTTAGTACCAAACGTTGCACCACATCTTAGACTCTATGTAGTTCTTTGTGCTTATATGTGAAATAGTGTCCTTAGGTTTTCCCTCACACTGATGACGCCAAAATAACAAGTTATAGCTAGCTTTGATGTAAGAATGCAGATGTTTGGTATGGAATTCAACACTTTCCCTTCTTATGCAGCGTATGCAACCCAAAATATAGTTCTTTTGAGTAGTGGTAGTAATATCTAGGTGTGATAGTCCCTCTTGATTTTCCAACCAGAATAATGGTTAATATGTTGTATATATTTATATGAGTCTCTTGTTTGAATTTCAATACTAGTGATACCGAAGGCTGACTAAGAAGGCGAGATAAGGATAAGAAAAGAAACAAGGATAACCACAAATGATAAAAATGTGTAAAAAGAACAAGGAGGATATCAGTTCCCAGAAGGGACACAAATGCCTGGGCAATAGTTTCATAAGACCAAGTACGATAGATGTGACATGAGAGACAAATAGGGATCCCTGTGACCTGATCAAAAGTGCATACAAAACTAAGAGTTATAGAAGAGAGTCACAATAGAAATCAATCTAAGAACGTAGATGAACAAGGGACAGTGTCACCAGTGATTAATTTTATTACTTAAGATTCATGCATATATCAACATACTGATGACATAGTAAATTGATGATATGTGCATAATTTTGTGTCTACATTTACCCCCCCCGCCCCCCCCCATGTTATTTGAAGGAAATTCAAGTAGTGTAAAAGAAGCAAAGAACATACCTGTATAGGGTTCGGAGAAGCCATACTGCAGAGTGCGTGTAGAACATAGAAACTTGTACATGTAAAGCCATGGATCATCATTTTTACTCATGCAGCATAGGAAGATATAGCAAACCGTTGTAAGGATCAACTTGGAGAAATAATTGTGCTAATATTGGATATTTCATATTTTTATCAAAGGTGATAGAAGAGGTAGGGAGTGATCAATTCCTAACCTAATTTGTTGATAATTGAAGGATTTGGATGTCCTTCTGTTAAAGGAAGAGTGTTGAGGAGAGAGGTTTTTGTTTCTCTCCATCCTTCGATGCTTCCCCAAAAGGTCCAACCACTGCATACGGACAAAGACCAGTTTGTTACTATTTTTTTCCAACTGAAATTTATTTGTTCTGATTGAAGAACCCACATAGGAGTAGTACAAAAAATGCAATTATGTATCATTTCCCCCACTCCTACAGTAACAAGTATTTCGATTTGAGTAGTATTAGATGGCTTCGAAGTTAGGTCATTTTGAAGCGATGTTGTCATAGTGTGGCTCCTAAGTTAAGTCATCTAAAAGTGATAGTAAGTAGGGTTATTATATTGATTGATTTATTTGAATGATAGGCGTTTCTTAAATATGATGTATTTGGAAGATTACTCACGAAGATATTTTTTCCCTTAGATTAGGTCATTTGGGGAATGGATTTGAAATAGCAAAAGTATCAACTATTGTATAGAATAAATGTAACTGTATTTGAATGAGAGTAGATAAAATGTGATAATAATGTATTAAGAGTGTCGATTGATTGTATTGTGTCCTGAGAGGGATTATAAAATGATCCTGATCGTATGCCACCCCTTTTGGTGAAAGAGTGAGGGGTGGAGAAATGAGTACTGAGATGAAAGAAAGGATGTTAAGGATTGTAATAGTACCTAAGAAATAGTACATGAGATGTAGTAGTATTGATAAATTATGTGTAGGTATTGAAGATAGAATGTTTAGAATTATACGGTACGGTGTTAAACAAGATTGTGATCCGAATGCTGAAAAATGAGGAGAAAATGGAGTAATGAGACTCAAGATATGATCTGAACCATGTGCTTGTATTAGTTGCAAGAATGGTATAAAGTAGTGACTATAATGTAGAGTAAATGTGAATCATTATACAACAGTTGGAGGAGGTAGGGGTTAAGCACCCACTCCTGAGGTAGATGATCCATCAACGACATGAACAGATTGTGTGTATTGTACATTGTTATTTGTTTACTTGTTAATTTGGTTGATAAATACGATGATGTGTAGTTAATATGATGTATTTGTCATGTGGTTGTAGGCAATGTTTATTTTAAGTTGATCGTGGATACCTCCATATGCACGTTGACTCGGAACATGCCCCCGAATGTTCTCATGGGTGGAAGGATATTAGAGTGAGTGGATTTGATTGTAAACAAGCATGCACATTTGTTTGATCCTATGATGATAACAACAACCACATGCACAATGTTGTTGAGTGAGCATGACAAGGCTTGTGTAAAGACGGAGTGGGCGAGACAACATGTGGGAGGGGGTGGTCTAGCCCAGGATGTGTTTGCATGATATTTGGAGCTCCAAGGCCAATATGCAAAGCATGTGGTAGAGAACATCGTATTGTGGAGCCACCTGGAAAGATATAGGGCTTGAGATTAATGGCGTATGGTTAGCGATGAAGTGTCAAGTTCTAGAGCTCTTATAGTTGTAGAAATTGATAGTGAGGAGGACATATGATGTAATTTATATGATGTATTGAGGCATAGGGGATTTCCCCCGAGTGAATGTATTTTGTAACTTTTATTCATGATTAGAGATGTGTGTGTGCGCGTGTGCGTGCTCACATGCATGTGTGTATACATATGTATAGCATATTGATTGATTGTTTGGTGTTGATATCTATTGTGTGTGTTATGTGATGATTTCTTGTTGCATTGGTAGTGACTGTATATTTTGGTTTTTCTATATGCGTTGTTGATATTGTTGGTTTGATACATAATGTTGAATGTTGAAATTTGTGATGATGCGTAGAGAATTGTTAAGTGATGAATTGAATAAGAATTGTATTTGAATAATAATGAATATTATAGAATATGGTAGATAGAGATATATATGTGATGCAATATGGCAATGCATAGTAAATATATATCAATGGTTATGTGATGATATAATTGTATATGAATATAGGATAATAAAATAATAATGCAATGATAATTATATGATAATGAGATGCGTAATGACGTGGAAAACTAAATGTGATGAGGATGAAGGGGGAAAAGAAAAATTGCCCCCCAATGTTAGGGTAAGGTTAATTTAAGTAACAATTCCCTCAATAACTATTTATGAACCTTGAGAACACGAGTGTATCATTAGGTAATTATATGGATATGGGAATCATCTACCATAGGCTAAGGAGTCGATGATGCACATTAGGAGTATGTGAAACAACAAGATCATGTGTGTAGGTACTAAATGGGATGTTGGAGGATACCATGCCAACATTGGGAAGTATGATGGTGGGAGATACGAAAGTGGGATGCTTAGGGAACCATTGTGAGGTAATAACAATAGGGGTAGGTTGATAGGATGTGGAATATGGTCGGGAAAATAGGAGGAAGTGGATGAATGATAACCTTAGGAGGAGGATGAATAATGACCTTAGGATGTGGTGAATGAGACAAGCTAACAGTTACAGAGGCTTTCCTAAGTGGAAGAGGAGAGAGTGATTGATTATGAGAGTGGGTTTGAAAAGCAATGACACCCCTATATTTTAATTGTTAGAGTCTATCATGAAGGACATAACAATCATTGTCACGGTAGCCATTAATGTGGTGAAAATTACAAGATGGGAAATCATGATGGCGGTGTAGCTAATAACGGGGATGAAATTAGTTGGAACGTAAACCAATCAGCTACCTATAAAGTAAAGTGTGCAAGATATCATGTGGTTTAGTAGCATTTGAGAAGTATAATAGTCCATGGGTGGGAGGTGGGGAAGATCTAGGTGGATTTCGACGCGATGGTGGAGAGGAAGGATGTCGATGTGGAGGATGAGATGGTAACCGTGAAGGGGGTTTAATAGATGGGAGAGTAGAGGAATGAGTAGGTGGGGGATGATTAGAAGAGGTAGAAATAGGTACCATAACATGATCCGCAAGTAAATATTTTTCCAAGTCAATAACTTTATAAAAAAGAAGAGTAAAGGAATCACATGCATCATATACAAAATTTTATTTTAAAGGAGAAATTAAGCATGAAAGAAGATGTATTACATTTCTAGATCAATAGTATGAAAAAGAAAATAGTGCATGCAAGAATTAAAGTGTAAAATATAATATAGAATTGGTTTTGTCTTTCCTTGATGCAAAGAAGGTAAACATTTGTATGTAACTTTAGGCCTATTATTAGAAAGGAAACGTCTAAGGAATGCATCCTTCATAGCATAATAAGTATTTATAGATCCATTAGGTAAATGAGTATACCACTAGAGAGAAATATCCAAAATACTATGACAAAAGGATTTTAATAACAACCTATCATTGGAATATGAATCCATGGCTAATCAAAAAGATTTGAGATGTAAATAAGGATTTCTTGTGCCATCAAAACACGAGAAAGTAGGCATAGTGAAACCCTTAGGAAAAACTAAATTGTAAACTTTCATAGGGATTGGATTTCCTATAAGGTTATTATTGTCAACAGAGGCATAATAGGATTTTATTTCTAAGTTAAGGGTATGGAATTTTCTTTGCAAATCACCAATAACATGCATGAGAGAAAGGATGTCTTGCAAAGGAATAGTTTAGGCACTGAGAGGCACATTGAGGGGTTGAATCTTGCCATTAAGAGTGATCATATGTACTCTAGGAGGAGAATGGGATGTGGAAGAAGTGGATGCATATGGAGGCTCTGTAGTTGTAGTATACAAGGAGTCTCTTGGTATAAGATCATAAGGAATAGTAGGAGATGCACTAGGAGTAGCATTTGTTTTAGGATGGAAATCATTGGAAATAATTTTAGAGATAGAAAAGATAGGAGATAGAGATTCACATTTAACAATATTAATGGAAGAAACATCGTCATTGACATTTACATTATCATTATCATTATCATAATCAGATTCATTATCATCCATATTTTCACAAGCAAAAAGTTCAATCACACAAAGATTCTACATTAGTGATATCATTTACCATAGCAAAAGGAGAAGAGGATGAAGAAATATTCATGTCTACAGTGGATGTGAGAGAATATTCATCAAGCGTTTGAATATGAGAGACAAAGAAAGAATCAAGACTTGGGATATCATTAGGATTAGATGTTTGGAATGCAAGGAGTTGGTGGATGACATGGGGGTCATATTCAATATTTTGTATAAAAGAACATAGAATTCAAATTCATCGGAGGTGAATTTCACCAAATGATTTAATCCAAATTGAATTCAATATAATTTTATAGTAACTTGTTATAACAAATGATATTCATATGATAAAATGCAGTAATGTACAAGCAATAAACATTCAATAAAGTAAAACCCTAAACGCACAAGAGAGAAATGATGGTTTAGCTTGATTCAATGTGATAGTGATAGTGAGGAGGGCATATGATGTAATGTATAGGGTATATTGAGGCATGGGGGTTTGTTCCCCAACGATTGTATTTTATAACTTTGATTCTGGATTAGATTAACTTTAATTGTATTTCACATCAGGTTCACCAAATAATTTAATCTAATTTGAATTAAATCTTAATTTCAGAGTAACTTACTGTAACTAATGATATTCAAGTAAATATATATAGTAATTCCCAATCAATAAGCATTCACATGTGTAAATCCCTAAGCAAATGAGAGAGGAAGGTGACTTAAATGATTTTATGTGATTTGGGAGTGATCTATACTGAGTATCTTTTAGAACATGTTGGAAACAATGTCGGAAAAGCTCATTGAGGATTTAGAACCCTAGGATTGTATGGGATAGAAGCACCCATATGAGGACATGAGCACCCCATACGGTAGTGACTAATCTATGCACCCGTGTCTGCTTAGATATTTGGAGTTTGGTCTTTTATGTGATAGAGGATATTTGCTTTTGCTTGCTATTTTTTTCTCTATCTTTGTTAGATTGCTGATTTCACCTATAACCTTTAAAATATATGTCTACCTACACGTGTCCACAAACCACATCAAATCTAATTAAAAAACACATATAATGTGGAGTCGGACTGACCTCGACAATGACCCAAAGATTGAACTTACAACCGAGCGTTGCACTACATCTCAGACTCCATGTAGTTCTTTGTGTGTGTGTAATGATGCCCTAGGCTTCCCTTGAGAAAGTTGCACGATGATAGCGGGCTAGATGTAGATTGTATTGAGTATGCAAGATGTGTGTGATGAAATAGAATGAACTCCCTTCCTATGATGTGTATACAGATTTGCTACAACCCTTATTATATGAATGTGCTAAATGTAACCTTGTGATGCTTCTGTGACTTTGTACAAGCTTACATGGTGATAGATAATGCTTATAGTGTTTGGACCCTTATTTAGAAGAATTTGCTAAGTACATATATGATTCCCTTGTTTGAATTTTGTAATTGAAAACTGAAATGCCAACCTAAATATTTGAAATGTGACTAAAAGGAAAAAAAAATACCCAAAAGAGTAAGAAGAAGATAAAGAAGGGAAGGAGCACCTAAGAGGGAAAGAAGCACTTGGGTGCTTCTATCCTAGCTAGGCGCTAGTGTCTAAGGTCATTAAAATATAAATCATCCAAGTGTTGAAAGAGTTGTAATATGTGTAAAGCCAATAAAGCACAATAGATAAAGCAATCAAAAGGTCAAAAGGAATTGTCAACCACTAGTTTTTTCCTTAGGAATCATGTATACATTAATACTATTTAGGACCTAGAAAGGTACCCAAGTGCATAGCTTTTGTGTCTACATTTTCCCGCACTTTATGTTGTTGACTGAATACTCGATAGCATAAAGTAAATAGAATATTTGTACCTTATAAACCAAATATAAGTGTAGTTGATAATGCACCGAGTGGACAGATAGAGTGAAGTGATCATAATGTGAAGCATGGCAACTAGGAAAGGGAGGTAGACACTAGGGGTAAAGTGTATGCATCGTAGCGTACTACTAGAGCTTGTGCTTGTTGATGTGAGCTACTTCTTGTTTCTTGTAAGGAAAAACTTGCAAAAGAAGAGAAAAAGAGTAGTCAAAGTCCCAGTACGTGAAAAATCAGAGTAACGTGTGTATAAGTAAGTAAAAGTGTGTAGAAAGTAAGGGTCAAAGAAAGAGTGCACCTGATGTGTAAGAGAGTATAAGATAGAAAGTTGTCATGTTTTCTTTGGAAATGTTGTTGGATTTAGGTGTCCTACTGGCAAGGGTGATTTTTTTGGGAAATCTCACGCAAAGAGTTTTTTAGGCAATCTCACGTGAAGGGTGAGTTTTTTGGGCAATATCATGCCAAGGGTGAGTTTTTTGGGAAATCTCATGCTAAGAGAAAGTTTTTTGGGCAATCTCATGTCGGGTTCAGTAAATGATTTAATCTACATTGAATTATATCTAATTTCAGAGTAACTTATTGTAACAAATGATATTCATATGATAGAATACAATAATGTACTAGTAATAACCATTCAATAATGTGAAACCCTAAACACACAAGAGAGAAATGATGGCTTAGCTGATTCTATGCGAATCCAAAAGTGGTTGTGACTTTTTGAGTACTCGATTTGGATGGAAACAATGTCAAAATGTCTCACAGAGGGTTCTAGAACTCAAAAATATGCTAGACAGAACCACCCATGGGAAGACAGGAGCACCCCATGCACTAGTGACTGTGTGAATGCTTAGCATATAATATTTTTGGGTTAGAAGGTCTCCACTTATATTTTCTCTTTGTCGCTATGATTTCTCTGTTAGGGTTTCGATTTCACCTGTAACTTGCAAAACAAGCCCTAGCTATCTACACAAGCTCAAAAACATATTAGATCTGAATAAAATATGAAATATGTGAAGTCATACTGACCCTCAACTGATCACCCGATGAGTGAACTTAGGTACCGATCCTTGCACTATGTCTTAGACTCCATGTAGTTCTTTGTGCTTGTGTGTTAAATAGTGTCCTTATGTTTTCCCTCACACTGATGATGCCAAGATAGTGAGCTATAGCTAGCTTTGATGTAAGAATGCAAATATGTGGTATGTGATTCAACACTTTCCCTTCCTATGCAGTGTATGCAACCCAAAATACAATCCCTTTGAGTAGTGGTAGAAATATGTAGATGTGATAGTCCCTCTTGATTCACTAACTAGAATAATGGTTAGTATTGTGTGTGTGTGTGTGTGTGTGTGTGTGTGTGTGTGTGTGTGTGTGTGTGTGTGTGTGTGTGTGTGTGTGTGTGAGTATCTTGCTTGAATTTTGACACTATAGACACCGAAGGTTGACTAAGAATGTGAGATAAGGATAAGAAAAGAAACAAGGCTGACCAAAAATGATAAAAATGTGTAAAAAGAACAAGGAGGATAGGAGCACCTTGAAGGTACACAAGCACCTAGAAGGGACACAAGCCCCTGGGCGCTAATGTCCAGAGTGGTCACTAGTGTCCCAAAACTAAGAATGACAAGTGTGATAATATAGAAAAGACAATGATCCCTATGACTTGGCCAAAAGTACATACAAAAATGAGAGGTGTAGAAGAGATTCACAAAATAAATCAATCAAAGAATGTAAATGGACAAGGGATAGTGTCACTAGTGAATACTTTTCTTATTTACGATTCATACATATAACAACATGTCGATGACATAGTAAAGTGATGATATGTGCATAATTTATGTGTCTACATATGCAAATGTAAAGTTTTTATGAGGGTTATTATTTCTTATATACCCCTAAGCATAAGTTATTGTCAATTATTAGATGATGTAATTATCCTTTTTATAACCCTCCAATTTTTCCTACAATATTATACACACCATATCCCTCATAATTTCATTGTAGTTACACGAGTCTTGTTTCATCCGCCACATGACATTGGAGAACATTTGCATTTTTTTTATAGACCTTTTTAAGGATTATATCCATAATGAAGTTTTATTACTAAGAACTTCCAAAGAACTATTGTCCAAAATAGCCACCCTGGTTATTTAGACAACTTATGTTTCCATTCTGGCTTTGGCATCAAGTTTATAGGTTTTGCACGCTCTTGGTTTTAATACCTTGGCACATTTGCTTGGTTATATTTATTTGCATACACCCTTGCGCACCCTTCATGCTCTCCCCCTTGTGTTTTTATTCCCTTTTCTTCCTTCTACACACTTTCACTTTTCTTCCTTATTCTTTTATCTCCTTCCATTTTTCCTTTGTTCACACTCCTTACACATTCACCTTCCTTCCTTGGTTTCTGCGTACTCCTCTTGCGTACACCTATTGACTTTGCATTACATTTCTCTAAGTCTCTAACATGTTTTCTTCGTGCATGCTCCTCTTTTCTAAGTCCCTTGCACTCCACTAATGAGCACTCACTTCCTCTTTTACCTTCGACCTTTGTGCACTTTCCCCATGCAATTACTTCCATGTGTCCTTGTCTTGCGCTCTCCTTCTTCCTCTCATGCTTTCAAACCTTGCAAATATGCACCTTTTCTTCACACTCCTCATGTACTCTCTAGCTGCACTCACAGATCTATACATCCCCTCTTCTCACGCATCCTTTTCTTGCGCATGCGCCGAGTGAAATCCTCTTGCGTATTTCATTGAGTGCTACGTGTCAACATGTATCAGATGAAATGCACAACATGCAACCTATCAGAGCATGCCAATTGTGTGTCGAATCCTTACATCAAATTAATGTGTGACAAGTGGTAGAAAAGACAAAACAAATAGACAGTCATCCGAATCCTTCATCTAACCAAATTATAACACGTGTCTTGCATGTTCATCATGCACTGTAGACTTCAAATCACCATAATTTATGCTAAAGATCTCAAATTCATGTGTTATGGGTCTTCTTCGAAAATTGTTGATGTTGGCTACACTCTGGGATTTTCAAATTCATATTTTGGTGATGATCTGGCAGGAAAAAAATAGGGAAAGACATCTCGGTCCATTAATGCACATATTCGGTCGACTCAACTACCTAGATTTGATTAGATCTTACCTCCTTCCTTCTCCTATAAGCTAGGCTAACATGAGGAGGCATATCTAACACTGCTACAAGCATATTTACATGCATTCAATATGGGTTATTGGTGGTTGGATTTGGAATTCCGAGTTTCCCTCTTCTCTTTCCCTCCTATTCTCTCTTCTTCTTCTATATATTCATGAACATTGCTCAATGTAAAAGTTCAAACCCTCTTGGTTTGCTAAGAGCATTGTTCCTTGGAATTTTGAGTTGTATACCTTAGATCCGAGCCATTGTATGTAGATCCTTGCCTCTTTCATCTCTGTAATTGATTGTGCATCACTTGGAAGTAATAAAAGTTGTATTTTGTGGTCATTCTCTGTCCTAGTTCAAATTTTATTGCATCTTCTTTCCTTCTTTTTCATTATTGACCTGATGTGCATATCTTATATCTCTTACATGGATTTTATTAGTTATGCTCCATGAAAGCAAGTGAGTGAGTGTTGTTTCATATTGTGGCATGTTTTCTTGCCCTCCCTATGGAAATTTTACCTAGTTTTCACTCAGTTAAGAGTGTTCATCCCCCTCTTTCTGGTGCGATTACCTCCCCTTAGCTTAGGATTCATTTCATACATCTCCTTCTCGCCTTGGTCCCTTGGAATCATAGAGTATTGATAAGCAGTTGCATTTCCCTTCATAGGAGAAGCTGTAGCAGTAGAAATAGGTAGAGGAAGTTGACATTCTTCGGAGGTCTATCTCAAAGTGCAAGTCCCACAACTTTGAGAAAATCCCATATTACCTCAAATCCCCAGTTCATCCTAATTTGGGATGGGTACAATTTTGAGCTCCAATAGTTTTTGGCACACCTGATTGGACCAATATTAAAAGCTTACATTTCATTGTTACTAATTTTAGTGTGTGAATTAGTGATTTCCATCCTTTGGAGGTTTGTTTCAACACATATGGTGATTCCCAACGTCCAAATATAATTATTTTAGCAATCCATGCACCTATTTCATGAGAAAAATACATACTAGACAGAGCACAGTAGTTGAAGAGCACTTTGAATATCTTCAGTTGTCTCCCAGAAAAATAAGTAGAAAAACCATCACACGTGCATCTCCTACTTCTGTGTGTAGGGTGCAATCTACCCCTCCTCTTGGTATACCTTCAGCATGCTCTATCAAGGTACTTAGATCCTTTCTAGCCATGGTGTGATAGAAAAATCTTCCCTTTGTCAACTTCAATGGTGGAAGTCCTCTAGCTCTTCCCACACAACATGATATACCAGTAGCTACACTCAAAATTATTCCATTTTTCACTAGTGAGAATCAAATTACCCCTACTGAGAACATTTAAGATATTACAAATGTATCCTCTATTCACCTAATTATAGAAGATGATGTAACTATAAGGCTACTTATTTCTATACTTAAAGGAAAAGCACTTCAGATGTACATAAGTTTAAGACATGCCTTTATTACTAACTGGGATGGACTTGGCACTACAATTTGCAATCAATTTGAGGAGAAAGATGAGAATATATCCTTATTGGAATAATCATGATGATCGAAAGAGCTCCCAATGAGAACATGGCTAATTGCAACTTCAAATTTCAAAAGACATGGGACAAAATTCCAGCCATCTTAATACCAACCCCTCAAGGTGATTTTCATTGATTTTTAAGAGCCTTGAATTATGAAATTACAATTACAATACAGTCTATGGGTGTTGTGCAGCTTCCTAATGCCTATCCTATATGCATTAGGGTAGAAAATTGTTTAATTCAAGCTGGAAAGATAGCCCCTAGATTATCTATGTCCTTATTTCCTGAATTTTCTTAAGTGCCTCACCCTTTTATTGCTCCCATTCCTAATTAGAGATCCCAATGCATTACCTCCACATCATATTCTCCTCAATAGTAAAAAGAGTATGAAGAAATGAAGGCCTTGATTAGAAATTTTTCTAACAAAGTCATATCCTTAGAAAAGTAGTAAGCGCAAGCCTCATAAATAATTATAATCTAGGAACTAATCAGAGCCATGAACCCTTCATAAATCAATATCCAAATCAGATATATGGGTAGAATCAATAGAATGATAGATGACATGCTAATGCATACCTTCCTAGGTTCAGATAGTTGCTTCTACAAAACCCCTTTCAGTGCCTGTCACAAGCAAATCACTAGTTCTAGTACAAAATAATATGGTATAAGAGACAAAATGGTGTTTTCCTTGCAACTTTCCACATAGTCAGTATGACTGCACAAATTCCTTGCACGTGTAAGACTATATGATTCAGAATGCTTCAAGTTATGAGCCTTCCTCTAGCACACATGAGTCAAAAAATGAAGATGTTAGAATTTGTTCCTGAGACTAATCTCATGTTCTTTGGTGTTGAGTACTTTTGTGCAATAAACCAAAAGCTATGGATAGTTCAAACAAAATGAGAGCACAAGTTGCTAATAAGCAAGATACCAAAAGAGAATGTTGGAAGCTAGCATATAACCCTTGCCCCTTTCCTCCAAAATAATCCTCAATCATCAAAGGATGTTAATGCATCCAATAGTTTTGGCACGTAGGTTCTTATGTGTGAGGTCTTCACATAGTGTTTCTACAGAAGTGGTGCACGTTCCTCCTTTGGTAGGTCAAGCCTCTGTGCAGCTCAAGGTGCCTCTTCTAGCACCGGAGAAAATAAGAGAAGATGTTGTTGTGGCTTAAATGCACAAATCTACAAGCCTTACATTCAAAATTGTGGAAAAAATAAAGAAGAAAAATGTAAATGTCACAATGTGGGACACCCTAGCCATTCCATCTCATCACAAGCTTATTGGATGAAGCTCTAGTGTAATTTCCACGCGCTGATCCAATTATCAAAAGAACTCAAGGTGTTGTCAACCTTTTTCAAGAAGAGGAGAAGAAAGTAAGATTTTTTTTTAAAACCCCACCCTTCTATATGTCCCTGATAGTAGGAAAACATTTTGTTCACAACTATATGATTGATTCAGGGGCTAGTACTTCAGCTATGCCTAATAAAATTGTTGATGTCCTAGGTCTTCAATAAAATATTATATCTAAAGGATTACTACATATTGATGGCTCAACTATCACCACCCTAGGAGTCATCAAGGATCTTGAGTTGACCCTTCATGCATGTCCAAGTATAACAATAACTCGATATGTGTCAATCATTGACCTACCTCCGTTGTTTTTCATTTCTCTATCAAGTGATTTTACTACCAGAGTGGGTGATTACTTGTCTTCTGATTGGTCTCATATGATTTTAAGAACAAGGTATGGTATTATGTTCACCATACAATATGATACTATATTTTCTTATCATGTTGAGTTATATGACCCATCCCCTCTTCAAGCTAGTTGCCTAATCCAAGAGGTCCAAGAACAAGATTCAGTTTCAGAAGAGAAACTCATTGATCCTTTCATATTTGATCTATTATTAGATGGGTGGGATGAAGAGAAATATGAATTTGACCCCTATGATAAAAATAATTAAATTAGTCTTGGTACATATTACATCCTTAAAAAAAGCATTGTTTCCTACCTTGCTCAAACTAAATGATGAAACTTTTGGGCTATGGAAAATGTATTTTTGATGGCTCCAGAAGCAGAAATGGTGCTAGCCCAGGTGTTTTCCTCATTTATCCCAAGGACGAGAAATTCTTCATCATGCACAGGTTGTAGTTTGCATGCTCCAATAATGTAGTAGAATATGAAGAATTGGTGCATGGTCTTCTCATTGCTGGGAAAAGGAAAATCAAGGCATTGTAGTTCTTTGGGGACATTGAATTAGTTATCCACCAGGTGAGGAACAAGTGCACAAAAAGGAATAATATTTTGAAATCTTAAAAATACATAGTTTAGGACCTTCTGGAGAGATTTTATGCTCTTAATTTATAGGTGGTGCCAAGGATATTGAATAAAGAAGAAGATCATATAACAACCCTTGGTTCACAATTCTCATCGGTTGAGGATTTTATCCAAGGCAATGAGCAACATGTCAAAATGGTGGTCAAGCCATTTATTTGAGATAATGAAACTAGATGGCAAGTGTTTAACAGTGACGTGTAGATTATCCAGTTCATTCAGAGTGAAATTGAGTTCTCTTCAAACATGCAAGTTGACTTGCATGACAACTATAGTAACCAAGTGATTCAACTAAATACAAATAAATTTCCTAAAGGGATGGTTACCTTAGAGCACACATTCAGCCTTGGTGATGAGTTTAAGGGTGAAGAAAAATACATGTGTGTAGCACAAGAAGACTGCACCCCAGTCACTATTGCATACAACAAAGAGTTGTTTCTCAGTAAAGAATGCAGGTAAGATGAGAAGTAGACCTTTATCTCTCTATGTTAGAAGTATGTTGACATATTCTCATGGGAATATAAAGACCTAAAAGGATTTGATCCAAGTGTTGCTCAACACTCCATTGAATTTTTAAACCTTATTGCATTGGTTGGTGTTGTCATTGATGTCACATGGCATTGATGGAAAAGTTGGAGTGAAATGTCATGTAGATAGGTTCCCATCAATGGTGTTTAGTGGTTTTAGGATGGTTTCAGGGTGCTATAGGCTTGGCCAATGACGTTGATTCCCACTTTAGGTATAGAGATGGTTGGTATACTTGGATTAGGTGTTCTTCAAGTTAGATATGATGTTTCTAGCATGTGTAAGAGATTTTAGAGTGAGCATCAAGTCAAGGGTTGGGAGTCACAGTTGAAACTAGCTCATTTAGGCCTATTCCTAGAGCCTAATGAGGTGTAAGAGCTCAATGAAGGTCATGAAAATCCTATGTAAGCATGGTAGGAGCCTAGGAACACTACCTAGGGCATGTATGAGCATCTATAGAGCCTATTTTAGCTTCTAGAGGCAAAATTCAAGTTTTCACTAAAACTACCTTTGAGAACTAGTAGTGAATGCTTAGGAAAATGAGATTGGTCTTGACCGTAAATGAATATTTATGAGAAAAAAATCTATTTATCATGTATAGGGATGTGTTGTGGTTCTTTGTATCAAATTTCATCAAATTTTGAAATGGGATTTTGAAGTTATTCAAGTTTTACTAAAATTGGTTCCTTGAAAAAGGAAAACTGAGCATCTTGTCTTCTTAGCATCCAATAAAAATTATCAACCCTCCTTTAGGTAAATTATAGAAGGAATTTTTGAAGATAACTCCAAGCCTGAAATTTTTCAAAAATATTGTGGACTAAAGGTGGAAGAACAAAAAAGTTCGCTTCATTTTTCTAACCCTATTTTTCTCTCTCATAATCACCTTCTTGAATCGATGGGAATAAAATGAGTTTGTTTGTCTTAAAAAAAAACTTATGTGAGTTGATTCAATTTATCAAGGTTGATTAAGGATTACTCTAGCTCAGATAATTCCATTAGTTCTCCTCAAGCAAAATTGTTCCTTATAAGTCTTATTCAGTGGTTTGCAAGTTTTGTCTTGCAGTTATGATGTGTGAAGGTACAATCCTGAAGATTGTGGTTGAATAAAATGTTGAGGTTGAAAAATAAGTATAATCCTTATACAAGTCCATGGTGAATGGTCAAATATCAAAATGGCCTTAATGTATTATAATGATGCCATAGTTCTCCATTGCTCTTAAACTGCCTCTTAGACTCAATCATGAAGTATGAAGCCTGAGTCATAAAGTATGGTCTATACCTCATAATGCATACCTTCATAATGTAAAAATTTATATAATGGTCTTCACCTCATAATACATGCCTTCAAGATGTTGCAGCAGTATAGAGGTTTAAGTTGAAGATGGTGAAGATCTATGTTGATGACAATGTGGACTGTGGTTCACTGTGCAAGGACAATTTCTCAAGAAAATTTGAAACATTGAACCTTGGAAAGTTTTTTAGTGTTGAAAAAAGGTTTTGGGACCCTTAATGATCCTTATAAGATATTAAAAGCATTGAATTATACCTAAATCCAACTTCATTTTGATGTAAAATCATTGTCACTGATCTTTTTAAGCTATCATTTTCTGCACTGGGAGTATCATGTTTCCAGCTGATTTTGGGCAGTGGAAAAGGTTCTTTATGTTTGCAAAATCCCCTAAGAGTTTTAATTCTTGAAAACCATTGAGTAAAGAGAAATAAATTTAATATTTTTCCCTCTCAGCCTTGCACAAGAGAGAAAACCCTCTATCTAGGGTTTTGATAGAAGAAATACATGCAACTTGATTTCGAACCATCAAAATCCTATAAAAACATGAATATTTATTTACCTAGATGTCGTCTCAAATATTTTGCAAGAATTAAATCCAACCATATTGTTTTTCCTCTGTTATTCGTGACAATTTCTTCATGACAAGGTGAAAGCCTATCTTAATGGGGCTGGTAAGAGAAATTCATTATTTTCACTATCTTTTAAGACTTGAAACCTCATGCAAAGTGCAAAAGGGATAAAGGGTGGCAACATTTCTTCTTGTTGTGTTTTAAAAGTGTTTTCTAAACAATAAACACTCATTAGAGCTAATATTTAGGGCTAGAAAGCAATGAGCAAGAGCTAATCAGCTAAGCAACTAATCTAAAACCTTTTGAATGAGTGTTCATTCCTTTAAGAGGACTGAAAAGGGGAAGATAAATGCATAACAATGATTTCTAGTGCATCAAGTTGTTGCAATGCTTTCAAATGCATAACATCGATGTCATGTATCTCTGCCATACTCAAATCTTATACTAGTCTAACATGAAGATGGTAGTTGAATGGTGAAGGGCTGAAGCTAAATAAAGGTTACAAAGGAGTTTAGGAATATTTGTAACGTGTTTATCACTTATAAATCCTTCTTAAAAAGTTAGAAACTATGTTTGAAAATTATATGCTCAATGCAATTTATGACATCTTATATGCCAGTTACACTTGATGTGGATAGAGGTCAAGTTGTTGAATATTGATTGACATAGAAGAGTGTAAGGAAGTTTAAGAAGCTACACCTGTAAAATTTTTAACTCAAGGTATCTTGAAAGTGCCTTAAAATTTTGCAAGCATATAAAAAGTTCAAAGGTGCATTTATGACATAAAAATGGGTAGTTACAACTAGTGTGATATCTCTCTTCTTTCTCAAGCTGTCAAATGAAAAATGTGAAGTCTATGGATGTGAAAGGGAAAGGTCAGGGATAGGAGTGGATATTGCATACAAAAGGGTAGTTTTTGCACTTGTAATTCGTGTTGATAGTTTATGAGAGAGTGTGCAAGTATGTTAGATGAAAAAAGAGAAAAATATTGAAACTATGTCAAGTTAGGAAAGGATATAAGAGGGAATGTGTGGAAATATAGGATCATAATCTGTTGTCTCAGCAACCCCATGAGGAGTGTGATCAAAAATTAATGTAAAGAATGAGTTGTAGCTCAACAAATCTTGAAAGTAGAAGTTTTCCTACAAGTTGTAGCTTATAAATCATCAAGTGGTAGCTTGATTTGAAGTATGTGTTTCATGTTGATTTATGGCTCAAATAATTTGTAACCTTTGTGAGCATAGTCCATTGGTTAGGTGATTTTTCTCCCAGTTTGGTTTTCCCACTTAAAAATATTTGTTTCTCTTGTATGTGTGCTTCTTGTTACATGTGAATTATGTTGTTGCAATATCATATTAAGGCTTAAGAATCTGTTTGGAGTTGAATTTTCATACAGAATTTGAATTGACATGGATTCACCCCCGTAATGTCCTGGTTTCTAACATGACTTTGATCCTAGTATCAAGCCCATCATAAAAAAATAAAGGCCTATCAATCCTAAGATAGGCCCCCTCATAATGAAGTAGTTATCCAAACTCATTGAGGAAAAAATAATATTTCCTATCAAATACTCTACTTGGGTGGCGAATCTTGTTCCAGTGTGTAAGAAGAATGATGATATCAAACTTCGAGTTAGTTTCAGTTACTTGAATAAGGCATCCTTAAAGGATCATTATCATTTTCCTGTCATGGAGCAAATTCTATAGAATTTGGTTGGCGCATAAAGACTCTCCATGTTAGATGGGTATTTTGGTTTTAATCAGACTATGGTCAAGGAAGAGGATCAATTAAAAATAACATTTACAACCAAATGGGGAACATATGCCTATCTAAAAATTCCTTTTGGTTTGTCAAATGTAGGCACAATATTTTAGAGAGTAATGGAAATTATCTTTAAAGGATATATCAATGAGTTCATCCTATTTTACTTGTATGACATAATTGTCTTCTCAAAACAAATCACAGATCACATCAATCATATGGAGAAATTCTTTGAGAGATGTAGAGAATTTGGGGTATCCCTTAACCCCTAGAAGTGCAACTTTTCTATTATGCAGAGTAAGCTTTTGGGCCACGTGGTCTTTAAGGATTACATTTCCATTGATCCTGATCGAGCTTCCACATCCTTTCCCTTTCCTTTCCCGCACACAATAAATCCTTGTAATCATTCATAGGTAAGATAAAATTTGTTAGGATATCCATTCCTAACGTTTCAAGATTGGTTAACATGCTTAAGAAATATAGAGTCTTTAAGTGGAAAGCAGAAGGAAAAGAGAGCTTTAACAAAATCAAGCAAGAAATTTCTTTTGCTCCAACACTCATCAAGTTGGATTACTCCAAGGATTTTATCCTTTATGCTTATGGAGCTAATGCTAGTGTTGTTGCTATCTTGAATCAAGAAAATGAACAAGTATTGGAGCAACCAGAGGATTTCACTAGTCAAACATTGAAGGATTATGAATTTAAATATAGTCACATGGAAAAAGGTCTTCTCCATCATGCATTCTCTTTAGAAATTCAAGAGTATGCTCACCACAAATCATGTCAAGGTGTTAGTTTCACACTCAGGTGTGAGGAAATTCATCATGGGAGAAGAAATCAATGAGAAGAGAGCTATATGGGTGACCAAAATCATGGAATATGATGTGACTATCAAAGTCACTAAGCTGGTTAGAGGAAATGTGCTCTGTAAGCAGATTGATGAGGATGCATAAAACGATCAAGATTATCCGTTGTTTATGGATGAAGATCCTCCACACGCTGAAGATGAATAGAATGATAATCATGGTGCATTCAAATGGATGGAAGACATGGTAACATTCCTCTCTTCTAGTTCATACCTTTCCAGTTTAAATAAATAAAAGAGAATACATATAAGGTTGTAGTCTATTCCATATGGCTTATTGATGATGCTATCTTCAAAATAAATATTGATGACGTGATATTAAGATGTATTGATAACGCGCAAGTATATAAAGTATTAGAAAAAAATCATAATGAATTCTCTGGAGGAAAATTCTTTGCCAAAGAAACACCAATGAAGAGCATTAAGGCATGATACTTCTTGCCTACCCTATTTGTAGATGCACATAAGTGGGTTATGAAATACAAGGAATGCACTTTCTTTGTAAACAAGAAGAAATTGGTTGTGCTTCCCCTATGGCTAATCTAAGTGAATCAACCTTTTGCGTAATGGGATCTTTACTTCATTGTCATGATCAACCCTCTTTTGAGCATTGGTCATAAATGGGTTTTGACAGCTACAGACTACTTCACCAGATGGATAGAAGTTGTTGCGCTCAAGGAATCAACTGAGTCAGTCATCCTTGACTTTCTCAAAGGTATTCTAACAAGGTTTTTTGTTCCTTAGACCATTATCTCGGATAACGAAAAATCCTTCCTTAGTACAAGGATTTTTGATTGGGATGTTAGCCTTAGAATTTATTTGAATACTTCTTCCAACTACTACCCTCGAGGAAATGGCTTAATAGACTCTACTAAGAAGAACATGATTATAATCATGAAGCTAACAATGAACATCAACCAGAGGTAGTAGAACACAAAGGTCTCGCATGTACTCTGTGTAGACAAAATCATGATGAAAAAGGCAATAGGTACTTCACCTTACAAACTGGTTTATGGTAAAGAAGTGATGCTTCCTTTATCTCTTGAATTACCTTCATTAGAATTGGCCAACAAATGGAACTTGAGAGTGTAGACCAAAGAGAAATCAAAATGTCAGAGTTGGTTGAACTTTAAGAACTAATAAACTCTGCCATAATCAAGATAGAACAACATCAAAATTCAACCAAGTAGTGGTTTGAAAGAAAGGATAGATTTAAAGCTTTCAAAGTGAGTGATCTGGTCTTAAAATGGGATGCTGACAGAGCCAAACCTGGGTTCCATTTAAAGTTTGATGCAATTTGGAGTGGCCTTTACATCATCCGTTGTTGCAAGGAGGATAACTCTTTTAAGATGTCTCACCTTGATGGATATGCACTGCCAATCCCATTTAATGGGATTTATCTCAAACATTTTTATTAAGTCTTATGCATCATGTACATATTAGAGTAGTTTCAATTCCTCCAAGTGCATGCTCCGTGCACATTGTTTTGTTTATACATAGTTCTTTCCTCTCATGAACTCTCCTGCAAGCTCTTTGTTTTCTTCCAAATTGTCAGTCTTTGTGCTTTTGAGTTGAAGGTGATTTTTCCAATAGTTTAGATGGTGCCCAGAATTTTTTTACACAACTCAAGTAGAGTTGAGACAAGTGCTTCTGTCGACACTAAAATTTTCCTCCGTAATTTCTATTTCATTAATGTATGTATTAGGAATAGGATGTTGTTAAGTATAATTAGTAGTAGCGTCTGATAGAAGATAATGGCACCGTCAGTACGGTGCTGCCCAAGTACACGCTCCGTGCACATTGTTTTTTTGTACATAGTTCTTTCCTCTCATGAACTCTCCTGCAGATAAGAGTTAAGGTATGGAAAGATTCGTCAGAGTGGATTTCTTATCCTATCTTAGAGATAAGATGGATAAGCCTGGAAGTTCTATAAATAGAGAGGCCACCCCCATCCAAATTTTCAGTCTTTGTGCTTTCGAGTTGAAGGTGATTTTTCCAATAGTTTAGATGGTGCCCAGAATTTTTGCAACAACTCAAGTAGAGTTGAGACAAGTGCTTCAAGTGACTTTAGGGATGTTCTTCAAGTTACAGATCAAGATTCTAGGCTGACTCCATTCCTAATGGATGCTTGCAAGGCTATTGATCTCTTTCATATAGCAAGTAGATGGCCCTAAAATTCATCAAACTATTGTCCAAAATAACCACCTTGGTTCTTTAGACAACTTACGGTTCCATTCTGGCTCTGACATCAAGTTTATAGGTTGTGCACACTCTTGGTTTTAATACCTTGGCACATTTACTTGGATGAAATTATTTGTGCACACCCTTTTTCACCCTTCCCGCTTGCCCCTTGTATTTTTCTTCCCTTCACTTCCTTTTGCACACTTTCACCTTTCTTCCTTATTCTTCTATCTCCTTCCACTTTTCCTCTGTGCACACTCCTTACACATTCACCTTCCTTCCATGGTCACTACACACTCCTCTTGTGTGCACCTGTTGACTTTAAATTACATTTTTCTAAGTCTCTAGCATACTTTCCTCATGCATACTCCTATTTTTTAAGTCTCATGCAATCCACTCACAAGCACTCACTTCCTCTTTTACCTTCCACCTTTGCACATTTTCCCTTTGTAATTATTTCTGCATGTCATTGTCTTACACTCCCTTCTTCCTCACATGCTTGCAAACCTTATAGATATGTAATTTTTCTTCCCACTCCTTGGATACCCTCTTATACGTACTCGTAGATCTTTGTATCCCCTCTTCTTGTGCCTCCTACTCTTGCATACGTGTCAAGTGCAATCCTCTACGCTAATAATTGAGTGCCACATGTTAAATTTTTAGATGAAATGCACAACTTGAAACCTATCAGAAGATTTCAACTATGTGTCACATCCTTACATGAAATGAATGCATGACACGTGGTAGAAAAGATAAAACAAATAGACAGTTAGCCGAATCCTTCAGTTGACCAAATTATGACATGTGTCTTAGGTATTCATCCTGCACTATATTAGCCTTCAAATTACTATAACTTCTACTACAAATATTATATTCATGTGCTCTGGGTATTTTTGGAAAGCTACTGATGTGGGCTACACTTTAGGATTTTCAAAGTCATATTTTGGCGGGATTTGGTAGGTGGAAAATAGGGAAAGGCATATCAGACCATTAATGCACAAATTTAGTTGACTCAACTACCCATATTTTATTAGATCTTTCCTCCTTCCTTCTCCTACAAGCTATGTTGACATGAGGAGGAGGATCTGACATTGCTACATGTGCATTTACAAGCATTTAATGTGGGTTAAATTTTGGTTAGATTTAGAAATTTGTGTTTCCCTCTTCACTTTCCCTGCTACTCATTCCTTCTTCTTCTATATATTCATGAACATTGCTCATTATACAAGGTTAGACCCTCTTGAGTTACTAAGAGCATTGTTCCTTGGAATTTTAAGTTACAAACCTTAGATATGAGCCATTGCATGTAGATCCTTTCCTCTTTTATCTCTGTAATTTATTGTTCATCATTTAGAATCAATAAAAGTTTAATTTTAAGGCTATTCTCTACCCTAGTTCAAATTTTATTACATATTCTTACCTTCTTTTGCATTGTTGATTTGTTGTGCATATATTATATCTCTTGCAGGGATTTTATTTGTTGTGCTCCATAAAATCAAGTGAGTGTTGTGTCAGACTGTGGCACATTTTACTAGCCTCTCTATGTTTATTTCCCCTAGTTTTCACTCAATTGAGAGTATTCATCCCCCTCGTTCTAGTGCTATCGCTTACCCTTAGTTTAGGATTCATTTCATGCATCTCCTTCTCACCCTAGTCCCTTGGAATCATAGAGTAGTGATAGGTAGATGCATTTACCTTTCTAGGAGTAGTTGTCGAAATAGAAATAGGTAGAAGAAGTTGGATTTCTCTGGAGGTCTGTCTCAAATTGCAAGTCTCACAACTTGGAGATAGTCCCATGTTTCCTCAAAGCCTCAGTTCATCTTGATCTGGGACGGGTGTAATTTTGAGCTCTAATAGGAACATTTTTAGGTATGACCCACAAGTGGTTCTTCTCCACCCCAATTTTGTTACCTCATTCAAATATTTAAAACAAACATATTTCCCTTATTTCTACACACATACTAATTATATCACCTAATTTCGGCCTATTTTAAATATGCACCAAGAAGTGACTAAGAAATTTCAAGATTACACCATACCATTCAAGGAAACCCTAAAACACTTACCTTTCCACCCAAATAACACCGAAAATTGTTTCTCTAAACCTAGATGTTGTCTTCCCAAACTTTTATACGAAATTGTTGCTAAAAAATATTAATCTTTTGTGCACAAATGTGTCGAAGCAAGAGGAGTAATTACTAAAATGTTGTTACCTCATTCTTGAGGTTTAGGTTGTGCATGATGTACGATGGGAAAAAGATAGGTAGATATAAATATTCTCAAGGAGTGCTAGTTTCATAATTCTAAAGGATAATTACCTTAACCCTAAGATAGCTATAAATTTTTAAGGCCTACATCTAAGATAAAGATAGGTTTCCTACTAGGACTTGTAATAAGAAAAAAATAAGGGGTAGATAAAGCCAAGGGGAGTAATATAATAATATAATGCAATAGAGCAAAGAAAACATACATCTACTCTAGTCTATAGCAATGAATGACCAACATAAAACATACATGTGCAAGATAAAATACTAAGAATGGTTAGAAATACTTACATGTAGTGTGTCTGTGACCGCTAATATATAATCCTCCTTAGAGACAATAACACTGAGAGAGAATTTATGTGGGTGGAGAAGGGGAAATCTCAACAATAATATCTTTAGTCCTAACTCGCTATGGTGACCTAAAATGCACAAAGGTAATCTCCAACACTTCAAGTCAACTAGTAGATACGAAATAGCAAAAAAATATGTGAGCTATAAGTGCCTTCATGTATAAAAAAAGTAATTATTTGGTGGTGGCCTATCAGAAAGAAGGTGGAATATATATACCTAATGCCATCATCCACGTGAGATGGTGTCAATTACGGAAAATCCAAAACTGACACCATCGCCCATGGGTAATGGCATCAACCTTAGAGGAAACCCTAATGCCAAAAGGTGAAAAACATACAAGACAGAGGTCAGAATGCAAATGGGGGTAAACGACAAAGTTATAGGGTAACCAAAAGCATGTATAATAATACACAATAAGATGAAACATGTATACATGATGGGTTTAATGTGTGAACAAAGGGAATAAATGAGGTAAGAGTAGGGAACTATAACATAATAGTAACATATCTCAAGTGTTTTAGTCTATCCTACATGACCAAGTCTGATCATACCCAATCACGATAGGCCCCTCAAGGCACTTGATTAGGAAGAATATGTATTAACAACCCATGCACAAAATAAATGGTTAGAAAACTTTAAAGATGAGGTGTGTAAATCTGTTCCAATTGAATATCATCACGTGCCACAATAGTGAAACATCAGATGGTCTTTGGAAAAATACATATAAAATATTTAAAATTGAAAGAAAATGTTGAAATTAAAGAAATTGTTAAAGTTTTGTAAAGAATTAAATGAACTCCACCAAATGAAATATGCCCCACTTCATACCTACCTTCCAGTATCACTTGGTTTGCATATGGTGGGTGCAATAATTAATTGTAACCTGGAATAAGTAAGGATGAAAAGAAACATTATAAGATAATTAGTAAAATAAGATATAAATCACCTAGTTAAAAGTCATGGGAAGGATGTAATGGAGTGTCAAAATGACAAAAAATGGGGGTTTGTGGCTGAACTCAGTAAATATATATGTCATATGTCAAAATAAGATGCTCAATTCCACTATCATGACATAATTTACAGAATGTTTTAAGGGTTTGTCATTCGAAAGATATGAAAATTTGAAGATTGGAAAGAAGTTGTGTCAAAAATGGTTATAAAAAATGCTATGAATAGTAAAGGGAGGAATTAATTTTTCACTTTGCTAATTGAAATTAAGAGAAACTAAGCTTTAAGATTACCCAAATTAGTGATTTTAGTGATGATGAAGAACATACGAGGTGGAAAACGAGGTGGCCGAGACTAGTTCTATGGTGGTGTGAATCCCATGGTAGGTTTTACTTTTAAAATGGGAATATGTAGCTAGGAGAAAAATGGAAAAATATATGCCTAAGAAAATTGGTTAGCAAAATTTTCCCAAGGATAGTCAAAATGTAGATTAGGTTAAAGAGTAGGTAGGTTTGGGAGTATTTTAATTTTTGGAGTCAATAGGTTAGGTTTTTGAATTTAATGTTAAAATTGTAGACCTTCTGAGATAGATCGGATTCCCCATGCTAGGATGAATAATTGTAGCATGGTTGATGGCATTGACATGTGGGGTGATTTTGTAGGATACTTGATGGTGTTTTTCTAGCAAGGCCAATGCAGATTTTTCTTACGGGTCGATGGTGATAAGCCAATTAGGCCGACTTAGTTTATGAATTTTAATTTTTGATAATGTGAGGTATATTTTTTATTATTAATTTGAACTGAGATATAATGGGTACTTTTTGGTTGGTATTTTTTTAGGTTTCATAGACAATTTAACTATGGAAATTAGTGGATATATTGTGGTTACTAGAGTTTTTGCATAGGTTATCCACACAGGATATTACACAGCTACAAGGCCTCAATTTTGGGGGAATTATCCAAATGACAATCCTCCCATTAGATCCAATTTTGATACATATTTTTTTGAGACATTAGAAGTTAAGGTCCAACACCTTTATGTAGAGGTTCGATGGAAAAACTATAGAGGTCGGAGTGACACTACACAATGTTCATGTAATTTTAGGGCTACCTATTCACGTAGTCTGCATAATGGGCACTATGTAGAGGAGGGAATTGCCATGGTGGGCCACGAGAAGCGAGGAGTATCATCTAGGTTCATTGATGGTCTATTTGAGAGCCATATTTTATGCACATATTGTGGATATATAAAACGCTATTATTGGTATGGTTGTGGCATGGATCTTATACCACAAGGTAGATGTAGCAATGTTGTTTTTGTTAGTGGCATGAAGGGATGCACTAAAGACTTACATACAATCTAGTTGGGGGATTGTTATATCAATACAACTAGTGCATGATTTTTATAGGATTTATGTGAGGTAGCATAGGGAAGTGGGACCCATAAAACTATTGGAAACTTGGATCTATGAGTGATTATCGATGTATAGGTTAATAGGGATACCATTATAGGTAATAGGGGATACTTATCCTATCTAAAGGATTATTTGGTGGGAGAGAGGCCTAATAGTAAGGAAAAAAATTGGATATATGTATTTGATACAGGTTAGAAAAAAATAGGTATTTTGGGAGCCTTGTAGAGAAACGGTGGATTAGTCACCCAATTGAACGACTAAATGTGGTCGTTCGTTGGGGGGACCTTGGAGATTGCTAGTCATTACATGTTGTGGGTGAAGACATGCCTAATTGATAGATTTTCATTTCATTTTGTTCATTTAGCTCCTGTGCTAACCCTATCTCTTCCAAACTATTAACCATGACATGCTAGAGAGAGAGAGAGGAGGGAGAATGGGACCAATGGTATCAGTGCAACCATTACTGCCATATTGAGTTAGGTTTGCCCCACATCTAGGTTGTAGGTGAGAGTGACAAAGGGGATTAGAATGTGCGGAGGGACCTTGAGTGATATATGTGGGGGAAAACCTTGAGAGGTAGGTTATTGGAGTGGATGAGAGAGTAAAGAGGCCTTGAGGATGACACAAGTGACATTTACAAGGTTGAGAGGAGGGTATTTTCAGACACAGGTACTGAAATAAAAATTTATATAACGGGGAGACGAGGTCAGAGAGAAATAAGGTTGCAAATAATATTGGTTCTTTGACATAGGTGGGCACGATTGGTAGGATATCATTTGAGATATGAGGAGGAGGAGGTAGTTTTAACAAGATTGACAAATAAATATGTCATAGTGGAGCATCCTAGTGAGCTAGGTGAACTTGCAAGCTTATTTATTATGATAACATAGATGAATTTTGGATAGATTATTAATAAGATGTGTGGTTTGTGTGTTTTGTAAAGTGGACCACAATTGAGTGGCACTCGATGATTGAAGGTGTATACCACGAAATCTTAGGAGGTGTCTTGGACCTGACATATACAACCATGATGGTGGATCTGGTATTAATGATGGTTGGAGAATTTATGAGTGTATTTAGGATAGTGGGAAAGGAATCTTGGGAGATCAAAAGGTATTAAGATACACATGCAGCGGCGAGTGCATGAGATATGAAATATTTTGTGCAAGGCCTTATACATGCATAGGTGCAATTATCTTGAGAGTAGGTAGTAAGAATTTTAGATGCACAGACAATATATACACACTAGGTGGCTGATGTATCTTGCATTGTGCATTAGAAGTTCACACAGATAGAGCAAAGGGAGAGGTTATAGGGGCTTTCCTCATAGCCACATCACTAGCATGATCCCTACATGCAATGAGTCAGGAACCATAATCTTAAAGCATCATCTGACCCGTGTTTAAGGGAGGGGATGTTTGAGAGATGGGTTTTGTATTTCAAGAGATAGATTTGATTGATGATGTATAAATTATTCATATATATATATATATATATATATATATGAGATAACATTGTTTTGACATTATTATGTTTAATTAATTTTAATGTATTATGTATGTCTACTTCTATGATTCCATTTTCTTATGTGTACACAAATGTATGAACATTCATAAATAAGAGAAATAAAATGATAAAAGGTTTAAAATTGGTAGAGTAGGTAAGGTGGGTGAAATTGAATAGGATAGGGACCAATTAGAGGGCCATTCCAAGCAATAAGAGATAAACCCAAGTGGGAGGGGGGAGTAAAATAATGTCAAAAGTATGAAAGGTAGAAAGCCACAATTTTAGTAACCCAAATGAGAGAGATAAACCCAAGCAAGATATAAGAGAAAATTATGAAAATATCCAAGATAAGAAATAATGGCCACAAAAACCCAAGCGAGAGATAGTAGAGAGTTACAAAAGTATCCAAGATAAAAATTTACAGCTATAGAAATCTAATAAGGAGAGAATAATCCAAGTGAGAGATAAATAAGGTGTCTTAATGACAATGTGAGAATGATTGACATGCATCTTTGATGATGTTAGCTATGTCATGTAGTATTTGATAAAAATTATGAATCATGAGATCCTTGAGGTTGTCTTGTATTATGGTGATACCATGATGGACTTATGATCTTGTGGAAAAGAGGGAATCATCAATTTGATCAAATATCCTTATGAGGAAAACAACAAGGATATAATCAATGGAGGGAAAAGGGGGAAAATGATGATCCTGGTAAGAACTAGATGATGGCATATATTGGTGTGATGAAGGGTATCAGACTCAATGCTTAGGAAAATGAGGATATAATTCTTAGGATTATCAAAATTATGGGAAATAACTTGACAAGTATCATTTGTACATGAGAGAAATCCATGATGAGAAAAAAAAGTGGTGTGAAGGTTGTGTGGATTTTTTTGGTGGTTTCTCATGAGTTTTTCTTTGAGTTTATTCATATGTCTTTAATAGTTTCTACAATAGGAAACATAATGCATAGGAGTCTCATGCCACATGTAGTATAGTTCTATTGTATGTGGAATAGGAATCATAATGGCAAGAAGAGATGGTGATGTTGTAGAAAGTAGATTCCTAACGACATGTGGAGAAGTAGAAGGGGAAGGAGTGCATTATGTCACAATAACTGATGTAGTGGGTTTATCTAAGGGGTAATTTGTGGATCAGGCATCAAATCATCAACTAGGGTAGTATAGTTCACGAGCTAATCATTAGAGTAAAAATTAGAGAAAGCATCATTATCATCCATAAGATCATCTACCTCTAGATTGAAGATACTATGTGGGTATTGTGAGTAGACTATGATAGTGTTGGTGCTATGACTAAAGGTAAGGCATAGTGATTCCTAATATTGAAGTATTTCCATATTGTTACCCTAGGAATATAATTCTAAGAAGGGTTCATGATCTAAAAACCCATAAAGCAAAACTTGCACACACACACACACACACACACACTCAATATTTTGCTTTTAAATTTTTTTGATGAAAATTCAACATTACGATCTTTTTGTATTTTTAATAAATAATAAAAAATCTATAAGTACTGTGTAAATATAGAGAAATTCACTAGTAATTGGACATAAGATGTGATAACGGAGTTCAACATTTGAGGCCTACATATTTGGGTCCAATTGAATGGGATCGATTTATTAAAATCTTGCATATAAACCTTTACAATAGTCTCTAAAAGAGTTTAAACTTCTCACAATAATATCCTACCAAAAATAATATCGGTCTCCTTTTACACTTTCTCAAAATTATCCCTCTAGCTCAAGATATAAGATTTACAAAATTTACACAGTCGCCGAATAATGCCTAAACATATATAAGAGATCCCATTTTATAATGTTTCAAGCTCCTCGAGTGGCTCGGTTGGGCACTTATCTTTTTACCAGCCCAACCTGAGTTTAAAGCCTCCCATCACTACCGCTTTGCTATATTGGGATGTTTATCCCACATTTGGAGTGCATTGAGTGAGGAGGTAATTTATATGGTGGGCGGTGTATATATTGCATTGGCTTATTAGCCATTTTGGATGCCGATGATTATATTTGGTTGGTCAACGTGCTAAGTATGGTGCAAATTTGTTTATGAGGTGGTTTCATGGAGTTTGGAGGGATAAGTGTTAAGTGGTGCATGGATAATATAATGCATGACAAGTTGAATAAAATGCGATGGAGATAATAGGTTTAAGCGGCCAATGTGGAGAAATATGAGAGTGGCTCGGTGGGTAGGCTGAGTCGGACTATCCATTGATCCCTTTACAAAAATATGTTTACAATATCCCACATGTATCAAAAAAATTACAATATGAAGCAAATATATACAAAAGATCTACAATATCAATATGAGAAAGAGGCCAAGACACCCCTCCATAATCGAGTGTGTCAAACCTGGCCGAGGGCCCGTAGCCAACAAATAGTGGGGCCCACCTATCTGTCACTAAGTGTACAAGAATGAACCAAATTTTACCCTTCGTTCATATTGTACATGTGTCACATTTTTGTTTGTCCACTTGGAGAGCGTGCATGCATTCAACCTGTGTGTAGTCCTGAATTCGCCAATTGCCTAAAAATTTCAGCGAGCCATAAATTTTGAATATGTGCTCCTATTTATTCAAACAAGATATCACCGGAAATATCAAATTTTTGTCCATGCAATGAAACTTTCCATAACTAATTCTGAGAATATTTTAGATCGATGTTTCTCAGTGATGATCCTCTAGATCATTCCTTCCCACTGAGAAACTTTTGGACCTCCAAAAGTCAACTTAATTGGTAAATAGGTGAGGGTACTTCTCCCTCACCTTTTTGGTTTCCATCTATTTGGCCTTTTTCGGATGCATGCCTTTGAACACAATATGAAGATATTGAATATCACGCCTTCGCAAAGTTCTGACCTTCCTGTCCAAAATGATATCATCATGCAACTCATTGAGATACTCAGGTGTAAAATCGTCAATGGAAGGCATAATGTTAGCATCATCATGATCAATAATCATAGGCGGTTCATAAAATTTCAAGTTCTCAACATTTACAACTGAATAAATTTACATATATGGAGGTAAATCCAAATGAAAAGAAATGTTATCGATTTTCTCTAATATTCAGAATAGACCATACCGAATAGGTTTCAAATTTTTACCTTCACCTGTCAACCTTTCCTTATTGGAATGAAGAGAAATTGAATCACTAACTTGAAATTTGTGATAATTTATGTGTTCAGCATGCCTTTCTTTATACTTTTCTTGAATTTTATCCAACTGTTCTCGGACATACTGATGGACCCGTTGTATTCGCTGCACAAATATTTTAGCTTTTTCAGAATCACTCAATCCATTAATAACAATTTCTTGTCCAAAAGAGAAATCTAATGGAGATTTAGGCAGATAACCATAACAAGTCTCAAATGGAGACTTCAAAGTAGAAGAATGTAAAGCACTGTTATAAGCATGTTTCACATAATATAAATGTTCATTCTATAATTTAGAATGTTTTCCACAATAGCCTCTAAGAAAATGTACCAGTGTGAGGCTCACAACCTTTGTCTGACCATTGGTCTGTGGATGGAAAGCAATGCTTTTCTTCAGTGTAGTTTCCATCAAACCTCATAAACTTGACCAAAATTCCCCAAGAAACTTGGAATCTCGATCTAAAATAATAGAAGTGGAAAAAACAAAATGAACCCATACAAATTGAAAGAATAAATGTATAGTTCCTTCACCAGTTATTTGTTTAGTACAAGGAATCAACACACACATCTTACTCAATCTATCCACAACCACATATAAATAATTGTGTTTCCTTCGTGACATGGGAAAGCCTCCTACAATATCCATGGAAATACTTTCCCATGGACGTGTAGGGACATGAAGAGGAGTGTAAAGTCCTAACTTCCTGTTGTTAGGCTTGCTCGTGGTACAAAGAACACATCCTTTTATATACCTGGTTACACGTTCATGCATTTTAGGCCAATAACAATACATCTGTCAATGTGCAACTATCTTACCAATACAAAAATGTCTAGATATAAGAGAAGTATGAGATTCCCTAATCATATGTACTCTTTCATTTTATGGGATACAAAGTTTACCAGAACGATATAAAATTCCATCATGCACATGATAATCCAATTCTTCTACTTGTTTTCCACTCATTAAGTCCTCATACACTTCTTTAAAATCAACATCATAAAAATATTGCACTTTATAACTATCACAAGCTAAAACTATGTTGTAAAAGAACAAATGCAACAACAACTGGAGGTCTATATAGCATATCAACAACCTTGTTTTGTATACCTTTCTTATACCTGATCACGAGATGAAATTGCTGTAAGAATGCCATCCAATGGAAATGTCTAGATTATTGTAGCTTGGTTTGTGTTTTTAAGTATTGAAGGGTATGATGATCGGTATGTATAACTGTTTCCTTTCCCATTAAGTAATGGTTCCATTTTTTTACACTCTGCACCAAAGCATACAACTCTTTATCATAAGTTGGATAATTTATTACCGCACTTGTGAAGGTTTCAGAATGGTAACACAAATGTTGTTTGTTCTGCATCAAAATTTCCCCCATTGCATTTTCACTAGCATTCATCTCAACCTCAAATGATTGTTGCAAATCTAGAAGTGCCAAGATTGGAGCGGTACTGATTTTCTCTTTCAGTGCATCAAAATAATTTTACAGTTTTCCTCCCCACTGAAATACCTATTTAATAATTGTCAAAGCATGCAAAGGAGATGCAATAAATGAGAAGTTAGAAATGAATTTTCTCCAATACTATACTGCACTAAGAAAACTCCTAAATTTTTTCGCATTAGTGGGTTTAGACAAGTTTACAATGACCTCTGCTTTTGCAGGATCTATTTTCAATTATCCATTTCCCACAACATAACCCAAGTAAATTAAATATGTTTTTCCAAATTAACATTTATACATATTCAAAAATATTTTTTCTCCTCTTAATGCATATAAGACTTTCTAGATGTGAATAACATGAGCATCCCAAGACTTACTGAAAATAAGAATGTCATCTAAGTAGACAATAAAAAAAATCATTAATGAATGGTTGAAATACATCATTCATAACTCTCATGAATGTTTCTGGTGCATTGCACAATCCAAAAGACATCACTAACCATTCAAATAATCCATGTTTCATTTTAAAAGCAATTTTCCACACATCACCTTAATTAATCCTTATTTGGTGATAACCACTTCTTAAATCTAACTTTGTGAAGTAAATTGCATTCTTTAATTGATCTAGTAAATCATCTATTCTAGGAATAGGGTAACTATTTTTCACCATGACCTTGTTTGAGGCACAGAAATCAAAACACATTCATCATGTGCCATCTTTCTTTGGAACCAAAATAACTTGTGAACCGCATGGATATGTACTTGGATGAATAAATACCTTTGGCCAAAAGTTCCATCACTTGTTTCTTGTTTTACTCGTTTTCAACCACAGACAATATATACATTTCGACATTAGGAAGAGGTGCATCTTGTAGAAATTTTATGTCATGTTGAACCCCTATTTTGGGAGGTAGACCTTGTAGATCCTGAAAAACATCATTATAGTTATAAATTTTTTTTACCAATTCATTACGATGTTTCAGATCACAATCCTTAAAATCCTTTTTGTGATCTTTCTCTTTGGCTTTGATTACCATGAGTGTAAAATTCTTGTTTGAATTGATAAGCCTTTTCATCTGACTTGTAGTAATGAAGGAAAGACTTGTTTTTACACATTGAGCTCTAACAATATATTCAACTCCATCCTTTACAAACAAGTACTTATTTTCTTCCTTACAGAAGATTTCTTTATGATCATATAAATAAGGACTCCCCAAAACTACCCCATAAATATCCAAAGGAATGAAATCCAATTCAACCTCATCAATAAACTTGTCTGTAATGGTAAACCTAAATCTACAACTTTCCATTACCCATAGCTTTGCATCATCAAAAACCCAGCCCAAAGGATAATGCTTAGGATGTGGCTTAGTTTTAAGTCCCAATTTCTTAACAACCTCCTCTGAAATCAAATTAGCTTGAGATCCACTGTTAAAAATAGTATCAATTTTTGTATGTTGAGAAATAACTCTAAGGTGGAAAATCTCATTCCATTTCTTTTCATCATGCATAGATTGTCGATTAGAAGAATATGTAACATTTTATGAACTAGTGTTGGAAGAAGAGAGAGAATGATTACCTTGAAAACTCATGCTCGTGATCTTGGTTTCATCTCCTGAATCAGACCCAAAATCATGAACCACAATATTCGTTTTCTTCTCTTTTCCCTTCTTAAACCACATAGGCTTCATTTAAGGATGTAATTTCCAATATTTAGATTCATCATGGTTCTTTTTACAATGATTGCAAAATGGTTTTTCATCTTTTTTCTTAATAGTAGAGTTTGTCTTTTTCTTGCCTTTTCCTTTTTATTTTCCTTCGGATTGCTTGTTCTTTTGTTTAAAAGAAGAAGAGGAGGAATCCTTAGTAATTTTCCCTCATGCATCCAAATTGGTAGGTTGAACACACACTACATCAATATTAGTAGCACCTAAAATAAGAATCATATGCCATAGGTAACTATACAATCCCCCAATATATTTAAGCAGTGTTTCTTGTGTGTTTAGGGAAATTCCAAGAAATAGAACCCTTTTCCTAACTTCTTGTGTGTAGTCCTGAACATGTTGTCCCTTAGTTTGTATTAATGTTTTCCAATCCATCATAGCTTGTTTCTTGTACCCAAGAGGATAATTTTTTTGTCTAATATTTGAAACAAAATCAGACCAAGAAGTGATTGCATTACCTTTGGTTTCATATACTTTCTGAAGCTTACTCTCCCACCATATGAGTGTTGTACTGCCCATTTGAAGAGTTTCCAAATAAATCTTTACTTCATCATCCAAAATTTTATGAACCCTGCAATATACCTCATTGTTCTTGATCCAGTTATCCAACTTCTCTGCATTAAGCTCTTCATTATACATTGGCAATTCAAACTTGATATCTAATTTTAATGAAGGACAATCATATTTTTGAGTTTCACTTTTAGGAATATCAAAACTAGAGATTTCTTTCTTTTTTACCTTCTCTAGTTGTTTTTTCCCTTTGCCTATCTTGGTACAATTCTTCCAACATTTCCTTCATCTATAGGAATGATTGACAAAATTCTTCTTCCTCTCGATCCACCATTATAGGAATTCGAGATCACCTTGTACCAATTTTGGGATCCTATTCTACCATTTTTCCTCCACCCTTCATAGAGTGGGACCTTGTTAACATTCAACACAACAATTTGCCATCCAAAATCGTTAATCTGATCCAAAAAGCTTTGATACCAATGATCTAAAAATCCATAAAGCAAAACTTGTACACACACACACACTCAATATTTTGCTTTTAACGATTTTTGATGAAAATTCGAATTTACAATCTTTTTTGTATTTTTAATAAATAATAAAAAATCTACAAGCATTGTGTAAATATAGAGAAATAACAAAGAAATTCACCAACAATTCAACACAATGCATGATAATAGTGTTTAATGCTTGAGGCATACATCTCTGGGTCCAATTGAATGGGACTGATCTATTAAAATCTTACATATAAGCCTTTACAATAGTTTCTACAAGAATTTTACCTTTTCACAGTAATTTCCTGCCAAAAATAATGCTAGTCTCCTTTTACACTTTCTCAAAATTCTCTCTCTAGCTCAAGATATAAGCTTTACAAAATTTACATAGTCACCAAACAATGCCTAAACATATACAACCGAGGCCATTTTATAATGTTTCAAGCTCCCCGAGTGGCTCGGTTGGGTGCTTTTCTTTTTACCATCCCAACCTGAGTTCGAAGCCTCCCATCGCCACTGCTTTGCTATATTGGGATTTTTTTTCACATTTGGAGTGCATTGGGTAAGGAGGTGATTTATATGGTGGTCGGTGCATATATTGCATTGGCTTATGAGCCATTTTGAACACCAATCATTGTATTTGGTTGGTCAACATGCTAAGTATGGCGTAGAGTTTTTTATGAGGTGGCTGCATGGAGTTTGGAGGGATAAGTGTTAAGTGGTGCATGGATAATATAATGCATGGAAATTAGATATAATGCATGGAAATTTGAATAAAATGTGATGGAGATAATTGGTTTAAGTGGCCAATGTGGAGAAATAAGGGGGTGGCTCGGTGGATAGGCTGAGTCAGAGTATCCACTGAGCCCTTTACAAAAAAATGTTTACAATATCCCACATGTATCAAAAAATTATAGTATGAAGCAAATATATATATATATATATATATATATATATATATATATATATATAAATATATATAAGCTTTGAAATATCAATATGAGGAGGAGACCAAGACACCCCTCCATAATCGAGTCTGTTGAAATTGGTTGAGGGCCCACAACCAGTAAATAGCAGGGCCCACTTGTCCATCACTGAGTGTCCAAGATTGGTGTTCAAACTAAACCTTTACTCTTCATTCATATTATACACATGTTGCATTATCATTGGTCCACTTTGCGAGGGTGCACATGTTTAACCTGTGCACAATCCTGAATTCACCTGTTGCCCGAAAATTTCAGCGAGCCATAACTTTTGCATACGTGCTCCGATTTCTGTCAAACAAGATATCACTAAAAAGCTCAATTTTTTTCTCCACGAAATGAATTCACCCATAAATGATTCAAAGAATATTTTAGATCATTTTTTCTCAGCGAGGATCCTCTAGATCAGTTCATTTAAAAAATAACCATCATCGTAATTGGGTGTAGTGGCATAGATAGTCGAAGAATTAACGCATCGTAATCGGGTGTAGTGGGCATAAATAGTCCAAGAATTAATAAGATTCTTAGGTTGAATGATAAGTTATATAGGAGGATGTTTAATGTGATTAATGGTGATAGGAACATGATCAAAATCCTTCTTGTGAGAGAAAGATCATAGAATGGGAGGCAATTGAGAGATAATGGCATCAGGAAGATCATAAGTATTAATCCTAAGGTTGATTTTTGTCAAGATTATTATCATTTGAATTGAGAAGTTTTGGGCATAGTACGTACCATAACCTTAGGATGACCACTATAGAAATGAAGGGAATTCAAAGGATAGTTGATATTCCTAAAATGGTATGGTAAGAATTTCCTTGAGGGTAGGAATTTTTAATGTCCCACATTATTTGAAGAGGTAAAATTTCTAATGGTTAGTGTCACATAGTACTTTACGGATAACTCCTAGGTGTGCAAACTTAAAGCACTAGTATGTGGATAATGTGACTGCATGAATGTGATGAGTCCACAATCGACCTAGGATGATATTATAAGATGAGGGGAATTTGAAGACCATGAATTTTACATAGATGCTGCAAAGAGACACAATGATAGGCATAAAAAATGCAGTCCTAAGTGGGCATTTTTCTATGATCATAATCATGACACATGCTCCTACTGTATTTTAAGTTATCGATAGAGTAAACAAGTGTCTTAATAAAATCAAGAGAAGTGGAAAAAGTGCTAGAACATTCATCTATGAGGGATATCTTGACTATGGTGTGGCCAATATGAAATGAGATAAAGAGGGGAGGGTCATCTATATTGAAATAAAATCTCTTGAATGATCATAATATCAAGAGAAAAGATAATGCATGAGGAATAATCAATGGAGAGATCAATAAAAATAGACAACTCTTAGCATTAATAATTGATGCTCTCTTACATACCATGCAAGGTAGATTGTTTCCCTAAAGTGGGTGGAAAAGAGATGTTTGGAGTGAAGAGTATTGGCATAATATTCTCACAATGTTTGGGAGAGGCAAAAATGAGTGCCAAGAACATGATTTGACTTAGAAAGTGATAAATTCTTAAGAGAGGGTCATAATATTCAAGGTTAGATTGTGCAACAGTCTGAACCTAGGGAAGGTTAGTCCAAATAGGTTCTAAATAAGGGGAACTAGTAGAGAGTTTTGGATTTTGATTTTTTTTGGTATTTTGATAGGATTGGCCATAATAGAAATGTGTTCATAGGGGTCGATGGCGTAATAAATATTAGATCTATAAATAGATGGGATCGACTATGGATATTGACAATGGTTGATGGAATTTGAGGAATGTGATGATGTTACCGAAAGGATTAGCTATGTAGGATTGTTTACATAGGGGCCGATGACATTTATTTGAACTTTGTAATAGGGAATGCAAGTTTTTTCATGTGGTTTATTTTGTGAAGAGCATGAATATGTGGCCCTATAGGATTTATCCTCAATAAAGGAAGGATAAGAGGATTTGATACATGCAATAATATGTTTATTACCTTCTATATGAATTTCACTTTCCACATATGCAGTATTGATGGATATGAGGTGTCAACAACAATTTCAACCGCATTGTTAGCTAGAATATGACCAAGGTTGGGATTTTCAGACTTAGAGTGATTAAGAAATAGGTCATTATATATTAAAATGTTCATTAGTTTGATTAACCAATTCATACCAATCACACTATTGGGATTTTTCATGTGCCTAGATGACTTCATCCAACCTTTCTTGATTAATGGCCTCATGGTCAAAGTTTTTGTCAAGGAGGAAGATATAGGAATAGTATTGAAGGGAATGTAAGTTATCATAGGAATGACCCCAATTTTTATGCCAATTTTTTTTTTATTCTCATCGTGCCAATGAGGAAGAGTTCTAGAAGGATCAAGGCTATGGTGAATAGGTGGGGCAAACACTGTCACAAATCTTCCTTTGATAGAGGTTGGTGATATTCATTACAAGAGAGGGATATATAGTTACTTTGAGATTTGGAGATAGATTGATTAGTGTTACAAATGGTTCTATTGGAAGAAGTACGTTGAAGAAGATTATTTTTGACTCCATTGTTAGTGGCATTATTATTTTTAATATGCATGAGGACTTGAATGCTCTTAGGAGGTTACTAATTTGGAGAAGGTTTTTTGAATTCCTTCATGAGGTAATATTGGTGCTTGGCTTGATCAAATTTTTATCATAAAGATGTAGGATAAAATGATCTTACCTTGTATTGAAGGTGAGGCTATAGTTCCCTAAGGAATAATTGAAACAAACTTTCATTAGGAATATTGTCCTCAAATTTAGTGGATAAAATTTTGCAATGTTTGATGAAAGATTAGATAGATTCACTATCCATTTTTTTTCAATTAATGAAAGTGTTGATGTTGTTTTCAAGAAGATAGGGGTACTAAAATTCATTGACTAGAGAAATCACCAATATTTCAAAATTGACAATGGATTTGGTTAGGGGGTATGGTATCAGTCTAAGGAATATCCCATAAATGTCTTAACTAAGAGATTGGTGGTATCATAAGAGTTATTTTTTACCCAATTTTGTAAAGATTGTTAAAATCCATGATACGAAGATTGGGGTCAGTAGCACCATCATAAGTGATGGAAGGAGTGATGCCTCTAATGTTCATATAAGCAATGTAAGGAGTGAGAAGATATTTTGGAATGGATGAAGGGTATTGTTATGGATGGGATGTTAGGGAATGGAAACCCCATTGATTCCAACCTGAAGAGGAGGGGGATGAAATTAGTTATTTGTGCCCTAAGAGGCCATTTGAGGTTGACTAGAAAGCTGAGCTAGATCAATATGCAGGGGTGATATTTTGTGTAGAATAAACATTTGGAGGAACATTTGTTTTATTTGTTGGATCATAATTCGAACCATTTTGAAGAGGATCAGTGTAATTTATATTTGAATCCAACCTCCAAGAAAGATAGAGTTCAATGTGTTTGCAGTATTTTAGGTGACTCTCCTACATATTCATGAAATTGTTGTAAATATTTTTCATGGCAGGGGTATAATCCAATAAAGGGACATCTTAAAGTTCCCCTTCTTCTTTTTTGAAGAGAAGGTTTCAAATGTTGGATCTGGTTAGAATATTTCAAAGTGGAGATTTTGTCTTCTTAGCATTATCCCCTATGGAAAAATAGTTAGTGCAGTGAGGAACTAACTTAGGAATACCATCATCTTGAGAGTTATTAAGGTCACACAAGGATGGATTGGTTGAGGATGTAATGGAATCACTGAGTAAATACTCCATAATGAGGTAAGGATTCCTAAAAGAGACATTTTTGGAATTTTTCTTCCAACAAGATCAATCATACATGAAGCTTGCATAAGGACCAATGACATCTGAGTTATGCGAATGGGTGAGTTCAGAATAGGATTGATTATGTAGGAATATTACACAAATGATGATGAAAATTGAAGAGGTTGATTGAAGCATAGAATAGATCAACCATATAGTAAGATTCTACACGGGGGCTGATGATAGAAATAAAGTAGGAAAAAATAATAATTAAAGTGAATATGACCTAATTTAGGGAAGAGTAAGATTCATTTCAGGTTCACCAAAGTGTATGCTGAGAAAAATATAGGTTCCCAACTAGGTTCTCAAATGCAGGGATCTAATCTAAGTCTGGATACGTGATATAGATACAAAGATGCTCATTAAGGAGTGCTAGTGTTATAATTCTAACGGATAATGACCCTAACCCTAGTATATCTATATGTTTCCAAGGTCTATATCTAAGATAAAAAGAATGTATCTTACTAGGGTTCAAAATAAGAGTAACCAAGGGGTGGATAAATTCAAGGGGTGTAATATAATAATATAACACAATAAATAAATAAAAATATACATCTACTCTAGTTTATAGAAATGAATGACCAACATCAAACATACATGTGAAAGATAAAATACTAAGAAGGGTTAGGCATACTTACATGTATCATGTGTGTGACCATTGATGCATAATCCTCCCTAGAGAAAAAACATTGAGATACAATCATTATGGGTAGAGAAGGGAAAGATATACAAGAATATGTCTAGTCCTAACTCACTGTGGTAAAATAAAATGCAAAAAGTAATCTCCAAGAATTCAAGTAAACAAGTAGATGCGAAATAGTATGAAAATATATGAGCTATATGTGACTTCATGTATGAAAAAAGTAATGTTTTGGTGGTTGTTTATAAAAAATAAGTGAAGTATATTATATACCCAATGTCATCACCCATGGGCGATGACATCAGATATAGAAATCCAAAATTGACACCATTGGCCATTGGAGATGACATCGTCCTTGGGGTAAGATCTAAGGTCAAGAGGTGAAAAACATGTGATATGGAAGGAAAAAGGGAAATGGAGGTAAATTATGAAGGTCTAGGGTGACTAAAAGCAAGTATAATAACATACAATATGAATAAACAAATAAATATAGTGGGACAAGTGGACATGATGGGTGTAATGTGTGAACAAAGGGAAGAAATGAGGAAATATTATGGTAACTATGGAATAATAGTGATATCTATCAAATGTTGTGGTATAACTCATGTGACCAATTATAATCACACCTAAATCTTGGTTGGCCACTTAAGGAACTTGCTTAGGAGGAAGATACATCAACAACCCCTGCATGAAATAAATGGTTAGCAAGTGTAAAAAAGAGGAGGTGTATGCACATGATACCTATACAATTAAGAAAAAGACACATGATAGAGCATGATATCTATGATGTGTGCTTTAGATACCACCAAAGTAGTGCAAGGTTTAATACATGATATATATGATTTTGCACCTGCTTCCATAGCCCACATGTCAACAACTATAGTAGATGTTTCACCTATCCAAATTCACACTCCACAATTTAGTGATAGTAATCCCTCCCCACTGACATTGAAAAAGAAGAAAAAGTGGTTAACAAGTGACCATGTGAATTACTACATATTTTAGCTAGTAAAAAACTTAGAGATCAATCCTATCCCACACCACTCTAAGGTCCATTTGGATGGAATATGTGGAAAATCCATTTACAAATTTCATTATATTATCATACATGATATAAATGTATGAAAAATGCTACAAGACAAAATTATTCAACTTGTTGACAATGGTAGTATCATGGATGAAGAAATTACCATTGCTAAGGAAAGTGCACCATCATCATTGTCACCTATTCCAAATTATCATATGTTCACCATGATGACTATTAGAGGGATACAAATACAAAATAATTAATACATGGTGATATCAATTTTAATATAATGTTGATTATTATAAAAACCTAAGATACCCATTGTACCTATGGCCTACATTCATATTATTGGAAAATTATGAAGGTTACATCCATCCTAGTAAATACATTTTTTTCATTAAAAACCCCTTAGAGAACCTTCTCATAATTACATAAATCTAGCTAAATAAAATTGCGATAATTTTGCATTATCTAGCACAATTCTTGCATTAAAATCTGGGGGTAACACAATCTAGGTGTACCGTAAACAACATGTCATGATACCAAAGATTGAATTTGATGCTAAACATGACAATTATTTGATGATGATCCCATTGATAAAATACTTGCACATAAACATCATCTTCATGATATATTTATACGACATACATCTCTCTAATACACAATCACTTGTATTTAATGTAGACACAAAATCACACACTTGGGAACATTTTTAGGTCCTAAAAGCATGCTAGCATTTACATGATTCCTAAGAAATAAAACTAGTAATTGAAGACTACCTTTGGACTCTTTTATTTGTCTCTTGTTTTCTATTTGGTCTTATACAGCCTACAACCTAGTTTAAATTTATATTATTTATCTTTTATGGCTTCAAAAACTAGTGCCCAACTAGGATGGAAGTTCTCAGGCACTCCTATCCCTCTTGGGCACCCCTAACCCTTTCTTACATTACTTGTTATTTTTTGGTCTCTTTTATATTTTGGGAATATTTTTCACTGATGGGTTGGCCTTCTGGTTTTCAATTATGAAATTAAAACAATGGAATCAAATAAATACATAGTTATGTTTTCAAAATGAGGGATCAAGAACTAAAAATTCATATCAACACCTAAGATTGAATTCCAAATGCACAAAAGCAATCAAAATGCATCCATCTAGCATCCATTCAAGGGAAAAGGGTTACATCAAATATGCATACACAACATAGGAAGGGGAAATCTATTCTATTCCATTCACACATATTATTACATTGTTACATTCTAGCTAAAACCCGCTATCATTTGTGTAACTTGCACAAAGGCATCTTACATCATCATTTCCGCACACACACACACACACACACAAGAAATACATGGAGTATGAGATGTAGTGTAGTGCTCGGTTATAAGCTCACTCTTGGAGTGACCTTTGGGGTCGGTTTGACTCACCATTCTACATTTTCTTTTTTTAGGTTTGGTGTTGTTTATGGGTTTGTGCAAGTTTTCATTTTACATGTTAAGGTACCTTCAGCGATCCAAGAGTGAATAAAAAGTGATCAAAAGGGAATAATTATGACACCCTTTTGACATAACCAAAACTAGATCCAAAGCTTTTGCATAGTCATGGGTGCTCAGATCCAGTCATCAGTGCTTAGGCACCTCTGTCCTATTGCAGGCACCTCTATCCATCCTTTTTTTTTAACTCTATAATTTACAGAGATTAGATAAAATGATACTTACATCATGTTCAACACTTCTCACTTATAAGATAAATTCCATATTACATGGATATTGGCTAAGTTATCTTCTCTTTATCTCTTACTTAGGGTTTTTCACTTTACAAGCTTGTTTTCTTATGTCAGTTTTGTACTTTATAATTTGTACATTAGTTACTATACAATAATAGATTTAATTCAAATTAAATTAAATCATTTGGTGAACCCAAACCATCATTCAAAAACTCTCTGTTCCTTTTTTAATACTAACTTCACTATCCTAACATCTTGCCACCATGAGTGTCTCCTTTCCTGGCTTTTTGCATGCTAATCCTAAATGTGAAAATAAAATCAACTCTTTTTTGGCTAGTACTTACATTCATCCTCATACTTCTCTTGAATATGTGTATCATAAATTTACTACAAATTTATCTTTTAAAGAAGAAAACATCACTTTTACGTCTATAGAAATTCCTTCTCTATCTATTTTAGATAATGACCCCCCTCTTTATATTCATGTTTTTATTAATAACGTAGGGGTTGAATGAGGTTTAGTTGATCATGGATCTGGCCTTAACATTTGTAACCTACCATTCTTTAGCAACTTGGCATTTTTGAAGCATCCTTAACACCCTCATATATTTATATTCATGGCTTTGACAATATTCCTAAAAACCTTTTAGGAAAAATCACACTTCCCATTACGACCATGCACTTTGTCCATCCCATTCCATATAATTCCTAATAATCTTAATTATAATATTCTCCTTGAATGACCTTGGATCCATGCCATGCATGTGGTCTATTTGACCCTTCATGCACATATTAAATTCCTATACCAGGGTGTGGTCTACAAGGCCTTAGAAATCCCTCCCTAATTTCCTTTTGTAACACTATTGATTATTCACCTAAAGTCCCTACTTTGACCACCCCTCCTCCCAATTTCAAAAAGTATGGTCTTGGGTATCATTATATACTTCGTTACGGTTTCACTGGAACCATATTAAGAAAATATGCAAAGGGAGTCAAAGAACCTCTTTCCATTCCCACACAATCCACCAGATCATCCTTGATTATCTCCCTCTTCTTTCTCATTTTATTCCCACCACATATCCTCACGAGGTTTACAATATTTCACATACCATCATAAAAATAATTTTCCATATGTTCTCCCCACTACAACTTACTTTGGAAAACCTAATCCTCCTAACATCAATATCAATACTCTTGACACATTGCCACATCTGCCGCCATGGCATGGTCTCTCTTCCATCCTCGGATAGAACTCCATCACTCGCACACTTGAGGGTATCGAACTCCCCCCTCATTGTCACATGTTCTAATTAGCATTTTTCTATCCATATTATTCACATACGCATCTATAAATTACTCTTGCTTTAAAATTCCCATAAATATCTCTAGCAACACTTTCTCATATCTATAGTATGGGCACACCTTGCTACACCTCTCTACGCTCCTATACTACTATGTACTTGATTTGCTACTCATGATTACTTTATTGGGGTTAGACCATACATGTTTTACATATATATTAATTAGATCTAAGCATATAATCAATAAACATGGAAATAAAACCAAAAGAAACAATACAAAAGATTTAATGTGGTTCACCCGGTGTGGGATACATCCACAAAGAAACAATAAATTTATTATCACAAAGGAAATACAATGAAGGTTTGAAATCTTCCACACCTTCTTAGATGTCCTACACTTTCTTCTCTACAAGTTTCTCTTTTCTCTCTACAAAGGAAACTTGTTTACATTTCTTCTAATTCTACCCTTCCAACCCTATATTTTAGATTATATAAACATCTACAATCTTAGGGAACTTTAGCTATGAAATTACAACCATTAGATTCACTTTAAAATTGAAGATAGATCTAATTCCCGTAACTTAATTATATAAGTCATGCATAGGCAAATGATGTCGATTCACCTTAACCAATGTTGGTTCCTCCTTGCCTGACTGATACTTGTCCATGGATGACTGACACCGGTTCGTCAACCGATGCCAGTTATTGTGTATTCCAGAAAGTCTGTAAAAGCATGTCAGTGAAGCAATTAAGCTCCACAACTCAACAATCTCCCACTTGGAGGTAAATTGCTGCATTGTACCATTTAACTCCATCCTCTGGTCCTTTCCTTGGCCTGTTTCTCCCTCTTAAAGTCTCAAACTTGAAGACCAACAAAAGTGGAGTGTAGTTCCAACTTCTCCTTTGCTAACGACTTCAGTAACATATCCACAGGATTCTCCTTTGTATGTATTTTCTCCAATTTCAACTGCCCATCCTCCAACACCTGTCATATGAAGTGATATCTCAACTGAATGTGTTTCATTATAGAATGAAATGTTGAGTTCTTTTTCAAATGAATTACACTTTGACTATCATTGTACAATCTATAACCATCTTTCTCCTTTCCCAACTCTTCCACAAACCTTCTCATCCATATCATCTCCTTGCTAGCTTTTGTAGCTGCAACATCCTCAGCCTCTATATTAGACACGACCAAAAACTTTGGCAATCTATAAATCCATATAATTTCCATGCCACCTACTGTGAAAACATATCTAGTGGCACTCCTCCTACCATCCAAATCACCAGCCATGTCTGATTCCATATAGCCACGTAAAGAAGTATCTGACCCTCCATAACATAACTGCATGCCGAATGTCCCTCTCAAATACTTGAGAATCCATTGGAATTATTTCCAATGCTCTTTACCCTAGTCACAACTCCCATTTCCTATGCAATGTATGGTCTGGTACAAACCATAACATACATTAAGCTCCAAACTGCTGAAGCATACAAAAATCATGCCATGTACTCAACCTCCTCATGTGATGTAGGAAATTGATCTTTTCTCAATTTGAAGTGTCTAGCCATAGGTGTACTTATAGGTTTTGAATTTTGCAAATTAAAACTTTTTAAAACCTTATTAATATAATGCTCCTGAGACAAATACAACTTCATGTTCTTCCTATCTCTTTGAATTTGCATGCCAAGGATTCTCTTTGTAACTCCCAAATCCTTCATTACAAATGTGTGAGCTAACTTTTCTTTAATCTCACCAATGTTCTGCATACTAGATCCTGCAATAAGCATATCATCCACATACAATAACAAAATAATAAAGCTCCCATTTCTAAGCATCTTGAAATAAACACAATGGTTAGATTCACATCTCAAATAACCATGCTCATGCTTGAAACTATCAAACCTCATATGCCATTTCCTTGGAGCTTGCTTGAGCCAATATAGGCTCTTTTTCAACATGCACACAAGTTTCTCCTTACCCTTTATTTCATACCCAAGTGGTTGATTCATATAACTCTCTTCCTCTAAATCACCATGAAGAAATATCATCTTGACATCAAGTTTCTCTAAATGCAAATCACCTACTACAACTAAAATCAATACAGTATGAATAGAAGTCATATTACGAACCTGAGAAAATATTTCACCAAATTCAATACCTACTTTCTGTAAAAATACCTTTATTACAAGCCTTTCCTTGTATCTCTTATGTCCACCCTCTTCTTCCTTGATCTTGTAAACCCACTTATTCTGCAATGCTATTTTTCCTATTGGAAACTTAACCAAATTTCATGTTTGGTTGTGCTCTAAGGAGTCCATATTCTCATTCATGCCATGCTCCCACTACTTGTGGGCTTTATCCTGCATTGCTTCTTCAAATTTTTCTGGTTCACCACTATTAGTCAATAATAAATAAGACAAGGAAGGTGTAAATATTTCTAGAGGTCTACTTACTCTTTATGACCTTCTTACCGAGATTTGGGGTGTCGAAGGCTCAATTTGATCATCTTGTAGATTTATATCTACTTCTACAGTGATCGACGTTGGTTACCTTCTAATGACTCCAGTTTGACTAATCAATGCCGGTTTGGATTTTTTGTAATCGAAACCGATACAGGGGACTAATTTTGGTGAGGAATTAATTTATCCTGGTTACTATGTGTTGGGTTTCAGAATGGAACATGGGTTGAGACCATATTCAGGGGAAAACAAGTCCCTCCTCTTTAATGGGAGAGGTTCCCTTATTGAAAGTAGGAAAAACAAATGTACAAATATACAACTCTTAATGTTTGGACCCTGATATTCTGGAGTGTTTTCATACTTAAAAGATTATCAATCAGAAGGAATGGAAGAATATATAGATGGGAGAAGGAAGAAAACAACAATGCTTTTGGGAAATATAGATAACAAAGTATCTCCCTACTCACATTGAACCAAGAAAATATAGAAAAGGATCAATTACTTCACCATCGGCGTAAAATCTATAGACACAAAGTTCTAAAGATTCACAGAGACCAGAACACAGTTTTTATTGAATGTAAAATAAATGATCCGTTGAATTGAGTAATGAGAGAGAAAGATATAACAAAGGAAAATAAGAAAAGAAAGAACTTCTATATTGAATTACTTCAGAATTTACAACCTTCCCAGAAAACCATAATCCCCCCCTTTTTTTCCGTGGCCAAAGCCATATATTTACAACAATTTGTATACATCCATACTTTGTCCCCAAGAAAAGAATATCTGAAAGGGATAATGTTTGTTGCAGATCAAATTTTGAAAAGTGACATGAAACAAACACACTCATGAAAAATAGAGGTTCAAAAAGGTGAATATTTCGTCATTTCTAGCATGATTACTTTAGAAAGGGATATCTCATGATTTTCTCCTTCACGTGGTCCTACCATTTCCACCTTTTAACCACTTTCATAGCACTCAAGTGCTTACTGATAAGTTTTATCTCATTTTATCACGTATACCTGATAAAATCTATTTTCTGATGATTACATCTCTTTAAAATTATCAATTCGGCTCCAAAACCAATCCAAAAAAAATCTCATAAAGGAATGACAAGGAATCAGAGAGAAAAGAAAGGAGAACGATTCATTTTTGTTTCTGATGAAGGATTTATTTCTCTGCAAAAGGTTATAAAAACAAAAGATGTAAGGTCCCACGCATTCCAACTCATAAAAGGAGAACCAAAATCATTTCCCATCTATTGAAAATAGGTAAATAATTTTAACGGCAGTAGACTGACGAAAATGATTAAAAACGCTGTGGGAAATGAAAACAAGTGTCATGAGGAGTTTAAAACATGAATTTATTCCATGGCAGGGCTCCAATTTTCACGAATTTAGATTTGAAATGGTGGGGGAAAATTTAGAGGACAACAACTGGCTCCTTATGGGGATGATTTGGCAGAGGAAAGAGGAAAAATCAAGAACCTTAGAGAATTCTGGGTAATTAGATTGGATCAATGTCTTATCCATTTAGCAACGGAGTCAAAAAGAAGCAAGACAACAATAGAAGAGAACACAGAAAGGGAACCAACCAAAATAGAAACAAGGAAAGCAAAACACTATACAGAATGTACAGAGGGACCACCAAAACTGCTAGGTTTTGAACAACTTCAAAAATTACCCACTATAAGGAAGTGGGAGAGGAGAACCATCCATGTAATCTAGGTAAAAAGAATTTTCACTAGCAAAATGTTTGATTTTGAAAGGACCAAGCCAAAGGAAATCAAATTTACCATGGCTACCTCGAGGTTCATGTCTTTTGTCCAAAGAAGAACATTGTCTCCCACTTGAAAAGTTCTGGGTTTTGCCTTTTTGTCAAACAAAGCTTTTACCTTGAGTTGATGAGCTGATATTCTATCAACCACTTGCAATTTGTCTTCATTCAACTTCTGGAGGTACATAATTCTTTTGTTTAATGAATTGGTAAAGCTAACATCCTCAATGGCCTTCATCAAATGTAATGTTGGTAGTTCCAATGTCACTGGAAGATGAGCTTCAACTCCATATACCACTTGAAAAGGAGACATTCCAATGGATCTCTTAGGTGTAATCCTATCTTCCCATAAAGCATCATATAGTTTCTTATGCCAATTCCTCTAAGAGTCATTAACAAGCTTCTGAACAATGGTGACCAAGTTCTTGTTAGTTGATTCTGCTTGCCCATTCCCTTGGGGATAGTAATCTGAAGAGTGAACAAGGGAAATTCTATAGCCATAGCAAAAATCCATCATCTCAGCAGAAGAAAAATTGGAAGCATTTTCAGTGATGATCCTGTTTGGTATCCCAAACCTTATTAAGATGTGCTCCTTGATGAAGTTGCATACTACTTTAGAAGTAGTACTTTTAATTGGAATGGCTTCCACCCACTTGGTGAAATAATCGGTGGCAGTCAAAACATGAGTATGCCCTACACTTGAAGGTGTATTGAGTGTCCTAATGAAGTCCGAACCCCATTGTTGAAAAGGTTCCTCAATCACTACTAGTTTGAGAGGTAAAGCAGCCAATTTGGGTCTTCCAACAAAGGTTTGGAATGCTTCACACTTGCCTACCCACTTTGATGCATCTTTGAACAAGGTAGACCAATAATATCCAACACAGAGGATTTTTTGGGCTGTGACAGCAGAAGAGAAATGAACTCCACATGCCTGGTCATGAAAAGTTGAGAACAACTTCTTTTGCTGCTCTTTGTCAACACATTTCAAAAACCTTCCATCTATGCCTCATTTGAACAATGCATTTTCCAACAACACATATTGGGCAAACCTTAATTTGATGGATCTCTTCTCCTTGGTACTCAAATGGGATGGAAATTCTCCATAATTAAGAAAGTGTGCAATGCCAACATACCATTCATCAGTTGAGCTGAGGAAAAGAACAACAGGGATATCAACTTCCTCCTTAGACAATTTAGCATCAAATCCTTTGGCAATGAGTTCACATAAGCCCTTTCCTTGAACTAGCTTGGTGGGTTTGATGTCAAGATCATACTCCTAAACTTTGGCTACCCAATTGCCTCTCTTGGTTTCAAATTCTTGTTGTGTAATAATGGATTTAATAGTTGTATCAGGCACAAACACAATAGAATGAGAGTTGAGGATGTAAAAACGGAACTGTTTCACAAATTTGACCACTATAAAAGCATGTTTCTCCATCATGGCGTACTTCATCTCACGGGCTTTCAAAATATAACTCATGAATGCTATGGGGAGTTCATGAATTTCAGCATTCTCTTGGGTTAACGCAACAGCTAGAGTAATTTCAGTGGCATAACAATAGATAATGAAGTCTTTGCTATAATCAGGGCATTCCAAGATTGGAGTCTTTGCTATAGCTCTCTTGATGTCTTCAAATGTAACCTTTCCTTTAGATAACCAACCAAAAGTTTTCTTCCCTTTCATCATGTGGGCTATGTTCAAAGTAAGTTCAGCAAAATTAGGTATGAATCTTCTTAAGAAGTTGATCTTGCCAAAGAAAGAGTGCACACCCTTATTTCTTGTGGGGAGAGGGATCTGCTAGATCATCTAGAATATTTCTAGATCAATCTTGATTCCCTCCTTGGAGACAATGTGTCCCAATAATTTTCCCTCAGTGACACAAAATACAAATTTATTGAAATTCAAGGAGATGCCATGCTCTCTACACTTTTGGAGGATAGTTTCAAGGTGTTGGAAATGATCAGCTCTGGTTTTTGAAAACAGAGTCAGATCATCAAGGTATACAACTATGCATTTTCCCTTGAGACTACCAAAGACCAGGTTCATTGCCCTTTGAAAGGTGGCACCAACATTGATGAGGCCAAAAGTCATTCTCCTGTAAGAAAAGGTGCCCCAAGGAGTGGTAAAGGTAGTCTTATACTGATCTGCAACACTTACTTCTACTTGATCATATCCTAGGAATCCATCAAGCATGGACAACATTTCTGAACCTGTAACAACCTGCAACACTTGATCCATTATGGGGAGAGGATAATTATCCTTCAAAGAGGCTTGATTCAAGTTCCTAAAATCAACACAAATCTAGATCTCACCATTCTTCTTCCTGATAGGCACAATATTAGCAATCCACATTGAATGGTGAATGGGGAAAATGATCTTAGCCTTCAATAAATTTTGGGTCTCTTGAAAAATTGTATTAGTAATTTTATGTTTATATTGCCTTTTCTTTTTTCGAAAGGGCTTGATCCCAGGATTTAGATGAATGAAATGTTACATCTCTTTTGGTTGAAAAGCTTTGAGATCATCATAAGAATATGCAAGAACATCAACATACCTTTTCAATAGATTTGTTACCTTTTTCCTCTCCTCTTGTGTGCAACACTTTCCAATGTTTACCGGCATAGGTTTTTTAAGATTCCCAATGTTTATATTTTCATAGTCAACAGATTGTTGAGCTCCTTTGGAAGCTTTGGACTTGATGTACCCATCATGTTTATTAAATAACTCTTCCAAACTTACTAGCCCTTTAGGTATCTTATTACCTTTTAGTTTTATGCAGCCATCATGATCCATTTCTTCTTTGCTATCGTCTTCATTTGGAGGCACACACTCTCTAGGAAGATTCCCACCTCCTTTCAAGTAAAGCTGGTCAAAATTATCTCTGAGTTCAAGGAACGAAAGCAAGTGTTGATCATCATTAAAGACCTGTCAGTTGTTTGCATTGGCATGAATAGTCTCAATGGTGAATTTATCTTAGGAGAAATTTGGATGAGGGATAAGTAGAGACCCCGAGATAGCCAAGGAAACAACCCTAGTTTTCCTTTCCCTTGGCATGGCTTCCATTGAAAAGGCATCAAGGAACTCAATGGAATCCCAAACCAGGTTCCTGTAATGCTTCAAACTTCTATTCTTCACTTGATAGAGATATCTGACCTGTTTTACAATCAGCTCTGCATCTCCACAAGCAAGATATTCTTTATCCCCATCTCTTTTGCCATGCTTAAACCAAGGATGAGAGCTTCATACTCAACTGTATTATTTGCGTTTTTGAATTAGAGCTTGAAAGAGAAAGGGTGAATTTTCCCTTCAGGAGAAATAAGCACCACACTAGCTCCAGAACCAGCTGAGGAGTAGCTTCCATCAAATTCCAAAGTCCAAACGCCATTAGGATCAAGAAACACTTCTTTAGGATGGTTAGCCTCATCTTGTGACATGATCATGTAGTTACCATGATCAATGTCTGCATAAAGTATTTTTGCCTTTGGGTCATCTATTTTTTGCACAATATATTCAGTTTGTTTCTCAGGAAATAACTTCTTCATTTTCCCATTCACTAGAATAAGAGCATGTGACCAATACATCATGATTTCTCCTACCACATTTTTGCAAAAATTTCTACTAAGCAACATGCCATAAGAAGGGGGAATATCAACTACCAAGATGGTTGCTAAAACTCTCTTATCTGGCAGAGCAATAAAGGCTACTTGTGCATCTTTGATCCTCCTAACCAATGGTACTTCTCTAATTTCCATTGAGTAACATGAACCAAAAGCGCGGGTTAGGGTTAAGCCTATGGAATGAGATACCTTAGCAGACATCACATTATCTGAAGCACTAGAATCAATAACACAATTGCTAAGTTTGTGTCCAGCTATGAGGAGGGTGACATAAAATGGTTTGATCTTCCCATCAAATGAAGTGACTGCTGCAACAAGGCTTGGTTGAGATGAAGGAGAAGGAGTGGGCAGGAGACCTTTGGAGCTAGGGGATGAAGGATTGGATTTGGAGTTCACAAAGTCTACCATATTAGCAAAGGCCTTGGGATGGGTTTGCTAGAATTTACTCTCTGAGATCTGGATCTTATTTTTCTTAAGATGGTTAATAATGTCAAAAGAACCAGAGGTAAATGGAGCATCATTGATAGGAGTAGATGAAACTTTTGACTTATCAACTCTATCATTTGAAGGGTAAGAAGCTTTGGGAGTAGAAATAGAGGAGGAAGGAACAACATAATCTACCTTGGATGTGGAAGAAGTTGGAATAGGATCTCCTCTCCTTGCAATCACTAGAATGACCGTAGGAGGTTCCTTAGATATTTTAGTGGGCTGCACCACTTTCTCCCTCTTGTTGGATTTCTCACGAGTCATGACAACATATGATTCATTGTTCATCTCTGTAAATATTTCTTCATAATCATCCTCTTCATCTATACCTTCAGTGGTGAGAAAATGGACATGAGATCCATTCAACTCTTCTAATTCTTCATCATCTTCCTCTTCATGTTCTTCACAGATTCCATCCTCTTCCTCATCATCAGGCTCTACCACTTCACATGTTGCATTGAATGGAACTTTAACAGGTGGGCCTTTAATTACTAGTCTAGTCTAAGTAGAGGGCAACCGGTTCCTGGGGTGAAAGTTATTCCTAGGAACATCCTGATAAGGAGCATGTTGGGTGAACTGTTTCTTGAGGGAAATAAGATCATTAGCAAGTTTTTGTACCAACTAATCAACACTAGACCCAGAAGAAGATGTGGAAGAAGGGGATGCTTTGGATTTAGATGAATCTCTCCTTAGCTTGCCAGACATGATTACATCATCTTCAACACTAACATCAAATCTCTGATTAACATCCAAGGTGGAAAGATTGCCTCTCCTAAGTGCATAGATCACTTCAAGCAATTGGGCATTAAGGAAGAAACATCTTTGAATCTGATCCACATGGCGTGTGTTTAGTGGGATCTTGTTAACTAGCCTGTTGAATTTGGCCACAAATTCCCTCATGGGCTCATGTGATTCTTTCTCGATTTGAGAAATATGGGCCAAGAGGGCATGTACATCCTCAGCATGTTTGAAACATTGTTCAAACTAGGTCATCATGGTGTTCCAATCGGTGATTGATCTAGCAGGGAGATGATAAAACCAATCAACAACATTATCTTGTAATGTCTCCACAAAAATTCTAATGGAGATATCCTCATGTTCAACCCCGAGAACACCACAAACAACAATGAAGGCCACAATATGTTCATCTGGATGAACCTTCCCATCACCTCTGAATCTAGGGAAATTCTTTCTATTGCCTCTAGGAAATTCATCCAATGGCTGGGGAAGAGCAAGAGACCTAACCCTTTGGCCCAAAGGTAGAGGAGCTTCCATCCTTGGAAAGATTGTTTGGAGAGGAACTAAAACACTAGTGAGAATAAAACCATGTAAATTAGGACTGATTTGATCTTGAGGGATGTCACTTTCAGAAGTTTTGTCTCTAGCAGGAGGAGTGCTTGCAGATCTTGTTCCTCGTATTTTTCTTGATGAAGAAGGGAGGGAGAAACCTTGATGATCCAAAAGTTGGAAATGAGGGTCTTCTTTCCCAAGGGTTCTTCTACCCCAAGTGTACCTTGGAGTTGCCAGATCAAAGATGGTCAAGAAGTTATTCAAAAATTGGAATCCATTTGCAATGAATTCCCCAGTGGAGTCTCCAAAAATTTTTGGGGTTCATAATGGAACATGGGTTGAAACCACAATTAGGGGACAATAAGTCCCTCCTCTTTAATGGGAGAGGTTCCCTTATTGAAAGCAGGAAAAACAAATGTACAGATATACAACTCTCAATGTTTGGACCCTGATATTCTGGAATGTTTTCATACTTAAAATATTATCAATCAGAAGGAATGGAATAATATAGATATGGGAGAAGGAAGAAAACAACAATGCTTTTGGGAAATATAGATAGCAGAGTATCTCCTTCCTCACATTTAACCAAGAAAATATAGAAAAGGATCAATTACTTCACCACCGGATCAAAATCTACAGACACAAAGTTCTAAAGATTCACACAGACCAGAGCACAAAGTTTATATTGAATGCAAAACAAATGATCCATTGAATCGAGTAGAGACAAAGATATAATAGAGGAAAATAAGAAAAGAAAGAACTTTTGTATTGAATTACTTCAGAATTCACAACCTTCCCAGAAAACTAGAATCCCACCCTTTTTTCCCATGGCCAAAGCCATATATTTATAACAATTTGTATACATCCATACTTTGTCCCCAAGAAAAGAATATCCAAAAGGGATAATGTTTTTTGTAGATATGCTTTTGGAAAGTGACATGAAACAAACACACTCATGAAAACCAGAGGTTCAAAAAGATGAATATTTAGTCAGTTCAAGCATGATTACTTTAGCAGGGGACATCTCATGATTTTATCCTTCACGTGGTCCTGTCATTTCCACCTTTTAACCACTTTCATAACACTCAAGTGCTTACTGATAAGTTTTATCTCATTTTATCATGTATACCTGATAAAAGCTATTTTCTGATGATTACATCTCTTTAAACTTATCAATTCGGATCCAAAACCAATCCAAAACACATCTCATGAAGGAATGACAAGGAATTAGAGAGAAGAGAAAGGAGAACGATCCATTTTTGCTCCCGATGAAGTATTTCTTTCTCTGCAAAAGGCTAAAAACAAAATATGTAAGGCCCCATGCATTCCAAATCATAAAAGGAGAACCAAAATCATTTCCCATCTATTGAAAATAGGTAAATCATTTTAATGGTAGCAGAATGAGGAAAATGATTAAAAACATTGTGGGAAATGAAAACAAGTGTCATGAGGAGTTTAACACACGAATTTCTTCCATGACACGGCTCTAATTTTCACAAATTTATATTTGAAAGGGTGGAAAAAATTGACAGGACAACACTGTGTAAATCTATAGGTTTTAATTTTAAATCCAAGAGTTCATTTTCATCCACAAAATTCTCCACCAGTTCACCTTGGGTACCAAAACTTGATCTCTGTACATTATCCTTTCATTCCAATCAATGTCACAACTCTTAATTATCTTAGAACCTTCTAAATCCCAAAACCAAAATCCGAAATCACCAGAGCCATAAATAATGAAAGTAAATATTTTGGATTTAGCATTCAATTTATTTCTATTTTCCTTATCAATATGCATAAAATCTTCTGAGCCAAATACTCTGAGAAAAGAAAGATCTACCTCTTTTCTAGTCTAAGCTTATTATGGTATTCCATCATCTAGTGCACTTGAAGGTCCATGATTAATTAAATAAACCGGCGTGTCTACTACTTCAGCCCAAAAATGTAAGGAAAATCCATCATGTATCCTCATGCTTCTAGCCTACTCCATGATTGTCCTGTTCATTATCTCTGTAACACCATTATCCTGTGGTTTTCTAGGAACCATTATTTCTCTACGTATTTCATTTACTGAATAATAATCATTGAAAGACTTGCTGCAATACTCATCGCCATTGTCAGATCTAAGGCACTTTAACTTTGAATTTGATTCATTTTCCACAAGGTATTTCAATATTTTAAAAGTTTCAAAAGCATTAGATTTATGATTAGTACAATAAACACATACCTTTCTTGTGGCATCATCAATGAAAGTAACATAGTATTGGGATCCTCCATAAGAAGCTTCCTGGGATGGTCCCCACACATTCGAGTGTAAAAGCTCTAATTTATGTTTTTTCTTTATTGCCCCAACTTTGAGAAATATCACTCTCTTCTGCTTTCCAAAAATACAATGCTCACAGAAGTCAATATCTATACATTTCATATCTGATAACTTACCCTTTTCCTTTAAGATTTGCATTCCCTATTCACTCATATGGCCTAGATGATTGTGCCAGATGCTTGTATCTGAATATGAAGTAGATAGCATAGAAAAGGAATCAGTAATACATGTATAAAAATACAATGATCCTAACTTCTTGCCTCTTGCTACAATAAGAGATACCTTGGCAACTTTCTAAGATTCAACTATAAGTGTAACCATCCAACCAGTTTCACACAATTGTCTTGCAGAAATTAGATTTATTTTGAGGCTTGGAACATACCTCACATCTTTCAATATCCATGTATTTCCATTCTGAAATTTAAGATGAACTTCACCTTTACCAATAATATTGCATGGTTCATCATCTCCTAGATAAACATGCCCAAAATTACCTTGGGCATGATTTATGAAATAACCCTTATTAGGGGTTGCATGGAAAGAGGCTCTTGAATCTAAAACCCATGATTCAATTTTATTATCCAAGGAGATAATTAGGGCATCCTGCATTACCTCATTTGCAGCAACATTTTCCTCTTTACCTTTATTTGGTAAAATCTCTTTGTTTTCCTTGAACCAACAGTCCTTCTTTGCATGACCTTTCTTTCCACAATTCGAGTAGATTATACCTCTACCTCTAGATTTAGATTTGCCATTCTTAGACTTTGATTTCCCATTATTCTTGCTCTTGGATCTTTCCTTCTACCTTCCCTTGCCTTCTACATTCAAAGCATTCCTAGATGATGGTTCTCCTATACTTTTCCTGCGTATTTCTTCATTCAGAATTATAATAACCACATCATCAAACTTTAAAACATTAGTAGCAGACGTTGTATTACTAACAACCATTACCAAGTTATCCCAACTATCTGGCAAAGAGCATGATAGTAAAATTTATTTCACTTCATCCTCAAATGGAATTCTAACTAATTTTAATTGATTTACAATAGACCGGAAATCATTTAAATGACATGATGCAGATCCACCTTCTTAAATATTTAAATTAAACATTTTTTTCATAAAATAAACTTTATTTGAAGCACTAGGTTTTTCATATATATTTTCTAAAGATTTCATCAACTCTACCATAGATCCTGCTTCGGTAATATTCGAAGCCACGAATGCTTCCAAACTCAATCTTATACATCTCATAGCCTTTCTATCAAGAATTTTCCATTCTTCACGAGTCATCTTTTCAGGCCTTGCCTTCTCATTCAACGGTAAATATAGATGTTTCTGATACATATAATCCTCCACCTGCATCTTCCATAATAGGTAATCATGGCTGTCAATTTTCTCTACTCTAAATTTTCTTTCTTCTTCCACTGTTGTGCTCCACTCAATCAGAAATCCCTCTATGAGTAATCTGCCAACACACAAAACATCCAAACAAAGCTCTAATACCAGTTGTTGAGGTTAGACCATACATGTTGTATAGATATATTAATAAGATCTAAGCATACAAGCAATAAACACGGAAATAAAACCAGAAGAAACAATACAAAAGATTTAACGTGAATCACCTAGTGTGGGCTTTGTCCACCAAGAAACAACCATTTTATTATCACAGAGGAAATACAATGAAGATTTACAACCTTCCACACTTTCTTAGATGTCTTGTACTTTCTTCTCTACAAGTTTCTCTTTTCTCTCTACAAAGGAAACTTCTTTACAAATTTTCTAATTCTACCCTTCTAACTCTAGCTTTTATCTTATATAAGCATCTACAATCTTAAGGCACTTTAGCTATGTAATTACAACCATTAGATTCACTTTACAACTGAAGATAGATCTAATTCCCATAACTTAATTATAGAAGTCACGCACAGGAAACCGATGTTGGTTCACCTTAACCAATGTTAGTTCCTCCTTACCTAACTGATATTGGTCCATGGGTGACCGCTTTTGGTTTGTCAACTGACTCCGGTTACTGTGTATTCCAACAAGTCTATAAAAGCATGTCAGTGAAGCAATTAAGCTCCACAATTCAACATACTTATGGATCCTTATATTCATGGTACACATACTACTTTCTATATATAGTATACATCCTTTCATGCATTATACGTACTCTGTATACTCTTGTTCAAAATGATCACAATTATTTTCCAACTCCCGATCAACTGTCTCTAGTATCTACTACTACACTTCACTCTCCATGCTTCATGACTAATATTTATCAGCACTCCTATACATTTGGTACATACATTATACCATCCCTACCCTATGGTGCACTCTAGTTCCATGGTTCATACTCGACTGTTGAGGGTCTAATTCTGAAATGAACCTCACCACATTCACTTTTCAAGATCTATTCTTCATGATCTATCTTTCTAAAATGCATTCTTAAACCATTTCCCGATGACGTAATATTTTTCTATGGTTCATTCTTGATTGTTGAGGGGTCTTTTATAAATGAACCTCATCTCATACACATCCACTGGGGGGCACGTTGCTCCTATCCCATTCACACATTTCATTCCATTCCATCACACTCATACACTGCATTTGCATATCATGGTTACACTTACTCTTGCTTGCTTATACTCCTTACACGATGCACTTTGCTTACTATGCTAGTCATATACTCAATATTTCATTATCTTTCTATATACACACATGCATGTTCACTTGGTATTTTAGAGTGAATGTAGATTTCTTACACATTTTCACACGTTGCAATGATGTTTCGCATTGTATCCTTTTCTAGTCCCACCGAGACTCCTGGGGAATATACCTATCCTATTCTCACACATTACAGGTGCTACTATTTCATCATATACTACTTCATAATATTACTAACACATTACTTTCCATTGATACATACATGCCTTGACATACTATTTATCTTTCTAACATGTTAATGGGTGCTTTATGTGTAGTGTTTTCCTTGTAGGACTATATGCCACAATGGTTATCTGATACACTTTGTTTGCTATTTTTTTCCATTGTTTTCCATTATATGCTATTGTTTACAGGCTACGCCTTGTGTCTTGTTTGCTCATTATATGATTTTATCCACTTCGACCTTGTTTGTCTTCTGACATTGTGAGCAATGTCCCATGTTTGAAACCTTTTTTTTGTCTATATTTGTTTGCACACTTTCTTGTTACATTTTATTCTATTGCATGCTTGCTATTTTTTTACTAACACATGTTACTAGCCTCTTTGTTTGCATGTTACTTCATTTTAACCATGCACATCCCCTACCCCCTGCAAGTATATTGTTGGCTATATTTTCTGCATAGCTGAAAACCTAGGCAGTCATGAGATAAATCTCCCTCATTTACCAGTGGGGATCCTATGTAAGATTTTGTCAGTTATATGTCCTAATATCTATTTTTTTGGTATTACTTTAAATATTTAGCTTATGAACCATATCTAGATAGTTCTGTAACAAGTAAGTAGCTGTAAAAGAAAGGAAAAAATCTGCAGAAGAGGAAAATAATAGGAAACTGGGGGAAATGAGAGAGAGGATGGATGTGTAACCCAATCAATAGTTTATAGAGTTGATTGCATGCACATAGATTTAAAAAAATAGATCATTAAACACAGTAATTCAAAGAAAATAGGAAACTTTCAGATCTAGATCTATAATAACAAAAAGTTTATGAATAGATCCAGAAATAAATAATAAGTAAAATACACCGTTGACGACAAATTTCTCCAGAAATCTCTTCTCTATTCCTCTGCTTACAGAAATCAGGGGTTTCAGCTCAAATTCTGGAACACAATAATTTTGATTACAAATTATGATCCTTTAAGTTAGTACGTTCTTTCTCTATTTATAGTGTATAAAGGGTAATTACATATAAGAATCTTTAAATGAATTCCCACATGCGGAAGCTATGAAAAAGGGAAACAACTGGACAATCTTCCTCTTGGAATTCCTCTTTGCATGACATGCATGATTTATAACTGAAAAATATAACCTTCTATTTTGTATGTCTACCCACCTATTTCTAAGTAATTTGACTTCTTCAAGTAACAACTTTTAAACCAATCACTTAAGTTTTATAATTTAATTGATTGCTCAATTACTTTGTTGGAGAAAATAAAATAAAGAGGAAGAAGAAAGTTACGACCCTCTCAGTCTTGTTCTTTTTCCATATTCTACATGCGGTTGAATATTTTGTCTTTGATTCTCACCAAGATGGATCTGGAAGCAGGTAACTATGATTTTCTTGCGAGTATTGCCCTTTGACCTGTCTTCCCCTTCTATCCTGGAATCTTTTGCAATTCTTCTTCAGTACATGAAAAATAAATTTAATGAAGGCTTCAACTGGAAGATTGGGAGCACATGCACAAGATCTTGGAAGGAATTTCCCATGCATTGACTTCTACATGGGCTATGTCAGAAACAAGAGGATGAATTTTTGCTGGAAGCCTTTGCAATTATGACATATGGATCTGTTAATTAAATTGGTGATAGGTTTAGGGGCCAATGTCTGTATCATTGACTTCATACAAATCTTGAAGCTATACATGATTCCATGCTGATCCCTTTCTGTCATCATGGCCAAAGAAATCTTTATCTAAGGTAACCTTTGTTTGAACTCATTTCCTTTTGATCTTGCCAGAATTCTTTGCAATTGGTGTAGATTTTAGTAATTTCTTAAGATTTGGAAGATATATTCAATGTACGTGACATTGATTTGAACTTCCTTTCACTTATATAAACACCTGTAATGAATACCTGCGATTAATTCAGACCAAAGACGGAATCCAGAGCATGAACACTTGATTTTTTATCACAAAAATCTGCATATAAAGCCTGCTACTGCCCTAAAATTTAAGGCTTTGCTTGCATGCAAAACAAGCATAAATATTTTCAACTTCACCTGGGCACTTATACCAACATGCAGATAATTAACAAGGCTTAAATCAAGCTCCTCCAACCCTAGGTGCCAAACTTTGAAGCATTTCTGGCAATGAAAAAACACTTTTTTGATGCAAAAAAACCTCCTTCCTTGGGCTCCAAAACTATCTGGGCTGCAATCCTTTGCAAATAATTAATTACATCTCCACTATGGCAGCCTATGGTTATATAACCCTCAACATTCTATTTTTAATAATTGTCCACCCTATTCATGGCAATTAATTAATAAACAATGATGTTTATTCACCCAAATTGGGCCCCTATTTTTGCATGCTACTGGATGCCATTAAAGAAATTTAATTTATTTTATTTTTAGCATGCTACCTCAGTTCAGTTCACTTTGGCTTATCCTCATGCATTGACTTTCTATTCATCCTGGGCACCCAAAATTAGGCAAAAAACAACTATTAATAAATACCATTAAATATCATTGTTTAGTCACCAAATGGGTTGCACTTTTTGACATGTGGTGAATTCTAAATTTAAAAAGTCAACTTCTAGTGGGAATTTTCACCCTGCACTGCAACTCTAAATATCCCTTCTTCCACTTAAGTGATTTACCTTTCATCATGGGGAATTTTATTACCCTGCAAGGCAGGTAATAAATTCTCACCTACGTGTTGCTTCTAATTTTCCCACTGCAGCTTAAGTGACTTTCCCAAAAAGTGTGACTTGCATTAAAATTATCCTCCATTTGAAAAAGTGCAACTTGTTTAGGTGAATAAAACCTTCTGATGGGAAAATTTAGCCTGTTAGGTAGGTAGAAAATTCCCATCGGTGCTTTAAGTGATCTTTTTTTTAATTTTATAATGGGAAATTTTATTCTGCAAGGCAGGTAAAGAAATTCCCGCCTGCCTACCTGCCTCTAATTTTTCCATCGCAGCTTAAGTGACTTTGTACTTCATGGGTAATTTTCACCCTACAAGGCAGGTAACAAATTCCTCACTTTCCTCTGCCGCTACCAAAAATCCCCACTGCAGCTTAAACCTATTTATTCCCAAAAAGTGTGACTTTCCTGGGAGAGGCTTTTTTGTGCATGACTTCATCATTTTTGGCTAGAAGCTTGCATTTTGAGGCTGATTCTTTCTAGCGCTATGTTGGGTAGATGATCTCCAGATGCTTCAGGGAAATTAAATAGACTATATTGGTGAAAGAATTGACCTAGGGGAATTTCACAGAGAAACCGAGGAGAAAACCTAAGAAAAACACAAAAGAAATAAATAAAAGTAAAAAATGTTTCCAAAAGTTGTAGACAAAGCTCAGGATTCATTTCTGATGAAAATCCTATTGATATATGTGAATACTGGGCATGAAAAACTTCAATAGGGTTCAACTAGAGCACAATTTACTTCAAACGAGGCACTATTTATTTAATAAATAATTAAATAAAAATTTCTCGTAGACAAAACTTGGCGGGGGGATAAAACAAGTTTGGGCATCTGGGTATTTGTTGAAATTGGCTCATATGATACACTGGGAATATCCTCATAATACAAACATATTATGGCAATAAAAACACAAAAAGACCCGTTATTTTAAAAAAAGAATGAAATTGTTTCAAATGGGTAGTCCCCAGATGTTCAGGGGTGAAATGGGACACCCATATATAGTTCAACTCAACATCATGTCCTCTCATTTGGGCTGCATTCTCCTATCGACATCACATGAAAACTAAATTAGGAGGGGCATACACTGGGTGAAAAATTCACCCATATAGTAGCTCAGTTATACAACACAAATCTACACAGTACAGAAAGATAACAAAAATATAGTCACAGAACGACCCATAATCTAACTTAGGTCCTCAACATAACATAAACACCAACACCTAGAATCATACAGTAATGCCTGGGTGCCTGTGTTCTCCCCTAGGTGCTAATTTCCTAGGGGCACATACAATCAACTTTTCATATAAACATAGTTCATAGAATCCTTAAGAGTAATTCTACAGTTACAGACACAGTCCTCTAGTCACAAAATGCATATTATCTCCTTTAATCGGTACAATTTGGAGCTAAGTCAAAACATTTTGGAATAATTAGGAAAAAAGGAACAATGGGAATAAATTGGGGACGCACCATCTACATTGGTGCATATTGGGAAGATTCATGGAATGAGAGTAACACTAGGCCTCTCTCCCCCACCACTTTCTCTTTGGCAGAAGATCACCCAAAAAACCTACACTTGGTGTGAGATCGCCTACAAAAAAACACTCTTCACAGAATTTCAGGACACATTTCTATGCTTTACACTCTTTTACATCAGGTGCACACTTCCATTTACTATTACTTTTACACAATTTTGCATACTTTTGAATACTTTTCATAAACAAGAATTTGAAAACCTGTTTTCTATTATTTTACAGGTCCTTCCTTAACACATAACAAGAAGCAACCTACAACAACAAATACAAGCACAAAAATAGGTACAAATAGCTCATATGTTTCATCCTTAGGGTCACTTTCCTTTCCTAGTCTCCATGTTTCACTTGTCCACTCGACACACTAATTCACTACACGCTCTATAGGATCATAAGGTACACATCTCTTATCTAGTTTATGTTATCGAGTATTCACTCAACAACATAAAGTGGGGGAAAATGTAGATACAAAATCACACACTTGGGTACATTTATAGGTCCCAAAAGTATGCTAGCATTTACATGATTCCTAAGAAAGAAAACTAGTAATTGACAACTATCTTTGGCCTCTTTTTATTTATCTCTTGTTTTCTATTTGGTCTTACAAACCCTATAACCCATTCAAATTTACTTATTTATCTTTCATGGTTTTAAAACACCAATGCCCAACAAGGACATAAGTGCCCAGGTTCTCCTGACCTTCCTGGGTGCCCCTGACCCTTTCTTACCTTACTCGCTCTTTTTGGGTCTATTTTATCTTTTTGGTATATTTTTCACTTATGGGTTGGCCTTCTAGTTGTCAATTATGAAATTCAAACAAGGGAATCATATAAATACATAATTATGTTTTCAAAATGAGGGACCAAACACTAAACATTAATATCAACACCTAAGATTTCATTCCAAAGGCACTAAAGCATTCAAAATGCATCCATTCAAGGGACGAGGGTTGCATCAAATGTGCATACACAACATAGGAAGGAGAAGGATATTCTATTCCATTCACACATATTATTACATTTCTAAATTCTAGATATAACCCATTATCATTTGTCCAACTTGCAAAAGGGCGTCCTAGGGAACCATTTCTACACACACATAAGAACTACATGGGGTTTGAGATGTAGTGCAACACTCGGTCCCGTAAGTTCACTCTTGGGGTGACCTCCGGGGGTTAGTCTGACTCCCCATTTAGGATTTTATTTTTAAGGTTTGATGCAATTTGTGGGTTTGTGTAGGTGAATTTCCATTTTGTAGGTTACAGGTACCTTCGAAAATGTAGGAGTGACTACTAGGAGATAAACAAGGATTAATTGTGACACAACCAAAACCAAATCTAGAGCTTTTACATAGTCACGGGAACCCAAATCTAGTCATCAGTGCCCAGGCGCCCATGTCTTGCTATGAGTGCCCCTATCTAGCCTTATTTTTTAGCTCCATAATTTACTGAGGTCAGATACGACGTTACTTACATCTTGTTCAACAATTCTCCATGCTTAAATCACTTCCAGATTGTGTGGATATAAGCTAAGTCAAATTCTCTCCCGTCTCTTGCTTAGGATTTGATACTTTACATGATTTTTTTGCTTGTTTCATTGATGTACGTTATCATTTATACATTAGTTACTTTATAATAATAGATTTAATTCAAATTAAATTAAATCATTCAACTCCTCAATGGATACATTCTTATTCCACTCTACCACCAATAGTATTTTCTTATGGCATAATACAAAGTTATGAAACCTATTGTATACACCTAAATTTTTTATTTTGCCAACCTTTTTTGTTTGTAAGCACTATTGAAACATTGGTTTCCCTTGAGTGATATTCTCAAGAGTACTATCGGGAGCAAGGGTAACCTAAAATGGTTAAATTAGGTTTGTTGGATGTGGTAAATATGATATGGCCTTGAGTGTAGTCCATGATATGAAACCTTAAATTCTTGTTATACTTTTTTCATATTTACAGTCTCCCCATGAGATCACATTACTATCCTCTTAATGGTTTCCTCCATATCTAATTTTAGCATATATGTACCTTCATAATATCACCTTTTAGTAACTCTAGAGTCTTTCTCTATTAGCCTAGACTTCATTTAGGACCCTTTTGATGAGGCATTACTTATATGCAATGGTATCAACCATGGTCAATGTTTTCTGTATTTCATTTATAACACTTAATGCCAACAACCACAATCGATGTTGTTCATTAACATAAAAATATAATGTCTAATCATGATCTTATATATGTAACATTTGAGTGTTCTTTCCATCACATCATCATCATTTATTTGGTTTACTAGATGTTTCCAATCTTCCATTAAGGTCTTTAAGGTCTTGAATTTATTAGTGCTTCATATTTTGGATTATACACTTTAATCATTTGTTACTTAGGATTCCCAAGCATAAGAGTTGAACTATCCATGATTTTCCTAGTATTTTAAGTCTTCAATAAGTGGATCATCAAGGTTTTCTCTTATTCATTTGTGATCCCTACATAAAATCTCTCATAAGGTGTTGCTAACCATGGGGGCAGTTAATGTGCCAATGGTTTCTTTACAAATGTAAGTATATTTATACTCCTATTTCCTTCATGGTATTTCATAGTTGATTGATTGTTTAACTAATCATACATAGATTAAAGGAGGGTGAAGTATTATTAACCTATTGAATTTTATCTATTAGTCCTTATCTTTCAATCCTCCCTTTGAGATTTATAATCATTTACAACTTATCGGTGTTTATAATCCAAAATTAAAACCCTAACATAAGAATATCTATCTTGTAACTACCTTGTTATTATCAATCCATTATCGAGACCTAGTTAGATTTTTTGTATTCTAGGTATAGCATTAGGAACCCACTATCTTTCATATAATGTGGAGTATAGCTTGCTAGTTTCACGTATTTTACAACCTACAACCATATTTTTTTGCATATTTTGTAGGCCCCCTTTCATTATCCTGGCCTAGCTTACCCAAAAAGAAAGAGGATATTATATTAGATCATTCTTTATTTTCATAAATCTAATCTATATTCCACTATTAGTGTATAACCTAAATATGCAACACATTTATGGGGTTTGATGTGATTGATGATGGAAAAATAATTACCCTTGACCCCTTCCCCGTTTCTTCTATTTTTAAACATATGGACAAAGGATTGTAGTGCATTATAAGTTGGAAATTTTTTCTTATGTAAAAATGTAAACACAATACAATATAACTAAAATACAAAACTAGGACATGTATATAACTAGATGATTCATTACATAGATATGGACATCATCTTTACTTGGGTTTAGCACTTTACACACCCTTTATCCTTACACACTTTCCACTTATAATACACCTAAGAAGGTTGTAAATACCCATAATCCATGGGCATTCATACACATACTTTGTGACTTCTTCAAGAACTATACCCTAGGGGAAACCCACCGCCATGGGGGAATGCCTACACTAGGTATATATTACATATAGAGATTTCTTATATCATATATTTTCATACTTTTTGGCTTCTCATAACCATATTCCCTTTGGGAAACCCACCACATTGGGGGCATGCCCACATCAGGGGAATCTTACGTACAAAGCTTATTCTAAATCATATATTTACACACTCATCCATTGCTAAAACAAAGTTCTTATTGTTTATCTTCTAGTTCCTTATATCTTACGACATTTGTTATATTGTGCTTCATCTGACAATCACAATATTTACTTTAATGTAATAATTTGATATTCTCTATTCCTAGTTTTTTTAATCTTCATACATTTACACACAACTTTATTTATTTACCATCACATTATTATATGCTTGTTAACTACAATTATCCTTGGGATCCCATTTTACTAGCACATGCTAGTTGACTCGATGTTTTCTCTAAGAACATTTTGACTCATTGTTTTCTTTATGCACATTGTCTAATTCATTAATTGTTCTAACCACATTATTTTCATTATGTGCATTGTCTACCTTATTTCTTTCTCTAGGAACATTCACAATTACTTCACATGCTCTACATACATTGTTTTCTCTATGCACATTATCTGTTATATGTAATTTTTTTGATTCATTATTTTCTATATATACACATATTATTTTCTCTATGCACATTCTTTGCTTTATGCATTATTTTCTCTATGATTTTTTATTTAATAATTCCTTTTTCTATGCCTATTGTATATAGATATATATTTACTCTTTGTATAGTTTGATTTATACTTGTTTCTTTATGCAATGTTTTCTACATGTAATGTTTTATCTATGCATTACTTTCTTTTTGCTTCTCTTCTTTGTTCTTGTTTGGTTACACTTGGCGTTTTCCACCCATATTTTTTCTTGGATCCATGAATTGACATACTGCTTAGCACACTTATTATTTGGAACACTTTTCCCATTGCACATTGCTTGATACACTTCTTTTTTCAATTATATTTATCATGGTACATTGCTTGATCTATATATGCTATTAGGGATATATATTATATATTATATTTGACAAATATTGTTTGAATTATACTTGTTTGATATAGAGAGCTTATAACACACATCACTCTTGGTGAACATTACTATTTTTCACATATTTAATTAGTAAACAAAACTAGCTACTGTTGACATTGTCCAATTGATCATCACTATAACTTGTCAATTTTCTTTATCTTATGATGTAGCTACCATGTCATGTGTTTTCATTTTAAGTTTTGAGTCCTAATGGGTCATTTAGTGCTAATTTGTGTGGCTACTAGCATGTTTATTTGTAATTTATAATTATTCTCTTAACTATTTATCTCTATGGATTATTGGACATGATTACTATTTACTTGCACATGGGATTCCATCTACTACTTGTTCTCTAATTATCATATCTAATGCACATTATTTTTTATAACCATGCTCAATTCATATGCTTTATATGGTTCACATCTTATATGATTTGATTACATAATTTTTATAGTTAACCAATTTATTTTTTGAGCTAATTGATACATGGAAACATCCTTCATCTGAAAGGGGTAATATTTCGGGATCTTCCAAAATTTCACTAAAATTATAACCAAGTTACATAGGCTAGAAATTGTGATACTATTTCACACATGTTGGATACACGTATTCAAGTTAATTTTAAAGATTAAATAAAATTTTATGTGGACTTGGGATGATTTAATCATTACAGACTACATGTTCATTCTAACATTTATCATATTTTCATGGACTTGATATGTGTTCTTCACTATAGATTATAGGTTTATTATTTCATTTATCATATTTACATAGACTTGAGGCACATTCAGCATTACATATACATGTTTTATTATCTCATATTTGCACATAATTGATGGGAAAATTTCATCATTACATATTTATACACATGCGTGACACATATTTAGATGAAATTCACATGAGATATTCACGAGATCATCCTATAAATTCATTCATATATAATGTATGATTTATAATTATGCAAAAAACATAATGCTAGTTATAATGGTGTAAGAAAAACCAATTTTATATCTCACATAATATATTTACACATTTTCCTTATAATAAACCAGAGGAAACTAGATGTAGTCTTTATATGTCATTTGACATATTTCAGTTTTCATATACTTAATAACTTTATTGGGCATAAATACATGTTTTTTCCTTGTGGTTTTAGATTTAAAATTAGATTGACATGAATGTACACTCTTTAATTTCAAACATCATCATCCTATGATTGAGATTTGACGTTTGTGTTCACTTGTTCTTTTTATTTTTAATATAGCACTTTCAATATAGATTTTAATCTAGCTATAAATAAATAAATAAGTGTAAGAATTATGTGGTTTAGGGGGTCCTAACTTATTTACTTTTTGGGTTAAAGGTTAACAACAAGTAACATATATTTATATTAATTAATAAAAATTTATGCACAAATTAGAATATACCATTTATAGCAATCTACAAGATAGAATATGGAAAATGATTGCTAAAACATAAGGTGGATGTGTATATACCTCATTATTTATACTTGCTGACATTTTCTCTTTTGCAAGGACTATTGATGCATAAGGGGCCTGCTAGGATTATGGGAGATCAAACTTAGTCACATGGGATAGACCAAAACATTTGGAGAGATATCGTTATGTTTTCCTTTAAACCACAGTTACCTTATCCTCACTTTGTTTCCTCTTTTATTCATAGATTATTGTCATTATGTCCACTCATTTACACTCGTTCCTAGTCTTCCCCTCACTTTTGGTCATCTTGGACATTTGTCACACTACCATTATTTCTATCCTATATTCCTTATTTTTTAAACCCTCAACCTTAGGTTTCTCCTCAAAACTTATGTGATTGACCACGATCAATCAAATTAGGATTTAGTTTCTCTATAGCCGATGGGATCGACCATGGTTGATCACCTTGGGCATATTTCATATATATAAACATATTGTCTTGTCATTTTAGTATAAATATATCAAATATTCACATCATATTTACATGTTGGAAATTTGTGCACATATTAACAGATATTTGTTATAATTGAGGTTTTGTAGCTTTCCCTTTTATATTTGGGTCACTATAGTGAGATAGAATTAGAGATTTTTTTATTGATATTTCCATTCTCCCCCCTATAACAATTCTTTTTTGATGTATTTGTTTTTGAGAAGAGTAAATGTATCAACAAGCACCATATAGATAAATATGTCTATCCATTCTTATTTCCTTTATTTCATGTTTATTATTGTGCGAATGGTTGATTAGTCATTATTATAGATTAGGGTAGATGCATGTTTTCTTTAATATATTGTTTTTTTCTTATTTATGTTATGCCCTTTGTCTTTAACCACCTTTCGAAATATATATATATATATATATATATATATATATATATATATATATATATATATATATTTGAATCATAGTATGATTCCTCTCTTTACTTTAGGTATATGCATTGGAAAGTTGTGCCTATATTAGAATTAGGGTTATTATCCTATAGAATTGAAACTTTTGTGTTCCTCGAGCACCTTTAGTATCTTACATCTTGTGTGGAGGTCTATATTTGACCCTGAATAGCATGATAATAGGAAAGTATCTATCTTTTTACATCATACATTCTAGTAAACTTGAATTAAATATTACTTGTCCCTAGGTGAAGTTGGATTTTCTATGATTTTTCATTTTTTTAATCCATTTTCTACATGATCAAAGATTGTGTACATTTATTTATAACATCTAATCCTGTTTGTGCCCTAGTTTTCCTCGACCTTATGCCATCGTCCCTTGTGAAACATATGCATGACCCATCATGTTAGGTCATTTCTTGTAGCTCATATTCACTCCATCTTAACTCCATCAGTTTCTTGTGTAAATTCTACATGACAAATCATGTCTACTTCACAGTTAATTTTTTTTCATAATTCTCCCCTAAAATCATCAACCCTTATGTAATTATTTTTGTATGGATGATCATGTTTAACAGAGTATTTAATAGGTGGTTCATTTGATTCATCTCCTAAATAATACATGGACAAAAACATTAAAAATGTAATTGATACTTTTTATAAGCTCATCTGATGCAGAAGCATCACTTGTATAAAGGAATAAAGCATGTTTTGGGTTGATATAGGTGTTAGGGAGTAATTTAGGTGTTTTTGGAGTGTCTTGAGTTCTTAAGGACCTCTTTAGCAATGTAAATGTGAAGATACAAGTTTTCCCTCTAAAGGTGGTATTTGAAAATTTGAATTGTTAAGTTCAATATAAAGGGAATAAATGTAAAAGTGAATGGTTCTCAATGCTTGTAATAGGCCATTTAAGACCTCATGGGGGGTATAAAGGTGTACTCACCTTTAACTTGAGTTGAAAATTCTATAGTCATTTAAAAACCCTAGTTAGGTGGTTTTGAAACTACCTCATTTATTTTAAAAAGGATGAGAATTCAAATTAAGGGATCTAGTTAGGAATTGGAGAGGAAGTTATAGAGGGGTGGCACACGAGAAGAGCCATAGAGAGGTTCAAGACATTTGAAATTCAAGGAACATTTTGTAAAAGATCTCTTTTATGAATAAGGTGATGAATTGTCTATGAAAACTTGCATTATTTATGAATATATGATGTTTTTAACTCTGATGTTTGGTTAAGGTTAGGAATGAGAAGTTTTGTGTGGGAAAAAATGCTAATGCAAGGATAATGATATCAAATTCAGATTTATGTGACATTCAATGAGAGTTATTCACTGATAGGTTTCTGAGTTTTAGATTGATCCTTGTTTTGAACAAAAGATCAATAAACCTTTAAATATGTGTGTGCATGTTTTAGAGAAATTATTTATAGGTGTAAAATAAGAAAATAAGATTGTGAAACTAGATTTGAAGGAGTTGGCAGTGATCAAGACTAGTGACGGGCTCAAGACCCATGAAAAAAATAGTTTACTAAGGTATGTACTGTGATACAAAGGCTAGGCCATTTCAAGATTGTTTATAAGGTTTCAATAATGTTAGAAGATAGAAGAAATTTATTGTAAGGGATTGTGGACATGTGGTGATCCATTTTTTACCTTAATGAAATTTCTAATGAGAAAATCCAAATAAGAAACCCTCCTCATAGTTTTGCCAACCATGTCATAGGAATTAGAAGGAAGAAGAATATGTATATCACGTGAGAAGAAACCAATAGTTAGGTTGAAATTAGCGATCAAGAAATTGTTGGTGCTGTCAAAATGGAGAGAAGATATCCAAAGAGTTAGAGAGGCTTTTAAAGATCAAATTTGATATGACTTAGTCAAAAATGGTTGCTACATTCATCTCTATCTCAATCATGTATAATTGTGAGGATTAGAAGGGAGTATTCTAGAGTAATGGTTATAACCTTGTGTTTGAAGTTTGTGGGATCTTTGAAAACCTTAGTATAAGAGATAAAAGAGGAGAAAGATTCTTTGTATTCATGAAACCTAGTTATTTCCCATAAATTGTCCAAAAAACACAGTCCTCTACCCAGATCGCGTTGTGAGAAGACAAGAAAGTGAAAGATCTTTCTTTAGAAACCTTAGTTGTGAGATAAAATACGTACATTAGATGAAGGAAAGGGTTATTAGAAAGGAAAAAGAGTGAGGAAAATATGTATATAAGGAATTATAATTCAAGGACATGACAACTTGTGAAATCAATCCTTAACAAATAAGGAAAACAAAATCCTAAATACGCTTAGGTCAGTCAAGTCCTTACAAAATTCTAGATATTTTTATCTAATGAATGAAGGTATAGGAAATTGCTAGAATTATCTGATCCTATTGTAAATGTTTTGAGGATTTAGGTTAAGTATGGAAAGATCCTTTACAAACTTTTATGAGGTAAGTGTGCAAGATTTCCTTATAACGGTCTAGTGAAAAAAAAACATGTGGGAGTTAAACAAATATTCAAGTGAAAATGTTTTAAAGAGATGTTAATGAGTGAGAAAAATGTGAATGGAATGAGGGGAGTGACTAGTGACGTTTAAGAAACTTAGAATGATAAGAAATGAGCAAAACAGGGAAGATGTCTGCTATGAAGAGAAAAAAGCCAAGACAAGCCAAAACATGAAATATTGGAGTTTTCAAATATAGAAGGTTGTTTGTACATTAAAATGAACATGAACAAGTTGTGTTGAATTGGATTTAGGTGATGGAGGAGTTGAATAAGTTGATAAGGAAAAAAACCTAGAAATTTGGCTTAAAACCCTAGAAGAGTTCTTAAGAAACCTAGTAAAAGGAGGGTTTGGTGTCAGGAGAAGAGGATAAGGAGTTATGACCTAAAAATTGACACAAAGCACAAAATCCATAAAATTTTATTAGAATATGTAATTACATTTTTTGGGTTGTTTATGATTTGCTCCAAACATGGATGCTTGAAGGGCTAATAGGGCTAGTCAAAATTGCTAAAAAGAAAATAAATTTTTATTGATGAAGAGTTAAGTCCTGAAATTTGACATGCAGATAACATAGCTTAAAGGGTATCTATAAAGTTTACTAGTAAAATTAAAAGTGAAAAATGTGTGATTTTTGTTAGAAAAACATGTTTTTCAGGGTTACAAGGTCATATGGAGGTCAAAAAGGAAAAGTAAGAAAAATAGTTTGATGTAACTTCTTTAGTGGTTCAATCATGTTTATATGGTGGATTTAAGCATGTAAAAAGTGGTTTCAGCTTGTGATACAGTGAATTAGTTAATTTTTTTCTATTGAACAAGAAATAGCCTTCTTAATCAAGATTTTAGTTTATTGATTTTGGTGATTGTACAAGTGTATTTTTAACTTCTAATGCATTGGTGGATGTGTTAGATGAAGTGTATATTGTGTTTTACATCACCATCCATAATTATATTGATTGTTTTTCTACAGGAGTTGATAATAATAAGAAAAAAGAAACCAAACCATAATATGAACACACTGTCTAGAACTTATAATCTTGTCTTTGATTTATAAGAGTAAGGAACACATGAAGATATTATTGGTTCTGATTATGCTCGTATCATATAATATTTTTTCCAACAATTCCTTGAGTTTATAGGAGTGACACCTGATATGCTACAAAAGTGAATAAGATTACCTTTCCAATAAATTAGACTCAAATGTTAACCACACAAAGTCTCATATAAGTAGAGAAAATACCAATCCTATCAACAAAATTATTGCTTCCTTATCCAACGATCCTACACAAATAATCATTAAACTTATTGATTTATTAATACAACAAAAAACTAAAACAAATAATTAGTTTTTGTGACTATAAAGAAACTTGTCTTGGACTCACTAGTAAATGAAAAACAGTCTCTTAGATTACAACAAACCAATGCACTACCCTCCCCTTTTAGTTGGTACAAATGGAGAACCCATTACCCAATCTCTTATTCATAAAAAGTCCTTCAATTTATTCAAATAGAGCTTCTTACCCCTTACATTACTTCTATGGACATTGACGGGATCACACCTTCCATTTCTTATGATGGATTTATTGATCCTACCCTTCACATCAAATATTTTGGTGATATTTATGAGGATTGGGTTAAATATAACTCCTATGAATTAATTGATATCTTAGCCAAAACACTCACATGAGATACTCTAGATTGGTATCAAACTCTTACGACCAAATCTATTTTCAAGCTTGAATGTTTAGTTACCACCCTTGTACATAAATTCCAATACCACGATCTTCCTAAAATCAAAATCAATGCTTTTACTAATTTTCAACCAACTAAAAATGAATGGGTGTAAGTTATCATCAAGAGATGGAAAACCTTATAAAGTAAGGTTGAATATAACATGCTTGATAAGAGTCTATTTCAAATATCCCTTGGATCCCTCAAGCCTTATCTTCAATACAAGGTGATATCATTCTCTCCTAACATAACTGAAGAAGAATTCAATCAAACTAGATGTCAAGAATATCTCATGCATAAATTTGAAAAACCCTTTCCCAAGTAACAACCACCTAAGAATGCACATGTTCTCATGTGTCCTAAAAAAATGACATTAACGATGGAGCCATAGAAAATCTTCCTCAAATCACCTCTTCTAATAGGACCATTAATAACATTGATCTTACAACTCCTAAACCACAAGGAGGTTCTCACTCCATCCTTCATCCCATAATTATTTTCACCATCCTGTGTCTAAGGAAGATTTGAGACAATGTTTACCCTAACCTAGTTTGGTGGATGGAATCTAGAAACACAACAACAAACATAACACAAGAATACCATAGACTATGATAAGAAGGAATGATGATAAATCTAAAATATAAGTGTAAATTATAATATCAACATGAAATTGTTACAATCTCACCCATGAGGTACTTCAAGTATTACTGACTTCACTTACCTTCCAACAATAACTATGGAAGAAACTTCACAATCACACCTCTTAATGGCTTCTTTAACACACCTTCAAAATAATGGCTTCCTTTACACACTTACTCATACAATATTTCTCACTACTTCCTTCTATGCTAAATGAGGGGGGTGGCCTCTTTATTTATAGAAATTCAGGATTATCCACCCTATCTCTAAGATAGGATAGGAAATCTCTTCCGGCCAATCATATTTCATGCCGAAACTTTTTCTTTTACATGTAGGCTTATCTTCTAAGATAAGATAAACCTTATCATCTCACATGGGTTCCACCTTTTTAGACTTTTCCACAAATAAAATACACAAAATATTTATGACATCACTCTTTGTCCTTATTACAAATATAATATTTCTAATTCCTAATCATGTAGACCCTGCTTCTCTACTTACCCCAACTTTGACATTTTAACATTACCGAACCACTTACGACAAATATTTACTTTTTATCACAACATTCCTATTGTACTTTGACTGTTACCGTACTCTACATTATTGGCGGCACCGTACTGATGGCGTCGTTATCTTCTATTGGACGCCACTACTAATTATACTTAACAAATCATATTCCTAATACATACATAATAAAATAGAAATTACGGAGGAAAATTTTAATGTCAACATTTTCTCCCTTCCTAACTTCTACTCCATCCTCGGAGTAGACTCTTATGGATATTCTGAAGCTGGTGCTTGGAAAATCTTTAGCTTGTCATGGTTGACCCATTTCGTAATGGGGGTGCCATCCAATTCCTCCAGTTGGTATGTACCATTTTCATGCACAACTGCTATTTTGTAGGGCCCCATCCATTTTGGAAGAAATTTTCTCTGTCTTCCTTTTTTTGTATCTGGAATCATATACTAGAACCAAGTCATTCACATGAAATGGAGACCAACGGATATTTTGATCAAAGTATTCCTTCTTCCTCATTTTCTTCTTATAGCTTGTATCATTCGCTATTTCCCTCATTTCCTTCTAGCAAATGAAGATGCACCAACCTTTCTTTTACTGAATCACTTTCATCCATCCTTTCATTTTTCATAACTCTCACAGTAGGAATATCAAACTCAATAGGAAGAACTGGATCAATGCCATAAGCCAACTGAAATGGAGAGTATCCTGTTGCTGACTTTGATGTTTCCCTATATGCCCACAATGCTACATGAATCCTTTTATCCCACTTATGTACCTGCAAGGCTGCATCTTTTGCTAGAATTTGACACAACACAAAATTTGTTCATTCCACCTGTCCATTTTTGCTTGGCTTGTATGTTGTTGCCTTCCTGTGCTTAATAGAAAACTTATTGACTAGAGCTTCTACCACCTCATTAATGAAGTGGCTTCCTTGATCTGTTACAATTTCTAATGGGCAACCAAATCTAGTGACAATGCGTTCATATATGAACCTTGCCACTTCATCCATGGAAGTTGTTTTCAATGGCCTAGCTTCAACCCACTTGGTTAAATAATCTATGACAACTACAATATACTTATTTTGGCATGGGGTAGTTAGAAGTGGACCTACAATGTCTATTCCCCACTTTTCAAAGGGACCAAGTGGAAGAATAGGGAATAATGGAGCTGATGAAGTCTTACGGTTACCATGTGTTTGACAAATATCACATGTCTTACAATAATTATAACAATCTCTAAAAAGAGTGGGCCAGTGATAACCTACATCCAAGATCCTTCTTGCTGTAAGTTGTCCAGAGAAGTGTCCTCCACATGTACCATTGTGGAATTCTTCTATCAACTCCTTCTCTTGATCACTTCCAACTGCCCTCTTGTACTGTCCATCAGGTCCTATTCAAAATAATACTCCATGCAGAATAGAATATGGACGACTGGCTTGAGTAATCTTCCTCTTAGTCTTTGCATTGGCACCATCAGGAAACTTAAATTCATTCATATAATTCCAAATATCTATGTATTCACTAGGGATTGTGTCAAGGGATAACAATGTTGCATCTGGGAAATCATCATCATCACAAGGTGAACCTAAACCCTCATAGGCTCAAGAGAGTGCATCTACATTGACATGCTTCTTTCCTAGCCTGTCTATAATATCAAATTCAAATTCTTGTAGCAAAATTATCCATCTTGCTATCCTCCTTGATGGGTTAGGATTATTTACAATATATTTTAGAGCCTGATGATCTGTTACAACTATAAATTTTTCCCTAGCAAGTAATTTCTAAACTTCTTTACAACAAAAATGATAGCTAGAGCCTCTTTTTCAGTTACAGTATAATTTACCTCAGCACTGCTTATTTGTCTGCTCCCAAAGTAAACTGGATGATCATTCCCATTTTTATCCTTTTGGCTCAGAGTACTTCCTAGTGCTGCATCTGAGGCATCAATATACACAATGAATGGCTATGCTCCAATTTGGATTCTTTAAAACAGGTGAAGACACCAAAGCTTCATTTAGTTGTTCAAAAGCTTCACGCGCCTTATTTCCTGGTTCATAAGTAACATCCTTCTTCAAGAACTGGGTTAGTGGCTGTGCAATCTTTGAGAAATTCTTGATGAACCTTCTATAGTAACCCACATGGCCTAAAAATGATCTAAACTTACTTCTATTCATAGGAAATGGTAACTCTTTGATTTTTGAAACTTTATCAGGATCAGTACCAATACCATCTCTGGATACAACATGCCCTAACAAAACGACCTTTAGAACATCTAAAGACACACTTTGTAGGTGTTTATTGAGGCTTGTGCTTCATCTAACCTGTGAAATGTTGTCTCCATCTGGTGCAGGTGGTCCATCTTGCTCTCATAGATGTAAAAATCATCCAGAAATACTCTGATGAAGTTCCCAATGTAGGGTTCAAAAACCCTATTCATCAAGTGTCGGAACGTTGCCGGAGCATTACACAACCCAAAAGGCATAACTTTATAAGTAAACGTTCCACAAGGAGTGGTGAACGTGGTTTTCAGTTGATCTTTCTCTGCTATACAAACTTGGTTGTATCCACTATATCCATCAGCAAAACTATAGCACTCATGGCCAGCTATTTCATCCAAGATCTGATCTGAGAATGGAAGAAGGTAATGATCCTTCTTTGTTGCCTTATTAAGCTTCCTATAATCAACACAAATGTGTAGCTTCCCATTATTTTTTATTGAGATCACAATGGGAGAAACCCATTATGAATTCTCCACAACAAATATGAATCCTGCATCAAGCAACTTATCTATTTCTTCTTTTACAGTCTTGAAAAAATTAGGATTCATTCTATATGGCATTTGTTTTATGGGCTTAGCACCATCTACCAGCTCAATAGAATGTTCTACCTAACTTACTTGATGGAGTTCCTTGTAATCAAAAGTGAATATGTGTATGTACCTTCGAAAGAGCTGGAGGTAGGATTCCTTCTCACTCTCCATCACAACATCACCAATATTTATTTGTTGGAGACGATCATCAATTTCTTCTTTAGATAATTTTATGGGGTCATTAGTCGGTGTGACTGGAAGGATATCCATGACCAAAACATCAACCTCACTTTCTTCATCTTTGGTGTCCATTTCACTAGTACTAGAGTAATCAGAGGATGTCCAATCATCAAGTTTCATCACTTGAATGCATAGGTTCTGCCTTATGATGCCAAGGGATCACGTTTATCTTCACCCTCTCTCTACCACGTCCAAGTGTCATGAAGCCTTCATTCCAGTAGTTTCTTGCATGAACTATCCTTAGCCATGGTATTCCCAACAACATTGGGTACGTAACAATACCATTTTTCATCACCTGAAATTCTACCACACATACAACACCCATAACAGATATTGCCACATTTGAAACTACACCCTCTGGTTTAGTTTTTCCCTTATTTAGTGACCTTAACATAAGTGTTAAGGGGCGATCAATTTTTAAACCCAACATATTCATTACAGACTCGGTCATTACATTAACTGCAACACCTCCATCAACTAAGACATCATGAATTTAAATACTATTACATAGTACCTCAACTTGTGGAGCGTAGGGATCCGTCTTTGCCTCCAAAATAGGGACCTCAACCTCCTTCCTTCATCGAGCATTGAGTCCACTTTGCAACTCCCGCCTCTTCTTAGAAGACATAGCCAAGAGTTGACCATATGTAATATTTGCAGGCCTTTTGGACAGATCTTCTAAGATGGAGTATGCTCCTTGTCCCTGTGAAATCAGAAAATCCTACACACCCAACTTTCTTACACCCAACTTTCTTCTCTCCTATGTTTCTTACTAGTTTCTCCTTTCATCTTCTTAGGATCATTTCCATCTTGATTATCTTTTTCTTTCTTTCTTTTTGTTACAAACACATCTACTTCATTATTTATGCTCTTATCTACTACATCAAAAGAATTCACAGGTGCTTTTCCTTTATCATTATCTCTTGTACCAGATGTAGAAGCTCTATCCAGACAATTATACTTATAATGACCCTTTTTATAACAACCATAACATATAACTTCAGAAATATTTCTTTTTGGACCTCTATCTCCTCCCCGAGAACTAAATTCTTTTCCTTGAAGAAGATTAATATTTAACTGGCCCATCTTCCTAAGCAGATCTTCATACTCAGTAGCTGTACTAGAAGAAAGATTTGTGCTCACCGAGAGTGGTTGTGGATTCTGGACCAAAGGTGCTGGTGTAGGCTTTACTTTAGCAAAAATTTGTTTGGGCTCCTCTTCCATGCTTTCTTCTTTCCTTCTTGCAATCTCCTTTGCTTGTTCAATGGTAGCTGGGTGGTCATACTTCACTCATTATCTGATCTCTGGCTTCATCCCAAGAATGAAGTGCTTACATAGGAGATTATCCACGCCATTCATCAACCCATCCGCTAATTCTTCCTTTTAGATCTGGGCATCGAGCTTCCTCCTTAGCTCTAGAACACGGGCATGATAATCTCTTATCTTCTCCTTCTCTCCTTGGGCTAGCTTTGTGATCTCGATCATGAGATCTGCATATTTCTGTTGTTCACCAAATTCTTCAAGAAAACTTTCAGTTAATAAATCCCATGAGTTTTTCACATTATCACTTAGTGTTTCAAACCACCTAAGTGTTGAACCATCCAAAAAGGTACGAAAAAATTCAGTCCATTGTTCCCTTCTTATGAGGCCATTACAAATACAAGATCGTTTAAACTCTTGAATGAAAGAGGAAGCGTATTCATTAGATTGGGCTGAAAAAATAGAGAATCTTCCCCATTTTTAAATGTAACCACAGTGAAATACCAACTCACAAGTACAATCAGTAAGACTTATGTGCACAAATAATTAGACTCATTACAATAGAAAGTTACTTTACACCTTTCTACAGTAAAATAGGAATGACCACGGTAAACTATGGTAAAACTTGACTTACTGCGGTAAAAACTGACTTTACTGTGGTAAACACTATTTACGGTAAAAAGTAAAGTTACTGGGGTAAACACTATTCACGGTAAAAAATGAAGTTACTGTGGTAAATACTATTCACGGGCAAAAGTGACTTTACCATGGTAACTCACTTTGCACAGTAAAAACAAGGTTACCCTCCAAATGATTTCTGACTAAGTGGGAATATCTCTCCAGAAAATCCACCAACGACGAATGGTCCCGGCAACGGAATCAAAATGTCAACACCAATCTGGCACTATGATGATTCTTTACCGGGAACTCCTCGTGCTATGATTATTTACTAATGCACAACTTTTAGTTTGGTGGATGGAATCTGGAAACACAACAACAAACATAACACAAGAATACCATAGACTATGATAAGAAGGAATGATTATAAATATGAAATATAAGTGTAAATTATAATATCAACATGAAATTGTTACAATCTCACCCATGAGGTACTTCAAGTGTTACTGACTTCACTTGCCTTCCAACAATAACTATGGGAGAAACTTCACAATTATACCTCTTAATGGCTTCTTTAACACACCTTCAAAATGATGGCTTCCTTTACACACTTACTCATACAATATTTCTCACTACTTCCTTCTATGCTAAATAAGGGGGGGTGGCCTCTTTATTTGTAGGAATTCAGGCTTATCCACCCTATCTCTAAGATAGGATAGGAAATCTCTTCCGGCCAATCATATTCCATGCCTAAACTGTTACCTTTACATGTAGGCTTATCTTCTAAGATAAGATAAACCTTATCATCTCACATGGGTTCCATCTTGTTAGACTTTTCCACAAATAAAATACACAAAATATTTATGACATCACTCTTTGTCCTTATTACAAATATAATATTTCTAATTCTTAATCATGTAGACCCTACTTCTCTACTTATCCCAACTTTGACATTTAAACATTACCGAACCACTTACGACAAATATTTACTTTTTACCACAACATTCCTATTGTACTTTGACTGTTACCATACTCTACATTATTGGCGGCACCGTACTGACGGCACCGTTATCTTCTATTGGATGTCACTACTAATCATACTTAACAACATCATATTCCTAATACATACATAATAAAATAGAAATTACGGAGGAAAATTTTAATGTCGATAGTACACCCTTATTGATCGCTTCCTCAATGGTACAATGAAAGAAAATTATTTTAGTGGCATGTCAATTGGGGCCACTCCTATGAGAAATTTTGTTCCCTTTGATCATTCTCATATACCTTCCTTGTTGGTTTTAACTTCGATCATGAAGACATCACCTAGGAAAGTTTAGATGAAATTATCAAGGCACATGATAAATCCCAATAGTATGATCGACATGAGGTGGTTCATTAAGTGAAAAGAAATATTAAAGTCTATAATGAACCACTCCCTAATCAATCTAAATCTAAACAAAAAAAATCATCTTGTACTCATAACAATAATTCATCCACTAATGTTATTGATACTTCATATCCTTCTACTAACACATCTACATAAAATATGGTTAACATATAAGGTTTCAAACATATTATTTCTTACATTAAGCCTACACATCCTTCATTTTCTCATCCTAGAACTCACATAACCATCTATTCATATTATCTGAGACAACCATCAACTAAATAAACATAAAATCCTAATTTTATTATCCAAATAAATTCCATTAAAGATCCTATGTCAATTCCACTGCATAGTAGATCTTTTTTGTAGCTTGCTCAACATCCCTAGATGCCATCGGACCTAGTGAATTGATAGAAATTGGCACAGATTATATAAACTAAATAATAAAATACTTAAATTTTAATACTCAACAACACAATATAATTTATTTGAGGATTTAATAATTACAATATGAAAGATATATAAATAATTTGTTCTCCTTGTATGAAGGAGTCGAAACTCATCTTAGACCCCCATAATATCTCATATCTATCACCCTTTTATCCCCTCAAATTATCTAATCTACATGAGTTGGTTTACCAACCAAATAAATCACCTTATTACATTTACATTCACACTCACTCAATTTAACTAATTACAAATATATAGCTCATACATGTGAGCACTAAGCTATTTTTCCTAACATGAACCTACATGAAAATTCCCATCTAATCTTATCCATTTTATTCCATATGCCATCAGTCCCTATGAAGATTCTTCTACCCTAGCCAATCCTATAGACATAGAATAAAAACTAAAAAAATGAGAATTTACAAGCCCCACACCTTTAGAAATTATTTATACTAACATCCCATTAGTTCATACTACAATACAATCCATCCTTAATGATTAGGGCCCCCTTATAGAACTCTCAAATCTCCCAAGTCAAATACCATTCATTGAGCTTATTTGTACCTCACCTAAGCATCGTGAGTGCCTCATGTAAGTTCTCTTTGTTATGAGTATTCCTCTTCTACATGCTTTTTAAAACGAGCCTACCTCATATGGCTCCAAAGAGAGTATCTTATGACGATGTGAAGAGTTATGCATTAAACCTGATCTTTGTATGATTATTTATGTCTCTACTTCCCCCTTAATTCCATGATTTATGATGAGATTCTATTTCATGTGGAATCACCCTCCCTTATTATTTCCTTTTAAATTAGATGCACTATAATTAAGTGAAACTAATAGATGAAGTTTTTGGGACTTGGTTTCCCTCAATTTCATTAAAAGACTCAACTATCCTATTAATAATTCTAAGTCACTTGGAGAACATGTCAAGGTTATGGAATCAATAGATATCCCTTATGGGTTACATATGGTTATTAATTACCATGACTTCTCACACTATCTATGTTAAATTAATGATATTCAACTTACCATTGTCTTATAATATCCTCCTAGGTTGACCATGGACCCACTGCATGCATTTAGTCATGTCATCCACTTGTCAATGTGTTAAGCTCACACATCCATGAGATATCTATCAACTATAAGGAGATAGGAATCCTTGTAATTTCATCCTCTTCCAACAACATGGGGCATTGAAAATTCTACCATGGAAGAGATTCCTATTATTCCATTTTTATAATATCAACTTAACTATCTTGTCAATTCCCTTTGTGGCTATAATGGTCATACTGAGTTTGTGGGTTATACTATGCCCAACCATCTTGAATCAAGTGATAATGAGCCCAATAAAAATTAATCTTAATATCAACACTTTTTTTTTTTTTATCTCCCCTATGATATTAGCTCACAATTACCTCTTTCTATACGACCCCATTTTTGTAAGAAGGATGTCGATTAAGTTCCTATCACTATTACTTGCACTCAACATTCTCATGTATAAAATCTCATTCAATTTTTTACTATTATTTAATAATGTATTATTGACATCACCATGCCTAAATATGATGATGGTTACACCCTATATGACTCCTTTTAGTAGGTTTTGTCTAGGCTAATAATGTAAAAAATCCTTCGATATCAGAATCATTACAATCTAATTTCAACAATAACATCAACAATGTCATTATTTCCTCACCAAATGAGTATTTTAATTTTGACCCTAAGGAATATGATCCAATGGATGATTCCTCTCTAATTAGCTACCAAATGTAGAAAATAAAGCTTTCTCCCCCATTTAGATCTTATTATGTGATATTTCCCCATATTCCTCATTATTTTAATGTTTTTATCAACTTACCTTCCACAATATCACATATGAATCTTAATTTCATTATGGACCCTAGCTCACCTCATGCTACATATTGCACATGTCATGAGACTCTATGGCTTGATGTTTCATATTATAGAGCTTATTAATAACATATGAAGAATCTTGAAAGGCAATTTAGATGAGATCAATAAAGAAAAGCCACACAACCCTCTTCTTTTGTACCACTCTATTTCTCTCATCATGCATTTTTTTCTCATACTAATGACACTTGCATGGTGGTAGATGAGATCAACAAAGGAAATTGAAAAAAATATCTTGTTCTACACCACTCTATTATCTCATCATGGATTTTTTTCTCATAAAAATGACCTCTTTTGGGTTATCCATCAAAATTTCCAAGTTGGAGAACATTATCCTCATGCACTTAAGTGAAGGGTCCATTCCTCTCCATCTTGTCAACCTCCTTATATACCATCATATAGTTAATGACCCACTCACACTTCCCCCCATGTACCTCTCTTGATTAAATCAACTATGAGTTCCTCATGTAAATATCTTAAAGGGTCAACGATTCTCTATTTTCTACATGATTTGAAGTCCACCATGGCATTAACATGATTCATGATAACTTACAAGATCTCATGATTCATACTTGAAATCAAATTCTAAACCATGTAACTGACATTATAGCTGATGCATGTCAATATTTTGTATGCCATCATTGATTCAATTAAATTGTATCTCATATATATATATATATCATCCCACTTGGGTTTATCTTTCCTGCTTGGGGTTATCCTTTCCATTTGGGTTTATTCTTACAACTTTGTTTATCCTTCTTTCTATGGTCTCTATGGCCGTTGTATCCTACCTTGGATACTTTGGTAATTTCTCTATCACCTCTCACTTGAGTTTACCTGTCATAACTTGGGTTGGCCCTCTAATTGTCTCTGATCCCATTTTATCCCTATCTACATAATCTATTATCGTAATTTTTAGAATTTTATTATTTCATATTCTTAGTCACAAGTATTCATACATTTGTGCACAAATAAGAACGTGGAATCATAAAAGTAATCATACATCAACATAAAATTAAAAAACATGATATCATCACAAAAATTCTCTCTCTCTCTCTCTCTCTCTCTCTCTATATATATATATATATATATATATATATATATATATCACACACATATCCATCATGCAATCAACATCTCCATCCCTAAAGAATATATTCCCTTAGCTAAATTTTGTTTGATTATTTGAGATGATGGTGCTTGGTTTGTAGCTCATAAAGACAATTTTATTTATTTGGATTTAGATCGAGCTTCGTCATTATCTCCCTCCGATCTCGATACATGTACCTTTGACTTTGAAATCCACTTCGCATATGTTTCTTGTGCATTTGAAATCCTCACTACATACTCTTGATCCAATGACACATGTTCCTAAAGGATGCCTTATACCAATGATAAAATATTTCCTCCTACGATGGATGCCTTAAAATTTTGGTACCTTTTAAGCTCACATGATACCTCTCCTAAAATCCTAAAATAAATCATTATGTCCCCATATGCCACTACTACTATATCCTCCACCATTGAATTATCAATCATATCTAGGACACCATCTAATATCTTGTGGTTTGCACTCTCAATCATTTAATACCACTTGATCACGATATTCTTTAAAATCATAAATATATCACTCATTATATATATATATATATATATATATATATATATATATATATATATATATATCAACATACTAATATAATCTATTATAAAACTTTCCAAATCACACAAGAAAATTTAAGGATCATATGCCTAACTATGTCAATATACCACAACATATCTATCTACTTTACCTCCCAAAACTGCCCCGTCATCATATATCAATGGGAGGGATCCCAATAATTATGCCCACCTAGCTTGGGGCACGAAAATAATATTTGGCCTCTTTTGGGACCCGTTCACCTAACTTGGATGCTACATAATGTGTGTTATTATCGATACACTCATCAGTGACATATATGATCCTAATTCACTCTGCATCTACCACTCACACTGTCATTGTCATAGTCTCTCCTTTCCTCCCACCTCTTGTACACCATCGTATTTAGTAACTTAATTTTTGATCTTATCCCCAACATATATAATCCATGGCCCCTCTATTACTCCCTCTCCCCTTAGGATCATAACTATGGGGAACACCTCACTCAATGTAGTCTTAAAAATAGAATAAATTATGGTGGATTTACTCTCCCCCCTCTCTCTTAGGAATTTCGTAGTCTAAACTCTAGGAGGGGTGGTGGTACAACATGAGATAGTCACCCAAATTGTAAAAGAAAATTATAAATTGGGTGTGTATTCACCCACCACACATAATGGATTTTAATATCAAGTTTCCCCTCTAATTATAATGTCATTTATCAAGTAGGCCACGGATCTTCCATACCATGATATAGCTTCCACACATCTTGATCTTGTGGTACATGAATCAATGACTTGTATCTCATTGCTTCCATCACTCATAGGACTATCTTACACTAAAGTATCCTTAGGTAATCCTTTACTACTTGTAGAAGTGTCCTTGTAGGCATATATATTGAGAACCTCTCATATATCCATGCCACTAATAAAATCATTGGTTATATAAATCTATGCTGTCTCACTTAGGTATTGTACAATTCATGCAACAAATGCACCTATATAGTGGTCCCTCAACTAAATTGTATACCTAAATCCAATGCATCTCTACATTTGAGTACAAAAATAATGATATTTCTCCATATGTCTTGTGGCACAAGATGTGTGTCACAACAATCCCTATAATTTATCCTTTTGTATATCTTGATTTTACACCAAAAAAACAAAATTCACTCATATCATTAATGTACCAGGAGGGAAGTCATCATCATTTTTTACCCATCGAGATAAGGCTCTCCTCTATGTTGTATTAGATGAAACATCACAATACATTCTCACACCTTAAATGAGAAACTCAAGTATAACATAAACACCATGTAAGCTGATGAAAGCCTTTAAAATTTTATATTATGGCCATGCACCTAAAAATTTTAGACCTAAAATCCTAGTGCCATAAGAAAATTTGAATCATATTGGGATCTAAACCATTTACACAATCCCTTCGAAACCAATCCTATGTAACCAAGAAACATCCTATGTAACCATTTGTCTTAACAAATGTGGAAACCCAAAATATCCATAGATATCCACAACCAAATTATCCACAGAAACTAAAAAATATTAAACAACAAACACTCATAAGATCTTATTAGATAAAACAATAAAAACATAAATAACATCATCACAACTCTAAAATTAGAACTTTCCATGCATAATCGACCATTCTAGCCTACACAATCAACTAGTGTACAAATTTACCTAGTTTCCCTACACTATTGACTATCTAGTCAAGGATAATCCACCTTGTAGAAATTTCTCACCCCCTTACTACATTGGTCATATATTCACTAATGCAATTAACCATGTTATTCAATCCCAACACTATCATCTACACTATGATCTCACCACTTTACCATGGTTGATCCCATCTACATCAAGGATACAAAAAATTTCCTAGCATTTAATTCTCTTCCTAATAATAATGAGTCAAAATGTTGAAATTATCTCAAAACCACCTAAACACTGACCTAATCTACATTTTGACTATATCTCGGGGAAATTCACTCACTAAATTTTTCCCAAAACATTTTTTTCTACTTTTCTCCTAGCCACCCTTTCTCAAGTTAAATAAAAAACCCACCTCAACATTCACACAATCATGTGCTTTATCTCATCCACCTTGAAAACTTCCCCATTCTCTCACCATGATCACTAAAATCACTCAAATTAGATGACTTTAGAGATCATAATCTCTCAACTTTAAATACTAAAGTTATAAATTACTAACTCTCCTAACTATTTATAGAGTAATCTACTCTTGATTCTGATAGGTTTCTTCCCAAATTTCAAACCTTCATACCTTCTTAATGAAAAATTCTAAAAATATTTTGTAGGTTGAACCATTACCGTGGTGGCGAATCGATCACTTTGACATATTAAATGTATCTCTACAATGTTTTTCTAAAAATCCCAATTTATCAGGCCTCTTGTTCATTCCAATAATCCCTCCCATGACCTTCTAGATAAGCAATTTATGTCTTATTTTACTAATTATCTTCTAGTGTTTCTTTTTAGTCTTGATTATTTAGGGCTACATGTAGCCATTATGCCCACCACAGGTAAGTTGACTAACACCGGAAGGTAAGTATGAGGTAAGTATATTTAATTTGGTAGAGTTCATTATTTATTTCCCACACTTAAATTATTACTTCATTTTTAGCATATACTTTTTATTTTAGGCATAACATCAATATTTTTTTGAAGAATATCTCACGTTTTACTATTGTGACACACAATGATCTTTGGTTAGGGCATATGTATACAGCTAATTTTTTATGCTTGATATACTTTATCTTATACGAGGGCTACTGATACATTATCCTTCTGAGCATGTGACTCAAAGGCCCTTCCAAGATTGGGGGTGATTAGACTTGGTCATATGACCTAGACCACAATACTATAAGAAATATCACTATGTAGTCCTTTATACCATAGTTACCCTCTCTTTTCTTTGTTTCCTCCCTTTTCTACATATTACCACCATTGTGTCCACTTGTTTACACTCATTCATAGTCTTCCCATCACTTTCAGTCATCCTAGAAAATTTTCAAACTTATATTATTTCTTTACCCTCAATTCCTCATTGTTATACAACCTTGACATTTGGTTTCTCCCCAAAACTGACTCAATTAACCATGGTCGGTCGCATTAGGATTTGTCGATATATATATATATATATATATATATATATATATATATATATATATTAATATAATATATATATATATAAATATAATATATATATATAAATATAATATATATATACATATAATATACATACATTACATATATATAGGTATATAGATGTATCTATATATGTATATGTATATATATATACATATGTATGTATGTACACACACACATGTATGTATGTATGTATGTATGTATATATACCTATATATATATATGTATGTATGTATATATACCTATTTGTTTATCTCTATGGCCAAGGGATTGACCACATGTGTGTGTGTGTGTGTGTGTGTGTGTGTGTGTGTGTGTGTGTGTGTGTGTGTGTGTGTGTGTGTGTGTGTGTGTGTGTGTGTGTGTGTGTGTGTGTGTGTGTGTGTGTGTGTGTGTGTGTGTGTGTGTGTGTTTGATATGTTAATGTGTGTGTGTGTGTGTGTATGTATGTATATACATACATATTATATATATATATATATATATATATATACACCTATTTTTTTATCATTTTATTATCAATAAATCAATTCATCACATTTTATTTGAACAAAGGACATTTACACATGTATTCACATCTACTTGTTAGACTTAAGGTTTTAGAGTTTTCCCTTTTGTATTTGGGTCACCATAGTGAGGTAAGAATGGAGGTGATGCAAGAGCATAAATTTGCAAGAAGGGAGATCATATATAGGTACTTATTGGTCATCAATGTGTTTTAGGAGTGGTTTTCCCTCCATTTTCCATTATTCAAATTCAACTTGTATGTAAAATTGCATGGTAAGAGTAAACATGCTTGTAAAGGAGGTTGATTAGGTGAATTTGGGAGGTAAGTGAGTTTTTTATGATAAATAAGTCTATTTAAGTCATGAAAATAATTAAAATATGTAAAGTATGAGTTGTTAATGTGTGAGAATGAGATTTATCTCATTTCCCTTTGTTTGGAGTGTTGTTGAGCTTTTATAGGGAAGGTAGAGTCATTCTAATAGCTAATGTAGTAGATATATTTGGTCAACAATCCATTTGGAACAAGAATTCAAGGGAGAATTCTAGGAAATAGGATTATATATATATATAATTGATGTATGAGAAGTCTTTGGGAATAAGAAAAAGATCTCTATTTTTATGTATTTTACATGTTTTATACGACTGAGATAAAGTCTCTATGACATGGCAGTGAGGTAGAAAATTACAATCAAACTTAGAGGACATATTTTTCCTCACTTCCAATTCGAAAGGGTGAAGGAGGTTATAAAAAGTTCATCAAAATTTATTTTGGCTCTTAAAAGTGAAATTTAAGGTTTTTATAGTGGTTTTGTGCTCACGGGCCCAAACTAGGGAAATCTCTAAAATTATTTCTACTTGGTGAAATCCTCTAAAACTTTCAATAAATCTCCATTTGGGTGAGAGGAAAAAGTATGAAAAATATCAGTTCTTGATCATGTGTGTGGAGGTAGTTCTCAATGACTATTTATGGAAGATTCATGAAAGAAGAGAAACAATGCACAAAGTTGATAAAAATGGTGCAAACTTGAAAATTTTCATGTTTCAAGGCCTATTATTGATAGATATCACTCATGAAGGTATTTATAAGGCATCTACATTGGTTTTAAGGTGAATTGGATCTATTTAATCTTTGTTGTAACTAGATACCATCAAAACTAGACCTAGAAATACTGCCCTTACCCGTTTTCATCAATTTCTTTCAAAGGAAAGTTGGTTGAAAATTGTACATGATAGTTAAACCCTCAAAGGGTATCCTAATTGATGCCTATAGATTTAAGATCACTAAAATACATAAAGCTATACTACCATGAATGCTTAAAGAGACCTAATAGCTTATGGAACAAGGATACCAAGGTTGGATGGTTGAAAAGTTGATTAATGATCCTTGAGGAATCTTGGCATCACAGAAGTTTAAGAAGGAATAATTAAGATAACAAGGGTTTATTACAAAATTTGATAGAAAAGAAGAGAGAATTTTTTCTTGAGAAGGTATAAGACAATGGAAGCTAGAGAAAGAGCAGGTGGAGCAAGATCTACTCAATCTTAGTTCATAAAAGAGATCAAGAGTCTTAGAGAAAGACTTCAAGATGTTGATATTTCTCAAAAGAGAGGAATTAAGCAAGAATATGTTAGTGAGGAAGAACCAGAGGAAGAGGAATTGAATTTGGACCTAATTTCTCAAGAATATAGAGCAAAAGAGAGATTGTTTAGGGCCACTGTGGGAGCTATTTCTAAACCTAAGATGTAAATCCCTATGTATGAATGTAGTCTAAATCTTGAGGAAATCATTGACTAGATTGATGAAATGGACAAGTAATTTGAGTATGAAAAAGTGGGGGATGATAATAAGGTCAAGTTTATTGTTACTATATTGAAGATCCATGGATCCATTTGGTGGGATGGAATACAAAAGGAGAGGATCTAAAAAGGAAAGATAAAAATTAGAGATTGGGATAGAATGGTGGCAAAGATAAAAGGTAAGTTCTTACCTAAAGAATATCAAACTAGTTTGTGTATCTCTTCAAAATTTAAGGAAAAAAGACATGTCTATGAAAGATTTCATTGAAGAGTTATATAGGTTGACTATAAGAGCAGGGCATATAGAAGATGATCTGGAAAAGGTGGTAAGATATTTAAATGGAATGAAATTGTCTATTCAAGATGAGATTAAAATTCTTTCTCCTAGATCATTTAAAGAAGCTTAATAATTGACACTCAAAGTGGAAGAGAATATTTGAAGGAAAAAAAATTCATATACAAGAGGAAGAGGATGAATTTTTAGAAGTAGAGGTCAAAAAGGAAATAGGAGGTAGCTACAATCATATCAAGAAGAGGCCAACAACTCACAAAGCTCAAGAGGAGACTGTGCACTAAGGGGAATAATACCTTACCAAAGAGGAAGAGGAAGATTCTTTGAGTAAGTATTTTATATGTAATAAATATTTAGGTCATAGGTCATATGAATGTCCTAAAAACCCCTCAACGAGTCAAGAAAGAGGTGCTCATCTGGCTCAAGGTGAAGAGGAGGAAGAAATGGAAGAATCAGAGGTTCATGAAGACCTACCAGAAGTTGGTGAATCACTCTTAATGAAGAGGATCTTACTCAAACCAAACAAGGAGGTCATGGAACTACCTCAAAGGAAGAATATTTTTAGAACTACATGAAAGAACAAAGAAAAAAGATGCAAAGTCATCATAGATAGTGGGTTCATATATAATCTTGTCTCAACTGAGATGGTGGAGAAACTAGGATTGGAAAAGGTAATTCATTCTACTCCCTACAAAGTGTCATGATTACAAAAAGGACATAAAATATTGGTTAATGAAAAATGAAAGGTATATTTTCAAATAGGTACTTATAAGGATCAGATAATATGTGATATTATTCCCATGGATGCTTGCCACATACTACTTAGGAGACCATGGCAATATGACATGAAGGTAGTTCATGATAGAAGACATAATACCTATACCTTTGAGATGGATGGAAAGAAATATGTTCTTATACCATTTAAAGGAGATCATGATGTTGTTTAATCAAGCTCCATAATGCTACTAATGAGTGGAAAGGAGTTCCTACATCAAATGAAGAAGGAAGAGGTAAAGTTTGATCTTTATTAGGTAAGCCTAAAAGTTTTGTTACCAATACAAAGCTTGTTGATTTTCCTCAAGAAATCCAAGATATGTTAAATGAGTATGTGGATATTGTAGTAGATGATCCTCCTGATGAATTACCTCCATTTAGAAGCATCAGCCATCATATAAGATTGATTCTAGGTGATGACCTTCCAAACAACATTGCTTACATGATGACCCCAAAGGAAAATAAAGAGATCAAGAAACATGTACAAGAATTGTTGGAGAAAGGGATGATAAGAGAGATTTTAAGTCCTTTTGCCATTCCTACAATTTTGAGTCCTAAGAAGGATGGAGGATGGACAACATGCATGGATTCTAGCGCAATAAACAAGATCACTATCAAGTATAGATTACCACTTCCAAGAATTGATGATTTGTTGGATTGTTTATGTGGAGCCAAGTATTTTTCTAAGATAGATTTAAAAAGTGGTTATCATCATATTAGGATTAGAAAGGTTAATGAATGGGATTTTTTTTTCAAGAAAAATTATGGGATTTATTAATGTCTAGATATGTCATTTGGCTTGAAAAATGCTCCTAAACACCTTTTTGAGGCTTATGACTAAAGTGCTTAAAGCTTTCACAGGTAAATTTTTCATAGTCTATTTGGATGACATTTTGATATATAATCAGTCAAAGGAAGAGAATCTTAAGCATTCAAGATTGGTGCTTAAAAATTTGCATGAAGAAAATCTACTAATCAATCTTAAAAGGTGGAATTTTCTTGAAGACAGAGCTAATTTACACGGGGTTTGTGATCTCACAAGAAGGATTGAAGATGGATAAGGTGATTAACTAAAATTGGGATATTTTAGAGTTAATCTAATAAGTAAAATAGTGTAATAAGTGCCTAAAATAAATATAGAAAATGATCCAAGAAAAATAATTAGATAAAATTATGAAACCCTAATTGACAAATAGGGTTGGAAGGATCTTAGCTGATTCAATGACTTTTCAGAACTGTGTTGTAGGATAAACTGGATAAACAGGATGCAATATGCAACAATATAGGAGCTCTAAGAGACATAGGTCTGAGTTGTTTGGCTGGACTGGGGTGCTTGGGAGAGGATTAGGGTGCATGTGGGTGCCCTAGTCCGAGTTCTAGGTGCCATGGTTTGTAAAAGAGGTCCAAAAATTGGCTTTATAGGGTTTGAAGATAATGCGAAGTCCTCATTATCTGTCACGTATAATTCATTGCTCTGTGCCAAATTTTGTAGATTATCAATGATGAAGAATAGACTTGTAAAACCCTAAGACAATCGTCACACCTTAAAAAATAAAAAATTTAAATGATGCGGTTGGACTGTCCTCAGCGGCCATAATGGGGGACTTACTAATTGAGTGTTGCACTACATCTCAGACCTGATGTAGTTCTATGTGTATGCGTGATCATGCCCCAGGTTTCTCTTGTGTTAATCGAACTTTGTGAAAGTAGCAAGCAATAACTATGTGTAGAATAATGTAATAAAATGATGGATGAAATAGAATAAACTACCCTCCTATGATGTGTGATGCAGATGAACCAACCTTGTCCCTTATGATGGAGCTAGATAGATGCAAATGAGATCTAGATGGATGCAACCTTAGATGATGATAGTAGTGCCTAGTTCTTGGTCCCTCATTATGGTCTCATAACTTTATATTTATATAGTTCTCTTGTTCTGATTTTGTAATTAACCTTGAAAAGGCTGACCACCAAAAATATAGGAAGCTGAAACGATTAGAAAGTGCCCAAAAAGTGGCGAGAAAGTGTAAAAAGGATCAGGGTGCCCCGAATGGGACCAGGGAACCCATGGGAACCCCAATACTATCCTAAGTGTCCCAATTAAGGCTAAAATAACAAAAAATGACAAAAATAGACTGGGCATGTATGTGGTGAAGGTCATGAATTACAACAAAAAGTAAATAAAAGTAACTAAAAGACAGGGGTTAATTAGTACTTTCTTCACTCAAAAACCATATGAGTAGTATGAGACAAGGACTAAAAAATATCCAAAGTGCGTGATATAGTGTCTACATAAGGATAAGATAAAGGAAATCATTGAATGAAATACTCCTAAAAGTGTTTTTGAGGTAAGAATTTTTCATGGTTTGGCTAGCCTCTATAGAAAATTTATAAGAAATTTTAGTGGGATTTGTGCTCCAATAGTGGATACAATTAGAGGAGATAGGGGATAATTTCAATAGACTAAGGTTACTGATAATATTTTTCAATTTCTTAAGAAAAATATAATACAAGAACCAATCTCGGCCTTACCTAATTTTACTAAACTTTTTCAATTTGAGTGTGATGCTAGTGGGAATGCAATTGGTGTTGTCCTAAGCCAAAAAGGGAATCTTATTGCTTATTTTATTGAAAACTTTAATGATTTAAAAAAAATGTATTCAACATATGACTAAGAATTCTATGCTATCATATAGACCTTAAAGAAATGGAGACATTATCTCATGCCTAAAGAGTTTGTTTTGTTTATTGATAATCATGCTTTGCAAATTTTGACTACTCAACATAAGTTAAGTCAAAGGCATGTCAAATAGATTGAATTTTTGCAAAGTTTTACTTTTTTAATCAAGTATAAAAGTGGTAAATATAACAAAGTTACATTTGAGTAGAAGGATTTTGGTCATGCAAGAATCTCAAGTGAGCATATTGGGATTTGATGATCTAAAAGAGATGTATAAAGAAGATGTTGATTTTAAAGAAGCCTATGAAGCATGCATGTATCCTATTAGTAGATATATAAGTCCTTGGATATATTTTATCATACAAGAAGGTCTATTGTACAAAGGAAATCGATTATGCATTCCAAATCTCATTGAGAGAGAACTTCGTAAAGGAAAAACATAATGATAGTCTGGCAGGACATTTTAGAAAAAACAAGACACTAGCTTAAGTAAGTGCTCATTACTATTGGCCATGTATGAGTCATAATGTTAAGAATTTTATAGAGAGGTGTAAAGTGTGCCAGCATGCCAAAGGAAGTAGTCAAAATGCAGGTTTGTACCAGCCATTTCTAATTCTCAACAAGCCATGGGATTTAGTAAGTATGGATTTTGTACTTGGTTTTCCAAAAACTCAAAAAAGTCATGATTCAATCTTTATGGTAGTTGATAGGTTCTCTAAGATGGCTCATTTCATTCCATGTGATAAGAAAATTGATGCTACTAACATTGTAAATCTATTCTTTAAGGAGATAGTCAAATTGCATGGACTTCCTAGAAGCATTGTTTTTAATAGGGACACCATGTTTGTTGGTCACTTTCGGAGAAATATATGGAAGAAATTGGGCAAAAATTTAAGCTTCACCTTATCCTGTTATCATCAAACATATGGTTAGACTGAGTAGTTAATAGAATCCTTGGAAACATCTTGAGAAGATTGGTAAGTATGCATCCAAAATAGTGGGATTTGGTACTAGCTCAAGTTGAATTTGCATATAATGACTCACCAAGTAGAAGTATAGGCATGATTCCATTTAAATGTTTTTATGGAATGCACCCTAGAGGTGTGTATGAATTAAGAAATTTAGGGAAAATGGAAGCTAGGAGTGTTGATGGTGAAGAACTTACTAGTTTCATGCTATATTTGCATGAATAAGTGAAGAAAACACTATCAAGTACAAAAGAAGGGAAGATTACAAGATGAGAGAGGTTAATTTTAATTCTAATTACAGTCAACCTCAGAAGATGTATTTTTCCTTAATGTTGATTCGAAAGGGTGAAAGAGGTTATAAAATTATATCAAAATTTATTTTGGATATTAAAAGTGAAATTTAAGGTTTTTATAGTGGTTTTTGTGCTCACAAGCCTAAACTAGGGCAAGCTTTAAAATTATTTCTACCTAGTGAAATCCTCTAAATTTTTCAAGAAATATCTGTTTGGGTCAAGGATAATTTTAGTGGTGAATATTCGTAATATGGCGAAAATTTCATTTTGGGAAAATTTGAAAAGGTGATTTTTTCATAGCGGGTCAGTGTCTTGTTCACCTAAAATTTACAATATATATATTTTTTTGGGGTCGGCTTTGCCTACATTTGAAAACATCTCCTATAAAAACCTAGGCAATTCATCGGGTAGTATACTATGGTACTACCACCAGTACCTTACCAATACCATGAACTCGCATACTCTAAGCACCAGAGATTTTTGTTAGCCTATTAGTAGTTTAGAGTCGGGTGACAAATGATATTTGCTGACACAGGACCCAATGAATTTGTTGACATGTGACAAAGGGGTTAGCTATTGACATGTGACAGGGATATAGTTGACGTGTGAAAAGAAGGTATTGTAAACACGTGATAAGGGGGTTAGTTGTTGATGCGCAACAGGGATATAGTTGACGTGCGACAAGGAGGTATTGCAGACGCGTGAAAAGGGGGTTAGTTGTTGACGCACGACAAGGAGTTATTGTAGAGGTGTGATAAGGGGGTTAGTTGTTGACGCACGACAAGGAGGTATTGCAGACGTGCGACGAGAATTTTGTCTCTAACACACAACTTGGTTCTTTTGCTGACGTAGGACTCTGTTCAAAATAATGGAAGGTGTTAGTCCTCAAAATGTGAAGACCCAAAAAGTAACTAAGAAATCTCAGAAGTCCCTATTCAAGTATTTTGGAAACTCTACTGATACAAATATCGCAAATACCAACAACCATATAATTACCGCTAGAAAGATTCATAATACTGATTGTGTGGAAGGTAATATTGAGGCAGACACACATTCTGCATAGTATAAAACAAATGGAACCTACAATAATATGCCAGATCTTGAAGATATAACTATTGAGATGCCATATCCTAAAGATATTCTTCCTGTTAGGGTGTAACTAGGAGTGCATCAAGATATCACACATACAAATACTTAGAAAGATGGAACACAAAAATCAAATTCAAATTCTGGTTCATGAAAGAGGAAACTAGGTGATTGTGATATTACTCAAAATTCTACTCAAAAAGTAAAACATTGAAAACAAACAAGAATATGTGGACCATTGGGGGATATACAAGTTTGATTGGGCTGCCAAATTTCCATTTATCGAACCTATACAATCATCTAATTCAGAAGAGATCCCATCTGGGTGAGAGGAACAAGTCTACGAAATTTGAGTTCTTGATTGAAGGAAATTATATTTAATTTCCAATCTTTGTTGCTTTTTCTCTCTTTCAATGAGAATTTTTCTTTCCATAATGATTCAGTCAGTTTTTATCGAGGAATCAAAATATAGATCAAATTTTAGATAGATAAGTATTATGTGTATTACTTCTTAATTTAACTACAAAGAGATTATATTTATAATATATACATCTCCTCAAATTGAAAATAATTAACCAAATATTCTTGATGTAGAGGTAATTAAGAAAGTTGCATAGGTAAATATATAACCTACGGAAAAGTGAGATAATCCAACTAATCATGCTTGAACAATGGAAAGAGCTACCTGCTTGTCCCAGGAATATTAACCTATTATCCAGTGACTACGACTTTCAGCCTGATCTTAGACCTTGACTCACCCTCCATGGAAGAACCTTGCGGAGGAATCCTTAGGTTTTCAGGGCATTGGATTCTCACCAAGGTTTTACTTACTCAGGATGAGTGGGGAAATAATGAAAATTGAGAAAATCATAAAAACTATTCCTCTATTTCCACGAGAATAGACACAAGGTAAACTACCCTACCAACTCTTATAACTACATGTCGTCATTGTATAGATAAATCTTATTCTTATAATAAGAGTATTTCAGACTTGATAATTCGGGGGAGGGTGGTGTAGAGATAGAGATGGTAAACTATATAAGTTACTAAATACTAATATCATATATTAGAAATTTAGGGGTATGGTGTATAGAGATAACCTTACCCTTAGAGAAAGAACCATAGAAACAATGAAACCCATAATATTTCTTACTCAGTGTAAGGTTTGATCCCTTATCTACCTAGAAGTGCCTAACTTAATGCAATTATGGTTGGGAAGCATGTAGTAGAAAAATCCATTGGTACCTATATTTTATACATCTGAAAATTACTTTGATTCTTAATAAAATGAACAAAATAATAACTAATCAAAAAATAGATTAGTCATTCATAAGAATCAACTTCAATGCCCAGAGAGAAACGTGGATATATAGCTCAAAAAAATTGAAAAAAGATTCTTGCATTTGTATCAAGCTCCTTGAGGCCCATTCAAAACTTTTTCAAATTACTAACCAACAAAAAATGAGATCCTTAGTTTTTGCTCACTGAGATAGAATTACACAAAAGAGAGATTTTTGTCGTTTGTGGATTACTCGACAATCCAGGAAGTCATAAACACTTGTGCATGAACTTGAAAACCCCCTATTTTCAAATAATAATTGTGACCTAACTCCACAATGGATATCTCATAGAAATTATTTAGTGTATTAATAGGAAATTGTATAATATTCACGTGTGGATGTAGTTCTCAATGATAGTTTTTGGCAGATTTGTGGAAGAAGAGAAACAATGCACAAAGTTGATAAAAATGGTACAAACTTGACAAATTTCATGTTTCAAGGCCTAGGATTAATAGATATCACTCTTTAAGGTATTTAGAAGGTGTATACATTAGTTTTAAGGTGAATTTAATGTATTTCATCTATAATGTAACTAGATACCATCAAAACTAGACCTAGTAATACTGCCCTTACCTTGTTTTCATCAATTTATTTTGAAGGAAACCTGGTTGAAACTTGTACATGATAGTTAAACCCTTAAAGGGTATCTTGATTAATGCCTAAAGATGTAAGATCACTAAAATATAGGAAGTTATACTACCATGAATGTTTAAAGAGACCTAATATCTTATGGAACAAGGATACCAAGGTTAGATGGTTGAAAAGTTGATTAATGATCTTTGAGGCATCTTGGCATCATGAGGTCTTCTTATCGATCTTTCCCTTCTATACCCATAACAATTCTCTCACATTAATTTTGTCTCTATGGAGGATCAATGAATCAATGGTAACATGAAAAATAAGTATCTCTAACATTATTTATTTTTTTATTTTGTGTTTATTGTTGTGTAGATGGTTAATCATTCATTGCTATAAATTAGGGTAGATGCATTTACTCTTCATTCTATTGATTTATCTTATTTATGTCATGACCCTTGGATTTATCCACCTTTTAAACTATCTACATATTGAATCCTACTAGGATGCCTCTATTCACTTTAGGTATAGGCCTTAGAAACCTTTAGCTACCATAGGGTTAGGGTTAATATCCTCTAATATTGTGCTCCTCAAGCAACCTTGATATCTGCATATTGTGTGAAGGCATAAATTTAATCCCCAATAGTAAGATAATATAAGGGGGTCCATATTATCCCATCATACAAGATGCACTTAGTTGATTATGAATGCATGAAGCTAAATTGATAGTTTTATCTAACTATACAATATGGAAATGATCTACAAGTGCTCTATATGTGAACCTAGGAGTACAAATTACGAAGGGAAAACACCATTTATGATGTATTAAAGTGTTTAATGGTTCAATACCTATGGAATGATTCCATATGATGATGTGATGGTGCTATGTAATTTTTTGTGTCCTTACAAATGAATGTGGTGTGCTTGTCTTTTTTACCCTAGGTGTTGCACATGTGTAAAACCCTCTGAATATTTCAATATATATCCATGTAGACAAAAAATCATGCACATACTACTATTTTACTATACCATCAAGTATGTTGTTATACACATTTATCTTAAGTAAGAAAAGTACTCATTGGTGACACAATCCTTTGTCCATCTACTTGCTTTGATTATTTCTATTGTCTTTCTCTCTCACATTTGTCATTTATGTACCCAATTTTGGTCAAGTCACAGGAATCCCTACCTGTTGGTATTTTCACATTTGTTGTCATTTATCCTAGGATACAAACACCCAATCTGGACACTAACGCCCATGCGCTTTTGTCCTCTTTGTTATATTTACACTTTTTGACATTTGTGGTCAGCCTTTTTAGTTTTATTATCATTATCCTGGATATCATAGTCAGCTTTTTGTGTCACTAGTGTTGAAATTCAAACAAGAGATCCATATATATACACAACATACACTTTATTATTTTGGCTATGGCAATTCTAAGGGGAAATCACATCTACATACTATCATTACCATCAAAAGAGACTGCATTTTTGGGTTGCATACACTACATAGGAAGGGGAAGTGATCTCAATTCCATATCACACATTTGCATCTTATCTAGCTGACAAGCTTGTTATCTTAGCGTCATTAGCATGTCAAGGTAAACCTAAGGACACTATTTCACACACAAGCAAAAATAACTACATAGATTCTGGAATGTAGTGTAACACTCGGTCATAAGTTCACTCATCGGTTGACCATCAGGGTAAGTCTGACTTCACATATTACAATTATTCATTCTGATTTCATGTATTTGTGAGCTTATGTAGGTAGTCTAGGGTTTGTTTTACACGTTACAGGTACCCTTGGAGATCAAATACCAAATATCAGGTGACTCATATGAAAGTGGTAGTGAAACCCTAGTGACATAGACAGAAAGTAGATTGTGAGCTTCTATGCAAAGTCACCAGTGCCCAGGAACAATCACGAGCACCTTGTCTAGTACCTAGCACATCACTGGGTTCCTGTGTCTGACATCATTCTCAAGTTCCATATTTTACAAAGAGATAAGTTGATGATGATTGTTTAAATCATGTTCAACACTTTGCACTACCTAGATCAGTTTCTAGATTGTGTAGGATTCAGCTAATGTCATTTATCTCTCCTATTTACTTATGGTTTTACATTGCTTGAGTGCTTAGCATCATGTAGTATTTACTGTATTTTTACCATATTAGTTACTCTACAATTATATTTAATTATGTTTTTATTAAATAATTTTGTGAACCCTACTCTTATTTCAAACTTCTTTTCCCAAGGATCCCAAAAAACCCTCATGGCTTAGGAAATAGGTCCTCATCTCCCAAGAATAATATGGTCTGATACATGTCTTGTAACCTATTTTTGAAAATTATACTGCTACAACATCTAAATTTTGTGAAATCTATCACAATCCTCAATGTGATTCTTTCAATTCTTTCAAAACTTCTTGATTTCTAAGACACTCTTCCTATGGGCCATGTCACTTCCTGACATTTGCATAGTCTCCCTTGACCAAAATATTTACTTCATGTTCCCCCTCATCTTCTATATTCATCCTATGTTGTTGCACCTTCTTCTCATCCTCTTATAGCACATGATAATATTCATTGTAGATTCTTGACTTGATCATGTTCTTACTTGTGATAATTTGGATACCAATAATTATTGTGTCTAATGTTGAAAATGTACATGTGCATGATGTCACTTCTATTAGTAATCAAGATGAATGTAAATCTATATCTCCTACTCTTCCTAATTCTGAAAAATATTTCTAATGATTGCAATGGTAAAACTAATATTATTACTCCTACCACATCTTTGTATGCTTATGATAGTCTAGATGAGATAATTTCTTATGAAAATATCGCTGATAGTGATGTTGATTATGCTTATGATCATGAACATGTTAGTGATGATATTACTTCTCTTAATATTGTTGAATGCGAATTTACTAGTCCTCTTACTTCTACTTTTGAAATTGTTGCTCATGATGATTCTACTCCTACCACTAGTACACCTCTCATTGTATCTCTCTGAGTCTACATCTAACATTCCCATAGAGCCTCCATGTTCTTCTCCTCCTCTTCCACCTCCTTCTCCTCCTTCCACATCCACTCTTTCTCACATTCCCATGATCACTCACAATGGCAAGATCCAACACTCTCAATATGCCTCTCACTTCACCAACAATTCCTTCACATGATATTCTATCCCTCATGCATGTTGTTGGCACTTTTTAATCTCATAGTTCATACACTCTACCCTCAAAATTAAATCTTGTTATGCTTCCATTAACAATAATTCTCTACATGGTAATCCTATTCCTAAAAAGATTCACAATTCTGCTTTCCCAAAGCACTTCATCATGCCTAACTTCTCGTGTTTCGATAACACTGAACAATCCTTATTTACATCTCAAGCATTATCGTTCAGCCATGTCTACTTATTATAATTATCGCTTGTTACTCAAAGCATTTTTTCATAACTTTTTTGATCATGCTCTCCAATGGTATACTCATTTGCCTTATGGATCCATTAGTACTTATTATGAGATGGAGGATGTTTTTCTTAGACAATTTATTTCTAACAATGGTCCTAAAGTCACATATGAATGCTTGCCTTCTTTGCATCGAGGAAAGAATGAAACAATTTTAGATTACATATTAATATGCTTCAATTCTTGCATGCATCAGTTATTATTTTAGCCCATTGATTTAGAAAAGTAAATTCATCTTTTGTTAGTGGCTTGATTCCTACATTAAAAGAAAAACTATTACATGATGCATGATGAATTCTTTTACTCTCTTATGCTACAAAGTCATTTGATTTCTGAACAAGATTATATCACCCCCTTGTTGCACATTATTATACTAACCCCCTGTCTACTACTTATTCTCCTCTTCCATCCATTAAGTTCCCTCCATGGCCCCCATCTCCATCCTCCGCGTAAGTTTCTTCCTGTCCCCTCCACCGCATCGGTATTCACCTAAGTCTTCTCCATATCCCACTCATGAACCATGTTACAATTCTCACATAGTGAAAAACCACATGATGTTCTGTGAAGCGTTAGTTGATAAATAGCGGTTCATCCATGTCTACCTTCTACTCAACATCAATCCACCTAACCGAGTATAGTGCCATTATGACCATCATTTTTGCAACTTTCCACTACATCAATGGCCATCATGAAAACGACTATCTATGATATCCATGATCACTTACAACAATTAGAATAAAAAGATTTCATTAGCTTTCGGCTCTCATGCTCTCGTGAACAATCTCTCTCTCTCCTATTCCTCATAAGTAGTGCTTCCACCAGTTGCTCGCTTGTCTCCTTCACCTTCATATAAAGTAGTCATCAACCCACCTCATAAGTTCATTATCCATCCTGCATCCTCCATATAATCCTCCTATGGTCACATCCTCTCATTCCTCCCATATTGCTATAGTACCTCATTAGCTTCTTAAGCCCCTTGCATCCATGCAATTCCTCCCGTACCACACCTTTTATTCTTAGCTCCATTCCCTCTGGCATCTAATTTAGCTCTTATTCTCACACCTTGTTGTTGTTTCGCATGCTCCATCCATGCCATTGCACGCCTCTTAATCTCTAGTAGATGACATACATTTTCCATTTCACTACCTTGTGATGCACTCTCGTGCTACAGATTCACACTTGATTGTTAAGAGTAATAATACATCAGTGAACCTCTCCTTTCACAACTCATGCATTATTTTTTATGTCATATATTTTACTAGCATCTCCTTGCACTGTGACAAACCCATTTCTGGATGACGCTCTCTTGTTCTATGGTTCGTTCTTCGACTGTTGAGGGGGAATTTATAAATGAACCTCATTCTAACACTAGGGGGTGATTTCTCTTCTTCCCCCTCGCTTCGTCATAATCTACACATGATTACAACCATTGTTTTACATTCTCTCATCATATAACATACCAATACAACATTATTACATTATTTTGTATTGTTTAAATAACATTACTCTTTCACATTATCTATTATATTACATCACATACATCTATTTCTATTCATCACATATGATGCTCTTCATTTTCATTCAAATAAAAGTCCTATTTTCATCATTACTTATCTATTTATTTACACATCATCATGCATTTCAAATCAAAGCAACCATTTCAACAATACATATCAACCCAAAGTGGAAACAACAATCATCACATTATATACCAAGTCACATAAAAAATACATATGATCTCTAGAATTAGAGGCTTTTCCACTCACTCTATGCCGCTGATCTCAACCTCTATATCTTTCTAAATAACTCCATAATACAACAATATTGACCGTATTCTATGCAAATCAGCCATGTAACTCAACATATCTAGCAAAAAAATCCCGAGCTATGGATCATCCTCTTATGATTGTCTAGCTCACTCAATCTATACACGAGCCTCATCACGATCGCTCAATAACACGGGCACAGGGCTGCTGCTATAGTGACCAACTCAAAAAAATGGGCATGCTTTCCCGTAATAACATCACCTCTCTCTATCATACAACCTCCCATAAGCACATCTAGATGCATGTTCCACATCAATGTGTGTATCAACGAATCTATAATCAATGACCAATAGATGTCACCTAAAATCACAAAAACCACCATTAGTTACCACATACCTTAGCAATATCAAATAACCAAACAACAACTAAAAAATTGCACTAAAAATACTCACGTTTGGCTCATACCATTTGCTACACCATCTACATCATGGGAAGGTTCCTGCCCCTCTACTCTCGGTACAAATTAAATTACTATTCACTTTTCACTAATACTATATATAGTAATTCCTATTTACCACATACTATAGTCACTATTTGGAACCACCTTTACAACTAATACACATTGCATAGTTTCACTCATATATTGAGCCTCGTAAACCCATTCATATCGCCGTTTGTGCCATATGGATCATTATTTCCTCTAACACCATACCATACAAATTTCAAAATCTCATATTCACATTTGACACATGTACTACTCAACATATATTCACACTGTGACTATACTATCCAATACTATTTCTCATTTAATATTACAAAGATCTTATATGTATTACTTTCAGCTCAGTGCTCATTTCTCCACCCTTCACCCTTTTTCCAAAAGGGAGTATCATTCCATAATGCCTCTTAGGTTACAATACAATCAATTTACATTCCAAACACTTTGTTATCAGAGTTTTCTCTGATCTTATTCAAACAAATGTATAATCATTCTATATGACAATCGATACTTTATACTATTTAAAATATATTCATGCAAATTACCTAATATGGGGGAAACACTAAAACCTCTTTGTGGGTAAGTTACTAAGTATAGAATCTCAAAGAAATCTTGTATCATTCAAAGAAAATCAATCAATAAGTATACTTTACTATCTCTCCTAGATGACCAAACTTGGGACCTACATTACATTACTATCGCTTCTAGATGGCCTAACTTGGAAGCCATAAAAAATTATTTAAATCAGAACACCCGTTACTATAGGAGTGGGGTAAATGAGATGTTATTTCCTTTCCAATACTGATCCTATATAAGTTCTTCAATTAGAACAATTTGTTTTTCACACAGAACCAATCAGAACTAAATCGGAACTAAATTTGGTCTCTATCCGTCTATAGTGGTTGGACCTTTTGGGGATGCAGTAATGGATGGAGATTTAAACTATACATATTTCCCCAACACTCTTCCTCTAGCGACAGGATGCCCAAATCCTCCCATTTATAAATAAAATTGGGTTGGGAATTGATCACTCCCTACCTCTTCAATCTCCTTTAGAAATAATTCAAAGTCCCCAAAATCTCCAAAATCATTTCAACTAATTAATCATGTGCTCCTTACGATGGTTTTCTATATCCACTTAGGCCACATGGGTCATGTGTTGATCCATGGTTCACCACACTACAAGTTACATTCTACACACTCTTTGCAACATGGCTTCTCCAAACTCTATACAGGTATGTTGCTTACTTCTTTTACACTACTTGAATTTCATTCAAATAACATAAAGGGGGGGAAAATGTAGACACAAAATCAAACACATACTACTATTTTACTATGTTGTCAAGTATGTTGTTATATGCATGGATATTAAGTAAGAAAATTATTCATTGGTGACACAATCCTTTGTCCATCTACTTTCTTTGATTGTTTTTATTGTATTTCTCTCTCACATCTGTCATTTCTGTACCCAGTTCTGGTCAAGTCACATGAATCCTTGTCTATTGGTATTTTCACATCTGTCATCATTTATCCTAGGATACCAATGCCCACTCTAGACACTAGTTCCCAGGCGCTTCTATTCATTCAAGGAGCTTCTGTTCTCTTTGTTATTTTTACACTTTTTGACATTTTTGGTCAGAATTTTTAGTTTTCTTATCCTTATCCTGAGCTCATAGTCGGCCTTTCATGTCATTAGTGTTGAAATTCAAATGAGAGATCCATATATATACATAACATACACTCTATTATTCTAGATGACAATTCTAAGGGGAAATTACATCTACATACTATCACCACCACCAAAATGAACTACATTTTTGGGAAGCATACTTTACATAGGAAGGGGAAGTGCTTTATTACATACTACACATTTACATCTTATCTAGCTATAGCCTGTTATCTTGGTGTCATTGGCGCGAGGGCAGCCTAACGACACTATTTCACACAAAAACACAAAGAACTACATGGACTTTGGAATGTAGTGCAGTGCTTGATCATAAGTTCACTCATTGGGTGACTGTCGAGGTTAGTCTAACTTCACATATTACATTTCATTCTAATTTCATGTGTTTGTAAGATTGTGCAGGTAGTTAGGGTTTGTTTTGTAGGTTACATGTACCCTTGAAAATTAAAGAGTGAACATTTGATGACTGAGAAGAAGTGGTAGTGAAACCCCAATGACATAACAAAAATCATATTCTAAGCTTCTATACAGTCAACAATGCCCAGGAACAACCACCAACACCTAGGTTCCCTTGCCTAACACTGGGCGCTCATGTATGATGTCATTATTAGGTTCCAAAATCTACCAAGAGTAGTTACGATCTTATTTTCATCTTGTCCAAAAATTTACACTACCTAGATCCGTTCTAAATTGTGTAGGATTCAACTAAGTCATTTATCTATTTACTTATAGTTTTTCATTGCTTGAGTTCTTAACATTTGTATATTTTCTGTATTTTATCATATCAGTTACTATGAAATTAGATTTAATTCAAATTTAACTAAATCAATTCAAAACCTAACTATGGATATGAGAATCTAAAAATGGTTGGGTTGAAGTGAAACATATACACTGACTTTCCTAGAAATAATCTAAAGAGGCCTAAAACTACATGTAGTTTTCCACCTAGCATGTTATATCTCTAACGATGCAACTAGCTTTAGAAATTTCATCTATTCACAATGAGAAACAATGGTTTAGTGTGCTTGGCTTACAAGGTCTCTAGCTTAGGAAGCGTGATTTTATAATTTGGCTAAGTGTGTTTAAGACCTATGTAGGGATACTATTAGAGTGTGGAACTAATTTTTAAGAATTTAAGAGAGCTTGGAGTGATTTTGGAATGATTTGAACTTGAGAGAGCTAGATGATTTCTAGGTAATTTAGACTTGCTCAAATAATATTATGTGAGTAAAGTTTCACATTAGGATGACCTATATGATAGAAACCAACCCATAAAAGATACAAATTTGAAAAAGTGACCATTGGGTGGTTGGGGATGAAAAATTCATTCTCTTTTAAAACCATTAAACAATATTAGTACTAGATGAATGATCTCATATAAGTAGTTTTATGGGATTCTACAAAGTTATAAGAATGATGCATGGGAGAAATAGTTTTTTTTGACCGATGTAATTAGTTATGCGAGTGACTTATTTATGTGAATAGAAAATCAAGTCATGAAAGAGAGATAAGGATATACTATCTAAGATAGTAATGTGTGCACAAGTCATGTTCTAGGGATAAAGCCAAATTTATCATTACCAAATGATAAATATCAAATTTAGGTGTCTACATTTACCGCTTTTAACTATGAAATGAAAATTACATGGTTAAAGAAAAATATACTTGAGTGTGTAAACACACTTTATCTTTCCTTAAGGTTGTTGATTCTACCTGTATGCTCCACGATGAAACATGCAACACATAGTATAGTCAATGTGCATAAACATAATTGAACTTTAACTCAACTTTAAAAAATATATATTTGTAACTTGAAAATTGAATTCGTAACTAGTAAAGTGAAATGGATAAAAGTATGGAAGGAGCACCTATTTTTTTTGCCAAAGGAGAAACTCCTAAATTAGTTATACTTGGAGATGTGAATTGGAAGTAAGCTACTAAAGAATTGGGGCGATTAATCTCCAATTTTTTCATTAAAGGAGATGCAAAATCCAAAATAGTATTCGAGTGTCAATTAACCCTAAACTAAAAGTAAGGTTCCATATGGATTTCTAGTCATTGTAAGAACCTTTAAGAAGAGGAAAGGTGTAATAGGATGTCTAGTAATCCCAAAATAACCTCTCAAATATAGTGATAAGAATATTGTCAAAAGGATTTCTAGTCACCCTAAAATTCTTCTACCCATAAACCACATTACTATAGATGAATCTAGGTCCAAGTGAAAATTATTTTTTTAAAAGGGAATGCATTATCTCATGCCCCTACCATGTGATGTACCATGAGTACTAGATGTAAAAAACCAAATTTAGTAGAAGGAAAAGGATCATACCTCAGTACCTTCTAGTGAAACGGTGCTCAAGCTATGCAGTGCCAAAAATAATTGAAGTAATCAACCCCACACATTTTTTACCAAAATGTAGTAGACCTTTCCCTAGAATGTGCCAGCTAAATATGAACATGTATAAAAATTGTAACTGTTTGTAAGAATATAAGAATGTTAACATCTTCTAAAAAACCACCCTAAGATGTAAACATCCATCCTAGATTGTGACATTTGGTAGTTTCATAATTGGTGGATGGTTTTATCATTATATGTAATCTATTGTTATTTATATCTTATTTGTTCCTTAATATATATATATATATATATATATATATATATATATATATATATATATATATATATATATAGAGAGATATATATATATATATATATATATATATATATATATATATATATATCTTATTCCATTTTATTCCTAAATTTTGAATTATGCTTGTGTTTCCTCCTACGTGCATAGATATCCATATAATAAACCCCATTGAATGCCCCCTCTTTTGAGGTGAGTGAGATGTGTAAATAGAAATATTAGATAAAAATAAATGATGAGCATGCATGTTGAATGTATCTAATAATGAGCATTGGATCACATGGAAGGATGTTTTAGGTTACTACTATTTAGATCTTATTCCTACAAGAGATTGCATGGTAGAAACCATAAATAGACAAAAATCAAACAAGAAAACCAAAAAAAAAAATTGTAGAGGAAAAATTTTATAGAAGAAAACAAGCGCAAAGGAAATCAATAATACAAGTACATAAGTCACATATTTTAGTCACAAAGAAGCCCTATTAGGTCACAAATAAGGAACACAAAAGTGTCACACACATAAACATACATAATAAATAGGCTATAAAGGCCACACACGAAGGACATAAAAGTGTCTCATACACACACAACACAGTCCATAGACTGCATATATCAGAGAAGAAATAAAGCAAGTATTGTTATCCATATTTTGCCCCCCTAGGAAAAATATTGGATCAACCACGATCCCGCATAGGAGGAAACGAAGTCAAAAGGAGGACAAAAAAGGGCTTCAAAATTAGCCAAGTATAAAGGCATAAGCGGAGAATGCCAAGTGTTAGTATGGCGCTGATTCAAGGGGTGAATAGAGAAAAGATTTCTAAGTGAGTGCCAGAATGCCATGTGTCCTAGGGGAAAGCGGGGCCATTGGGAGAAAAGTTGGTTCTTTGCCCCTTATTCTCTCAAAAGGGGGTAAAAGTTACAAAATGGCCCGCAACTCCACCCAAGGAAAAAAACATCATTTGGGCCCGAGTCAAAGCCAAAGCGGGAAATCGAAGGAAAGGGCAAAAGATAAACCGCAGACCCGTAGGCCCGATTTTTGTTCCAATCTAGCTGCCACGTGTCCCATATCAAAAGGGGACCCATTTTTCAAGTTGTTTTCCCACCCTTCTGTACGGACCCGATACAAACTTTGAAGAGGCATATCTTTTGACTCAAGGCTTGAAATATTACAAATATGACGCCATTGGAAAGATCTCAGCCTCACCTATGCCATGGAGGTCTGAGACTTTAATTTTTTGAGGAGGTTAGGTAAAGGAAAATGGAGGAAACATCTTTGGGCCTTTAATGCAGGATCCATTTGTCTCAATAACTAGATCAGATTCGATTTGTTTCTGTCATTTCCTCTTCTTTCAAGGTGCCGAATCAAGGAATCATGTAATAAAGACGGATTTGGGGGCATATTTTTATTAGAAGAATTAACAGTGGTTGAGCTTCAACCTAATTTTCCACTTCTCTCTCTCTTTCTTCTCTCTCTGATCAAATCTATAAATACGGGGTAGGATTCATTGTAAAGGGTTGTTGTTCATTCTTCATCTCTGCCTCCCATCTTCTTTTCTTCCCCAGGGTTGAATGTGGAGTTTAAGCCTCCTCCCTTGGCTTTGTAATTGCATTTTCTTATCTCTTGCCCATTAATGGTGTACTATGTGAATTCCTAGAGCAATAAATATGTTTTTGTGATGCATCTGTCCATCCTTTGCTTATTTTATTGTATCTCCTCACCTCTTGTCGTCGTTACAGGGTATACTGTGCATATTCTGATGTTTGTTGTAGGTCTTGGGAGCTGTGTTTAATGGGTTTTGAAGTGGTGTTCTGTGTGAAATCTATCTCTGGTCTATGGTGCATCTTGTCCACCCTCTCCTCTGCTCACCTCTCTCCCACTTCAGGCAGCTGAGATTGTGACCAGTACTTCCCTTTTCTTGGTGCTATCACCTTGTTAGTGTAGTTTTGCCCTCCCTTCTTTTCTGTGCTATCACCTTGTTAGTGTAGTATTTCCCTCTTCTTATGCACTCTCTCTCTCTCTCTCTCTCTCTCTCTCTCTCTCTAACCTCCCATAAGGCAATCTAGATGCATGTTCCACATCAATGTGTGTATCAACGAATCTATAATCAATGACCAATAGATGTCACCTAAAATCACAAAAACCACCATTAGTTACCACATACCTTAGCATATCAAATAACCAAACAACAACTAAAAAATTGCACTAAAAATACTCACGTTTGGCTCATACCATTTGCTACACCATCTACATCATGGGAAGGTTCCTGCCCCTCTACTCTCGGTACAAATTAATTACTATTCACTTTTCACTAATACTATATATAGTAATTCCTATTTACCACATACTATAGTCACTATTTGGAACCACCTTTACAACTAATACACATTGCATAGTTTCACTCATATATTGAGCCTCGTAAACCCATTCATATCGCCGTTTGTGCCATATGGATCATTATTTCCTCTAACACCATACCATACAAATTTCAAAATCTCATATTCACATTTGACACATGTACTACTCAACATATATTCACACTGTGACTATACTATCCAATACTATTTCTCATTTAATATTACAAAGATCTTATATGTATTACTTTCAGCTCAGTGCTCATTTCTCCACCCTTCACCCTTTTTCCAAAAGGGAGTATCATTCCATAATGCCTCTTAGGTTACAATACAATCAATTTACATTCCAAACACTTTGTTATCAGAGTTTTCTCTGATCTTATTCAAACAAATGTATAATCATTCTATATGACAATCGATACTTTATACTATTTAAAATATATTCATGCAAATTACCTAATATGGGGGAAACACTAAAACCTCTTTGTGGGTAAGTTACTAAGTATAGAATCTCAAAGAAATCTTGTATCATTCAAAGAAAATCAATCAATAAGTATACTTTACTATCTCTCCTAGATGACCAAACTTGGGACCTACATTACATTACTATCGCTTCTAGATGGCCTAACTTGGAAGCCATAAAAAATTATTTAAATCAGAACACCCGTTACTATAGGAGTGGGGTAAATGAGATGTTATTTCCTTTCCAATACTGATCCTATATAAGTTCTTCAATTAGAACAATTTGTTTTTCACACAGAACCAATCAGAACTAAATCGGAACTAAATTTGGTCTCTATCCGTCTATAGTGGTTGGACCTTTTGGGGATGCAGTAATGGATGGAGATTTAAACTATACATATTTCCCCAACACTCTTCCTCTAGCGACAGGATGCCCAAATCCTCCCATTTATAAATAAAATTGGGTTGGGAATTGATCACTCCCTACCTCTTCAATCTCCTTTAGAAATAATTCAAAGTCCCCAAAATCTCCAAAATCATTTCAACTAATTAATCATGTGCTCCTTACGATGGTTTTCTATATCCACTTAGGCCACATGGGTCATGTGTTGATCCATGGTTCACCACACTACAAGTTACATTCTACACACTCTTTGCAACATGGCTTCTCCAAACTCTATACAGGTATGTTGCTTACTTCTTTTACACTACTTGAATTTCATTCAAATAACATAAAGGGGGGGAAAATGTAGACACAAAATCAAACACATACTACTATTTTACTATGTTGTCAAGTATGTTGTTATATGCATGGATATTAAGTAAGAAAATTATTCATTGGTGACACAATCCTTTGTCCATCTACTTTCTTTGATTGTTTTTATTGTATTTCTCTCTCACATCTGTCATTTCTGTACCCAGTTCTGGTCAAGTCACATGAATCCTTGTCTATTGGTATTTTCACATCTGTCATCATTTATCCTAGGATACCAATGCCCACTCTAGACACTAGTTCCCAGGCGCTTCTATTCATTCAAGGAGCTTCTGTTCTCTTTGTTATTTTTACACTTTTTGACATTTTTGGTCAGAATTTTTAGTTTTCTTATCCTTATCCTGAGCTCATAGTCGGCCTTTCATGTCATTAGTGTTGAAATTCAAATGAGAGATCCATATATATACATAACATACACTCTATTATTCTAGATGACAATTCTAAGGGGAAATTACATCTACATACTATCACCACCACCAAAATGAACTACATTTTTGGGAAGCATACTTTACATAGGAAGGGGAAGTGCTTTATTACATACTACACATTTACATCTTATCTAGCTATAGCCTGTTATCTTGGTGTCATTGGCGCGAGGGCAGCCTAACGACACTATTTCACACAAAAACACAAAGAACTACATGGACTTTGGAATGTAGTGCAGTGCTTGATCATAAGTTCACTCATTGGGTGACTGTCGAGGTTAGTCTAACTTCACATATTACATTTCATTCTAATTTCATGTGTTTGTAAGATTGTGCAGGTAGTTAGGGTTTGTTTTGTAGGTTACATGTACCCTTGAAAATTAAAGAGTGAACATTTGATGACTGAGAAGAAGTGGTAGTGAAACCCCAATGACATAACAAAAATCATATTCTAAGCTTCTATACAGTCAACAATGCCCAGGAACAACCACCAACACCTAGGTTCCCTTGCCTAACACTGGGCGCTCATGTATGATGTCATTATTAGGTTCCAAAATCTACCAAGAGTAGTTACGATCTTATTTTCATCTTGTCCAAAAATTTACACTACCTAGATCCGTTCTAAATTGTGTAGGATTCAACTAAGTCATTTATCTATTTACTTATAGTTTTTCATTGCTTGAGTTCTTAACATTTGTATATTTTCTGTATTTTATCATATCAGTTACTATGAAATTAGATTTAATTCAAATTTAACTAAATCAATTCAAAACCTAACTATGGATATGAGAATCTAAAAATGGTTGGGTTGAAGTGAAACATATACACTGACTTTCCTAGAAATAATCTAAAGAGGCCTAAAACTACATGTAGTTTTCCACCTAGCATGTTATATCTCTAACGATGCAACTAGCTTTAGAAATTTCATCTATTCACAATGAGAAACAATGGTTTAGTGTGCTTGGCTTACAAGGTCTCTAGCTTAGGAAGCGTGATTTTATAATTTGGCTAAGTGTGTTTAAGACCTATGTAGGGATACTATTAGAGTGTGGAACTAATTTTTAAGAATTTAAGAGAGCTTGGAGTGATTTTGGAATGATTTGAACTTGAGAGAGCTAGATGATTTCTAGGTAATTTAGACTTGCTCAAATAATATTATGTGAGTAAAGTTTCACATTAAGGATGACCTATATGATAGAAACCAACCCATAAAAGATACAAATTTGAAAAAGTGACCATTGGGTGGTTGGGGATGAAAAATTCATTCTCTTTTAAAACCATTAAACAATATTAGTACTAGATGAATGATCTCATATAAGTAGTTTTATGGGATTCTACAAAGTTATAAGAATGATGCATGGGAGAAATAGTTTTTTTATTGACCGATGTAATTAGTTATGCGAGTGACTTATTTATGTGAATAGAAAATCAAGTCATGAAAGAGAGATAAGGATATACTATCTAAGATAGTAATGTGTGCACAAGTCATGTTCTAGGGATAAAGCCAAATTTATCATTACCAAATGATAAATATCAAATTTAGGTGTCTACATTTACCGCTTTTAACTATGAAATGAAAATTACATGGTTAAAGAAAAATATACTTGAGTGTGTAAACACACTTTATCTTTCCTTAAGGTTGTTGATTCTACCTGTATGCTCCACGATGAAACATGCAACACATAGTATAGTCAATGTGCATAAACATAATTGAACTTTAACTCAACTTTAAAAATATATTTGTAACTTGAAAATTGAATTCGTAACTAGTAAAGTGAAATGGATAAAAGTATGGAAGGAGCACCTATTTTTTTTGCCAAAGGAGAAACTCCTAAATTAGTTATACTTGGAGATGTGAATTGGAAGTAAGCTACTAAAGAATTGGGGCGATTAATCTCCAATTTTTTCATTAAAGGAGATGCAAAATCCAAAATAGTATTCGAGTGTCAATTAACCCTAAACTAAAAGTAAGGTTCCATATGGATTTCTAGTCATTGTAAGAACCTTTAAGAAGAGGAAAGGTGTAATAGGATGTCTAGTAATCCCAAAATAACCTCTCAAATATAGTGATAAGAATATTGTCAAAAGGATTTCTAGTCACCCTAAAATTCTTCTACCCATAAACCACATTACTATAGATGAATCTAGGTCCAAGTGAAAATTATTTTTTTAAAAGGGAATGCATTATCTCATGCCCCTACCATGTGATGTACCATGAGTACTAGATGTAAAAAACCAAATTTAGTAGAAGGAAAAGGATCATACCTCAGTACCTTCTAGTGAAACGGTGCTCAAGCTATGCAGTGCCAAAAATAATTGAAGTAATCAACCCCACACATTTTTTACCAAAATGTAGTAGACCTTTCCCTAGAATGTGCCAGCTAAATATGAACATGTATAAAAAATTGTAACTGTTTGTAAGAATATAAGAATGTTAACATCTTCTAAGAAACCACCCTAAGATGTAAACATCCATCCTAGATTGTGACATTTGGTAGTTTCATAATTGGTGGATGGTTTTATCATTATATGTAATCTATTGTTATTTATATCTTATTTTGTTCCTTAATATATATATATATATATATATATATATATATATATATATATAATATATATATATATATATATATATATATATATATATATATATATATATATATATATATATCTTATTCCATTTTATTCCTAAATTTTGAATTATGCTTGTGTTTCCTACGTGCATAGATATCCATATAATAAACCCCATTGAATGCCCCTCTTTTGAGGTGAGTGAGATGTGTAAATAGAAATATTAGATAAAAATAAATGATGAGCATGCATGTTGAATGTATCTAATAATGAGCATTGGATCACATGGAAGGATGTTTTAGGTTACTACTATTTAGATCTTATTCCTACAAGAGATTGCATGGTAGAAACCATAAATAGACAAAAATCAAACAAGAAAACCAAAAAAATTGTAGAGGAAAAATTTTATAGAAGAAAACAAGCGCAAAGGAAATCAATAATACAAGTACATAAGTCACATATTTTAGTCACAAAGAAGCCCTATTAGGTCACAAATAAGGAACACAAAAGTGTCACACACATAAACATACATAATAAATAGGCTATAAAGGCCACACACGAAGGACATAAAAGTGTCTCATACACACACAACACAGTCCATAGACTGCATATATCAGAGAAGAAATAAAGCAAGTATTGTTATCCATATTTTGCCCCCCTAGGAAAAATATTGGATCAACCACGATCCCGCATAGGAGGAAACGAAGTCAAAAGGAGGACAAAAAAGGGCTTCAAAATTAGCCAAGTATAAAGGCATAAGCGGAGAATGCCAAGTGTTAGTATGGCGCTGATTCAAGGGGTGAATAGAGAAAAGATTTCTAAGTGAGTGCCAGAATGCCATGTGTCCTAGGGGAAAGCGGGGCCATTGGGAGAAAAGTTGGTTCTTTGCCCCTTATTCTCTCAAAAGGGGGTAAAAGTTACAAAATGGCCCATAACTCCGTTGAAGGAAAAAGTCAGCATTTGGGCCTGAGTCAAAGCCAAAGCGGGGAATCGAAGGAAAGGGCAAAAGATAAACTGTGGACCCATAGGCCCGATTTTTTTTCCAATTTGGCTACCACGTGTCCCATATCAAAAGGGGACCCATTTTTCAAGTTGTTTTCCCCACCCTCCTATATGGACCCAATAAAAACTTCAAAGGGGCATATCTTTCGACTCAAGGCTCGAAATATTGTAAATCTGACACCGTTGAAAAGATATCGGTCTCACCCACACCATGGAGGTTTGAGAATTTAATTTTCGAGGAGGTTAGGTAAAGGAAATTGGAGGAAATGTCTTCGGGCCTTCAATGCAGGATCCATCTATCTCAACAACCAGATCGGATTCAATCTTTTTTTCACCGTTTCCTCTTCTTTTAAGGCACCAAATAAAGGATTCATGCAGTAAAGACGAATTTGGGGGCATACTTCATCAAAGGCATTAATATCAACGGTGGTTGAGATTGAACCTTCTTTTCCCACTTCTCTCTCTCTTTCTTCTCTCCGATCAAATCTATAAATACGGGGGAATGATTCATTGTAAAGGGTTGTTGTTCATTCTTCTTCCCTACCTCCCTCTCTACTATTCTTCCCTAGGGTCGAAAATGGAGTTTAAGCCTCCTCCCTTGGCTTTGTAATGGAATTTTCTTACCTCTTTCCCGTTAATGGTGTACTGTGTGAACTCCTGGAGCAATAAAGTCTATTTTCATGATGCGTTTTATCCATCCTTTACTTATTTTGTTGTCTCTTCTCACCTCTCACCATTGCAGGGTACATTGTGCATATTCTGATGTTTATTGTAGGCCCTAGGAGCTATGTTTAATGGGTTTTGAAGTGGCGTTATATTTGAAATCTATCTCAGATTTGTGGTGCATCTTGTCCACCCTCTCCTTTGCTCACCTCTCTCCACTTCAGGTAGTTAAGATTATGACCAACCCTTCCCTTTTCTTGCTGCTATCACCTCGTTAGTGTAGGATTTCCCTCTTTATGCTCTCTCTCTCTCTACTCTCTCTCTCTCTCTCTCTCTCTGCTCTCCTTGGCATTGTTAGGATAGGTGTAGTTAGACATGTCATTTATGCATTAGGAGTAGTTTAACATTAGGATCAGGAAGAAGAAGCTGACTTTCTCTGAAGGGCCATCTTAAGTCCGCAAGTCCCACAACTTGAGAGATGGTCCCATGTTATGAAAATCACACCAAATGAGTCTGCCTTAGAAAAGTAGACATGTAGAACTCATTTGGGGGTGTTGTGATTTCACACTAACATTTTTGGCACGCCCGATGGTACAGGTATGAGGCACCTTACCACTTCACTTCATCAGGTTTGATGTGCTCTTGGTGAAGGTTTCAACCTTTGGAGGCACTTTCAAGCACATATGTCAACTCCATCTAGTAAAAAACCCATTCTGTGAGTTCCAGACCTTCTTCCCATCCATTTCCATTCATTTTCATCAATTTTATTCTTCCATCTCTTTCATTCTTTCTCCCATTCCATGATGTTGTGCAATCATGAATTCATGCCCTTCATAGAACTCACACTTACAGTAGTAATGCAGTTCCACATCCAGTGTATTTCCCAACTCCTCCAGATTAACATTGTAATAAGATCTAGGACCATTATGCTTACCCATATGAGCAATGTCAAAACCAGTTTGACTATAAAGCTTATCAAGGACAAGGGGACGCATATGATGGTGATAGTTATGCAGAGGATGATGGTTTTGTTGGAGAAGATCCAAAAAATGGAGGCTGGCATGGTTCAGTGGAGGGAAATAGCTCAAATGATGGCTTTCAAAATTGGTTGTAGGGCACCTTGTCCATGGGAAGGACCTTTTCCAAGAAACTACAACTCTTAAGAGAAGCTGGATTTAATGGTTGAAATGCTACCCCAAATTGCATAGTGGGCTGAGGAGATCGGGGCTTATGAGCAAAGTGTTAGACAACCTTGTCAATGGATAAGTCAATCACTAGCTCCCTATCTTTTATTATCTCTTCCTCAATCTTTATCATTTCAGCAGAGGTAAGAGTCAAGCCCCTCACTTGCTGCCCTAAGTGTTGATTTCCATTTCTCCATTCCCTAGTCTTCCATCATAATCTCAGTTCTCTCTATCCTTTTCCCTTCCAAACCCAGTCCATCCCCTCTACAAGAGCCAAATAAAAATTTCCACCTTCCCCTCCCCACCATAAACAATTACAAATTCTGGTTGTAAATCCAAGCCTATCCACTCCTCTTGCTTTCCTAAGCCCATGTTGGGAAGAAGACAATAAAAGAATCTAGTCAAAGAGAACAGCAAGACAGAGGATCCCAACATAAGAAGAAATGACAGAAAATATGAAGATTTGGGCTGCCAAATTTGGGTTTACAAAGGTTGCCTTGATGATAAAGCCAATAGAGAAGGTCAAGATTGAAGAACTAGTGGTGGCTGAGGTTGATTTTGCAGCAAAAGAAGAGTAAGGACAAGAGGAGGAACAATCAATCCCAAGCCCCATTGAATAGGAGCAGCTGGAAGAGATCAAATTAGTGTTGAGGCCACTCCTAATCCAAGAAGGCATCATTGAGGAGTATTTTTCTTTCATTTCAAGGGCCTGATTTGATTGATGAACCCATGATGGAGGAGGACCATACAGTTTCAGAGGCTCCAAGTGTGGAGCAGTCCACAGAAGAACCTTCGGTTCTTCCTCCCACTTCATCCCCTTCAAGCTTTGATGTCGAAGAAGTGTTTGAGCTTTCAAACTTTATGTTTGAGGATGAAGGGAACCGTGGTGAGTAAATTATAGATTACGAGGACACCATGGAGGAGGTCAGAGCACATGCGTAGTATGACAACGAGGAGGAAGACTGCTTGTCAAACTTGGAAGATTTCTTTAATGAAGAGGAGCCTGATGGATATAACATCATTTTTTTTCTCCATCTCTCAACCTTCCAAGCACACGAGCCTGTTTCCATGGAGGAGAAAATTCAGGAACAACAAACTACACTTCATAACAACCCTTTAGAACCAAGATTGGAAGACATGAATCTCCCATGTTGTTCATAGGAGAAGGAAGAGAAAAAATAGGAATATGTCGTCATACTCTCTCACACAATGCACTCAAGAAGGTCCACAAGAAGAATTCATTTTTGGAGTTGAATTTAAGAGAAATGGGCACATCTAAAGGATCAGACCGTTGCCCAATCAGGTACTTGGCTTCATTGAGAGCTAAAGTAGAAACCAAAACCAGTCATGCCTACTTTAGGGCATGAGGATGAGTATCAAAGTAACCAAGGGTCACCATCAATACATCTAGGAGTCCAATACAGGTCAGCTTGAGGAGGTATTTTTAATTAATGTTGATACCTTGATGGTTTGGTTGGAGGACCAGCTTATTATTAGTTTTTCACTTATGCAACCAGCCATGTTCAATGCTAAATCAGTTGCATGGCTGCCATTTTTGAGGAAGGGAAGCTATTTCTCCCTGCCAGTTGCAGGATTTGTTTGAGTTCCCTTCGCTCTTGGTTAGATTAGTGTAGGTAGGTTTGTTTTTTCAGTATAAGAAGTGCTTTTTCACACTCTGTATGTTCCATTTGGAGCATGTATGAATTTTAGTTTGTACATAGTTTTTGGTTCTATTGCTTTTGCACAATGCATTCAATTGGCTTTTGGTGGAGTTCAACTTCAAGTTTTCAGTGGGTTTCTAAGTGGCTCAAAGGATTAGAATCTTCAAAAGTTCAGACCGGTTTCAGTGTTGATCAGGTAGATTCCATGCCCAACAGATGCTTCAAGGCCACTGAGTCTCTTCATCTAGTAGGCAAATGTTCCTATGAGTTGCCAAATTGTTATCCTATAATTCACCCCTGGGTAAAATATTGGATCAACCACGATAACTCGCATAGGAGGAAACAGAGTCAAAAGGTAGATAGAAAAGGGATTCAGAATTAGCTAAATATGAAGGCGTAAGTGGAGAATGCCAAGTGTTAGTATGGCATTGATTCAAGGGGTAAATAAAGAAAATATTTCTAAACGAGCGCCAGACTACCGTGTGTCCCAGGGGAAAGCGGGCTATTAGGAGAAAAGTTAGTTCTTTGCCCCTTGCTATCATAAAAGGGGGTAAAAGTTGAAAAAATGGCCCGTAACTCTACCCAAGGAAAAAGTTTGAATTTGGGCTCGAGTCAAAGCCAAACCTCGGAATCAGAAGGAAAGGGGGAAAAGATAAATTGTGGACACGCGAGGCCTAATTTTTGTCTCTAAAATGGGTGCCACGCATGTCCCATCTCAAAAGGGGACCCATTTTTCAAGTTGTTTTCCTATCCTCATATACAAACTCGATACAAAATTTGAAGGGGCATATCTTTTGACTCAGGGCTCAAAATATTACAAAAATCTGACACCGTTGAAAAGATCTCGGACTTGCACCTACGCCATGGAAGTATGAGAATTTAATTTTTGAGGAGGTTAGGTACAAGGATAATGGAGGAAACATCTTCAAGCCTTCAATTTAGGATCCATCTGTCTCAACAACTAGATTGGATTCGATTTGTTTTCGTCGTTTCCTCTTCTTTCAAGGCACCGAATCAAGGATTCATGCATTAAAGATGGATTTGGGGCATATTTCATCAGAGGCATTAACAGTGGTGGTTGATCTTCAACCTACTTTTCCCGCTTCTCTCCCTCTTTCTTATCTCTGATCAAATCTATAAATATGAGGGCAAGATTCATTGTAAAGGGTTGTTGTTCATTCTTCTTCTCTGTCTCCCCTTTCTTTTCTTCCCTAGGGTCGAATGTGGAGTTTAAGCCTCCTCCCTTGGCTTTGTAATGGCATTTTCTTACCTCTTTCCCATTAACGGTGTACTGTGTGAAATCCTAGAGCAATACAATCTATTTTTTTGATGTATCTGTCCATCCTTTGCTTATTTTATTATCTCTCATTGCCTTTAGTCGTTGCAGGGTATATTGTGCATATTCTAATGTTTGTTGCAGGTCCTGGGTGCTGTGTTTAATGGGTTTTGAAGTGGTGTTCTATGTGGAATCTATCTCTAGTTTGTGGTGCATCTTGTCCGCCCTCTCATTTTCTCACCTCTCTCCACTTTAGGTAGACGAGATTGTGACAAGCACTTCCCTTTTCTTGGTGCTATCACCTCGTTAGTGTAGGATTTCCCTCTTTATGCACTTTATCCCTCCCTATCTCCTTGGCATTGTTAGGATAGGTGTGGTTAGACGTCATTTCTGCATTAGAAATAGTTTAACATTAGGATCAGGAAGAAGAAGTCAATTTTCTCTAGAGGGCCATCTCAATTCTGTAAGTCCCCAGAGCTTGAGAGATGGTTCCATGTTATGCAAATCACACCAGATGAGTCTGCCTTAGAAAAGAAAATTTTTAGAACTCATTTAGGGGTGTTGTGATTTCACACTAACAAGTACAATAAAAGATAATAACCCTAAGATACATACATCAAGGGAAGCCAATGTTACATAAGAAACATGTGTTAGTTGTATTATTTTGAAAAATAACATATAACACAATATAATAAATTGAGCATAATGAGGAAGTGAAAGTAATAATAATGAAACAAAATAACAAGAATATTATAGAAAATTCCCCCAAATTAGTAAGGCCACTTAGAGGAGGATTAGGCCAAAACCTGCCATCATCAAGATACATATACCTCATAAATGTACTTATGTAAAGAGTGTATAGAAAATATTGTATCTATCAAAGTCATAAGACAAAAAACATATAAAGTGAAAAGATATAAAATAAATTCATATATAGGTCCTAATTTTGTATTTTGAAAATATTTGAATGGTTATGTGCTTATTAGATTATTTAATTGTTTTGGTAGTTTAGAATATTTGTCTAAAATAAAGAGAAAAATAAGATGTACCCTATGATGGACTGTAGATTGTGATGGGATGACCCTACAAATAAGGGAGGCTTAGATCTCGAACAAAAACATGTGCAATGGTTGTATAATATGCTTAGGATCTATAGGATTTACAATAGGATACATTCCTACTAGGAGGCCTATAAGGGATAGATCCTCTAGAGGTAGCATGAGTAGGTATAGTAGACTTAGGTGTAGAAACCAATGCTTTCTTAGTAAAAGGATTAGGTAAAGTAGTCTCATATGAGATACTCTTGACCATAACAATTTTTTTTATAATAAATTCACTTGACACGTTGGTGAAAAATAGAAGGGACAACCTTAAGAGTATGAAGTGAAGGGAAACCTAAAACATGTCACATAAACCAAGGGAAGAAGTTCCTGAAAATAATTATCCATAGTATAAGATCCCATAATAAGAGGTAAAATGATATGTCAAAGAGAGGTCTTAGTATCAAATTTAATTTGTTACTTAATATATCCAAGATAAGTAAGTAATTTAAATGTGCACATGTTATACTTATAACCACTATTAATCAAGACACTACATATAGAGCTTATACCAACAAAGGCTTAAATATAAAAATTTTCAGAAAAAATATTATGAGATCATCAAATGTAATAACATGACTTTGAGGTAGAGTAGGAGTGATAGTACTAATAGGATATTCTAATGGATGAATATATGAAGTATAAGGAGGTTAATATTGATAAGTATGATGCACTTCTAGATTATATTTATAAGTGTTTTGATTTGGAAGTGGGTCATTAAAATTCTTATTCTTAGGATATTCATTAGTAGGCTTAGGTTTCTCAGGAGGAGAGTCAATTTCAATAAGATTTGTATCAATAAAATCTTGGATGGCATGAAAATGTTTGAAGAACTTATTAGTATAATGACCAAGACATATATGAAATTTAAAACATGAATTATAATCAAAATAGTTACCATGAAATTTTCTTTTATCAACCTTGATAGATGGAGGGAGAGAAATAAGGTTGCACTTGGGGTGAAGAAGGAACTCATGTGAATTTCCTCTGAGAAACAACTTGTAAATAAATCTTAACAAGCCAAGATACAACATGTAGAGTAACTTTAACATCTCTCTTATTATCATTAAGTTTGAATTTTTAATTAGATTTTCCTTTTAGATTTAGAATTAAACATATTAGGATCATTAGGAACATACATAATCTTGATTATTGTAAGGATATTATCCTTCCATTATTTTACAGTGTGATATAGATCATCAAATGATTGAAATATGCAAAATATAAATGATTCTTGTAGAGGATCAAGAAGACTTTGAGTGAATAAATCTTGAGCTCATTGTTGGCTAGGATATTGATCATTTTAGTAAGCATAGTGTTATAAAAAATAACATAGTCACTAATGGGTTCATTGGATCCTTGTTTCATCTTTGACATACGAGCATAGGATATTTTTTTCCCAATATTTACTAAAATTTTTCCAAGGAATTGATTAGAAAAATATGTAAAATTCCACATATAATGAATAGGAAGATTATAGAGCAGGTTGGAGGATTGACAGGATTAGTAGTGGGAGTGACCATTGCAATGGTTGTAGTTGTAGCTAGCCCAATATCTGGAGCATCCTTAAACCTGTCAAGGACCATAGGCCTTGAATTTTTGGGGAGAGTATTCACAAGCATATGGATTTACATGGTGGCCCCTTCGATGGGTGCAATAGCAGGGGCATGGTCATATGAATTTATTTATTTCAATGATGATCTCTATAAAAACTACTATTAAAAGTTAAAAGAGTGCATTAACTAAAGAAATGATGAGCTTTGTGAAGAAAGATTTGGGGGAGAAATGCCCTAACCCCAAATCCAAGCACCTAAGCAAAGAGGGGGTGAGTGGTAGTAGATATGGGTTTGCTAATGGGTGATCCAAAAATGTTATTTTCCCTATTAGCTTTCATTTAGCGTATGATTCTGTTAATGAAGATGTTTTCCTTGTTTCACCAGTGTCTTATGGATCGAGTTTCCTGGATTTTGGTAGGGGTCAGGGAGGAGTTCCATCAATAGGCTATTTAGGGGAATGTCGTTTCAGCGACCCTGGTATTGGTGGGTCTTCCGACACGGCTGCGAAGGTTATGATAAATGTTGACCCTGTTGGTTTTAGTAGAGGACAAAGTTTGGGTGGTAGGAATGGTCACGAGTACCACTTACCCAATGAAAACGATGATAATAAACAAATATACGAGGATCCTTCAGAGGTTTTAACCCTATAAAATACACAAACCGATCATGGAAGCTCTACTCAAGAGTAGACTGAGCATATTGAGAATTCAGATTTGAGACAAGGTACCCTTGTTCGGGTCTCAGGTGCCCTAGTTCGTGGTAGTACGAATGTGTACGAGGTGATTCCTGTGGCTGAGTTTTCACCTATACAAGAGTAGATTAATATATCCCCTACTCAGACTTTCAAGGACGTGGTCAGAGGTGTAAATAGGAACAGGGGCTTGCTAGATGTAAAGACTAATAATCCTATGGCTTACGCTAAATCTTCCCCATCTGTGTGTTTTTGGGAAGAGGTAGTTCAATCAGAAGCTACTTTTAAGAGGAACGATATGATTTAAAGATTTAACAAATTTTGTCTGGGTTTGCCAGCGCTTCATGCCTGGATTTTGAGTCATTGGGGCTCTTTTTTTGAAGGTATAATGGATATTTTTCCTAGTGGACTTGGTTTTTTCATTATTGCATTTTCTAGTGCTTTTGATAAGGATTTAATTTTTGGGGAAGTTTGGGAATATGATTCCCATTTGCTTTTGATGAAACCTTCATTTCCTTTTATTAATATGATTTCTGATACTTTCCTAGTTAAACCAGTGTGGATTTGTCTACCTTACTTGCCTCTCCAATTCTGGTTGGAGAGTTGTTTGATTGCTATTGGAAACAGTTTAGGGAAATGTTTATCTATTGATACTAAAACATAATATATTGAGCACACAACCTAAGCTAGAATCTTGGTTGACATGGATACTTTTTGTGGACTTCCCTACCACTATTGAACTTAAAGTTGAATATAGAACTTGGATTCAAAACTTGGATTATGAAGGATTCCCCTTTAGATGTAGGACATGTTATTCTCTTGGCCATTTAGCAGTAGATTGCCACTTGGTTCACAAACATACTAAAGGTAGAAGCTCTTGGTGGAAGAAATCCAATTCTAATCACCTGGTCATAAAATGATTCTATGGATTACGACAATTCCCAAGTCAATTCATGTGGATTCAGTTGACCTAGTTGATATATAAGGGCATCAAGTATGTAATAATTTTTCAGATCACTTATCAGGATCCCATGGCTCTATGGAACACATTAAAGTTTTGATCCCAATCCTAAATAATGAAAATGTAAATCCAAATTTGGATGAGGGTTGGAAATTTGTCAATTAGAAAAAGAAAGGCACAATCTCACCCCTTAAGATGCAGCTAAGATCCAAAGGAAAGGGTATTTTTTAGATTGTTTGATGGTTTTTTGGTTTTGTTGTCGGTTTTGTATGTTTTTATTTTTTTGATCTTTTGTGCCACTGGAAGAGACTGGATTGATATGTTCCTCAATGTATTATCTTTTTCTCCTCCTTTTGTATGGGGTATGGTCCCCTTAACCCTTCTTCATCTGTTAATAAAAAAAATGAAGATTATAAAACCATTGTAACACATAATCCTTAAGGCTTCTAGTAAACATATTACTAAGTGATAAATAATTATAAGGATATTCTAAGCAAGCAAAATGAAAAGTGTGAAGGTGTTGTTCACGACCAATTTTTCCATCATAGATATGAAGATTAGGATATAACAAAACCAAGAGGCAAAGGATATGAAGCTAATTCAGTCGAAAGTGAGTTGTGAAACAATTGAGTAGATTCCATGACATTAGAATATATAAATACACCTTGTTCCAATTGTAACAATTTATATTGAAAATAAATTGTAGTGTAGTCAAGATATTGTGTAGTAGAATGTGAAACACCATGAGTATGCACAATATATGTATGAATATCAATATCCATATGAATAAATATTATAACATGTTGAGGGGGGATATGAGTTACCCCAAAGGATATGTGCATGATATATGTCCTAGAATAATAAATGTATCCATAGTGTAATATGTAACATAAAATTTAAAAATATTCAATAGTATGGCTCTTAGATTCATTCAAATGCTTTTGTTCATCCTCTAGGAATGTATAGAAGTGTGTCAATTTTTTGAGAATGATGTCGTAGAAATTTTTTAAATGCTTGTTCGGACATATTCAATAAAGGGTTGGGCATTAATATCAAATCCCTCAATGGAAGCATCCCCTCTAGAGGGATTAAAAAGTAGACATAACAAAAGAAAAAAGAAAAATGGAAGATGTATCTTGAAATATAAACCCTAAGGGTGCGCAATAGAAACCTTGATATAGAATAAATAAATTTAGGCTCAAGAGGTTTCATATTCTAGCAAGAAGTGGGTTCACTAAATGATTCAATCATAAATATGTAAATAAGTGTATTAGATATGTGGTGAAGGGGGTCCTAACATATTTTAATTTTTAGGTTGAGGGTTAGTAATAGGTAATATATTCAAATTAATTAATAAAAATTAATTAACAAATCATAATATACCATTTATAGTAATTTACAAGATAGAATATGGAAAATGATTGCTAAAACATAAGAAGGTGGATGCACTTAGTTGATTATAAATGAAGGTTTCAAGTTGGATTGGAAATGTTATATGACTATATAGGTTGGAAATGATTTGTAAGTGCTCCATCTGTGAACCTAGGAATGTAAATTAAGCAAGGATGAAACCATTTAGGATATATGGAAGCCTTATATGCTTAAGTACTAATAAAAGGTTTTATATCGTGATGTATTGGTGCTCTACAACATTTTATGTACTTGTGACTAATTGTGGTGTGTTTTTATCTAATACCATAGGTGTTGAAAAAGTGTGAAACCACAACCATAACCAAAAGTAAGAGAACCTACAAAAATGTTAGTGGTTGGATTGAAGTGCAATCCATACACCACTTATATTGGTAATAATCCAAAGAGGCCTTAAACCACACATAGTTATCCAATTATCATAATATATATATGGATGAGACTAGCTTTGGAAATTTGATCTCTAGATAATGAGGAACAATTTCTTAGATTTCTTAGTTTGACTTGGATTGTTAGGTCTTAAGCTTGGGAAGCATGACTCTATAACCTAGTTGAGTGTGTTTTAGACCTATGTAGGGGATGCTCTAGAGTGTGCTGCTTAATTTGATAAATTTATAATATCTTGGAGTGATTTTAGAATGATTTGAACTTGAGATAGATAAGCGATTTATAGGTGAGGTAAACATGTGAGTTAGACTTGCTTATCTAGGTTTTTACAAGTATAGCTTCATATTAAGGTTAAACTATAGGATATGAACCAAACCATAAAATATATTAATTTGAAAAAGTGATTGTTGGTTAGCTAGGGATGAAAACATAATCCCTACACCAAACTGTTGGATAGTTTTGGTCCTAGATAAATAGTATTATACAAGGAGTTTCTAGGATTCAACAAATTTATAAGAATGATGCCTAAGAAGAATATATTTTTGTGTACTTATACAGTTGGTTATGTGAGTGAATGAGAATTATGAATAAATAATAAATTCATGCAAGAGAGATAAGGATATATTGCATAGGTGCTTGGAATGTGTGCATAATTTATGATCTAGGGATAAAGTTAAATTTATCATTACTAAATGATAAATTTCCAAATTTCAAGGGGGGTAATTATAGTACTTAAAATTAAGTCCTTTAAACCCTTGGTGTTATAAATTTGGCATTTATCTTGACATTATTCCATTTATCTACCTAGTTAATTAAACTTAAATCTTTCTATTACATCCTATAATCTAAGTCCACTAGGTCATAACTCATTCTTTAGCTTAGCAAATCCATGCAAATAATACATAACACATCTTCAAACTCTAGAAATCATATTTAATCTCTTATATGGTTCCAAATTTAGTTTTTACATGTTCTTGGGCCCAAGACATGTTTGGTTGATGAATATGTCCCATGATTTATTGATTTAATATAAATAGAATTAAATCTATATTTCAAAGCAACTATTGTAGTTTATGATATACAAGTGGTAACATACAGTAAATAGACAAGCAATAAGCATGTAATAATATGAAACCCTAATAAAATGAGAGAGATAGATGACTTAGCTAATTTTTGAGTGATCTGGGCAGGTGAATAGATGAAATAGACTGGAACTAGTAGCATCATCAAGGCTCACTGGAGCTTCTGAGACCAGAAAATGTGTAACATAGAAGCACCCATAAGAGGACATGGTAACTGGATTTGGTGGTAGTGTCCAACTAGATGCTCAGGTTATGATATTTTCTGTCCAGGAGGAGATTCGTTGTTGATCTCTGTTTGTTGCTTCATATTTATTCTAATGTCATTGTTTGCACATGTAACATATAAAATAGATACCGAGTTGTATATACCCACAAACCACATAAAACCTAATAAAGAAGACAAAGAATGGGGAGTCAGACTAACCCTGATGGTCACTTGAAGAGTGAAATTAGTACTAAGCATTACACTACATTTCAGAGTCTAGTAGTTTTGTGTGAAAGTGTGTGTAATGATGCCCTAGGGTGCCCTTGTGCAAGTTACACAATGATAACATGCTAGATGGATACTTTGTAATGCCCTTGTGCCTTTTAATGCAAGCTTAGGTGATAGTATGTAATGATTAGTTCCTGTCCCCTTATTTGATAGCTATAATAATGTATATATATGATTCCATTGTTTGAATTTTGTAATTTTCAACTGGAAGGCTGATGTAAAAGTGTAAAAGATGCCCAAGAAATAAAAGAGACCTAAATGAATGAGAAAAGGCATACAGATGGTTAGGAGCACCCAAAAGGAACATGAGTGCTTGAGCACTTCTTTCCTAAATGGGCACTAGTGTTCAAGGCCATAAAAGACAAATCAATCAAATATCAACAAAGATGTAGAGTGTGTAAGTTCAATAAAGGTATAAAAGACAAAAAAGGCCTAAGAGACAATGTTAGTTACTATTTTTCTTACTTAGGAATCATGTATCTATTAGTATGCTCTAGGACCTAGAAATGTACCCAAGTGCATGATTTTATGTCTACATTTTCCCCCACTTTATGCTATTGAGTAAATACTCGATAACATAAAGTATACAAAACATGCGTACCTTGTAATCCTATAGAGAAGAGTGTTGCTGATAGCGTGCCAAGTGGAAAAGTGAAGAATGAAGTGATCACAATACGAAACATGAAGACTATGAAAGGGAAGTAGATCCTAGGGGTGAAGTGTATGCATAGTAGTGTGTTGATGGACCTTGTGCTTGCTGATGTGAGCTTCTTGTTGCATATTAAGGAAGGACCTAAAAAAGAAGAGTAAGAGAGTATTCAAAGTCATGTATATGAAAAATCAGAGTAATATGGTTATAAATATGTAAAGAGTGTGTAAAATAAAGCGTATACCTGATATGTAAGAGAGTATGAGATAGAAAATTATCTTGTTTTCTTGGAGTTATTGCTTTTGAATGTTGATGGTGAGGTTTTTCGGGAGATCCCATGCCAAGAGTGAGTTTTTTGGGTTATCTCACACCAAGAGAAGAGTATTGGGGAGAGATGTCTAAATTTTCTCTCCTTCCACGATGCTTCCTGAATAAGCACCAATGTAGATGGTACGACCCTGATTTTTTCCTATTGTTCATATTTTTCTAATTATTTTGATTGTTCCAATTATAACTAAATGTAACTGATAGACTGAATTTTGTAGCTAGAGGCAAGTGTACGCTACTGGAGAACTAATCTAAAAACTGTTGTAAACTATGTTGGAGTGAGAAAATGATTTATTTTTCTCCTAGAACACAAGCACCCAAGGGAAACACATGTGCCCACCGCTACTATCCAGGAATGGGTGCTAGTGTTTGCTTTGTGTTTTGGAATCAAGTCTGATTCTGAGCCAATTTGTAAATATGTTCCTATGCCATTTCTATAGTGTGTGTGCACTAACAAAAATCTTGCAAGGCTAAATAAGTAGACTAAAACCACATATTCTATTAGCAAAGCTACAAATTTACAATAGTAACATCAAGATCTTAGCTTATTGGAAAAGGAAATAGATTATGTCGTGATATCAATCAATCTAAGTTAAAACATGCCTACTTAGTGTGAATTGCTAATTAAATCGGACCTTTGAAGACCAATAGCAAATCAAATTGGGTTGTTACTTCATAATGGTGAAAGGATATTAGATATTCCTTTACTAACCAAACATGAAAATTAGATGCAAATATTGAGCAAGCTACTCCATCAGTAGAAGTAAGGCTTTGGATCATATGTCTTATATGATTAATACTATTCAAAGTATGGTGTAAAGTGTAAACATGTATGTGAGTTCCTTTATATAACTTTCTATTGTTAGAGAAACTTGCATCTTGGTGCATATGGGACAAAAGGATAAAATAGATTAAGGCTTGTTAATCTTGATTACTGAAATTAACAAGTGATTAACATGTGAGGTGCTTTAATTAACCAATTAGGATCAATTAAGAGGCTAAGATAAGATTTTGAATCCTTTTGAGATGTCTTGGAGGGAAATGGGGTGATTTTGAATGGTCAGAAGAGTGGTATTAACCAATAAGAGGTTTTATTGATCAAATACAAGGGTAAATAGGATTAATTAGCTAATAATTGCTAATTGTTTGCTCGGAAGAGGATTATAACTAACGTCGTGTTGTTAATTGGCATCCGAAATGTGATAGAGGTTAGTTAATCAATAAAGCATTGTTAATTAACCAAAATAGAGGGAAACATTATTTAATTAGTGGAAATCACTAATAATAATGGAAATGGTAAGAATGAGGGTAATTAGTGCACTCTTAGCAATAAAACTACGTAAGCATAATTTAGGTGTCTACACTGTGTTATTCTGTTTTGGAGATCTGAGCCCCTGGAAGGGTGATTTTTTCACCCAATTGATGCCCCCATCGTTTTGGGTGCATGTGTCGAATGTAGGAGGATCTTGCCCAAAGGAGAGAACATGATTCTAATATGCATATCTGAGAGTGGATACTTGCATAGGGGTGTAGGGGATGTGCATGGTAGAAACTAATGCACATGCAAACAATGTAGGCTAGAAACAAGTGTTAGTGTAAAAGAGATAGCATACAATAGAATACAATGTAACAAGTAACTATGAAGAAAAGAGGGACCCCAAATAGTGGATTACATATATGGGACATCACTAACAATGTCAAAATACAATTTGGGTTGAGGCGTCCATAAGAAAACAATAGTCCAACAAGACATATGGCATAGCCCGCAAACAATAAAAAATAATAAGTGACAAATATCCATGGTTATATTGATCCTGTAAGACAAATGTTATACATGAAGCATCCATTAGTATATTAGAGAGATATATAGTATGTCAAAGTGTGTATAAATAAGTGAAGAATATAGTGATAGTGAATAAAAATTTTAAGTATTGAAATGATAGAATATGTTATGTGTAAAGTATGATAGTAGAAAAATTTGATGCCCTCAAGAGCCTTGGTGGGACTGGTAAAGAATTGTGTGGAGCATGCTACATCATTTATGAACCTCTGATATGTTATGCATTCATCTCAAGATGCCAAGTAAATGTGCATGTGTGTATAGAAAAAGATAATGACATATTAAGAATATGGCTAGCATAGTAAGCAAAGTGCAACATGTAAGTAGTATAGGATAACAAGAGTAAATGCAACAAAGATATATAAATGTAGTTCAAGTATAATAGTGTGCTACGATGTATAAGATGTGAAGATGAGGAAGGTGACACATTTCACCCATCGGATGTGCATGAGACGAGGTTCATTTATAAATGTCTCCCTCAACAATCAAGAATGAACCATAGAATAAGAGCGTGTCATTCAGAAATGAATGTGTTGTTTGAGAGTAGATGCTAGAAAAGATGCATCATGAAGTGTAGAGTGTGAAGTGTGTATGATGTGAGGTTGAGTTTAATAATTAGACCCTTAATAATTGAGTATGAAACGATGAAACTAGAGTGTGTCATTCAGGTAATGAAGAGAGAGATATGTGAGCCAACAATGTGGTGATTCTCGACAAGATATTCATGAAGCGTGGAGGAAGAGAGAGGAGTAGATGTTATGAAAGATGTATCGTGAAATATTGATTGCTTGAAGTGTAGCAAGATTAGAGGATGTGACGTTCATGGATTAAGTGTGTCATCAACAATCAAGTGTGAACCATAGCACTAGAGTGCATCATCAGGTAGTGAAGAGAAAGTATGTTAACCAGTGATGTGGTGATGTTCGGAAAGATAGTGATGAAGCATGGAGTGAGAGTGAGAGAGTAGTAGATGTTATGAAATATGTATCATGATGTATTGATCTCTAAGTGTAGCGAGAGTAGAGGATGTGAGGTTCATGGATGAAGTGTTCCCTCAAAAATCAAGTGTGAACCATATCACTACAATGTGTCACTCAGGTAATGACAGTACAATGTGTGTACCAAAGGTGTAGGAGTGTTAAACAATATTAGGCATGAAGCATAAAGCTTGAAGTGTAGTAGTAGACACTAGAGAAAACTAATAATAATGGAAAGGGAGGGGGAGAGTGCAATTCCCAAAAGTGTGTAAGAGACAGAAGGCTATTCGATAATAGTGAAGGGCAAGGGCCTCCTTCCTAATATATGAGGAAACAAAGACATGTGACCATGACCTAGGATCAATGGTATATGAGACTAAATATGTTCACATGAATGAGACCAATGTAAAGAAGAAGGTGGAGAAAACTTGAGATAAGGGGCTTCCTAAGTAGGGGACTTATGTCGGAAGGGTGGACTAATGGACCAATGAGGACGAAAAAGGTTGTGATGTAGATCATGTGTGAATAGGAGAGCTAGGTGTAGAAGAAGCTTTAAACATGACTAGCAAAAAGATATCAGCAAGAGTGGGCCAAGGTAATGGTGTATATGATGGAATACGTTTGATGGTGATAAACTATTTGTTATGGATATACTTAAGACATAAGTGATGCATGAAAGGGATGGCTTGGGTAGCGTGGAGCCAAGGAAAACCTAATAACATGTCGCAACCTATGATTTCAGAGGTAACCAAGAATGGTGTAAATACACTAAGAGACCCAAATGTGATGGGAAGAATGACATGACCATAATAATTAGGAACTGGAAATGTGATTAGAGAGGTGGGACATTTGATAGCTAAAAGAAGTGCCATGGAGCATGAATTGGTAAGTTCTGATGGATAGACCATAGTATTGTTGATGATATAAGTACCAATAAAAGAATTGATATGCAATGAATTAGAAGAAAATGTAGCATGCTAATCATGATCTGAGAATGTGATGATTGATGGTGGTAATTTGGTAGTAGCAACAATAAATTCAAGAGGCCTTGATAAAGGAGGATGCATAACACAATATGTATGGTTTGCAGAAGAATATGTAGTTTGCTTGTCATGCTTTGGTAAAGGGTCATTAAATATTTTTAGCTTTTGATTATCATTGATTGGTTCAAAGGTAGATGACTTAGGGCACTCGATTACATTGTTATAAATAATATCTTGAATTAGATGTTTAATCTTAAATAAACAATCAATATAATTCCCAATTCTTTGGTGGTACTCACAACGTGAATTTTCATTGTAATTGTGGCCACCAAGGCGAGAAGGATTGAGGTTGAGCGGTGGAGGAATAGTAATGAGTTTTCTTTCGATAAGATGTGATAATAGGAGCTGAGGTGCATAAGGTAGTTTAGTAAAATTATGGCCTCGTGAGCTTGTAATTGAAGCTTGTCAGGTGTAGAAACAACATTAATAGTTTCCTTAGCTTCATTGGGCTTAGGATATGGTTTGAAGGTAGATTTATCTTGAAACCTATTAGAGGATAACGGTGAAGAAGTATCATAGTATTTCAATTTTCCCATGGATAAAATTTTGTCTTCACACAGTTTGAGTGTATGGAATAATTGATCAAAGGAGGGAGAAATCTCAAAGATAAAACTCTCCTAAAGTGGAGGTAAGAGAATTTGAATAAAGAGATCTTGTAGTTCTACATCAGCTAGTACATTGGTCATCTTAGAAAGATTGTTCTTATAGCGTAAAATATAGTTAGATAGATACTTGTTTGATCCTTGTTTGAGTGCACTAAGCTGTGCATAAGATATCTTGGTGTCGATATTGATAGAAAATTGAGCAAGAAAAACATCAGATAAGGATGTAAAGGAGGTTACCTGAATGAACAGGTAGATCATAAAACCATTGCATAGTGTAATCTTGTAAATTTTGAGGAAATAATTTATCTAGTAATGTGAGGTCATCCGCATAGTCAAGAAATTTCACATGAAAGGATCAAAAGTGTTCTTGAGGGTCAACCTTGGCCATTGAAGGTGAGAGGCTTAGGTGAAATGAAGTTGGGAGGAAACAGATAAGAGGAAATGGTAGGTATGAAAGGGATATGAAGGAGTAATGAGGAATCTAGAGATGGAGAGGAATGTGAAGTAGCTTGTTGTAATTGACAGATTTGGATTTGTATACCCTGATATAAAGAAGCTAGGTCATGATTTCTGAAAGAAGTACTCGGGTTGTGTGTGGGAATTATTGGGAGGAGGGAGAGGAACTGTAGTTATAGCTATACAAATAGGAATAGTGGAGGGTGGTGTGGAGGCCATGGTGGCCGAGGAGGAACCCACGAGAGGGTGATAGGCATAATCTCGAGCATGTTTTTTGGGGAGTAAAGCATTTAGGACATGTGTAATATGCGTAGGGTGGTCATGTAAAGTAGAATAAAAATTAGTGAGCTTTGCTAACTCTTTTTGATCAATGTTAGCATCTTCATCATATGACTATTCATTGTCAGAAGTTTCGATGTTTTCAAGAGCAACATTGTTTGAGTTAAGAAAAGGATTAAAATATTCAAACATTGATTTAGAGGAATTACAGACAAATGGAGGAATCTCAATGGGCTTAAAGGGACCAAAACAACCACTACAGATGACAAGCATAAAAATAAGACTTGAAGAAAGGTAGGGTTTGAGCGAGTGGGTTCACCAAATGATTTAATATAAATAGAATTAAATATTTATTTCAAAGTAACTATTGTAGTGTATGATATACAAGTAGTAAAATACAATAAATGGACAAGAAAAAAACATGCAATAATATGAAACCCTAAGTAAATGAGAGAGATAGATGACTTAGTTGATTTCTGAGTGATCTAGAAGTGATCACGGTAGGTGAATAGATAAAACAGCCTGGAAGTAACATCTTCAAGGATCATTGGAGGTTTTGAGACCTAGAATTATGCAGGACAAAAGCACCCATGGGAGGATAGGAGCGCCCAAGCACTAGTGACTGGATCTTGGTACTAGTGTCCACCTATATGCTTAGGTTTTGATATTTTTTGTGCAGGAGGAGCTTCATTGTTGATCTCTATTTGTCACTCCATATTTATTCTAATGTCATTGTTCACACCTATAGCCTAAAAATAGATACCTAGTTGCACATACCCATAAACCACATCAAACATAATAAAGAAGATGCAAAATGGGGAGTTGGATTGACCCCTATGACCACCCAAAGAGTGAACTTAGTACCAAGCGTTACACTACATTTCACACTCCATGTAGTTCTATGTGAAAGTATGTGTAATGATTCCCTAGGATGCACTTGTGCAAGTTACACAATGGTAGTAGGATAGATCTAGAATATAGCAAGCGTATAGAGTGTGTGAGATGAAATAGAATGAAATTCCCCCTCCTATGTTATGTATGCAAAGTTATGCAACCCTTGTCCTTTATATGGATGTGTTAGATGGATGCTTTGTAATGCTCTTGTGCCTTTGAATACAAGCTTGAGTGATAGTATGAAATGCTTAGTGCTTGTCCCATGATTTGAGATCTATAACTATGTATATATGATTCCCTTGTTTGAATTTTGTAATTGGCAACTAGAAGGCCTACCCAAAAGTGAAAAAGTATCCCAAGAAGTAAAAGAGACCCAAAGAGTGAGAAAATGATAGAGAGGGTCAGGAGAACCCAAAAGGGATAAGATTTCTTGGGCGCTTCTGTCCTAAATGGGCACTAGTTTCTAAGGCCATCAAATATAAATCAGTCAAATACTAATAGGGCTGTAGAATCTGTAAGGTCAATAAAAGTATAAGAGACAAAGAAAAAGTCCCAGGAGACATTTTCAATTACTAGTTTTCTTGCTTAGGAATCATGTATATATTAGTATGCTCTATGACCTAGAAATGTACCCAAGTGCGTGATTTTATGTCTACATTTATGAACTTGGCCATTGTACTTGCAATGGTCATTTTTTTAAATACACAATTTACCTAAAATTAGATCAGGGTTGGTTAAGTGGTATGTCATTTGAATTATTCATCTAAATAAACATTTGAATGCTTACTTGGTAAGTTATATATGGATACCATATCGAATACACACTCTAAGAAGGTCATTGAACACAATAATTGAAGTATCTTTCCTTTAGATTACACCACATCAAAGCTACTCAAATATGAATACATTGTTATTGCTACCATAGATCACACTTATATGCACATAATCAAGCCAAGTGAAAATTTCCAAGTGTTGATGGTTGAATTGAGGGATCTATCTTGTTTACCATTTATAACCTCCACATAATCATAGTATTTTGATAACCATGTGTTCCTTTAACCCCTTGAAATTATTGGTGCATGGTGCATTTCTCATTACATCAAAGCAATGTGGTGACATCTATCCAACACAAATAATTATTAATTCATTTTTAGGTCAAGAAGCAAGGAAAAGAAATACAAAGCTATAAAAAACCAGCATGGAGATATAAATACAATAAACAAATTTATATATGTAGAGGAATAAGGTGCCAAAAGTTAGATTGAAAATTAAAATTGTAGAGGAAAAATTCAATGATCCTATGTTATATTTGACCATGAATATGTCTCCTATACAAGGATCTTGACATGTGCTCATTTACTGATCGCTATATTCTCCAAGCAACTTGAAGAAACTCTACACAAATCACTCATTTAGTTTTAGCCCACTTTCACTTGGCACAAGCTTGAAGGATGGTAGTTTTTTTCTAAAACCCTAATTATAATTTTACTTTCACTATCATATTTGTAATTTGTTGAGGGATATGATAATACTTACATAATTTAGGACTAAGAGTATTATCATAGTCACACTCATATAATATGATTATTATAATACACATTATAATATCTAAATTAGATTAAACATTAGAATTGATATTAAGTTTTGGTGAATCCGTTTTATTTATCTATTCACGCAACCTATGGCTTTATGCCTCACCCCTAAGATTTCATGTTCTCAAATCTGATTTTCAACATCATAGTTATTCCTAGATTTTTTCTCAAAACACTTATTTTTTGGTGTGTATTTTCCGTTTGTACAATGGTTGAATAAATTCATCTTCTTCCATGAACCCTTGTTCTCATAATGTTATTTTTAAACACTTGAAACTTAATATAAAAGATGTTATTCGTATCCTATTTGATCAATCATCTATAATGAATGAATTTTAACTCATGAGTGTACTTGATGATATATTTAGACATGATCAAATAGGGGAAAAAAAGTATTTAACTGGTTATAATATTTCCTAGATATCCCTAAGAACAAGCCTATATCAATTCTTAGATGATCTAATGATTGTCTATAAAACCATTCACTTTTCCTTATAATATTATAAACAACCTATCCCTCATATTTTATTGTGGCACACTAGTCTTGTTTCATCTATCAAATGATACTTTACAATTTTTTACAAGCCTTATTAATGATTATGGCCATAATGATGTCTTATTACTTAAGAACTTCATAAGAACATTATTAGGAATGACCTGTGAGTGGTTCTTCTCCTTACCCATGACTTATGCTAACTCATTTAAACAATTAAAACACTTGAAATTTTCACTTGTTTTTGCACACACACACACACCACCTATTTTTATCCTCTTTTATATTTTTACAAATAACCAATTGAAAAAGTTCACAATTACATCCTACGATTCAAAGTAACCCTAAAATTTTTATTTTACCAACCAACATAGAAACACATTTCTTTTTAGCTAGAAGTTTTATCCCCAAAATTTTATATGAAAGAATTTCTCACAACTATTCATCATTTGAGCACCAATGTGTTGAAAAGGCATCAAGTGGGAGGAGTCATTTCTTAATTTTTTTTCCTTCATTCTTGAGGTAGAGGCTACAATGATACCTCTACACTTGAGACACAAGACATATGAATAAGTATGATAGTGCTTTGATGGATCATATTTCTTTTGAACCATCCATAACACTCGATTGAGATACCACCAAAGTATTAGATAGTTCAATTATTTATATAGATGATTCGACATATGAATAAGTATGACAGTGCTTTGATGGATCATATTTCTTTTGAACCATTCATAACACTTGATTGAGATACCACCAAATTATTGGATAGTTAAATTATTTATATAGATGATCTCACACCAAACATTGTACCAGATGCTCCACCTAATTCACATTCCATAATTTAGTGATATTGATCCCTTCCCACATAAATTGATGAAGAAAGAAAAAATGTAAAACAACCCCACAAGTTGCTACCTATATTAGTTTATGATAATCTCAAAGAGTTCCCTCCTATCTGATACCGCTCTAAGGGCCATTTAGATGATATCCATGGAAACACATTTTTGAATTTCATTTCATTATTAGACATGATACAAATGCTTGCATGGCATTATAGACCAATATACTTCAACTCACTAATATGGTAGTATCATAGATAAACAAATTACCACCGTGAAGGAATGTGCACTGTCACCCCTTCTAAAATATTATATGTTCACCATGATGACTATATCTGGGACATGTATATAATAAATCTCAATACATGATAATATCAATTTTAATGGGTGTATTTTTTATTTTAGATAACCTTAGGATACCCATTGCACCTATGTCCTACATTTATGTGACCAAAAAAATCTAAATGTTGCATCAAAGTTATAACATTTTTCACTAGGCATCCTTGTAGATATATGTCAGTCACGAAAACACTCTTAAAACACCTACTCATCATTGTACAAAACATGAGAGGGTCACTTTGTGAATTTTTTTCCAAAACATATGTGATCAAGAGATTATAAATATTACCCCTTATTTTTTAGATTTACCACTACATACTCTTATTGTAGGACCCCTTTTACACTACTAACCTAATGTAGCCAAATTATGAACAAACCAAATATACTGCTAATAATATGGACTCCAAAAGAAAATAGATCTCCTTCTTTGTTATCAAATAAAAAATTACAATGTTTCCTAAATAGGAAAACAACTCCCAACTCGAGTTGCCAAGTAAACTCTAGCTAACTCTGACTAAATCTACTCTAGGTGGCGGGTATTTTACTAGAACCTGTTATTCTTAGTAAGTTCGCATGCTTATTCCTACGGGCATAGAAATTGCCATTCATCTTCTACATCCCTAAATTAGAGGAATTGCCAACTTTCTAACCTACATAATGCAATTCAAGAGACTAAAATTTAGCTAATGCCCTAAAATAGGAAAAAACCTAAGTACAACTTAAATCCTAATTTTCGGCCTTCAAGATGGCAGATTTAGGGCCCTGAAAATGTGTCCAAAACGTGCTCCTAACTGGTAGGGCTGGTCGACCTGCTGCATTCGACTCGTCGAAACAAGTGGTTTCAAAAAAAAAAAGGACTCAAACGGACACTCGGAGCTCAAGTTATGACCTTTTCAAGTTTGCAATTAGAGGAATTTTTTTCCAAAAACATATGTGATCATTAGATTATAAGGCTGACGCCATCATTTATTTAGAGTCTCGTGGATGCCATTGTATGACTCTTATTGACTAGGAGATATTTTACACTGGCTAACCTTGATTGAGATAAAGAAAGTAAAGACTTTTAAGAAACAAATTATGTCCACTTGAATGATCTCAAAGTAGGCCATATAGGACCTCATCAAGGTGACCCTCCATGCATTGATATTTGAATCAAATTAGAATGCTTCTTGATCATGGATCACATTTTGACATTCTTGAGTGTTGGGATAGACAATATAAGTAGTTGAATCTTCATAATGAACAATATGATTAGTTACAGATTACAATTTACAATTGCTTATATATAGGTCTTCAGGTCATGAATAATTGCCCAGGTGAGGGATAATTGTATGCTAGCTTCGATATGGGGCTCTAGAGTGAGATAGTCAATTGGTACATAGCTTTTGAATGCATATCTACTTGTTCTAATCATCAGAGCAATGGACCCATTTTCTTAGGACACAATACAAATTCTTTTGACACATACTCTATAGTCAATGACTAGGGCCCAGAGCGAGATGATTCAACACATTTATGCTTTTCTATGTGATGCTTGAAAGAAAAGTCATTACTCAGGATCCAATCCCCTGGAATGAATTATTACAACTTACAGGATGTCTGTTAGAATACGTGGAGAGTAAATTACACTTAAAGAAATGATGTCAGAATGTTACCAAAGAAATGATGGAGAGAAATTGGATATGCATTACAATATAATTATGTGAGAGATGGTTACAAAATGGTTGAAGTGGTTACAACCATTTATTATTGAGGACACTTAACTAATATGTAACATAACACTAGGAGTTATAAGCCTATATTGATATCTATGGTACCCCCTCTTAAGGCAATGCACTATAGAACATCCACAATGGACAGAACATTGAAGTAACATAAACCAAACAAGACCACGCATTCTTGATAAGCTTTTCCCAAAAAATCAATGTAATTGACCAATTAGATACTCCATCAAGCATGCCTAAATTGTATCTCGTAAAGGTGTAGTTCTTGAGCTGAATTCCTCTTTGAATTCCACCTCTTTGAACTGGCGAATTCCATGTAGATCTCCCCGAATTTTTGGACAACCATCTATATTTGAAGCTACTCCTTCACAATGTCTCCATACAAGTTGTCTAATACGACCCTCGTAAGGGTAAATTCCCAAAGTATTGCAAACTCTCGATACTATCTAGTAGGCAAGCCATCCATAGCCGAGTTTTTACCTACGCTGTGACTACAAATCCCTTATTGATCTAATCAAAGATGTGAGGCTAACTTTTAAAATACAATTAAATTGCTCTATGAAGATGAGTTCATCACTATTCAATATCCGGTGGATTTTCAGTCAATGCCTACTTTAACTTCATTTGATTTGTCTTTCATCTTGATATTTACTTGTACTAAGTATGAAAGTTGAAGTGGACAAAATATTAATGCTCTAACATGGAATTTCCATTCTATGACAAAATAACCTCAAATGAAAATCCCCTTTTCCCAAAATAAAGATCTTTTGTTAGGTGTGGCAAGGGAAGTTTGAAAATAATGATATGAATATGAATTTTTTAAAAGAATCTGATAAGGAACCACTTCTTACTACAGATTCATGAAACTTATGTGAATTACAAATAGCTCTTGTGAATTCATTGACATAGACTAGAAGTACCCTAGCAGTAAACAACCCTTGATAAAATTGACAAATCTGAGGACAAGGTTGCATGACTGTAATTAAGACACCTTTGTTTTGCATTAGCTACCTTTGAAAATCACGGTCTATTGGTCCTCTTCCTTGATTGATTGTTGGATTGTGTGGTTCTGTTGAATGTTACGTGCCCTAAATCTACGTTTTTCTCTGCTGCATTATGCCTGTCACGATTTTGCCCTGAAAATGTCTTGTAGTTTTCGTGCCCTAACTGCATGTAACAGCCCCAGGGCAACCTCTTCAAAAATGACAAATTCCTATTTAATAATAAAAATGTGGCCCTACACACTTATTATGTAAAAACGCCCTAAAATTTGTCTGAAAACATAGCCAAAATTGTGCCTTTGAATGGTAATTTAAATAGTATTTTTTTTAGATATTATGTGTCACACCTATGCAATGGCATGGTTAATGATTAGCTGTAACGTGCCCTCAATAGATGAAGCTGGGTCGAAAACGCCCTATAAGTTTAATGTCATTTGCATCTAGTGCTTGAGTAAATTCCTACGATATATGCTCTTGCGTACAGCGTTCGAATATGGTCTTGTATGCATCTTTTGTGCCTTAACAGAAACTGGGGTTTGAACTTCTTCACCTAAGAGAGTAATTTGAATACCTTGCTAATGCTAAACCACTAATGATACCATTTGATTAGAATACGCGGAGAGAGAAAGATATAAAGGAAGATTAAAATGTCCATCAAAGAACGGATGAAGTGAAACTAGGATTGCACACGATTATTCCTGTGATGTTTCCTTGTTCGATGGACTGTGAATGGAAAAGATGTTATACATCATCTTCTCTTAGGCGACATAACTAATTGCTAATATGAATGAAAAATATTCAAATCACTTTACACCATCTGAAATGTGGGTTAGAAATGATACACAATGAACAACGTTGTATCTCAATAAAGGAGCCAGGAAAATGGTAGAGGAAGGCACATTTAAAGGATAATATTAACGTGGGGCATTAATTTTTACCTATTAAATTAATATTTGTATGAAAAGGAGGTGTAATGTTAGGTTTAGTGATAGTAAAAGTATGAGGGTTGGTAGAGTCGTTGAAGCAATTTCAAGATGCATTAAATAGGTATGGTTGACTTAGGTAGTAAGACACGTAAGAATTATAAGATGTATTGAAGAGGCATGTTCGGCCTAGATAGTAAGGCAACATACATACATATCATGCAACCAATTGGCCATTTTGTCACTGAGAGGGCCACCTCTAATGTAGTGTTTTCCCTATTAGCATGAATCAAAATATTTTACTGTAGGCAACAAATCCCATGCTCGAATGCATAACAACCAACCTAGGTAGGATTGTTGTTTTTGATTGAATGTGGATTGTTAGAGTCATATAAAAAATTTCGAGGTGCACCAAGCTCGTAAAACCAACCATGTCTGCCACCGTTCTTGTCTGACTAAGCTAAAGATTGAGAATGGGGTGTCACTGCTATTGGGATACTATATTAGTGAGAGGAGCACCTCTATTGCAGTGTCACCCTTATTAGTGTAAGGATCATGATAAACTATTACCATGTCTAAATCTTTGCGACACCGTCTATCACCTAACAATAAGAAACTTACAAAGAAAACTATGAATTATTAAATTATTAATAGCTCAAAACACATATAACCAACCGTCAACATTAAACATGGGTTGGAATCATGACCAACGAATGTATCCCTCATTCTAAATATATCAAACAAACAAAAATTAATAAATTTCCCACCAACAAGATACATTCTATTAAGACCAATTAAATAAAAAATTTAAACACAAAACATTAGAAATAGAAAAACTTTAACATTAACAGGGACTAATTTCTGTATTGAATGTAAAGTTCCATAACACTCCATTGACACGTTTAATGTGATTTGGGTAGAGAGGAAAACACTGAGATTATTTTTCTGTAAATTCATTTGTTCAGATAATGCTCATCGACAATAATCTCCGACGGTTAGAGAAAGGAGAGGAAATTACAGGAAGGTAAGGGAAGAATTTTCATCTCGCAAAATAGAAATGTTTCAGAAACTTTAATGAAAACTTACAGTAACAGTGAGGATCATGTATAGTTATTTTTTATAATTCTTTCCATTGTTGAAAATAATCATTCAGATTCCAACGTAGCAAATTTGTATGAATGTATTTTTCATGCGGTTCCTTTCATAGTTAATATCTCACACGAGTAAAATGGCAAGCCCTGATAACATTGTTTAATCCATGGAATAGAAGGTTGACTGGGAATATTTATAATTTTATATTTGGATCTTGTAGTGGCTCTTTTAAGTTGGAGATGCTTTGTTAAAAGAAAAGTAATCTATGGGATTTTATGAAAATCTATTCACTAATATGAAAAAGTAGTTTCTAGAATATAATGATTTTTTTTGTTATTTTATGATTATGTAGGTCTTGTTTTTCTGAGTGGGGTATCTTATTTAGGTGTTATCATGTATTTCATGGTGCATTTTTCAGAACACCAATTTTTTACATATCGTACAATTATTATCGTTTAAGAGATCACATATCTTTCAGGTATTTATCAAATAGTTCACATGATTTCCACATTTTGCATAGGTAGATTTGGCTCAACCCAAACTTTGAAGCTTCCTCTTGGTAGCTTTACTTGACATGACTACAAACAAGCTTTGGGATTACCATCCATTTTGGTGGCCATGCAATCCGCAACTCAACTATATCAATCATCACTATAACGAATAAGGTGTTTGCTTTTGACTTGCCCCCCACTACATGAGATCTCGACTATCTTCATACCACACGACCAACAAACAAGTTTCAACAAACTTGCCTTCTGGAAACAAACATTTTGATGTCTCCCTTTTTTGTTCAGCTTACACCTCATTGAATACCATGCCAAAACTAGAATCCGCAGCGAGACCAAATCCACAACCATCGTCCGAATGTACCTTGTCATAATCCCTATTTTGAAGCTCCATTTTCTACACAGTGCAAGCTGCCACATCAACCAATGACACGTTACAAACCACAAGGCAATCATCAACTGAGTATGGCCCTCTTGACTGTTTAAATGTTGGCCATTCACAACGAAAACATAAGCCTTAAACAAAATGCAAAATATTTTATTATTTGAGTATATATTTTAATTTGTGAGTAGATATTTTATTTCAATAGTTTTTTGATTGGTATTTTTTCACGGCACGTGACCATTTTTGAGAAGTTCATTCTCATGTAATATAGCCTATTAGCTGGTAACTACCAAAATATTTTATCCTTTTCAATATTACTTATTTGCAAGTTTTTTTTTTTTTCTCTCATATAAGTTGTTATTATTTTTGCTTTGCTAAATTAGAAAGTTTTTCCTTCAAGAAAGATGCACTTTCTCCATAAAACGAATTTTCTATTAAATGATAATTTGTAAACTGTTATTATAAATGAGTAGTGCAAAATGACTTTTTACAAATTTCATACAACCAATTGACAAAAATAACGTAAAAAAACACACTATGTAGTTTAGTCCAATTATGTGTTTAAGGTATCTTCTTTGTTCACACAATATTGCCTCTAAATGTTAAGTTTAAAGAAACATTACAGTGAGATCAAAGGGAGTGATTTAGAAATTGCAAATGGCTAATGCTTAAATCAAAATATATTTTTTCCATGAAAGGACATTGTTATTGAAAATCATTATATTGTGAATTGGGCATGAATCTATTTGCGAAAAATGATAGGCAAGAAAGGAATCACGTATAAATATCATGAAATGGAACTTGTAATGATAAAAGATGGAGATTATGATAGAGGAGAGTACTAGCATGCCAAACCAATATATCATATAGGAAATATCAATTAAATGTATTGACAAGATATAATCAACACTACACTAAGATTTATTTGCAACATCTAATACAACTATTAATAATAAGTTGAATTAGTTCAAATACCTTTTTTAACCTATTGTTAAAAATAATATATAGGAAAGTTTTGAATTCTAAAAAATAATCATATATGGAAATTTGTTAGACACTATTTTATAATGTTTTTATTCAAGGATGTTCTATGAATTGAATAAGAATAGATTAGATTTATTTATAAAAGTGGGCATTTATAAATAATGTCAATTGCATGTGTAAGTACTTGTTTTAATATATCCCTTGTATTAGATTTACACGTTTGACTTATTCACTATAAAATTAAATAGAATATTCCCCCAATAAAACTTAAAAAGAGTATTCTTGAATTTATAAGTATTATACTTGTCAAAATAATATTTCAAATCAGGGCTCCTCATTGCCTTAGGTGACATGCACAAGATAAAGGAAAGGCTTTTCTATTAGTAGTATAAAAAATTAATACCCTAAATAACATTTTGGAAATTTTGTTTCGGTTTGTTTGTTTCAGCTTGAATTTGCTGTGTTAATGAAAAATGAGAATATTCCTAGGTTTATTAGGCATACCAAGATGTCTAGGGTCCCTCATGTAAGTTACAACTTACGGGTGGGAGGAGGACAGAAAAAATCCTTTTAAACCTTAGTCGTCCTATAGTTTTCAGGGAATTATTTGCCAACAAATGAATCTCAAATTATATTGGATAGCGAGTTAGCAACTGATTATACATAGTCCTATTTTTATGTGAGAACATAATTCAATTCAATCTAAGATGCAAGATGCCTGGGCATCATAAAATGGAAAGAAATTATTATATGTTATAGCTCTAAATTATATTGAGTAAAATTAATTTTGAGAAAGTATTTGAAACAACATTATTATAATTGTATATATTTAATAATAGTTTTAAAAATGATAAAATTCAGGATTAGTAATCACACAAACAACAAGGTATTTATGAAACAATGCCACATATAATAGTCAAAGGAAGTAGAGGAGGGGGTTAGATAAACAAGCTTGACCCCCAGTTACTAGTACTTGGAGGGTCTACAGTTTTAGGTATGGGCTCTCACCCATCATTTTGCTTATTTTTCTACTATTCCTTTGACCTGTGTTGGAAGGAGAATTGGAAAGAACTAAACCAGGAAACTTGTCCTAGAAGGAGCTCCTTAGCTGTTGTCATTGACTACCTTTAGTTTGATCAAAGACACCACCCTCTACCTTGATAATGTGACCGAAAAAAAAGAATGGGGAGAGAAGCTTCCCATACTACTAAAGCGGTGATCACTAAAACTCTGGCCCACAACCTTGAGAAGGAGAGCAACAGTCTGAGGAGGACCTAAAGGCCCTGATTAACAACACAGAGTGCTCCCCAATGGCCAAAAAAGTGCACTGAGGGTGCTCCACCTCTACATAGACCTAGATCTAAAGAAAAATATTAGAGATAACATTTTCGTTAATCACAAAAAAAACCTCTTTCATTTTCAATTTGAAATATAGAACATATATCATAAGAAAGCTAGAAAGTTGGGATATTTTTACTTTGAAATATTTCGAAAGAATTTTTAACATATTTTTTCTCTTTTCTATTGTAAATGCATTGTATGCAATCTATATGATTAGTGAGATTTGTAGAGGGTTTTAGGATGTTGGCCCCTAATATTTTTGTAGGGTCCCCTATATAGGTTTTTCGGGCTCGTATCGTATAATGTTTGGAGAATCGTGATGGGTTGTATCCTTAGACCATGGTTTTTGGTACAATTGTATTGCAATGCCACTATGACGATTTCTTACCGATGTGCTTAATATAGCTAGACATATGATAGGATAAAACATAACTGAGAAGTACATTATTGTAGTGTAAACAATTGAGTTTATGCAATAAAGAAGAGAAGTTACTACATTTAGATTTTTTCTGAATGGTTTTCCCATATATCATTTTTCTATTTCTATTTATATTTATCTTAAAAAATTTGTGAAGTATTACTTCTCTCGTGTTTATTTATTGAGTCAAATTATCTTCATTTTTAAATGCCTCTAAACAAATATCTTACTATGAAAGGCAAAACATTTATTTTTTTAATGTATATTTTGGTATTGCTTTTACAATTCTAAAAATTTGTTTTAAAAAATTAAATAGTTCACGCACACGCACACGCGCACCCGCACCCGCACATGTACGCACGCACACACGCAGATTGGATAGGACTCCTCGAGGTGATGCAATCCAGAATCTATACTCTATACATAACATGACGGAGATGATTGATATCAATCAGTCGAATTGGGCCCACCTTGGGAAACCGTCTATGGCATAGGACAACAGAGACACCCACAATTCCCTACTCTATCTCTCTATCTGTCTATCCTAAAATATCATGATCCTTCTTTTAATAAGAGTTAATTTTTCCTAAAACTTCTTTTAAATATATTATAAATGATAAAAGCATTAAATAACTTTCTAATTCTAAATTTCATTTGAATATTTCTAAATACATATCTCACCATTGTAATTAAAAATATTTCTCTGAATTCATCTTCAAATTTAAAAACCTTAATTACAAAAAAAAATAAAAACCATTACAATTTTTTATTTGAAATGCTAAAAATGACATTTAATGGGCAACGTTGATTTTGAAGTATTCAGGTCCACAAATTTAATAGATGTCAAATATTCAATACAAACAAAATTTTTGAAAGAACAAACAAATATATTTTTGTTGAGAAGAAGAAAAAGTTTCAAAAGTAAGATGTTATTTATTATTACAATCCAAATTCGAGTGGAAAAAGATAACAAACAAACAAATGAAAAATCAAATTTATGTAGCAGGTGGGGCTGTTTGGTTTGTGAATTGGAAGTTAGCAATCCTGCAGATTCTTCCCCAAGTCAGGTCCTTTTTACTCAAAATTAAAATGATTAATTTATTGATATAAAAAATTTACTTGGTGTAAAAGAAAATAAAATAGGAATCTAAATTAAATTTTAAAATTCCATTTTAAAAAAATAAATTGGATTCAAAAAAGATTTAAAATTTCATTTTCAAAAATTTATAAATTACAATCCATTTGATGGTAACATAAATTTTAAAGAATATTAAATGCAAACAAAAATTTTAAATTAAAAAATTAAAAACCAATCTTTTAATATTCACATGCAAACAATTCAATATCAATTTGCTTACAAACAGATTGTATTTTTTTGGAAGGTTGCCATTGAGTCCGTTTTTTAGATTATTAAAAGCTAGCTTTCTTTTCCTTTCCTTTCCAACTTTTTCTAACTTATGTCAACAATCTTGTTGACTATTGGTGTGCATTTTTTTTATCATATCTTCTCAAGATCAATTACAATAGTCAAAACCAGCATTGAAAATAACTTTAATTTATAGTGCTCTTTTACTGCTTCTGTGAACGTCTTGTTATTGGGATATGAAACCTGGTCAATAATTTCATTGGTTTGTCTGTATATAAGTGTTTTTACTTCGTTCATTTTTTCGTAGCGTTCAATCCATAGAAAATGAGAGATCTTGAAATAAGGGGAGGATTTTTGAAGTCATGAAAAATTAACAGCTAAAATCCTATTCAAGAGTTATATATTGACTTTGGGTAATAACAAATATATAGAGATAATTGTAATAATCAATTTTAGAATTATGAGGTTACGGAACTTTTCGAAATCCAGAAAATGGAACAAGCAAAGCATACTTATCCCCAACTTATCAATCATTACGTTAGTAAGAAGACCACTTCCATTACGTTGTCGGTTGGACATGAAAATTGTGATTATGATATTGATTATTACCCATTATATAAATATGCTTAATATATATGAATTAAATATATTATTATTATGCAATTTTATAATACAATCAGAAAAAACTAAAGGGAAAAAGTTAACCCAATCAACACTAATCATATGTCAATAGAAAGTAAATTTTAATTACATTATTAATGTACATGCTTTAGTATTTGGTTGACATGAATCTTAAACATGTTTGTCTTTCCCTTGTTATGGATTAGATTCTTTTGTATATTCTTTTGACTCTTATGAGTTTTAATGGATAAGTTCCTTGGTCTTCTAAACCTTGAGATTACCTGAAGTTCAAAGCTTTGTCTTGTTTGTACTTTGTTCAATCTAAGTCAATACCCATAAAGACCCAATTGTTGTCATGGACCATTTTGAAAATTTACAAGTCATGGGTAAGTCCTTTGCATTTTTGGTCATCTTTGCTTTCTATGTTGGATTAGTGTAAAATGTTAGCTTTTTTTGAAGATTTTTTGAGCTTAAATCAACAAAGTCAGCTTTCTGAGGAAAATGTGGAACAATTATGTTATTCCCATGTTCCCCAAAATACCGCTTAACCTGCATTGATTAAGAAGATATAAATATCGAGCCCCCGACTAGAACTTGTGGAACTTGTTCCCATGTTGCTGTACCTCACAATGCCACTTTTCCCGATTGCCTCAAATTCCCATTCGGCTACGTCGCTCCTCCATAGAACCAAGGGAACAGTTTCCCCAATCACACAGTTCTCTGCTTCCTACGACATTGCTTAATTCTCCTTAAACCTCTCCTAATTTGGACAAGTCAGATGTTTTCGCCCTGCAAGGAACACATTTCTCTCTTCATAGGCTTTAACCGATTCACCGATTTAATGAGCTTGGGGGGGAAATCATTTAATGTTAGGGCACTATAGAGTCCAAGAGTATCCTCTAAATGATTGTTGATGCGCCAAAATTAGCAGGAACTTGACAAGGTCATAACTTGAGCTCCGGGTGTCCGTTTGAGTCCGTTTTTTTTTTGAAACCACATGTTTCGATGAGACAAACGCACCGGCAACCTAGCCCTACCATTTGGGGCAAACTTTTGAGCACATTTTCGGGCCCTAAATCCGCCATCTTGAGGCCAAAAATTAGGATTTAAGTTGTAGTTCAGTTTTTTCCTATTTTGGGCATTAGTTAATTTTAGTCTATTAGTTGCATTATGAGTTAGAAAGTTGACAATTCCTCTAATTTAGGAATGTAGAAGATGCATGGAAATTTCTGTGCTCGTACGAATAAGCATGCGAACTTACTAAGAATAACAGGTTCTAGTAAACTGCTAAAAATAGTAATTTCCGCCACCTAGAGTAGATTTAGTCAAAGTTAGTTAGAGTTTACTTGGCAACTCGAGTTGGGAGTTGTTTTCCTATTTTGGAAACATTGTAATTAATTATTGAATAATAGAAGAACGAGATCTATTTTCTTTTGGAGTTCATATTATTTGCAGTATATCAAGTTTGTTTAGAATTTGGCTACATTATCTGGTATCAAAGCTAGTTTTAGTCTTTAAAAAAAATGGCAGGAAGAGGAAGAGGAAGAGGAGGCGGTATTACTCTGATGAATAGAAATATGCAAGATCTATAGAGGCAAGTTGTTGCGCTTGCTGCAATGATAACCCAGAGAGGAAATCAAGGTGGATATGACACAGATGAAGAAGAAGTTTGTAAAGAGGAGGAAACGCAAGCGTCACCATTAGCTTTTGAAGAAAGGATGCTTTGAGCATTAGAAGGAAAGAATGATGGGATAAGATTTGATGTTTTAGAGTATGGTGGTATTCTAAAACCTGAGGAGCTGATAGACTTGTTGACTAGCATGGACAAATTTTTTGAGTGGAAGGCTATGTCAGAAGAAAAGAAGGTAAAATTTGCATGCACAAAATTGAAAGGTCATGTTATGTTATGGTGGAATCACCTACAAAAAGAGCAATCAAGAAAGGGGAAAAAAAGAATTAGGACGTGGAGTAAGATGGAGAAGAAGATGAAAGGTAAATTTCTCCCTGTGGGATTATGCAAAAAACCTTTACAGGAGGTTTCAGAATCTCAAAAAAAACTTACAAATAGTGCAAGAATACACATATGAGTTCTAAAAGTTGTTCCATTCATGTAGAGTATGAAGAAAATGAGGAACAAATGGCTGCAAGGTATGTAAATGGATTAAAATTTTCTATTCAAGATGAGATAAGCATGCATAGGATTAAGAGCATGGAGGATGCCTATCAATTGGCCTTAAAGGCCGAGGAAAAACAAAATCGTCAAAGTTGTAGGAGATCACCTAGAATGAATAGGGGGGCTCATCTTCCTTTCGTGGATGAGATAGTTTCAGACTAAGGTAGGGGAGAATCATCTTGTGGATTGGAATAGTAAGGAGATACGTGACAAGATTTCCATAGATTCAACAAAGAGGTAGAGGATTTTCTAGGGGCAGAGGATATGATCGCGATAGAGGATGGGAGGGTCCATGAAGACCATTTGTTTATTACAGATGTGGTGAAGAGGGGCATCGGGATTTTGAATGTCCTGCATCCTTATTCACATGATAAGGGGCAAGGAGATGACTCCAATAGTAAATACTTGTTGAAGATGAACATGACCTAGAAGATTCCACCAAATGACCTGGAGAAAATTCCACCAGATGATCAAGAGGATGATGATTTCTCCAAGAAAGGATATCAAGGGGAATGAATGGTTGTGTACAAATACTTTCAGAACAAGATGCAATTTAGGAGGAAAGGTATGTAATGTTATTATTGATGGTGGTAGTTGTGAGAACATGGGTTCAAATGAGATGGTCAAGAAATTGGGTCTGCATTGTGAGAAGAATCCTAACCCTTATCGTATTGCATGGTTTAAGAAGGGTAATGAAGTTATATGTTGATAAGAGATGTTTAATAAGTTTTTCTATTGGGAATAGTTACAAGGATGAGATTTGGTGTGATGTTATTCCTATGGATGTATGTCATATGCTGCTAGGAAGACCATGGAAATTTGATAGAAAGGTTATTCATGACGGGGGAAATAATACTTATACTTTTTGGAAGAATGGCACAAAAATAGTTTTGCTACCTCTTGAGGAAGAGGGGAAGGTTGAAAATATGCTTTCTGCAAAGGAATTTGTGAAGGAGGTAAAGGCAACCGGTTTTTGTTATGCGCTAGTTGTGAATAAGGATGAACCTGCAAGTGCACAAATACCAGTAGAAATAGCAAAATTAATAGAAGAATTTTCTGAATGCTATTCCCTGATGACCTACCAAACGGAATACCTGCCCAAAATAGATATTTAACACCTTATTGATTTGATTCTAGGGTCTTCACTCCCAAATCAAGCATCTTATAGGATGAGGCCTGACATTACATGTAGATGTTGACTAGGAAAGTGGCAGAGCTTGTGAGAAAGGGGGTCGTAAGGGATAGCATGAGTCTGTGTGCAACCCCAGCTTTATTAACATAAAAGAATGATGGAACATGGAGAATGTGCAAGGATAACAGAGTCAATCAATAAAATTACATTCAAGTATAGGTTCCTAAAACCTCGCCTTGATGATATGATGGATGTGCTTGCTGGATCTAGGTATTTCAGCAAGATTAATCTTCGAAGAGGTTACCAACAGATTCATGATCAGAGAAGGAGACGAGTGGAAAACAACATTTAAGACAGGAAATGGATTATATGAGTGGTTGGTGATGTCATTCAGAGTTATCCAATGTACCTAGTACTTTTATGAGACTGATGAACACTGTGCTGCGGGAGCATAATGGTAAGTTTGTTGTGGTTTATTTTGATGATATCTTGATCTTTATTAAAACTAAAGCAAGAACATTTGAGGCATCTAAGGGTGATATTTGAAGTGTTAAGGAAAGAGAAACTCTATGCAAATATGAATAAGTGAACATTTATCCAAGAGAGTTTGGTATTCTTGGGCTTTATTATTTCAGCAGATGGGGTACAAATTGACTCAGAAAAGATAAAGGCAATTATTGAACGACCTACTCCATGGAGTATAATAGAGGTAAGTAGTTTTCATAGTCTAGCAACATTTTACAGAAAGTTTATTAAAAATTTCAGCAGTATTAGAGCACATATAATAGATTGCACAAAAGTAAGGGAGTTTTTGTGGACACAAGGTAGTTGAGGATAGTTTTTCAGTTCTTGAAGAAGAAGGTGACAGAGGCACCCATTTTGGCACTACCAGATTTTGATTAAGTGTTTGAGGTTGATTGTGATGCCTCACATGTGGGTATTGGTGATGTTATAAGTTAAGGTGGAAATACAATAGATTTATTTATTGAGAAACTTGAATGAGGTAAGAAAGAACTACTGATCTACTTATGATGTGGAATTTTATGCAATTGTAAAAGCATTAAGGCATTGGAGGCATGACTTAGTGCCTAAGGATTTTGTGTTATTTACAGACCACATAGCCTTGAAGTATGTGAATACACAAAAGAAGTTGAATAGTAGGCATGCAAAGTGGGTATCATTTTTGTAGGGTTATAATTTTTCTCTAAAACATAAATTAGGAAAATAGAATCAAGTTGCAGATGCATTGAATAAGAGTGTGACTTTGTTTACCACTATGGAAAATGAGGTGGTGGGTTTTGAAGCAATAAAAGGGTTTGTATTCTTTTGATTCTGATTTACAGGATATTGTTGAAAGGTTAATTCGTCCAGTGTCAGATAATGTAGGAGATGTCCAGGATGAGTACATTTTACAGGATGGCTACCTATTCAAGGGATGCCAACTATGTATTCCAGTTGGGTCTATGAGAGAGAATTTAGTGAAAGAGTTGCATAGCAGAGGATTGGATGGGCATTTTGGTAAAGATAAGATGATAGCCTTGATAGCAAAGAAATACTATTGGCTGATTCTGAAAAGAGATGTGGTAAGATATGTGGAGCGGTGTCAAATTTTCCAAGTCTTGAAAGGCCGTGCACAAAATACAGGGTTGTATATGTTGTTTCCTGTTCCTAAAGGGTTGTGGAAAGATCTGAGTATGGATTTTGTTTTGGGATTACCAAAAACACAATGAGGTAATGACTCAATTTTTGTGGTTGTCGATAGGTTTTCTAAGATGGTTCATTTTATTGCATGCAAGAAAACAAGTGATGCAACAGGCGTAGTAGATTTGTTTTTCAGAGAAGTTGTTTGTTTGCATGGTGTTCCAAAAACCATTTCTTTAGATAGGAACACAAGGTTCTTAAGTCACTTCTGGCAGAATTTATGGAAGAAATTGGGAACTCAACTACTGTTCAACATTTCCTATCATCCTCAAATTGATGGGAAAACAGAGGTGATAAATCAGAGTTTGGGAAACCTGTTAAGGTGCATGGTTGGGGAAAATCTGAAACAGTGGGACTTAGCATTACCAAAAACTAAGTTTACATATAACACTTCCATAAATATATCCAAAGGAAAGTCTCCATTTTCAATTGTGTATGGGAGTAATCTAAATGGGGTGTTAAATTTGGTAAAACTACCAGTTGATAGCAGAGTCAGTGATGATGCAAAAGCATTTGCTGAACATATACAACAATTACAGGAAGAAGTGCAGAAGAAGTTGCAGAATAGTAATGATAAGTATAAGGAAATAAAAGATGTGCATAGACAAAGAAAGGTATTTACAGTTGGTGAGTTGGTTATGGTATATCTGTGGAAGGAAAGGTTTCCAAAAGGAACCTATAACAAGCTGAAGTACAAGAAGATTGGTCCCTACAAAATCATGAAAAAAATAAATGATAATGCTTATGAGGTAGAATTCCCAGGGAATTTTGATATTTCTCTAGTGTTTAATGTTTTAGATTTGTATTATTTTCATGGGGATGGTGTAGAAGGGGATGTTATTGATGAAATAGTAGATTGGAGACAGCAGGTTCCGCTGAAGAATAAAAAAGAAGTGGATCAGATTCTAGATAAGAAAACAATGGACACGTGACATGGGAAATACAACAAATATTTGGTACATTAGAAAGGACTGGAACAAGAGGACAATAATTGGGTCATAGAGTGGGAGATTAAGAAGTTGGATGCAGATAAATGGAAGTATTTTGAAGAAGACAACCTACAGGAGCTACGTTTTTTTCAAGCAGAGGAGAATGATGTGCCAAAATTAGCAGGAACTTGACTAGGTCATAACTTGAGCTCCGGGTGTCCGTTTGAGTCCGTTTTTTTGAAACCACATGTTTTGACGAGATGAATGCATCGATCAATTCACCTTACCAGTTAGAGAAAGTTTCGACACATTTTTAGGCCCTAAATCCGCCATCTCGAGGACAAAAAATAGGATTTAAGTTGTAGTTCAGTTTTTTCCGATTTTTGGGCATTAGTTAATTTTAGTCTATTAGTTGCATTATGAGTTAGAAATTTGGTAATTCCTCTAATTTAGGAATGTAGAATATGTGTGGCAATTTCTGTGCCCGTACGAATAAGCATGTGAACTTACTAAGAATAGCAGGTTCTAGTAAACTGCTAAAAATAGTAATTTCCACCACCTAGAGCATATTTAGTCAAAGTTAGATTTTTCTTGGCAACTCAAGTGGGAGTTGTTCTCCTATTTAGGAAAAATTGTAATTCATTATTCAATAATGAAGAAGGAGATATATTTTCTTTTGGATTTCATATTATTTGTAGTATATCAATTTTGTTTAGAATTTGGCTATATTATATTAACCCTATCTTACCAAACCTTTCCACATTTGTGAATGCAAGTTTTCTCTGACCTGTCCAGTTTATCGTCGCTTAAAACAATTTTTTTGTCATTTCTCTTCCATTTCCATCATTTTCAAAATTTCAAACTACATTTTGATCGTTGAAAGGGCATCTTCATTCTCATCTAATAGGAAATCCATTTCATCACAATTTGTCCTACTCTCAAGAAATTTTTTTGTTTAGTGCCCTTCCTCCACGTTTATTCATTTTTTGGTAAGAGTCTCTTCTTCCCTATTTGAGTTTCCAAATTGATCAAGATAAGTTACAGTATGTTGGGTATGATCCAATTTCCTCTCTAGAGACCTTTGTACCTGAAATACGGGACAACAACATTAAGCATGTATGGATTTAAATGAATTTTGGGAAAGAATGAGAGATGAAAATCCAACCCCATTAGCTCAAAGAATCTTAGGAAGTGGTCTGACACATGCCAGAGGATTTCCTACTTCCGTACAATGTACCAATAATATCTAATCCCTTTCTTCATGATTTCTCAATTAGATGCACACTGCACTAACATGGTCATTTTCATTCCCACTTTTGAAAACTTCAAAATCCTGACTCTGGCTGAATAAAAAAAGGAGTTTCACCTAAACCCAAACAAAATCAGTCAATGGTCACCAAGTCTTGGTTAAAAATAAAGAAGAGGGGACCTTCTAAGTTTCCAAATATTCTCGACAGAAGTGAGAAGAACTTTATGATATCATAAAACTCCTTGAAAGAGTAATGAGCCTCCCCTCAAGCAAATAATTTCAAAACTAGATGTGTATTTTCATTAACTTGATTTGTGAAGGTAAAGAAACTCTTATTTGGAGGGAATTATTTGTGAAAACCTAAATCAACTCACATGTTCCACCAAACTAGAATATTTTACATGACTTCTTATTTAATATATACCATTGTTGACTATAGAATCTGGATTGGCCTATCAAGTTAGGGTATTAGGCATAATCTTCCAATTTTTGAGTTTTATACCCAATTTACATATGATAATACCAAGAGTCACTAAAGAATATTCAATGATGCCTTCTTTATTTTCTTAGTCAAATTGCTGGAAGGAAATGTCGCTAGTGGAATTTCTCAAGAGACTAAATAGCTGATAGTTTTTTATGGAAGCTAATTTATCCAATTCCAGAAGTTTTCATACATCAGGACAATATGGTTTGAATGATTCCTATACAAGCTTCCCATTTACTATAATGACAAGATCATCCTTATAGAGATTTGTAGGAAATTAGACCTTATCCATAGTACATGTAGAGATAAGAAAATATTTGGAATCCAGTTTCCCATATCCTTGGGAAATTACACTTGTAGGTATTGTTATTGATGTTAAAAAACATTGAGAGAACTATATTTCCTTTTCATATGCATCCTTTCCATAATAGGGGATATTTTACAAAAAAATTAATTAATAATAATATTTTTCTTTCCTACCTACATGTGCCTAAAAATGAGGATTATTGGGTAGACTGTGATGATGATTTTGAAGAAAGGAAAAGAATGTATGGTAGAATGTATCTTCAACAAATCAAGGACTTTAAATTGTATAAGGTACTAAAAGGTTTAGTTGAGGATAATTATGATATGTTTTCTCCATAGTTAAATAATTCCATTTAATTTTCTCCTCACAAATATTGATTGCTCTCAAAAGGAGAAATATAATCTAGATTATCTTAATGATCCTATGCTTTTGAGAACCAAACAATGGTTCAATAATATATTATATGATTTTAATTCCTCTCAACAGGTAACTCCTTCCCAAAAGGTTTATCCTTCTCACCAAGCTTCTCCTTACCATACCCAACAAGACCCTAGTACCAATGCATATGAAAGGAAAATTGAATAAAAAAATAAAGTGAGAAGAAGGATGAAACACAGGGAATGCAAGGGAAATCTACAGTTGAACAAATAGGAGAAGAGAAAAAAGAAACTAAGAAAGAAGGAAGTGGGGATGAAGAAAGTAAAAATAAATAAGTTAGGAGGAAGAAATTTGAAATAAAGACGAATAAGAAGAAGAAAAGAATGAAGAGTAAAGTGATGAATATAATGAAGGCAATGAAGATGTTGTTGAAGTAATAGTTGTGGATATAGGGAATACAAGTACTTATAGAACCAAGTTGGATGTAAGAAGGCCCTCTTCCTCTCTTGTAATAACTACTATGAAAATTTATTCCTATCAACCTCTTCCTCCACCACTTTAACCTACATTAACTCCTTCAAGAACATCTTCAGGATACTCTTTCTCGTAGGTACAACCTATGATTTCTAGTAAGAAAAATAAAGATCAATCTATAACTGAATTTCTTAATTATAATGTTATGTCTACACTCCTTGGTACTTCTTCCCTTCCTAAGAAAGATTAAACCACCTCTCATCTAGTCTCAAATGCATTAGGAAAATAATTCCCTGAAATTTCTAATCCCAAAGGAGACAAGAATGAACATGAGTTTTCTGTAATAGATTTTGAGTTAACAATAATATCCTTGGGAGAGTAAACCCGTGAAGGAGATGTGCACAATATCAAAGAGAAAATTTCTAAAGTAATCAAGAGAATTGAGAAAGGGAAAAAAACTCAACAATAGTTATAAGATCATATTCTGTTTCTCCCTTTCTTCAAAAAATCCTTCCTCTCTTCTAACAGCACTACATTGGATCCAACTCCCTCGTCCTCTCTCCCAAAATCTGCTACAACATCTGATATTGATTTAATATCAATATATGAGGTACAAAAATATGAAATTAAAGGAAGAATAATCATGGGTGGAGAAAATTTTATTACATATTTAGAATTTATTGAAAAGGCTTCCAAAACATATGACAATATCATTTCAGCAAAAAATTAAATCAAGTTAGGAATTAAAAATGTTGAAAAAGAGGTAAATATTTGACCAATGTGATCCAATATCTTAGTATCATGGCCCTTACTGATGAGAAAAATTTTCCTTTCAACTAATATTTTTGATGATCCTAAAAAGAATCTATCTTGTACATGGTCCCATAGTGTAGAATGGAGAATAAAAATTCTTGAAAAATCTGCCACTGAGTTATAACATGTTATCCAGAAATGAGAATCATTAAAGTTTGAGATATTTTCTGATCTTAAATCCCTCCATTGAAATATTTTCCAAGATAATTCATCTCAATGAAAGTCAATAGATGAAATCAAAGAACACTTCAAAAATATTATTAAATAGGACTTGTACAAGACATAAAATGTGAATAAGTATAAGATGAAAGAACTATCTGAGCTGAATAATGTAATAGTGGAAGAAGTGAAAGGAGTATCCCAATATATAGGAATGAGTTTAGAGCTATAAAATTATTTGAGAAGTTGTATGATTAATCTCACCAACACAATTGTGCCAAAGGAATCAAAAATATCATTGACAGTCATAAAATTCTGCATGCATATGTTGAAATTGAAAGTTCCAGCTTCTTATATTTCCTCTCCTCCTTATTCTAGTGCTGAAATTAGATAATTGTTATATTTTTTCATTGACTTTATTTTGGTAAAAGGCATATTAATGTAAAATTCATTTTAAATCTAACTTAACTAGTTAAGTGATTAGTCACTTAATTAACAATTAGTTAGTTTGGGTAGTTATTCCTCCCCTTTTGTCTATAAAAGGCCTTAGTTTCAATTGTAAAAGGTGTTAATGCTAGTGATTTTGATGTAAAAAATATTAATTTTGAATACAGAAGAGAGATTCTCTTTTCTACTTTTTTCTTTCTATATTTCCTCCATATCTCTATTTTTTCTTTACACCATCTACATGTTTTGGATAATGAATTTTTGAGTTCATCCTTGTTTTCTGATAATCATTGAACTTTGATTCAATTTGTGTCTTGTTTACAACAATGGTTTTCCATTATATGTAGATGTGCATTTTCTTGATTTTTTACCGACATACACAAATAAAATAAGGTCAATTTCCTTCTTATTTGAATGTGTTGTTTCTACTCCCCTTTTTCATCTAAGCTTGTTCTTTTCTTAACCTTTTTCCCTTTGTATTCAAAAGTATGGGATTACTTAATGAAACTAGCATCCTCAACAAGATTTAATAGACTGTGTATTTGTAAATATTCTAGGCCCAATTTTGGTTTGAATAAGGGAACATCCCCATCAAAGAGGAGGGATATTATAACCTGAATTATTGACTGCATGCACACGTGCAATTTTTTCAGCCAACATGTCATTATCTATTATAATATATTAGGTTTATATATTTTCAATTAAACCAACGTTTTAAATAATATGAAATTTTTATTTTTATTTTTATGTAAATATAGAATTTTAGAATTGTAAAGACAAAATAATTGATCATAAACATATATGAAATGGAAATGACAAAAAGTAATAAATGATTAACACTTAACTTTTATAATTAAGAGCTTAATCCATAACAACATCTAAATTAATTTATCTTCTCATTTAATAAAAACTCTTTTAATTCATCATCATATCTACCTTAGTTTATGTACACATTTAATGATGATTATCCATATATGTAACTTAATTTAGATGTTCATGTTATATTAAGAATCTCTAATAAGTATACTTTTATAGTACGGTCAAGGTTCACTCGGTCTTGGTTACATCTTTAAGTAATCCACGTGGTGGTTTTGAATCCTAACTTATTCACAAGGATGGTAAGTGCTTACTTGTACTCCACTTAGAGGTTATAGGGGGTTCATCATGTGTATAATTATGTTGAACATTGAGGTTGATAGGTTAACCTCAATCTCCTCTAAATGACCATAAAACATATAATTTTAAATTCATCTTAACCTATGTTCATAAATATAATTCTAGAGCTCGGTGTGTGTGTGTGTGTGTGTGTGTGTGTGCGCGCGCACCCCTTATTTATTTTCTGGTCTATGCAATTAAAGATATACAATGAGTAGAATATTTCTCTAGCAACCTTACATATTTGGAGAATAGAGGTGGGAACATGACTTGTTAAATATTGATTGTGAAAATACTCTTTCTTTGACCCATTAAAAGTGAGGATATTTTTTGATGAAATAAAGCTATATTATTATCAAAGAAATATTACTTGTTATTGACAAAAATAGGTGGTGGTATGAGAGTACATCACAAAAAAAATTACGCTATACAATAGAGCCTAGTTAAAAAAAAAAAAAACATTTAGAGATACACCAAAGGCTAAAATCTAGATCGGTCAAAACATCAACACAAAAGAATAATCATTTTTTTTTAATAATGGCCATTTTTCTTGTCTTCTTCCTTAGTATTTACCTTGAACTTATATCTTTGCAAGGGTGGACAATCATAAAAAGATCAAATTGCAATGGAAAATGAGGGTTTAAATGGATTACACAAAATACTCTCAATACTAATGGGAGTGAAACTCTAAGAAAGCCTCATGGCCAATCACTTCCTCAATTTTTTGAGGATCTTTAATGTTTTTTAAAAATTGTCTTTCTTTATTCTACTCTTTTATCAAACCAAATTCTGCTTGAATTTTTTGCATTTCCCCTTCCTCTCAAGGGCTTTGTTTCCCTACTCTAATATGTATTTATCTCAAATTAATTTCAACTTCATTTTGTGCTTCCCCTTCTAAAGGGATATGCATATTTTCTCCTAATATTTCAATCACACTTATAATAATAGTTTTTTGACCATATTTGATACCCATATTTTGTTGGTCATTCCTTTGTTAGGCACATCTATTTGTTTTGGCTGCAAATAAAGTATGTTGAACGTTTTGAGGTGCATGAGGAACGTTTTATTCTTTTTTGCGGTTCTTAGCAAAGTGTCCATACTCATGACATTTATTACATACAAAATGAAATTTGTCATAGTCAAGATCATATGTACATGACCACCTAATATTGGATTTAATTAATGGCTTGAGAGATACCTTTCTCCAAATCCACTTCCATACATATTCAAGCACATGTGAAATTTCCTTTTAGCTCATCTTTATCAAACAAGTGATTCAAACTAGTATCAATGGTAGCCAAATATTTTTCATCTGAAAAATAAGAGGGAGATGGGGAAGTTTCATCCAAGCAGGGATCACAATTAGTACATATTTAGTTGAATTAAAATCCATGGATTTGTGGTTCAAATGCAATCCTCTTGTCTCATAAAATATGAGCCACTTCTAAAAATATATCTTTACCCTTAATTCAAAGAAGAATATATAGAATCCTCTTCAACAAAACCAAATGTTCATTATATGATTTAAAAAAGTTTTCTAATGGAGATTAATTTAATCATTTATGATTTTGGATCTTGGCTAAACACATAGACCTTCTCATTAAAATTTTCTTTAAAAATATCCTAGCATTTTTCCTTAAAAAATCATCTCTAAAGATAACTTGTTGTTCCATATTCAACATTTTTACTAGATGAGACTCAAGAGGTTTAGCCATGACTTTGCCAAAAACTATTGTACCTATAAATTCAAAACTAGAAAATTTAATTTTAAAGTTACAAAATTTTCCTTTTGACTCTGCAAGTTAATTTGACACGGTTCTTACATCGGAAACCCAAGAATAAACCTCTCTACCACTATAATGACCTCCCTAGGATACAAATTGTGTGCCCTAATATGTTTCGTAGCCATTTGTTTCTCTTTCATTTCCAATCAGATCCTTTTTATATTCAAACTAATTTTTGTTTCCAACTTTATCCAACCAAAACCTACCCCATGTCCGAGTATAAAAAAGGAGGAATGATGGTGAGAGAGTGGAAGAAGTGATTAGTTTTTTTTGTAGAGATAGATAATGATGGTGGTTGTTCACATCCTACCTTGATCTATGACTCATCCTCTCACTATGGAATTTGGTTCAACATGGGGATAACAAAGATACAATAATGGAACCCCAAATCCTACTTCATTTGTAGATGCGGCCATGAATAAGTCTTCAAATATCGGCTCCTTTGCATAGGCTTCTCTAAGCCCTTATATGGTTTATAAAACTGATTTTATACCTACCATGGTAAATTCAAGTGAAGCAACTAATAAATGTGCCAATATTATGAACAATGTGTATTAATTTTCAGGTTTAATGGGGTTTGGCCCCAATCTACACACCTACATCAATGGCTCTTCAAAAAGTAGACCAAACTTTGTAAGTTATTTTTTTATTCAAATGGTTCTTCATAGTTCATATTCCTTCAAAGGAGGACTTTCAATAGGTTTTGAATGAGGGACCATGGTTTTGGGGTAGAGTAGGATTTTTTTTGACTCCATGGTTCCCTAGATTTAACCTAGACATAATGGTAGTATGCAAAATTTCAGTTTGGATTTTTATTCCTAATACGCTTCTTCATTTTTTGCATACTAAAGTTTTGGAAATTTGGTGGGAAAACACATTAAAAAATTATTGAATGAGAAGAGTTAGGGTTGTTCGCATATACATGTATATGTACATAGATATATCTTAAGAAAGGAATTTCATTTAAGATGTCATTGAAATATGGTGACATACAATTATCTTAGAACATACAATATGGAAACATGGATATTCGCTTTTAGATATGCAAGAAAATAGAGAATTTATAGGACTACTCCTTGTAACTCAGAGGGTATCCAAAAAGGAAAAAAGATTGTCCCTAGATAATCCAAAATATTGACATCCCTATCCTCATTTGGAGTTAAAAATGACCTGACAATATTACTAAGTAAGAATTGACCACTAAAGTTAACAAAAGCAGTTTACAACATTCAAAAGTGTAAGTATCCATGGACACACCTGATAGGGATGGATTTAAGGGTGTTATAAAAAAAGGATACATATTCAGTGGAAATTTCAATAGGTGGCATAAATATATTTCATGAAATAGATTCATCTAAATCAAAAAAGGAAAAAGGTCATCCTCATTTTGAGGATGAACATCATGCCATTATGGACCCTACTGAGGGTTGGAAAAAGTCAAAAAGTAAAAAATTTCAGTTGAAGCTCTTGTCAAAATATTGTTTGAGGTATTTATTGTCACCCCCTTGTTACTTTTGACATGGAGGATTGTATCTTTAAGCACGATATTTTCTCTTCAAGGAGGCATTGATTTTTTTTATAATACCTTGTGGTTGTTTAGCCTTTTCTGATGAGTTATTTTTTTGTTGTTTCCAAATCCAAGTATCCCAATTGGATACCATTTTTCATGGGAGATTCACTAAGTAAACCTGTGGCATATCACATTTTTTCATATGATAATAAATAATACCCCTATTTCAAGGTCTAATTCTCAATATACTAATACCCCCTCCTAATACATCACTCCTATTATAAAATACACCTTATATTACCAAATATTGCATATACTTGTTTTTCTTTGTGACATTTCTTATGCCCCTTATTATTTGTATCTCTTTCATGTTAAATGTGTTAAACGTGTGTGCAAGGTGAAATAGGAGGAAAACCTAGAAGATTTCTGGTTTTCAGAGGAAATTTGGTTTTAATACACCCATTTTATGGCCAACTCTTCATTTTCTATTTAAATCAAAGATGTTAAATTTAACATAGCGATCAAACTATGTGGTGGATTAATTTTTCACTAATTAAAGACAAGTATCAACCATTGGCATTATGGGAAGGCTTGGGTGAGAGTTCAAAGTTTCAAAAGTGAGAAAGAGTCCACTTTTGGGGTTAGCACAAGGTTGTACAGATAATATATCAGATCTAAGCATAGATACAATAAAAGTAGATATTCTACTAGAATAAATATACAAAACAAGAGATATAAATCAACACCAGATTTAACATGGTTCATGCAGTCTGGGATACATCCACCAAGAAATAAACCAATCTATTATCCAAAGCTTTCAGAAGATATACAATCTTCCACACCTCTTACGATGTATAATAATTTCTTTCTTTCAAGATTCTCCTTCTCTAAGAATTCTCTCTCTCACAATTATTTCCACAATAATCATCAATTCTTACAATCCTTACATCTAAACCCTAGCTTTCATGATTATACACGCATATACAAACTTAGGGCACTTAGCCATGCAATTACAATCAATAGACTTGCTTTAATACTAACAATAGATCTAATTCCCATGAGTTAAATAAAACACCCACACACAGGTAACCGATGTTGGTTAGCTCTAACCGATGTCGGTTCCTACTTTCCTGACCGATGTCAGTCATAGGTGACCGATGTAGGTCCTTTCATAACTGATGTCAGTTAATGTGTTTTCATGCAATTTAATATAACATGCTAAACATAAGTAATTGAGCTCCACAACTCAACAATCTCCCACTTGGAGATAAATTACTGCACTATACCTATACAACATCATTTTTGGATCCTTTCCTTAGCTTTGTTTCTTCCTCTTCAAGTCTCAAACTCAAAGACCAACAGAAGTGGAGTGTAGCTCCAACTTATCTTTTTCTAATGGCTTCGTTAGCATATCCGCAAGGTTTTCAATTGTATGAATCTTCTCTAGTTTCTGTTTTCCTTCCTCCAATACCTGCCATATGATCTTTTCCAAATGAATTGCACTCTGAATTTCACTAAACAATTTGTAATCATCTTGCTCCTTTCCCAACTCTTCCTTGAACCTGCTCATCCATATCATCTCTTTGCTAGTCACTGTAGCTGCAACATACTCTACCTCTGTAGTAGACAAAGCCACAACCTTCTGTAATCTCGAAATCCATCTAACTTCCATTCCACCTACTGTGAAAATATATCCAATGGTGATCCTTCTACCATCCAAATCTCCAACCATATCTGAATCAACATAGCCACATAAAGAAATATCAAAACCTCCATAACATAACCACATGCTAGATTTCCTTCTTAAATACCTGAGTATCCATTGGACTACTTTCCAATTCTCTTTACCTAGATTGGCGATAAATCTACTCATAACTCCCACTCCGTGTGTAATGTATGGTTTGGTAAAAACCATAGTATTCATTTGATTGGTGTATTTATATGTACATGTCATGTTTTTAACTGTCTTTTGTGTCTTTTTCATGTTTTTTTATATGTCATGTATAGGTGTACTAATCCATGTGTTTGAATTTTATACATTTTAAACACTTTCATTACACCTTATTGATATAATTCTCCTAAGATGACTACAATGTGTCATGTTACTTCCTATCTATACTAATTTCTCATTCCAACGACATCTTATTGCAGCTATCTTATGTTCATTCCATTGTTACCGTGTGAGCTAGACTTTCTTGTTAGCTAAACAGTGTCCTTCATACATGAGAGGTGTCTTTGAAGATAAGCATTTCTTTGCGTTTACAGTACATATATGAATATAGCTCTCATGTCCATGCATATCTTGAAATCAAGTGTTTGGTTGTGTTTTATAATGACAAATATCCACGCTCATACATGAACAATTTCAATGCTCATGCCTACAATCTCCATGGAGCTTGCATGAGCCCATATAGGCTCTTTACTGAGGCTAAAGATCTGCACAAAAGTTTGTACTTTCTTTTTGACTATCATACTTATGGTGGTTGATTCATGATTACATCTGTTCCTCTAAATCACCATGGCATCCTACTTTGTGTGCTTGACATCAAGTTTCTCTAAATACAAATCCTCTGGTTGCAACTAGGGGCAATACAATACAAATAGCATTCATCTTGATCACTTCATAGTTTGTGTGGAGATAAATTTATTCATAACCTAATACCCGATTATTGAGTAATGTACCTTTACTGCAAGCCTATACATCAATCGATCTTTTGTCCACTCTCATCTTCACATATGATGTATTTAATCCTTTTTGTTCTGAGAAATGCTCTATTTACATGGCTGGAAAGTTAACAAATATCAAATGTCTGGTTCTGCTCTAAGGAGTCCATCTTCTCATTCACGCCATGCTCACACTACATGTTATTGCGGATTTATCCTGCATTACTTCATTCAAATATTTCTGGATTCACTAAAAACAGTAAATAATAAGGTAAGCACAAGCTATAAGGTGAATGATACTTCTATAGTTCTACTTACCAAATGTGGACCTTCTCACTATCTGATTAAGGGTGTTCTAGGCTCAATCTTCACATCTTGTTGATTATGGTTATCTTACTTTTCATATGTGATGGTATGCCAGTTAGCCTTATTTTCATCATTATAAGTGTACTTGTAACCACGCTAGTCTGGGGTCTCACATAGATATACTAACACTTAGATACATAAGGTCACCGATGTTCCAGTTAGGGGTACCAAGCCAAGTACTCAATACTGTCTAAAGCAAGTAAAAGTAGTAAAATCAATACATACATGCAAAGAAGAAATATTTTCACCCACATAAATATCACATTGGACCGTGATTCAATTTTGAAGACAAAAACTTAGATCCCTGAAGATGAAGATATCAATGACGACAACAACAAAATTTCCAAGAACATCCTGAGGAGTTATCTTATGGTGTATGCTTTGATCCCAAAACCAGAATCTAGGGGAATCATCAAAGCCAACTTAACTGTTGTAAGTAAAGAAGGTTTGGATTTAACATCTAACTATTCTAGTGCTCATGTTATACTTATCAATGACTTGTCACATTCACAAAGCTTCTGAATTTAATGAGATTATCAGAATAGTATAAAACAACCTATTTTCCAATCCAAAATTCTTCTGGTATTCCATCATTCAGTGCACTTGATACCTCCAATAGTTAAACAAATGAACATAAATTAGTACTACTGCTTCCACCCAAAACTATAAGGACAATATAACATTTATTCTCATGCTTCTAACACATTCTATGATTGATCATGTTCATTCTATCTAGTGCAACACCATTCTCTTGTGGTGTTATGTGGAACCATTTTCCACCAATCGTATTCCATTTACTGAATAATAATCATTGAAATCCTATGCTGTAGTAATCACCACCATTGTCAGATCTAAGACACTTTAAGCTTGAATTTGATTCATTATACAACAAGGGCTTTCTATCGTTTAAATTTGTTTAAAAACATCATATTTACCCTTTAGATACAATAAACTACATACCTTTCTTGTAACATCATCAATGAAAGTAACCATAATATTGGGATCCTGCATGAGTAGCTACCTGGTTTTGCTGGTCCCCACACATCTGAGTGCATACAAGCTCTAATTTATGCTTCTTATTAGTTATCCCCAACATTTCAGAAATCACACTATCTTGATTGTTTTCCAAAAATACAATGCTCACACAAATCAAGATCTACATCTTTCATGATATGATACACTTACCCTTAGCCTTTAAGATCTATATTGCCTACTTTTGACTCATATGAGCCTAGCCACATTATGCCCACATGACATACATGTGTAATATGAAGTAGATAGGGGCATCAAAAAGGATTCAGTAATATTAGGTAGATAAATATAACCATCCTACCTTCTTGCCTCTTGCTACAATAAGAGTATCACCCTTGGTCACTTTTCAAGAGTTCAACTGTAAGTGTAACCATGTAACCGGTTTCACACTAGTTGTCTTGTAAAAATTAGATTCCTATTAAGGCTTGGCACATGCCTCACATCTTTCAATAGTCCATGTATTTCACATTCTACAATTTAAGATGAACTTGAAACCTCTACCAGTAATACTTGCATGGTTCATCATCTCCCAAATAAACATGCCCAAAATTACCCTAGACATAATTTCAAAAATAACCCTTATTAGGGGTTGCATGGAAAGAATGCACCTGAATCTAAAAATATGGATGATTCAATTCTATTATCCAAAGAAAGAATTAAGAGCATCTTGCATTACCTTTGATGCAACATCCTCACATCTTTACCTTCCACTCTAGGGGTATATTCTCTTTACCCTCCTTGAAGCAACAATCTTTCTTTAGGTCATGATCCTTTCTTTCTACAATTCCAACAGATACATGAACCTCTATTGTTTCTGGATTAGAGATATGCTATACTTAGACTTTTATTTCCAATTACTAAATGATTACTATTGGATATGATCTATTGGGCTTACCCATGCTTTCTACATTCAAAGCATTTCCTTGATGATGATTCTTCTATACTCATTCATGTGGATTTATTCATTCACTAATTATACTAATACACATCATCAAACTTCAAAATATTAGTAGTAGATGATGTACATTATGTAACAGCCATTATGCAAGTTGTCCGTAACTATCATGGCAAAGAGCATAATAATAAAGGATACTTTTACTTCATCCTCAAATTGTATCACTGCTTGAATGATTTTATGTGCTTTTGTGATTTACCAATAGACTAGAATATCATTTAAATGACTTGATGCAGATTCAGCTCTGTGCATCCTTATTAACTAAATACATGTTTGGTGTCATTAAATAAAACTTTATTTGAAGATACTACTGTTTTTCATATAGATTTGCTAAGATATTTCATTAAAATCTACAACTAGATCTGCTTTTGTAATATTGTGTAAGCCACATATGCTGATGCCAATGCTCAATCTCTAAAGATCCTATATCCTTTCTATCAATTAATATTCCATTTCTTCATTAGTCATCTTTGTATGTCTAGACTTCTCATCCAACGGTAAGTACAAATCTTTTTGATATAGTTATAATCCTCATCCTGCATCTTCCATAATGAGATAATAATGACCATTAAATTTCTCTACCTTGAATTTATCAACTTCTTATCCCATTGCTTATAGCTCTCGCTCAATCATAAATCCCTCTAGATGATTAAATATGTCAACACACAAAACCCTCAAACAAACGCTCTGATACTCATTGTTGGCGGTTAGCACACCAGTTGTACAGATAATATATCATATCCAAGCATACATGCAAATAAAAGCAGATATTATACCAGAAGAAATATACAAAACAAGGAGACATAAATCAACACAAGATTTAACGTGGTTCACCCAGTGTGGGTTATGTCCACCAAGAAACAAGTCAATCTATTATCCAAAGATTTCACAAGATATACAATGAAGATTTACAATCTTCCCCACCTCTCAGATGTATAGTACTACTGTCTTACTCTCAATTTTTTTCTTCTATCACCAAGAATTCTCTCTCACACAATTATTCTCACAATAATCATCAACTTTTACAAGTTCTTAATTCTTACTTCTAAACCCTAGATTTCATGCTTATATAAGCGTATACAAACTTAGGGCACTTAGCCATGCAATTAAAATCAATAGATCTGCTTTAACACTAAAAATAGATCTAATTCCTGTGATTTAATAAAAACACCCACACATAGGTAACCGACGTCGATTAACCCTAACCGATGTCAATTCCTCCTTTCCTGACCGATGCTGGTCATAGGTGACTAATGTCAGTCCCTCTATAACCGATGTCAGTTACTGTGTTTTCTAGCAAGTTTCATATTACATGTTAATCCAAAGTAATTGAGCTCCACAACTCAACAATCTCCCACTTGGAGATTAACTACTGCACTATACATGTACAACGTCATTCTTGGATACTTCCTTAGCTTTATTTCTTCCTCTTCAAGTCTCAAACTCGAAGACCAATAGAAGTGGAGTGTAGCTCCAACTTATCCTTTGCTAATGGCTTCATTAGCATATCCGTGATATAATCAAAAAGGGTTTTCAGTCATATAAATCTTTTCCAGATTCAACTACCCATCCTCTGAATACCTTTCATATGAAGTGATACCTCAATTGAATGTGTTTCATTCTTGAATGAAACGCTGAGTTATTTTCTAAATTAATTGCACTCTGAATGTCACTGAACAATTTGTAATCATCTTGCTCCTTTCCCAACTCTTTCATGAACCTACTCATCCATATCATCTCCTTGCTATCCTCTATAGCTGCAACATACTTTGCTTCTGGAGTAGACAAAGCCACAACCTTCTACAATCTTCAAATCCACTGTTGCTAGTTGTTGTCCCACCTACTGTGAAAATATATCCAGTAGTGCTCCCTACCATCATACCATCCATATCCAAATCAACATAGCCACATGATGAAATATCCGAACCTCCATAACATAATGCATGTTATATGTCCCTTTCAAATACTTGAGTATCCATTGGATTGTTTTCCAATGCTCTTTACCTAGATTGGCCATATATTTAATCACAACTCCCACTGCCTGTGTAATGTTTGGTCTGGTACAAACCATAGTATACATATGAATCCCAACTACTAAAGCATATGACACTTGTGGTCATGTATTTGATCTCCTCATGTGATGATGGACACTGATCTTTGCTTAATTTGAAGTGTTCAACCATAGGTGTACTAATAAGTTTTGCATTCTACATCTTGAACTTTTCTAACACCCTATAGATATAATCCTCCTAAGAAAAATATATTTTACAATTTGTTCCTTCATGTCTCTTTGTATTTGCATGCTAAGGATTATTTTTACATATCCTAAATCCTTCATAGCAAATGTGTGAGCTATCTTTCCCTTAAGCTCACTAATGTCCACATATTAGATCCTGCAATAAGTATGTCATCAACATATAGTAACAAATTAATATAGCTCCCCATTTTTAAGCTTCTTGAAATAAATGCAATTGGTCAGATTCACATCTCAAGTAACCATTCTTATGCATAAAACTATCAAACCTCATGTACCATTGCCTTGGAACTTACTTAAGCCCATATAGGCTAATTTTTCAACCTGAAGTTTACTAATTTCTCCTTACCCTTGACTTCATACCTAGGTAAGTTGATGTATATAAATCTCTTCATCCAAATCACCATGAAGAAAAGTCATCTTCACATCTAATTTCTCTAAATACAAATCATGTATTGTATACTAAACTCAATATATATATGAATATAATTAATCTTTACAAAAAAAGAAAATATTTCACCAAATTCAATACTTGCTTTATGTGCAAATCTCTTTACTACAAGCTTTGCCTTGTACCTTTTCTGTCCACCCTCTTCTTCCTTGATCATATAAACCCACTTGTTCTATAATGTCCTCTTACCTACTGGAAACTTAACCAAATCTCAAGTTTTGTTTTGTTTTAAGGATTCCATCTCTTCATCCATGTCATGCTCCCACTGGATGTGGGTCTCATCCTGCGTTGTTTCTTCAAAAATCTTTGGTTCACAATTATTAGTCAATAATAAATAAAATAGAGAAGTTGTAAATATTTCTAGAGGTTTACTTACCCTTTGTGAACTTCTCACAGGAGTTTGGGGTACTGAGGCTCATTTTGGACCTCCTAGACATTTGTATCCAAATTTATTAGTGAGTGACACCATTCACCTGTAACCGACGTCAGTTCTGCTAATCGATGTTGGTTAGAATCTTCTGTAACCAATAAGGGGTCCTTGAAACTGACACCAAATAATGTGTAACCCTATCGGTATTACTTTTAAATCCGAGAGTTCATTTTCATTCACAAACTTCTCAACCGGTTCATCCTTAGGTACCAAAATTTGATCCCTGTACATTCTCTTTTCATTCCATTCAATTTCACGACTCCTAATAATTTTAGAATTCTCTAAATCCCAAAAATGGAATCCAAAAATCACTGAATCCATAACCAATGAAAGTACATCTCTTGGATTTTGCATCTAACTTTTTCCTATTTTCCTTATCAATATGCAGAAAAAGATTCTAAACCAAAAACTTTAAGAAAAGAAAGATCTACCTCTTTTCCGGTCCAAGATTCCTCTGGTATTCCTCTATCAAATGAACTTGAAGGCCCATGGTTAATCAAATAAATTCGCCCAAGGTTGTATCAACTACTTCTGCCAAAAACAGTAACATGAAATGGAAATCACGGAAGAGCTCATAGCTCAGATCATGGGCCTCAACCTGGAAGGCACAAAATTCTTCAATAAGAAGGTAGACAGGGAGGTGGAAACCAAGAAATTTCTGGAAGAGGGATAGAATCTTGAGTTCATGACTGCTGGCCTCAAGGTGGAGTCGATCCTTGAACCGTTTGCTGAACTAGCCAAAATGGTGGTAAGATATATTACCCTTGAAGGAAGATATGTTACTATACCTCAAAAACATCTGATTTTTCTGAATCATTTTTGTAGAAATAACATTATCATCTTTCCTCATTATCTGATTAACTCTCTGGAGAAATCTATAAGGGAAGTTCAAAGCCACTCTAGGGTTGTCCCTTTGCACCAGGGCCTTATCCTCTTGATTCACTGACATTTCTCCAGCTGCCCTCCCGTGAATCCTATCCCACCTCCCTCTTCCATACCTCCACCTGCCCACACTGCCCCCACTCCCCCCTGCTAAAAAGAAAGAATGAAGAGGCGGTCTCCAGAAAGAAAAGCAAGAGCCTCAAAGCCAAAATCCCTACTTCCCAATGAGTCCTAAGGAGCCACAAGGACTTAGAACTTGCTGAAAACCTCCTGCATATCAGCAGGCCGATGGAGGAGCCCAAAGAGGAGGAATTACTGGATAGGGTGGTCAGATTAGAAAAGGAGCTGCAAGAGCTCAAAGGGGCTATAAAAAACATGGAAAGAGCGAAGGGTAAAAGGATCCTTCAAAGTGAGGAGGAAGAGGGGGTTATTGGTGAAGTCTTCAAGAAACTACAGTCCCTAGATGGCAGATTGGGGAATACTAAAAGCTGAAATGACTGCATATTGTCTGCCCTCAAAAGCATCTATAATTTCATTGAGCAACATGTCCACAGTGTTTGCAGTTTAAGTGGGATCAATGAGGACATATGGGGCCCTAAAGAGAAAAGGGACATTGCAATTGCCCAAGCTGATTTACAAGACTCCTCTTAGGCCACTGCCATTGCCTTCTTCATGTCACTGCAGGCTATCAAGACCAAAATTGACAGAGCCATCAAGTAAAGGGCTGTTGTGATGCTATTTTTTGGCTGCGATGTGGCTGTCATCGGGTGGTTCTGGAGTTTTTTGTGGCGGGGCTCCTTATGATGTTTCTCTTTTGGTTCCTTTTTGATCTTGCCTTCTTTTTTTTGGATCTATGTACGTTTAGATCCTTTTTTCACCTATATTGTAATATTTGGCTGTTGAGCCTTCCTTGGTTGGCTGTTTTTCCCTTCTCTGGGCTGCTTCTCTCATCTTTGCTATCTGGCTTTTGAGCCCTTTTGTATACAGGGTATAGTCCCTTCAAAACTATTTTCCCTTAATAAAAAAAAGGTAGAGTTAAAAATCAAAGGAAATAATTTTTTTGGCCAATAACATGATATATGTCATGTCAACACTATGGCAGAAACTTGATACCATGTCAATATGTTTCTGGAATGTGTTGAAGAAGATGTGTAACCAGCATAAAGTATTTAAAAATCTATGAACATACATGTACAAGTATCATAATATACATGCAACCAACTTTGCTAGATTTATATGGGCATGGTATGAGTCAAAGTGTATAATGAACAAACTAATTATACAGAAGAAAAAAATTGATTCTACTTCTCATTGTACCATTTTATTTTCGAGTTTTAGACCTGTTTGAGATCATATGAATGAGACCCATATTGAAGTTCACAAACAAGAGAAGAATACCTAAAAACTACCCTAGCTAGGTTGTATACATAATTTATAATTTCCTCTTGTAAATCCCCATTGTATTGCATTGGAAATATTACAATGTCCATCTAGTATCATGTGCCACCCATGATGTTGTAGTAATCAAAATAGTACAAGGCATAACACCCATCAACATCTTAGCATATGGGAAATGAGAAAATAAGTTAGAGTGTATCAATACCTGTCTTATGTTGGTGAAAAACCATTATGCGATGTGAAGATCAATTGATGCCTTATATATTCTTCAATGGTCCCCAAATCGGTTGCATATTTCGTTTGGTATACACCACTTACAACCATGAAGCTTTATGTATATTTGTCTCCTTTAGGAATGTCTTATAGAAAATGCCTCCAAGTATCATACTTGTATCAAAGAACTTCATCTAACTTACCTATCATCGCATTATCCCACTTCCTATGTTGTCCATGATCCTGTGAAAAACTATTAGTGGGTCCTCATAAACTATCTTGACTAGTCAATTCATGAACCTGTAAAATATGTGTGATGATGCCTAATGGGTGGAAGATCTTGTATGAAATGTGATGCCTCATTGAATTTTGTAGAAAAATGAATCACCACTTAGACATTAGATTCTGAAAACATCAGGGTTGTAATAAGTGATAAACTAATCACGATGAAATTACATAAATCCTCCTCAAATATAATATCCTCAAGATGAGATAAAGAAGAAAAAGTAGGCATGTAAGCAAGATGAAGAATACAAGAGGTGGGATAGATTAACCTACATCAAATCCTGAACATGTACCTTCGGAAAATAACCTCATAAGTATCAAGATCTTTAAGTACCAATAAGATCTCATGTCAGTCACAATACCCTACAAAGATCAATGGTTTCTTATCTATCTGTATCCAAGGATTTGATTTTTTCTAAGTGTTTTCACATCTCAGAAATCCCAAGCATGGTTCACCAAATGAATCGAACGGGATAATGAGACATCGGGATTAGTTTTTGAATATCCATTTCAATTCCTCTATGATATCAAACGATCAAGTGCTTTTACAGTGGTTTCATAATTCTTAATGTAGTTAGTCACAATTGAAACTACTTCTACATAGTATAAAGGAGGTAAATTCTCTGGAATTGCATCATGCAGTTAGCCATTTCCTTCAAAGTTTGGTGATATCTTCCAGGTTCTGCTAATCCATCTATGATTGTTGACTATGAGGAGAATAATTTTGGTGAATATATGACATGGGTAATCTCAAACTTTTAGGAAAATCATTTCTTAAGTACTCCCCCCATGTATCAGTGTAAATGGTTATTTGATTGCAACTAGATAAGATTTACCTAGTGTCTCATACTGAAGGCCCTTAAGTTATTGTAAAGTGTAGAAGCCAACATTGCACTTTTGTAGTTAACCTCGAAAATAAACATAGAGTAAACCTCAAGATTATTATCAATAAAGGTAAGTGACATAATTAGGTCTCATGTACAAGATATGGTAGAAAAAACCATCGAGTCACTATCCACAAGCTGGAGCACAGTAGTGACAGATAGCTCTCCTGGGCAGGAAAATTCTTAGAGAAATGGATATCAATGTTATTTCCCTAATGTGCTTCAAGGGATTCAAATCCCTCAAGAAAATGCAAATTATCAGTGCCTTAGATATTGATAAACCAGTTACCATAAGTTGACTCAAGTGATCCTTCAAATATATTTAATTGAGATGACAAAATATTTCATGCCATTAATCTTAAGATCTAGTACTATTTTGATTGAGTTGACTCAATCTTATTCCTTATAGAGGTCAACATGTCCATCACACTTCCCTTGAAACTAATATAGTCTATAGCTGTGATATAGAAAATACCTTGAGCAAACCTTCTAGATATGATACTCTAATAATATTTCCATACTTCTGTCCCCATGTGGTGTAAACTACAATGTTTTTCCTTAACTAGACCAACTGATCAAATTTTGATATATTATATAGTATCAAATGGTTGTAGTGATCATTAGGATCATAATTAAGTGCATCATGTAATACTTCCACTGGATAAGGTTGTACTATATGTCTTTCCTCCTTTGGACCAGAATAAGACACAGGAATAATACTCGACCCTCAACAAAAAAATATTTGCCATCTCATAAGTCTAACATGTGATGAGAATTGTTTCCAAAATCTATAGTGCCAACTAATATCCAAGTGGACCACTTGATTATCTACCAATTTCTAAACATTAAGTGCCAATTTGCCATGCTGATTAGAACAAGGTGGGGTGGAGATATAATTTTTGTACTCCAAAATATTGTTTCCTCTAATGGCTTGCATTCACTTATAAAACCTATTGTTGTTTACGTTGACCAATAGCACACCACAAAAACTTTTAACATCAAAGGCTAGACATATTCTAAGATTTGCTAAGACTCCTTGGGTTTAGAGTTGTATTTCAATTAAGAAAATGATGGTTTAGGAGAACTTCTGAGATGGAGAAGGCGTTTCATAGGTCAGTTTTACATTTTTAGCTTTCCCCTTTACCATGATAGAATTAGATGTAAGTCTAATGCCTTTCATGAGAGGTAGCAATTGTACACAAGTGTTAGCACTGAATTTGGATTCTAACCTAGCAAGTCTTTCACAAAATGTTTCTAAGTTAGGAGCATTTTGATATGTGTCACCTAGATTCATCCATGAATAGAGAAAAATGTAGGGAGGAAAATTATTTGGAATGTGGAATCTATTAGACTTGGATATAATTATGTAAAAAAACCCTTCATCTTTCTTATCTCTTCCACTCCCCTTAAATTGTGTCAACACAATTCTTGAACTTTGTAAGATAGTCATATAATTGATGGAATTTTTTTAAGGATTAAGAGAGGTGATATCAATTTCATAGTTGCCATGGCTCTCATGTGATCCAATCTTTTTTACCAAATTAAACCGCCCAATCCGTCTCATACATTACTGAAAGGAGAGTCATTATGTGTTTTACGAACATGAAACATGGATCCTATCACTTACATAAATTCCTATCAAACCCATACACTCATCAAATTTGCACTGGTACTAAAATGCTTCATCATAGGAGCTCCTGTGAACTCAAGGTTGTTATGACACCCACAGCTTCAAAAGCCGATAATCCTTTTGGTTGATGATTTTGGTCCATTTTGATATGTTCCATGTATGTTAATGGATGTGTTGTTAATGGTTCAACATGATCTAATGCAGAATTAGATAAAGATGCAATGATCTAAAAAATCACAAAAAATGTAACAACCAAGCAATGTATACAAGATCCCCCCCCAACATTTGTCACTTTAGTAACTGAAGGATACATTTTACAATAATCCAAGGACTTTATAATTACTAGTGTTTTTCTTAAAATAAATGGCATTCTAAGTTGTACCCAAGAATGAAAAAAAATCATCTTGGTCTCTCAGTAGCCTACAAATAGCTCGAACTTAGAATAAAGTTATACATTTTGAGACTATATTGCCTCCTCTATTAGGACTATGCATTATGTGAACAACTATACTTTAAAGTGGGTATTGTTAGAAATAATCTAACACTTAATTCACCATATGTGGATTAATGTGTAATTATAATAAATTAATTATTTAATTACTTTAGTTAGCTTAGTTGTTAGTGTGTTGTTATCATCCCTTAGATTGTGGAGGATGTTCTTTACTTAGAATATTGTTCTCGGATGATTTCCTGTAGAAGTTTTTTAGGGGCAATATGTTATTTCTGCATATTTTCTTTGTTTTAGGATATTTGCTCCATGTATTGTGGAAGAGATAGAAGCTATCCAATATCTATAAATATTGCAGCTCTCTCTTTTGGTTGGAATGCTTGATTTAAGATTAATAAAATATACAAGCTCCATCTTGTTTCTGTGTAAATGCTTCTGAGTTGTTCTATGTAATTTCTTATCATCAAAGTATTCAACTTCAACATCTGGTATTACACATATTCATACAAGTGGTAAGCAACACAAGTAGCATTCTCAAAAGAATACTCAAGGGAACACTCAGCAAAAAGCAGTGTCAGATTTGTGGCAGAAAAGGACATGACTTAAAATATTGTTGGTATAACACATTTTAGAAGGGTTCATCTAGTGGCAAGAAGCCCAATTTTCAAAAATATAGTCAGGGTTATCAAAACAAACAACAAGTACAAAGGAAAAGTAATTGGAAAAAGAAAACACCGCAGCACGGAAACATTGTTGAAGAAGAAGATAACTCACCAGATGACGACTTCCTATTTTCTGCACAATCAACTTAAGAAATCAATTCACCACAGGAAATTTGGTATGTTGACTCAAGAGCAACAAGACATATGATCGGGAGAAATGGTTTGGTTCTTAGAGTTAAAGAATACACCTAACAAAGACTCTGTTTCGTTGGGTGATGATTCATCATACAAAGTACAAGGAATTTGAAACACTCCTTACCTCTTGGATCAAGAAAGTGAACAATAAGAGATGTTCTATATGTTCCTGGATTGGCAAAGAATCTACTTTCAGTAAGTCAGCTTTTGGAGCACAACTTAAAAGTGGATTTTGATTGTACAGATGGAAAGAAGATGTGTTTAATCAAAGATAAGTCTAAAAAATCCAACATTATTGCATGAGCTTCTGGTGTAGGTCGTATGTTTTAGTTGGATTTTGTTCAAACCAAAAATTAGGCCCTTGTAGCTAAGGATACATCATCGGCACACTTGTGGCATCAAATATTTGGCCATGTAAGTTTTGGCTATCTTCAAACACTTTGGAAAAATAATATGGTAAGAGGACTGCCAAATTGCAAGAAAAATACAGACAAGTGCACAAATTGTTTGGCAGGAAAACAACATAGAGCTTCTTTTCAGAAAAGCAATACATTCAGGGCCCTTGGTAAACTTGATCTAGTGCATACCAATATGTGCAGACCTATGAGACCTAGTCATTCAGGGTTTCAATATTTTATGCTTTTTGTTGATGATTACTCATGGAAAATGTGGGTATATTGCATTCACACCAAAGACCAAGCCTTTGAAACTTTCAAGAAATTCAAAGTAGATTGTGAAAATGCAACTGGTAAGAAAATAAAAAACACTCCACTCAGATCGAGGGGGTGAATACACCAGTAATGAGTTCAAAGTTTTTTTGGAAACACATGGAATTTGTCGGCAAATGGAATCTCCATATACACAACAACAAAATGGTGTTGTTGAAAGACGGATTAGAACTATAATGGAAATGGTAAGGTGTATGATTGAGGACTCAGGATTTGAGTAAAACATATTGGGTAGAAGCAGTAAAAACAATAGTTTATCTGCTGAATAAAGTTCCCACTTCCACACTTGATGGAATAACACCACAGGAAGCTTGGTCAGGGAACAAACCATCTATAAAACACCTTAGAGATTTTGGATGCAAGGCAAGTATGCACATTCCTAAGAAAAAGAGAACTAAACTTGATATGAAATCAGAACAACTTATATTCTTGGGATACAATGATGAAGCCTTGGGATACAGGTTAATGGATCCAAAAACAAGAAAAAACTTTCACAAGTAGAGATGTTGAGTTTTTTGAAAATAAAGAAGCAGATGCTCCTTCCATAAACTCACAAAACAATCCTACTAATAAAATAGAAGATGTTCTTGATGAAGATAATGATGATAAGGATAATTCAACTCCTCCATCTACATGAGTAGCTAAATGTATGCCTAAGTGGTATACTAATCTAATTCGAGATGCTAAGTTGGATAGTGATCCTAACACATCCAATTCAGGACCAAGAACTCGTAGTATGGCTCAAAATGAGGTAAACTTAGCCTTGATGAGTATAGTAATTGAATCAAGTGAGCCCACTACAGTTCAGGATGCCAAATAGTCAAAACCTTGGTCAGATGCTATGAATTCAGAATTCAACTATTTGATTAAGAATAATACATGGCAACTTACAGATCTTCCACCAGGGAAGAAGGCAATAGGTTGCAAATGGATATTTAAAACAAAGTACAAATCAAATGGAAGCATTGATAAATACAAGGAAAGATTGGTAGCCAAGGGTTATGCACAAAAATAAGGCATTGATTATGAAGAAACATTCACACCAACAACTAAGATCAAAACAATCAGGATGATATTTTCTCTAGCTGCACAATTTGGTTGGAAAGTTCATCAAATGGATGTAAAAATTGCATTTCTCAATGGGGATTTACACGAAGAATTCTACATGACTCAACCAGAAGGTTTTGTCATACCAGGTAAAGAAGGAAAGGTATGTAGACTCATAAAGTCATTGTACGGTCTCAAATAGGCTCCCAGGGCATGGTACATAAAGATTGATGAGCATCTCATCAAACATGGATTCAAAAGAAGTCCATATGATCCTAATCTCTATCTCAAAAAGCAAGGGGGGAAGATAGTGATCATAGTAGTATATGTCAATGATCTAGTCATCACTAGAAGTTCAATGAAGATGATTGAAATAACTAAGGAAGATCTAAATCAATCATTTGACATGACAGATCTCGAGCTTCTTCATTATTGTCTTGGACTTGAAGTATGGAAAAAGGAAAAATCACATCTTTTTTACTCAACTAAAATATGCCAAGACAATGCTCAAGAAATTCAGAATGATGGATAGTATACCAATGGCTACACCTATGGAGACAAGGCTTCAATTGTCTCGCACGGATTCATCAGAACAAGTAAATGTTACTCTTTATCAACAGTTGATTGGGAGTCTCATTTACTTAACTTATTCTAGGCCAGATATCAGCTATGTAGTCAATTATCTTTCTCGATTTATGCAAGAACCAAGGGTTTTGTCACTAGAAAGCAGCAAAGAGAGTACTGAGATACATCAAAGGAACCTTGGACTTTGGCCTAGAATACAAGAAGAATGATAACTTCTTCTTGACAGGATATACAGATTCAGATCATGCAGGGAACATTGATGATAGGAAGTCCACTTCAGGATTTGTGTTCTTTTCGGGATCTGGACCTATTTCATGGGGGAGCAAGAAACAAAATTTTGTTTCAAGGTCTTCCATAGAAGCAAAATATCGCACAGCAGGAGGAGCTTTCTGTGAAGTGATTTGGCTCAGACGGATACTTGAAGGATTGGGAATTCCATAGGATCATCCAACAATCCTACATGTAGACAATGAAGGAGTAATAAAACTTGTTCAGAATCTAGTTTTTCATGAACGCACCAAACACATTGAGGTACATGTACATTTCATTCACGAACAAGTTCAGAACAACAACATTCAGCTTCAGCATTGCCTGACAGAACATCAACGGGTAGATATCTTCACAAAATCTCTTGCATGTCCTAAATTTGAGGCATTCAGAGTATTTCTCTCCTGTTCACTTCAACATATGATGAATTAAGGGGGGGAATGTTAGAAATAATCTAACACTTAATTCACCATATGTGGATTAATGTGTAATTCTAATAAAGTAATTATTTAATTACTTTAGTTAGCTTAGTTGTTAGTGTGTTGTTATCATCCCTTATATTGTGGAGGATGTTCTTTAGTTATAATATTGTTCTCAGATGATTTCCTGTAGAAGTTTTTTAGGGGTAATATGCTTATTTCTGCATATTTTCTTTGTTTAGGAGATTTGTTCCATGTATTGTGGAAGAGATAGAAGTTGTCCAATAGCTATAAATATTGTAGCTCTCTCTTTTGGTTGGAATGCTTGATTTTAAGATTAATAAAATATACAAGCTCCGTCTTGTTTATGTGTAAATGCTTCTGAGTTGTTCTGTGTAATTTCTTATCATCAAAGTATTCAACTTCAATAGGTATGTTGGCTAGATCATTAACAATATTCCATGATTTTTTTTTGAGATCCTCCAACTCCCTTGTGAGATAACACATCCACTTCATGTTGTTTTCTTGTGTGATTCCATATGAACCTCTTCTAACTTACACCACTATCTTCCCAACTAGGGAAAAATGGTAGTTTAGAGCAACACATAGACAACAATTGAAGCTTAATGGAAGGTGGATTTTATAGATGTATTTGTCAATGTAGGGGGTGGAAAAATCCCATGTGCTAGTGTTTTACTAGGAAAATGCACTGCTAACAAGAAAGTTAAACACTAACAATAATACCTTCTCCTTTGTGATTTCGTAGAAAACCTCAAAATGGGAAAGGAAACATGGATGATCCCTGATTGCTTGAAATGTAGGTTCTTTCTTTGAACTGGAACAAGGTCTTCTCTGCAACAAGATCAACTTACTTTGCACTAATAGACAAAATGATTATGGATTTGAGATGCTTCAAGATGAGGCTATTTTAGCATTAGGATGAGGTGGGAAGGATGCTCTTTGCTCAAAGGATGTAATATTTCAGACATGGCATTCAAACTTATTCTCTATGTCTTAGAGGGGAGGGGTAAGGCTGTATTTATATCCTAGGGAAGTGATTAACTTAGATTATTTTAACTAATCATGGTTTGTAAATGTGGGCAAGATTAGGTGAGTGGGGACCACGAAGAATGGGTGAGGATTTGAATTGGATTTTTAATTCATAAGTGGAGGATTTAAGTGAGTGGGGACCATGAAGAGTGGGTGAGGATTTAATTTTGAATTTTTAATTCAATAGTAGAAAAACATGGAGAATAATGACATGTGGTAAGGATTAGGTCATTTTTAGATTTGGAAGGGATAATTAATCAAATTATATTTAATTAATTCGAAGTGTATTTTTGTGGGAAATGAGGTGGGGAAATTAATAGATTTAAGATAGATGTGAAATTAGTGTCTACATTTGTCCCTCTTTGGAAGGGTGCTATGAAAGTAGTGTCCTTTCAAAGAAAGTAGATAAGATGGAGTGAATATTCCCTAGGTGGCAAGATTGAAGATTTTGAAGAGATTCTTCTTGAAGAAGGTGTTCCTTTGATAAGAAGTTATCAGAGGAAGAAAAAAGAAAGCAATCTTTAAGAAAGAAGTAGAACAAAATTTCAATCTATTTTTGTGAAGAAAAAAGTAGAGAAAATGTTTGTTGGGGAGAGTAGAAGGCAATAGGTGATGGATGTCATAGTATCCTCGAAGATGAAAAAGTCACGAGAACGTGTGATTATGGATAGATGTGATGATGCCCCCCTCGAGAGTGTTGACAAGGATGGAATATGCGACATATCTCTCAAAAAGAGGATAGCTTAATTTTGTAGAGAGGAGGATGAGAATGGGGTGTAAGCAATGGGAATAATTGCATGACGCAAATGGAGAAATAATTCAATCAGCCTTTTTCTAATATATCAAGATACAATAAATTAATTAATAATTTGTAACTAATAATGTAACAAAAGAACCAGTACACATGTCCCTAATGTGTTCCACGATGATGATTGATTAGATGTGCCCCCACGTAGGGGTCCAAGGACATAAAAGGGAATGGATCATTGTCCTCAATTAAGGAAACAATGAGAGCCAGATTTTCCCCAAGCGAGGATTCACACGAGGAGAAGTGGTTTGAATTTGATAGTCATAATGTGGTTTTATCATTCATTGAGGATAATCGTTTAAAGGATGAATTGTGTTGATTATTTTAGAATGTTTGCGATTTTGTGGATGTTTCTGGAATTTTGAAGAGTTTTCAAATGTTTTTGTATTTTGGAGATTTTCCAATGTCTTTTGGATTTATGAGATAATCTAATGTTTTTTTTTATTTTGGAGATTTTCTAATGTTTTTTTAGGGATTTTTTTTAATTTTTCCAATGTTTTTTGGGGATTTCATTTTAGAAATTTATGGACCAGAATGCAAACTAATTTTGAGAGGTGATAAAACTAGGATATCGTCCATATGTACCACCATTCCTCGTGGTAACTCATGCTTCAAATAATAAAAAATTCTCACTCCATTGGCAAGGATATGTTGGTGATGATATGATGGAAATAATTCCAGCTCCATTCTTGACTCCACGTAACTAGTAAGATGCGAGGGCTCATCGCCGAGAATCAAGAAGGGCGCTGGGATGTAGATAATGAATATAGAGACAAGTGCTAATAAAAAAACCTTTGGGAAATTGTGACTTAATTCTTCTTAAGGTCATTGAACCAGTTTCAAAAATGAAATTCACTTTATAGATCACATGCTAGACTTAGACAGCTATGTGGCCTACTGATTGGTAAAATACGAGGCAAAGGGATAGTTCTCTCTTCACTTAGGCATCTAGATTAATTCTTTGGGGATTTTATAATTTTAAGCACTTTCAGATTAATAATATTTTGTATTCTTGAAATAACTCACTATCCTTTGCCCTATGCTACTAGTAAAAAACAAGGGCTCGTCACCAAAGGAAAAACATAGGCGAGTAAAATTTATTGAATTTTTTTCATTTTTGAATGTGTTTGCAACATTTTTATGTTTTTTGAATGACCTTCTATGCTTTTCTCCATGCCACCAGTAAGAGGAAAGGGTTTATCACTGAAGACAAGACATAGATGAGTAAGGGCACCTTCCTCTATTCCCTATCTCACACTACTAGTAAGAAGTGTGGGCTCAACACCAAATACTGTGAAGGACGAAAGGTGTGACAATGAATTATTCATAATTTATGTTATTGAATTTTATAATAGTACTTTTTATTTTAGAAGGAACATCTGCCCCTAATCTCATCCCCACACAACTAGTAGGACGTGAAGGTTCAACACCAAAAAATGAGATGGACAATCAAACGAACCGAGTAAAGAATCTTAGAGCTTTGTTATGACAAAGATAATTTATTTGAAGGGAATATATTACCATTATTAAGCTTCTAGGTATGACCATAAGTGAAAGCGGATGAAAATGAGAGATATTATAAGAAGCATGATACTCATAAGACTTAATAGGAACTATATTAGCACCTGTCTCGTGATAAGGAATATGAATATATGATTGTGATAATGAGAATATTTTCCAATGAACTGAATAATTTTAAATTATTTGGAGATGAGGAAGACATAAGGAACAATGTACAAGTGATTGTCTCCCGGAATAGAGAGTTCCTCAAGAATAGAATTTCTATAAATGTATTAGATTCATTGGTTCAAAAAGTTCTTGACCATACTCAGTGGCTAATTTATAGGCTCTAGAGACAAATTTATCTATAATTACATAGGGTCCTAAACAATTAGGCTCAAATTTTCCTTGTTTTTATCGCGCTTTAGTGGTATTATTTTGATTTTATTTTAGAACGAGGTCACCAACCTCGAACTCTCTAGGTCTTACTTTTTATGATAACTATGTTGCATTCGGTTTTGATAGACTTGAAGATGATTGAGGGAATTAAGTCGTTTTTCATCGAGAATCTCAAGCTCATAAAGCCATGATTATCGATAGTCATCCTCATTAATTATATCTTTAAGGGATATTATCAAGGATGGGAGTTCAACCTGAATAGGTAAAATGGCTTTACAACCATAAACGAGGGAAAATTGGGTGGCTCTTGTAGGTGTGCGATAAGATGTACGGTAGGCCTAAAGAGTGGGTAAATTTGAGTGAACCAATTATGTTCATGGGTGTTGAAGGTTTTTTCCATGATGGATTTTAAAGTCTTATTGGTTGCTTCAACTTGGCCATTACCCTGGGGGTAGTATGGAGTGGACCACTTAAGTTTGATGCGGAAACTTTTGGCAAGGTCTTTTACATCCTAGTTTTTAAATGATTTGCCATTATCTATGAAAAGAGCAGATGGAATACCAAATCGATATATGATATTGTAAAAAATGAACTTTGATATTTGGCTTCCGGTAACATAGGTGAGAGGTATACATTCTACCCATTTAGTGAAGTAATCAGTAGTAGTAATGATAAACTTATGTCCGTCGGATGATGTGGGTTTTATTTTTCTGATGAGATCAAGCCCCCATTAAGAGAAGGTCCATAATGTAGTGATTGATTGCAATGCTTGGGAAGGTGCATGGATAAGATTTCCATGTTTTTGATAGGCTTGACATCGTTTGACAAAATGGCATGTGTCACTTTCCATGGTGGGCCAATTATACCCAACACGCAAGATTTTCTTGGATAAAGCTATATTGTTCGTGTGCGCGCCATAGATACCAGAATGGACTTCAGTTAGGACACTAGAGGCTTCCTCCTGATTATGACATTAGACTAGGGTGCCATCATAACCTTGTTTATAAAGAGTTTTTGCTAAAATGGTGTAACGAGAGGCATGTTGTGCTAAAGCACGTTTATGCATTGGTTTCATGTCAGTAGGAAATGTTTTATCATGGATGAAGGTGTAAATATAATGGTACCAAGGGTTATTTGGACCCACAATTTCACATACCATAGTGTTTTCAGGAAGATCATAAGCACACATTAAGAGATTTTCTATGAGAAAATGTTCTTGGGGTTGATTAGATGTAATTTCTAACATAGATCTAATAGATGTCATACAATCGGCAAATTTGTTACGAATTCTAAGGATTTGATCAAAACTAATCAATTAAAAAAAACTTCAAAGGCTATCTACCATGTGCTTATATGGAATAAGTTTTTCATCCTTGACCTAGTATTCACCAGTAACCTGTTTAATGATAAGTAAAGAATCACCAAATATAGCTAACTCTTTAAGATTCCAAGATATAACTAGTTTCAATCCTACGATAAGAGCTTCATACTCTGCGATATTATTGGTACATGAGAATGCTAATCAAAATGACTTGGGGATGACCTATCTGCTAAATGTGATAAGAAAAATACCAGCTCTTGATCCATGGAGATTAAAAGATCCATCAAAGAATAGACTCTAGGCTGGCGCAAAGTCTATGTACAAAATATATTCATCAGGAAATGAAAAATGAAGTGGTTTTGTTCCGGGAATAGGTGCTTCAGTAATTTGGTCTGCTAGGGCTTGTCCTTTAATTTCTCTTTGACTAACTAACTCGACGTCAAATTCACTAAGTAGGATAACCCAACTAGAAATTCTTCCTATGAGAATAGGTCGAGACAAGAGATACTTGAGGGGGTCAACCTTAGCAATCAACTTTGTAGTGTGATTAATCAAGTAATGACGTAACTTGTGGAATGCAAAGGCGACCGCCAAGCATACTTTTTCAACTTGGAAATATTGTGCCTCATTCTCAATAAGTGTTCAAAGTTAAGGTAATAAACAACCTTTTCTTTGTCTTGATCGTTGTGTTGTGATAGCAAAGCTCCTATAGCATGCTCAGTGAAAGATGTATAAGGATAGGTGGGATGGAAAGGTATTATTTCAACTTATTGAAAGAGTTTTGCAATCTTGGTTCTAGTCAAACTGCACATCTTTTCTAAGTAATTGATTAAAGTGATGGCACTTGTCAGGTAACTATGATATGAAGCATCTAATAGATTGGATTTTTCCCTGAAGACTACGTATTTTTTTTTAGGTTTTGGGGAGGAGGCATTTCCATGATGGATTTGAATTTTACAGGATCAACTTCTATACCTCCTCGTGAGACAATAAAACCTAATTTTTTTCCAGAGGTCACCCCAAATACACACTTCTTTGGGTTAAGGCGAACCATATACTCACACAATCTGTCAAAAATGTGTCTCAACACATCTAGATGTCCTATTCATGTTTTTGATTTTGCTAATATATCATCAACATAATCTTCCATGATGTTATGTAACATATCATGGAAGATGACTATCATGGCTCATTGATAGATAGCACTGGAATTTTTCAAACCGAAAGGCATGACCTTATAACAAAAGGTGCCCCATGGTGTATTAAATGTCATTTTTTTTAATCCTCTTCAACAATAAATATTTGATTGTAGCCAAAAAATTCATTCATTATGGAGAGCATTTAATGGCTTGTTGTAGAGTCGATAATCATGTCGATGTTTGGCAAGGGAAAGTCATCCTTTGGACAAGCCTTGTTAATATCTCAGAAGTCTGTGCATATCCTAATTCCGAGGGTTTTCTTGACTACAAGAACTATATTGGATATCCATTCAAAATAGTCGATAAACCAGATAAATTTAGGTTTTAAGAGTTTCTCGAGTTCAAATTTGACAAACAAAACTAATTTGGGATGCATTTTGCGTAGTTTTTGTTTTACATGCTTTGCATCCAGATGCACCATGAGGTGATGTACTAAAAGAGATGGATCTAAACTTGGCATGTCCTTATAGGTCCATGCAAAAATATCTTGGAATTATATGAGGAGTGTTGTGAAGATCTTCATCGAGCGATTCATGGGAATTAACATAGGGTTTTTGTTTGTGATGTTGCAAATTTTTATTGACATGTTTTTTTGATAAGGTAGTGCCCACACTTTTCATGTAGTGCCCACACTTTTTATAGCTCACTAGCAGGTTGTTTATTTTCTCATAGACATGTTTTGACAGTGATTGGTGATATCTTGGACATTATATTTAGATGTTTGATTATATTAGACATGTGTGACATTCAGGCGTATAGCGCCAATTTAGCATAATTTCTTTATTGTCGCATTTTCTTGTTATGACATGGAAACTAATGAATATGATGTGCTTGGAAACCTAATTATATTGATGGATAGTTGTTGCATGGTGGGATTATATGTCACTTTATCATCTTGTTTAACTTTTGGAATGTGGAATATAATTGTGCACGTTGTCGCTTCTTGATTTCAGTAGGATGTTAGGTTAGTTTAGCATGCATTTATATCTTACTATGTCACTTAATTATATTGTATCGGACATGTGCAGTTAATGTGTGCAATGAGTGTGCAGGTGACAGGTTTACAGGAGAATGTGGGATTTAGGCCAGCTACTCAATCTTGCACAAGCAGCCCACGGGCTGAGTCCTAGCCATGTTCACTGTGTGAAGCCTTAGGATAGATGATTATTAATTTTGGGCACTATGAGTGACCCCAATGTATGTAAAGTATTTTGCTTTGAATTATTAGATTTGGATTAGGGTTGCTAGTTAAGTTGTAAACTTGCTTTGGGAGTTAATAATACCACTTTCTTTTAAATTGTTGATTTTTGTTAATAAGTCTCTTAATCACAAGGGTTTAGGGTCACATGTGAGACCCTTGGGTGGTCCCCACACCCTCTACCCTTATGCCAAAATGCAAAACCCGAAATTAGGGTATTTTGGGCATTTTTGGGGACCCCTTTGTAGCTTGGGAGTCCCCATATCACAAAAATGAGCCCTTGGACCCTACCTAATGGGTAGGGGGGCTTGTTTTCAAGGCTAGAGGGAGTTTTCCCTCCCTTTCTACCCTTGTTTTGTCACATCCATGTAAGGGATGTGGATTTGTGTGTTTATCAAAAGTTCAACTAGTTTTGTCTTGCTAACATTTAAGGGAATTTGGGAGAAGAGGGCAAAAAGATAATTTTACCCTTTCTCTCTTTTGTTTTGGCATCTTTGACCATGAGGAGGGAGAGGGGTGACACATGTCACCCCCTCATTTGTGAGGATGCTTGTTTGCTCCTCTTCAAATTCTCATTCATGGGAAAGGAAAGGGACTTTTTTTCTTTGGATTTTCTTGCTTGGATGCTTGGGTAATTTGGAGCTTAGGATTTGCTTGGAGCTAAGAGTGGAAAACTTGAAGTTAGGAAGCTTTTTGGAGAGATTTCCTTGAGGTAGGCTCCTAGATCTTATTGTTGTGTTGTTTTATGTTAGTTGATAGATTGATTGCTTGAGAATGTTTTTGTGGAGTGTAGCTTGTAGTGTTGTTTGTGTGTTTTTTTTTACTCCCTCCATCATATGGCATGATGGAGTTTTGGAGTGTGGGGGAAGAGAGAGGGAATTTTCCCTCTCAATCCTCAAGGCTTGATGGCCAAGCCTTGTGGGACCTTATTGTTTTTCCCCTCAAATGGTTGAGGTGGGGAAGTTGATTCATTTGGCTTGAATCTCCTTCCCCATCCTTGGTAAGGAAATCCCTTTTGGGGTTTGAAAATCCTTCCAAGGAGGACTTGGAGAAAGGGGGAGGAATAAGGAGGGTCTTGTTTTGAATAAGGAGCAATAAGGAGGTTAAGAAGATGTGTTTAATGTGCAAATAATATTGATACTTAATTTTGGAGAACTTTCTCCTCTCTTCCCCATTTTGAGGATGAACTTAGGTTCTCCTCCTTGTAAGTTGGAGTCTTGTGTTGTTGAGAATTTTATGTTTGTATGCTTGTTTCATTGTTGTTTTATCCTCCACCTTGTGCAAGTTTTAGTAGCTATCCTCTTTCCCATGGGCTTGGGGGAGGCTAGCATGCATCCCAACCTTGGGATAGGCATGTGATGATGCCTATGGTTGGGTGGCAAACAAGCTCCTTCTCCTTGTTGGATCTCTTGCAGGCATGAAGGATGTATCTCAAGCTTGGAATCTCTTGTCATCTTGGAGCACTTTTTCTCCTTCACCTTGTTGGCATTCCTTTGTCTTTTGTAACTCAACTATGGCTATTTGAAGGGTGATCAACTTTTTTGTAAAGTATCTTCCTGGTGGTGTGGAACCCACTTGCAAGAAATTGTTTTCCTTTATTTGTAATGTAAAGGCCTTACTTCAATCTTGGGAAATAGTTGCTAAGTTGTTACCTTTGTGTTATTGCATGGTTTGCAAGGAGATGTATTGAAATTTATGTAAAGAGCAATGAATGAAATATGGCTTGTGATTGTATGTAGTCTCCTTTTGAAACGAAAGAAAATATATATATATATGTGAAATTTTGCCTTCTTGTTGATATGTATGCATTCCATGTTGTAAACCTCTCATGTTAAGAATATGAATTATTCTTTATTGACATTTGAAAAGAAAGTTGTTCTTGTTTAACCATGGAAGAAACTAATTCACTTGTAAAATGCTCATATCCAGTTTTGGATTACCATAGTTTTAGAAATCCGTCTTTTATTTCGTGCAAAGGAATATATTGCTGGTTTTTTTTTATATTACAAAAGACAAAACTATATTTCTCTTGTTTTAGAAAATGAATTATTTTGTGGTGGCATTTTAATATATACATTTATATTTTTTTTACAAAGGAGATATGTTCATATAAACCTGCAAAAATTCCTTTGAATATATATATATGTATATATATGTAGTTAAAGTATATTATTTACGTGTTGTTTTAAACACAGTCATTTGGTTATATGGCAATATATATATATATATACTTATTTATTTAGATAAAATGATTTATTTATATAAATAAATATAATATATAAAACTTAGAATAAGAAATTTTATTTAAACCAAACGTATATATTTAAAAAAAAAAACCTAAATGGTGGGGGGTTCGGCCCCCCACCCCTACGCCCTTTGTACACACCCGCTGGCGCAGGCCTGTCCCGACCCACCCCTCTCCAAACCCTGTTCCCCCCCTTCGACTTGTCCCCCGGCCGCACCTCAGCCCGTCCCGCCACTGCCGCACCATCCCCCTGTCGCCTGCCCCACCGCATTCTAAGCCTGCCCCGGCCCCTGCCGCGCCCAATCCAGTCCAGCCGCCTCCCTGCCTGTGTTCAAAGCCAAACAAAATGGAGATGTATGTGTTAAAACAAAAAAATAAATAAATAAGTAAAGATATATATATATATATATATATATATATATACATACATATATATGTATATATATATATATATATATATATATATATATCTATATATGATTTCATTGTTTGCAATTTCTTTCTTGAAGAGATAAAGAAAACAAAAGAGTAAGAATGGAGAAAACAAAATGAAAGAAAGAGATAAAAGAAAAAGGGGGATATAGATATCTAGGGTAAAATTTAGGTCAAATGAGATCTAGGGTTGAGATTAGGTAGATCTTAGGGCTCACATGTAAGCCTTCACACCTTTAGTCATGAGAATAATGATGGAGATGGTAGATGAAATGTAAAGGGGTGTGGATTTATTTATTTATTAATTATTCTTTTTTTTGGGACACTAGTGGAATTAAAATATAATTAAATAATTAATTTAGAGTTAGGGTTAGTGAACAATTTAGATTGGGAAAATTTAATGGTATGAAATTAGTAGTTACCAGGAAAAGTTACAAAAGATGTTTTCATATTTAACTAAACACTTCAAAAAAAAAAGAAAAAGAAATTTAACCTAAACTTCTAGTCACGATTGATGTGTTTTTCGACGTCCCAGGAAGGGGCATTACAGTTGGTATCAGAGCTTGGGGTTCGCACTCGCGGACCACTGGGTAACTAATAGTTAATGTCAATTTTAACACAACAAAATTAACTAAATGAATAAAACTCAACAGATAAAATAAACCATTCACTATCATTAAATTTTAAATTAATAAATTACTCGCTCACCTCATGCGTAGGATGGCGCCTAAGCGAGGACGATCAGCTAGAGGCATGGGGCGTAGTGCATCTACGCAGGAGCCGTCGACACCCAATTTTGGGCCTCGGATATTAGAGGCCTTGCGCCAGCTGATAGGCGTTGTGGAGTAGCACCTACCACAGCCACAGGAGACGAGAGTGGAGGCACCTTTGGGAGACGAGGAGCCGATGGGCAAGGACGCGCATTTGGAGCCGCCAGAGCACGATACACCGAGGCGGGAGAGGTCACGCAGCCCTTCCGTTCATCACGAGAGGGTAGCCTCATTTCGTCATAGCCGATCACACAGTCTCGAGTGACCATTCGAGGATAGGCGACCCCCTTCACCTATTGGGCTTCATCGTCAGGATCGAGATACAGGCAGTGTGATCAGGGATCTTCTTTGTTTGCAGCCGCCCACTTATACCGGCTCTACCGATGGCTTTGGGGCTGAGTCATGGCTCCTTAGCTTGCATAGTTTCCTTGGCTTGCACTCTTACGAGAGCAATGTCAAGGCAAGATTCGCCATACACCTTCTCCGAGACGCAACAAGAGTTTGGTGTGACTTGGGAGTTGTTTGAGGAACGTTTCAGGGCATGTTATATGTCAGAGAATTTTGTTCAGAAGAGGATCGACGAGTTTCACAACTTACGACAGGGATCTGGCATAGTAGCGCAGTATGAGAGCAGGTTCCTGGATCTTCTACAGTATGTGGACTACCTACAAGATGAGAAATTGCAGGTTAATAGGTTCATCCGAGGGCTCAATGCAGATATAGCGGGAGCAGTTAGGATGCTATCTCCTCCCACTCTTGAGAAGGTTGTTGAGAAGGCCTACTTAGCTGAGGAGAACAGGACCAAGGCACAGGAGCATCGTGATAGAAACAAGAGCAAGTTTTAGGAGAGGATACAGGATTTTCAGAGTCAGAGGTCACGAGGTTCTACACCACCCCCTAGAGAAGGATTTTGGCCTCCGCCAGCAGCCACGAGGGCTCCACCACACCCACAGCGACAGACATAGCAACAGGGCCACCCACAATAGGGGGCTAGACAGACACAGGGATTTCAGAGAGGTGTTTCTAGAGGTGGTTTTAGTGGAGCCAGAGATAGGAGGCAGGGTACTCAGCAGACACATCCAACTCGCACTTAGCAGTCTGCTAGGGTTGGACCAACAGGATCAGTACACCAGAGTACCGGAGGGACCCCATCTCAGAGGGGTACAGGAGGTTGTTTTATTTGTGGATCTCCAGACCACTATGTGCACATGTGACCGCACAAACCCAATACCATGGATGCACAGAGAGCCTCTAGATCCGAGCAGACGGTGGGTGACGTAGGACATGCTCATTGTGTATATGCAGTGGTTGAAAACCGCCAAGCCGAGCATCAGGCCACTGTCATTGAGACGACATGTACTATTAGGGGTATTTCTGTCTCAGTCCTTTTTGATTCAGGTGCTTCAGATTCCTTTATATCACCTTCTATAGTGGACCAGTGTGGGCTAGTGGTGGCTAGGCAACCAGATAGTTGGCAGGTTGAGTTGGCTTCTGGAGCCAAACTCGCCATGGACTCGTATGTGGAGAGTTGCGTACTTGATTTAGGAGCCTTCTCCACTACTCTTGACCTCCAAGTTATCCCTCTATGTTCCTATCAGGTAGTTTTGGGTATGGATTGGCTCGAGTCTCATCGAGCTAAGGTGGATTGTAGAGAAAAGGTCATTGAGTGTCAGGATGATCTTGGGAGTGTAATTGTTATATCAGGGATGCAGAGGCCTATCTCCTTGCACATGATATCGGCTAAGCAACTCAAGCGAAGCATGCGTAAGGGTTGTCAGTTGTTTGCTATCACCATCAGTGATCGATCTGAGAGCATTCTAGAGCATTCACCTTTAGATGATCATGCAGTTTTGAGGGAGTATGCAGATGTGTTTCCAGGCGAGCTTCCAGGGTTACCACCCCCGCAGAGAGGTGGATTTCACCATTGATTTGGTACCTGGTTCAGCACTAGTTTCTAGGGCACCTTATCGGATGACGACCCCAGAGCTCCATGAGCTCAAGATTCAGTTAGAGGAATTGTTGGAAAAGGGTCTCATTCGCCCTAGTGTATCTCCTTGGGGAGCGCCCGTCATATTTGTGAAGAAGAAGGATGGTTCTCTCAGGCTTTGTGTAGACTTCAGACAGCTCAACAAAGTCACAATAAAGAACCGTTATCCGCTCCCTAGGATTGATGACTTGTTTGATCAGATGCAGGGAGCGAGAGTGTTCTCCAAAATCGATCTCAAGTCAGGATATCATCAGTTGCGCATTTCAGATGCAGACATCCATAAGACAGCTTTTCGCACACGTTATGGGCATTATGAGTTCACAGTGGTTCCATTTGGATTGACCAATGCCCCAGCTGTCTTCATGAGCCTCATGAATGGAGTGTTCGGGACATTTCTGGATCAATTTGTCTTAGTGTTCCTTGATGACATATTGATTTATTCTCGTTCCGAGGAGGAACACGAGGAGCATTTGAGGCAGGTACTTCAGGTTTTGAGAGAGCAGAAGTTGTATGGGAACTTGGAAAAATGTAGCTTCTTTCAGACAGAGATTCAGTACTTGGGTCATATCATTTCATGCGAGGGTATCTCTGTAGATCCCTCTAAGATACAGGCTATCTTGGACTGGCCAGCGCCCACATCAGTTACTGAGGTGAGGAGTTTCATGGGTTTGGCAGGGTATTACCGCAGGTTCGTACAGGACTTTTCTAGGATTGCTCACCCTATTACTTCTCTTCAGAGGAAAGGGAAGAAGTTTGATTGGTCAGAAAAATGTGAGCAAGCCTTTCAGTTGCTTAAGGAGAGGTTAACCACGGCGCCCATCTTAGCAGTTCCAGACCCGACAGAGGATTTTGTTTTTTGTACAGATGCATCACTAGAGGGTTTGGGAATAGTTCTTATGCAAGAGCGTCGGGTTATTTCTTTTGAGTCTCGTAAGCTCAAGGACTACGAGCTTAATTATCCTACTCATGACTTGGAGCTTGCAGCAGTTGTACATGCTCTAGTGAGTTAGCGACATTTCCTTTTGGGTAGGCCTTTCATTTTGAGGACAGACCACCAGAGTTTGCAGCATATCTTCTCACAGCCGAACCTCAACGCTCGTCAACGGCGTTGGATGGAGTTCCTATGTGAGTATGACATGGAGGTTTAGTACATCAAAGGGAAGGAAAATTTGGTTGCAAATGCCCTTAGCAGACGACGGCATGTGCTTGCTTCTTTGACCCTTCAGTCAGATTTGAGAGGCAGGATTCTTGAGCACCTTCCAGAGGATAGATTTTATGAGGGAGCGAAACAGATGTTAGAGTCTCAGGGTTCTTTAGAGGGCAGATATTCTGGGTGTGTTTTAGAGGCAGATGGTTTGCTTCGATTCCACAGGTGCATCTACGTGCCTAAGTCAGGTGATCTACGTAGCTTCATCCTCACAGAGGCTCATCGAGCCCCATATGCGGCACATCCAGGAGTAAAGAAAATGCATGCCGATCTAAGGGAGTTATATTATTGGCCAAGTCTTCGACGGAACATAGTAGATTTTGTTGCACGTTCCCTTGAGTGCCAGAGGGTCAAAGTAGAACATTCCCATCCCACAGGACTTTTACATCCCCATGATATTCCCGAGTGGAAATGGGATGTGATCTCCATGGACTTCATAGTCGGACTTCCTATGTCATCTTATCGTCATGACGCCATTATGGTCACCGTGGATAAGTTGACTAAGGTTGCGCACTTTTTCACCAACCAAGGTCACCTATAATGCACAGGCCATCGCCAAGGTATTTATGGAGGACATTGTTAGGTTACATGGGATTCCGAAGACCATCATTAATGACAGGGATACTATCTACACTTCAGTTTTCTGGACATCTTTTCAGGCCGCTCTGGGTACTGAGATCAATTTCAGTTCAGCTTATCATCCAGAGACAGATGGGCAGACATAGAGGGTTAATCAGGTGTTAGAGGACATGTTGAGAATGTATGTCATGGATCAGCAGAGGAAATGGGAGGATTATTTGCATCTAGTTGAGTTTGCCTACAACAACAGCTATCATAGTTCCATTGGTATGGCTCCTTACCAGGCTTTGTATGGACGACCTTGCAGGACACCTTTGAGTTGGGATAGGCTAGATGACAGGATCATTTTGGGACCAGCCTACCTTCAGGATTTAGAGCAGTAGGTCGTTCTGATTAGACAGCGTCTTGAGCAGGACAGAGCACGCCAAAAGGCGTATGCAGACACCAAGAGGACTGATCGTCACTTCTCAGTGGGTGACAAAGTCTTCTTGAGGGTTCGTCCGCATAAGAGTCCTATCCGTTATGGAAAGGGTTCTAAGCTATCGCCTCGTTTTGTGGGGCCTTTTGATATTTTAGAGGTCATCGGCCCAGTTGCCTATCGCCTAGCTTTGCCACCACGCCTTGCACAGGGCCCACGATGTTTTTCATGTTTCTGTACTACGTAGATATGTACCTGATGCTTCTCATGCTTTGGATTGGTTGGCATTACAGGTAGAGGACGGAGGACAGTGGAGATTGGAGCCCGTACGCATACTGGAGCACCGGAGGTTGGCCCTTCGGGGTCGAGACTTGGACCAGGTTAGAGTACAGTGGGACCGGTACGACGAGACAGCAGCTAACTGGGAGGATGCGATACCATTGAGGGCTAGATATCCCTACCTCTTTCAGTGACTTCCAAGAGGAAGTCTAATTTTAGTAGAGGGGGATGTAGTGCCCACACTTTTTATAGCTCAGTAGCGGGTTGTTTATTTTCTCATAGACATGTTTTGACAGTGATTGGTGATATCTTGGACATTATATTTAGATGTTTGATTATATTAGACATGTGTGACATTCAGGCGTATAGCGCCAATTTAGCATAATTTCTTTATTGTCACATTTTCTTGTTATGACATGGAAACTAATGAATATGATGTGCTTGGAAACCTAATTATATTGATGGATAGTTGTTGCATGGTGGGATTATATGTCACTTTATCATCTTGTTTAACTTTTGGAATGTGGAATATAATTGTGCACGTTGTCACATCTTGATTTCAGTAGGATGTTAGGTTATTTTAGCATGCATTTATATCTTACTATGTCACTTAATTATATTGTATCGGACAGGTGCGGTTAATGTGTGCAATGAGTGTGCAGGTGACAGGTTTACAGGAGAACGTGGGATTCAGGCCAGCTACTCAATCTTGCACAAGCAGCCCATAGGCTGAGTCCTAGCCATGTTCATTGTGTGAAGCCTTAGGATAGATGATTATTAATTTTGGGCACTATGAGTGACCCCAATGTATGTAAAGTATTTTGCTTTGAATTATTAGATTTGGATTAGGGTTGCTAGTTAAGTTGTAAACTTGCTTTGGGAGTTAATAATCCCACTTTCTTTTAAATTGTTGATTTTTGTTAATAAGTCTCTTAATCACAAGGGTTTAGGGTCACATGTGAGACCCTTGGGTGGTCCCCACACCCTCTACCCTTATGCCAAAATTCAAAACCCGAAATTAGGGTATTTTGGGCATTTTTGGGGACCCCTTTGTAGCTTCGGAGTCCCCCTATCATAAAAATGAGCCCTTGGACCCTACCTAATGGGTAGGTGGCTTGTTTTCAAGGCTAGAGGGAGTTTTCCCTCCCTTTCTACCCTTGTTTTGTCACATCCATGTAAGGGATGTGGATTTGTGTTTTTATCAAAAGTTCAACTAGTTTTGTCTTGCTAACATTTAAGGGAATTTGGGAGAAGAGGGAAAAAAGATAATTTTACCCTTTCTCTCTTTTTTTTGGCATCTTTGACCATGAGGAGGGAGAGGGGTGACACATGTCACCCCCTCATTTGTGAGGATGCTTGTTTGCTCCTCTTCAAATTCTCATTCATGGGAAAGGAAAGGGAATTTTTTTCTTTGGATTTTCTTGCTTGGATGCTTGGGTAATTTGGAGCTTGGGATTTGCTTGGAGCTAAGAGTGGAAAACTTGAAGTTAGGAAGCTTTTTGGAGAGATTTCCTTGAGGTAGGCTCCTAGATCTTATTGTTGTGTTGTTTTATGTTAGTTGATAGATTGATTGCTTGAGAATGTTTTTGTGGAGTGTAGCTTGTAGTGTTGTTTGTGTATTTTTACTCCCTCCATCATATGGCATGATGGAGTTTTGGAGTGTGGGGGAAGAGAGAGGGAATTTTCCCTCTCAATCCTCAAGGCTTGATGGCCAAGCCTTGTAGGACCTTATTGTTTTTCCCCTCAAATGGTTGAGGTGGGGAAGTTGATTCATTTGGATTGAATCTCCTTCCCCATCCTTGGTAAGGAAATCCCTTTTGGGGTTTGAAAATCCTTCCAAGGAGGACTTGGAGAAAGGGGGAGGAATAAGGAGGGTCTTGTTTTGAATAAGGAGCAATAAGGAGGTTAAGAAGATGTGTTTAATGTGCAAATAATATTGATACTTAATTTTGGAGAACTTTCTCCTCTCTTCCCCATTTTGAGGATGAACTTAAGTTCTCCTCCTTGTAAGTTGGAGTCTTGTGTTGTTGAGAATTTTATGTTTGTATGCTTGTTTCATTGTTGTTTTATCCTCCACCTTGTGCAAGTTTTAGTAGCTATCCTCTTTCCCATGGGCTTGGGGGAGGCTAGCATGCATCCCAACCTTGGGATAGGCATGTGATGATGCCTATGGTTGGGTGGCAAACAAGCTCCCTCTACTTGTTGGATCTCTTGCAGGCATGAAGGATGTATCTCAAGCTTGGAATCTCTTGTCATCTTGGAGCACTTTTTCTCCTTCACCTTGTTGGCATTCCTTTGTCTTTTGTAACTCAACTATGGCTATTTGAAAGGTGATTAAATTTTTTTGTAAAGTATCTTCCTGGTGGTGTGGAACCCACTTGCAAGAAATTGTTTTCCTTTATTTGTAATGTAAAGGCCTTACTTCAATCTTGGGAAATAGTTGCTAAGTTGTTCCCTTTGTGTTATTGCATGGTTTGCAAGGAGATGTATTGAAAGTTATGTAAAGAGCAATGAATGAAATATGGCTTGTGATTGTATGTAGTCTCCTTTTGAAACGAAAGAAAATATATATATGTGAAATTTTGCCTTCTTGTTGATATGTATGCATTCCATGTTGTAAATCTCTCATGTTAAGAATATGAATTATTCTTTATTGACATTTGAAAAGAAAGTTGTTCTTGTTTAACCATGGAAGAAACTAATTCACTTGTAAAATGCTCATATCCAGTTTTGGATTACCATAGTTTTAGAAATCCGTCTTTTATTTCGTGCAAAGGAATATATTGCTGGTTTTTTTTTTTATATTACAAAAGACAAAACTATATTTCTCTTGTTTTAGAAAATGAATTATTTTGTGGTGGCATTTTAATATATACATTTATATTTTTTTTACAAAGGAGATATGTTCATATAAACCTGGAAAAATTCCTTTGAATATATATATATATATATATATATATATATATATATATATATATATATTTATTTAAAGTATATTATTTACCTGCTGTTTTAAACACAGTCATTTGTTTATATGGCAATATATATATATATATACTTATTTATTTAGATAAAATTATTTATTTATATAAATAAATATAATATATAAAACTTAGAATAAGAAATTTTATTTAAACCAAACGTATATATTTTTAAAAAAAAAAACCTAAATGGTGGGGGGTTCGGCCCCCCACCCCTGCACCCTTTGTACAGACCCGCCGGCGTGGGCCTATCCCGACCCACCCCTCTCCAAACCATGTTCCCCCCCTTCGACCTGTCCCCGGCTGCACTTCAGCCCGTCCCGCCGTTGCCGCGCCACCCCCCTGTCGCCTGCCCCGCCGCCTTCTAAGCCTACCCCGGCCCCTGCCGTGCCCAATCCAATCCAGCCGCCTCCCTGCCTGTGTTCAAAGCCAAACAAAATGGAAATGTATGTGTTAAAAAAATAAATAAATAAATAAGTATATATATATATATATATATATATATATATATATATATATATATACATACATACATACATATGTATATATATATATATATATATATATATGATTTCATTGTTTGCAATTTCTTGCTTGAAGAGATAAAGAAAACAAAAGAGTAAGAATGGAGAAAACAAAATGAAAGAAAGAGATAAAAGAAAAAGGGGGATATAGATATCTAGGGTAAAATTTAGGTCAAATGAGATCTAGGGTTGAGATTAGGTAGATCTTAGGGCTCACATGTAAGCCTTCACACCTTTAGTCATGAGAATAATGATGGAGATGGTAGATGAAATGTAAAGGGGTGTGGATTTATTTATTTATTTATTATTCTTTTTTTTGGGACACTAGTAGAATTAAAATATAATTAAATAATTAATTTAGAGTTAGGGTTAGTGAACAATTTAGATTGGAAAAATTTAATGGTATGAAATTAGTGTTACCAGGAAAAGTTACAAAAGATGTTTTCGTATTTAACTAAACTCTTCAAAAAAAAATAAAATAATTTACCCTAAACTTCTAGTCGCGATTGATGTGTTTTTCGACGTCCCAGGAAGGGGCATTACAATGTCCTTATAGGTCCATGTAAAAATATCTTGGAATTATATGAGGAGTGTTGTGAAGATCTGCATCGGGTGATTCATGGGAATTAACATAGGGTTTTTGTTTGTGATGTTGCAAATTTTTATTGACATGTTTTTTTGACAAGGTGGCAACGAGATTTTAACTATGGGAAATTTCAATTTTTTGCTTCTGATACAAGGTTTTCAAAGGTAAAGGATCCGAATATTCTTTTTCTTCATAAAAGTATGCCAATTCATCGAGGTTGATTTCAAATCCTTTTTATGGTTAGAAATGGGGATTTGATCATGATTCCCAAGGAACTCTTCAATAGCTTCATCAATTTGGAACATGTCCATGGCCACCTGATGTGATTGGCTATGTCTATGAGAGTTGGATGCATAAGCTTGAAATTGATGACGTTAATGGATAAATGTTCAAAGTAAAGATTCATTTCCACAAGGTCTTTGAAAAGGCTGTGTGTAGACCTGGTGTCACTATCATATTTGGTGTCATCGTTGTCACTTGAAATGAATACAAGATCTATAGTGAATATCTTGAGACCCATACCATGTTTACTGTGATGTTTTGTGTAATTGATTGGGTTAATACGACCTTGTCCATTTGGACCGAGTCCTTTACCCTTCCTTTGCATGTTTTTCATTATTCGACGGGATTTGGTAAATTGAGGGGACTCATAACAGGGAGTAAATTTGTCATTATATAACCAAGATCCTGAAGAACTTGGAATATATTCGTTGTCTAGATACCTGATTTTTTTTCCAAATGAACTGACCCACTTTGTAATTGGGATAGATTCTAAGATGTGGAGCGTTGGGTTTTCCATTGTTGTGTGGGGATTTGTTAACATAAAAAGATTCTGCAACCTTTTGGAATTGATATTCATCACATCCTTTATCAATAATTTTGAATGTGTGGGATAGGGGACTAGTAGGTAGCTCACTTGGTGGGGGAGTGAGTTTGGTAGTTTGGAAAGATGGAGATAAGGTATTATAAGGAGGGGGGATGGACTATAGGATGAAGCTTGGTTAACTAGAGGAGAAGGTATCCTAACAAAAGATGTATGGTTACATGAAGAAGGTTGACTAGGCGAGAAAGAGAATTATTTAGTGGAAGAGGGATTGTTGTTAAAAGAAGAAGGTTTGTTAGTGGAAGAAGATAATTGATTATTAGGAGGGGGACTGGTTGAATATTGTTGATTAGTAAAAGATAATGGATTTGGTTGATTAGAAGGTGATGGTATCAGAGTATATTTGGGGAGTGTATCTAGATCAACACGTGTTTTGTTAGGGATTATGTGAGGTGGAGTGTACTTATCTATTGATGGACAATAGTGATCATGTCTATACCGCCCTTAGAGGAATCTAGAATACTCAAATGGTTGGGAATCTACATGCAATGTAAATTATTTATCCAAATAAGGGAGTTTAATACATTGGTGAAACATTGAGGGGATGAATTTCATGGCATGAATCCATGGTCGACCAATGAGATTGTTATATGCGACTTCTACGTCCACCACATGACATATCATTTCTAAAGTAATTGGTCCAACCTTAAGAGCTAATGTGATTATTCCTTCAGACCTTCTTTCACTATTATCATACCCACGAATGGTTATGATGTTGTTTTGTAAATCATTTTCGGTGTAACCTAAGTAACGCAAGAGTTTCATGGAACAGATATTTAATGAGGATCCATTTTCAATTAATACACATTTGATCTTATGATGAGTTATATAACCCTCGATGTATAAAGAATGATTGTTAGAAATGTTGGGGGTTAAGAAGGTCATCAAAGCCGAATGATAGAATAGGATTGGGTACTGAAAGATGCGCGATTAAAGACTAGAATTTTTGTGAATTGATGTCCTTTGAGACATGAGCATTATTCAATGTTTGCATAAGGATGTGTTGTACTACGAGAGAAGAATTAATTAATTCCATGATGGAAATATGTGTTATAGTCTTCTCCAATAATTTGACGATATTGAATGACGATGCAAGTTGTGGAGTGAAAGTGGTTATGGAGTTAGATGGTGGATTAGGAGATGGTGTGGGAGATGAAGTAGCATATTTTTTGTGGTAGGGACCCACACTTTTTTCTGTCTAGTGGTGATATCATAGTCAGTTTTGATCTGTATGGTTGTCACTAAGTCTCGGTCATAGTCTATGGTTGAGATGAATCAATCATACTCAATGTTTCTTGATGATTGGCCTTTATCCTTTGAATTATCATCGTGGTTAGGGAAGGGGCTGTTAAGTTTTTTGTTGGGTATTTTTTTCTCAGAAGTATTTTCAACTTCTATGTCTCCACATTTGATCAAATATTGTATGTAATGGAAAATTTCCATGCATCGATCTATAGAGTGCCATTTTATGTGATGGTAATCACAATATTCATTATCTTTATACCAATTTGATTTGGGTTGTCCTTCTTCGAAGGGTTTGATGATGGGATACGTAATCATGTTGGCATTTTCTAAGTGAGGAAAGATGCTAGATATGCTTTCTACAAGTGGAGTGAACTGTCTTTGCCTATCACGAGAAGGAGCTTCCTTTCTAGGGATTATGATTGGTTTTTTGTTGGATTTAATTATGTTGAGCGGATTGTTTTGAATGTTTTGGACATGGAGAGAATCAGTAATGCCATCATTGACTATCTTTTGGTTATGATTAAATAATTTGTATTTTTCCTGGTTCTGAGGGGTGTCTCTATGAGGTTAGTCTCTAAAGGGTGTTTTAAGTAAGCCCTTAGAAATGAGGGATTTTTCAATTTGTGTTCCCTTTTCAATGACTTCTTCGAAATTACTTAGAAAGTGCATTTGCATGTGGAATGATAATTCAGCAGTGAGATTTAGAACAAAAATGCTAACCAATTACCTTTCTGGTATTGAGCAGGGAGATCTGCTTGCAATTCCTTGCCATCATTGTAAAAAGGAGGTGAATTTTTCATTAGTACTTTTTCGAGTGTTACAGAGATCGAGCATGGTTATTTCTGAGTTCAGGTTGAAGGAAAAATGTTTAACGAATTTTTTTGATAAGTCCACGAATGTCGTGATTAACCCTTTGGGAAGATGAAGGAACCAGTTTAAGGCCTGTCCTCTCAAAATTTTAGGGAATAATCGTAAAAGATGTGTGTTATGATAAGAAAATTCTTGACATTGCATGTAAAATTATTTGACATGTTCACGGGGGTCACCCTTGCCTTTGTATTTATCAAATTTTGGAGTTTTGAAGGATGGTGGAAAGGGTAAGCGTAATATTTCCGTATCGAATGGGTAGGGGAATATTTCTTCAAAGTTGAACTATTTTGATTTCTTTTGTAGTCCCTAGATGGTGTCTTTTATATGTTTCCATTCTTGTATGAATGGAGAGGCAGGGGATGGGTTATGAAGGATTTCATGAGTATTGGGGTCTAGATTGGAGTCTTTTAACCTTTCAGTTCTAGTGGTTGCTTCCTCAAGTTTCCTTGTTAACTCTTGGATCTTGGTGAATAAATCGTTGGTCAAAGAGTTATTTGGTTGTTTGTTATTTCATTGTGATGACTCAATTCACCATTATCGATAAGTTTGTTTATATTTTCAGTCCCGAAGTCAGGGGTAATTTTTCCTCCATGGCTAGGATGCGTAGAAGATATCCGTTCTTGTTTTTCTCTATCATCCTATCTACTTGTTTTTGTTATTCATTGGTGAGTTCTGGTTACGTGACTTCTTTATCATCATTTTCATGCTTGTGACTACGTGTGACTACCATGGTGAGATAGGTGTGTGCATGATTAAGCTGTAAAGGAGGTTATGAATTTTTAGCAAACGTAATTAAGCATAATTGAGAACTTAGTTGCTTTGGATTTGGCTTGAATAAGCTAGTGGTTGTTGATAAGGAGAGTAACTCAAATAAGTTAACTTAATATGATTGTGATATAACTCGAAACGAGATATTAGGGGATTTGTGTCGCATTGTGTAGATTTGACTTGAACAAGCTTTGGATTGTTGATGGGGAGAGTAACTCAAACAATTTAATCCCAATATGATTGTGATATAACTCGAAACAAGATATTAGAGGATTTTTGTCGCGTTGTGTAGATTTGGCTTGAAAAAGCTTTGGATTGTAGATGGGGAGAGTAACTCAAACTAATTAATCTCAATATGATTATGATATAAATTGAAATGAGCTATTAGGGGATTTGTGTCGCATTGTGTAGATTTGGCTTGAATAAGCTCTAGATTATTGATGGGGAGAGTAACTCAAACAAGTTAATCTCAATATGATTTTGATATAAATCAAAACAAGCTATTGGGGGATTTGTGTCACGTTATGTAGATTTGGCTTGAACAAGCTCTAGATTGTTGATGGGGAGAGTAACTCAAACAAGTTGATCTCAATATGGTTGTGATATAAATTTAAATGAGCCATGAAGGGATCTGTGTTGGATGTGGTTTTGATAAACTCGATAGTTGACAAATTAAGGAGTAAACTCAAACAAGTCTCCTAATGTCAGTTTGATATAGCTTGAAACAAACTATGAAGGATGTTTTGGAAATTGATGAGATAAGGAATGAATGCAAGTCATTCAATATCTGTTTGATATAGCTTTAAAACAAGCTATGAAGGATTTATTTTCAAAATTGATGAGATAAGAGGTGAATGTAATTCACTTAATATCAGTTTGATATAGCTTGAAAACACGCTATGGGAGATTGTTTGTTGGCTGAAGCAAGATAATAAAATCAGTGTGAAATTTTGATCTTTGTTGTTGGATTATTTCAGTGTTGTGTTTGGTATTGAATCTATTGAGAAATGGTTTTGCGGAGCATGACTAGGATTTTAAATTTACAATGAACACATTGATATTAACCAAGTTTTATGATAAGAAAAATGCTTAACTAATTTGTTTACAAACAAAAAGTAGTCATGTGTATCAAATTATTTTGGCTCAAGAGGTAAATTCTTCAGAAATGATCATTGTTTCATGCAATCACACAAGTATGTTGTGGAATGATGGATGCAGGATTTTATCACTTCAAAAAGATGTGTCCTCCGATATACCCTAGTTCTGATATACCTAGTTCTCTACGGGGACATAATTGGTACAGGAAACCCTTAGAGAACTAGAGGAGACTCACCAATTCTTTCTTTCCTGCTTCGAAGTGAATCACCACGTCTAAGATAGGTTTTTTGAAAAGTTTGAAGGTGATGGAGGGATGAATGTGGATGGTGTCCTTATAACTCCTTGAAGATTTATAGGGACAATTCCCAGGCTTCGTTGTTACATCTTTTTAGGCATGACTCACATGCTCCACACGAAAACATCACCTGTAAGTGGAGAGCAGGGGCAAGGTAGATACCAAATGTTGTGATGAGACTATGTCTCAAAGTGCAATGCAGATGCAAAAGTTGTTGTTGCATGGTAGTCAAGTCCACGTCACCAATGTAGATTTGGTGGTGATGAAATCCACTTCTACTACATGTAAAAACAAAATGATGATGCAATTATATGTAGGGTTCTTTCTAACTTATAATAAACCACTGGGGGAAAATGATAGCGTACCTGCGCATGCTAAATTTTTTTGTTTCGGCAATTCCACCTTTTAACGGTGGTATTTTTACGAGAAGTTTTATTTTGTTTTGTGTTTTTAATAATAATCTAGCGACACGGTCCTAAAAAAAAAGATTATTAGTTTTCCTACAAACAAAAATGTTAGAAAGAAAAATGATCGTGGTTGTTTTTTATTTTCCAGGTTGCTCGAAGGCGTAGGAAAAGAGCATACACAACCAACAATCGATCAAAATATGAAGAAGTAAAAAAAATGAAGTGACAAGTTAGTTAGTGACGAAATGTAGAGCTAAAAATACTTTTAATTAAGCTACAAAAGGCCCGACTAGTACAAAATATTGATTTAAATTTGTTGATTTGATTGGGGATCCTGCAATGTTAGAACAAAAATCTAAACAATTGTGATAGTTTCTGACTTTCCAGATCACTCGAAGGCGCATGTAAAGAGCATACACAGATATAATTGAAACGAATTTTGTTTAAAATGTTAATAACTATTGTAATTAATCGTGATTGTGAAATAGTAATAACGATTATCTTCACAGAAAAGAAAAATGATGAAACAATAATCTTTAAAACATTACCATAAGTGTCGTCATGGAAAATTGGAATCTAAGGAAAAAAAATTGTGGGCTTGGGTAGGTTCTAGTGTACAAAAGATGACTGAGGATGTGAAATGTTGGCGAGATAGGTGCGAAAAGGTCCTATATGGGTGAAAAGGTCCTGTAAGAAAATGATTAGCAATTTTCTTGCACAAAACATGTACAAAACTGGGTTAGAAAAATCAACCTCTACAATAATGATGTGATGAAAAGCCAAAAAGTCAAGATAACAAAATGAGTTTTGAAAATTATGAATCAACACTAAAAAATTTCAAAACATGATAAGAACGATCTTGAAAAATAATCTCAAAAAGTGATAAATATCATAGTACAGGTCATAAAATGGTTGGCAAAAAAGTAATTAACTTTGTTTATTTATGATGATGAATAACCATACAAGAAGGTAGAAATTTGATCTCAAAAAATCAAATTGTGAAAAACTGTTAACGATTTGGTACAAAGCAATGAAAAGAAATGAAAAATTAGCAATGATAAAAGACTTAATTAAATAAGAGTTTAATGAAAATCCTAGTAAATAGAAAATAATCGATAAAAATAACTCAAATCTACAAATTAACGGGAGTGCAAATGCATTTGGTGTGAATAAAATCTTATACAGCTCTTAAGAAGAAAATGTGGATTTTAAGGAGGACAAGCCGAAAGGTGATTGGAAAGTGTGAACTTAAAGAAGACAAAAATGTGGACTTATATAGCAAAAATGTGGAATTTAAAGAAGACAAAGTTGATTTGATTTAAAATTAAAAGTAGAAATGTGAGGGGGATTAAAAGGCATGGACTTAATAGAAAACTTGAGTGGAATAGGGTAGGTGCAATTAATGATAGTTTAGGGAACATGACCAAAGTGTAAGAGTAAAAATTAAAATAAAATAAAATTCAATGTGAGTGGGGAGATGATGAATGAATAGGCCTATAAATAGACCAAAATGTTACATGATTAAGGCAATATTTAGGAGGGATTTAATCTAATTTTAACGATTATTTTGTTAGAAATTTATACGTGTTTGAGAAATGCAAAGAAAAATTATAATTAGACCAAGGTTGTGCATCCAATCAGTAGTCTAAAGAGGATCATCTTGATATGTAGTATAATGAAGGATGGAAGGTGACATTGATAGGGATGGGTATGTGAGGATCGAGGATGTTGGGTGGAGAGATGAGTGAGCGGTCAAGTGGGGATGGAGACTGGTTGAGGGAGAGGTATTGTAATGGAATCTCGGGTAGAGAGAGGGATGGACGAGTAGGGAAGGGATGTCAGTGTTGGGAGGAAGGGGTTGACGTGGAAGGGAGGAGAAGAGATGGGTGGACGGGGAGCTGGGAGAAGGGGTCGATGTGGTGTGGGAATCGAGAGTTTGGGAAGCAGGGAGATGAGTGGTGAGGTGAGGTGTAGGGACATGGGTTGGGTTGAGAGGGAGAGGCGTTGGGAAGGAGCCAATTCAAGTGGCTCATGGGAGTTGGAGATCGAGGGAGAGGGGATTCGGTAGAGAATATTATGGTCTGTGATGGGTGGGAGGAGAAAATTGGAAGATCGACTGAGTTGATCGAGTGGGTAGGGTGGAAAGGGGGGGTAGATAGTTTAGAATACGGTTTACAATTTTTATTTTTTATTTTTATGTATTTAATAATAACATTTTTTTGGTTTTCTTTCGCAAGTTTATACAAAGAATGACATACTGAGGTAATATAAAATAGAAAACAAGAAAATATACCAAATCTAGACAACGCGATTACTATGACCAAGATTAGTATAGACGACGGACTCAATTGAGTATCAAACCAAAAAAATACAATCTTAATTTATTTAAATTTTTTTTAGAAATCTAGATCAATATCTGTTGTAACATTAAGATTAAAATTTTCCAAACCGGTTTCCAAGCTAGTAGAACTCAAAGAATGTTTTTTTTTTGGAAAATCACAATCTATAGTGATTTTAAAACTATGAACTAAAATTCTATTAGTAACTAAGATTGATATGTATGTGTTATGTGTGTGTGTGTGTGTGTGTGTGTGTGTGTGTGTGTGTGTGTGTGTGTGTGTGTGTGTGTGTGTGTGTGTGTGTGTAGATATATATGTGTGTGTGTGTGTGTACACACACACACACACACTCATTACACATAGGAAGGAGATATGATATTTTAGGATTTTTTATTTTGCATGAATATTTCAAAAAAGAAAAATGATGACAAAAATTTGCTTTTTAAAACCAAAAATTGAAAACCAAAATAAATGTAACCTCTGCAAACATCGTAAGACTATGAATACATCTTCTGTGGTCCACAAGATCTAGATTTGGTGATGGAAATTCTTCTGAGTGTCGAGGAGATCAAAGATATGACAAGCGTCGTAGTTTCATTATTACTATAACCTATAGATGCACCATAAGAGATTGCACAACAAAAACACTTCCCATAGCGTGAAGGTTAACCAAATAATGTCATAAGTCACAGAAAAGGAGATAACAATAAATAATAATAAACAAAGAATGGATAACACCAAGAATTGGGAAATCAAAGGTAACAGATCAAAGGTAACCGGGCATGCCAGAATGTTTACTAGGAAAATGAACTACTAACAAGAAAGTAAAACAATAACAATAATACCTTCTCCTTCGTGACTTCGTAGAAAACCTCATATTGGAAAAGGAAACATGGATGATCCCTGATTGCGTGAAATGTAGGTGCTTTCCTCGAATTGGAGCAAGGCCTTCTCTACAACAAGATCACCTTACTTTGCACCAATGGAATAAAGGATTATGGATTTGGGATGCTTCAAGATGAGGCTATTTGGGCATTAGGACGAGGTGGGAAGGATGCTCTTTTCTCAAAGGATGCAAGAGTTCAGACATGACATTCAAGCTTATTCTCTGTGTCTTAGAGGGTTAGGGTTAAGATTGTATTTATAGCCTGGGGAAGTGATTAATTTAGAGTAATTTAAGTAATCATGGTTTGAAAATGTGGGAAAGATTAGGTGAGTGGGGACCATGAAGAATGGGTGAGAATTTGTATTGAATTTTTAATTCATAAGTGGAGTATTTAAGTGAGTTGGGACCATGAAGAGTGGGTGAGGATTTGTAATGTAGCCAAATTCTAAACAAACTTGATATACTGCAAATAATATGAACTCCAAAAGAAAACAGATCTCCTTCTTCGTTATTCAATAATCAATTACAATGTTTCCTAAATAGGAAAAAACTCCCAACTCAAGTTGCCATGTAAACCCTAACTAACTTTGACTAAATCTACTCTAGGTGGCGAAATTTACTATTTTTAGCAATTTACTAGAACCTGCTATTCTTAGTAAGTTTGCATGCTTATTCGTATAGGCACATAAATGACCATGCATCTTCTACATTCCTAAATTAGAGCAATTTCCAACTTTCTAAATCATAATGCAATTAATAGACTAAAATTAACTAATGCCCAAAAATAGGAAAACGTTGAACTACAACTTAAATCCTAATTTTTGGCCTCAAGATGGCAGATTTAGGGCCCAAAAATTTGCCAAAACTTTCCCCAACTCGTAAGGAAGGTTGCCGGTGCATTCATATCATCGAAACATGTGGTTTCAAACAAAACAAACTCAAACGGACACCCGGAGCTCAAGTTATGACCTTGTCAACTTCCTGTTAATTTTGGCACAGCAATTTGATTTTGAATATTTAATTCAATAGTAGAAAAACATGGAGAATAATGACATGTGGTAAGGATTAGGTCATTTTTATATTTGGAAGGGATAATTAATCAAATTATATTTGATTAATTCGAAGTGTATTTTTGTGGGAAATGAGGTGGGGGGATTAATTGATTTAATATAGGTGTGAAATTGGGGTGTCTACAGCTAGTATTTTATTCTACAAGCTACGATTCACTGTAGAATAATAGAAATAAATCCACAATTGACAAATCCTCCACTACATTAAAAAATGGAGATTGAAAAAGTAGACACACACACACACACACACACACTCTCTCTCTCTCTAAAAAGATATAAGCCAATAAGGAATTATCCATAAATAATATTTCATGGCATTGGTTATTGAATTTTTTATGTTAACAAGTAATTAAGTATTCATCAACCATGTCTTACTTTATAATATATCTCCATTGTATGTTTCCTCAATGAATCACACACCACACCCCCATTCTCCATCCAAAAATCGATAAAAATGGTGCTTGGTCCATATGTTCTTGGTCGTAAGAAAGAAGAGTTTGACATTGGTTCCCCCAACATTGTCACCACCCCATACTTCTCCTCACTCAAACCCCTTCTTCATCACTCCTCTTCCTCCTTCAATGTTTCACTCCCTCAAATTTAACTTCTATGGTGCATCACCTTCTGAATGTTTCCATTATACAGTTCGCATGTGATTGCTAGTACTATGTCTTATAGGTAATACTTTTTTCAACGTTTTAAGAAGGTAAAATTCTATCATATAATACCATTAGTATATTTTATGACAAATTTTAATTCAAAATCACATCTTATTGGGATTATTTTTTTATTCCTTTATCAAAAAAGTTGTAATTTACATCACAAATTTTGAATTAAAGTGTTCTAAAATGGAAATTTATTTAACGAAGTGTGCTAAGTACATGTTATAATTTAGAATCAACATGAAAGGGGAAATTTATAATTCAAATTCAAATTTGAATTGTTGGAAAAAAAAATTGCATTAGTATTTCATATTATAAATTTGCATTAAGATTTTTAAAAATTAAATAATATTATTTCTCACATTTTTTGCAACAGGAAAATTTATGAATAATTAAATTGTATTTTTATTTTCATTTGCAAATGAATGTGATGATAGTGATGCCGATGAAAAGAATTTTAGGAACTCGTTGATAATTTTTTATTTCTATAACATTAAGAAATGAAAGTATTTTACTATTGGAATTTCCCTTTATATTAATACATAGTAAGGTAGATCAAGATCGTTTTGAAATGAAATTATTTTGACTAAGACAATTCTTAATTTGTGATCTATACAGTAGGATAGTCAAATTTCTATGTGATGATAACTTCTTATTACGTAATAATAGGGTAAGTGACACTTAAATTTCAATTTACCAATACAAAAATAAAAATAAATTTAAATATGATCATTTTCACAAGAAATATTACAGATACAAATAAAGTAGATGATATAATGTTCAAATGTTTTAAAACTAACAAATTACAATATTATTGTAGTGATCATATTTTTTAAGTACTACCTAAAATTGAAATTAAACATCAACATTAGATAAATTTAGAATTATTATCTTATAACGCCCATACAAAAATTGTTCTTAAACCTAGTCTAAACCATCTGAATTCATGTCATCGTCATTATAGTTGTTGGTATTGTCATCATACTCACCATTCTTTCTGTCAAATTCATCATGATCTAAAAGTTCATCTTCTTCCCGATTTATCTTCTTTTCGACAAAACTCATGCCTTGTAACATATAGATTTGTTTAAAACATTAAATAATATCTTATATTAAGTTATATGTAATCATATTAAGTTATATTTAATCTTTATTTATTTTAATGTTTCAGAATCTAAAGTATAAAAAAATTGAAATGAGAAATAATTAGTTACTTCCATGCCTTTTTCTACATCAATTAACTACATAAGGGCTTCCCAACTGCCTCTTATTGCATGACATCAATGTAGTGTTTTTGGGCAATATTATACTTACACTAATATTAAGTTTGTTTAAGTATACTAGGTTTGATTTGTGCACACCTCATAGACTTTGAATAAGAAAAGTGGCATCGTTTATCACTTACCGCCACTTCACACATGCATCCACTATGTGCACATCACTTCATAAATGTGTGAGTTACTTAATAAAAAAAAATTTGGTTCACAAATCTTGCTTTACTTAGTCAAAGTAAAAGTTAGAACCAAACTCTTTCTTTTTCTATATTTTGACCACTTCTACTTTTATGTTATGATTGACTGTGAGAATAATATATTATTGCCATTTTTATTCTTGTGTATTTGTTGTGGCATATTATAATTTTTCCATGGATGGTGTGAGTTCATGTTGAATATTTTATTGGTCTTCAATAATTCTACATGATATCAACCTTTCTCCGTCATGGGGTATTCATAATCCAAATAAGTACCTATCACGTGAGTTTGTATAGGGGTGTTAAATATTATTCAAAATGGACCCAATATATTGCCCCATATAAAGGGGTATAAGGGGTTAAAGTATTAAGGTTTTTAAAAATATATTGGGTGTAGAGTATTTGGAGTGATAGGGAGGATGGGAGAGGGAGGAGTAGTTATGGGGAATACAAAGAATCCGTAAATTCAGATCATTTTCGTTGAGTGTATTTTCAAAGTAGTGGCATGCTTTTTTATAGAAACAACATGTATGTCCAGAATAATGGCACTGCATAACTCTTAATAATTATGATATCTTCAGTGCCGATGGGGTGGGAGTGGTGCAGTCAATTCACATGGTTGTGTGCTTGCCCACCTAGTTTCAAATCCCCCCGAGGCATGATCCTCCTCGGAGGTGGTTTTGCCGCTAGAGGTGACATCTCTGCTCGTGCTGACACTGGTGGTTACTCCTCACTGCTAAAGCTGGTGGCTACTCCTCTCATTACTAACACTAGTGGCTCCTTCTCCTCTCGTTGCTGACACTGGTGGCTACTCCACTCACTGTTGCTGCTCCTCTCACTATTGTCGTGGTTGCTCCTCTCGCTGCTGACACTTATGGCTGCTCTACTTGCTGTTGATCCTGGTGGCTGCTCCTCTCGCTGCTAACACTGGTGGGTGTTCTAATAGTTGTCCCACTCGCTGCAGTCGTTGTCGATGGTCGTTACATCTTCACTATGGTTTCATGGTTGCTTCAATTGGGTTCCTAATAATGGTCCCCTTCATTGTAACCAGGTTGTGGATCCTCTCAAAAATCCTCAAGTGTACAAGGATGTGGGTCCTTTCAAACACCCTCAATTTACCCTCAATCCAAAAAATTATGATATCTTCAATGTATCATCACTAAGGTATACTTTTTGTCATTCCATTCAATTTTTTAAGGAGAATGGATGTCATGAAGATTAATAAATTTAACTCACAATAACGCAACCAAATATGAGCCTTCACTTTATTATACAATGTTTTATTAGTGTGATGAATGTAGATAGAAGAGAAAGGAAGAGAAATATCAAATTACAGATGATGAGGGTTTATACTTTTTGAGTTCAATATGAATTTAATCAAGATTTTAAGTGAAAATATAATTAAATTATGTGAAAATGTAAGGCAATTCTTCCAACACTAAAAAGGTGGAAATAAAAAGGTGTTTTAAAATGTCTAAAGGGAAAATGGGTAGTTTGGATATATGTTAAAATAATGGGAATTTTAAAATTGAAAATTTATCGTGCTCAACTATAGTTGGATCCTCGAGAACAGATTGCAATTTCGCTATCTCTAATTTGGTCCTCTCAAACAAATTAGGAGCGGAAGAAGCCATGACTATAAAAAAATGAAAATAAAACTCAATTTAGAATACTTTTAATGAAAATATTTTCCTATTTTAATGAAAATAGAAATATGATTTTCAAGCTTGAATGCAAATAATCTAGAATGATTGTTCCTTAATTGAATTCAATCAAGAAAAAATATGACTTGTTCAAATGCACATTCAAAGAATGTTTTTTGATTCCATTTAAAGATACACTTTAAATGCATAAATACAAATGAATATATAGTATTTTCTTTTGAAATGGTTTTTAAAAAATGATATTTTGACTATTTAGGTGCAAATGTAACCAAGATACAAAATCCAAGATCACATCTCAGGAATGAGAATATTTCCAATGCAAAGAAACACTTTTGAATAAGAAAAAACTATACTTAATCCTTAATCTACTTATTTGTTTTGATGTTTTCTAATTTTTTAATAAAATAAATGCAACTATAATCTAATAAAAACATACAAAACTAAGACAAATATACATGTCTAACCTCTTCATAATACAAGCTCTGAAGGAATCCAAGGAAGAGATTCAATTTCTTTATCCTACAACAATGAGAATAGAACTATGAAGCTTGTGTCAATCCATCTAGATTAATACCTAATTGTGGGATCTCTACAAACATGAGGATTGTGTAAACCATGATTGGATGCTAGTATATATGAAAGTTTTCTAGATGCTTTTGATAAAGGTTTTGGATTGTCTTAGGAGATCTAGGAAGATCATTGTGTGAAGACATTGTGCATCAAATCAAATGTTACAAGTCAATAACTATATGATGGTTAAGATAAGACTCTCATGTCATAATAAAATATTTGGTAATGTTTCATGAAGTCTCCCACTCCAAATTCATAGGTGTGTGTGTCATTGTAGGAGATATTATCTTAAGGAACAAAGAAGTACATTACAAATGTTGATATTGCATGATATGACCAACTTACAATGGCATGGTTACACTCAAGAAAAATGTTTTCAAATGAAAAGGAGCTTGTCTTGACTCCATACTAGTTGCTCAAGATGTTCTGTGGCTGAGGAAAAACATAAAATGTGTAGTTACGAGTCTAAGAAGTCTGTGTTCAAGTTAAGGTTGATACAATAAACGAAAGTGTCAAAAATTCAAAGGTGCATATGGATAATCCTAGCAATGTTGGAAAGAAAAAATAAAACTTCATGATGCATTCTCTATAAATGTTATCCTTTCACTGTAACACAAAGTATATAGTTTATATGTATATACACTGTAGCTAACAAATATTATAGCTTTATTCTCTTAATTTACATTTATAGGCAATAAAAACAATAAATCATGCTTAACTAGATTCATGAAATTCAAGATAATTCAACGTAAATATAACAAAATGCAGATAACCATAAGGTTATTGTTGGAATGTGATATGGAATCATGAGGAAATTAGCTTAGATTTTGACTGAAAACGAAAGAAATCAGCCCCAAATAAAGATTTACAAAGAAAAAACGACAATTTTTTTCTATTCATTAGCTGATTCATTTTCTTAAAGATCATACAAATGCAAAGATATCTGATCCTATAATCAGAATGCTTAATATCACTCTGCTCATCCATAATAGGTATGATTACTCTGCTAGGTTCCTAAAAATAGTAATTGCCATCATAAAAAGTGCATTGAAAGAAGACCACAACATACTCTGATGTGCAATGAACACAAAAATTTGTGGAGCCTGGTCATGATACAAGAGATTTAAGTACAGAAATAAAGTATACATAGGGTTTCAAATTTTTTTCGTACAAATGACACCTAGGGTTGCATAGGTAGTTTTGTTTGCCTAATATTTACAAAACAACAAATTTTGACATACTTGGTCAGGTCACGCTGGTCTTTATGGGCTCAGTGGTCTCTGTGGGCTCTGGGTTGGTCGGCTGTGAGCTTGTGTTGGCCTGCTCTGGCTATGGCTTCACGTGAAGGAAGGTGGGTGGAGGAAAAGTGAGATCCTCCATGCCGCCTCCAATACATAAACAGGGGGTTCGGGCGAAGGTGGTTTGCTCGAAGGGGGTTTCCCCTGAACCCCCCCTTTGAGTGAACCCATTGTTGTGTCATACGTGGAAATTCCATGCACTATGTGGCACTTTGGGCGAAGGGGTGGTTCAGACGAACCCTCTAATTTCCCACCCAACCCAACCTCCCACTCACGTTTTTGGGACAAGGTGTGGGACACAATATTATGCATTGACCTCGCTAATATGATGACAAAAATCATAACAATGTCCAAAACAAAAACTGTAATAGCATTGTATCCAATGTATCTATATAAATAATACAATGAGTTGACATAAAATATAGAATAAATCTGGCGGGCACTACACCACCATCTTCAACTAACATATTACATGTTTTACTTCACCATGATAAATTCAACTATGATAGAAAATTGGGATGAACATGATTATGTGAATGTGATCTTGGTTTTCTAATATACAAAATCCTATTCTCTAGATTTGTTGTGAATCACTAGGAAATTAATCTCCTTCTTTGAAACCCTAATATAATCTATAAGTCCACAAAATTGTGCATAAGCAAAACAAACATGTTTTTGGGGCTTGCGCTAAATTGGGGAAACTTGAGATTCATTTATATTCAGCAATTTCCTTATCAATTGGAGAAAAAATGGCAATCAATAAACAAGTATAATGCATTCAACAAGTAGCCATGTGTCGTGTAATTATACCAACCCTTATATTTCTAGTACGTGCAATACTAGTAAATTTAATACTCTTTTATATGCTCAAAATCTAACTTATGTTATTTGTACGCTTCATAAATATAAAATTTATTTCCTTACAACTCTAATATGAATGCTCTTTATCTGCACATATCTTCTCCTTGTTGTCATAAATATAGTAACATGCCTTTGTATATATAAACTTATTGAATTGAAATTAAAACCTTTTTGGCACAAAAGCTAACACACAATGTGTGTTGCAAAAGATGAAAAATAAAATCTATAAACCAAAGGGAGTAAAAATTAGTGGTCAAAAGGGGCCACCAAAGTAAAGGACCAAAAATTAGAAATGATTAGAAATGTAGCTTTGTTTCTCAAAATCTTTATATTTCTTTTCATTGGCCAAGAAAAAATATAGGGAAAGAAAAATTAAGAGAGAAAACAAAAGAAAACAGACAAAATGAGGGCCATATGGAGAAGAATGTGAGAATGAAACAAAGGAGTGAGGTCAAAGTGTTGAATACACAAGAAAAGGACTTAAAAAATCGATAAACATGGGGAAAAATATGCAAATAAGAGCTATAATTGGATCAATGATATATAAACACATTAATACAATTGTATCAGAACAATTAACTACTCCCATATAAAAAAATTATGTTTCCACACTAACCCTCTATACAAGCCCCTAAACATTTGTTGATTAACATTTTCTCAAATTTTCAATATTTTTACCAATCTAAAGAAAGTAGAAGAACTCCATTTATCCTCGATACACACTCCACGAGAGTGCCCTTAATTTAAAGGTTGAATCACATTAAAAGGTTAGCCTCGTGCTTTCATTAACTTCAATTGATTTGTATAATTTAAGGAAACTATGTAATACGTCCTTAATACTAAACACACTACATTGTATTAGTGTTTTATTTTGGTATTTTAATATATATTAACAATAAATCTTGGATTTCATCATTTGATTTGGGCCATATTCCTAATAGTTTTTATGCACACGAGATTATTTGTATGGTCCCAATTGAATAATATGTTATGATGATGACATAATGACGTATTGCTTGCAGAATAAGGTAAAAGCTAAGAATCGAATATTGCAGTATTATCAAACAGGGAGGTCCCATGCCTTTCTCCAAAATCATATTTCCAATTTCAAGACGAGGTTATACCATTCATGTTTAATTAAATTAGACACTAAGATATGTCGATTTTGGAGAATTATTTGAAAGCATCTACAATAATATCTCAAGATCGTGAGGATTTTAGAATTGAATAAACAATTTTAAGACATAAATTTAAGTATTTGATGTGAAGTAGTAAAACATTTTCTAAATGTATTATAAAAGAGTTTTTTTCAATATATTTGTATTAATTATCATAAAAATAATTGGTAATATGAGATCATTTTATAAACATTGGTTTATATAGATTTTCAGGCATCTCTAGTAAGCACCTTCAGCTAAATCGCTTAACGGATGTGGAGGACCTTTGAATTCAACAAGAATTGATCCCTGGTAGACTCTATATAAACTAAACAGCTTCACCAATAAACCAAACAACCTAAAATTAAAAAAAATTGAATAAATAATTCAACCATGAAATAAATTTCAAGAACAAAGATAACTTCATCATATAATTACCACTTATATACCAAATTAGGTTTAAAGAATATTGGTTCCTCTCCGGACAAAAATCTAGTTCAAAGAATATGTTCTTTTATTATTATTCAAATGTTAGTTGTCCTATAGATAAAAACAGGATAGTTTTGAGCATTATTTGTACCAAAAAGAAGAATGAATGACCTGATTTTGGCATTCAATAGAACGCTATCATATGACTGTGGATTATTTTATTTGTACATGCAGACATGGATTGTACTAAGTTTCAAAGTAAGTAAAAGCAATTATTGGATGTCCCCCACTTCACATAAAAATAAAAATAATATGTTGATTGGTTTAATAATTGTGTTTCAAGTTCAATACCATCAGTTGTATGAAAAGAATTCAGGCTTACAATGCTAAGACAATAAAATAGAAACGTTTGTTGCAAGTGGAGAAACAGAATAATATTATTGTGGACGAGGTCTGCATGTTCATAGTTGACTGATTCAGTATATACAATTTATTTCATACAACTTAAATGTAGTAAACATTTGGCGGTCACTTATGTTTGGTAAACTCTTTTTTTTTTTTTTTCTTTTTTTTTCAGTAATGGTATTTTTTCAATATTATCAGGTTCAAAAAATGTAAATACATATTATTAATATAATAGTGATGAAAGTGTTAAAAAAAGTTTTCAATTATTTAAAGATATTTTTTATTATATTTATGTGTAATAATCTACTTTGTATATAACTTTATATAAAAAATGACAGTCATAATCTAAACATATAAGTTAAAAAGAAATTGTGATTTCAAATTTTGCAAATATTACAGCTATAAAAATAAAACAACATGTAGACCGTAGTCAAATTTAAAGCTTGGACCCCACTCAATGTATTTGATTAAATACATCCTAAAAAAAATTAATTCGCCGGTAGGCGTCCACATTTGAAGATGACTTGGCTGGAAAGTGTCGAATTCCGGTGGCTCCAATATTTGTTGTTTTAACTTTAATATAAGTTGCCGGATTTTAGATATTTTCCTACAATCCTAGATATTTACTATGGTAGATATCCACAAATTTTAGATATTTCCTATAATAATATCTAACAATATGATTGTATCTACTTTTTGGACTGTATGATCGTGTGCCAAAGAAAATATTAAATTTGCTCTCTTTGCGAATGTTGTGATTTATTTATTGTCCATTAAAGAGGATGACATGTTGTTAAGGTTAGAAAATGTTTCTTATATGACACAACTGCAGGCAATATGATTCAGTGTTACCCATGAATTGCATTTGAAAAGGATGTAAAAAGGGATCATGTGGCAGCTGGTAAAGATGCAACCCCTCATGTGACCAGGGGCCTATTTCTTTTATAGAAGTGTTTATAGTTGTTTTGTAGTTTACCGTCTGGCATTTTTCTGTCACACCGAGTAATATGAGGAGCATAGGCCAACTCAAAGATAGAGTGAATTGTTTGGCTTCCTTATCAGTTGGCTAATTTCAAAGGAATGTTGTTACGTAGTAATGACAATGATCTATAATGTTTACGAAAGGCCATAGCAGATTAAAGGCTATTTGGATGCTTGGCTAGCAAGTTAGCAAATGTCAACCCAGGTCCCATGCAAATCAATTTAAATTGGAACATTCTGCAATATTCTATGCACCCAATAAAAGGCTAATTGGGTTTGCAGTGCCAGGCTGGATATGTTGTATGGAAAATCTTAGGGCACTCAACTTGGATTACCTATCCAAAATTATAAACATTGTCAAATTCAATGCGTTGGAACTTTTATGGTGATCAATTCTGTAAAGAGCTGCCAAAGTCATTTGGAAAGTTGGGAGGATTTTCAAAGCTCCTAGGGAGAACTGCATCAAAAATGAAGTGCCCGTGGGAACGGCCAAAACCTGTCTCCCACGATATATTGGCGATTATTGAAATATTGATTTTTGTGATTATTGAAATATTTTTGTAATGCACAATCAGATAAAATGGACAATAGGCGGCAACAATATTGAAATAGAGGGGAAAATATATAGGCTTAACCAAGGCCACTGGCATACCCCCGCTGAGCACACCATTAATGGTAGAAGGTATTGTTCTAAAAAGTAAAACTTTTATATTTGTGATAAGTGCACCTCTAATAGGGGAAAGGAGCCAATGACCGTGCATGGGCCAATGACTATGAATAGATATGTGAAATAAAGTACCATTAATTGTTTAAAATTAAAGTTAAAAAATGAAATACAAACTAGCCAATAAAGTAAGTCACATCGATAAATTAACCAATGAAATGGTGACACATAGACAACCCATAAAATGTGATTTTATTCTCAATTAATGGGTTTCCTAAAATTCCTTTGTATTCAAAAGTACTTACTTTAAACCCCTTAAAACAATATTCTCCACATAATTTAAATTTTTGAAAGAAAATCTGCATATTAAAAAAATCATTATCTACTAAAAGGTATTTTTAAAAAAAAATTATGATTGTTAAGTGGCAATAACAACCTTTGACATTGTGATTCACGATAACTAGCTCCTTTCCCCTATTTGCCAATAAAAAAAACAAATCTGAATAAAACGCACAGTACGAATATTTGTGATACATGGCTATTGCAAGTTTAGGGCGTAAACAGTACAAATTTGCATGCTCTATTAGCCTCGCTGCATATTTACATCCCTCCCGGCGTAACTTGCGACTCATGTGCAATTGCTAGCAATAAATATATTCTAATAAACAACCTTGAACAAACTGGTTATGTGAGCTCTTCCCTCTCTTTTACGATCATTCATAGTTAAAATAAAATGTGGCCGGCCTTCATGGAACTATTTACATGAATAGTTGAAGTAACATGAAACTGGATTTCATACAACTGTTTATATATAACCCACCACCAAATGAATGGTATGGATTCATATCTTCATTGTTGAAGTAAAGTAATATCACTATATATATAGGTCTTATATATCACAAAAATAGGTCTTATATATCACTATCATTATCATGCATGGGAAGATGGTGCTTATTTTGGGAATTAGATCATCTATATACAAAATTAATGGTATTTTATTTGTATTTTTTTAACAATAGTATTGTATATATGAGGCGGTAAAGTATAATGGAATAATGCTAATGATTAATTTGTAATTTTTGTTTTATTTTAATTATTTAATATTTTGGTATGTTATATTTATATTTATTTTTAGAATATATAAATCACATTAACTCATTTTAAGTATTTGTTAATTTTTATCATGTTTAAGTATATTACTTCATATTAAACTTTCAAAATAATATTGAAAAAGTTAAAGAAGACTTACAGATATTATTCTCCAACCTTAATCAAATGATGATTGTGACAAAAGAATTAAAAACAACTGAGTAAAAAGGTGGAATGTCTAAATTATAAAGAGAAACAAATATTTTCAAATGTTTTGATACAATTTAGAACAATGAAATTGATTAAGAAAATCTAGATTGTAAAAATGCTTAATTCTAATTGCAATGTAGCAGTAAATGAATAAGCAATGAAGTACAAAATTTGACTCAAGAAAATAAACAATTAATATTTAAAACCATAAGTGCAAATGAGGAGATAAAATGACTTAGCTAATTCACAGAGATCCTGAAGGTGTGCAGAACTGGAGAACTAGAAAATCCAAAGTGCAGACTGTCGCAATAAAACCCATAAATATGTATAAATGTTGGAGTATGCTAGACTAGGGAGCCCATGCAAGGTCGAGGGTACCTCGGGTGCTAGATACCTTCCTAGGTTCCTGTGACTACTCAGAAACATAAAAAACTAGCTTCGCAGGGTTGCAAGATGTTTGTTATTTTTCACTTCTTATCACTAGTATGTTGCATCTAGTTTGTAAATGTCACCTATAACCTATAATGAAGAAATAACCTACAAAACCCTAAAACACATCAAATCCCAAAACTAAAAATAATGCAAATGAGGGGTTAGACTTTTCTCAACTATCAAACAAGTGATCTTATGAGTGAGCGTTGCACTACACCTCAGACCCAATGTAGTTTTATGTGCGTGTGTGTGTGGAATTGTGCCCTAGGTGGCTCTTGTGTGTTTCACACTTGATAGCGAGAAAGTATTTATAAGTAAGAAATGTAAATATATGTGTGCATGAAATAATGAACTTCCCCTCCTATGCGTGTATGCATAAGTATTAGTCCCTTACCCTTGTGTGTGGATGCTTGAATGCTCTTGATAATGGACTTTGCATGCAACCTTAGGTGGTTATAGATAATGCTTAGTGCTTGGTCCTTTATTATGATCACATAACGTTATATTTATATGATTCCCTTCCTTGAATTTCATAATTAACCCCGAAAAGGTTGACTACCAAAAAGATAAGATGCCCAAACGACTAGAAAGAACCCAACAAATGTGAACAAAGTAGAACGAGGTCGGGGGCGTCTAGAGGGGACTGGGACACCTGGCGCTGGTTTCCAAGATGAGAAATGTTGAAGTATAAAAAGACAGACTGGGTAATCAGGAGTATATAATCAAAAGTAGAAATAGAAAGTAAGAAAAGATGGCCAAAGACATGGGTCAATTAGTAATTTTCTTGTTTAGGAATCATAGGAATAGTAGTATGTGATAAAAACTAAATAAATACCCAAAGTGTGTGATTTAATGTTTACATTTACCCCCACTTTATGTTGTTGTGAAAAATTTGGATAAAATAAAGTAGATAAAATATGTGTACATGATGACCATGTAGATTGATGGCGAAAAGTGTGTCTCTTGACAAAGAAAAGCATGGAGTGATAAAAAATGTGAAGTATGACAACTAGAGAAAAGGAAGTGAAAAGTGATGATGATGTCCCTAGGGCGAGACTGTATGTGTATATCTCACGATTGTACCTATTTTGGTGTCAATGATTGATGCTATGATTGATGTGATGTTGTTGATTTATGTGACTACCGCTTCCCATAAGGACAAACCTACAAAAGAGAAGAATGATCAAGTAGTCAAATACGTGAGTATATGATCAAAACGAGTAAAAAGTATGTAAGAAGTATGTGAAAATGTAAAAAGGAACATGTGCACCTCATCCGTGATGAGAAAAAGGTGTAGAAAGGATCTTGTAGATGATGTAGAAGAACAATTTTTTCAAGTGATCTAACTCTAGTTGCATTATATGCGAGTTTTTTGGGTGATCTCACGCCAAGAAATGGAAGAAGTGTAGGGAGTAAATTCTGGTGTCATCCTCCAACCTTTAACTACTTCCCATAATGTGAACACAACTATAGATAGTGTGTAAAAACTTGACGCTTTTCAAACAATTCTGATCTAACGTGAAAGTAGAGAATACTGTGTAGTGCATGTATGCTCGAGTGTAGAAGGACTTCGTGTCTTGTAAAATCCACTGTGTGAAGTGATGAGAAATGTATTGAACTGATGAATGATGTGTAACTATCCCCTATTTACAGGAGTCCAAGAAGGGTCATATGCACCTAGGTGCTACTATCTGGGTCTAGGCACTGGTGTTTGTACTATGGTGAGGACCCAAGTCAGGATATGGGCCATTGTTGTGATTGATGAATGTATTGTACCGGTACTAAACTATGTTGTGTGATGACTGTGAACTGCTATGTGAGGTGACTGATTCACCTAAATGATGCCCCCCTTATTTGGGGTGCATGTGATGTTGCTGAGGAGTATGCGGCTGAAAGGGTGACCAACCGCTGTGCTTAAATTGTGCCCTGCAGGGGGAGGGAGTGTGCTTGGTAGAAACCAAGGCACATGTAAACAAAGTGGCTGGGAAAAAATTTGTTAGTGCAAGCAAGATAAAGAAACATGTAAAAGACGATGTAGAAGCTAAGCACACAAGAAGACAATATAAACATGCAAGAAGGAAAATCAAAACACGAAAAGTGGGTTTTAAACATGGGACATCACTCACAATTTCACAATAAAATCAAGGCCGCAATGGCCACAAGCATAAAAAAAATAAGAGAACAATCAGGACATCGGGAAAAGCCCACAAAAAATGGCATACAATGACAAGAATAAGCAATCAAATAGTAATAGACAACCATGGAAGTAAGTAGACCTACAAGACAAATACTGCACATGAAGCACCCATTAACATGTTAGAAAGGTAGAAAGTATGTAAAAGCATGTATAATCAAATACAGAAATGTGTTATGCAAAATGAAACAATAACACATGTAGTGTACGAAAGTGGATGCCCCCAAGAGCCGCCGTGGAACTGGTAAGAGGTGCTTCTCCAAGCATCCATGCTACGTGTGTGGATCTATAGAATATGAAATCACAACTAGAAAGAAAGTGAACGCGCATGTGTATATGATAATATAATGACATACAAAATATCTTTCTAACATGTGTAAAAAGTATACATGTGAGCATAATAAAAAATAGAGTAAATGTGACCATGATATGCAAGATGTTGTGGATGAGATGGAATGGAATGTAGTATGTGTGTGGTAAGAGCCGTGTGCCCCCCCAAGTGGGTGTGTATGCATGAGAATGAGGTTTGTTTATACATTTCCCCTCAATATTCAAATGAGGTTAATTTATAATGCCCCCTCAGCAGTCAAGAATGACTGGTAGAACAAAAGTGCATCATCAGGAAATTGTTTGATTGTGTGTGCACCAGATGTATGTGAGTGATAAAGCATAGAGCGTAGTGAGAGACTGAGTGAGTGCATGAGTGTGGTGATGTCCATTTGAGATATAGATCCTTAGCATTTGAGTATGGACCATGGAACTAGAGTGCATCATAGGGTAATGACCACAACGTGTAGAAGTAGATGCCACAAAGATATGTCATGAATTCGTAGAGTAGATGCTGCGTAGAAAGAGATGAATGTGTGAAATGTGAAGTATGTAGTGTGTAATGTGTATTGTAGTGTGTAGTGTGGTGTGTAGTGTGTGAGGTTCATGTGTATATGATGCCCTCAACAGTCAAGTGTGAACTATAACATGGGAGTGTGTCATCAGGTAGTGACGATACATGAGTGTATAAGAATGTGCATGATGTGTGGGAAAGATTAGACATGGGGTGTAGTGTTAGAGGAGGGGGAAAGAATAAACACAATGACCCCTGAGTGAATATTGATGAATGTGTTATCTGAGGATAGTGAAATATGAGGGTCCTCCATTGGATGCTTGCGAAGATAAAGGTGTGTGACCATGCTATAAGATCGGTGGTGTATGAGATAGATGTTGTGTAGGTAAATGAAGCATATGTGCATGCAACTGATGAGGATAAGGCAAACATGATGGACACCTATGTGAAGCAAAATGCATAGGTGATGGAAACCTATGTGAAGCAGAACATGGAGGTGATGGACACCTATGTGAAGCAAATTACAGAGGTGATGGAAACCTATGTGAAGAAAAATAAGGCGGTGATGTATATCGATGTGAATAAGTTGTTTAAATGGTGGACCTAGACTAATGTGATGAAATTCCAAAACGATGATACCTTCTAGGTTGTGTGCAAACATGCAAGCTAGGAGTACATTGTTTTTAGTTTCAAGAGGCCATGGGGACCTAGATGCTCTAGAAAGTGTAATGAAAACCTCAAGGGGAGCCTGTGGCTATGGAGTGGATGAAAAAACACCATTGATAGTAATGAATTTCCTATTGTGAATGAAATTTTTGACATAAATGATGCATGGAGATGATATCCTTAGTTGCATGGAGCTAGGGGAGACCTAAGAGCATGTCACACCCTTTGAATGAAGGTGCCAAAAGAAAAGGAATGAGTAGGGTAAGAGGACCCACTATTATTGGAAGCTTAATATATCCATATGAATTAGGAACTAGATATGAAATCTATGAGAGTGGATAACTAATAGAGAAAAACAGTGCAATATAACATGCGCTAATGCGAAAGGAAAAATTGACCATAGTATTATCGATAGAATTTGATCCAATAAAAACACTAACATGTAAGCGATCAAAAGAGAATGTAGCATGATAGTGATGAGAGGAGAGAGTAATAATCGAGGGGTATGTATCATTATGAGAAAATAGAAAATTAAGATCCCTTCATGTAAGAGGAGGAACTATGCGATATGTATGATTGGCCAAGGAATCAACCACTTGTTATCATGTTTTGGAAGAGGCTTGTTAAACATCTTGATCTTATGATTTTCATTGACAGGTGCCGAAGCCGTAGGCTCAGGAATCTCAATTACATTATTATTGATCAAATATTAAATGAGATCGCAAAGTTTGAAACAATGATATGTAGAATGTCCAACACATTAGTGATATTTGCATCTAAATTTTTTGTTGCAATTACGACCTTTTGGATGAGAAGGGTCCAAATTGAGTGGAGGAGGAAGCGTAATATGGCTGCTCTCAACAAGGTGTGCCAATAGAAGATGTGAAATGACAATCAATTTTGTGTATGTACACTTAGGTGGTTTCCATTTAATCTCTTTAGTATTAGAGACTATGTTGACAATGGTTTTAGCTTCAATGGGTTTTGCTGACGGCTTAGAAATTGTTTTACTTTGAAAGCATAATGAAGATGAAGCTTGTTCTTGATACTTAATCTTGCATATAGTAAGAGCTTAGTCTCATGTAGCTTAAGAGTATGACAAAAATGATCAAATAATGGAGATGTTTCAAAAATAACACTCTCCTAGAGAGGCAGAAATAGACTTTGTACAAATAAATATTGAAGCTCAGAGTTAACAAGCACATTAGAAATCTTAACTAAGTTGTTTTTGTATCGTAATACATAATCCGCTAGATGTTCATTAGATCCTTGTTTAATTTGTGTGAGTTGAGCATATGAGATTTCAAATCTGATATTGATGGAGAAATGAGAAAGAAAATCATCAACGAGATGCGTGAAATATGTTACCGAGTGAACAAGTAGATCATAGAAGCAACGCATCGTATAATTGTGAAGACTGCGAGGAACGATCTTAGCTAAGAGAGTATGCTCATCCAAAAAATCTAGACATGTGCCATGAAATGCTTGAAGATGTTCTTGGGGATCACCATGATAATTGAAAATGGGTAGCTTGGGAGTGAAAAAATTAGGTGGAAGTGCATAAGCAGAAATGACAGGTGCAAAAGGGGGATGGAGTAGTAATGTGGAAGCCAAAGATGGACATACAAGTGAAGGATCCTGTTACAATTAATGGATTTGAACTCTAAGGTTCTAATAAAGAGACTAAATCCTGAATGCCAACGGAAGAAACTTGCCATGTATGAGAAACAAGAGGCAAAGTGAAATGATTTGCGGGAGTAGGGGTAGAAATAGGAACAATAAAATAAGGTGGAAGAGTGGAATCAAGCGATTGAGTAGCAATGGAAGTGGGGATGGAGGAAGAAAGATTAAGCTCCACAAGATTGGTGGCCTCCTCATGAGCAGTGAATAAAAGTTGGTCTAGATCTTGAGGATGCACAAAAATATGATCATTAAGTTATTGGAGATGGACTTCAATGAATTCACCATATGATTGATCCATAATGAAAAAAGAAGATAAAATACCTAGAAGCAAAGTGTGTGTGAGTGATGGGTTCACCAAATGATTAAGCAAATTATAGAATTTATAAATTCCTAAATTTAATTATAGTGTAGTAGTAAATGAATAAGAAATTAAGTACAAATTAGACCCAAGAAAATAATAAATTAAGATTTAAAACCCTAAGTGAAAATGAGGAGATAAATGACTTAACTGTTTCATAGAGATCTCGAAAGTGTGCAGAACTGGAGAACTGGAAAATCTAAAGTGTAGATAGTCACAATAAAACCCAGGAAAATGTAGAAATGCTGGAGTATGTTGGACTGAGGTGCTCGTGTAGGGTCAAGGGAACCTAGGGTGCTAGAGACCTTCCTGGGTGCCTGTGACTACTCAAAAATATAGAAAAATAGCTTCGCAGGGTCACAGATGTTCAGTGTCCTTTGCTTCTTGTCACTAGTATGTTGTACCAAGTTTGCAGATGTCACCTGTATCCTATAATGAATAAATGACCTGCAAAACCCTAAAATGCATCAAATACCAATAATAAAATAATGTAAATGAGGGGTCAGACTGTCCTTAGTTGTCAAAAAAGTTATCTTACGAATGATTGTTGCACTATATCTCAAACCCAATGTAGTTCTATGTGTGTGTGCACAAAATTGTGCCCTAGGTGCCTCTTGTGCATGTCACACTTGATAGTGAGTAAGTAGCTAGATGTAAGAAATGTAAATATATGTGTGCATGAAATAATGAACTTCCCCTCCTATTCATGTATGCAGAAGTATCAATACCTTACCCTTGTGTGTGGATGCTAGATGGATGTTTGAATGCTCTTGATAATGGCATTTGGATACCACCTTAGGTGGTGACGGATAATGCTTAGTGCTTGGTCCTTTATTATGATCACATAACTTTATATTTATATGATTCCCTTGCTTTAATTTTGTAATCAACCCTGAAAAGGCCGACTACCAAAAAGATAAGATGCCCAAATGGCTAGAAAGGACCTAAAGATGTGAAAAAAGTACAAAGAGGTCGGGGGTGCTTGGCCTTGGCATCTTGGCTGGGTGCTGGTGTCCAAGATGAGAAATGAAAAAGTATAACAAGACATACTAGGAAATCAAGAGTGTAGGATCAAAAGTAGAAACAAAAAACAAGAAAAGATGGCCCAAGACATGGGTCAGTTAGTACTTTTCTTGCTTAGGAATTATAGGAATAGTAGTGTGTGATCAGGACTAGAAATGTACCCAAGTGCGTGATTTTGTGTCTACACCTATGTACTCAAAATTTCATTTACATCTAATACTAGTGATGCATACATGATGGAGGGGAATGAGAAATGAAAACAATTATCATGATTTCCCAACGATTACTTGTAGGGTCAAAACCATAGACATCATTATTATAGCTCTATTAGGCATTGGATTAAGTAGTTCAAGCACAATAAAATTTACTTGTAAGTGTGGACCAGAGGCACCACATATATAAATGCTACTATTTGGTTTGTAATATTTTTTAATTTTTTGAAAATTTTCAAAAAATTACAACAATACAATAATATCTATTTTTTAATTTAAATAAGTAAAGAAATTAACTTGGTAGTCCTCCTAAACTTCATGGATTTGGTAATGGCTCACTTCCTTCTCTTAGGGTTTTTTATACACCTAATTTTTCATGTTTATTAACGTTGTAGTTCATAGGTACTATGTTGAATTGGCTTCCCCATAGTAGTGTCCTTGGGGACACAACTTGGGGAATAACAAAAAAAAGTTATGTACAAACATATATGGTTGCATAGGGCCAGTTAGTGTGGTACTTGTTAGAGGGCCTTGATGTGTAAATAATTGAAGCAATGATTCAACCTCATTCATCATTCCTAAAATTTAGTTTTTCCATCATTGTTTTCTTCAGTAAAATCGTACAACTCAAGTCCATAGTGGACTACAGTCTTGGCTAACTTCTATAGTCCTAGACCCTTTCATCTAATGAATTTTTTTCCAATTTGAAAAAGATTATGTGATTCAGTTCATCTTCCTAGGTTGGCCATAATGTGAATATCTAACCTATGCAAGCCTATATAAGCAATTCAATTACACTTTATAACTCACGTGACACTCTCATAAGCTTTCATTGCAAATATCAACACTAAAACACTCAAGACTCTCTAAAATATTCTTGATGTACTTGCACATCATTTAGAAAAGCCACTACATCATGTTTAAAGCATTTAACTAAGTTAAAGAGTTTAGCTTCCTCTATTTGTAAGCACTCAAAGGTTCTAGAGCCATATATTAACAATCTAACTAGTCACTCCAAGCACTGTAAAAGGTCTTAAATGGACAAAATGATTTAGTTTAGTAGTTAAAGCACACTAGATTACACTATTATCGCACTGGGTACATTCTCTCTTCTATAGTTATCCCATTGTCTTTATGTCAAGAGACATGAGGGCACTATTTACACCCTAATTAAGTAATCTTATGAAATACACACAACAATAAATAAGATGTAAGGATTTGTCATAGGAGATTATTCTAATCTAAGCAATTCACCATTAACCATACATAGCCAGAATAATAGAATAATGCTAGCAACAATTATAACGATAAATGATATCTCAAATCTGAAAGAGGAGAAGAAGAATTAGTTGTACATATGAAAACAAAGAATATTTGAATATGTAAAAAGGTGGAAAAGGTAAATCAGAGACTGTATATGATTCTTTATGCTTTCTAGAACTAGAAAATGAGTAATGACAATACTTTTCAACTATTATACGACCCACACTAGAACTATACAAGCTTGACCTAGGGTTGTATAGTCTTGGACCCTTCAACAGTTATGATCTGAAACTTCTTGTGTGATTTTATTTCCTAAAAATGAAATTAAATATATTCTTCTCTTTCTCACACAACCTTAAGATGTCCTATATTACCTGCAACAATGTGTAAACCCTAAAAAAATTCCAAAACCATTCATCAAAGCATTAACAAACCAAAAGGAGAAATATTGTGTGTGTGGTGAGGTTGGACTACTCTTGATGGTCAACAACAATTGTTGAACTAATCCAAATGTTGTATTATGGCCTTGTTTGGGATCATGCCTCATGTAGTTCTCCTACATGATTTGTGCAAATGTGAGTGTCAATCTCAGCCAACCACCTATGCATGCCCTTATGTCTCTTGACACGAAGACAACAGGGTAAATATAGAGTAGAGAATGTACCCAACATTGTAGTAGTATCATGTACTGCACTTCCGGTATGTGAACTAAACCACTTTGTTCCTTGAAACCATTTAACAATGCTTGGATTAAATTTTGCTCTTTATTAAGACATGGATCAAGGACCTTTGCATGTTTGAAAATGGAGGAAGCTAGAATCTATTCGACGTGATTGAGTGCTCCAGAGACCCGTAGTAAGTGACTGCTTTTAACTGATGTGCAAGCTGACTTTTGGGAGGTTTAAGAGAGTCCTTGAGTTGCTTTTGGATTGATATTTTGCTATGGGATCTTATGAAGAGTGATAAGTGAGTTATAAAGTGATATTGACTTACTTATATAACCTTCAGTAGGTGAAATATTATGATAATGCCGACCCTAGGAAGATGAAACGATGCAATAGAGATTCAAATTTAAAATAGAGTTGGTAGGTGAAAGAGAGTAGGACCGTACTGGTTGGCTAGGGCTGTACAACACATCCTAACTAAATAGTATGGTTCTAGATAAGAAGTATGTGATATAAAACAAGAAGTTCTAAAATGATGCACATGGATGATTTACTACTTTTAATTTATTAATATTTCCTGATTTTATGAAAGAGTGGATTCTGGAGATGAGGAAGTTATGAAAGAGCTAGAGAGATGGACTGATTTGATTATGAATGTGAGCATTTATCTTAGCAAGGAAACATAGCCAAACTTTTCATTGTCAATAAATAAGTTACCAAATTTGAGTGTCTACAGGAACACATATGAGATTGACTTAGATTACATACACTATTTTTGCACTTACATGAGGATAGATATATGAGGCTTGATCCCACTTGAGGGGATGTAGTGTAGCACTTGGATTGGTTTAAAGAAGGCGTTAACGACTAAGGGTATTCCAACCTCACCTACATAGTGATTTCTCCTTTTGTTATTTTACACTTTGATGAAGGGTATTATAGGTATCTAGGGTTTCTACTTGTTGCAAGTCATTACAGATTGTGTTGATGTTGAGCGAGCTTGAGTGACATACAACACACATTTCCAAGATAGCGAAGGGGAGGGTAAGTTATAGAACCCCATTATACACAAGTCTAAAACCGTACAAAAGGGTCCATGACCGTACCACATTCCAGGAAGAGTTGTACGATCTTGGACATGAGAAATTCCCAACAATAGTTTTAGAGAAAAAACAATTTTAGATTTAGAATAGTTCATCCATCTAGTTTGCACACCGACATCCTCCTTATATCACTCTACACAACTAAGTACCTATCCTTTTGGGTGTTTCAAGCAATCATCTTATCATTTTAGCATAATTGCACATATTAATGTGTTATTTTAAACGTGCATGGTTAATATTAATTATTTAATTCAGAATAATCCCCTGTAATAAACCATTACATCCTATATTGCTTATATTGCACCTATAATTTTTAGGATGCAAGCAACTGACCATATTCCCTGACTTCGTCGATTGGATCCTTTTTCATAAGCTTTAAGAAGATTAGAAATTAAGCTAAGAAAACGAAAAGGGACTAAAGTTCTAAACAAAGAAACAAAACAATCATGCACACAAGTAAAATCAAAGCGAAGATTAAATGCACACTAAAGAACAGGTGAATTTTAAAGCAACTAATAAACTATATTTTCCACTATTAATTATAATGCAAAACAAAAAAGTAATTGAGCAGATCAAGGTAACTCTCAAGGGAGACTTGTAAGACAAAACATCTCGCAAACAGAGCCTTGATGATCCATCAATGGCAACATCTTTAGGATCTTGTAAAATTAGACCATAACAAGTGTCCTACACACACACACATATATAGGCTACACAACTAAAAAATGACATTAAAATGACTGGTCTAATAGTGCAATGGCATTCAATTTTTGATAAATATAGAAGACACAAACCCTTGTATAGCGGTGAAATTCGTGCAAAAACTTTGATTGAGAAACAAGAAAATAATGATCAGTGCTAGGTCACATATTAAACCTTTATGATAAGTTAGCAATAAAAAAGTCGGTAAAAACATGTCAGGTTGTGAAAACCTTGCAAGCTATAGAAATGAATGCATATAATATAGGAATCCGATAACATTTAATGAATCAAGACTTAGTACATTTAATTTTGATAAATTCCTTACAATATTTATGAGAATACCCACACACTTAGTCCTCTATCATCTTCTTTGACTACTCCCTCATATTGCAAAGCCCTAATAAATGCCAAAAATTTCAAAATAACAGACATAAATTATATACACAACAATGTTTCAAAAGCCACAAATAAGATTGACACAATTAATGAGACAAGAAGGATGTTTATATAAGCATGTGGTAGAACAAACAAATTATTACAAGATGAGAAAATATCACGTGGGCTTGGAAATTACTATTAATTTGTATATAATATGGCCAAGTGTACAATGGTCTGCACCATGCACAAGAAATTCTTGCAGGATGAACATATGTTGTTGAAGAGAGTATCAATAATGCCTAAGTTGTAATGGTCTATAAACATTGCCACAAAATCGCCGTAACTTGCCATGTTTTTGTCGCTTCAGCAATTTCAACTACTACATACTTTGGACATGGTATGACGAAGCCCACTCGACATGTCCCTAATCTCTAAAGTATCCATAAGAGAAGACACAAGTAAATTCTCCTAAAATTATCAGATGCTCTAACTATCCAAAAACGGCACAATGGAAGCATTGCATGAAAAGCAACTTTTGAGCCATTATCCCGAGTATTGTGACCTAGTGGCTTGCATTTGAAAACTAAGGATATCTCCAAAGATACATATGCCTCATTTATCTATGTATATATTTACCCTCTTTCCTCCTACAAACAAGTTGACAAAAATGGCATGTGGTTCTAAGATTATGATAGATCTTCAAAAGCTAGGACCCGAAGAGAAGAATTACATCACTAGTATGTAAAGCATCCCATCAACATATTTCTAAATCCTTACTCAATCCCCTTGTTCACCACCCCTCTTCCTCTTGTGATATTTCACTCATTCTAAATATAAAGCATTTGTGCCAGCATATCCGATGGTAGACCTCATATATGTTTAGTAGAACCATGTGAAACTGAAATTCAACATTAACCAATATCGTAAATGTGAGAAGAGCCGTCTTGATTTCTTCTCAGAGGAAATTTGAGCCGAGGTCGGTTCCATGATTTTCTGATTGCAAACAGAGTAATATGTTATACGGATTTTATTGGAAATGCAGCCGTCATTTAAAATTACAAGCTGTATTACCAAAGATTTCTTATCGTTTCAATAAACCTGTTTATAGACCAAGCTTCAATGTTTGTGCTCTGAACAACATTCTTTCTTAGACCAGGGATAAAGAGGACTAGCTTAGTCCAGGCCTGGGCTTTGAAGATTACATTTTGGAGCAGCTATAGCTGATTACTTAACAACGAACATTGATGAATGAATGCCCGTGTTCTCTAGAATTTCTCTAAGGTTACTCTTAGCTTGGTCGACATCATACCATGGGTGCAGAAGGAGGAGCTCATAACAAGGCTCAACCATTGTTAAGGCTCCAGAAAAGCAATGCTCTGCTTAACAGGTATAGCTGAGTTTTTATTGCCAAGAAATCTTAGGAATTGGTCGTAGTAATTGATCTCTTAGAACTTTTCGATTCAACCTGTGAATCAATCCAACATTTAATATTTGCCAATTGCATCTACACTTTGATGATCCAGTAGGATCCCTCCATTTCAGCTGGCTACAGAGGTTGTATGAAGAATCAGATTTCCCTCAAATAGCAGGAAATCATTGTTATTCCTGGCAGAAGACAGGTACTATGGATGATAACATATTTGTGAATTTGGAAGGGAACCATTTTCTTTGTTTGTTCTAGTGAAATGCAAATATGGTTTGTTAATAGGTTGGCATATGGGTTTTTTAACAAGATATATTGTATCTTGAGATGATTCTTCAAATGGCCCAATATAAATTAGACAAAGATAGGGTATTTGCAGACATTTGATTGATTAAGTTTGGAGTCAAAACAAAGGTATTAGCCTAATGCCCAAATGAGTAATATAGTGTGAAATACGACTTTACCACATTTTACTGTATGTGAGGTAATATAAGGACATTGGTCTGGATATCTCGCTAATACTACTAGATCACATAATTAGTATGTAGGTAATCTAAGGACTTTCAGTCTGCGTCATTCGACGTGGGAAAATACTACACAGTCTATTCAGTATGCGATTTTCTTCCCAGGATCTATCGAACCTTTTTGTCTACTTACATCCCTTTTGTAAATGGTTTCTGTACTTCTCATGACTAGGGCCATATCCTAGATGCTAAATTCTAAAATTCAGAAATTGAAGGTCACTATTCTTCCAATATCTGGCAGTAGTTATCGAAATACACTGACTGTAGAATTAGCTATAAGGTAGTTTTCACTCCTCTGATGCTTATGAAATCTACCAGTTTCTATCTACTGAGTTGTATATGCCAACAGAGGAAGGTTTTTTTTGTTATTATTAATTGATTTAATATGTTCTTGTAGGCTGAGGTATTGCAGGGCTTTGTTTATAAATTGTAATGATCCGCATGAATCATAGACACAGTATACATCCATATTCCAAAATACAAGGTCCCATCCCGTTCATACCATATGCTTCTCTGATTTCATAGTTCGAGCTGAGTTTTTGGACTCCGATCTCATCGTTCAGAATTTGTTGAAATACCATTCATGGTTTATTACATTTAAGACTCTTTGATTAACAATTATTGAAAAACAAATGGATTGCAAAAATTTGTGTTTTTTGATCAATTGCTTGTACAGATCAACAAGCTGGATGAAGACTATTTTTTTGATATTTTGGGGGTACTTCTATCCGCATCCCTATTTTTGTGTTCCTGCATATAATCCTCGTTCCCGTCAAAAGTGACCCCAAGGTAGAAGACATTGGAGTCAATAGGACTTGTTTGCTACATGTGAGATTTTATTTTTCAACAATTGTAATTGATAGTACTATAGTTATCTATGTAGCATTGGTGGTACATATCAAACTACTAATAAGTGCTGACAGTTTTTTTGCTTTTGCATGTAAAGTCCATACAGCAAAGATGGACAATTGCATCGTCTGACATTGGGTTGGAATTTTATATTCCTCCTTCTCTTCCAATTATTGAATGGAATGAATGACTGAGGACTTCAGCATACTGGGTGCCTGAAGAACTACTCAAGTGAAAGGTTTGAGGGCCAAGATGGAAAACCATGGCAAGTACTGGATGGTAATGATCATGCTGATGAGCATGACTGCTTTGGTACTCACAAGAACTTCTCTTCAAGAGGATGCAAAGTGGTTATTGCAGGTGAAACATGATTTTGAGGATCCTCTCAAGGTTCTGGACAACTGGTCTAATGAAACAAGCATATGTGAATGGAATGGGATATTTTGCTGTCCTGATGAATTTAGAATAATTAGTCTAAATTTATCTGGATCAAGCTTATCTGGGAAGATATCCCCTGCATTAGCTAACCTTCAATATCTCCAAATTCTAGATCTCTCGTCCAATTATCTCAATGGCACCATCCCTTCTTTCCTTGGAAATCTCTCCAATTTATCTGAGCTATTGTTGTATTCTAATAAGCTTTCTGGAACCATTCCCAAAGAAATTGGGCTTCTGAAGAAGTTGGAAGTTTTGAGGGCAGGGGATAACATGCTATCTGGCACCATTCCGGAGGAGATTTCCAAATGCACAGAGCTTAGAACACTGGGGTTTGCTTCCTGTGCTCTAAATGGATCCATATCCCCAAAAACTTGGGCAGTTTTTACACTTGAGAATCCTGAATTTGCAGGAGAATTTTTTCAGCGGCTTCATACCTGCTGAGCTAGGACATTGCAAGCACCTTGAGATCTTTTCAGCTGCAGGGAATAATCTGGAAGGGACAATCCCACCTGCATTGAGCAATTTGAGTATGTTGCAGACATTGAATTTAGCCAATAACAGGCTCTCTGGACATATTCCTCCAGAGTTTGGAAGGCTTCAGAGATTGAATTACTTGAATCTGCTGGGAAATCACTTGGATGGAAAAATACCTAGGGAATTTAGCCAGCTTTGGCAGTTGCAGATTTTAGATTTATCAAGAAATCAATTCTCGGGAATCATTCCTGAGACATTGAACAAACTTCAAAAGATTCAGTACTTGGTTTTGTCCGAAAATTCTTTTGTAGGTCCTATTCCTAATAATCTGTGTGCTAGAAGCATAACATTACAACATCTTTTTCTTGGTGGAAATAATCTTTCGGGAACTATTCCTGAAGGTTTAAGCCATTGTTCAAATCTACAACAGTTAGATTTGTCCGACAATGCCCTTAATGGGTCAATTCCTAGCAATCTAGATAGTCTTAGGAATCTGTATGTTCTTCTTTTGCATAACAACAGCTTAACAGGAAACGTCCCTCCTGCGGTAGGGAATCTTAGTAGACTGGAAACTCTTTCCTTATACCATAATCTATTGACTGGTGCAATCCCCCCCTGAATTAGGTAAGTTGAAGAACCTAAGCTTGCTTTATCTTTATGAAAATCAGCTGTCTGCCAACATCCCTATGGAATTGGGTAACTGCTCTAGTTTAACCGAGATAGATTTTCTTTGGAAACCAGTTTACAGGAAGCATCCCAGTCACCCTTGGAAGGCTACAAAATCTAAGTTTCCTTCATTTGAGACAAAATAACTTAGATGGGGAAATCCCTCCAAGCTTGGGACACTGCAAAAGCCTTCAAGTAATAGATTTGGCAGACAATAATCTTTCTGGAACAATACCAGCAACTTTTGGATTGCTTGAAAGTTTGCAAATGCTTGTCCTGTACAATAACACCCTTGGAGGACCTATTCCTAGAAACTTAATACATTTGAAAAAACCTTACCCGAGTGAATCTCTCCAATAACAAATTAAATGGAAGCATGATTCCTGTCTGTTCAAGTGTTCTTATCACATTGGATTTAACAAACAATAGCTTCACTGGGGAAATCCCCTCCCAGCTAGGCAACTCAAGAGGTTTGCGTCGTCTTCGCTTAGGTTGGAATTGCTTGAATGGCAGACTACTTGGAGAGATTGGTCAGATGGAGGGGCTTCATCTTTTGGATTTATCTTGGAACAAGCTCAAAGGTGAGCTTCCTGTAGAGCTTGCAAAATGCAAGGAATTAGATCATCTAGATCTCAATAATAACCATCTTTCTGGACCTATTCCCACATGGTTTGGTGATTTTCATAGTCTTGGAGAGCTGAAGCTCTCGTTCAATGAATTTTATGGACCAATTCCATCTGAGCTTGGGAATTGTAACAACTTGATTATTCTTCAACTTGACAATAACAGGCTTTCTGGCAGTATATCTATGCAGTTCGGCAACCTTCGATCTTTGAATGTTCTCTACTTGCAGAGGAATAATCTCTCTGGATCAATCCCCTATTCTATTGGAAACTGCCTAAAGCTTTATGACTTAAGGCTCTCACACAACTCTATGACAGGTTCAATCCCACTGGAAATTGGTAGGCTTACTAATTTACAAGTGATGCTAGATTTGAGCAGTAACTTTTTATCTGGAAGCATTCCTCCCCCTCTTGGAAATTTGATGATGCTTGAGGTTCTGGATCTGTCTGGTAATCGGCTTAGTGGGCAAGCTCCCTTATGGTATTGTGGAACTGAAAAGCTTGAATGAGTTGAATCTGTCCAATAATTTTCTTCAAGGGCAATTGCCCTCAAGTGCTTCAAAATGGCCTTGGACTTCTTTTCCTAGGGAATCCTGGCCTCCATGGAAAGCCACTGGATTTCATGTTCACGGGCTTGTTCAGGAATTTCAAGATCTAGCAGGAATCAACTGACAAATAGAGCCGTTGTTGGGATCTCCGTTGCAATTGTATCGAGTTTCATCCTTCTTGGGGGCATTGTATTTTGTGTTTTTCTTCGAATTTGTGCTCTTTGGGATAAAGCTATTTCAAATTCTTCATCTACCTCAGTCTACAGGACTGAGGGTTCTACTTCAGAATTGAGCAAAGAAGCATGGAGGTGTACATTTGGAGGCATAGTTGAAGCAAGGGTCAAAGTTGGGGATGATTATAAGATAGACACTTCTGATTGCCATAATTATCCTGACAGAAGATGCATATGCCATCAAAAGGGCTACAAGGAAGAAAAATGTATGCAAAATGCAAATTATGGTGAAGGAATCAGAAACTGGTGAGATGGTTCTGTATAAAGTATTCTTCATACTCAAATGAGTATGATGATTCTGTTTTGTAACAGTCTGGGTCTGTTGAAAATGATCAAAACTGAGGACAACATTTGAAACTGGAGCTTACTCTTCTGGGCTGACACAGAAGACTACTGAGACCTTATTCTATGTGGATAGATTACTGGCATTCTCAATCAATCAAGCTTCATTATTATGAGTTTTGTTCAGCCTCATTCTAAGGAAATGATGGCCATCACATCCAATTGGGACAAAAGCAAATTGGGTTATCCCACTTTCTGGTTTATCCGTGGCATGTGGAATGGGGCATTTGCACGCCGTCTAGAGGTTATAGTGGCTTTACCTGTGTTGGAGCTTCGCAATTCAAAGTGTCTGAGAAAATTTCTCTACTCCTGGAGAAAAAACAAAACATAAAAAAACATTGGTTATCCCATCTCTTAAAAAAAACTACAGCTGTTTCCTCTGCCATTGCAAGTGAATGAAACTATTTCGTGTTAAAGGAATTATGAAACCAGGTAGGGCAAGTTGTTGGAAAATTGTTCCATGCCCATGCTCGTTGGAGAGCATGAAGTATTATGAAACAACCTGATTTCATAGGTTGGCTATTGTTATAATCCTGTCTGATATAACTGTGAAATAAAAAAAACCATTGATCCATTTTTCTCAGGAGAAGTTGATGTTCATGAGTCCAAAGCGATACCTTACAGGGACGATGGTTTATTGGTGACATAAATTTTGTTAAGCTTCATTTTCTGCGTCCTTGGATTTATTATAGGCAACCTCTAGTTAAATAATCGTAGATGCATGCAATTTTGATTAAAGTAAAACAGTAATAAAGAAACCATACTAGCAGTTATTGCACATTAGCTACAGGGTATGTTGGAAGGGATTTCGATGTGAAGTTAGTTTGGAAATGCATTTTTATGTGATTACTGTGTAATATAATTGGTAACACAATTTTAGTTTGTATGTTGTGATAAAGATGATTGGAGAAACTTACATCAAGAAGACTGCAGAGATATGTTAAAATTTTACATGTTTTTGAAATGGCTAAGAATCAAGACATCGCTTACAGAATCCCAGCTCAAACAAAGTTGGTATCAGAGGAGGACGAGAGTGTAGTTTTGGTTCCTTTACCTATTATCAAATAAGATAGAAAGGATTAGTTGACAGCAGTCAATCCCTCATTAATTGATCAATCTGCTTGGGAATCTCTTCCCTTTAAGGAATGACTTACCTTCTCCTTCCCCTACTGTGTGGGATTTGCTTCAATCATTATCTTTGTTATTTTGATTTGCAATTTTTTCTCACTTTAAAAAACATTTCCAATAAACTACAACAAAATATTAGAACAATAATAAGGTTTTTTAAGCATGTGAACTTGATATATTCACTTTCTTGTTGTGTGTTTTTATAAATTTAATAAAACATATTTATTGATCAATATTTGTTATCCATCATGAAATATAATAAAAAAGGTTGGTTCAAAAATGTGTGACTCAGTCTTATGTAAAATCCCTTTCTGTAATGTCATTGAGTAGAACCTTGTTTTTAATATACTTTGTACTCAGTTTTTAAAATATATGTTCCACTCTAGACAGAGGTATGCAGGCAAAGAGAAATCAGAAGTTCCAAGACTAATTATTGCATTAATGATTAATCTTATAAAAATGAATGTCATCTTGGCTGTTCTCTGTAATTCACGACAAATAAAATCATTCATATAATAGAATTTAGCCATGTTAATACAAAACTGTGCAGCTTAATTTAATAGAACTTAAGGGGAGAGGACCCGGTTGTGGTGCAGGGTCCATTAGTGGAGATAGTAGGTGAAAAGACATTCACCTTTTTAATAACATATTTTGAATGATATGTGAAGTTAATACAACCCAACTGTTTTCTATTGTATCATTATTAATTAAACATGGAAGCATGAAATGTTGAATAAGACAGTTTTTAAATTGGTCAATATTCTCTTATTCATTGATAGAACTAAAAATATATATTAATTTATATACAAGTGTACAAAAACCAAGTCTATACAGTCAACTATTCATTAAGTAATATTTTCATTGTATGTACATCATATCTATTACAGTCACTTCAACAAGTCATTTCTCAAGACTTTCCAAACCAGATCTCAAATATAATGCACTAGATTTGATGTAAGAGTCTTCAATCCCAAGTAAACACCTGCATAACAATAAATGAAATTATGGTCAGTCTCACCTTTCACAGTGTTTAAAAACTCAGTACCATATGAACAATAAATTGTGTAACCAGCTGCATAAAATAATAAAAATGACCAACTAAAATATTATCCATTGGATTAAATCCCAATAAATCTCAGCCATTTGATTGAACTATCATAGTGAATCCATGTCAACTAACATCAACCAATCAGAATTTAGGATGATAGAATAAAAGCTGGAGGATGGATTACAATTCCATTTGTTCATGCAGTTTTCATCTCTCAAAGTTGAAGAAGTGAGGAGCAGTGCAGTTCAGGTAAGACACTTATGAATTACAAACTATTTCATAATTCAAGCCCTCTATTTATTTTTTCAGTGTTTGCATATTGCAGCAGAGTTGTATTGACTGGTTTTAAAGCAAATAGTTCACAAGCTATAAACCTGTTAGCCATTTTTTGCAAAAGGCTTGTTAAATATGATGTTTATAACCAACTAGGACAAGTGCAAAGGTCCAACTATGAGCGTTTTTGTTGCAATTGATACTCTGTTCTGCCATGCACTACCAAAAACTACAGACTGAAATTTTGAGAAATTGGGATAAAACATATATTTGAAGGTGGCAGTGAGGTGGCAGTGCAATGTTGGAGGTCAAGAATTTGGTGCTGCATCCATTGGTGGTGTTTTTACTCTATAAATTTTCCCTTCCATATTTCTAACGATTGGTAACAGCTTAGCTTTAAACTCTATAAATTTTCCCTTCCAAAAGATACAGACTGAAATTTTGAGAAATTGGGATAAAACATATATTTGAAGGTGGCAGTGAGGTGGCGGTGCAATGTTGGAGGTCAAGAATTTGGTGCTGCATCCATTGGTGGTGTTTTTACTCTATAAATTTTCCCTTCCATATTTCTAACGATTGGTAACAGCTTAGCTTTAAACTCTATAAATTTTCCCTTCCAAAAGATACATGACTGAAGGCTTCAGAAATTGGGATAAAACATATATTTCTTCCCGTCTTACAAATTGTGAGGAGTTGTATGGCTACAATAATGCTGGTAAAACCATTACAAATGAAGGAAATATTCAACTGGACAGTGATACATTTAACTGGCAAGGTATTCAAGTGCAGTATACATTAACTTGCAGTATAAAGCTAATAATAAAGAACCTTTGCTTTTTGAGAACTCTTAATAAATGTATATGCCATGACAGTGCGTGCAAACAGCAAATACACTTCTTTGGGAACATATATTCTTCTTCTCTAGTGTATAGTCATCACTGCTATATAGGCATAAGTTTAATTGTATACATAAAAAGATGGAAAGTATTCTAATTACATGTGCAAAATTTATATTGAAAACATAACTTTAAATACAACACTACTGGAATATACAACTCTGTCGGAATATGACCACAACAGCGTTCTATAGTCCAGCAGTGTTGTATATTGCATTTCTGAATTCACTGTATTGTTCATTTTTTCCAGATATCTCATTCTCCAGTTGAAAAGTATTTTTTCCAATCATCACTGTGATATTAGCATAAGTTTTATTGTATACATAGAAATTTGGAAAGTATTATGATCATATGTGAAAATTTTATATTGAAAACATAACTTTAAAAACTACATAGGAAGAGTCCGACGAATACAGTAGTTTGTCAAGTTCTCGTTAGAAATATGGAAGGAAAATTTTAAATTCTATCAATGAATAAGATAATATTGACCAATTTAAAAACTGTCTCCATTATTGGACCCTGCACCACAACCGGTGCCTATCCCCTAGCAATGCTCACCCACCAGCCGTTAATGTTTTCATTATAAATATATGCCTTCCATATTTCTAACGACAACTTAGCTTTAACAACTAGGGGAGAGGACCCGGTTGTGGTGCACCATATCTTTGCACAGTCACCGCGCCACGTCACTGCCACCTGGGCGAGTAAAAACACTATAATTGCAGGTTTCAAAAGAACTGGTATTTGGCTAAGTTGTTACCAATCCTCTCGACAAATCCTTTTCAAAAAAATCTAATGTGACTTGATGGAACCAATCCTTTGCTGAATTGTCGTTAGAAATATGGAAGGGAAAATTTATAGAGTTTAAAGCTAAGCTGTTACCAATCGTTAGAAATATGGAAGGGAAAATTTATAGAGTAAAAACACCACCAATGGATGCAGCACCAAATTCTTGACCTCCAACATTGCACCGCCACCTCACTGCCACCTCAGCGCCACGTGGACGATCCGCGTTTGTGGAGATGTCAAAAAAGTTGGTTTTTTTGCATGGGACCAAGTGTTGTCCACTCGCCGCGGCAGTTGTTGTCCGGGCTACCGCCATGCATTGAATGCTCACCCACCAGCCGTTAATGTTTTCATTATAAATTTTCCCTTCCATATTTCTAACGAACAATATAGTGAATTCTGAAATGCAATATACAACATTGTTGAACTATACAGCATTGTCATAATGAAAACTACAAGTGGAGAAATTCCTAAAAATTAAACAAAATCATTCATATTCTAGCATATTCCAGCATTCATTTTTGGTATATTTATAGTTTCTTTTCCAACAATCATCTTTCATGCTGTGAATCAGGTATTTCATTTACACCATGAGAAAAGGTGCTATTGCTAGAAGATCAAGGAGGCCAAAAGTGAGAGGTGTACAATTATCACATAATTTAAGTGATGAAGAGGATAATTCAGCACCAACTGGTAATGAACCAGAATGTAGAAACCCACCCACTGTCTCAGTTCAAAGAACATCTGCAACAAAGAAGCTTAGTGTCATCCGAGGTTGGACAAAAGAAGATATGGAAAAGGCGATAGATGATGTTGAGTTTAATGGGTTCTCAGTTAGAGCAGCAGCAAAGAAGTATTCCATTCCACCCACATCATTACACTATTGGCTAAATGGTCTCACCCACACAAAGAGGAGGGGTCCTCCAACAGTTCTAACTGAAGAAGAAGAAGAGGAAATTGTTGAATGGTGCAAAGAAATGGCTGATATGGGTCATGGCTTGGAGTTAATGCAGCTAAAGGCAAATGTTGCTCAGATTTGTGAAACAAGACAAAACCCCTTCAGAGATGGGTTTCCTGGTAAATCATGGTGGGCTGGATTCAGAAAACGTCATCCAGACCTTGCAATCCGAACCGCTGAGGGACTTGACAGGGATAGAGCTTTAAACTTGCGCCCTGCAATAGTAACCAAATTTTATGATAATTTGGCCAAAAGCTATGGAACCTATTCATACGGCGCTCATAAAATCTGGAATTGTGATGAGACTGGTTTGCAGGCTGGAAGAAATTGTGGAGTTCGTGTAATTGCAAAGAGGGGCAGTCGTAATGTCCCAAAGGTAATACCAAAGAGCAGGGAGTGGATCACTATATTGTGTTGTGTCAATGCAGCAGGTATGTCAATCCCAGGATTTTATTTGTTCAAGGGAAAGAGAATGATAAAGAATTACATTAAAAATTGTGAACCTGGAGCATGTATGGCTGCACATCCAAATGCATGGATGACAAAGGAATTGTTTTTAAATTGGCTATGTCATTTTGCACGTTCAGTACCAGGCGGTGTTTCTCCAAATAATAGACACCTATTGATATTTGATGGCCATGGCAGCCATGTAGCATTACAAACTGTGGAGGAGGCAAACAAATTGGGCATTGATTTGATAACACTACCAGCACATACTAGTCATAAGTTGCAACCTCTTGACGTGAGTGTGTTCAGCCCTTTCAAGACATATTTTAGAGCTGAGAGGTCCAAATGGATGGCAGAGAACAAATGTGCAGATGTGAAAAGGAGTGACATTGCTGAGCTTGCAAGTAGAGCCTTAAAAAAGGCACAGACACCATCTAACATAATTGCAGGTTTCAAAAGAACTGGTATTTGGCCATTGAATTATGATGCTCTCCTAAATGACATGGCATGCAGCCAGGCATTTGACATGCAAGGTGAGGAAGTTGTTGATGCTGTCACAAACATTTTGAGCCTATCTCAACGAATAAATCCTGAATTAAATGACAGTGAAGAGGTGGTACCTGAAACTCAATTCATGCAAAATGTTGACTCTAGAGATGATATGGAAGCAGCTGCAACACATGGAGTGGAGCTAAACGGTGCTCTTGGAAACCCAAGTAACATCATCAACAATAAGGAGGGGTCTTCAGATTTTGTAAGTAACAATGATTTGTCCTTGCCAAGTCAAGTTAACCCGCCACAATGGTTAGAGGATGCCATGAAAAACTTGGGTTACAAGCTACCATCCAGCACAGAAGATCAAAGCTTAAATCTGCCTTCCTTTCCTGAAGGACTAGAACAAGAAGCAATAATTCATTACTATGCAGATGTTGGAGATGAGGATGAACAAGATGAAGTCGAATTTCAAGAGGATGCTCAAGAAAATGAAATTAACTTAGAAGTTATGCAACATGAACCTCAACACCCTGAAGAGACTGAAAACCAAGATGGACGCGGTACGTTACTTTCCCATTTTCTACGACTTCCAAGGGAGATCATAAACAAATCAGATGGTTCTATTAGACTGAGTAGGCATTCACAGATTTTGACTGCACCTGAGTACATGGAGCTATTGGTTGATGCGGAAAGAAAAAAGGAGGAACAAGCAAAACTAAAGTTACGGAAAAAAGAAGTGGCACAAGAAAAAAAGGTTGCTAGACTTGCAGCAAAAGAAAAAAGATTGCAGGAGAAGCTTGAAAGAGAAAGGGAGAAGCAGGCTAAGGAGCAACAGAAAGAGATTGAGAAGGCACACAAGCAACAAAGGAAAGAGCAAGAGAAGAGGGAGAGGGAACTTGCAAATCAATTAAGGGAATACGAAAAGAGGATGCGTGTAAGTTCTGCAACTGATCATGAAAATCGAAGGATTTTTCAAGATATGTTAAATATTCAAATTCCAGGTTATGCTCAAATTGGAACACCTCCATCACTTATGAATAACTCTTGTACAGTTCCATCTTGGTATGTATCACCTCATTTACTTTGTACAAGTTCAAGCAGTCCTAGTAGTTCATTTGCAATGCCACCATGGATGCAAGCTTCAGCAGGGCAACCAACTCCTCTGTCAACAACAGGTGCAAATCCCTTTTCAAGCGGACAACCAAATCCTTTTTCAGCAGGGGGACCAGATCCTTTATCAGTTGGGCAACCAAATGCTCTGTCAAAAGGGATTCTAAATCCCTTTTCAGTTGGCCAATCGAACACTGTATCGGCAGGAAAAGAAAATCCAAAAGCAGTATAGAAAGAGGGCAATATTACTTATACTAACTAAGATATTGAACATGTGCCCGCAAACAATGCTTATTACCCCATATGATGATGGTAGTAATTTTGTTGGTGATACAATTTTGCTAGATGTATTCACCGAAGCCTTCCTATGTAGTCTCTAAAGTTATATAGTGCAATATAAATTTTGCGTATGTAATCAGAATACTTTCCAGCCATCCATGTATACAATTAAACTTATGTTAATATATCAGTATGATGATGCTCTATATTTTACACCCTATTTGGCGGTGTAATCAGAATACTCATATTAATTTTGCGTATGTAATCAGAATACTTTCCAGGCGTCCATGTATACAATTGAACTTATGTTAATATATCAATATGATGACGCTCTTTATTTTACACCCTATTTGGCGGTGTAATCAGAATACTCATATTAATTTTGCGTATGTAATCAGAATACTTTCCATCGTTCTATGTATACAATTAAACTTATGTTAATATATCAGTATGATTATGCTCACTATTTTAATAGTGCAGTGTTTAAAAACATTAAGGATCATTGCCTGAGTGAGAACCCTCTCATCTCTGCCTTTTCTTCTCATCTTCTTAGCAGGCCGAGCCAATGCCGAGGACGAAGTCGGTCAGGAGTGGAGAAAACGCACGCACCCACCGGTCTGCAAGATCCCACGAAATGGTCGCTCGAGCTCTGCAACCGAACACGCGAAAAACCAGACTGAACGAGCTCCCTCTCCATTTCCCATGAAATGCCATGGCCCGATTTGGCGGTGACTATCTCCATAAACCTACCCGCGCACATTAACGGCTGGTGGGTGAGCATTCAATGCATGGCGGTAGCCAGGACAACAACTGGCGCGGCGAATGGCGTGGTGTTTTTACTCGACCAGGTGGCAGTGACGTGGTGCAATGACTGTGCAAAGATAGGGTGCACTACAACCGGTGCAATGCGTTACAGCAATGCAGCCCTTGGGAGCAACATGTATATATGAACCATGGAAGACACTTCAAACATTTAGACTCAAGATCGAGAGAACGCTAATACAGAAGCGAGCAATTACAACAGAAAACAATGTAAATGGCAGTAACAGAGAGTGGTAATGCCTATAATTAGACCTAGAAATTGCTTAAAGGGGTAAGTAGACCTGTAAATCTTTCTATAATTAGACCTAGAAATTGCTTAAAGGGGTACTTGGGTATTAGAAAATAGATTACTTTAAGTCCAATGATGAGGTAATGCTGCTAAGTTTTTTAGAAAACAATTGGGTACTGATACAAAAAGAAAACAATTGGATACACTAAGAGGTGAAGCAGAAATTACTAGATATCTTCATTAAAGTTCCTCTTGTTTCTATATAAACACTAAAAAAATTGGGTACTGATATGTTTCTAACTTGCACTAAACAAGATACTGTTTATTCAGTTCCTCTTGTTTCAAAAAATACAAACACTAAAAAAACAATTTCTAGATATCTTCATTGAAGTTGTAGTAAAAGTTCATTTTGCTGAAACTCTGAGATGAAGGAAATTTGGAAGCCGAATGTGTGTAATGCAAATCAGATGTAGTAAAAGTTTATTCAGTTCCTTTCCCCACTCAAGCATGCAAATCACGTAGCCTAACAATCTCCCACATGCATTCAGATCCCAAAACATATAATTTTTGCCACCTAAAACATATAATTTTTGCTACCCAAAACAGAAAACAAATTACATTTGTTGCTGCAAACACTGAAAATAAACACTATAAAATTCCATAGAAAGAAAGACATTTGTTAAGTCCAATGATGAGGTAATGCTGCTAAGTACTTTAATGTTGATATGTGAAGTTAATACAACCCAACCGTTTTCTATTGTATCATTATTAATTAAACATGGAAGCATGAAATGTTGAATAAGACAGTTTTTAAATTGATCAATATTCTCTTATTCATTGATAGAACTAAAAATATATATTAATTTATATACAAGTGTACAAAAACCAAGTCTATACAGTCAACTATTCATTAAGTAATATTTTCATTGTATGCACATCATATCTATTACAATCACTTCAACAAGTCATTTCTCAAGACTTTCCAAAAAAATTACTACCATCATCATATGGGGTAATAAGCATTGTTTACGGGCACATGTTCAATATCTTAGTTAGTATTGGGTACTGATACAAAAAGAAAACAATTGGATACACTAAGAGGTGAAGCAGAAATTACTATTGCACTATATAACTTTAGAGACTACATAGGAAGACTTCGGTGAATACATCTAGCAAAATTGTATCACCAACAAAATTACTACCATCATCATATGGGGTAATAAGCATTGTTTGCGGGCACATGTTCAATATCTTAGTTAGTATTGGGTACTGATACAGAAAGAAAACAATTGGATACACTAAGAGGTGAAGCAGAAATTACTATTGCACTATATAACTTTAGAGACTACATAGGAAGACTTCGGTGAATACATCTAGCAAAATTGTATCACCAACAAAATTACTACCATCATCATATGGGGTAATAAGCATTGTTTGCGGGCACATGTTCAATATCTTAGTTAGTATTGGGTACTGATACCCAGAAAGACTGAAACAATTGGATACACAAAGGTGAAGCAGAAATTACTATTGCACTATATAACTTTAGACACTACATAGGAAGACTTCGGTGAATACATCTAGCAAAATTGTATCACCAACAAAATTACTACCATCATCATATGGGGTAATAAGCATTGTTTGCGGGCACATGTGAAATAAATATGTATTCTTTTTTACAATGAAATGCCAGAGTAATTTGTTTATCCTTGCAATATAGAAACATGGGCATCGTAAGGAAAAAATAAGCAACAAAGGACATGATTCAGAAAATAAAATAAATCTCAACTAATTCATCACTTGAAGAAGAGATATCTACATAAATTGTTAATTTATTGTTAATTTCTAAATTGTGAGAGATAATAACATAACTCATTTGTATCCCGAAAACAAGAAACACTCAAAAACATTTATACCGACTTAAGTCATCGTAAATTTCTAAATTATGAAAGATAACCCTATAACTCAATTGTATCCCAAAAACACAACGCTTACACCAACGTAAATCATTGCGACTTGAGAGTTTCTAAATTGTGAGAGATAACCGTAACCCCTCAATTGTATCCCGAAAATCCCAACGTTTAAAAATAGCAAAACATAAGTCGAAGATCAAAACTTAAAACAATTTTTAGCAGCTATTTGCTCTCAAAGCAATGCTCTTTTCTGCACATGAATGACTTTAATCTCCATTCGTTAAGAGACCTAGGCAGCGTGGATACCATCCAGGTTGTGCAACGAAAATAACTACACATGAATGTGTTGTGTACATCATCATTATCAACGATCGAGCGTTAGCGTTCCGTGGTTTGCGAAAGTCGATCACTGTTTAACGTCACCACCCACACAAGGCCAAAAAGCACCAGAAGAAGAACAAAAAAAAGCCGAAAAAGAAAGACATTTTGGAGGAGCAAGAAAACTCTGGACCAACCAATGCAAAACACTGTCCTTAAATTTTAAGTAAAGGCATTTTAAGTAACAAAACACAGTACAATCATGTCAAAAGAAGTTACAAGAACAAATAATCCAAAGCCATATCATAACAGCACAGCAAAATCGTAAAACTTCTGCAGGTAGTAAAGCAAAATTGTAAAACTTCTAAACACAACTATACCCACAAATTAATGCTTTCGATAAATACAGAGTTGGCTCATAAACAAGACAAATACACCAACGATTTTAAGCTTGGAAGAAATAAAATAAGACGGGTAACAAAACAAATTTCTTTTGCTGAATGGCAAACAACAAACTTTCCATAGTAGTACAGTGTTTAAAAACACTAAGGATCATCGCCTGAGTGAGAACCCTCTCACCTCTGCCTTTTCTTCTCATCTTCTTAGCAGGCCGAGCCAATGCCGAGGACGAAGTCGGTCAGGAGTGGAGAAAACGCACGCACCCACCGGTCTGCAAGATACCACGAAATGGTCGCTCGAGCTCTGCAACAGAACACGCGAAAAACCAGACTGAACGAGCTCCCTCTCCATTTCCCACGAAATGCCATGGCCCGATTTGGCGGTGACTATCTCCATAAACCTACCCACGTGCACATTAACGGCTGGTGGGTGAGCATTCAATGCATGGCGGTAGCCCAGACAACAACTGGCGCGGCGAGTGGACAACACTTGGTCCCATGCAATTAAACCAACTTTTTCGATATCTTCACTAACGCGGATCGTCCACGTGGCGCTGAGGTGGCAGTGAGGTGGCGGTGCAATGCTGGAGGTCAAGAATTTGGTCCTGCATCCATTGGTGGTGTTTTTACTCGTCCAGGTGGCAGTGACGTGGCGCGGTGACTGTGCAAAGATAGGGTGCACCACAACCGGGTCCTCTCCCCTAGATGCATGCCTCATAACACATATGCATGTGTATGGGCCGGTCCGGCTGTCAGCTATCACATCACAAGTGTCAATTTTTTTTTCAACATATGAGTTTGACAACAAATTGTTGCATATATTCCAATGAAGCTCATGGTGAAAACTAGGTAAATTGCAGCTAAATGGAATGTGCTTTTCAACAACAAAAATTGAGAAAAAAATCTTATATTATATTAATACAATAAGATATAAGATAGATTTCAACAAAAAAGTGGGCGGAAGGAGAGCACACCCCAAAACCACGAACAAGCTAGGCAGAGCCTAGAACAACAAAAGTCAAACTAGGTCGAGCCTAGGAGAGCACAACAAAACAAAAGGCATCGCCCAAAACGCTTAAAAGGTACTATGTAGTAGTTATTTATTTTTAACATAATAAATATGTAGAGTAGCCAATCACATCATGACATGTAAGACCTATCACCCATGGACAAGTATAAAAAATTCAATGTTCAAGCATGTTCACCCATAGTCAAGTATTGGTTTCCACCATGGTTATAGTGTAACTCAAATTTATTATTTTAAATCAATTCAAAATATGAGTTTCCTTCCAATTAAACATTCCAAAAATATATATAAGCTAACACAAATATTGACTACATATTAGTGAAAAAATCACAATCCCATATAATATACAATTGATTTTGTGAACCCCTTAACTTAGGGTGTACCACTACTAGCCCCTCTCCCCTAACCCTTGTCGTGATGTAATGTTAAATGGAATGTACTTTTTAACAACAAAAATTTGGAAATAAACTAATGCATCAGATGGGTGCATGGAAATTTTATGGGCATATGTGCATTCTATCGGAAGAATAGCATTGTTGTGATGTAATGTTATAACCAACAAGAACAAACCAGTGGGGTCTACTCTTTCTCCCAATCACAAAATTCATACCAAAAAATGTTATTGTAAAAAACTTGTGATCAGGGAAGGGTATGGGCATAGGTGCATTCTATCCGAAGAATGGCCCTTGTCGTGATGTAACGTTGGACGTAAGGTCCAACAAGTACAAACCGGTGGGGTCTACTCTTTCTCCCAATCACAAAATTCGTACCAAAAAATGTTATTGTAAAAATTTTGTGATTGGGGGAGGGAGATAGACTCTACTAATTTATGCTTACTGAATAAGATCTGCGGTGATGCAAAGCATCAAAATGGCATGATAGATAAAGCTTCACCCCTTTTGCAGTAAAGGGGACTCTAAAGTTCTCATCAGAGCAATGTCAAAAGACTTCTTTCCCATAGAGACTACCTTGTCGATTCAATCCTTCACAAAGGAAGGTACTTAATACCTCAGTTTATTATCACTTAGACTTGTGTTTCATGAGGCTATTGATATTCTAAGATTGGCTAACTTCGTAACACGTTGGCCTCAGTGTGGGTGGGTTAGGAGGCCCTGTTCTTAATGAAGAGGGGACAACTTAATGTCAAATCTACTAAATTATTTTTAACTTTATGGTGATATTGTTTTTCCCATTAACGGATTTAATGAGTATAAAGGGTGATATGAGTGTTCAAGCACCTCATTTCTTGGGGCTTACCAAGTCATTAAGTGTTTTGGAGTTTAGCATGTTCAAATCGTGATGTTTTAGTTATTCTCAAGTGCATCTTCTTTTAAATATGATCCCTTAGTTCATTTTGCATCCTTGTCATCCATGACTTCTTCTTCTAAGTGGTTGGGTTAAGAGGCCCTAGTCTTAATGAAGAGGGGACTACTTAATGTCAAATCTACTAAATTGTTTTTAACTTTATGGTGACATTGTTTTTCCCATTAACAAATTTAATGAGTATGAAGGGTGATATGAGTGCTCATGCACCTCACTTCTTGGGGCTTGCCAAGTCATTGAGTGCTTTGGCATGAAACATGTTCAGATCACGATGTTTTGTTTATTCTTAAGTGCATCTTCTTTTGAATGTGATCCTTCCATTCATTTTGCATCCTTGTCATCCATGCCTTCTTCTTATAAGTGGTTGGTTTCAATAGAGGATAATAAAGGAGACTACTTAATGTCAAATCTACTAATTTTTTTTAAGGTTATGGTGACATTCTTTTTCCCATTAATAGATTTTATGAGCATGAAGGCTGACATGAGTTCTCATGTGCCTCACTTCTTGGGGCTTGCCAAGTGATTGAGTGCTTTGACATAAAACATGTTCAGATCACGACGTTTCATTTATTCTCAATTGAATCTTCCTTTGAATGTGATCCCTTTGTTCATTCTACATCCATGCCATCCACAACTTCTTCTAAGGTTGGTTTCAACAAATGATAATAAAGGGGACAACTTAATGTCAAATCTACTAAATTTTTTTATAACTTTATGATGACATTGTTTTTCCCATTAAAAAATTGAATGGGCACGAAGGGTGACATGAGCATTCATGTGCCTCACTTATTGGGGCTTGTCAGGGCATTAAATATTTTTTGCATAAAGCATGTTCAGATCAAGGAAAAATTTAGTGGGGGAATATTCGTTAATTCACGAATATTCCAGTTTTCAAATTTTGAAATTGGCAAATTTTTCGGGTAGGAATTAGGACTGGGTTGCCAAATTTTTCTGGGTATAAGTTAATTTTAGGGGTCGGTTTGCCAAGGAGTTTACACCAATAGCCAATTGTTATCATTCAAATCACCATTAGGGCGAAATTAAAATATGTCAAATTCGCCTCATATGTATGTATATATGTATATATATATATATATATATATATATATATATATATATATATATATATATATATATACATATGTATATATATACATATGTATATATATACATATATACTAAAATATACTATATATGTATAGAAATATATGTATATATGTATATATATACATATATAGATATATATATGTGTGTGTATGTGTGTGTGTGTGTGTGTGTGTGTGTGTGTGTATATATATAATTAAGTATTTATAATTCATTATTCATAGTTCCAACTTGCACTTATATATTGAAATTGTGATTATCAAATATTCCTCACAATTCCTTTATACTTTAAAGATCGTCATCGACCGGTCATCGGATATTTCCTTTCTTCTTTAAAGGTACTTTTCATTGTTTGACAACATTTTTACCATGTTACTCATCGAAAACATACAAAATGCTACCAAATGGTAGCAACCACAATGTTTTCATTCGGTAACATTGTGCTACCATACATTTATTACTTTCGGTAGATACTATACATTTACTACCAACCGGTAGCATACGTTTCCGGTCTACAAACTGACCACATACAATATGCTACCAGCCGGTAGCATACAACAGTATATACCATTGGCCGGTACCAGCATATTGTATGTTATCGGTCAGGTAGCATACATTATGGTGTCAACCGATAGTGCATACAATATATTCCGTCAGTAACATAAAGTGCCGGTTTTTGTTTTGGCTTGGTTTACAATTTTTTAAATATTTTGTTTAGATTTTGAAAAAACTGATCTATTTTAAAATTTCTCATGGATAGGTATAATGGATTATGTGAATAATGAACATAAGGTACATAAAATCAAAAGAAAAAGTAACATATTAATTTTTTTTCAGCCAACCAAAAAAAATGAAGACCCAACTTGCATCCACTGGAAATAGTAACACGGGTACTTGTAAGTTGTAATAGATTATCATAATTTTTTTCCTTTTTTCGTCAGTTCAATTTAATTTTTTTATATATTTGTAATAGTCAAACATTTTTTGTTTTGAATACAGAAACCCCTACTGTTAATTGTATTCAACATGAAACAGTAAACCAAAACATAAACCCTAAAGAAACAACTATTTCAATAGATGAAGATATAATTGATGATGACATACCAGAGCTAGAAGACATTCCTCATTACCAAATGCCTTCAATAGATGAATTTTCTAATGAAAAGATTCAAGTAGAAGATGATATTGACAAGACCCTTCAGAAAAATAAATATGTGAGAAGGAAGAAAACATCCTAGACAATTGGAAGGTCTTTTCAAGTAGATTGCAACAAAATACCCATTCATTGAACCTGTACAGCCAGATAATGGTAGTGATACTCCAAAAGAATGTAGATGTACTATTTGTGGTTGGAAATTAGGAAAAGAACATAAAATGCAACTTAAATTAGACACTATTGAGAAACATTGTGGCAAAGTATATTTCATAGTCAAGGAAAATGATGGAAAAATAACAAAGACTCATAGATGGAAAAATGCTAAAGAGTGCATGCATGTAAGATATAAGGAGGAGTATGAAAATAAGATGAAACAATCTCAAAAACTTGAGGAGAAAGGAGGAACCATTAATGCAAATTTTGGAAAAGATGCAAATGAAAATCTGAAGGCAAAAACTACACAATTTTCAACCATATTCTTTATTCTTAAAATGGGCAGACCTATTTCATATTTTTCAGAATATAAGAAATTGTTCAAGTTCAATGGGTTTCCAAACCTTCCACATTCACATTGGTCAGAGAGCAGTGCTTGGGAGATGGCGAGATGTCTTGCAATGATTGAAAAAGAGGATTTGAAAGAAAATGTCAAGAATGCAAGTTTCATCTCCCTTTCCATTGATGAGGTTACAGTTGTTGACAACACTTCTTGGGTTTGTATGCATGTATATACTTTCTAGAACCACACAAGGAGACACCTCATCTGTTAGCTGTTCATAAAATGCAAGAAAATTGCAATGCTGAAAAAATTTTCAAATTGGTTATATCTAATTTGAAGGATATAGCAGGAATGGATGATTATTCTATAGCTACAAAGCTTATTTGCATTGGTTTTGATGGTGCATCAGTGATGTAGGGTCATAGAACTGGTCTATGTGTGCGCCTACAAACATCAGTTTCTCCTTATATGATTCTTATTCATTGCATGGCTCACAGGATGAATCTTGCATACAAGATAGTAAGCACATTTGAATGTGTTGAAAAATTTGAAGATCTTATCCGTGAACTACATGCCTATATGTCAAGAAGTCCAAAAATATTTCTAGAGTTTCAAAATTTTCAATTGGAGTCACAGATGGTAAGAAACTTCTTAAAGATGTTGATACAAGATGGATTTCAATGTATGAGCCTGCACACAAATTTTTTGATGAATATCCATCGTTAACTTGGTTTCATGTTTAAGAATTGTATGCAAGTTGACAAGGAAAAAGATTTTCTTTACCGCTTAACAAAATTGGAAACATTGTTTACACTTTGTGGGATTCTTCCAATGTTGAATGAAATCAATTGCTTAACAAAGCTTGCTCAAGAAAGATCCATCTATATAGTGGACTTCATTAGATTTAGAAAAAGGGTGTGTCAGAATCTAGATTTGTTATACAACTCTGATGAATGCTTTCAAGACATGTATTCAGTAATTGGAAAACTATGAAAATTTAAAGGATCCTAAAAGCTATTTCAGATTCAATATATGTGGTCATCTTTGTATCCTTGTAAATGAGAAAGAGATTCAAATGCACACATTCCAAAAATGAGTGGATATTGTTGGATCATAGATTGAAGAAGTACATGTTACACGTAATTTATATGAAGCTCTTATATCTCAAATAAGAATAAAATTGTAGAAAATTTCACAATGCTTATCCAGTGAGATCAGAGATCGCTTTAAAAGGGATGAGATTCTTGAGGCCATAGGAGTGGTCAATCCTATATTTTGGAATCCTGCAGGAGGCAGAGCTGTAGCTGATTCATTTAAAAGACACATGGGTACTATCATTAAGAATTTTGGATCTAATCAGTTGAATGTAATGGATTTCAGATTAATGGTGTTCTTCAAAAGGAATCACTTTCATTGCAATCAGCTCATTTCAACCAGGTAATGAGTGAACAATTTGACTTACTAAGTGAACCAATAGAGAATGGAGCAATTACACTTCTATGGAAAAATTTGTATCCTAGTACCATCCTTCGTGAAAGCATTAGTGAATATTTCTGATTGTATGAATTGTGTCAAACAATGATATTGGGATCAGTTGAAGATGAAAGATTTTTTAGCACATTAACATTTATAAAATCAAAATATCGAAACAAACTGGATAAAAATATTGAGACTTGCTTGAGATTGTATGTTTCACAATATGATGTGGACACATTTCCTTATGAATGAGTAATGGAAGTATGGAATTCTCTTGCAGAGAGGAGAGGGATTAGTAATTCTAATACAGGGACTGTGGATAACAATGAAACTGTGACTGAAAATCACACCGAAAGATTAATAACAGTGTGAATGATGGTGACCAAAATTTTCAAGATATGTTTCAGTTTGACCTTGTTGATATTGAGTAAAGAAGAATGTATGCACATTGTAATTTTGGAAATCAAATTTCATATCAGATTATATGTATGTATCTTGTTATTTTTATATACACATGTTCTTTATTGAATAATATTTTCAATGTTGCAATTTGTTTAGAGTTTTTAATGGAGAAATGTTATACTTATTTTTCTATTGTCTTTTAAATGAAAATAATATCATTCCATTTTTGGGAGAACTTACGCATGAATATAGTACAAATACAACACCATATAATTTTTATTTGCCAATATTTTCAGATAATTTCAGTGTTTGGAAACGCAACTTCTAGTTTGTCTCCATAGAAAGTATTTGAAAATGATAATAATCAGTAATGTATTATGTAATAGTAATACCAAAACACAATTGAGAATAATAATCACATTAAGAATCTATTTGAAGAACTTATGCACTAATATAACAAAAGTAAAACACCACATCGATTGAAATTTGAAACTCAATATTTTGATTAAAAAGTATATATATTTATACTTTGAATATTGAAACAAGTTTTACAACAAGATTTTAAAACGACAATTACAATTTCACAATTTCTTTTTACAGCTTCATCCTTAAGAATATTCTTTTGTTTGTGTTTTGTCTCCTGTGCACCAGAAATTTCTTTTACAACACCTGACTGAACAAGATCCTTTGTTGCAACTTCGATATTTGAAATAATTTCTCATTCTAGATTTTTTACATCACCAACAGACAGTAATGTTGGATCTTGTTTTGTTTTCTTCTTCAACAATATCTCTGGATCCATTCCATTTTCCTTTATTATCCTTCTTAAGGTATTATTCTTGCTTGTTTAAGATAACAAGCTTCTGCTTCAATTCAATTGTTGCATTTAAAATTTTCTTGCACTTTTTAAATGCACATCAAGCATTGTAGCCTCATTTTTCAAATTTTTGTACTTTGACTACATTTCAAAATAGAAAAATAATTAATAAAGTTTCAAAAAATTGTAAATAATATTTGAAAATTTAGTAAGACTTACCAATGCCTTATCTTGTTCCGCATTTGCAATAACTACAAGGCCCTTGTCTCTTGACCACATATTGTGGTAGGCTTGTGCTTCTGCATTTAAATTCTCAATTCTATTCAACATAATGTCCAACACTTCATCATCATAATTATTTTCAAAAGATACAGAACCAGACACAACTTGATTCAACAAAATATCAAGCTTTGTTGGCTCATTTTGAACTGAAGAATACAATATATGTCTTTGGGAGTGATTTTTAAAATGAGAATTTATTTCTTTAATCAGAAATTTAGCCCTAAACTCCCACAATTTTAATTGTTCAATATCCTTCAATAAAACATCATTAACATTGGCTTCACAACTATCAAGCCAAAAGAGCATTAAGTGCAAAAGTAGTTTTTTGGTCATCAGTTAAGGCAGTTTGTACTGGAGAAGGTGTGCTTGATCTATCCACTCTTATTGGAGAAGGTTGCCTTGCCCCATGAATCATATCTTGGGGATTGAAAGTTCCATGGGCTTGAACCTTGCTTTCAATCCCTAGATATTCCTCATCCAAATCAATTTCGTTCAAAACTGAAACACCCTGTCCACTAGGAACATTGCCCAATGAAAATGTTGGAAACTCAACTGCAAAATTAAGGGTGCCCCTGCTTGAAGTTGGAGGAACAAATGAAATATGCTTGCCACTAAACCTGGTCCTGATATTTTGTGGTGGAGGTGGTGGAGGTGGCATCTTCCTCTTCATAGTAGCAGATGGATTTTGAATTGGATGTGGAGGAGGCCCTGCAACAATCAATTGTAATTTTGTAAATAATATGAGAAAATTCAAATGACAAACATAATAGGAATGAAATAATAATAAATATAATGTTATATCATATATGATTATAAAAATTACTTAGTTGAGTGGATTCCAGCTAAGGTGCAAATGGGGCATGTTGTAGTTGATGTGGTTGTTGTAGAGAAGTAGACTTGAAAAGTCTGGGAGTTGTACTGGTAGGTGTGATCTAAAACATAATTAAACATTAACGATTTATGAGCTTGTTGAATTTTTGTTTAAAAAAATATAAGCAAAAAAATACAAAAATGAGATTCATACCTGGAGGCAAAGAGTGAGGTACCGAAGATATTTCTACATCCTGTGTTTGATCAAATTCATATACATTTTTTATTGGGCTACCATGAGCCTGATGATATAATCCTGTGCTACTGGAGGTTTCTGCAACAAAATGAATATAAGTTTAAAAGTAATTTTGAAACATATACAAGTTTTAAATAATTAATTACATTTATTTTCAAACATATAGAAACATCATAACATATATACATCATAAATACATGTGATTAATGTAGGTGGTATGGTGGATGTGTCAGTTTGAGGGTTTAAGGAACTCCTCATCCATTTGACAGTTTGTGGAGTGGTGTCCTCCTTTGTGTGTTGATCATCTGAAATAGTAACTGAATCTCTGGAACCTGGTGGGAAATGACCTCTGATAGTAGCTTCCCTTCGTGATGCAGTCCACAACAACTATCTTCTATTATAATTCAACAATAAACTTCTTATTAATCCCAAATATAATAGATAAATATTACAAAAATAAAGAATAATAATTAAAAACCAAATAATCAAAAATTGGGACTCACCTCCTACTCTTGAACTGTTAACGAAAAATCTGATAGCTTTGCATGCATTGTTGTCGAAGGAGTGGTGCCATGTAAATTATAGAGAGATTCATAATATAAACCAAGAATAAAATTTGTTGAGCTGATAGTAACATTCTCATTCAAATGAATGTTAGCCAAATCAGCTCTTATCCTGGAGGATAAGAAACTGCACCAGTCAAATTTCTTCCCACTTAGGGTGTGAATAGATATAAGCCAAAGCCCACCACAGAATATCTGTATATCGACCTATAATATAACTCTATCCTAGAAGAACTGCACCACGGCCTGCAGAAATGGGTGACTGAAATCTTTGAGTTGAATTCCCCTTTTTGAAGGGTTTTGAGAAGTTGTAAATGCAAGGAGACAAATTTAATTAATACTCAATTAAAAACACAATCAAAATCTGTAAAATTGAAAATAATCAAAATCATAATGTTGTAAAATTAAAAATAAACTTATGAGTAGCAGTAGCAGTTGCAATTGTATCAATAGATAATTCAAAGTGAGACTCCAAATACTTGCAATCTTCATCTGATAAACAACCTTCGTCATGATAGGATCCACATCCTTGTGTGGTAGTCCTGTTCAGATGCTCAATGTCCTCAGGTGACAGTTCCAAATGACTATGCATGTGAGATGGAAGTTGAATATGAAAGTGAAAGTGGAAGTGTCATAGGTGGCTAGAAGATTGTTGAGTATTTTCTGGTCTATCCAAAATTGGGGCATATACACAAGCCTGTTGTGAAACTAACTTCTTCAATCCATTGGGAAAATGTATTAGGATCTTTTAGAAATGTGTACATTTGAGGAAAGACCAGGCTCTTGAATGAAAACTTCCACATATTTTCTGTTGATGTAGCTAGGCTCTTGGGTTGTGTGGAAATGGTATTTCTTCTTGGACATTTTTGTAATCTGTTATAAAATCCTTGCTTCTTGTGTGTAGATATCCTTTCTAGTTTCTTCATGTCTTGGATTCTATAGATCACTTTGCTTGTTTCCTGAGGATTTTTCCTCATATGTTGTGGCTATTCTCATTTGTGTAAAGTGAAAATGACTATTGTCCATGTATATATAGGTTTTTTAATACTACAACCAACGAGCTGCATGGAAAATAGCACCGGTCGGTAGCATTCTGCATGCTACCAACTGGTAGCATAGAATCAATGCTACCAGCCTAGTAGCATGGAATGAACCCGCCTAGCACTGGTAGCATAATGCTGGCCATGGAAAATGTTGTCAGTCAGTAGCATCTCCATGCTATCTGACCGGTAGCATTCTCCATGCTACCGGTCGATAGCATTTTCCATGCTACCAGACAGTAGCATTCTCCATGCTTCTACCAGCCATCTTAGGCTATTATCCATGCTACCAGTCGGTACCATTCTCCATGCTATTCTAGGTTGGTAGCATTTTATCCATGCTACCAGTTGGTAGCTTGCCAAAAAAAATATGTTCTTCCGCCATACCAACCTTTCCCAAAATGATGCTAAAAAATTACCTTCTGCATGAAACAAATTTTCCTGGTGATTCACCATACATGCGAAAGTGGTTTTTCCAAAATTCACCAAATATTTTATATGGATTTTTTTCTGAGGGACCCTTAAAATTTTCCCTGGTTCAAATCAAGATGTTTTATTTATTCTTATGTTTAAATTCGAAAGTTACACCATAAAAAGAAGAGTTTGAGCATTGGTCTTATATTTTAACATTGATAAGTTGTTGGCACATAGGTGTGTGGAAATGAAAAAAGTTAGGAAAGAGATAACAACATGAAATGAGTGGGGATATGATGTAGGTATTTGTCTTAGCCAAGAAACACAATTGCAATTACAAGTGTCAAAGGGTAAATTTTTAAATTTGAGTGTCTACATTTTCCCCCCCTCAAGTATGAAATGAACATTACATTCTTAAAGGAAAATATACATGAGTGTGTAGACATACTTTATCTTCGCTCGAATTTTTTATTATCCAAATGTGTTGGTGTTGGCAAGCTCCATGAGAAAAATTTTAACACAAAGTGTAGTCAATGTTCATAGTAGAAGTTGATTTATAGCTCCATTGTACATATAGAGTTTGAACTTACATAACGTGAAATGAAGAGATGTAAATCATGAAAAGAGTACACATATTTTTTTTGTGAAGGGAAGAGCCTCCCATTCCTTGCTAGTAGTTGGAGAATTGGATTTTTATTGTTGAAATTTGCTAAAGGATTGGGGTCAATCAATCCCCAATTGTGCCAAAGTAGAAACAATTGTATTGGGTGCATGCATTGCCAACATTGAATGAAAGGTATAGAAAAAATAAAAGAGAGGTATTAATACACCCCATGAAGGAAGAAGACCATGTATCAATTTTTTTTTAGTAACTTTGATATATTTCCCTTTAAAATGAGGAGAGGAAAGACTAACAATGAAGAAATTAACCGCTTCATATACTTTCTATAATCCCATAGATTACACTCCTATAAATGGATCTAGGCCTAATGTCTGGATATATAGACACAATGTATAAAATAGAGTGAGTACCCTCATTCTCTTCCCATGTGTCATATTCATGAGTAAGAGTATGTAATATGTTGAAATATCAATACATTTTGTAATCATAATTGATTATTGAAGTGGAGGAGTGAAATATTCATGCCCCTGTAAATTAATATGAATTGTGTCAACTGAGTCTAAGATGATTCCAAATACATGTATCCATGATGAGAAATTTGAAAATGAAGGTAAAACCAGTGTTTTTTCCCCGAGGGAAAAAATATATGGTATGGTTAGGAATTTATGTACGATCGTTACCCTTTTGTATGGTTTAAACTGTGTTTTGTTTTCTATAAAATTTTGATGTCTATGAAAACCTATGTCTGAGGATGTGAATCTACTAGTAAGTGTAGAATATATCCTAATGAATGCCCCCTCTTTTGAGACATGTGTGAAAAACCATTTGAGTGTGTGGCTAAAAATAATAGATGTGTGCCCATGTACTATATGTCTAATAATATGTAGGAGAGTGTAGAATGTTGAAGAGGTGAACACCTTGGTGAACCTTTAATTGCAAAATGAGTTGCACGTGGTGGAAATCATGACACACAAAGAGACAAACAACTATAGGAACAAGAGAAACAATAGTAGTGATAGCCACAAGAACAACACTAACTACAAGACAAATTTAAAAGAGCTAGTACAATATCACATGAGACACCCACAATATCAAAAGACAATCAAAGACACTCAAGCCACATACAATGAAGCAAACAAATAGTAACATACAAGCAATTGGAAAAAAATGATGTAGCAATTTGTAATGTCAAATAGTGATAAAAGAAATAAGTAGTAAGAGATTACATGAAGTAAGATATGTCAACAGTGTACAAGACACCTCTATGTTAGTCTTGTTAGTTTGAAAAATAACATATACACAATATATGTAATTAAGCATAATGAGGAAGTAAGAATTAACTATAATGAAATAATAGCACCTGTATAGTGTGGGGGGATTCCCCAAGAGAAGTACTATAAGGAACCAAGGTAGCTCCTATTGGCATGTAATGATTTGTGTGTCTTGCATCAAGCTCAATATACCTCGTGAATGCATGTGTGTAAAGATTAGAAGAGATATGATATCAATCAAACCATAGTTGACCAACACCATATTTAATATAAAATTGCTAACAAATCAAGCTATGCGTATAGGTTATGGTATTGTATTTATGCACACGCACACACACAGATATATATATATATATATATATATATATATATATATATATATATATATATATATATATATATATATATATATATGTATGTATGTATGTATGTATGTATGTATGTATGTATGTATGTATGTATGTATGTATGTATGTATGTATATGTATGTATGTATGTATGTATTATTGTTCATATAATTATGTACATGGAGAGGGGTAACACATGAGCTATCTAAGAAGATTCTTGATTAAAGGGGAAGACTACTCTCAAATCGTGAAGGAGGCATAGACCTAAAATATGTTAGAGTATGTGTAGAAAGTAGAGGAGACATAACATGAAAGAAATCCAAAATGGGATATACTCAATAGAGATAGTATGTGTTGAAGGATTTGAATTGTGATTTGTGATTGGAATACCTTGTTTTTAAAGAGACTGTAATTAATTGATATTGATTTTGATTGATCTAGGAAACCCATTGTTACTGAAGAGATGTGATATAGTATGTGATGTTGATAGATAGTATTAGTAATATTAACAAACATATTAGAAGTATCACCCTTACCACTATACACAAGGATAGATATAGTACAAGGAAAATTGTTCTTGGAAAATAAGGAAGGGAGATCTACATGTTCCCTTGAGTATTGGAAAAGGTATCATACAATGGAACATATTGATATGTTATCAAGATGAAACTACTAGATATTGGCATGCATTATAGAATTATACTTAGAGAACCGATCAATAAAAATATTAATTTAGGCCTAGAATTTTTGTTGATCATAGGAAAAATCTTGGCTGACATGAGTATGAATGTTAGATTAATCAATGTGGAAAGCCTCAAGGCCATCGGTGATACAAAAAATAATCATCATCATTAATTGTATATAGAGCTTCAACATTAGGATCTAGCCTAACTTGTTGTGGAGAAGTAGAGATATATAGAGAATGTTCACTTGGTGTATCAATTTTTTCATCATAACTGATACCCAAATCATAATCATGTCCCCTAATGGGATTGAAATTCAATGCACAAAAATTTTCAATTGACATATCAAATTGTTCATAGTAATCAGGATCATTCATATGGATCTTGTAGGTAACATCCCAATTGATATCTTCATCCGAAGGAAAATATATCTCAGGTTGTTATAGAGTACCAGAGATATTGGTAGAATCCATTATTGTCTTACCCCTTGATTAGGATTGTGTGTGCTTTAAGTGCTTTAAGGCAGTGTGTAATTTTGCATGCTCGATTGGTATGATTGTCAGTTTTGTTTACACAATAGTAGTGATTTCTTTCTTATCCTCTTTATGAGTAGATGCCTTTTGGTGTATATTGAAATGTGTATCATGTAATATCACATTATGCTCATCTGATATTTGTTATAGCTTTGCAATTCCCACCTCTTTCTGTATTCCCATTTTGAGCTAATTGGACTCATTGTACATGGATTATTTATTTTGATTGGGACATTACTTATATATTTTGTTATTTGGATGTAATGTTACTACAGGATATCGTTATTTTCTAGCACTAGGATGATAACTCTTGTGGACAATGTTGTTTATGGGACACTTGGTGTTAATTTTCATTGATCGATTTTATTGATTTAGATGATATCATGGTTAGTTTTGATCTCAATCATGTATTTCTATGTTATTCATATGGATTCATGGTCATTAATCCTTTTATTGTGCAGATGAATCATTCTATGTTATATTGTGTAGTAGACATGAGTACTTATGGATGATTGATTTTATACATATGATATTTTCATATTGGGCAGATATGAGGTTTTCCTTGAGTGTGCAAGTGATAGATATTCAATCATGGGAGAACATGGGATTCAAGCAATGCATTCCAATTAGCATAAAAGGATCGTGGGGCCAAACCATTCCTCTTCTATCAATTTACGACACCTTCTCACCATGTTGTGCATTTTTCTTGTATTGTATTATGTTAGCTATGTGATTATTGGCTTACCTCTTACCCTTGTAATGTATGTTCATGTGGTATTTTTACTATGTGGTTATTTCTAACCTCCTTTGGTTTAATGCTAGCTTGGTGTTCTATGTCATATTTTGTGGTTTTTGACATCTTTTGTGGTATGTGATGATGTGTCATGGTTAGGGAGGTATTAAGCCACCTAATCCTGGATTAGGTGAGCCTAATTGTACCTCCTAAATGTAACATTTTTCCCCAAAATCGGATTTGGGGAAAATGTGCCATTTAGGAAGGGTAAATGGAAAGAAAAGGACTTGATTTGCATTGAGAAAGGGGCCCTGGCCCCCATCCCTATGGAGGGTGGGATATTTTTCAATGCAAATGATACCCATTGGCCCATTTTCCCCCCTCCCACACACTCCAAATTTATGGAGTTTTTATTTTGGGAATGTTTATTAAAATTTGAATATTTCATGATTGCCTTGAGCCAAATTTGTTTTCCCCATTTTAATTTTTTAGTGCAATTTTTTATCTTGTAGATCGGGTGTGGTTTAGGTGGAGGGTGACAATTTTCACCCTCTCATTGTTCCTTCTTAACACCTCATGCCTTTAGGGAAGGGGTTCTTTTTTTGGAAAATTTTTGGTGGTGGAAGAGCTTGGAGCTTGGAATAAGCCTTTGGATTTCTTGATGAAATTCTTTGTTGGATTGTACTTGAGTGCAAGGTAGTATCTTGCTACCCCTTTGATTCCTATTTAGAATTGTGTTATAAGTTTAATTATGCAAATGAATGAGAAATGAATGTTTTATTTATCTTTTTTTTGTTGCTCCACCCACCCATTGAGGGGTGTGGGTTTTAGAGATGGATGGGAAGAGGGAGGAACTTCATCTTTTAAATTTTGATATGCTTGTTTAAAAATATTTAAAGATTTTTGTTCTTTTAATGTGATTCCTACATTTGGCTTGTAGGTAGGGGTGCATTTCCATTTGGTTTGGAAAACCATCCCTACCCTAAATGAAGGAAACCATGTGTTTAAAAATCCATCTTGGGGGAGATAATGGAGATATAATTGGAGTGTTTGTGGAGTGATAATTGGGTGTTGAATTTTAAAGAGTACTTGAAAACGTGAAGCACGAGGATCACCAAGGGCCAACGTGGAACATCCATGGAAGTGAAAACTGGCAGCGTGATGAGATATTGAGAAGAGCGAACATCAATAGAAATTGCATGCAAGATTCGATAAAGGGGTGGAACCTTGTTGCAATCCACAAAATATTACTAATCTCATAGATTGGAAGTGGTGTACATATAGAGTGTGTTGATTAACCCCTAGTTCTACAATCATGACCTCTCAAGTGGAGAGTGGGAGTTACATTCCAGGAATGGGAAGTAACTCCCAATGATGCAACAGACCACACTGACACACTTAGGTGTAAGGGAATCTCATGATGACCCTAAAATGACACACATACCTATGACCTAACCTAAGTGAGATAACTCACTTGATGATGTGTAAAATGACTCACACCCAACACCCCCCTTCATCGTAACTTAGGATGAGGCGGAAAGTCATAAAGAGAGAAATGGGTCTCGGCACACAAGTATGATGAGGTACCCATGCACAACAAGGGACTCAAGCAATGAAGGAAAAACCAGTGGGAAAAACATCCACCACAAGAGAAAAAAACACTCTCTAATCTAAGAAATATGTTAAGGATGGGTCCAACAACTGAGGAGCCTAATAAGGTACCCATGTAAAAGGGGTAATCTCTCAGAAGAAGAAAAAGAGAGAAGAAGAGGGAGATGATAGGAATGAAAAATGTGCCATGGACAAATTTGAACTTTGTAACTCGAGGAAGATCCTAGAAGAGAGTTGAATGACATGGTCTTCTGACTTTGGAATGAAGAAGATCCACCCGCACCGAACTGTGTACCTTCCCTTAGGAAGGAATGAAATAAAGTGTTGGAAGTCTGCCCACTCCATGAAGGAAACCAAAGGTAACATCATGAAGAACTCTGAGTCTGGTCCATGGAAGTGTGACATAGGTATATCAAATGAGCTTTAAAGAACTGAAGGTAATGCCACGTGCATAGAACTGTCAAAGTAAAAATAATGAACTCCCATAGAAAGGATGTCCAAGTGATGTGAAGGAAACAAAACAACCCCCATAAAAAAGAGGATCCACAAGCAAGGGTGGATTAATGAAGATCTCTTAAAGAGTAGAAGTGATAACATTCCCAGAAGGGGAAATCCCAAAAATAGAGATGATGAAATCCTCCAAGGCACCTGAAGAAGGATGAGGAACCTATAGTGCATCATAAGTGGAGTCTGTGAAAATACGACCAAGATCGGGCAGATACTCGTCACAATGAGGGGTCTTGACAAATAAAAGAGTGATGTGAGACAGGCATAAGTCATCCATGCAAGAAGGAAGAGGAGTGGAAGGGGCCTTGCACATTGGAAGTGGAAAGGAATGGTGTAATGATGATATGAGGGTGAGATGGAGACTGCTCAATATCTGAAGAGAAGTGGGATGTGTCAAAACTCTCTAAAATAGGGAGAGGAGGAGGAGAGGAGTCCTTTGTGGTACACTCGGCATCAGAATTTGGTGCATAATCCTCACAAAACAAGAAGAATCAAGTGAGTGTGTGTCAATAGAACTTCCATCACACAAAGAATAAGAGAAGAGAACTAGATCAACAACAAAAACAATGGTGGTAGTATGCTAAAGGTCTCCAAATAGGGACTCAAAGATGCTCCAAGTGCGGTAGGGAGGATTTGATTTTGCCACATGAATGTGGAGAGGTCTGGTGATGGACAACATCAAGTGACCAACAACATGGTCACAAGTTTCGAGAAACTCCTCAAGACGACTGGAATCAGTGGATGCAAGAACTAGCCCAGGAAAGAAGTGTGAAAGACCCTTATAGGTGAAGTAACGTTCCATGGAAGCACGCCATGCTAAATAGTTCTCTCTCCTAAGAAGAAGTGGCAGAGGCTATAAGGAAATCCTGCAACACTCAATTCTAGAAATATCATCCTCCATGATGCAGAAGTGGAAGCAAGCAGTGCAAGGTGTAATCTTAAGAAGAAGAGAGTGCAAGAATGCAAGATGTCAGAATCAGCCGATAATACGTTTGTAAGCAACATGACACTTGAGAAAAGAAGTGATAACCCCCCTATCTATGGCACTTTATAAGATAGTGTGTGACTACAATAGGGTATGTTCACGTGACGTCATACGTTTGACCACTCACCTCACAGTAGGTGATAAGTCACATGAGAGTGGAGGTCACAATGAAGTCCTAAGTTAGAACTAGAGGAACACACACAATCAAGCACAAAAGGTGTAAAGTAATAAAAGGGAACAAAACATAACTCACAGTGAGAGAAAATGTGTCTCACGGTGCAAAAGAGAAGGTTATCTTTCTGTAAGGCTATGGTGGACGCGTCCATTAGCCGTAAGTGAAGAGGGGTAGTACAAAGCATGGGCTAGAAAAAGTGGTTCAGAAAGCCCAATAACCCTATGCCGAAGAGGCCCAAAAAAAAGGTACTCCCCATATGTACAATGAATTTTAAATGTGTTACCCCTTTAGATTGTTTACACAATGAAAAAAGGTAGAAAAATGAGAAAATCTAAAAACATGGTGAAAAGGGAGTCTTGGGGCTATAATAGGGTAGATTCATGCTGACTATCTCGGCATAAATAAACCAGTTCATCTCGGTGGGCAAGCTGATGCGTGACAAGTCACATGAGTCAAGTCGGAGGACCACATTGAAGTCCTAGGTATGGAAGCATAACTTGGTGAGTCACAGCATAATCAAGCATAAAATGTGAAAGGAAATGCCCAAGTGGAGTGAGTTCAATGGCACAGTTGATGGGATGCCAAAAAAAAGGTTCTCACGTCACAAAACTTGGAGAGGACTCTCTATCCGACAAGGTTAGTAGGTAGATGATGTCTACGGTAGCCAGTAGGTGAAGAAGAGAAGTACAAAGTAGCAAGCCATTGAAAAGTGGAACATGGAAAGCCCAATAACCCTGGATGAGTTATCACCCCAAAAAAAATGCCCCCTATTGACAATGAATTTTTTTATGTTTCCCCCCTTTAAAATGTTTTTTAATGAAAAAAATGGGAAAAATGTGAAAAAATAAAAGTGAGGGGTGGTTCTAGTTGGCAGGAAGATCCAGTGTAATGAGAGGGAGTAGGAGAGTAGGCACCAGAGCATCTTGGTGAGCTTGGTACGAGATATGATGGAAAATGTGGTGAGCTTGGAGGTGGGATCTAGTTAGTTTTTGTCAAGGCACTGAGTTTCAGCTAGAGGAGCAAGTTGGAAGCAGCCTCATGGAAGCCTTTGGGTGTTGTTGGCTTCAACGAAGGGGTGTAGTGGTGCCCAACTTGGTCGAAGTAGCGATGGTGTGCAACAAATTGAAGTCACCATTTTTGTATTAGACCCCTTATTCGTTAGGTCAAATTAATGTGAGTCCAGTTAGCTCAACATGAATGGTGACATAACTCTGAAATGCTAGACGGGTGTGGAAGATGATCCAACCTTCAGATGTGATATGATGGATACGTGAACACAAGAGTAGATGAGAGAGAGGGCTTTGTTATAGCTCAATGACATGCAAATAGGGATAGAAATGAACACAAGATTGATTAGATAGATCTGAACAGCTAAGGGGATGCCCAGTACACATGATGGATACATCAAGAAGTGCATTAGCTATGGAATGAAGCGGATGTCAAGACACCCAGGGAGCTTTGAATGGAAGAGTAAGCATAAGAAGCTTGAGGATAAAGTTGAATAAGCTAGATGCATATGTCATATTTTGAGAGCATCAACCCGGAGTACTAAAATATGGTGAAAAATGTAGAGGCACATACCACGAATGTGAGCCTCAGATACCTGATTTGCAGAGAAAATAGAGCATGACCAATGTGAATGTAGGTTGAGTTGTACAGTGAGCTCGTAGGTGAGCTTGGTTCCCAGATTGTGTATGAAGCTAGGTCTGAGTGATGACCTGGATGAGTAAATCTGAAGCCACAATAAGAGAAATATGAAAACCCGCTCTAGCAAGATTTGAATGTACAACCAGAAGCAACAGTAAAGGTCTAAAAGACACCTGGAATTAGACCTACAGAAGGAATCTGGGGGGAAGAAACTAGAAAATGATATAACAACATGAAATTGAACCAAGAACACATGATCGAGGATCAGGACCACTAGTCGATACACTGAACACACAAATAGAATAACCATGGTGAGTGACTGGAGTGCATATAGGCTATTTAATTCTGCAACAAAGGAGCTAGATGGATGAATATGGGGTTCAAAATGGAAATAAATATATGGATGCAGATGGCTGGGGAAGGCTCTGATACCATGGAAAATCACAGTCATCATCATTAATTGTAGTATAGAGTCGATAGCAACATTAGGATCTAGCCTGACTTGTTGTGGACTAGTAGAGATAATATAGAGTAATGTTCACAAAGTGTATCAATTTTGACATCAAAAAGGATAACCTGAAATCATAATCATGTCCCCTAACTGGGATAGAACATCCTAATAATGGAGTCCTAAGTGTTCAATTGGACCTGTCAGTATTAGTTCATATTAATCAAGATAATAATAAAAATGATATAGGATGAAAGTAACAAAGCAATGTGAAAGCTCTCATCCGTTATGCAGATATATCTCAGGTTGTTATAGAGCTTCCAAGGGCTATAAGTAGGATCCATTGAAATGCTCTTACCCCTTCGATTAGGATTGAATGTGTAGAATGGAAGTGCTTTAAGTCACGGTTGTGTAATTTTGCATGCTCGATTGGTTTGATTGTCAGTTATTGTTTGCATTATAGTAGTGATTTCTTGCTTATCCTCTGTTGTGGAGTAGGTGTGACTTATTGGTTTATAAGGTCAATGGCGACTAGGCATGTAATCACCACTGATTACGGAAAACTTTCCCCAAATGGGTTGTTATAGCTTGTGCAATTCCCACCTTTTATCGGATATTGGGATTTTGATGAGTATAAAAGTTTCCTTACAGCAAACAAGAAGAAGGGATGTGATAAGATGAGTTGGGGGATTACTTATAGATTTTGTTATTTGGATGTAAAGTATAAAAAATGATAAGGTGATGTGTGTAGCACTAGGATGAAAAGCATCCTAATGTAGACAGGTTGGTTATGGGACACTTGGTGATAATTAATTAATTGAATTAATTAATTAATGGACATAAATGATATAATGGTTGGATGGGATCTCAGTTGGGAATTTCTATGTAATTCATAGGGGGATGCATGGTAAATAAATATGCACCAGGCGGTTGATGCAAGGGTGGATACCAAATTCTAGGTGTCTATAGCTGCATGTAAATAGATCATGAGTAGTTATGGATGACCGATGTAAGGGGGTGACACACCGATATTAGCATATCGAGCGGTCTAGGAGGTGTCACATAGAGAGGAATGCTCAAGTCAATAGCATAGACCAATTCATGAGGAGGGCCATGGGATTCAAGCTGAGATGGATTCCAATGTACCATAAAAGGATGCCAAAGATGAGGGCCAGGTGGATGTCCTCTTCTATGAGTTGTACGGCACCTTCTCACCAAGTTGAGAATGTGTCGTTGGTATTGTAATAGTGTTGGCAAGTGTAGATTATTGGCTTACCTCTTACCCTTGTAAGGGAGGTGGCATGTGGTCATTTTACTAGTGTGCTTATTTCAAAGAGTCCTGTGTGGACCATTAATGCCAGCAGATGGTGTTCGAAATGTCACATTTTGTGGTTTTTGACATCTTTTGTGGGATGTGCATGATGTGTCATGGTTAGGCAGGTAGCTTTAGCAAGGTAATCCTAGATGTAGGTCAAACCTAGGGCATGGGAGTGCAATACTAAATAGTAGCAGCTGAATCCCACAATCGGATTTGGGGAAAATGTGCCATTTAGGACATGGGATAAACTGGAAAGAACAAGGCAGCCAAGATTTGCATCTCAGAAGGGGCCCTGGACCCCAGTCCCTAGTGGAGGGAGAGAAATGTAGTCCAAAACATGCACAATGATACCCAGTGAGCCCATTTTCCAAACAACGCAGAACTAGGTTGATCCAAAACTATGAGTTGATATTTTGGGAACTAGTCAGATGGTAAGATTTGGGTCATGCCATGCATTGAATCATGAGTCAAATTTGTTTTCCCAAGAAAAAATTTGATGCAATGCAAAAAAATATCGAGCCCAAGAAAACATCGGGTGTGGCTTAGATGCAGGGAGACAAGTTAGGGAAGGGGTTCTTAAAAAGGAAAACTTTTGGTGGTGGATAGTGCTTAGAGCTTGGAAGGTAAGCCTTTTGATTTCTAAAGGGGAATTCTTGGTTCCCATTGTACTTGAGTGCAAGTTAGTATCTTGCTACCCCTTGGACTCAAAAATTACACTTGTGTAATAACCTTAAAAATACACAATGAACCATAACATGACACCTAATCATTAAAACTCTAAAACTGTAACTCCAAAGTCCCTAAAACATGCAGGGGTGTAAGGGTTTTAGAGATGGATGGAAGACCTAGGAACTTCCTCTTTGAACATTTTCATATGCTTGTTTACAAATCCCAAACAGAGTTATGAATCTTTTAATGTGAATCCTACATTTGGCATTGAATGCACGACTAGAATATCCATTATGATGAATGTTGCGAAGACCATACTTATCACTAAATGAAGGAAAGCATGTGTTTAAAAATCCTTCTTGGGGGAGATAATGGACATATGAATTGGAGTGTTACACAAATCCAAACAACATGGTGCTCTGAATACAATGAAAGAGTACTGTGAAAACGTGAAGCAAAAGGATCACAAGGGCCATGGTGTAAACATCCACGAAAGTACAAAAAACGGTAATGTGACAAGATCTCAAGAAGAGCGAAGCATAAACTGAAAGTGCATGCAAGATTCGATAGAAGGGGAAGAACCTCATTACAATCCATGAACTCTCACTCTAATCTCATATATATGGAAGGTGGTGTACATATATAGGGTGCTCAGTAACCCTCTAGTGCTGCAATGATGACCTCTCAAGTGGAGAGTGGAAAGTTACATTATCAGGAATAAGAATTAACTCCCAATGATGCAACAGACACATTGACACACTTAGGTGTAAGGGAATCTCATGATGACCCTAAAATGACACACATATCTATGACCTAACCTAAGTGAGATAACTCACTTGATGATGTGTAAAATGACTCACACAACACCCCCCTTCATCGTAACTTAGGATGAGGCGGAAAGTCAAAAGAGAGAAATGGGTCTCGGCACACAAGTATGATGAGGTACCCATGCACAACAAGGGACTCAAGCAATGAAGGAAAAACCAGTGGGAAAAACATCCACCACAAGAGAAAAAAAACACTCTCCTAATCTAAGAAATATGTTAAGGATGGGTCCCAACAACTGAGGAGCCTAATAAGGTACCCATGTAAAAGGGGTAATCTCTTAGAAAGAAGAAAAAGAGAGAAGAAGAGGGAGATGAGAGGAATGAAAAATGTGCCATGGACAAATTTGAACTTTGTAACTCGAGGAAGATCCTAGAAGAGAGTTGAAGACATGGTCTTCTGACTTTGGAATGAAGAAGATCCACCCGCACCGAACTGTGTACCTTCCCTTAGGAAGGAATGAAATAAAGTGTTGGAAGTCTGCCCACTCCATGAAGGAAACCAAAGGTAACATCATGAAGAACTCTGAGTCTAGTCCATGGAAGTGTGACATAGGTATATCAAATGAGCTTTAAAGAACTGAAGGTAATGCCACGTGCATAGAACTGTTAAAGTAAAAATAATGAACTCCCATAGAAAGGATGTCCAAGTGATGTGAAGGAAACAAAACAACCCCCATAAAAAAGTGATCCACAAGCAAGGGTGGATTAATGAAGATCTCTTAAAGAGTAGAAGTGATAACATTCCCAGAAGGGGAAATCCCAAAAATAGAGATGATGAAATCCTCCAAGGCACCTGAAGAAGGATGAGGAACCTATAGTGCATCATAAGTGGAGTCTGTGAAAATACGACCAAGATCGGGCAGATACTCGTCATAATGAGGGGTCTTGACAAATAAAAGAGTGATGTGAGACAGGCATAAGTCATCCATGCAAGAAGGAAGAGGAGTGGAAGGGGCCTTGCACATTGGAAGGGGAAAGGAATGGTGTAATGATGATATGAGGGTGAGATGGAGACTGTTCAATATCTGAAGAGAAGTGGGATGTGTCAAAACTCTCTAAAATAGGGAGAGGAGGAGGAGAGGAGTCCTTTGTGGTACACTCGGCATCAGAATTTGGTGCATAATCCTCACAAAACAAGAAGAATCAAGTGAGTGTGTGTCAATAGAACTTCCATCACACAAAGAAGAAGAGAAGAGAACTAGATCAACAACAAAAACAATGGTGGTAGTATGCTAAAGGTCTCCAAATAGGGACTCAAAGATGCTCCAAGTGCGGTAGGGAGGATTTGATTTTGCCACATGAATGTGGAGAGGTCTGGTGATGGACAACATCAAGTGACCAACAACATGGTCACAAGTTTCGAGAAACTCCTCAAGACGACTGGAATCAGTGGATGCAAGAACTAGCCTAGGAAAGAAGTGTGAAAGACCCTTATAGGTGAAGTAACGTTCCATGGAAGCACGCCATGCTAAATAGTTCTCTCTCCTAAGAAGAAGTGGCAGAGGCTATAAGGAAATCCTGCAACACTCAATTCTGGAAATATCATCCTCCATGATGCAGAAGTGGAAGCAAGCAGTGCAAGGTGAAAAAGAAGAAGAGAGTGCAAGAATGCAAGATGTCAGAATCAGCCGATAATACGTTTGTAAGCAACATGACACTTGAGAAAAGAAGTGATAACCCCCCTATCTATGGCACTTTATAAGATAGTGTGTGACTACAATAGGGTATGTTCACGTGACGTCATACGTTTGACCACTCACCTCACAGTAGGTGATAAGTCACATGAGAGTGGAGGTCACAATGAAGTCCTAAGTTAGAACTAGAGGAACACACACAATCAAGCACAAAAGGTGTAAAGTAATAAAAGGGAACAAAACACAACTCACAGTGAGAGAAAATATGTCTCATGGTGCAAAAGAGAAGGTTATCTTTCTGTAAGGCTATGGTGGACGCGTCCATTAGCCGTAAGTGAAGAGGGGTAGTACAAAGCATGGGCTAGAAAAAGTGGTTCAGAAAGCCCAATAACCCTATACAGAGGCCCAAAAAAAAGGTACTCCCCATATGTACAATGAATTTTAAATGTGTTACCCCTTTAGATTGTTTACACAATGAAAAAAGGTAGAAAAATGAGAAAATCTAAAAACATGGTGAAAAGGGAGTCTTGGGGCATAAAAGGGTGAAGGGGGCTGACTATCTCGGCAAACTAAACGAGTTATCTCGGTGGGCAAGCTGATGCGTGAAATCATGGGTCAACTCGGAGGAGGGATGAGCTGGTTGGGTGCATAACTTGGTGAGTCACAGCTTTTCATGGAAATTTGAGGTGCCCCGGTGGAGTGAGTTCATGGGGGAGTTGATGGGGTGCCATGAAGGAGGCTGAAAAACTTGGAGAGGCCGAATGACTCGGTGAGTAGGAGAGATGACCGGTGAGTAGGTGGGTGGAAATGAAAACACGTCATTGAAGAGTGGAACATGTCAACCATTAAGTGGATGAGTTATGGTGCAAAGCCACATTGAGTATGGAGCTGGATGTGTCGGGGAAAGTGGTTCAATGTGCATAGCGAGGAAGTGATTTTGCGGTGAGGGTGGTTCGAGTTGGCAGGAAGATCCTTGTAATGAGATGGCTTGGGAGAAGCACCAGAGAGGTAGGTCCTTGGTCAAATATGAGGAAAATTCCAAGCAAGGATGTGGTTGTGTGGTGAATATTGAGTCAGCCAGAGGAACAAGGGAAAGCCGAGGAAGCCTTTGGGGGAAGTGCTGAGGCATGTAGGGTGCAACGTGTTAGAGCGAGCTGAAATGAAGCCGAGTTGAATAGACCCCCAACCCGAGGTGAAACAATGTGAATCCAATAAGCTCAACATGCATGGTGAAAATGGATATGAACACGGGTGTGGAAGATGATCCAACATTCAGGTATAAACCAACACGTGAACACAAGAGAGAGAGAGAGAGGGCTTCGAAATGGGTCAATAAACCAAGTAGGGGCAGAAACCAACACAAAAATGAGAAGGTCTGAACAGCTAAGGTGAGTAGTAACAGAGGATACATCAAGAAATGCAACAACTATGGAATGAAGCAGAGGTAGACACCTAGGGAGCTTGGAATGGAAAGTAAGCAAAGAAGCTTGAGGATAAAGTTGAATAAGTAGAGCAAGTCATGGGTAGAGAGATCAACCCCGAGTAGTTAAAGATGGTGAAAAAACTAGATACAAAAACCACGAAGCAGCCTCAAAACCTGATTGCAGAGAAAATAGAGCAGACCAATGTGAATGCAGGTTGAGTTGTACAGTGAGCTGGGAGGGAGCTTGGTTCCCATCTCAATGAGCTGGGGCTGAGTTATCCCTTAGACAAATTTGAAGCCACAAAAAAAATCTCAAAACCCGCTCTAGAAAACTAGATCTACAACTTGAAACTACAGTAAACCTCTAAAAAACACCTCCAAAGACACATACGAACCTTCGGAAGGCCTAAAAATGAGAAACACCAGAAATTGAACCAAGAACACATGAACAAGGATTTGAACCACAAATCAATACACTGAACACACAAATAGAATAACCATTATGAGAAATGTTGTGAGAAGTCTATTTATCACGATAAAAAGATGGATAACATGAGAACATCAAATATTTACATGGATCCACATGACGTGCGCTTTGATACCATGAAATAGTGCATGAAAATGCGAAGCATAAGGATCATGAGGGATAACATGAACATCCACAAAAGTGCAAACGGAAGCATGAAGAGATCTTGAGAAGAGAAAGCATCAACCGAAAGTAAATGCAAGATTCGAAAAGAGGTAGAACCTCATTATAATCCACAAAATCTCACTAATCTCATAGATCGGAAGAAATGTACACATAGAGGGTGTTGAGTAACCCCCAGTGCTGCAATCATGACCTCTCAAGCGAAGATAGGGAGTTACATTCTCAGAATGGGAAGTAACTCTCAATGGCGTAATTGACGCAAAGATGCGTAAGGGAATCTCATGATGACCCTAAAATGACACGTAGACCTATGACCTCACCTAAGTGAGATAACTTCCCTGATGATGTGGAAAATAACTCACACCAACAAAATCTATGGAGAGATAAGGTAGAATAAATTGTTTCTTACATGGAGCTTTTGACTACTCAAAAATGGGATTTTCATCCCCCTCTTCCCAAATTAGAATCATGGTGCTTCTTAGCCAAATTTTCTTGGGTGAATATGTTTTGTTTTGATAAACCAAATCTTGAATGTTGATTTTTGCATCTAAATTCTTCCTATATGTTGGTTGAATGTGTTCCCTCTTTCCCATGGCCTTGGGGGAAGGCTAGCATGTCATCTTGATCTTCTTGGTGCCATGTAATGATGTCAAATGGTTGGGTGGTCAACCAGGACCATTCTCTTGTGATTTTGGAGTTACAAGTTGCTAGTTTTGATTGTAAAAGAGTTTGCATTTTAGACAAAATTAGACATGTTGTCTCCACTTTAAGTGGGGGGGTTTATACTTGCATTCTTAAGATATTTTCCTTCTTGTTTAAGCTATGTCAAATGTGATGAATTATTCCAAGAAAAGGACTGTTTTAATAATTATTTTCTTTTGGAAATTCTTACTCAAGGATTATTGGTTGTTGTTTTAAAATTACATCTTATTGCATGCTATAAACTCGAATTTTTCTTCTTATTTCACAAGTATAATTGTTGTGTATACTTTTGCTTCTCCTTCTTGGAATGTCTTATTTAAAGTGAAAGAAATCAACTATTTGGATAGAATAAATTGGAATGGGTTGGAAAAAATTGGAATTTGATAATTGTTGTATTTGAATTCTCCTTTATGAAATTATACAATGGTTGAATGTTTATTGTATAATCTTAAATAGTTTTTTTACTTGTATTGAAAGTGTTGTATTCAAAGCCATATCTTGTTAATTTGAGTAACAGAAAATGAGGTTGTTATACTAATTGCAAAGATGTAGTTTCTTGTTATTTTCATCTTAGTAGCAGAAATCTGGTTAAGTTTACATACCTATACACTTAGTCAAATATCATAAAAATATCATATTAAGAACAATTGTGGATAAAACTCTCTATCAAGGAAATTATATCTTTTCTATTTGATTTCTGCCCATATTTTTAGACGACACTAGAGTGTATTAAACCTGCAGGTAATTGATAAAAATGGTAGAAGCCACATTTCATTCTTTCCTTGGCTTTTCCATTGCCTCCTTTCTACCTGCAAAACACAATTGGAGCAAACACTCGAATGAAAGAGAAATAATATGAATGAAATAATAAAATTAGGTTTGAAAAATTTATCCTCACCTTGGTTTTAGGTTTAGCATATATAACGGTGGAGATTAAAACAAATCTAGGGCCCTAATTTAATTACATTTCCACTTGGGTGAATAAGGTTGTTTTTAAAATAAATGTATTGCTTTGTTTTTTAATGAGAACATGACTAAGTTACCCTATAGTTGATCTTTATTAGGGAACTTCAAATTTAAATGTTAATTTTGGAAAGAGACTTGGGTAGTGTAAAAATAGTTTATTAATTAATTGGATTAATAACCCACCTCCTTGGGAACCACGATTGTGATTATATCCGCAAACTTAAGTAAATGACTTATTTAATTTCCTTTGGAGTAAATTTTAAAACGGGCCAAAATTTAATTAATTGATGGAAATTTAAATAAACCTTACTTATTTTCTGAGCACGATTGTGAATCGCTAATGGGTCTTTCAACACTTAATGTCGTCATGATATAACTATTGTCGACGTTATTATTAGATTTCATCGTAAAACTTTACCCAACCATGAATTTGGCGTTATGCCGACTCTTTGGATGTAGTCGTGTTTGTGACTTGGTCACTACAACACGATAAAGTTTTTTTCAACATGACTATTCACAAATGTGGTTTGGTGCTGCTTCGTTGTCCTTGCGACCTTGTCATCATAAATTGCCTTAATATTATTATAGTTACACTTTTAATAAAAAAAATTATACCATTATTATTGCCCTTTATCGATTAGACTTTGGTTTCGGAGTTGTCCATTTATCTATTTTGGAACTCGTGCTAAGTGAGGCACGACAAGCTTTTTAGTACCATTGATATTTTAGGACTTGAGTTGATTGCATAGTAGAATGTTGTGTATCGAATGATATTAAACCGTTACAATCAATTTGTTGTATTCAATGATGTAAATCATAACAACCATTATCATGATGTCTATTAATTCCATGATAATCACAAAATGGATGAGCCTTTATTTTTTCAAGATAATAGTAGGGATAGTGATGAGTAGGTTACAAAGTGATTAACTATTTATCTAGTAACTCTCATAAGATATCATTTTGTTTAGGATTCTTGGCAAACCAAAGGTGTTCCTTCTATTATGGTTGCCTTAGTATTTGATATTGATCTTGTGGAACATACACATTGTTTCCTTTATGTATGACATTTACTTCACTTGTATGAGCACATGTAACATGCAAAACATTTGTATAACACTTCTTTTCAATAGCCTTAGAACTATATTCATCATGAGGTATAGATACATTATGGGCATGGGAATAATCATTTATACATGTTATATCATCCTTGAGAGATTTTATTTCAGTACACATGACTTGAAATTGGACTTGAAAGGAATGTTGTAATGCTTGAATAGGCTCTAGGAGAGTTTTATGAAAGATGACAACATTATTAGTATAAGGAGCTGAAATGACATGGGCCATGATGGCAGAAAAAAATGATAGAAAAAAATCCAATTAGGTACTAAATAATAAGAATAAACACACAGAGGGATAACAATTGAGAGACCATAGAGGATAAGAACCAAAAGTGATGTTTTAGCAAAAAATGATTTTCGTCAAATTATTAAAATGACCATATATGTAAACAATTAATGAAGTTAATAAAACAAAAGAGGTATTTTTGAATCTGAATTTGTGGATTAAAAACCTCTAAGGAATTTGCACAAAAGTGTAGGCTTTTTTTACTATGCACTAATTACTAATAGTAGTAATTTTGACTATCCAAAAAGTGTACTAGGAATTAGGGGGAAAAAGAGGTTGTCGATAAATCAATAAAAAATAATAATAATAACCTCAAAGGAATTTAAAAATAGATCCATTATGCTTGAGATGTGTAATGAAAGGTGATTCGGAAATTGGTAGCTCTAATAAGAAACCCAAAGGATAGGAACAACCATGAAACCTTAATTTTTTTGTAGAAGCTAGATTTAGCGTGTGTGAAAGATGAGAATAAGGTTTGGATATGAATATACAATGTAGAAATGGAACCCTAGGGAAATTAGGGTTAAAAAGGAGGTTGCAAATACAATTATGATTTGGGTTCACTAAAATATTTATGCTCTTTTTAAGTTTAATATATTCTTATGGAATGAAAAACAATAAAAAGGAATGTAAATATTTTTAGAAAGGGGTTATTTTGATTGATTAAATTCCAACAATAATTGTACAACATCATAATAATGCATTAATGCTTGCAACTAGTTAAATACAAACTCAAATACACAATAAGAAGATAAACTTATCTATACATAGTGATACATGAGAGACTTGGGTGTACAAGGTAGAGAATCTTGGAGTGCAGATTTTGGAGACACTTCACTTCTAATACTCTGACCTATAATTTCCTTGGTGCAGGACCGTACATCTCGGTTGGGATGTATAATCCATTTTGACACTTTTTTATGGATTTTTACACCTTTAGATATGAGTTTTGCAACCTTCTGGATATTTTAGTGGCCTGAAAATGTACTTCTTTGTCAAACCTTAGTTGTCACACAGTCTCGAAATCATTTTTAATTGACTAAATCATGCTAAAACCCTAACCATGGGTGGAATACTTTATAATAATCTTAGTTTTTGGGTTGAAGTGCAATTCATGTACCGCCTACATCACCACTACTCTGAAGAGGTCTCAAACCACATGTACTTCTCCACATAGCATGTAACATATACACGAATGTAACTAGTTGAAAAGTTAAATCACTTTGATCATGTTTGATAGGGTTTTTATCCTGCTAAGACTTTGAAGTATGAAACTTGGTGTTCTTGGAAGTAAGATAAGCTAGATTCCTTGACCTAGTGGAGTGCTTTAAAACTATAGTAGTGGCTTCCCTAATGAATGTGCATTAGCTTTAGGAATATTTTGGGGAATTTTGTGCTAGTATTTGCAATGAAAGCTCACGAGAGTGCCATATTATTTCCAGGCGAGTAAATGAGGTGATGTTAACTTTCTTATATATGGTTCTGAAGGTAAATTATTATGATAACGCCAACCTAGGAAGAAGAAAATACCTAATAAATGATATTGCATCGAAAATAGAGTTGGAAAGTATGTCGATGTAGGATCATACATGTTAGATAGAGTGAGATTATACAACCTGAAAACTCTATACAATTTTGGGAAAAGGTGTAGTAAATGAAATATAAAATTTGCACCATGGAAAGAAGAGTTTGAGAAATGTTCTTATTTATTAACATTCAAAATTTATCTACACATAGTTGTGTGGAAATGAGTAGGTTAGGAAAGAGATAACAACATGCAATTGGTGGGGATAGGATGTGAGTATTTATCTTAGCCAAGAAGCACAATTGGAATTAGCAGTGTTAAAGGGTAAATTGACAAATTGAGTGTCTGTGAAATCTTCATCCAACTTCCTCCAATGATCATAACCCTACTCTTCTGGGGGAGGATTTGCTAATTATTTTTGGGAACCAACATATAATAAACTAAAAATAAAGAAGGAAAACCAAGTAGAGATCTAAATGGAAAAGACATGCACAAAATATTACCAGCGTATGTATCCTGGGGAAACTCATTCAGGTAGTTCAAACCTATCCATAACCATGTTTATTTTATCAACTTAAACCAACTTACAACTACAATATTCCTTCTAAAAATTTATGAAAACAAGACTTACATATAACACTCCACCATGACTCAGTATGCAGCCTTAAGTAGTACTATACCATACTAAATTCTCATTCTTGGACCTAGGCTGGTCCTAGGGTTCTTCAACCTATTAACCTAATCTACACTGTCCAATATTCTTGATGGTATCCTTCTAGTGTTAATTTGTACTAACTCTTCAACTATCTTCACCAAACTTGACCTGCATCAAGTTCTAAATTGAATTTATCCTACACTCAACCACCAACCCTCAACCGAACTATCTTTCAACAACCTCTTCTCTTCCACATATGAACTAACTCTAGGATTATCCTTGAGACAAACCATCTCCCAAGTTCTGAATTGAACTTGTCCTAAAATCAGTTTCTAGTCTCAACCAAATTGTCTTTCAACATCAAATTCAACAACTCTTAACTGAATTACCATTCAACTTTATCCTCTAAATTTTTATCCAAACTTTACACTAGGATTATCCTCCAGCCTCAAAAACATGTGGCCATTCAAATTTTTTTTGTTGAGATAGTGTGTGTGTACTTATACAAAAGTGCATCTCCTTAAAATATCACTTACCTCCATTGTAAGTATCTTAAGGACAAATCCTAAAAATAGGCTTTAAAAACAATCCCTGGATTTTTCCAGCTAACTCAAGTCACAAGCTAAAGATAACTTCACTAATTTAGGTGTTATTATTTTCTTTATCCACAACACCAAAAATAGTCTAGCCACCTAAACTTTTTGTTGTATGAAAGTGGGTGACACATTCTAACTATTTTACACCCTTTTTATTATTGAGTATAACAATATTAATGATTTAGATCCGCTAAGGATGTACAAGGTGTTACTATGAATCAATAAATTCCAACATTAATCATACAATATTATAAGAACATATTCATGCTTAGAACTATTTATATGATATGGTACAAGCTCAAAAATACAAGAGTATGAGTGCACTTATCTAATTACATATGGTTTTGGGAATTTCTAGATGTGCAAACACCTAAAATTGGGGAATTTTGACCTTATAATGCATTGAAACTGAAACTATAACTAGAAACTAAGCTAGTGTAGGACCGTACAACTATGTCAGGATTGTTTCTATGATTTTACACCTACTATATGGTTTTGGACCTGCTCTGAATATAGTTCTACAAATTTTTGATAGTGTCACCTAGATAGAAATGTTTATTGTTGTCAAACCTTAATTTTCCCTCGTGTTGCAAATCCTTAAAAACATTCTAAATAATATCTCAAACCCTAGCCATGGATGGGAAACCCTAGGAAACAAATATTAAGTAGGTCATGGGAATCCTCATGCACCATCGACATTGACACTATTATGAAGAGCCATCAAAATACACATAATTCTCCACCTAACATGTGATATATGAATGAATGAAACTATGGTTTTGCAATTATAACCTCTTTGAAAATGTTTGAATTGAACTTGGATCTTGCTAAAATAATTGGAGAAGGGATGTTTGAGTGCTTGCAAATGAGATAACTTGACTTCTTGACCTGATATGATCCTTCAGACTTGTAGTGATGATTGCTTTCCTAATGAATGTGCATAAGCTTTTGCAATATTTAGGGATATTTGGGCGTCTTTTGTGTGTTTTGCAAGAGATTATATCAATGTAGTACCACGTGATTTCCATGTATGTAAATGAGAGAATCTAAAATTTCTTGTATAGGGTTATGAAGGTAGATTATCAAAGAAATTATGACTTAGAGGGAGTAAAGGATCCAACGAAAAATATAAGTTGGACATGACTATATGAAACTAAAAGTAAAGATGGAGGCTATGTAGTTCAAAACCATATAAGTTGGACATGACCGGATAATGACTCCTGACCAAACTGGATGGTTTTACACAAGGGTTAGAAACATGAAAACCAAAGTTTACATATTGTCAATTGGAGTTTTTCCATGAATTTTATGCATTTTATTCTTAGAATATATCAACACATCAGTACGTATGACTAAGAAATATAGAAAATATACCTTAGGATGTATTAAGTGGGGATAGAAAGTGTGATTTTATCTTTGTGAGATTGCATTGTCAAAAACCAATAGTGTCAAAGGGTAAATTTCCAAATTTGAGTTTTTGCACCAAAAATCTCCCACTTTCATCAAAGAGACCAAAAATTCATTCTTCAACAACACCATGGTACCAAGCCCATATTTTCCTTGTACAAAGTAACCACCTTAGCACACATTTCTTTTGTTAATGAATCTACTTTCTTTACATGTGTCTCCACCCTCTTCACTATTTCCCTTATAAAATGATATTGCACATCATTATGCAATACTTAATTGTAAATTTCCTTGCTTACATAAATATCTTGTTGTAGTAAGTACTCCTCTTGGTAGAAAACACCATAGTCATAAGACATTGTAGATACTCAAATATTTTCTTCACATCACTTTAATATTCCATGCCTACATTGGGCATACCTCTGATAACAGCTCCTATTGTGTAATATTAGGTCTTTTCAAACCATTTCATACATCAAGTCTCTCAAAAAAACTACATATAGAATGTGTGTCATGTCCTCCAACTCATCTTGTGTTTATGAAAAAATTTTAATTAAGATTTTTTGATAAAAATTTAAGATCCCATTCCCATATGGTACACCGAAAATGTCTCCTAAGTGACATCTCCATGAAATTTTCTACCCCATATACTTCAAGATACCTCTAGAGTGATATTTTCTTCTACTGCCTCCCAAACCTAAAACTAAAACTTATGAGATATCACTAGAGCGATATATTTCTCCACTTTTTGTTCTACTGGCTTTTAATTTCTCTAATATGACTCTAGGGTGACACCTACAACAACTCCTCTTTACTAATTTACATTCCTTTGTTCATGCCCAATTACTCTTGATATGTTTTTGGGGAAACACCTCCTCATCTCAATTATCAACCCCTAGCATTAGAACTCATTTTCCAACCTCCAACCCTACCGATATGTTATAATGAAATTTCTTCTCAACCCTGCTCCAACACATGTCCATGTGGCCGCGATACCACTACAGCGATACCTCCACAACTTTTCTATTACCTCCAACTTCAAGGTGTCATTTGGGTGACACCTCTCTTAGTTATACATCCCAATATGATATGTATTCCAATCCCAAGGTGTTGTTGTGGTGAAACCTTCTCAACATTCCTTTTCTGATCTTGAGCTTCCTCCTTTGAGTTCTTGCATGTGTGATATCTTTTGTACCTAACCTTTTGACCTTCAACATGAAATATTTTCGATGTGAGACATTTTCTAAACACCAATTTTTCCTTGAACATTACGAGATCATGTAAGGATGAGATCTTCCCCATGCTCAAATTCTTTTCTTCTTCCTTTATCTAGTTCTCATATATGTGCAAAAGTATTTAGACCCTGTGTGTCGTTCTATTATCCCCAAACCTATAGAATATGCCATTGGAGTGACATATCCAAATCATTATTCCTTCCACTTACTGAGACATGATACAACAACATTGATATCTATCCATCGTTATTCCTTCACTTTGACGTTATGAAATCCACCAAGATTTTGTACTCGTTAGTACTCCACTGCACCAATTTCACAACCTTGAGATCTCACTCTCATATGTACTTTACTACACCCACCAAGTATTTTTCAAATTTCACTCCAACAAGAATTTTGGACCTTATTTTCTCTGCCCACTTGATCCTCCAAATACTTATTCCTAAGGTTTCACTACCTCCTAAGAAAACTTTTCCAATTCCAATTGTAGTGAGAATTTCTTTGACTTTTTTAGTGAGTCCTCCAAGTTTTCTGTTGAGTCCATTCATGCATCACAACCTTCATACACACTTAGAGTTGTAATATACACATCATCTTCTTTATCCATGCACACTCCTCCTTGTTCAAAATAGGGATCATCATGGGGCTCCTTGTCCCTTTTCCATCTCACACTCCTTTCTAAAATGCCCAAATTTACCACAAATCTAACACTTATTCATATTTATCACTAGATTCTTAGATATATTTTTAGAATTATAGTTCGCCTCCCTTGAGTTGAACATGCCAATCTCAATTATGGTGTTACCTGTCATATCTAATATTCTACAACCCAAGTATATAATCTCAAAATTGTTTAAAGAAAATAGACAAAACCCCTCACCAAGAACAACCTTAAATCTTATACCACATGTTGGGGATTCCAAAAACCATCATGTAATAAACTAAAAAAAAAGTAGAAATAATTCTTTATCTTAATGGCCAAGACATGCATAATATATTAACTAACTATTTATCCTAGGAAAAACGTTTCAGGTATAAATCCTAGCCAAAACCTATTTTATTATATTAACTTAAACCAACCTGCAAATACAATATTGCTTTACAAATATATAAAAACAAGACTTACATACAATGCTCCACTTTGATCTAGTATGAATCCTTAAATAGTACGAAACCATACTAACTTCTCCTTCTTGGATCTAGATCGATCCTATGATTATTCAACCTGTCAACATGATCTACACTAACCAATATAATTTAAAGATACCTTCCAATTGAACTACATTGACGCTTCCATACTCTTTCATACTTGTCTCAATTCTGATCCCCCACCCTCATCCAAATTGTATTTCAGAAAAATCCTCCCTTCAAGATATGAGCTTCCCTTAGGATTCTCTCTAAGACAAACCATCTCCCAATTCTTCATTGAAGTTGACTTATAATAAGTTCTAAACAAAACTTGTCCTGGAAATGACCTCCATCCCTTAATTTAATTATCTTTTAGCATCAATATTCAGCTTTAGTCCCTATATTTTTAACTAAGCTCTACACTAAGTTTATCCTTTAGACTCAACAACATGTGTTCATTCAATAACCTATCTAATGAGAGATAATTCACTTATATAGAATTACATCTCCTTAAAATATCACTTTCTTTCATTGTAAATATCCTATGTATAAATCCTAAAAGAAGACTTTGAAACTAATCCCTATCTTTTTCTAACGAACTCAAGTTACAAGCTAAAGATAACTTCACTAATTTAGGAACTTCTTTTGCTTTATCTAAAACACCAAAAATATTCCCACCACATGAACTATTGGTTGCATGGAAGTGGGTGAAACATTCCAACAGGAATCTCTAACTCCTATGGGAAACATGAACCTCCCTAAATCATTTCACCTACTTAAGAAGATAAGCTTCACCTTACTCAAGAACAATTTATCACTAATTCTAATTTAGAGCATTTTTATGGGTTGATCTATGGAGGAGGTGGCTCAATAGCTTGAGGAGGAAGAGTTGATGTTCGTATTGTGCATAGAATGGTTGGTGAAGGTGGAGGTCATGGATTTTTAGGTTCAATGTAGCAAGTTATTACTAGTACCTTCTCAACTCCTACTCATACGAGGATTAATTTTCTCCCCAAATCTTAGCAATGGTTTTTTCACTATATATCTTCTAATTTTGGGTTGGTTTGTGCTTTCAAGTATCAATTTTAGCTTGCATAAGGATTTTGAACAGAGAAAGACTCATGTACACTCAATTCCTCACTTCTTTCTTAATCATGGCTTTTTTTCTTCAATTTGGTGTGTTGATGGAGGCCTTACAAAAAAAAATGAAGATTATAACCATATGGTGTCATGAAGTGGGGATCTTAATATATCTTAGTGAATAATATTGAGAAAATTTAGGAGCATTTTAACACCTATATGGTCCCATGTCTTTTTTCTAAATTTCCTCATCAATAACTAGTGAGATATTTTCGGATTTGTTTACATTGATAAATGGAGTAAATTTTCTTTCAGAATGACAACAAATTATTGGTAGGAATGCATATAATTACCCCCTAAGAAGGATAAACCCTACACAATAGGTTGAAACTTCTAGTTTTCCTCCCTAACAAACTCTTAAAATCAAGGGTAAAAAATTTAGGGACTCTTATTTTCAAGGGTAAGATTTTATTTGTTCTTGTAGCTGGATTGAAAATTATTAATTCTTGGGTATTTATGTGCACATGTTCAATATTGGTTCATATTGGAACATTACTATTTTTTTTTTTGGTTCCACACAATTTCTCCTTGTTTTTCTCTCTCCTTATCTCTCTTCTCATGTCCCCTGGCTCCCCATGTTTCCCAAACTCTTGCAACCATATATGTATGGTATTGGCCCCCCATAACCATTAATTGTAGGATTTGGGGATTTCATTATGTAGGCCCTTTTGACCATTCATTAGGTTTCATGGGATTTTTGGGTCTTCTTTGTCAGTTTTCTTACCCAATGTTTTTTAGTTCGCATACTAATATATTCCTAATTTTAATTCAAGAAGTATATAAATACATATGTGTAATAGTATATTTAGGACATCAAGACATATAAAGATACACACAACTCAAGAGAGTCTCATTATGAATTTAAAGCATTTAGAGCATGACTATTTAAAACACTTATTTATTTATCTAGTTGTAATGGAATTACTTGAATATGAATGAAAATATATCAGAATATATAACATATTACTAAGCCATTTTGAGGGGCCAAACTCCAAAATGTCCTAATAAGAAAATAGTTCACACTTTTCACATATAGGAGACATTTACTCACCCATATATATATATATATATATATGATTATGAAGGGTCACACCCCTTCATTATTATAAGTTTAAAATTAGTGAACAAATAACTAATCATTATAAATATAAATGTTATATGAGTCATAAGTTGGACCCACATATTACCTTTAATATAGAGTCGTCTCCCCTTTAAAAAATGTCATCTTCGATGTTTGACCATTGGTGGAAACATTTGTATTCTTGACATTGCATGATAGGAAATAATTTATTAGGAATCACCAAACCCTAGTTCTTCCACAACCTCAATTGATTTCTCATCATTTGGAATCCATCATGTCGAGTTTTATGTGCATAAATGAAATTAATGTTAAAATTATAGTTTATCCATAAATATAACTATAAAATGATCTCTTTAGCCATGCAACCAGTTTATAAATGTTTTACTTGGATATTCCCAAAACAACCTATGAAACTCTTGAAAATAGAAACGTGGCCTCCCACATGTTTTCATATCAAATCTTAGAGCCATGAGAGTGAAGCACTCGTAAAACTAATATTTTTCACAAAGAAAACAACACTTCTAATAATCACAAATCCTATCTAGAATCAACACGCGAGAAGCATATGTAACATACACTATACAATTTTATCTCTCAAACACATTCCCTGATATTAGACATTTATGTATAGTCAAGAAACATCAGCTAATAATTTTTTTAATGATTTTTCGGTGCAGATTTTGGAGACACTTTTAAGAGCTGGTCACTGAAGGTGAACACTCAATGTTGCAAAATTGTTTAGGCATCGAATTGGTTTTAATACTTACATATCATGAAAATTATTTCCACCACATCAAACCTATTTATTCCCGCATTACAAATTGTGTACTGTAATTGCTTTCATTTTATTCCCTTTAGAAGTGTTTTTTATGTTCCTGTTTTGGTGCCACCTTGGCCTAAGTTGCTTAAGTACAAAACGTTAAATTTCACTAATTTGCTCTAGAAAGGTGCCTCTAAAATAATTGTTATTTATCATTTTTTAGTTCTGCTAATTTCTCTACATTCTCACCATATAGGAAAATTGGTTAGAAGTGATAGATTTATTTTCTAGGTGTTTCATAACTTTTTTATAAAACCATTTTGTAGCCACTTGGGCTTAGTTTAAACGGTAGTGTGACTAAGTATTGTTGACAAAATCTTGAATTTTTGAGACACACTTGGAGGGTATGATTAAACTAATGTTGACATGTTTAGAAGCTATAAATAACTTTTTTCAACAACTATAAGTTCATAAGGTTCTTTAATGGAGTATGTGCACCTGACATAAATGATATGTGAGGAAATAAGATTTTTTTTGTCTAGTGTCATTTCCTAGAGGAAAATTTTTTAAGTGCTGAAGAGAAAGGTGAATGAGAAGCCAATTTTGGAATTTCCTTATTTTATGAAAGTATTTTAGGTCTACTACGATGAATTTGGTTTAGCCATTGGTTTTGTGTTGTGTTAGAAAGGGAGACCGGTAGCTTATTTCAGTCAAAAGTTGAAGGATGCAAAGAGAAAGTATAGTGTGTACTTTCAATATTTCTATGTAATTGTGCAAACACTCAAGAAGTGGAGGTACCACCTATTTCCAAGGGAATTTGTGTCAAACATTACATTTTATTATAGTCATAGGAAGATAAACTAGATACATAAGAAGTGGGTTGAGTACCTATAAGGTACACTTTTATATTGAAGCATAGTAGTGACAAATCTAATAGATTTATTGATGCATTGAGTATGTGTTGTATGTCGCTAAATGAGATGAGAGTTGAAGTAGTGGGTTTTGAAGCCATGAAAGAGTTGGATGTGTAAGATGAATACGTTGGTGAAGTGTGGAGAGTACGCATGATACTAGTGAGTGTTGATAGGACACCATGGTTTGATTATTTTGTGCAGGAAAGCCTACTATTTAAGGGAAACTAGTTGTGTATTCCTAAAAGATCGACGAGGGAAAACTTGGTGAAAGAGAAGTATAGTGGTGGACTAAAAAGGCATTTTTGTTTGGATAATATGTTATTAAAGTTAGCGGAGATTTATTTTTGGCCATGAATGATTGTAGATTTGTGTAATGCAAGAGTGCAATATATGTTAATTGGGTAAGGGTAAATCTCAAAATGCAGCATTGTATCAACCTTTTCCCATTCTAGGGATTACATGGCAGGACATAAATATAGATTTTTTTTTAGTTTTACATAGAATGAAGAGGTAATTTGATTCCATGTGGTGGTAAATATATTCTCTAAGATGACACCTTTTGTTGTTTGTAAGAGGACTAGTGATGTGAATAACATCACAAATATTTTCTTCAAAGAGATTGTAATATTGCATGGTTTTCCACATAGTATTGTGTTTGATAGGGACACTAATTTTGTTGGCCATTTTTAGCACACTGTGGAAGAAAAGTGAATACAAAGTTGCAGTTCAATTCAATGTATCACCGAAAAACTGATGGATAGAAAAAAGTGGTGAATAGGTCTTGGAGACTTACTTAGGTGTTTGGTGGGAGAAAAACTAAGAACATGAGACTTGATGATTGTGCAAACAAATTTTGTGTATAATAATTAAATTAATCAGAGCATAGGGAAGACAATATTTCAAATTGTGTATGGAGGTAACCCGTGAGGAGTGGTAGAGTTGAGATATTTACCGTGCAAAAAAGGAAGAATTATTGAAGAGAAACATTTTGTGAAATATATGGAGGAAGTGTATCAAAAATTTTGATATCAGTTGGAGAGGATGAGTTTTCAATACAAGCAACACACATATGAGAAGATAATATAAGTGGAATATCAAGTTAGTGTAGTCACAAAATCATGCACTTTAGAAATTTTATTTATCTCGGTCTCATACTACTATTTAGAAGGTTCTTGAGTAAATAAAGTATTAATTAACCCACATCCTTTGGCCATCTTGTTTATTTTATTTCATAATTTGTGACCTATTGCACCCATATGCCCAGCCATTTTCTAACATCCCACATTATTTTAGCCTTAGCTGGGGCACCTAGATTTAGTATTGGGGCACCCATGGGGCCCCTGGTTCCCACCTGGGGTGCCCTGATCCTTCTAGCACTTTCCTGCCACTTTTTGGGCCTCTTTTAGCCATTTTTCATCTTTAAATTTCTTGTGGTCGGCCTTTTTGGGGTTAATTATGAAATTTAGAGCAAGAGAACCCTATAAATATAAAGTTATGAGACCATAATGAGGGACCTAACATCATACACTATTATCACTCCATCTAGAGTTGCATCCATCTATTGCATTGGCATCCACATAGCTCCATCATCAAGGCACAAGCTAGGACATCTGCATCACACTTCATATGGGGAGGGATTCTATTTTATTCCATGCACACATACTATTACATTTTCTACATTTAGCTATTGCTCGCTACTTCACAAAGTGCGACTGGCACAAGAACACCTAGGGCACAAGACATGCACACACACACACACACACCAAAACTACATCCGGGTCTGAAATGTAGTGCAACATGCTTAGTTAGTAAGCCCACTATTGTTGGTAGCAAATGAGGTCAATCCTGACCCATTCATTTTGCATCTTTCTTTTTTTATGGTTTTGATACTTCCTTTTGGTCATTTGCATAGGTTATTTCTTCCTCTTGGAATATTTGGAGCATTCAGTGTAGTACAGAAAAATTAATGCGACAAGGTAGGCAGAGTTTCAGATCACCATTTCCGACCCTATGAAGAACTAGTTCAAGACTTTTTTCCTAGACCAGGGCACCCAGATTCCTTACCAGAGCTGACCTCGTAGGTGCCCCAGTCCTCTTCCAGGCAGCCTCCTGGAGTGCCACTATAACCCAGATCTGTCCTTTTCGGGACTCCTGCACAGTCGTTCCTACTTTCTAATTTTTTGTGCATCACTGCGACACAATCTGACATCCTCATCCATTATTCATTGAGTTCTTTCCTTTCCTCTTCTTGCACATTAGGGTTTTTAATTTCATTAGCTTATTTACTTATCTCATTTACATATTGTTTAGTGCATTTACTTACTGTTATATGTCCTCCTAGATTAGATTAACTATCTTTTACTACATTAGTTTAGTCAATTTTAGTTAATCATTTTGGTGAACCTGACTTGAGCCTACATACTACTAGGATCCTCATCCTTCTTAGGGTTTCTGTCATCATGGCTTATCTCCATTCATGAATTTTTGCTTCTCCATCCTGAATTGTGAGCTAAAATCATTAATATTTTACTTACTACTCCAATTCCTGACAACACCCATCCCGATATAGTCTATAATAATTTTTATGGATGCATTCTCCCATCACATATTGATTTCCCATCTATTCCTCAGGCTGATCTTGCTACTTTTGACAATGACCCACCATTGCATATCATGTGTCATATTAAAAATGGTGTAAAACACACCTTAATTGATAATGGATCTGAGCTCAACTTGTGTCCTATGTCATTCCTAGAATTTTTGGGTCTCTCCACTCATGACATTAGCACATCTAGTATTTCATTGCATGTTTATGATGGTTTTTTCTACCCATGTCTTGGTCACATTACATTGCCTATTACTATTGGCCCAAAAACTATCCACATTGTCTTCTTTGTCATTGATTTCCGGTCTCTTATAACTTGTTTGCTTAACTCGACAGACCATGGCTTCATGCCATGCAAGCCATTGCATCCACTGTACATCATTGTGTTAAATTCCTTCATAATGACATTGAACATATTATTCCTCGTGATGTGACCCATTCCAATACTATGATTATGCTCCTAATACTAGTCTTCCTATTCCATGCACTAATACTACTGATGATCCCCAACCTATGGACATGAACTACCTCATTTACCACCACTTGACAATACCATTTGTGTGATAGATGTATTTTCTTCTATGCCACCTGCTACTACTACTACTATGATTCCTTATCAGGGGCCTGTCCAGTCTATGGATGTCACTCTATCACATTCACCTTCACTTGCACCACCTACCTTAGCACGCCCACTATTCACTTGCACACTTTTCATGAATAACTCATATTGGGAACACATTCCATTTGATCCTACATGTGATGTCACTATTTGTTCCCATGATGGCCTAGCTCATCTTGGCTTCACTTTTGAGGATCTTCACCCTTCTACTCATAACCCTCACCTCTACTATGGTTCATCATTACTGTTACTTGTTTCTTATGGTTTGTGTGTGTTCCATCTTATGGTCTATTTATCATGAATCCCTCATTCTCCTCCACTCACACTAGGGGAATCTTGGCTTACTTATATTGGAGGCACATTAGATCCTAGTCATATAGATATTTCATTTCACTATGCCCTTTGATGTTTTTATTTGCAATAGTTCTTTTCTTGGCTATTCTCCAAATCTCACTCGTTGGTATGCACACGGCTTGCCCACTTCCTCCATTCACTGATGAGGAGTATGTTATGGGTATGTACAACTTACGCCTTAATGGCTCATTGCATGATCAACCAGACACTATTGCTTACCAGGTCACCAATGCTTATCCATATGACTTTGACCCAGAGGATGATGATCTTCTCAATGACTTTACATGATTTTTGGCCATACACACTTGGGGGGCATAACACTCCACATTTTTCCCCCTATCTATTCTTAGCATAGTCACAATCATCTATATTTTACATTCTTATACATTCATATCAGTACATTTGGCATATCATACATTCTAGCGTCATTACCCGATGACACACTCTTGTGCTTCGGTTCACACTTGACTGTTGAGGGATTATTACTACACTGAACCCCACACACTGCACCATAGGCATTACACATTACACTTCATCACACATTACACATTATACATGCTACCAACATTTGTTCATTTGTGTCATCTTCACCTCATACATCATGATCAGTTACCATATATCTATATACCATACATACTTACCATGTATTTTCACACATATTCTACTAGTGGTCCCACATTCATCATATAGGAGTCTAACATTACATTCCTATTTTATTTACAGCTACATTCATTCTCCTATTACTACATTACACATCCTACACATACATTTTCTACACATATCACATCTACATTCTATGCATACATATTTACACATTCCACTCATCACATGGTCGATTTTTATCACTACATATACTACATTATGTATTCTACGTGTTGCATGTTTACTGATGACACACTTTAGTTTCTTTGGTCCATACTCGATTACTAAGGGTTTACAAATCAAATGGACCTTCACCACACATTCACTATTCTCACCTTTCATCATGTGACATTACTAGCTTAGTGACATAGGCTTTAGGCTAAATTGTCACCTATTCTATCATCTTATAGTGGTATACACCTTAGGTTACATCACCACTCCCTACTATTCATCTTGTAGTGACATACGCTTTAGGCTAAATCATCACCTATTCTATCATTTTCTAGTGGTCTACACCTTAGGTTACATCACCACACCCTCCTTACATTTTATAGTGATATACACTTAGTGTTAAATCATCACTCATCCATTCATCTTATAGTGATATACGCTTAGGGATAAATCATCACTCCACATTTCATCTCATCATGGTATACGCTTAGGCTATAAGGTCCACACACATCTATTCTACATGTTGCATATCATCACCACTATGCATATACACATTTCCTCACATGCGCTAGACACAATACACACACTACTTGACCATTTCCCGATGATGCACTCTCGTTTATAGTTCATTCTTGACTGCTGAGGGGGAAAACAAAATGAACCTCATTGCATACATTTCCATCCACTTGGGGGCACACAGCTCCTATCACTCCATATTGCATTCCATTCCATCCATCCATAACATACTACATACTATGGTTGCTTATATTCTTTCTTACTTTTGCTTGTTCATGATCACTTTATTACACATGCTAGTTTGATTACTTGTATGTCATTTATCTATATCATACACACATGTGTGTTCATGCCTTCTTCTAGTTTTGATCACAGATACAGGTCTCTTACACATGACATGGATGCTTGCCTTCTACCCTTCCTACACTAGTTGCTGGGGGCATCCACACATTCGTATCTTCTCAAGTGTTATTGTTTCATTTTGTACTTAGACACTTTACATTACTTTCTTATACACACTTTTAACATACTAGCTATCTTTCTAACATGCTAATGGGTGCTTCATGTGCAACATTTTTTATGCAGGGATATTGGTTTCCATACTTGTTTATTACATTGTTGCATTGTCTACCTTGTTTGCTATTGTTTGTGGGCCTTGCCCTATGTTTGGTGTGCACACTTGTTTGTTGTTTGCGGTCCATGATGGCCTTGCATGTCTTGCAACATCATGAGTGATGTCCCATGTTTGCAACCCACTTTGTGTGGCATACTTGTCTTCTTGCGTTGTTTACATTACTTTTTTTGGTAGCTTTTACATTATTTGCATAGATTATACATTATTTTCTTCATGCATTTGTGTTTACACTTGTCTTTGGCTAGCCATTCTTGTTTGTGTGTGCCTTGGTTTCTACCAAGCACTTTTATAGCATACATGTGGTTGGTCCTCTTTTGGGGCCACATATCTCCTATCAACGATGTCGCATGCACCCCCAAAGAGGGGGGCATCATTTGGGGTTTTATACATACTAACAGTTCAATTCAGATTTTACACCGGTTCGGTTCAGTTATATTCATTGAGTGGGTTCAAACCAGTCTACGAACCCCATAGACAACAGTGGATTTTACAAGACATGGTGTCCTTATCATTTCTGGGAAGCAATTATAGGCTTGGAGGTTACAGTGGGTGTGCCTCCCTACACTACTTTGGCCAGTGGCATTCAGATCACCCAAAAAACTAGGACATGATACAGAGATCTCTACACACATTCAGGGAAGCAGTTAGAGCTTGGAGGACACAAAGCATTTCCTCCCTACACTTCTTCAGCCTATGGCGTGAGATTGCCCAAAAAACTTACAGTACAGGATATCCTTCTACACTTTCTCTCTTGACATGGATCAGGTGCACATGTTCCATTTACATTTACATTTATGTTTTCCATTTAGCATTTGTGTACTTTACAGTTACATACACATGCATCTTTTACATAACATTTTTACACATACATACATACATATTTGACTACTTGATTCGTTTTCTCCTTGCAGGTCAGCCATATGAGAAATAAGCAGTCAAATGGGGGAAACAACAACAATGACAACAACAACACTATGTGGTAGCACACTATAACACACACATCACACTTTTATACAAGTACACTACACTATGTGGCAGCTACACACACATGTTTCCATCCCTAGGTTCACTCTCATCACTTTTTCTTTGCACATTTTTCATCTATAGTTTCCACACTCCTCCATTTTTTTATCATTCCACGCTTTTTTCTAGTCCTTCGGCACGCTTCTACTACACTCTTCATGGACATTAGGTACACATCTCTATCTACTTTATGTTACCAAGATTTCCGCTCACCAACATAAAGTGGGGGAAAAATGTAGTCACAAAATCATGCACTTTAGACATTTTATTCATCCTGGTCTCATACTACTATTTAGAAGGTTCTTGAGTGAAGAAAGTACTAATTAACCCATGTCCTTTGGCCATCTTGTTTATTTTATTTTGTAATTTGTGACCTATTACACCCATATGACCAGCCATTTTCTGGACATCCCACATTATTTTAGCCTGGTTGGGGCACCCAGATTTAGTACAAGCACCCATGGGCGCCCTGGTCCCACCTAGGGTGCCCGTTGATCCTTCTAGCACTTTCCTGCCACTTTTTGGGCCTCTTCTAGCCATTTTTCATCTTTATCTTTCTTGGGGTTAGCCTTTTTCGGGTTAATTATGAAATTAGAGCAAGAGAACCTATAAATATAAAGTTATGAGACCATAATGAGGGACCTAACATCATACACTACTATCACTCCATCTAGAGTTGCATCCATCTATTGCATTGGCATCCACATAGCTCCATCATTAAGGCACAAGCTAGGACATCTGCATCACACTTCATAGGGGAGGGATTCTATTTTATTCCATGCACACATACTATTACATTTTCTACATTTATCTATTGTTTCACTACTTCACAAAGTGTGACTGACACAAGAGCACCTAGGGCATGACATGCACACACACACATAAGAACTACATCTGGGTCTGAAATTTAGTACAACGCTCAGTTAGTAAGCCAATTGTTGTGGCAGTTGAGGTCAGTTTGACCCATTCATTCTGCATCTTTATTTTTTAGGGTTTTAATACTTCCTTTTGGTATTTTGCAAGTTATTTCTTCCTCTTGGAATATTTTGAGCATTTCGGGCATTGTACACAAAAATTAATGTGATAGGTAGGAAGAGTTTCCAGATAACCTTCCGACCCTGTGAGCACCAATTCCAGACACTTTTCCAGACCATGGCACCCAAATTCCTTGCCAGAGTGCCCAAGGGTGCCCTAGTCCTCTTCAAGGTGCCCCAGTCCAGACATATCATCTAGATCTATCCTTTTTGGCACTTCTGCACAGTCATTCTTACTTTTTGATTTTTTGTGCATCACTGCGACATAGTCCGACAGGTTTCTATTATCGTATGAGTTCTTTCCTTTCCCTTCTTACACATTAGGTTTTTTAATTTCATTAGCTTATTTACTTATCTCACTTACATACTATTTTAGTGCATTTACTTATTGCATTATATGTCCTCCTACAATTAGATTAACTACCTTTTACTACATTAGTTTAGTCAATTTTAGTTAATCAATTAGTTGGATAAAGAATTTATTAAATTTTAGAAGGATAAGGTGACCTCTTTAAAAGTACATATTGTTATCTTTTAATTAATAGAATTTTAATTGGATCCTCATAAACTAAAGTTGTTGAAGAAGTCTAATAAACGAATACCTTTTACGCCATTGAGTTAGTTGGGTAAGGCATTGACACTTCAAACATTCTATAATGAGAAATAATGGTTACAACTATACCATGACAGTATAAGGAAGTGTTCACCCCTAATGTATAAATATAGATAGACATTATGCTTTAACTTGGACAGAGTGGATGCCACTTTAACAACTTTTCTGATCATCTTAGTACGGTAATTGACATGAAGGATCAAGATAGTGCAAAATATTTAGTCTAAGTAGTAAACTTTAGGACAATCCTCGATTTAATAGATTAATGTTGAAGATTAACCATACGCTTTGTACCAATGATGCCCGAAAAATAGTGACATTATTGTGGCTTGAGAAGGAGCTCAACGTATTCAAAATTGATATCTAGGTCTATCATGTAGGGGCATCAAGTGTCTTACAGGATAATTGTAGATGAAAGTAAAAAAATTGTTCGTATAAGTAAATATGAGTCTATGGTGTTTGCATTATGTTTTACATTTAGTGTTACTGGAAAGATACGTTGTGAAGGATGTATGTTATGGTCGGTCACATAGCACTATGTTGCATTTTGTGTTGTGTGCAAGCTTATTGTGCAATGTCCTAGTGTAGTGAGAAATCTTTTTGTGCAATATCTAGTCTATGTTTTTTGTGCAAGTTTATGGAGTCTTTGTGCACATTTTTGAAGGTATTACAAGCATTGGCCAATGCCATGGAACATGATAAGGAAACCAAACAAGTATATTGTGAGCTAAAAAAACTAAGGGATCCATAATAATCCTACAATGTTTGACCTTGAATTTGTGAAGTATTTTTTGGAGCCACTGTACAATATGAGTGCTTGTTGAAAGTTGTGAAGCATTAAATGATGATAAATTAAAGTTGCAAAGGCTCAGAAAGGATGATAGAGTATGTAATGGATCCTTTGAGCCATAATTTCATATTAGTTTGAGGATTTAAGTTGTGGCAATACTAGCTAGCTATATAAAAAAAGCCCAATTTCCTTAGAGAACCAATTCTTAGTGAGGATGAGTAGCTCACTTATTAGCTTTGTAAGATATAGTAGAGTGTGGATACAAGATTAAGGGTTGAAGCAATGTGTATTTGATAAGATAATGATTACATGATGTATTTAATATATCAAATGCGATCAGTCAGTGTGCACTATTACTCTGTGAGAATATGAATAAAGCTTGTTGATCTACATTTCTGTTGATGAATTCAATTATGTGTTGTTTATGTGCATTGTTTGTATGTTTCATTGTGCATGGTTCTAAAGGTTTATTGGTGTAAGGTGGAATCTTCATTGAGCACCTGAACAACATATGTTTCATTAATTGTGACCATTATTTATCTTTGAATAGTTGAATGAGCTTTATTATTTAATGTGATAGATCATCTTGTGAAATCACGCTTTAGGTATAAACTTGTAGTTTTTTAAATCCTTGTACTCTATGGTTAAATTTGATTTGAATTCAAGAATATATTAGGTTTGATAAATATTAGTGTTTTGTAACATATCTACTTCTATTGTTTTAATGATTCAACAAAGAAGAAATGAAGCCCCTAATCTATTTCAATTTTAAGCTCTACCCTTCCCTCTTTTTGTGGTTTATTTATAAAATTTGATTCCAAAATTTCATTTAGTGTTCATTTGTTTTGTTTTAGTTGGTCTTAATTAATTATTTAGAAAATTTAAATAATACTTTCAAAAGATATTAATATCACATGTTCTCAATATATTCCATTAATGGATTTCTTTTGAGAATCACAATCTATAACTTGTGTTTTACATCTAAAAAATACAAATCCTAAGACAAAATGATGTAATAAACTGATACAAAGGTGACATGACTATTGTGGGATCTTCACCACCTAGTTGGGAAACACACTTTAGATGGGTGATCTTCTATAGATCCTCCAATTGGATGAGCTTATTGGTCTTGGGGACTCTCCATCCCAAAAATGATCTTCCATATCTCCTAATGTTAATACTATTTCTGGACTTGAATCTCAACCATCTATTACTTATATTTAATTTTGTTCCTTTGATTACTCTCATAACCTTTTGATTTCCTTGATGTGTCATATTCTTTGACTGACATGGCTCTCACACCTTGCAACTCTTTCCAAATACTTTTTATATCCTAAATAGTTTATGTTGATTATAAATTAGCTACATAGACTATACAGTGTAAGAAAGAGGCCCTCCCAAAAACATGTCAGAATTGTTTCACGCTAGAAACAACCACACTAGGAATGAAAAAAGTGATTTCAGAAATTAGAAAATCCATATTGACACTGGGCTCCTTGAATTCCTTTTTCCTTTCCCAGGTAGCATTCTCCAATCAAGATGATCATTTGCTACACCCCTATCCTTTCGCATATGCTCCTCTTCATCTAGTATCAATCTCTTCACTAAATATGGACCTAAATTTGACGTTCATAGCATACATTTCCACAGTGGTACGATTAGTCGAGAAATAATCAACTCACAAGGAAATGCCAAAAATACGCAACTTCTTCAACGAAAGAAAAAGGAAGGATTCTTGTAACACAAGAAAATTGTGTTATCTCTAAAGTGGCATTGAGTCATTTAATGCAAGAGGGGAAAGAAAGATCACAAGGCCTTAAAAGCTATGCATTAAAAAGAATGATTAAGAAGTACCTTTCAAGCAATAAAAGAAAAAATTAATAATTAAACAAATTGGTTTCTGGTAAATAGATGGTTTGATGAGGATTCTAAAACAACAAGGAGAGCTATTAAAGAAACAAGAAAAGAGAAGTTGAACACAAAATTGTACAAACAGATCATAAAGATCAAAAAAAAATGAGTTCATGACCATAAGGATTGGAATAGGTTATTCACTTAGGGAAACATAACCCAAAATAATTTTGGAAGGATCTTCAATCAAATAAAAAGAATATAGATGAAAATAATATCACAACCATTCAGTGGGTTGAGTTTCCAAAATAACTTTATGAGAAAGATCTAGAAGTTGAAGGCCCCCCTTTGGTCAACTACGACAACAAAGCTTTTTACTATGCAAGAAGTTGAAGAGGGTATTATGAAATTGGAAGTTGGAAAATCCAAATACTTGGATGAGTTTTAGGAAGAATATTTAAAATGGGGGAAATAATTTCTCACTTCTCACATTGTCGACATATTCAACAACATCATTTAGCAGGGTTTTCCTGGAGATTGGACTACTAGTCTTGTGATACCTCTTTTTAAGAATGGAGATGTTAACAATCCTTCTAATTATAGAACCATCATGATCAACCCGTTGTTTGCAAAAAAAATTGGTAGCATGGTTGAATATAGAATGAACAAGTGGGCAGAAGAAAAAGGTAAGAGAGAAAAAGGGAAAGCAAGGTTCAGACCTAAGTAGTCAACAATATGGTATCATGGTATCACTTTGAGGCACATTATTGAAAATTTTTGGAATGATAAAGAGGAAGCTTAATACTATGTTTTGTTAACTTCAAGAAGGATTTTTGACACAGTTCATAGGAACAAGATATTGGATATAATGAAGGAGCTTAGTATTTTAGGGCATCATAGAGCAACTGTTCATAGACTTTATGAAAAGGTATGAGTCAAAATTAGAACTCAAATTGGTATCTCAAAAAAATTTCAGGAGTGATATTGGGACTAAAAAAGGATTCCCATTATCACCTACTTTATTTGGCCTATATATCGAAAACCTTAAGGAATGGTTAAATATGTAGAGTGAAGATGGTGTTCGCCTAGTAGAGTATGTTGTAAGACTTCTCCTTTATGTTGATGATCTGATCTTTATTGCTAGGTCCGCTTAAGGCCTCTAAAAGCATTTATGTGTGCTTGAGAACTTTTCCAAAGAAGTGGGGATGTATTTCAACACCAATAAGACCAAGATTATGATCTTCTCCAATAGAAAGAAAAGAAATCAACATGATTTCTATTTCGATGGAAACATTTTAGAGGAAGTAACGGAGTATAAATATCTTGGGTTTGACTTTAATAATAAGCTCAGTTGGGAGATTTGTAGGAAAAAGAGAACTTTAGGGGGGTGGAGATATTTTTATGCTTTCCAAAAAAATGCACAGAGGCGAGAATTATGGGATTAGAAAACTATACAAACTTTGTTTAGGATTTTAGTAACTCCAGTGGTTCTTTACAGATGTGAGGTTTGGGCTAGCAGCATTTCAAACTCAAGGTGGAAACAATTTGAGAGGATTCAAACAAGCATGATTACTAGCAAGTTAAAATTAAAGATCTCGGTCCCATATGAGATTCTTCTAGTTAAAATGGGGGTTGTACCTCTAGAAGCTATTGTTATGGTTCGTCTCATAACATATTTAAAAAGGATCAAGCAAATGGAAGGTAGTAGATGGCCTAAGGTTGTCCTCAATGAGTTTTTAGATAAAATAAAGAAGTCATGGATGAATCAAAATAACAAATTGATTTAAAAATGGAACATTTACTTGAATGCATGTCCTAATAATAGCCAAGAGATAAAAAACTTTTTTAAAGATAAATTCCGCCAAGTTATGTGGGGAAAGATGTTAGGGATAAATAAGAGGTATTATTTGGAGGAATTTAACTCTACATGTGATCATCAACAAAATGATTTTATAAGGGCTAATACCCTGTGGAAAGAAAATATGTTAATAGCTCAATTGAGAACTAATTCACATCATCTTCAATGTGAAATAAGAAGATGGAAAATACCTAAAGAGGCATGGGAAGAGAGAATCTATGTGTTTTTTTCACATTTGGTGCAGTGGAGTCAAAGAAAAATTTCATGTTGGAGTGTAATGTTTATGATAAAATTAGGGCCCATTTTACTAGCATGGTGGCTACTACATCCGTTCAAGATATTTTCAGTGAGAATATGGTTGAAAAAATAGGGATGATGATTATAAAACTCACCAACAGTGGACCTTAATACCAGAAATATCTTTAGCAAGATATGTTGTCCCATAGGTTTTCTTTGTTAGCCTTGTGGATGTTAAAATATATTCTTCTTTTTCTTCTTATACATTACATATCCCACCTTAGATCGTCGTTGCAATTCTTGAGGTGTTTCCCATTATTAATTATGTATAGTCATTTGCTAAAATATTTAGGTCGTATAAATGAAGGTATGTCTTGTAATTTTTGGAACTTATCAAAGAAGATAGTGAATATATGTCATATATCTCTCTATGTGAACAATTTTTTCATATTTTTCCTGTGTCATATGGGTGTTTTGCAGATACACGTGTGGGGTATTTCTCTAGAAAAAAAAAATCTCAGCATTTTCTAAAGAGTTTTGAGAGTCAAACCAGGGACCTTTGGTGGGTTTTAATTGGGCTCCTCAAGCTGCCATCCTTTACCATCCCCAAAGGACTATTCTAGTCAAACAGATAAAAGATAGCAATATATTTGAGGATGGGAAGTGATGGAATTTTAACAAGATTGTGATATTTCATTCTTCCTATCTTATTTTTATTGGTTATATAGTTACGTCCTCCTCAAGAGCCAACATTTTTTGGTGGTATAAAATGCATGGAAGCACCTAAATATGGCAGAAGAAAAGTGACTTATTTAGGTTTTAGCGACATCCCAAACAGTATTCTAAAAGATTAAAAAATGAAAAACAAAAAACCACATGAAATTGTTTTATGGCCAAAGAAGGTTTAAACAAATATCAAGGCACATATAAGTGACTGCTTAAAATATTTAATACTTATTAACAACCTTGATACTTTTTGGAGAGTAGTGGCACATAGAAATGACTGCTTAAAATCTTATATAATTATTAACAACCCTAATACATTTTGGAGAGTAGTAGCTCCAAATAGCCTCTTACATGGTTTCCTCTCTACCCAAACCACAATGCACATGTCAATGGAGTATTATGGAATTTTGCATTCACATGGGAAATTAATCCCCATTAACATTAATGTTTATCTAATTTTAATGTTTTGTGTTTTTTTATTTTTTTACTTAATCAATCATAGTAAGATGTATTTACTTTGTTTAGGATTTATTAAGGTGAAATAAAATTCCAGCATATTCTTCTTGGTGGGAAATTTATTAATGTCCCTACCATATCCTTGTTAGTGGGAGATTTCATGACTTTTTGGATTGCTCATTCGATATGTCGAAGGTGATAAAAACTTGTTGGTCACGATTCCAACCCATGTTTAATATTGAAATCCATTTACATGTGTTTATTTCTATTTAACTATAAATAATTAATAATTTCATAGCTTTATTTGTAAGTTTCTTATTAATAGGTGATAGATGGTGTCACAAAGATGTAGAGATGGTCATAGTTTATGGTGATCCTTATGCCAATAGGGGTGAAAATGTGGTGGATTTGGCCATCTCTCTAATACAATATGAAATAATGAAGACACCCCAACCTCTGTCTTAAGCTCACATGACATCACCAATGCGAATTTTGATGATAGCAGTGAACCTACTTGTTATTGTGTGCTCAGTTTCTATGACTCTAAAAATTTGCATTCACTCAAAAATTAATCTTGCCTTGGTTGCATGTCCTGGTCTACAGTAATATATTATGATCCTTATGCTAATAGGGATGAATCCACACTAGAGTTGGCCCTCTCAATAACATAATGGTCGATTGATTGTGGGATACATGTATGTTTGTTTCCTTGCTACCCAGGTCGGATATTCCTTTTCAATGCATCTTGGAATTACTTCGATGACTGTACAAACCTTACATTCCTTACTACTCAAGTAAGACATGCCTCCTCAATGCATCTGAAAATCAATCCAACAACTCTATAAACACTCATATGTATGTCGAAAGCATTTTTCTAATTTATACCTTATAAGGTTAGACATGCCTCCTCAATGCATCTTAAAATCAATCCAATGACTCTATAAAAAATCATATGTACGCAGAAGGCATTTGTATAAGTTATAAATTATAAGGTTAGACATTCCTCCTCAATGCATCTGAAAAGCAATCCAATGACTCTATAAACACTCATATGTATGCCGAATGCAATTGTCTAAGTTATAACTTCTAATGTATGGATTGAGCTCTAACATTTACTGTAGAGTTGTATCAATGACCACCTAACGAATTTTAATCCCAAGAAAAATCAAATGGTATCGACATGAACATGTGTGTCAACAAGAAGGAAGGAAAAATAGACAATTAATGAATTCCATTGCTAGAGTTGACAAGAAATCAATTGCTTCTATGTAGAGTAAGTATCTCAGAATCGTAGATCTTAAATTAAGAAAATAAGGAATCACTTTCAACCTAGACATTATATGGTATGGAAAATGAAAACTATGAAGAATTTCCTAGGTTAGTGCTTCCATGTACTTCTCTATAATTGATGGTTTCATGCTATCATTGATGATTCTAATGTGCCCATGTAAGCCTGACTTGCTCATACATCCAACGTCGTCAGGATATGGTGGATGGATTAAAGATTTACAATGTTAAGATTTTCTTTATTTTGTTTTTTAATATTTTTGAAGATAGTTTTAAGTTACTTTTTTAATTTTTTATTTTAACGGTGAGATTATTCTCACTTTAGAATTCCACAGGGATTAAATTTGTAATTACAAAAACAAGGAATCACTTTCAACCTAGGCATTTTTTTAAAATGCTTTTGACCAAAGCTATGAATGGAAGGGTTGATGGGACCCCACCCTTACAAAAAATAAAGACATGACAATAAATACCAACCAAAACAACTGACTAATAGAAAAGAGTACAAAATGAAAAAAACTGCAGCCAAAAAGCTACCACAATGAACAACCAAACTAAACCAACTAATCGTCATCTGAGATTTTGATAACTTCCACTTTAAACATTTGAAAATTGGGAAGCAAGTCCGGTCGATATACCCTGAGTTTCCATCTTATAGAGACCACCTAAGCATTGGCCATTTTTAGTAGGAGAGACTAGGCAAGACCCAATTTGTCATGCAAAGAAAGAATCCGAGTTAGCGCAAGATCGAGCACAGTAGAGATCTCTAACACGTCTAGAGGAGGAAGATGACATGGTCCAGGGCTCGAAGATTCAAAGGAATCAAACAAATCCTATGTGAACTGTGTAAGGGAGAGGTTTCACTCTGTCGGTTGCTCCACCAATTCTTTTTCAACCCAACCCACTGACGCTGTCATGCTCTCAAACAGAAAAATGGCATACAGGTTACAGTTCACCACATCTTTGTCCAAGCCTAACCTATGAGAAGGCAAGATAAAAAAGTGGGCAATCGCTAGATTTTCAACCTTATCCTAGTTGCTAAGGAGAAAATTAGACACAAATACTAAAGCAATTTCAAAATTGAACCTGGCTCACTTAGAGATGAGAAGATAAACGTCCCCTAAAATATGTTCAATCACCTCAAAAATTGTTAGAGTAGGTATTTACCTTAGATCATGTTCACCTAGGTAAATTATTTACCTTTATTGTATTTATCCTCACCCACTTATGTGTGTGGATATTTCTTTTATCTTATTTAGATATTAGGAGATATTATCTAGTTGTTAGGTATAGTTCTTTCCTTGATCTAGATGGTATTGACTAGATCCTTGATGTTTAGTTCTCTCCTAAATCTATGGTCTTAACTATTTCTTTGATGACTAATTATTTCCTTTATTTATGGCTTGATCTATGACCTTGACTCGTTCTTAGATTGTTATTCTTTGCCTATATAAGCAAGGCCAATTCTCATTGTAATTCATTGAGTTCCATAATAATATATGATATTGTTGCTCATTTGTTTGCAAAGGTTTTATGCAAAGTTATTATGGCAAATTGCTTCCATCTTATAGATCATGGTGTTTGATTAGCATCTGTGTTCTTGGCTTGGTACGATTTGGTAATCGTTCCTTTTACAAATAGGGGTGGAACCAAACCTAAAAACTTACCGTAAACGAGACCGATTGATTGCATTAAAAAATTCCATCTCCCATTTTTCACTGCATAAAAAAACCAGAGGCAAAGGTGGCACCCCTATGGAAACAGAGCATGCTAAAACTACATGCATAGGAGAGAAAGTGAGGAATTTAACTTAGAGCCAACCCACACATGTTGATATCAATGAGTAATTAATCAGTGTCTGTCGAACCATAACCAATAATTATGGCTTGAAGGCCTTCCTAATCTTTAACATTTGGGGAAATAATCTCCCCATCCTTCAAAATAGTACCGACATTGGCCAAATAGTTGGCCACCTTATTAGCCTTCCTAAAAACATGAGATGCTTGCCGAGAGTTGATTTTTGCTAACCAAAACATGATATTATTAATGAAAAAATTTAGAGGAAATTTCTCTAAATTCCCTTTCTAGATGGAATGAAGAACAACTTGATAATCTCCTTCGATGAAGAGGTGTTCACAACCCAAAGCCATTGCTAGTTTCACTCCTTCCAATAAAAATTGAGCTTCACCTAAGTTTTAAGAACCGACCTCCAAAGGAAATGATCATGTCACCAAAAAATTACCATACTCATCTCTAATAATACACCATGCCCTCGATATACAAGGATTTCCTTTAGAGGATCCATAGAAATTCAGTTTTTAGAACCCAAGGGGTGGAGACCATCTAGTGTTATGCCTGGAAATAAGATTCTCAATACGTGATAGAACACGATGGAAAAGGGATCCAGATGTCAGTAGTTTAATCAAAGTCCAACTCTTATGAATGAGTTCATCTGAAGAAGAGAAATTAGAAATATTCTTGTAATTAGCACTAACATTTTCTTAAATGGCAATTTCAAGCTTATTATGCACTCCAGGAAGGTTCGTCATCTCATCATGGAAAATTCCTAAGTTCCTTTCCCACCAAACATGCCATATTAACAAAAGGGGATAACATTTCTAGATTGAACCCAATGCGCTACCCTATCAAAGAAGTGGCCATAAGACTAAGACATCCACGATATTTTGACCCTGTCCCTAGGCAAGATCGAGTTTCTAACACAACCACCACCAGGAATGAAGAGAAAAAGGACAATTGAGTAGCAGGTGGTCGATATATTATTTTGCATCCTTTCATAAGATGCATCTGGTAAGACCAACATATCCCCATAATTTCCTTCGTTGTTGGGTAAAAATATTACCTTTCAACATAAGCCAAGAAAAGGCCCCGACTCTAGGAAGGACCAAATTGCTCTAACAACCAATCGAAAAAGGAGCACCAAGACTAGCCCTATGAATCATCCACAAGTAACCATATTTAACAGAGTATGGACCTGACTTAGAGACCAACCACAAAAAAATTTCATCAATTGGAAGAAAAGAAGCCTTTCGAACTTCCAAAGCTTTACGAAAAGAAAGATTGGAACCGACAAGAATGTCAAGAAAATCCATGTCTTTCAAAGTGATAGAGGGATAACCATCTGTTGATTGGAAACAAAAAAATTTAAATTTTGAACCCCATGATATTTTGGTGGAATCCATGGCCAGATCCAGCTCTGTATCCTTCACTAGAAATGGATAACCATTCCTAGAATATTCCTAGAAATTGGTAGAAGCCATATTACTGATCTGCCATAAGATGAGAGAGGTGAAAAGAGATCTACATGAGGAGAAGAAGTTCCACATATGTAAAAATCTAGGGAGGGATTCATTGGTGATGATTAACTCAGGCCTACCAGCACCCAAGTACTTGTTGAAAATATTTTGAAAAACCATACATCCCAAATTAGAGAGAAAATTCCAGATGAATTTAGCCCCAAGATCCACATTATGTGACCCAAGATCCATAGTCCTTGCACCCCCAAGATTCTTAGGAAATTTCACTTTGTCCCACTTGACTAAATGCATCTTTCTCTCCTCCCCATACCTTTTCAGAGGAAAGACTTCATAATCCTCTCCATTTTCATTAAAACCACTTTAGGCAGCTTCATGATAGACAACTAGTAAATGGGGAGGGCATTTAAGATAAAGTGGATAAGGATAATTCTTCCTGCCAACATAATCCACTTCCCTTTCCACGATTACAGTCTCCACTCAAAAGAGGAGACTAAATTATCTTAGAGTGAGGTTCACCTAACACCCACAAACAGAGGAATACCCATGTATTTATGAGGAAGAGAGTCGGTCTTGAAGCTAAGAATATCTTGAATTTGCCTTTGAAGACAGGAGAGGTGTTAAAAAATAAAAATGATGGATTTATGTAATTTAATGAGCTAGCCGGCCGTGAGAGAGTAGTTTTCCAAAATAAAGTGAAAGGATTCAACTTCTTTAATATAAGAGACACCGAAAAGGAAAGTGTCATCAACAAACTCCTGATGGCTAATAGGGGAAAAACCTGCGGAGATCCTTAGACCACCTATCTGAGAAGACAACAAAGAGTGCTTCAAGGAATGACAAAGTTCCTCTACCACTAGGATGAAGAGAAAGGAAGAGAGAGGATCACCTTCTCAAATCCATTGATTGCTAGAGAAAAAACCTTTAGCCGAGCCAGACACAAGCACTGAAAAATAGGGAGAAGAAATACTGTTAAAGATCTAGTTGCAAAAGGCCTCATCAAATCCCAACTTCAAGAGGGAAAGTAATAAGAAACAACAGTTCAACCTATCATAGGCTTTACTAAATTCCAATTTAAGCATCATACCAAGGAGATTTTTTTGTCAAAAAGGGAGTGCATTAACTCATGAGAAATCACTATACCATTCGAAATAAAATGACTCAGAATAAATCCACTATGTTCTTTAGAAATAAGGAAACTCAACAGAGGTTTCAATCTAGAGGAAATCACCTTAGAGATAATTTTGTAAGATGTGTTACACAAGGAAATCAAGTGAAACGCATCCATAGCTTATGTTGGAGTCTTTTTAGGAAACATACAAATAAATGTGTGATTCATCTCTTTCAAAAAATTCCAATCTTTCTAGATTTCTCGACAACACACCACACATCCGACCCCACTACCTCCCATAAGTCTTGAAAAAAGGCCGCTGGAAAACCATCCGACCTAAAGGGATTGTCGACACTAAAATTTTCCTCCGTAATTTCTATTTCATTAATGTATGTATTAGGAATAGGATGTTGTTAAGTGTAATTAGTAGTAGCGTCTGATAGAAGATAACGGCGCTGTTAGTACGTTGCCGCCAATAATGTAGAGTACGGTAACAGTCAAAGTACAATAGGAATGTTGTAGAAAGTAAATATTTGTCGTAAGTGGTCCGGTAATGTTAAAATGTCAAAGTTGTGGTAAGTAGAGAAGTAGGGTCTACATGATTAGGAATTAAAAATATTATATTGGTAATAAGGACAAGGAGTGAGGTCATAAATATTTTGTATATTTTATTTGTAAAAGTCTAAAAATGTGGAACCCATGTCAAATGATAAGGTTTATCTTATCTTAAAAGATAAGCTTACATGTACAGATAAGAGTTAAGGTATGGAATACGATTCGTCAGAGTGGATTTCTTATCCTATCTTAGAGATAAGATGGATAAGCCTAGAAGTCTATAAATAAAGAGGCCACCCCCCTCATTTAGCATAGAAAGAAGTAGTGAGAAATATTATATGAAGTGTGTAAAGGAAGCCATCAGTTTAAAGGTGTGTTAAAGAAGCCATTAAGAGGTGTAATTGTAAAGTTTCTTCCATAGTATTGGTGGAAGGCAAGTGAAGTCAATAACACTTGAAGTACCTCATGGGTGAGATTGTAACAATTTCATGTTAATATTATAATTTACTTTGATATTTCAGATTTGTCATCATTCCGTCTTATCATAGTCGATGGTATTCTTGTGTTATGTTTGTTGTTTTGTTTCCAGATTACATCCACCAAACTAAAGGCTGTGCATTAGTAAATAATCATAGCACGAGGAGTTCCCAGTGAAGAATTATCATAGTGCCGGATTGGTGATGACCTTTTGGTTCCGTTGCCGGGACCATTCCTCGTTGGTGGATTTTCTGGAGAGATATTCCCACTTAGTCAAAAATCAATTGGAGGGTAACCTTATTTTTACTGTGCATAGTAGTTACCATGGTAAAGTCATTTTTGCCATGAATAGTAATTACCATGGTAAAGTCATTTTTGCTGTGAATAGTATTTATCACAGTAAAGTCACTTTTTACCGTGAATAGTATTTACCGCAGTAACTTCACTTTTTACTGTGAATAGTGTTTACCACAGTAAAGTCAGTTTTTACCACAGTAAGTCAAGTTTTACCATAGTTACCGTGGTCATTTCTCTTTTACTATAGAAAGGTGTAAAGTCACTTTCTATTACAATGATTCCAATTATTTGTGCACATAAGTCTTGTTGATTGTACTTGTGGGTTGGTATTTTACGGTGGTTACTTTTGAAAATGGGGAAGATTCCTATTTTTTCAGCCCAATCTAATGAAGATGCTTCCTCTTTCATTCAAGAGTTTAAACGATCTTGTATTTGTAATGGCCTTATAAGAAGGGAACAATGGACTGAATTTTTTCCTACCTTTTTGGATGGTTCAGCACTTAGGTGGTTTGAAACACTAGGTGAAAATGTGAAAAATTCATGGGATTTATTAACTGAAAGTTTTCTTGAAGAATTTGGTGAACAACAGAAATATGCAGCTCTCATGATCGAGATCACAAAGCTATCCCAAGGAGAGAAGGAGAAGATAAGGGATTATCATGCTCGTGTTCTAGAGCTAAGGAGGAAGCTCGATGCCCAGATCCAGAAGGAAGGATTAGCGGATGGGTTGATGAATGGCGTGGATAATCTCCTATGTAAGCACTTCATTCTTGGGATGAAACTAGAGATCAGACAATGAGTGAAGTATGACCGTCTAGCTACCATTGAACAAGCAAAGGAGATTGCAAGAAGGCAAGAAGAAAGCATGGAAGAGGAGCCCAAAGAAAGTGTTGCTAAAGTAGAGCCTACACCAGCACCTTTGGTCCAGAATCCACAACCACTCCCGGTGAGCACAAATATTTCTCCTAGTACATCTACTGAGTATGAAGATTTGCTCAAAAAGATGGGTCAGTTAACTATTAATCTTCTTCAAGGAAAAGAATTTAGTTCTCAAGGAGGAGATAGAGGTCCAAAAAGAAATATTTCTAAAGTTGTATGTTATGGTTGTTATAAAAAGGGTCATTATAAGTATAATTGTCCAGATAGAGCTTCTACATCTAGTAAAGGAGATAATGATAAAGGAAAAGCACTTGTGAATTCTTTTGATGTAGTAGATAAGAGCAGAAATAATGAAGTAGATGTGTTTGTAACAAAAAGAAAGAAAGAAAAAGATAATCAAGATGGAAATGATCCTAAGAAGATGAAAGGAGAAACTAGTAAGAAACATAGGAGAAGAAAGTTGGGTGTGCAGGATTTTCTGATTTTACAGGGGCAAGGACCATACTCCATCTTGGAAGATCTATCCAAAAGGCCTGCAAATATTACATATGGTCAACTCTTGGCTATGTCTTCTGAGAAGAGGCAGGAGTTGCGAAGTGGACTCAATGCTCGACGAAGGAAGGAGGTTGAGGTCCCTGTTTTGGAGGCAGAGGCGGATCCCTATGCTCCACAAGTTGAGGTATTATGTAATGGTATTTCAATTCATGATGTCTTAGTTGATGGAGGTGTTGCAGTTAATGTAATGACCGAGTCTGTAATGAATATGTTGGGTTTAAAAATTGATCGCCCTTCAACACTTATGTAAGGTCATTAAATAAAGGAAAAACTAAACCAGAAGGTGTAGTTTCAAATGTGGCAATATCTGTTATGGGTGTTGTATGTGTGGTAGACTTTCAGGTGATGAAAAATGGTACTATTGCGTACCCAATGCTGCTGGGAAGACCATGGCTAAGGAGAGTTCATGCAAGAAACTACTGGAATGAAGGTTTCATGACACTTGGACGTGGTAGAGAGAGGGTGAAGATAAACGTGATCCCTCGACATCATAAGGTAGAAACTATGGATTCAAGTGATGAAACTGATGATTGGACATCCTCTAATTACTCTAGTACCAGTGAAGTGAACACTGAAGATGAAGAAAGTGAGGTTGATGTTTCAGTCATGGATATCCTTCCAGTCACACCAACTCATAACCCCATAAAATTATCTGAAGAAGAAGTTGATGATCGTCTCCAACAAATAAAGATTGGTGATGTTGTGATGGAGAGTGAAAAGGAATCCTACCTCCAGCTCTTTCGAAGGTACATACACATATTCACTTTTGATTACAAGGAACTCCGTCAAGTAAGTTTGGTAGAACATTCTATTGAGCTGGTAGATGGTGTTAAGCCTATAAAGCAAATGCCATATAGAATGAATCCTAATTTTTCCAAGACTGTAAAAGAAGAAATAGATAAGTTGCTTGATGCAGGATTCATATTTGTTGTGGAGAATTCAAAATGGGTTTCTCCCATTGTGATCTCAATAAAAAAGAATGGGAAGCTACGCATTTGTGTTGATTATAGGAAGCTCAATAAGGCAACAAAGAAGGATCATTACCCTCTTCCATTTTCAGATCAGATCTTGGACGAAGTAGCTGGCCAGGAGTGCTATAGTTTTGTTGATGGATATAGCGGCTACGACCAAGTTCGTATAGCAGAGAAAGATCAGCTGAAGACCACGTTCACCACTCCTTGGGGAACGTTTGCTTATAGAGTTATGCCTTTTGGGTTGTGTAATGCTCCAGCAACATTCCATCGTTTGATGAATAGGGTGTTCGAACCCTACATTGGGACCTTCATCAAAGTATTTCTGGATGATTTTTACATCTATGGGAGCAAGTTGGACCACCTGCACCAGATGGAGACAACATTTCAAAGGTTAGATGAAGCACAAGCCTCACTAAACCCTACAAAGTGTGTCTTTGGATGTTCTAAAGGTGTTTTGTTAGGGCATGTTGTATCCAGAGATGGTATTGGTACTGATCCTGATAAAGTTTCAAAAATCAAAGATTTACCATTTCCTATGAATAGAAGTAAGTTGAGATCATTTTTAGGCCATGTGGGTTACTATAGAAGGTTCATCAAGAATTTCTCAAAGATTGCACAGCCACTAACCCAGTTCTTGAAGAAGGATGTTACTTATGAACCAGGAAATAAGGCACATGAAGCTTTTGGACAACTGAAGGAAGCCCTGGTGTCTTCACCTGTTTTAAAGAATCCAGATTGGATCACGCCATTCATTGTGTACACTAATGACTCAGATGCAGCACAAGGAAGTACTTTGAGCCAAAAGGATGAAAATGGGAATGAACATCCAATTTACTTTGGGAGCAGACAAATGAGCAGTGCTGAGGTAAATTATACTGTAACTGAAAAAGAGGCTCTAGCTATCATTTTTGCTGTAAAGAACTTTAGAAATTACTTGCTAGGGCAGAAATTTATAGTTGTAATAGATCAAGGAAGCCACTTCATTAATGAGGTAGTAGAAGCCCTAGTCAATAAATTTTCTATTAAGCACAGGAAGGCAACAACATACAAGCCAAGCACAAATGGACAGGTGGAACGAACAAATTTTGTGTTGTGTCAAATTCTAGCAAAAGATGCAGCCTTGCAGGTACATAAGTGGGATAAAAGGATTCATGCAGCATTGTGGGCATATAGGGCAACATCAAAGTTAGCAACAGGATACTCCCCATTTCAGTTGGCCTATGGCATTGATCCAGTTCTTCCTATTGAGTTTGATATTCCCACGGTCAGAGTAATGGAAAATGAAAGAATGGATGAAAGTGATTCAGTAAAAGAAAGGTTGGTACATCTTCATTTGCTAGAGGAAATGAGGGAAATAGCTAAGGATACAAGCTATAAGAAGAAAATGAAGCAGAAGGAATACTTTGATCAAAAGATCTGGTGGTCTCCATTTCATGCGAATGACTTGGTTCTAGTATATGATTCCAGATACAAAAAAAGAAGACAGAGAAAATTTCTTCCAAAATGGATGGGGCCCTACAAGATAGCAGTTGTGCATGAAAATGGTACGTACCGACTAGAGGAACTGGATGGCACTCCCATTACGAAATGGGTCAACCATGACAAGTTGAAGATTTTCCAAGCACCAGAATAGTCTACTCCGAGGACGGAGTAGAAGCTAGGAAGGGGGAAGATGTCGAAACTAAAATTTTCCTCCGTAATTTCTATTTCATTAATGTATGTATTAGAATAGGATGTTGTTAAGTGTAATTAGTAGTAGTGTCTGATAGAAGATAACGGCGCTGTTAGTACAGTGCCGCCAATAATGTAGAGTATGGTAACAGTCAAAGTACAATAGGAATGTTGTAGAAAGCAAATATTTGTCGTAAGTGGTGGACGGTAATGTTAAAATGTCAAAGTTGGGGTAAGTAGAGAAGTAGGGTCTACATGATTAGGAATTAAAAATATTATATTGGTAATAAGGACAAGGAGTGAGGTCATAAATATTTTGTATATTTTATTTGTAAAAGTCTAAAAATGTGGAACCCATGTCAAATGATAAGGTTTATCTTATCTTAAAAGATAAGCTTACATGTACAGATAAGAGTTAAGGTATGGAATATGATTCGTCAGAGTGGATTTCTTATCCTATCTTAGAGATAAGATGGATAAGCCTAGAAGTCTATAAATAAAGAGGCCACCCCCCTCATTTAGCATAGAAAGAAGTAGTGAGAAATATTGTATGAAGTGTGTAAAGGAAGCCATCAGTTTAAAGGTGTGTTGAAGAAGCCATTAAGAGGTGTAATTGTAAAGTTTCTTCCATAGTATTGGTGGAAGGCAAGTGAAGTCAATAATACTTGAAGTACCTCATGGGTGAGATTGTAACAATTTCATGTTAATATTATAATTTACTTTGATATTTCAGATTTGTCATCATTCTGTCTTATCATAGTCGATGGTATTCTTTTGTTATGTTTGTTGTTTTGTTTCCAGATTACATCCACCAAACTAAAGGCTGTGCATTAGTAAATAATCATAGCACGAGGAGTTCCCGGTGAAGAATTATCATAGTGCCGGATTGGTGATGACAGGATTTCTCTCTTTCCATTGAGAAAACAACAAACCAAATCTCTTCTATAGAGAAATGAGACATCAACGTTGAATTCATCCTCTCATTCACCAGAGGGTGGATCAAACATAAAAGATCGTTTTGAGCCGTCAACAAAGAATAAAATTCCCCTCTACGTAGGTTTTGAAAAAAGGAGACCGCTTCCTCTTTAATACCTTTATGATCAGAGATCCAATTTCCAACCTAGTTATGTAACTTAGAGATACAGTTAGAGCTTTGTCTTTCTTCAATCGAAGAATGAAAGAATTTAGAATTCTTATCTCCTTCCTTCAACCAAAATTCCATAGACTTTTATTTCTAGAAGATTTCTTCTTTTAGAAAAATATCCCCGAGTTCTACTAACAGAGATTTTGCTTGTTGAAATTCAAGTTGAACCATACCTTAAGAAAAAACATGTTCATTCAGAGCTTTAAGATCTTTTTCCACTCTGAATTTTTCATCAAAAATGTTTTTGAAATGGGAGGAGTTCCACACCAGGATATTCTTTTTAAGAAGAGAAAATTTATTAGACAATATAAATATCTTAGTTCTCTTCACTTTGAAGGAATAAAACCAATCTTTAACTAAATGGGGGAAAGCAAGATCACGCATCCACATCAATTCAAATTTAAAGGGGGCCCTACTAGGAGTAGAATCAATTTTCAAGTCCAGGGAGATACGAAAAATGACCAGATCTTGATAACGGGAGGACCTCGCTCACCATGAGGATATTTCTCTGAAGTCAGGCTTCATTTACAAGAAATCAATCCAACCTAACTCCAATTCTGCTAAAGCCTAGTCTCCTATTAGACCACGTATGCCAACCTTGCTTTGGAGCCACCTCCACCAACTCAGAAAACGCGACAACGTTCCTTTTGAGATTGAGGTTTCCATCTTATCCCCCCTCTTTTTTCCTGGTTGGATAGGGTGGCGTTAAATTCCCCTACAAAAATAACTTTCTCATTTTCTAAATCCTTCAACCAAGAGGATAAGGAATCCCATAGAGCCTACTTGAGAAAAAGGTTAGAGGGACCATAAAATTTTCAAATGAAGAAAATGACATCCACATTTTTTACAAGAAATTTATACCAGAGATGATTGGTGGATTCACTAAAAAGACTCACCTCTAACTGATTAGAACGCCAAATGATAGTGTTTTAACAAAAAATTAGCACCCTGGGATATGACAATGAAAAATCCCTACTTTTTATAACATTGGACCATCTCTCAAGTTGTGGGACTTGCATACTTGAGATGGACCTCCAAAGAAGGTTGGTTCCTCTACCTAAATCTAATGTTAAACTACACCTAGAGGGGAAAATGTAGCTAACTAATCCTAATCCAACCATACCAAGGGACCAAGGAGAGAGAGAGAGAGAGGGTTAGAAAGATGCATGAAAGGGAAATATTAAGCTAAGGGTGGTGATAGCACAAAAAAGGGCGTGAAAATACTCTTTTGAGGGAGAATATAGAAGGAAAATGGAGTTGAGAGAGGCCAGACCAATGTGACACAGACCCAACTATTCATTTATCATCTACACTCCATGAAACCCAACAACAAAAGCCTACAAATGGAAGAAGCATGCAAATAATAAAATAATAATAATGGAGAGGCGAGAGAATGCACTAAAAATAAGAAAGGGTTGAAGGAACACCACAATACACAATTTTTATTGCTCCATAATATACACAATCCATTACATATGTGGAATAGAGGAAAAAATAAATTTACAGAGTCCATGTGAAGGCTTGCAGCTCAATGGAATTGAGAAACAATTTTGCAAGAGTCTCCCCATGTCCCAGAATATCTCCCCCCAAAATGAGAAGTTTTTTACAATATATAGAAGTGATGAGAAAAGAAAGAAAGAAGGGAAACTCAAATTTCTACTCCCACCTGCCAAAAACTATCATTGAATGCTCTGAAAATAGCATGGGCACCAAAGAAAACCCATCGCCCAATGTACTCTAGCTTTTGGAAGAATAAAAGAGGACCATACTTAATTAATGTTGGTAGTCAGATGCCTGGAACTGTACTTTTTTATGCTGGAGATTTTTTGTAATTTTTTTCATATCTAACCTCAATAAAATTAATAAATCCATTTTCCATGTTGTAGAGGATGTCGATACCTTTCCAATGATATAAAAATCATGAAAAACGGAGTAGTAGGTCAAAAGTTATGGCCATTTTAAGTTTGCGCAAAAAACTGTCATTTTCTAGTTATGCGCGGATCTTACAATTATACGTGGCTTTTCCTAGTTATGCGTGGCTTTTGCAGTTTTGCATGGATTTTGAAGTTTTGTGTGGATTTTGCAGTTTTGCATGGCTTTTATAGTTTTGCACGTCTTTTCTAGTTTTACGTAGCTTTTGTAGTTTTGCACAGCTTTTGCAGTTTTACGCGCCTTTTCCAGTTTTGCATGGTTTTTCTAGTTTTCTGTGGATTTTGCAATTATGCGTGCCTTTTCCAGTTTTGCATGACTTTTGCAGTTTTACACGGATTTTCTCCATTTTTCATTTTTTCACTAAGTATGGATTTCTTTGAGCCTGAAGAAAATGGAGATATGCATCCAAATAATTCCAAGCTTCCCAAAATCACAAGTACTCTAAAATTATGAAAATTTACTAGAAAAATCTAGAATCAACCATGAAGCTCTGTCAACTTCCCAAGTCCAGTTTCACTCAAGTTGTCCACTTTTTCCAGGGGGTAAAAATGGATAACAATTTGGCAGCTCATGAGGACATCTTCCTGTTAGATTAGTGGATCAGTGGTCTTAAAGCATCCATTGGGCATAGAATCAACCTGATCAAAACAAAATTGATCTGAAACTCTAAAATCTTGTCCCACTTAAAGGATTTCCTAAATGTGGAGATGATCTGAAGCTTGAATCAACTATCCATATTATGAAAACTTTATGAATAAGGTTTTATGTGAGTTGAAAATTGTTTTGAATCTGAATTTTTGTTTTTTTTGGAATTCGATCTGATGGGATGAAGGATGAACCTTTGAATCTATCCCAAAATATGATTTCTTGCCAAGTATGAAGGACTGAAACTGATGATTTCTTAGCAAGTATGAAAAATATAGAAGTTGTTGGTGTAGGGGGTAGTTTTTCTTCACTTATTTAGTGTTATTCCACCTCACCGGGTGAGTCATCTCACTTAGCTGGACATGGATCTAGGTGTCATCTTAGTTATGATATATTCTTTTACAGAATCGATCATATGTGTAAGTGTGTCAAAGGAGTTACATTCCCATTTGGGAAAGTAACTCCTCTTCTCCATTATGAAGGAATATTCTCTTACATGGGAGTTACACATTCACTCCCCTATTTGTACTCACCTCCTTTGATCTATGATAAGCCCAAGCCAAGCCTAGCAATTCCATTCTACTCCTTTTTTGAATCTTGAGCTATCATATGCATGCACATTTCTTTACAAAGCTTGCTTGCTTTAATCTCGCAACTCCTACACTTTGGTGAAGTGCAACTATTCGATGCACGTAAATTCCTTCTAGGTCTTCGTCCTTCACTCCTTCATGGTATCAGATCTGAGGGGACCGGAATCACATTGCTTGCCATCGGTACTCCACCGTGTAGTTGCTTGTGCAAGCTCTCACTTTTGCTTGTAATTTACTTACATATTTCGAGATTCTGGTGGTTTTGTTAGTGTGCTTCTTGTTGGTTGTGGATTCAACATTTGTAGGTTCAAAAGAAGAGGGTATGGTTTGAGTCTTCATTCAATAGTGAAGGGTTGTAAGGATTAACTCCTCCGCTCACGTTTTTGAACTAGCCCGCATTGGTTCACCAGTCTGGCTATTGGTTCTATGTGTTCGTGCTTGTCCTGGTGTTACCAACCCATGTAGCATTTGAATCTTCGAGATCATGCTTCCACATCTCAGACATTACTCTACCTTGCTCTTGGCCGCTCATACCTGTAACTCGCTTGACCCATGTATTGTTTGTGCACTCTGCATCAAACTCACTCAACCTACGTGTTTGGAGTGATTTGTTTGCTCATACTACAGGTTGATTTCAGTCTTCTTGTGCCTTGCTTGGGACATCCCTTTTCCGTAACAATTCGCTACCATTATAATCTCCGCAGCCCAAGCTCTGCTCACTATTGAATCTTTGCCTAACGGTTACACCTGCAAGTGGAATCTTTGTGTTACTTGGAGCTTCAGAGGTACATTTTCCCTGCCACAAGGTCAGAAACATTTGTGGCCTTAACCATTTTAACCTTCTCTATTCGACGGCATCGTCACCTCGTGCTAAGCTCTCTCACCTGGTTCGTGAGCTCATTGTTGGAGCTTCCCTGCTCTGGCTTACTGTGTTGTGCATTGGATTCCCCATCTCCATTGGACTGTGTGTCCCCTACTGTTTCGTACCTGTTGCTACAACCTACCTCCATGCTCCCATCTAACTGATAGCTTGCCGGCACTTATCTCACTGTGTCTCTCAGACCTCTCAACAGGTTGCTCGTCCAACCCGCATTTCTGGCATTCAAACGGTTACTCCACAAGTTTCGTGCTCTCATCGGCCCACTCTCTCAACCTGAGTGTTTAGCGTGTCAGGTTAGCTGTGATAATTGGCAAGGATTATGTGGATCTTCTGACCCCTCAATGGTTCACTCTCACTTGCAGCACCTCCCATCTCGATACAGTCCACCAGTAGCTCCACCTACCATCTTACTCATGGTCCTTCCACTCGCCGAGTCCTTGAATGCTTAGAACGTCCTTTTCAGGCTTCTCCTCAGTTTGACTTAGCACAACGGGTCACTCCCAAACAACAACTCAGCAACCCCATGTCAACTTGTGCAACACCCATTAGCTCAGTCAAGCGAGGCATCTTGGTCCATTATTCCCTTTTAGAATTGTTCGGTGGTTAAAACAATCTCTTTGTTAATGTTTTAAGGTTAAAAACATTTCCCTTTTAGAAATTGTTTGGAGGTTAAAACAATCCCTCATTTTTAATATTTTACGGCAAAACATTTATTTCATGGCATTGCAATAATTTTTGGTACCTATTTTGCTTGTATTATGTCCTTCATTTGTGTGTCGAAGATAGAGGGCGAGGTCTGGGGTTGGCAGGAGGCTAATCCCCCCTCACAAGCAAAACAAACCCTACTTAAAATTTGATGCCATTTCCAATGAGTACCCATACAACACCCTTTGCACCCATTTCGGGCACTTTTTTAATCAGTTTGCAAAGTTCGTTGGCATTTTCCATCAGTTGTGGGAATCATATTTTTGCTATAACTTTTGACTCGTTGCTCGCTTTTGAGCACTTATTTAGTCAAAGTTGCATGATTTCTCACACATTACGTGATAAAATTTTTATTTTTGTAAACACGTTAATTTATAAAGTGCCGCATTCTGGGGGGTTCACTGGTACTATTGGGTTTTTACACGTAGATGCATTATCAGCTGAGTTTGACGTCTTGCTTTTGTGCACCTTGCACTTCTTGCTTCCGCATCATGGAGGGTGCTCTTTCTAGACTTGAGCATCATAGGATCTCTTTACAGCCTCCACCACTTCTCACCGGGAGAGAGAACTATTTAGCTTGGCGTGCTTCCATGGAACGTTACTTTGCTCATGAGGGTCTTTCACCCTTCTTACTTGGGCCAGTTCCTGCACCCAATGATCATCGTTATCTAGAGGATATTCTCAACACTTGTGACCATGTTTTTGGTCACTTGATGATGCATGTCTCTAGATCTCTCTGGTTTCACGTGGCAGAATCAGATCCACCCCGCCGTGTCTGGAGCATTCTTCAGTCCCTCTATAGATACCCTTCACATACTTCCGCCATTGTTGTTGCTGCTGATCTAGTTGTATCCTCTTCTTCATGTGATGACAGTTCCACTGAAACAAACTTGCTTGGTTCTACTTCTGATGATGAGGATTGTGCACCCAATTCTAATGTCGAGAGTACTACAGAGGACTCTTCTCCTCCTTCTCTCACTATCCCAGAGAGTGTTGTCACATCCCACATCTCATTAGATATTGATCAGTCTCATACAGTCATCACACCCGCCTCTTTTCCACCTTTAGTGTGTGAGGCCCCTTCCACTCCTTTACCTTCATTGGATGACTCATACCTATCTGACATCGCTCTTCTATTTGTTGAGACCCTCATTGGGATGAGTATCTACTTGACCTTGTTCATCTTTTCACAAAGTACACTTGTGATGTACTACAGGTTCATCATCCATCTACAGGTATTTCAGAGGAGTTCATTATCTCCATTATTTGGAGTGCCCCTTCTGGGACTCTTACCACTTCCACTTTTCCGGAGACCTTCATTGATCCACCCTTGCTTTTGGACCCCTTTTCTGTTGTGGGGTTCTATTACCTTCACATCACCTAGACATCCTTTCTGCGAGTGTTCACTCTTCACACTCTGACAGTTCTGCACTCGTGACATTGCCTTCGGTTCCTTTGCACTCACTTTATAGACCTATGTCACACTTTTGTGGACCAGACTAAGAGTTCTTTGTGTTGTTGCCTTCAGTTTCCTTTGTGGAGTGGGTAGACTTCCAACACATCATTTCTGTCCTTCCTAAAGGCAAGCACATAGTTCAGTGCAAATGGCTCTTCTTCAGTCTAGAGGAAGAGGATCTCGTGATCGAAATTCTTCTGGGAGACTTCCTAGAGCTGCAGAGTTCAGATCCGTCCATGGCATCTTCTGTATTCCTCTCGTCTCCCTCTTCTTCTCTCTTCTTCTTATTTCTGAGAGATTTCCTCTTTGTACATGGGTACCTTTACATGCTCATCTGTGGCCAGGACCCATCTTCGGCATCTTTCTTAGATTAGAGAGTGCACTTGTCTCTCTTTTGGGGGGAGTTTTTCCCACTGGATTTTCTCCTTTTACTCCACTTTTTGAGAGTTTCTTGTACGTGGGTACCTCATTAGACTTTTTTTCAAGATCCATTTCTCATTTCTGACTTGCCGCCTCATCCTAAGTTGTGATGAAGGGGGGGTGTTGGTGTAGGTGGTATTTTTTCTTCACTTATTTAGTGTTATTTCACCTCACTGGGTGAGTCATCTCACTTAGGTGGACATGGATCTAGGTGTCATCTTAGTTATGATAGATTCTCTTACAGAATATGTCATATGTGTAAGTGTGTCATAGGAGTTACATTCCCATTTGGGAAAGTAACTCCTCTTCTCCATTATGGAGGAATATTCTCTTACATGGGAGTTACACAATCACTCCCCTATTTGTACTCACCTCCTTTGATCTATGATAAGCCCAAGCCAAGCCTAGCAATTCCATTCTACTCCTTTTTTAAATCTTGAGCTCTCATATGCAAGCACATTACTTTACAAAGCTTGGTTGCTTTAATCTCGCAACTCCTACGCTTTGGTGAAGTGAAACTATTCGATGCACGTGAATTCCTTCCAGGTCTTCGTCCTTCACTCCTTCAGAAGTTTGTGGAACACATGCTGATCTAGAATGCACTTAAGACTACTCTTAAAACTAATTTCCCACATGAACACTACCTCCAATGAACTGGATTTTGCAAGAGCAACAACACAACACACACACTATGTACAAAAGAGAAAATTATACATGTCTCAAGTGAAACATGTAGATTTTTTACAAGAACTTATTTTGCTAAAAAAAAAACCCACCTACTCTACTCTAACCAGAGGCAAAGGAAACTCAAACAAATCCTGCAATTGAAAAGGAGAAGTAACTTCCCTTCCTCACAAACTTGGACCATGTGACTGATTTGGCACTAAACACGGTCTTGTGCACGAGTGAAAAGATGACTAGGAGTCATTTCTTCACTCTATACATCGAAGTATCATCAACAAACAATAATTTCCTCCTTTAGTTGTTCTGCATTTGTTTGGAGGTATTAAAGCTAACCTTTGGTACACTGAAACTCATCCTCATGCTTTGAATTAAGCATGATTGGTTGTGACTCCTTCTTTGGCTTCAATGAAGCTAAGTACTTGATTGGGAAACGTATGATCTGTGAAGTTTTCCCACTCTTTTGAAGCTCTTCTCGATGAACATGGGCGTCCTATAGATTTTCTTCCTGAATGGAGCTGCTTGTAATCTGATTTGGAATTGATATTTCCTCTTCTACAAATAGCTCTATTTCCATCTTGATGGTTGTTGATTTTGTACTTGTTTCACTGTGGCTTTCCTCATTCTCTATTCCATCTTGAACCTCTATCAAAAGTGCAACAATCTCTAAACATGCAGAGCAATGAGGATCATTACATTCCTTGGAAACACCTTGCTCACTTTATAGACATTCTTCCTCAAGGCCTTGAATACCATCAATTTTCAAAAACACTTTCTCCTCTTCCTCAATTCCAATATGATTTTCTTCACATCTGCTTGCTTTGTTTTGATATTCAGCTCCTCTTTTTGCACAATTTGGATCCTCTCATCCTCCCAATATGAATCAGACCAATCTTCAACAGATATGGAATTATCTTCTTTTTTGGAATCAGTTGGGAAAGAGGCATAAACAAAGGGTTGCTAATTTTTTTCATGCTTGGGCATCGATGTTTGATGCTCACAATACCTGAATTGATCAATTATAGAAGCCAAATGATCCTCCAAAACATAACCCCTACTTTATTGATATGTTTCCCTCAAAATAAATGCATCATTTTTCCTGAAATCTTGTTGTTCAGAGTGTTACATGAGATGCTCCTTATCTCCAAAAGCATAACAAACATCCCTTTCCACCAACCTTATATGATAAATCTATCTAGTAAGGGTTGGGTAGAAGCTAGGGACAACATTTGAGATACCACAACTCCTCGAAACATTAATGCATGGTTTAGTGAAGTTGGGTAGTGTCCTCGGTGGAGACGGGAGGGATCTTTTCAAATTTTGGGGAATGCTTTGGGCATAACAAACTTGTGAAACATCAAATGAAGGATAGGAAGTGAAGAAGCTTCCTGATTTTGGCTAGGAATGATGGATTTTTCTTTATTTACACAAGGGGAAGGGAGAATTTGAGGTGGTGAGGGAAGAATTACAACAATAGGGATGGGCTTTATTTTACCAGCCTGGATGATTATCTTCTCAGCTTGGGATGCAATGGAAAAAGCTTGAGGAAGACTATTGCCCCCTAATGACTGACTCAATACAACTAAATCAACATCAAAGGATCTCATATAATAAAAGAATGACATACCTTGTGAGGGTTTTTATTCTTGAGGAATTTTGTGCCATGTCCTAGGTGAATCTGATATTGAAATCAGGAATAAATTCCATTAGAGCACGTTGTATCTTGCGTAGATGTTTCATGAGGTAAATGATATCCGCATCCTCCTTGAACCGGTTGTGTAATTTTTCTCCCAGCTGATTTCATGTGGAAATGGACTGTGGACCCAAATTGTTGTACCAATCTCTTGTTTTTCCTTTGAAAGATGAAACCAGAAGTCTAAGGAAAACATTCTTCTGTGACATCGTGATTGGCATAATGGTTGGCAATATCTTGAATGTGATCAATAGGAGATTGATCTCCATTTCCATAGAAAAGGGGAAAAAATTTCAAGATTATTTTGGAGATAACATCCAACTTCTACAAATGGAGCGGACTGGAACTAAAATGAGGGAACATAAAATCTCCTTGGAGAGCCATGACTGAAATGGAAACATTAAAATGAATAGAAGAATAAATGTAAAGGTCTACAACTGAGATAGTTTGTTGCTTGAATCAGTGGAGTCACTAGCTGTGCTTGAACATGCCTCCAAAGGTTGAAATTCCACCAAGAGCACAACAAACTTGATGAAATGAAGATGTAAAACTCTTCAGTCTCGTCCAACAGGCGTGTAATTTTTTTTATAAAAAGTAGCATCCTGGGATATGGAAATGACAAATCCCTACTTTTTGCCAACATTGGACCATCTCTCAAGTTGTGGGACTAGCATACTTGAGATGGACCTCTAGAGAAGGTTGGTTCCTCTACCTAAATCTAATGCTAAACTAATCCTAGAAGGGAAAACACAGCTAACTAATCCTAATCTAACCATGCCAAGGGACCATGGGGAGATAGAGAGGGTTAGAATGATGCATGAAAGAGAAATCCTAAGCTAAGGGTGGTGATAACACTAGTAAAAGGGCATGAAAATACTCTTTTGAGGGAGAATAGAGAAGGAAAATGGAGTTAAGAGAGGCCAGACCAATGTGACACATACCCAGATTTTCATTTACCATTTGCACTCCATGAAACACAACAACAAAAACTTGCAAATGAAAGAAGCATGCACAAAATAGAACAATAAGAATGGAGAGGGAATGGAATGCATGAAAAAACAAAAAGGGTTGAAGGAACACCACAATACATAATTTTTATTGCTCCATAATATAAATAGTCCATTACATATGTGCAATAGAGGAAAAAATACATTTAGAAAGTCCATGTGAAGGCTTACAACTCAATGGAATTGAGAAATAATTTTGCAAGAGTCTCCCCATGTCCCATAATATCTCCCCACAAAATGAGAAGTCTTTAACAATATATAGAAGTGATGAGAAAAGAGAGAAAGAAGGAAAAATCAGATTTCTGCTCCCACCCACTAAAAAATGTCATTGAATGCTCTAAAAAAGGCATGGGCACCTCTAAAAACCTATCCCCCAATGTACTCTAGCTTCTAGAAGAAGAAAAGAAGATCATATTCCATTAATGTTGGTAGTTGGATGCCTGGAACTGTACTTTTTTGTGCTGGAGATATTTTATAAAAAAACCATATCTAACCTCAATAAAATTAAAAAATATAATTTCCATTTTGTCGATTATGTCGAGACCTTTCCAATGATATAAAGATCACAAAAAATTAAGCAATAGGTCAAACGTTATGGCCATTTTAAGTTCGCGCGAAAAACTATCATTTTCCAGTTATGCGCGGCTCTTATAGTTATGAATGACTTTTCCTAGTTATGCATGGATTTTGCAGTATTACATGGCTTTTACAGTTTTGTACGGATTTTGCAGTTATGTGCAGCTTTTCTAGTTTTGCATGGATTTTGCAGTTTTGCGCGTCTTTTGCAGTTATGCGCAGATTTTCCAATTTTGGGTGGCTTTTGTAGTTTTTCACGGCTTTTTAGTTTTGCGCAACTTTTCTCCATTTTTCATTTTTTCACCAAGTATGAATTTCATTGAGCCTGAAGAAAATAGAGATATGCATCCAAATAATTCCAAGCTTCCCAAAATCACTACAAGTGCTCAAATTTTTTGAAAATTTACTAGAAAACTCTAAACTCAACCATGAAGCTCTGTCAACTTCCAAAGTCCAGTTTCTCCCTAGTTGTCCCTTTTTTCTAGGGGTAAAAATGGATACCAGATACCAAGGCCTCCAAAGGCATCAACTGAATCAACAAAGAGGCCTTGCCACTCCTTCCATTTCTTGGCCCAAGCACTCAAAACTTCAATTCCTAACATATTTCTCTCCTGTAATAAAAAATATATGCTTCTTGTTCTAAAACACATCACCTAACAAGGCATTGTTTGTTAGGGGCGTTCATACCCATAACATTCAAGGAAACTATCTTCATTGGCCCTTCGGAAGAAACCGGCCCTCCCTACTCACAGATGCAAAAAAAAATTGAGATGATGTTCTTTACCGAAAGATACTTCCTTGTTCGTTACGTGCGCAAAGCTTGGTCCTCCCTTTGGAAGGGGCATACCAAAATATATTTTAGAGATACTAGGGGTCTAAGCGAAGGAGATTGATAAATCCTGATGCTTTGTGTCTGGAGGATCTACTTTTGTATCCTCGACCTCAACATTGTCACCCTCTTGAATGGCCGTAACGTCTAAGAGTGCTTCCTCCGTCAAAACCCATCTATTGAGATTGTCCATCGAGTTTCCCTGCTCTGTGGCGACCCCTACTTGCATCATCTGAAGTAGCTTGGAGGGTTCCTCTGCTACTTGGGTAATATCTACAAGTAGAGTGTGTGGTATAAGTTCTGTTGACTTAGGATACAAGTCAACATTTGTCATAGAACTCTACACGACAAGAACCACTACACTCTCTTTAGGATAAAAAGAGGGTGGTAGCTCTTCATGAGGCTCCAGAATAGGCCTCTAACTAGCCTTTCTAGGGCCAAGGTCCTCTCTGCATTCCCTTAACATATGAATTGATTTCTTATAGAGAAAGCAATGAAAAAAAAAATTCATATTCCAGCCGCTGAGACCACTGACCAGAGGGGGTTTTGATAGTGATCAAATCTGGAAGGGCTTTAGAAAGATCAACAAAGATACAAATCCTAGCAACAACAACTAAAATACCTTCTAAATTTCGAAGATCAATTTGAATCACTCCACCTAAGTTCTCGCATATATTGGAAAGGATATTTGGATTCTAGTATTCGATAGGGAGGGCATATAGCCGGACCCAAACTTGAAGTTCATCCAAAATGGCTTGTGTCGAATCAAATTTAGATGTCCACGAGTGCACATGTAAACCTGAGTCAACCAACAATCTACCCTTTCTTCTGAGGGTTTCTTATTTTTGTGCCCTGCTATGGAAGACCACCGTGAAAAATCCTTTGTCCAAGAAGCAAATCCTAAGTCCACGCCCCCACTTTTTTTCACACAAATTGGTTATGCCATCAATAGACAGCCGACGACCATTAAATTTGGATAAAACAAAACTTTTCTAAAAAAGATGAACTTGCGTGAAAATGTCGTCTTCTTCCCCTAAAGCTATAGAGCAAGGCGCCACCTCTTGAGAGATGACAGTAAATCCTGGCCCTCCCTTGCTAGCTCTGTTATCGCCAAGTGTTTACTCCTAACCGCTTACCAAAAACCCTAAACCCTGCTCAGACATACCAACAACTCTTGAAATTTTCAAATCCCTCTAACTACAACCCAACATTAATCTTTCAACTTGGATATTACACGATACACTTTGATGGTTTTTTTAGTAAAATACCTCTTTTGAATATAGATAAAATCCACCTTTCTCTTATATGACCAACCATTGGAGTGTCTCAATTACCGACATGAGTGTCCACACATTAGTTGTGTTTCTTCAATTACTCAAACTTAAAACTAAAAGGGTGGCTTGTAGGATTTTCCTCATTTTTATTTTAGTCCCTATGAGTGTAAATTGCATTCACGTGAATAATGTAGGTGAGATCGAGATGATAAAGTGAAGCACATAACATACATTATTTGGGTAGGAACAATATGAGCTGTGGAATAAGTATGAGAGATGCATGCATTTAATATTCACCTTATAATTTCAAACTTTCCATTCATGTTTTCATCTTCCTTAAACATTCCTTTTACACGTCCTCACATATTCATTTCATACATCAATTAAATAAACTGAAATGCAATAAAGTATTTAAAACCTATGTCACATTCCTTCCTACACTAAAAAGATTTGAATAAACATAAAAAAAATTAAAAATTTCTCGACTTAAGTATATTATTGTGCTCTGTGACATCCACCACCCTAAAAAACATGATTACAACATTCTTAACACACACACACACACATCCTTCCCTCGTACATCTTCAGTCCACAAAAGATCATAAATTGAAGAGAAAGTTCCTAACATAAGAGAATATTATCTAGGTACGTAAAATCTTCTAAACTTCTCAAGTTTTGAAAGATTTTAGTAAAGTCCACAAGACCAAAGTGGCCTTGGGACTATAAGTCATAGTAAAATTAATTGGTGTCCAATCAAAAACCTCGCAGTTATTATAAATGTACTTGTTTCCTTCACATAACCACTCTCTTGGGTCACAGTCTGGTTGATACTAACAACACCTTGGTTGACATTCTTATTCTACCTGATTTGAACAACGCGAATGACAATATTTTTGTGTGCACATTTTCCTTCGTTAGTGGTGTTGATATTGTGACTAATGTTTGTATGATGGGAAACATGTGTGTACATATAGCATATGTTGGCCTCAATCCTAAGGGTGTTATTAGCATATGAAGATTAAAATTATAGATCCAACAACTCTAATTTATATGCGAACATAAACTATGAGTTTAATGTTCCCGTATTATTATAGAGATTATTGATTGAGACAAATCTCTTAGAGAATTAAGATGCATAACATAGTTTTGAGGGCATAAACAATAAGCAAAGTAAAACAAATGCTAAAAAGGTCAACAAAATCCTTTCCTTCCTCGACATTTAGGATACATCGAGTTTCAAATTGTTAATTATAAAGTGTTCATTCATGTTTCTAGGATCTTGTTTTTCATTCTCCAAACACCAAGATTATTAACTACACTCAAACAAAAGAAGAGAAACACATTTGAGAAGATCTACATTGCGACGGGCTAAATCTGCATTCAAAATATTTTAAAGCACTTTTGAGGAAAAATGGCAATAGGATAGGAACCATGTTTGTCTTAAATCTGACACGTCCCAAAAATTGGCAGCTTGATTGTTCAGCCCCTATGCCCTTAATTAACCGTTGACATGACCATTTAGGTGAAATTATTTTTTCCAAGATTTGGATCAATGACCTAGGTTGCTAGGCAATAAATCCACATGCCAAAAAATTGGCAAAGAATTGATGAAGAATTGTAGAACATGCTTGTTGGAGAGCGTTATTGGGAGTTATACTCCTTATGTAAGAGCCTTACACATTTTTCATGTTTCTTTCCCTCAAGTACTTGGAAATAATTATTATTGAATTTCCTATATCTCTAATCATTACATGACACACTTTGATGATTTTATTAGTAAAAAATTCTCCTTGTAACTCATAGAGCAATTTACACTCAATAACGTAAGATATCGTATGGAGTCTCAGTCTAAAAAGTTCACTCAACAGATAAAATCTAACTTTTAATCCTATGTATTTTTAGTCTCAGACTTGTCTATAATCGCAAAGTAGAACTGGCCCAGAGTTAAAATCTACTTGAGATGTTTTAGGATTTATATCCACTTTGGTTGCATTTAATTTCATGAGATCGATGATGGCGAAAATGGGGGTGTGAGAGGAAAGGGAAAGACCCTCTTATTTTTTCCCTCCAGTGTGCACACAAATCTCCCACCCATGTTTTATGCAACACTACATTGACATCAATATGCTTCCTCCTCTTTGAGATAATTAGAGCACATGGTTTAAGCACACTTGATTTCGCATACCTCATATTATGAAGAGAACTTGAATATGGAATTGTAGTTTGTTAATGATGATAAATGATGATGTTGATGAGCCTTTAAATGTCACTTTTTTCATCTCCCACTTAGGCATGAGATGAACACTCCATCACTTGCATTGTCATTTCAATTTGGTGATGGATATGCTGACACAACAACTCCCACTCTCAAATTCATGACATACACCACCACAACCAAACTAATAAATCTCAAACAAATACAAAGCACCATGATAAATAAACTGAATTATAATATTCAACCAGACTAGTCAAATTATAATCTTCAAACTGAAATGTTCCCTATTTATTACCTTGGATGAGCTAGATCATTGAAGGAGGACCCAATAACACAAAAAAAGTAATTTTTCTCTTTTGCCAAGCCTCAAGCGCTAATTATGTCAAAATGCATTTCCAAACGGGAGTCTTAGTTTTTGTGTATGACATGCATCAAGGAAATAGACAGTTGAGTTAGGGAAATGGACAATCAAGGTTTTGTGTTGGTGGTCATTGATGAATGAAATCATCAAAGGAACCATACACGTTGAGTATATGTATCTAACATATGCAAAGTTCAGGATTCAAACATATGCATGTTTCCTTTTTTACAGACGATGGAAAAGGAGACTTTGTGATGTGACCAACCAGCCTACCTCTTCAAGCAATACACCAATGGGTGCCAATTAAAGACTAATTAGTGTTATCATCTATTTTTTGACCAAATTGTTGGGGTAATCACTATTAGAATAGTGTTGGGTCATGTGTTCAAACATGGATGATAACATTGCTAGCAACGATGAAGTCAACGAAAGAATGGCGAACATAGAAATATTTCCTAATATACTAATGAGTGTTAAGAACTTAAAATGTTGAGGAGGCAATGTCAAATACAAATCCACAAGGACAACTCTTGCATCTTATATTTGTTATTGCTTGGGAAAGTGTGGAGAATGGCCTTAGATAATTGTCCATAAATATGGTGCTAAACCACCTTTTGACCATATTTTGCGGTTATCAAATTCAACCACTACATTAAATTGACATGGGATGTCGAGCCCACCTCACACGTCCCTATCTCTGAAGTGTTCTGGTACATGTGTAGGTGAATTCCCCTTATATAGATGTGTGCTATGACTACCCAAAAATCACGAGGGTTGACATTGCAAACAACAACTATTGACACTAGCAGTATTAATCGGCCACTCCTCCTTTTTTGAGATATCTCCAAATTACATTGCCTTGACGATCTCTACACCACACCCCCTTTCTCCTATAAACGATTGACAAACGGGGCATGTGGTTAATGTCCCTAGTCGTAAGAAAGAATAAGTTCACATAGGTTCCCCCCAATATTTTCCCCTCCCCTAAATTTCTTCTCCCTCTTTCCTCTTCTCCATCTCCCCTCTTCTTAGTGTAATGTTTCGTTCCCTCCAATTTAAATTCTTCTATGCATTGCTTTCGACATCTCCATTACATTGTTCAAGTACGATTACACTATTCACGTGCAATTGCTACTTTGCAATAAAAGGTGTAATACCATCATATGGTGGAGACTTTGGACACTCTCAAAACTTACATCGAGTGGTTACTAATTGGGTTTATACGTTAACGTGGACGAAACCTAAGAAAAATTGATAACGAAGGTGCAGGGTATATTTAGAAAACTGATGTAAGAAATTTCGTCATATATAAGATCTTTAAAAGCTCGGCAGCAATCCACCATTTCCTCAGGGTACACACCATTACTCAAAACACCTACACATGGCAGCCATGCTCTCCTCCTCCTCCGCCATTCCACGCAATGAAATAAAAATCACCCACACACACACCTATAATGACATTTCTCAATCACAGATACAGCGATGTTTGCGATGATGAAATCAGCCTGGAGATGGGGATGGGACATTGCATTATCAGTTCCCCTGCTGCTCATGCTTCCATATGCCATTTATTTCAGCAAATTGCTCCGCTTCATCAATAGAACGTTTCTTAGAAGCCCAATCCATGTGAAGGGAGATGTAGTTCTCATCACAGGAGCCTCTTCAGGCATAGGCCAGGTTATCAACAATGTCGCTACTATGTCTTTTACAGTCAATCAATGAGTTGGGCATCAAAAACTCTTATCAATTATAGCACCATTTGGATTAATTGGCCTCTCTGACCTGTCATGAAATTTTAGTTTTACATTTTTCAGAAAATATTTCGGTCTGGTCTGTAAAGGAAGTGATGGGATAGTTGTATATGCATAACATCGTAAAACCTGTAAGAATTTTAAGTGATGTTGGACACCATTAGGGCCAATTTGAATCTCTGGACTGTCATCAACCTTTAATCTTACAGTAGATAACTTATTTTTTCTTGGTGTAATTGACTATGGACTGTTACAGACCTTCAATCTTACAGTAGAAAAACATTTTTTTTTTCTGGATGCATTTCTGGTCCTTATGATAATGGGGGTTGTTGTATTGCAGTATATAGCGAGAGAATATGCCAAGAGAGGAGCAAAATTAGTTCTGGCTGCGAGAAGGCAAAACAGACTGCAGGAAGTGGCAGAGGAGTGCATGGCCTATGGTGCAGAGGATGCCCTTGTTTGCCGAGCTGACTTGACAAACCCAGAAGATTGTAGAAAGATTGTGGATTTCACTATTTCCAGTTTTGGACGGCGTATGTTTTTCTTTCTCTTTTTATCTGTTTATAGCATTGCATTCATCTTTATGATGGAGAAATTTTTTAGAAGAGTTAATAAGTAGATTGGCTAGTTTCAACTTTGAAGTTCAAAGTCAACGTTAACTGTATATTTAGTATATACATAAATGTGTGTGTATGTGCTTATATTCATACACACACATACCATACAGAGCATATAAATGGATGGATAGATATATCATACAATATGAACATGTTTCAGGCTTACATGGTAGATCTGAGAGGTATTTCTTCTGTCAAAGTTGTGCCGCAATTGAACCCTCTGTCATCCCTTTTATCATCACTACTTTGGGTGTAGTGAGCAAAATGACATTCTTCGTAGATAATTATCAGCCTTCATATATCTTGTCTGTTCTATGTGATATAATATTTCCTGCTTGCTTCATTTCACAAAAAAAGCTCTTTATCCCTACTTTTGTACCAGTTGTAGAATTCTGTTCATGTACACGGAGAAGATAAGAGCAAATTATACATCTGTTGCCAACTAAAAACCCTATCAAATATTTACTATATTAATCTTGCCAGTGATCAAAACAAGGGGAAATTTCACTCTCAAGGTATATCACCACACTATGTATTTCTAAACTGAAGCAAGTAATACCTATTGGTTTAATGGACAGGAATTTGGCTTCAGTATCAATTCTAAATATTAAATCTGAGTGTCTATTCAGTCAAATTTATCTGGTGACTTTCACCCTGTCTCAATCCCTTTTATTCACATGTCATTTGGGTGAGAGAGAACTCAACTGCAAAAGAATCATGAAACCATGGTGGTCTGTATGAGGAACAGCTTTGAAACTACTGCCCTGGTCGGTTGAATTAGGATTGGTGACATTTTTGTTATCATTAGATTAGTTTTGTGATTATCTACGTAGTTTTCGTTACAATTGATGGAGTTTAGACGATCTATATGCATAGAGAGACTTCAAAGTTGAATTAAAGCAGACTTCGAAAGCCCCTGAGAGTTTACTAAAATTCTGTGGAAGGGTTGAAGGCTAATAAGAAACCTAATTTTGATGAATTATCAGGGCTAATAGCTTATCATAGGTGAAATTTGTATGGGAAATTGGGAGAGTGCCCTTGATTGGCAATTTCTATTGTCGGTGTAGAACTTCCTTGGGTGGGCATCTCCTTTTGATGGAATCACAAGCTTGGTTAAGAAATTATTTAAGATAATGGTTTGTATATGCATGTGGGAGATGAAATCTATTGTAATAAATAATGGGCAGTACTTAGGTATTAATCCTGAACATGATCTTGACTCGAATTTTGTCTTTGTTGGGCTACAGTGAATGTGCTAGTCAACAATGCTGGAACTGCTGGAGGGTCCTTATTTGAAGAATATGAGAACATATCAAAATATAAGAGAATTATGGTAATCACACTGCCTGTATGTCTTATTTTTGCAGAGTGAGGGTACTATTTCTTTGGTGCTGTTCTTTAAATCACAAATATGGTTGATCAGATTTTAAACAACATGATAAGAATAGCATATCTAATCACTATCTTTTTCTCTGAGATGAGTATGCAGGATGTTGATTTTTGGGGACATGTGTACACAACCCAATGTGCTTATGAACACCTTCGGCGTACCAAGGGTCAGATAGTCGTCACCGCATCCATGATTGCATTTGTTCCATTTCCATATTTGACAGTTTATAGTGTATTTTCTCAACCTCTATTCCTTTTCATATCCACTGAGTTTTCTTTGATTCCTCATTTCCAATTCTACCATGGAAGGAAAACACTTACATATTAAGCACATTTCATGGTTGGCTGTTGTTTGCAGGCATCCAAAGCAGCACTACTAAACTTTTTTGAGACACTTAGGATCGAATCGATTGGAAAATCTATAACAGTTACTATTGCATTTCCTGGTTTTGTAAGTTCTCAATTAACAGCAATGGAAGCCCCGGTAAGAATTCCTTATAATAAGAGTTGTTGATATAATCTATATTAGAGTTTCTTATCCTATTTGGGGAATAGGAGCTCAGTCTGTCGTTGTTTACATCATCTCTTATTCTTACTAAACAAGAATGGATTTATTCTTGAGTCTTCACAGAATGTCTACTTTGTCACCTTCAGGTCATTACCATACCCATTCTCAGGAACTTAAAACAATAACAGGTCCAGATCTGTTGGAAGACTTGTTAGATTAGGATTGAACCTCCCTAATAAGTTAAGGTTTCCTTGATCCATGTGAGAAGGCTTGCTATTTTCATGTAACATGCCCTTTACAAAGAGAATACTCTATTTGTATCATTCTGCCATCTGGACTACATGAGTGATCATATTAGGAAGTGTATGGCCTAATGAGATGGACAGTAATATCCTTTGTCCAATTTCAGGGAAAGGTGCCATGGTGGTTCCCTCTAATGCCAACAGAGGATGCTGCAGAGGAGATTGTGGAAGCTGCATTGAGGAAAGAACGAGATGTCATAACTCCAAGCTGGTATTCGCCCATGGTGTGGTGGAAATTACTCTTACCAGAAATGCTAGAATGGGTCCCAAAAGTTTTCATCTTGGGAAAACCTCCAACAACAACAGTAGAGACCATATGCAATGTTTTTCTGGGCAAATCTGGCACACAAACACTGTTCGAAACACTAAAACTCGCATGAGTTGTATAAAGGATGAACCAATAAAAAAGAATAATGTCTTCTCAAAATTGTTAGTAGATGAATAATTTCTATGGAACTATGTTGTTGCAAAACCTCTTTGAAAGCCATATTCAAAGCTTGGCATTCAGTCATCACAGGGCAAAATAAATATAAGAATCATCTGTCTCAGTTTTCTTATGTTGGAAATCTTCATCTTGGGTATACATATTATGTCAAAAACAATTAGATAAGAGCTTCACAGAATTTTCGATCAATGTTTTCCATCAAATATGAAGAATAATTTCCCATGACGATCAAATATACGTTAATTTTTTTGTCGAACATTTAGTTATGTTATACTCCCCCATCACCCTTGGCTGTCATTGTAAATTATGCCTTTCAGCGTAATACAGACTAGTACATATATCATAAACAGTTTATCGGGAAAATGTTGAGAGAGATCCATATCAAAGCATCTATCTTAGAGGATAGATTTGTCACATACCATGCTAATTAATAATTTCGTTACCTTCATGATGACTGTAAGTTGTATTAATGTATTGGACTTTGAAAAAAATTTGAGATATGTACGGGCGAAATATTATGATTTTTCCTACCATGCTAATTAATAATTTCGTTACCTTCTTGATGACTGTAAGTTGTATTAATGTATTGGACTTTGAAAAATATTTGAGATATGTACGGGCGAAATATTATGATTTTTCCTAAGTAGAGAAAAGAATCTAAATGATGTTTAGATAGTCACCTTTAAATTCTCCTATAACAATTAAATGCATACCAATTTTAACGTCTGTTATACCACCCAACACCTAGCTCTTATTGTAGAATGCCTCCTAAAACATAATTACATCATGTATGGTTATATGCGGTTTTTACCACCTTACCTAGTGAAGATCCCATGAATGGCACACAAAGTGTATGATATGATTAACAATATTTCCAAGATTTTATCTACATCAAAATGCTCTACCACCTGATTATAGTGTGCCTTCCAAATCCAAGTACAAGCAACAAGGTGTCAAATTACAGTAAACCTCTAGAGGTTGCAAATTGAGGATTTACATAGAGAAACAGTTCTAAGTCCACCAAGGCATTTATGCAACTACAACTGTACATGCCTAGTACAGTAAAATACAGTGTCTCTTTAATGTTCCAAACTCTTGGAAACCTTTAGTGCATGAAAGGACACCTACGAGCATGTTAAATAGAGCCACAAATGTGGGGAAGGTATCGGTGAACAGAATTGGGGTTCAATTGGTTATGGGAGAAGGATCGGAGTGAAGGCGCTGAGAGGAAAGCTAAGTGTGCAGAATTGTTCTACTTATTCTATTATTCTAAGTTGTAATCCATCTTTAGCCATAAGAAATGTGTAGGATTGTTTTACTTTAATATTTTTTGTAATCCATTTTTTACTTTAATATTTTTTGTAATTCATTTTTGGCCATAATAAGAAGGGAAAATTGGGAAATCTTCACTTCCACTTTGAGATTTTCTAGACCAAAATTTTGCGTGTCTATATTCTTTTATGCCTGTGCTAGTTGTACATTTTACATTTATATTTAATATTGTACTAATTCTTTAAACTAATTCTTTAGAACCGGTGATTTATTGAAAGAGCTAAATAATACATTGCGCTTGCTCAAAAAAAAAAAAAAAAAAAGGATGTTAAAGATTTCGAGGATTTTCGACCCATTAGCCTGGTTAATGGTGTCTATAGAATTTTTACTAAGATTATTGCTACCAGACTTTAGTTCATTTTGAATGATTTAATCTCAAAACAACAGAGTGGGTTTATCAGAGGAAGGATAATTCAAGATGGTGTGATCATGGTGCATGAGATTATACATTCTATGGATAATAATAAAAAAGCAAGCATGGTCCTTAAACTTGGTATGATTAAAGCCTTTGATAAAGTCTCTTGGTCTTTTCTTGACAAGGTTCTGGCCAAATTTGGTTTTCTCAACAAATTTAAAAGAATTATCAAGGCTTGCATCTCTACAGCTAGATTCTCTGTGGTGGTCAATGGTGAGCCGATGGGATTTTTTACCAGCAGCAGGGATTTAAGACAAGGGGATCCTATATCCCCTTTGCTCTTCATTATTATGGCGGATAGTCTCAGCAGAACAATTGACAAAGCAGTTAAAGATAGTATTCTTAAGGGCACTAAGCCTACTTCTACAAATCAAACTTCTTCTCATCAGCAATTTGCGGATGATACAATCATGCTTTTAATGGCCTCTATCCTCAAAGTTAAGGCAATCAAGTCCATTCTAAAATTTTATGAGTCTGCTTCTGGACAAGAGATCAACTTTGATAAAAGCTCAATTTTCTTTTTCAACACTCCTATGGAAAGACAACTTAGAATTGCTAAAATAATGGGGTGTAAAATCAATTTACTTCCCACTACTTATTTGGGACTCCCCCTTGGTGCTAAAAAAGTCTCAACCAAAGTATGGAATGATCTACTGGAAAAATTCCAAGAGAAAATGGCTGGTTGGAAAGGGGTCATTCTTTCCAGTGCTAGTAAATGTCTGCTTATCAAAAGCACTTCAAAATCTACCTATCTACATTATGTCTCTTCATAATATTCCTTCTTCCTTCAAAGAAAAAATTGACAGGATTCAGAAGCACTTTTTATGGAGGGGGATGGAGGAAAAATTCAAATATCACCCGGTAGCTTGGGATCAAGTATGCACTCCTAAAAGAATTGGGGGACTGGGCATAAAAGATATCAGAAAAATGAATATGGCCTTAATTGCAAAAATGGGTTGGAGAATGCTCTCGGAGGAACAACCCTAGATTGATCTAATCAAGGCCAAGTATCTTGATCAACAAACAACTATCTCTTTCCTTCATGATGAACAACTTCCCAAAGGTTCCATTTTCTGGAATAACTTGATTCAAGTCAGGAATTTCATCAAGCAAGGATGTAGATGGAAAGTGGGAAATGGCAGAGACATCAATTTTTGGGGGGATAATTGGTCTAATTTCAGCCTCAATGACAAATTTGGTGCAGTCAAAGATAGCCTTGAACATAAGTATGGTACTAAGGTCATTGATTACATGGAAATAGATGGTAACAAGAAGAGATGGAAACAACTCTCGGTGGATAGGAATGAACTGAACTTCATGATGTCCTCTTTACAAGAACAATTTGACCTCATTCCCTTGAATCAATTGGAAGTTAAGGATGAAATTGTCTGGCACAATTCTAGAGATGGAGATTACACGGTCAAATCTAGTTATAACTCTTACTTTGAAAATATCCAGAGTGAGTTTAATTGGAGCAAGATTTGGATGACTGAACTAACCCCTAAAATTAATTTTTTCTTTTGGCTTGTTCTCAGAGGTAGAATTCTTACTAATGACAATCTGATGAAGAAAGGATTCATAATGCCAAATAGATGTCACCTTTGCAAAAAAGAGTCTGAGGATATTAAGCATCTTTTTGTCCACTGTGAGTATGCTTCAATGATCTGGATTTATGCATTTTCTAAATTCAAAGTTTTCTGGACTGTGCCAAAGGATTTCATCTAGTTTTGGACCCAATGGAATCCTCCTTTTAAGCATTGTGTTGTGAGAAGACTTTGGAACCTAGTCATGCCCCATATTATCTGGAGGATCTGGAAAGATAGAAATGACATCATTTTCAGAAACAATAAATAACATTGCAAGATTATATTTGCTAAGATTGCTCATGCTATTAAAGAAAATATTGAGAGATTCAAACCTCCCAAGAATAAGAAATATCTTGAGAATGAAGAATATATTCTTTCCAACTGGAAGATTGGAGTTGCAAATCTATAGAATAGGAATACTTCAAACATTGATAGGTATTCGATTCATTGGAACCCTCATGATATTAACTGGCACAAACTAAACTTTGATGGTGCCTCCAAGGGTAATCCTGGGATTGCTACAGGGGGAGGTGTAATTCGTGATCATAAAGGCTGCTTAGTTGCTGCCTATGTTGGCAAAATGGGGATTCAGACAAACCATTATGCAGAAGCCCTAGCTGCTCTATGGGGGCTAAGGGTTGCTAAGGATTATAACATACAAAACATCATTCTGGAAGGAGATTCACTAAACATTATCAATCACCTTAATCAGTTTTCTCCTTCTGGCTGGACTATTAAGGACTTCATTATGGAATCCATAAATATTTGTCAAAATTTCAAGAATATCAACATTAGGCATACTTATAGGGAGGGAAATAAGGTAGCGGATACCTTGGCCAATTTTGGCATCAATAATAATCTAACCATTTGGGATAATGAAAATTGCATCCCTAAGGAGGTACATAATAGCATTAACGCAGATAACTATGGGCAATCATGCATGAAGTAGGAATTATAATGAGATGGTGTGGGCTTTAGCGAGTGTGAAAGATCACACATGTGAGAAATATCATCCTAACTATGGCCATAATAACTCCCATGATTCTCGAATAGATGGATGGGTTCTTTAAAATAGGGACAGACATAAGGAAAGCAACGATTCAAACGAGGGTTTCGAGCAGAAAAATTACAGGAGTAGCAGGGAGAAGGAGATGAGAGGTTCCCCATGCTAATTGGAGCCTTGCAGTGATCCGGATTGGAATAAAAATGAGGAGCTATGGAACCTCCTTCAAAAGGGAGGCATTTCCAACTTCACAGAGCGCATTCAAGGGACATGACCAAAATATTTTGGTTCATTTCGTAATGGACTGGAAGGACAGAAAGGTGGAGTATGGTGGTCACCAAGTAATTATAAATGAAGAATTGATAGCTGAGGTAACAGGCCTCGAGTTGGAGGGATATCATTTTTTCAACAAAAGGATCGATAAGACTGCTGAGGAAAAGAAATTCTTTGACGACGGTGAGGAGCTCGAATTTGTAACTATGGGTGTTAGGGTAAGCTCTATCCCCAAGCCTTTTGATGAGGTTACAAAAATGATGGTTAGGTACATTTCTTTAGAAGGATGCTTCATAAGAGTCCCTAGCAAGCACCTAGTCTTTCTTAACCACTTTAGAAGACAATTTGTGGTCTGCTTCCCACATTACTTGCTAAATTCCCTTGAGCGCTCCATTTTAGAATTCCAGAAGCACTCTTGTGCCATTCCTCTTCACCAAGGCCTTATTTTTCTGCTTAATAAGCTATGTGTCTCTAAGTTCCCCAGCATCCCACCCTCTCCCAGCGATCCGCATATCCCTACCATCACTGCTCCCACTTCCATCCTAAACACCTCTTCCAAACCCAAGACTAAGAACCCAAAACTTCCCAAAATTGACATCCCTCACTCTGCCTAGGTTCTTAGAAGCACTAAAGAGCTGGAAGTTGTGCATAATTTACTACATATTAGTAATGTTGGCCAGGATACAACCTTGCAACAAGAGGGGAATAATATTCCTCATAGGTTGGATTCTTTGGAAAATGAGATGATGAAGTTAAAGAAGGACCTACAGCACATTACCAAACAAAAGGGCAAAAGAAAGGTTGATGATGAAACTGATAATGGGAATGATCAAATTGCAAACATCTACAAGAAATTGAACTCTTTGGACAATAGATTGGGGAGAGCCAAAGACAGGCACAACCATAACATGGCTATCTTCAATGTCATTAGTGACTTTTTGGAACAACATGTTCATAGCATTTCCATGCTTAACGGGGTCCTTGAAACTATCTGGGGGACTGACAAGGAGAGAAGTCAGACCATATCGAAGTTGAATGCAAGTGACCCCACGCACATCACCACTTTGGTGTTGTTCACTTTGCTACAAACAATCAAATCCAAGATCGATAGAGCTTCCAAAAAATAATCTCCCTCGGGCTGGAGGGTTTCATTCTAGATGCTGCTATATTTTAGTCTTTTCATTATTTTTTTGTTGTTGTTTTGTTGTCTTGTTGCAGTTTTTGTTTTGTTTTGCTTTCTACTAGTAACTATCTTTTTGTTACTGCTAGGCATAATGCTTTATCTAGATTTTGATCCTCTTTTGTTGTCCCTCTATAGCTCTATTTGGTTGTTGAGCCCTTTTTGTAACAGGGTATAGTCCCTTCAAAACTATTTACCAATAGTAAAAAAAACTTTAAATTGAAGTAGGACAACAATTTTTTGATCCTAACAATTTTTTGATTCTATAAACTCAATATGTAGGCAATCTTAGTATTTTACAATTCATTTTACATTTATATTTAATATTGTATGTTTCCAGCAATAAATTACACTAATTCTAAGCAACTTTAAAATTGAAGTAGGACAACAATTTTTTGATTTTATAAACTCAATATATAGGCAATCTTAGTATTTTACAATTCATTTTAGTATAAAAGTTTATTCATATCTTTGTGAACTGTGGGTCCAAGTATTGACTAATTTGTACAATAGTGAGACAAGATCACAAGAAGTGCTACCTTGCAATTTAGAGATATCTATAAGGTGGTGGAATCAACGAATGAAAAAAATGGAGAGATATCTATGAGGTGGTGGAATTAAAGGACGAAAGAAATGGAAAACTACTAAGGGGAAGGGTTTTCCTATAGGGTTGTAGTAAAAATGTGATGAAATATCTACATACCATCACCACACAACAAAAAAAACCAAGAATTCTCTACATACCATCACTACACAAAAAAAAAGAATTCATAAATATGGTGGTTCGTGTTCTTGCCAAGAATTTTTGTATAGGATCTTCTCTTCAAAGAAGAACACATGAGTACGAGGATGAGAAACCTCTAAAAGACAAGTAAAAACTAATGTAAATCGTAATAGATTATTTTCAAAGTTGAAGGCAAGGTGGGAATTAAAAAATTTGAAAGACAACTAGCTATTGAAATGTTATTCAAATGATTGAAGAAACTAAATCTCTACATACCATCACCACACAACAAAAACTTTTAGAAACCAAGAATTCATAAATATGGCGGTTCGTGTTCTTGCCAGGAATTTTTGTATAGAATATTCTCTTTAAAGAAGAACATATAGATGAGCATGAGGATGAGAAGCCTCTAAAAGACAAGTAAAACTAATGTTAAATCGTAGTATTTCAACTTCAAAGTTGAAACCAAGGCAAGAATTAAAAGATTTGAAGGACAAGTAGTTATTGAAATGTTAGACAAATGGTGAGGAAACTATCAGTACATTTTAGTGTGCATAAAGTTACTTAGTCACAAAGAATTTCTTTAGTATGTCTCCAAATCAAATGTTTCTCTTATTTAACAGGAAGGTTATCTAAGATATTTTACAAATAAGAAACAACCTATTGTAGTTAGGTGAGATAAATTCAAAGAATTCTTACAAAATAATTTTATTGGGCATGAAAATGATCTTAAAATTAAGCAATTGGAATGTAAGATTACACCAAAGAGTTCTATAGATGGGACATGTTTATGACCTTGGACTTTGGGGATAAATACAAATTGACCAAATATCTGGGATTTCTCCATACAATCCTAAAGAGATGGGTCATATTAAGTAATCCTAAAAACCTTGATGAGGTATGTGCAAGCGTACTACATTGAGAAAGAGATAAAGAGAAAGAAATAACAAAATCAACCTAACACTACACACATAATCAACCCATAAATCATTTCGAGAAATTAAAAAATCAACCTAACAACACTACTACATGGTGTAGAAATTATACTAGTAATTGGTATGCTTTTGCCAAATTATTTTGTTCTCTCTTGAATCCATATGACAACACAACTATGGTGCAAACCCAACACTAAATTTTTGTGTTTGCCTCAATCATGTGTATGGGAACCCTTGGAGGGTCCTCATATATACCTTTTGTTTTATTTATTTTACACTTAAGTGTATAACATAGTTAGAAACTTGATCTAATTTAAACTATATAACTAAAAACAATAAAATATCATAATTTTTAAACTTGAATTATAGTAAATGTCATCAATCTAGAGAGAAAAAGTAAAGATCCAACCTAATTATACTTGAAGGTTGAATGCATAGTGAACACATGGACAAGAATTAGATTCAACAAGATGTCATCAGTGGATCCTAAAATTTACGCACCTTTAAATTTCATCTTGACAATATAAGTGGAGTTACTAACAATAAAGGGTAATTTCCATGACATCTGGTAGTGTCCTAGGTGATCTAGGTGCTCTGAAACTTCTAGATGATGTTCACTTTCCTTTGCACTTTTAGAGTTTGACACTAGGAGGATGTCACTTGATGTGACAGTATATTTTGTCTCTCCCTTGTCCAAACCTTTACAAAACACTCAAATAACAACACACAATAAAATGCCTTAGATGTTATTGCTCCATGTGACATTAACATGCCTCAAATGTATGTGCACATTACACTACACATCAATAACCTAAATAATATTCAAGCCACAAGTAGTTATCCTGATTTTTATATGGAAGGGATTCTCTTAGAAGATTTGAGATGTGTGTAATCCTTTTGAACAATGATTTCCAAGGTACTGTTGAGTGTGGATGATGACCTTGAGGGTCATTTGTATATCTTTGTTACTTTTCTTTGCAAATCAACTTGTGAGTCAATTCTAGGTCAACCTAATGAAAAATCTATTTTTTGAAAATGATTGTCACCACATGGGGTCAATATTGACAAAGGTGGACTCTATTGGTGGATGATATTATCCAAGGTGGTCGGTGGTGTCCTCAAAGTTAGTGCTTCGGAATTAGAAAATGATGAATGTATGTGTAGCTTTTTATAGTGATTCAAATATAAATGGGAGTGATCCATAGCTAATACAACTAGAAGATAGAGGTGACCAAAATGATGTATGGGATATCTAGAGGGGAAAATATATGGTAAAAGAGCCAAATGGATGTCAATAGTCTAAGTGTGTCAAAGAGTTCCAACAATGAAATTACCAAGTGTTTATAACCAAAATTAGGTGTCTACAAATACTCCCCTACCCTCCCCCCCATTGAATCTAGCATTGAAATTTAATATTCAAGGGATAAAATAAAATGTGTACCTACATAGTGCGAGTATAGAATGTTGTAACTCACATGTCAAGCCATCTGACACACACATCTCAAAATGCGTGAAAATGCAAATATATCAATGTTCCTACAAGATATATAATTTGAAAACCTGAAACGGTTGAATAATTAAAATTTGAAATTGAAATAACAAAGGAATGAGTACACCCGAGGGCATGCAAACTATGTTTTTCACTTGTTGAACTTGTTCATAACAATCATGGAGTTTATATGCCCCAAATATGTGACCATTGAATTTAAGTGTTAAGGGATGTAGATGTCTCATATTTTACTATGGAACTTGAGAGTTGAGGGATGTATGTTCCCCAACTAAAATTTCTATGGGTATCAAAATATCTCAACTTGTAATGGATGTTGTGTTTATTCCCCTATTGGCCAAAGAAATGAATAAGTGTTTGCAACAAATATGAAAACAATTACAATAAATATAAGTCATTAAAAAATAGTAAGAGTGTGATTACTTAATCTAGAATTGAAAATAATAGGAGGAAATAGTTGGTTCTAACTATCTTTTACTCAAAGAGGCTGACACCAAATCTAAAACTACTCAAAAAAGTGTCATTATATGCCTATATCAGGGACAAATGTAGAAAGATTTCCTGCAATTTTTTTCCAAGGTCGACACATGAGATAATTGACACAATCTAGGATTACTAGTAGTTTCCCTGAGGGTTTTGGGGTCTGAATATTTTATGAACCCTTCACCCATGTTTACAATTTTCTTTTAAATGTGCATGAACTCTTCGATCCTATATGATGATACATGTTGTTTCTCTTCCTTTTCCAAACCCTAACTATGCATGATTTATCACAAGAGAAATTAAAAACGGAGTTAAATTTTTGGTTTGGACTGACCCCAACCACCCTATAAGGGTTGAGAATTGCCTATGTACCATTATTATGAAGAGGGCTCAACCCCACATAGTTCTTCCACCCATACGAGTGTGTGGATTTGTAAAACATGAATAATCTAGATGTAGTCCCATCTTTGAATTTTTTTCACTTAGCTTCATGAAACTTTGACCTCTTTTTATTCAAATTTGACCTAATGGAATGTTACAAGATTTCTCAAATATTTCATATGTATAAGCCTTTGTAATGATCTCCAATGTACTGAGATTTCTCTAAGAGAGTGACAAATTGCTTTCAGGGTGTGTAAACGATATGATATGTGTTTGTACAATGTGTTATGACCTTAGGGATGATTTGTATATATAGGCGAATTCATTACTTTTCTTCCATATGTGACCCCATGAAACATGTCTAGGCTGACCTAATGGAGATTTCCCAAATTTGAAAACTAGCCATTGAAGGATCCCAAACACTGTTGATAAGGTCAAAAACCTATGATAGTTAGCATAATTAGGTTTTTTGGTAATGTATTAGGATTAAAAATATGGTTCTAAGGCATGGATAATGTATATCTATGATTATGAAGGTGTTCCATTATAGACAAATTTTTCCTAAATAAATTTGTATGGTAGATATAAGTGGCCAAGTATTGGATGGGTAGCTTGATAGAGGAAAAGTGTGCCAAGAGATAAGTATATGTAAATTTTCTAAGTTTTGAAGCATGAGAAAATGATGTTTTCAATATTTGAAAGACCAAATTTAGGTGTCTACAAATGCCCTCTTTTAATCTAGTATTGAAAATGCTAAATTAAAATGATAATAAAATTGATTTGGTACCTAACTACACTTTGTGTTGATAGGTGTAGTTAGATTAATGTGGCATTTTCTCCATGAGATATATGTAAGAAAATATGACAAAATTAACATCTCCTCGTGATCATAAATATGAAATAATCTCAATCATAAAAAAATTTTAAATTGAAAGAGCTAAGGAACTAATAAACCTAATCGCATGTAAACCAAGCTACCACTTGTAGAACTTGATTGGAGACTGGCATAGGGTGAACATGCCCCAGAATGTGTAATTGTTGAAACAATGAGCCAAGGAGTGTAAATTCCCCAACTACCACATAGAAAGTTGGTGCTTGACATTGAGTAGAAGAATAATATCAACCAAACTATCTAAGTATTTGAATAACCCATATTGAAATGGAGAAAAATTGACCTAGATCCTTATCCTTTTATTAGAAAAAGAATAAAACAAGGGTGTCACAATAGCAACCTTGTTTTGTGTAACCCTAAACACTAGATTTGTATGCAAAATGGATAAAAATAGTTTTAGATGGATATAGACCCAAATCAATCATGTAGTGTTATCACTCTTAAATTTATAAAATAGGAAATTGCTTACATAGATGAAATACATGCCCCATGTGATCAATTTATCCCTCAATGTAATATAAAATGTCACATTTGTTCCTAAAATTCATATAAAATGTAAAAAATTGTCTCAATTGTTCCTCAAAATCATATAAAATGTCTAAATTGTTCCTAAAAATCATTTGAACATCCATCAATATGCTCAATTTGAACTATACATATATGCCTCAAAATGTGAAATGTTATATCTAACATGACCTAGACCTTTGAAACAATCCCATTGTGTGCCCCTATTTAGATGTGATAGATAATACTTGTGAATCTCTCATCTCAAAAGGAACAGATAACATGAATCATGTGTTATAGAAAAAAAACATAATCATGTAAACTACACATACTGTAAACATGATACTATATATCATCATAGAAATAACTTGATCATTTTAAGCATGCATGAACCATGTAGTCCAATGTAAGGAAAACTATTGTTAGCAATATACAATATATGGTCATGATAAATAATATGGAAATATGTGTTCGTGTCAATTATATATATCAATGAAACATGCCATAATAAGTATTACAATAGATGCATTATAGAAATAATGGAAATGTCCATATAAATAAATACCACCCAATATAGTTGTCCATGATAGAAAACATGATGCCAAAAAAGTAACATCGTATGGTAAAAGTCAAGTAGTTTTTAAAAATCAATAAATGTAAGCATGCATATGCACACAATATCATACTGAACAAGGTGTGTGCACGATCAAGAAGAACATAATCACACACAACCCTGCATAAATCAACATGAAACAAACATGACATGGAATGAAGAATCCTCTGACACATTTGACACATGACCTGAAACTCAAACATATATATTAAAATCAATGTACTCTCAAAAACATAGAATAGTCGGAAACCATCAATGATCAACCAATTTTGTAATCATTTGCAATGAGTAAGCATAGAGAAAGCAATATTAGTACACAAGAAATCAATTTCATCATCAAGAGGCTAAAGAACCTCAAAGCTTTGCTAACTCATCCATGCACCATAGGATTAGAGCTAAACAAGAGAAACTAACATGCAAGCATTATAAATTTGACAAAAACATCAAAAACTAACATGTATACTACTCTCTACTCTATGAAAGCTTAATGAAAGTGAACCTAGTTAGATTCTAAGCAATCAAATTGTGTGTTGTTTACTCCATGAGGGTGAATGAATCTCACTAAATGGCTACATGGCCAAGTTTAGCTATTTCATTACTAACCTAACATGGGTGCAAGATGAAGCTATTTTAATGGTGGATGACCCAAGATCAAATGCCTTATTAGCTTGGCTAATGCAAATGAGCTCTTAAGCTTTCTTAGGCTTGTTTTGGCTTTAGCTTATGTAAAGTTGTGTGTAAAGTGGTTTGAATGGGTAGGCTTAGCCTTGTATTTATAGTTTTCCAATTGGGAGAGTTTGGAATTCTGGGTGTGCATGTGGGACTAAAGCTCAAAAAGCACTTTATGATTAGGATTAGGATAAACATGCTTTAGGCTTAGTTAAGCTAGGATTAGGCTAGTTAAACTTGATTAGCAAGTGATTAGAGACTCATTGAGAGTTGGGAGGGGTCTGGATAACCAATTGTGACTGATAGATAGCCTATGAAGCCAATAGAAGTGGTCTAGAGAGAACTAGGGAGGTTCTGAATGGTCAAAAGGAGGAATGTTTAGCTAATAAGAGAGATATTAGCCAAATAAGTTGATTATAGGAGGAATACGACCAAGAAGGTGTCGTAAATGGGCATCCGAGATGGAGCAAAGTATGGGGATTTAACGAAGTGTCGTTAATCGATTGGATTGGATGAAATGCTAAGTGTAAGCATATTTTAGGTGTCTACATTTGCCCCTCTTTGGGGTGCGTAAGTGACGTCACTTCAAAGAAAGTAGACAAGCATAAACAAGTAGAAAATTTTGAAGGGATAGAAGAAAAATGAGAAGAATGAAGGATGCCCCCTCGATTGTCGATGGGGTGATAGAAGAACTCGATCGACGATCGAAAAGATGACAGAAAGATAATAGAAGAAATGATAATGTGAAGAAGAAGAAAAGAAAGGGGATATAGAAGAAAAGGAGTATGAGGAAGGGGGAATGAGCTAACATCCATCTAGTGCCTTTTAAACAACTTTATTTTTCATCATATTGCTAGAGATCTTCATCATCGGTCCTTATTAAAAAGAATGAACAAAAGTGTAGTATGACATGAAAAGCCATATACGAACAAATGTCCATTGCTAAAAACACCAACTCCATGCAACATACAAAATGCAATGCAATACGAGAAAGTAAAAGATGCCTAACTCCATGCAACATACATAATGTAATGCAATACGAGAAAGTAAACAAGCTAAACCTAACAGAGAAACAAGTACCATGTTTTTGTTATCAAGCTTCAGTTCCAACCTATTGAATTAACGACAAGGGTTAATGATGGTGCCCCAAGCAAGGATACATGCAAAGGGAAAACGGAGGACACTTCGGTCCGATGAAAAAGTAATGTGCACTACGAAACAGTACCAGGCAACTCGTTGTGCCCCAGAGTACAGATGAAGTAAGCAGCCTAACTTTTGTTGATGGAGGTAGATCAAGATGATCCGTGAGTCACGCACATGGACAGGTGAGAACCAAAGAGAGTGATGATTTTCAATTTTTGTAGGATGATTTTCAATTTTTAGACTTTTCTAACATATTTGAATTTTTTGATTATAACATTATTTTTCTAACATATTTGAATGTTTTTGATTTTTCTAACATATTTGAAATTTTTTTGAAAGTTTTCTGAAACTATGTACAGGAAGACGAGGAAGCGTGGATGCCCCTAGCGATAGATGGGATGTACAAGGGCATAAGGCCACGTGCGTATGAGAAAGGTGAAGATGCAAAAATTCCCCAGTGATTAGGTGGGAGTATTCAAAGGAAAACTCTTCACAGGTAGAAGCGGGACCCAAGGCCATTATGGATAGGTTCAACATGATGGTGAACATAAACCAATGAAGTGCTGGGAAGAAGCAAGGATGCCCCCAGCGTAAGTTGGCCTAAAAGCACATGATAGAAAGGAAGGAGAAGATTGTTTTTGTGAAAGGGGACAAAGGTGTCTGAAAACATGGAAAAAAGGTAATCTTATACACATGGATGTTCTGAATGAAGTAGAAGAATGATGTGAATGATATGAATGTAGCTTAGAAGCCTCGCGATGAAGAAGTGATTAGCCAAAGGCACAAATCATGAGATGAGATATGGACTAGAGTAAGAGTCTGAACAAGGTCAAAAAAAGACACTTGGTAACATACTAATCCTGTTTACTCATAGAGATCCAGTGTGTGCACGTGGAATTTATTACCTCTTGAAGGGAAGATTTAATAGACAACAAGTGAATACACCCTAGCCAATGTGTAGGGATGATTGATTTTGAAAGGTGATTTTGTGAATGGATGGTGAAAGGATAGTCGTACATTGCTCTGCTGCCAGCCAGGCATCCATAGCCCCGACGGAGATGTATTTGATTCTAATCACAACATTTCTCTACTGCCAGTCAGGCATCCATAGCCCCGATAGAGATTATTGGAAATACCCCAAGAGAGAGTAATATATCAATTTGCTTTTGCTTTGTAGCTTTTAGCTTTTGATTTTTGATTGATTTTGATTCTTTTTCTTTCTGAAAACTTATTTCAGCTCTCTTGTTTGACAAGGGGTTAAGAACCACAGATGACTTGATGGAAGGAGGTGGAAGTGATTGTGATGACGACATTGGCTAGTGTCAACAAATATGTCCAAAATTTCTTCGCAACAAGTTTATTAGATGTTGAATGTGATAGGATCTCTAAGAGGTCAGTCGTTCTTTAATTTACCAAGGTGATAAAAGACCAGGGTCAAACGGATACCATAGAGATAAATGTCACAAAATGTGTGTGAATAAGCTAACCAAAACATCACCGAAGGGATGAAAATGGTAGGGAGACTTGCAGAAAAATAGCAAGGAAGGGAAGAAAGAAACATCCATGTGTACACAATACCTGATTGCAATGTTTGATCTTTGTACCTTTGATTTTTGTTGTGTTTTCTCAATGTTTTTTGTATTTTTGAATTGTTTTTTATTTTTAGATTTTTGACAGTTTTAAGAGGTTGGGACTAACAAAGTCACTCTATGTGGTAAGATCCAACAACAATGTTTGTGACTTCCTTGATAAGGGAGACTAGGCGTGTTTGTTTATCAAGAGTGATATTATCCCCGATCTCGATGATTGAGGTGAGTTCACACTCAATAAATGACTGTGATTTGTTTTGAAACATGGATTTTGTATGTGGGAGATTTAATTCCCCATCCAGAGGTTTATGCACTTTGTGCCATACTTGATGGTTACGTTGATGTGCATTCTTGAATCGCGCTTGATTTAGAATTTTGAGATTGTTTGATTTGTTGGGAGCTATAGAGCTCTTTGCAGTTTTGATCTGAGCTTGATTAAGAAACTGTTTGGGTTTCTTATAAGCTAATGCGTGACTTTTCTGATCCTGAGAAGGAGAAGAAAGTGAACGTGGATGTTTAGAACTGATGCGAGAAATGACCATGGGCTTGCCACAACCATTGATAGAAGAAATATGTGATGGATGAAAAGGATATGGTCCAAGGATTGAAGAAGATGGGCTACTGGGAGGTGAGCTACTGATAGAAGATGATGAAGGGCTTCCAGGATGTGGCCCAAGAATAGAAGAAGAAGGGCTACTAGGATGTGACCCATAGATAGAAGATGAAGGGCTACTAGGATGTGGCCCAAGAATAGAAGAAGAAGGGCTACTAGGATGTGACCCATAGATGTAAGATAATGGGCTACTAGGATGTGGCCCAAGAATAGAAGATGATGGACTACCCGGGGGTGATCCATACCTAGAAGACAAGGGGCTAGTTGGGCATGCCCCAAGAATAGAAGATAGTGGACTACTCAAAAATGTCCCACAAATAGCAGAGGAAGGGCTACTAGAAGGTGACCCACACCTAGATGAAGATGAAGGGCTACTTGGCGTTGACCCCATAAGAGATTGTGATTGAGGAATTATGATAGACAAGGAGTGATTGGGTGATGAGAAGATAGGCCATGGATCAATGTAAGACCTAGGAGTTTCCTCACTTAATGAAGAATGTGAAGATGGAAGAATAAGAGGAGGATCAAGTTGCATGATTTGAGGCTCTTCCTCTATTTCTTGATAAAAGGAATCAACATTTTTCTCAGAATATGCGGGTGCATCGAAGTCTAAAGAGAATCCTTTCTCGTAATCTTCTAAAGGAATATCTTCATGTGCCCCTATAAATGCCCTGATTGTTTCTTCATTCTGAAAGAGGTCAATCAGTATGAGTTGTTGATCGACCACCAGGGGTTGATTGGAAGAAAGAGGTTCACTTGGTGTGGAAGACTTAGAAGATGTTTGATGATGATTGATAGAAGAAGATGATGATGAGAGACGAAGAAGATGTGTAGCTAGATGTCTCAGGAGTAGAAGAAGGTGGTGTGGACCTACCTATACGATGGTATATCATCTGTAAACTAGTAGGATTAAGTCCAAAGTCTATAGATTGTGACGCATGGGTCGATTCAGATGTTTGACTCGAAGGACTTTGAGTCACACGAATCTTCAAAGAAGGAAGATTTATTGGGGGTGATTGATGAAGAAGGTCCTGCGAAGAAGGGGAGGACCGTGATTCAAGAATCGCATCGGATGAATAATAACAAGGGTCCTGCAAAGAAAGAGAGGACCGCGATTCAAGAATTGTATTAGATGTTTGCTTGGAGGGATTTAGAGTCACACGTATCTTTAAAGGAAGAAGACGTCGTTGAGGTGACTGATAAAAGGGGTCCTGCGAAGAAAGGGAGGACCACGACGTAGGAGTCATATTAAATGTATGATGAAGAGGTTCCTGCAAAGATAGGGAGGACCATGACATAGGAGTCACATTAGATGACTTAGGAGTCGAATTAGATGAATCTGAATAGTAGTTTGGATCTGAATCCTCAGAAGAGTCAGAGGAAATATTTGGATTGGAATCCTCAGAAGAAGAGGAAATGTTTGGATTAGAATTAGAAGAAGAGTGGGGGGAACTCGAATAATAATTTGGATCAGAAGTGTCCAAATCATACCACCGACTATGAGATGAAGGTGGGGAATGAGTTACCCATATGGGACTCTCTAGCATGAAGAACCAAACGAGGTTTAGTTGTAATGGGAATCTTTTGATTTGAATTGCTAAACCTAGAATTCCTTATTGTTGTAAGTATGAGGAACTGCACGATAGTCAGTCATTTTGGCATCATTTTAATCTCAAATATCTAGGCCTAGATAGTGTGATAAAACTTCTTCAAAGTGAAGAAGGTGCTATGTCGATCTGGGTAGCATAAGGACAACCAGCTAGACATTTTGTAAGTATTGATATGCGTGCATGATTTTCTGAAGAAGGTCTAAGGAAAATAAACATCGTGATGACATAATATCTGATGAGATCAAAAGGGATTGTCCTAGAAAATAATTTTTCTGAATGAATAATCATAAGGAACAATCATGCAAGTGTGAAACACAAAGCCAATCAACAAGGAAATACACCATATGAAAATGTGTGTGCAAAGTGATATTCGATGCAAAGATGATCAACACAATGTCAATATTTACGTCAAGCTCGAAATGAACAAGGCGTAAATATTAACAAAGGGTAGATGTGACTCCCAATCAAAGGATACCACGACAAGTTCAACAACCAACAAGACCTAAATGTTAAAGGGTGAGGTTTACAAATGTAAGCCAGGTAACCACACCAATTGGACACGTCTATCAAGCTTCGCAGAGAAGTGAGATATTAGTGTCAAAGTGGTATCGAAATGACGCAAACAAAGTAAGCGACACCTTTCAAGATTTAGGAAAATGTTTGAAATCAAACTAAGTCAAAGTATACTAAGGATGTGTTAAAATGTGCATAGCGTAATGCCACAATGTGGAAACTTAGATCATGTTTACGAGAAACATGACATAAGTATCTTAATTATGTCGAGACAATGCAAATGAGGTAACATGTCAAAGGGAGATAAAATGATGAATCAATCCTAACTATGATGATGATATTGATGTGGGTATCAAGATCACAAAGGCTACCAATGATATAAATATGCCTCCACACACTTTAGACGTTTAACTTACCCAGCCGCAAACATGGATGGGCGTAAATGGAAAAAAAAGTGGCAGAAGCAATCGATTGGTAACACAAAGGTAGTCACCCTTCTTTGATCAACAAAGTGTCAAAATAAGGTGAAGGAGGCAGATCAAAAATGGGGATGAAAAATGTTGGCTTCACTTTGGCAGAGTTTCACCTCACCCTAAGGTAAGTAAAAACTAAGCGAAAGTAACACGTCACATGTTTCACAATGAAAATGATGGTTCACAACTCAACACTAGTTTTTAGAATGGTCAAAGTGGGCTCCTGGCCAAAGTATATTTTCCTAGGTGGTTCTCTCGTCCTAGGTGCTACAAAGATTATCCACGAGTGGGACGATTTACCCAAAAAGTCACACTGACTAGTTTGGGAGTATCTTGACTTTTCCCCCTTCAAGCACAGTGGGCATCAGATGCATCCAATTGTGTACTTAAAAGGGTCACATAGGGACAACTTGTAACTCTATCTCACAAAGGAATTACTAGTCAGATAGGTAGTGCAGAGCACTTCCCATTTTGTCCACAAGGTTCCCTCTTGTGTGGACTACTTTGGGGTTCTTGGAACCACCCCCATTGTTGTAGCTTAAGGTGTTATGCCAAAGGGGTTATGTTCCAGTTGAGCGGAGAGGGACGTACCCTTTTCTGAAACCTACAATACAATGTTTTGAATATGTTGTTCATTTTATCTTTTTTAATTAGATGTGGTTTGCTCAAACACCATTTGGCAACCTGTATAACAACTGTATTAGTAGTTTTTGAATTTTGTTTTGATTCCTCTGTTCTTTGGCAAGCAATGGCGTTTTGGTCCTGTATGACGATTTTTAGTAGTTTTCCATCAAAAGAGAAGGCATCATTTCTGATTCTCCAGCTCGTCCAAGGATGCAAGAGAAGAGCATATGTGATTGTCTTCAAAAATCCAAAAAGATATCAAAATGGAAAAACACTTTTAATTCAACTATGCCAAGTTTAGCCAATTTCCACTCAAATATTCCTAACAACCTCAAAGCATCAAAAGGACTTAAGAATTGTTTCTGATTCCCAAGATCACCTAAAAGGTGTGAGGGAAGAGCATACATGACTTTAATCTCATGATTAAACATGCAATGTTTATTAACCTTTTAAACAAGTCAAATCACCATCAAACATGTAAAAACACCCTACAAAATAGAAGTTAGATTCAAAATAAAACTTGCAAGGTGTTAGAACATCAAAGACCAAATTTTCCAAAGCATTTAGACATGTTAGAAATGAGTAGTTTAATAAAAATGAAAACCTTAAATTTTTGGTAACTTAAAACCCCAAATTTATGTTTCCATTGTTTAGTTCACTTCAATACCTTTCCAACGCAACAAAAATGGAGTCATTTTGAGTTCGGGAGCAAAAGTTATGGCCTTCAGAAGATTGCTAATGATGCCTTGCGCCACTGTTAGTGTACCTGCACCCCTTTTTTTGGTGCATGCGCCCCTTTTTTGGTGCCTGCGTGCCCCTGTGTAAAAAAAACACAGTGAGAGTTGCGCCTGCGTGCACAGAATGGCGTGTGCACCCCCTTTCCTATAGGTGGCTAAAAAACACGTGATTTTTCAAAAATATCAAAATTTTATCGATTTGGTTCAATTTTTGGCAGCACTTCACCTCCTTTGATCCTGCAAAGAGCAAAAAAAACAAGAAAAACCTAGCTAAACTAGTTAAGAAACATGATTTTTTTCCATTTAGAACAAAAATATTAGTGAAACTAAAAACTTGAACTAATCTAAAAACTTTGAAACTAATCTAGAAAGCTTTGAAACTAATCTAGAAAGCTTTGAAACTATCCTAGAAAGATTAAAACTAAGAAATAGTTAGAAACTAAAACAAAAAGCTTCAAAGTGACTCCATTAATGGAGGATGGACATAAGTGTCCCACCGGGCGTGCCAAATGTGTGCATTGGAAAGTTGCACAAGCTATGGAATGAGGCTAAAGAACCTCAAAGCTTTGCTAACTCATCCATGCACCATAGGATTAGAGCTAAACAAGAGAAACTAACATGAAAGCATTATAACTTTGACAAAAACATCAAAAACTAACATGTATACTACTCTCTACTCTATGAAAGCTTAATGAAAGTGAACCTAGTTAGATTCTAAGCAATCAAATTGTGTGTTGTTTACTCCATGAGGGTGAATGAATCTCACTAAATGGCTACATGGCCAAGTTTAGCTATTTCATTACTAACCTAACATGGGTGCAAGATGAAGCTATTTTAATGGTGGATGACCCAAGATCAAATGCCTTATTAGCTTGGCTAATGCAAATGAGCTCTTAAGCTTTCTTAGGCTTGTTTTGGCTTTAGCTTATGTAAAGTTTGTGTAAAGTGGTAAGTTGAATAGGTAGGCTTGGCCTTGTATTTATAGTTTTCCAATTGGGAGAATTTGGAATTTGGGTGCATGTGGGACTAAAGCTCAAAAAGCACTTTATGATTAGGATTTGATAAACATGCTTTAGGCTTAGTTAAGCTAGGATTAGGCTAGTTAAACTTGATTAGCAAGTGATTAGAGACTCATTGAGAGTTGGGAGGGGTCTGGATAACCAATTGTGACTGATAGATAGCCTACGAAGCCAATAGAAGTGGTCTAGAGAGAACTAGGGAGGTTCTGAATGGTCGAAAGGAGGAATGTTTAGCTAATAAGAGAGATATTAGCCAAATAAGCTGATTATAGGAGGAATACGACCAAGAAGGTGTCGTAAATGGGCATTCGAGATGGAGTGAAGTATGGGGATTTAACGAAGTGTCGTTAATTGATTGGATTGGATGAAATGCTAAGTGTAAGCATAGTAGTGCATAGGTTCTGGTTATGTAGTTTGAAATATTTGAATGTTTTTATTCTTTTCTTGAGATATTGTTAGAAGCACACATCAATTAGTAAACAAAGTAAAAGGATTCAAAATAGAAGAATGGGAAGGTTCCAAACTGTTAATAGCATATGCCAAAGCATAATGTGCATAAGGTGTAATAATGAAGCAATATTAAGAGTGTTTGGGAAAGTGGTATGCCTTAAATGTGAATGGCTATTAAAATTCATGTCTCATAGGAGTATATAAAAGGATTCATAGTAGGTGCATGCCCTAAATAGGAAGTAGTAAATAAATATAAAACTTCATGGGATGTGTAGGCATAGAAAAAAGGTGATCATGTAAGCTCAACATGTGCTATGAAAAAGGATAATATAGATAATGAAATGTAGAGGTTGGAAAATAATATGCCACATCGAGGTCTAACATGCCTAAAAGTGTATGCACTAATATCAAACATTTTTAGGATATATATGCACATATCATCATAGAATATCTAGTGTGAGTTTTTGACATGGGATAGACAATCATAGGGTGAGAGCCGACATAGAGTACATTAAGTAAATCAATTCCAAGGGACTAAAATAATGATTAATGAAGAGTCAATAAATTTTTATGTCAAAATATAATAATGGAGGAATCAATCAATCAAATAAAGAGAGGTTGATCAACCACGAGAAAACACACTAGCACTGTCATGCCCTGAAAATTCACACTAAAAAACCGGCAAATTTTTTTTGCATTGTGTTGTTACGATGCACCACTACGAAGCTAAACAGACCTTCCCACAAGTTATGATTGTCATTGTTGCACATGGTCTATTCTAATCTTCTATGTATCGTTCCAATTTTATCAGATGTCAACGAAGAGACTTTATATTATGCTTCTCTTGAATATAATAGAGTGCAACGTTAATAAATTAATGTTATAATAATATTGCATTATATATCATAATAGTATTATATATAATATAATATTATAATCATTTTAAATATTATCATTGAGAAGTATTATAACAATGCTTTGTAACATTATGGACCTCGTAACAATGACACTAGGTTGTATCTATAATACTCCCATATTACAATAACATCGTAACAATTATACATTTTATTCTTCATTATAAATCTATAAAAATATAATTTGTAATGCAATATCATGGTTAGTATATATATATCACGAGTAACATAATAACATTATACTTGGTTGTATACTAGATCATATTCTATCATATATTATATATATTAACAACTATTACAAAATACTTATATAAAACATCACATGTTAGATTATATACCTTATATTTTACTATATCTATTATGATATGTTATATTAGTTAAGATATTATACATCTATTCATATGCCACCCAGAATATTACATATATTATATTCTATATAATAATGATATCATAATCGATGTAATACTATAACTATTGCAAATGTACATAATGTTAGATTTTACAAACAATACCATGTTATAATAATTTATCATAATAAATTTGTTAATCATAATAATCTTATCAAAATACATTGTATTAATATCATCATCATTAGAATTTTATATCTATTATATTCATATTATATTAGTTATAATAATTTTTGTTATTTACAAATTGACAATTTTAAACATTATAGCAATAATGTATGTTATGATATTTTAATAATTGTAACGGATGTTAATAACACTATAATACTATTTTATAATCTTATATCAAGTTTTAAAGTCTCCTAGTTATTAATATAAACGTTATATCAAATTCAATGAACCAATAAATTTTATAATCTCTCTCTCTCTCTCTCTCTCTCTCTCTCTCTCTCTCTCTCTCTCTCTCTCTCTCTCTCTCTCTCTATATATATATATATAACTATATATATATTCCAACCCTTATACTAATATTTATATATAATTATATAACATATAATTTGTGTATTGTTTTAAGCAATATAATTATTTGTACATTATATTTTACCTTTATGACTGTTAAATATATTATATATTGTTTGTCACAATAATATTAAATAAATAAATATATAAAATATTATAATACATTCTACTTTGTTGGGTAATGTAATAACATTGTATATTATATTATATATATTTAACATCATATACAAAGTAGTATATTTTATGATATTATATTTTAACACTACACAATGCTTTTTTTTTCTCATTTATGTTTAATACTTTTGTATTATACTTTACATATTATACATTATATGTTTTAGAGCAAATAGGAGTATTCTGTTGTGAACATCTCTAGTTAGATTACCAATTATCATCCAATTTTTATAAGTTGAAAAACTTATTTTATTGATTTTCTGCTTTCTCGGCATGACTATGTGACAAATTAAATGAATTGTATTTTGCTCATATGCATTTAACATTACCAGGTGTAAATATTGTCTTTGCCTATGTAATTTACAAATTCAAACATTTATATTCATTTCCCTTCAAAATCAAAGACTCTGTTTTGAGTCTCATCTTTGAATTTTGTTTGTTTCTCTATGTGAATTACCTTGTTTTATACATTTATTTATGCTTCTTGGACATGTGTAGTCTTATGTTGCCTAAGACTTAAATTTGGGCTTTCATTTTAAAAAGTGCGGTAGTGTAGACAATGGCTACAAAGTGTTCGACAAAATGTTGAGGCATTATCTGCAACAAACCAAATATATGCAAAATATGGAAGATTAAATGCCTCACCAACATGCTTAAAAAAAGTTCCAAATTTGGATTTATGGACTTGGTATGGAGATCCACCAAAAAATATTCAAATGTGGTTTTTAGTTTTATGTTATAGTTGCAAAAACTCTAATAGACATTTATGTCAAATGAGGACAATTACATATGACTTATTGTCTCACAATACATGATGTAATTTTTTTCACATGGACAATAATACTTGTAGGACATGTAATGTATGGTTATAGTAATCTTGACCATGTAATTTTTTTTGGTGTTTTATTTTCATGCAACCAAAAAGGCCTCATGGGTAAGGGTTGTAAATACTTCAATATTATGAATGAATCTTGGTGCATTATGGTTGCAATTGATCATTATGTGTGTATGGTAGACCTTATTCACCATGCTAGTCATATTATTTTATTAAATATTTAACTCCGTTTGGTTGGAAATGTAAAAAAAAAGTACTTAAAATTTAACATTCGCTTGGTAATGGTTGTACTAGGTGAAGGAAGATAACACTTTTCAGTCCAAGGGCCAATGGTTTTGTTATATCTCAATATATATGAGCTAAAGGTGGTTGGGGATTACACTTTGGAACAACCCATTCAAAGATATGAATGGTGGTTTCCTTGGACCTTTCCCCTCGAATGGCTTGTTTGTCAGCATTTACACAATAAATGGCTTCCACATAGCTACAATCTAAGCCTACAAACTTATAGAAATAATTACCTCAATTACATTTACAACCAACTGGTATGAATTACGAGGCACAATCTCTATGAAGGACCTCACATAACAATATTCCCGATTCAACCCAATCAACTCACCTTTGCCAACACACTTGCAGACCATGAGAAAAAAGAGGTTTACTCCAAAGTAGGGCCATTTTACCACAAGATACAAGTCCAAAAAATTTAACAAAATTATCCTCTCCGACATAATTTACAACTCATGTACAATTATTAGTATATAAATTTAACATCATATACAAAATAATACATTTTATGATATTATATTTTAACACTATACATTACGTATTTTTTATTCATATTATACTTTATATGTTATATGTAATGAAAAGGTATTATATACCCCCATACATTTATCAAAATATCATACATTTCACCTAAAACCAAAATATCTATTCCCAACCTAATACTACCCACGAGGTGGAAGAGGAAAGGAATGGTGAGAACGGGGAAGCTGCGGTGAGGAAGGGAAAGGTGCTAAACGGAGCTCTTGCACATGGAGATGAATCTGAACCCTAGTATCTCCTCATTTAATATATACAAACCGATTGACGATATAATTGCCTTCTCAAAGCAGAGATGAATCTAAACCCTAGTATCTCCTTATTTCGAGAAGGGGTTATTTCTGTATTGATTAAAACATTGAAAAAACCCTATCCTACCATCCCACTTATGTTTCTGTAATATTTGTCCCTTTTACTCTCTCTGTGAAACCCTCACTTTATCCATTCTCAGTGTGATTTTTAATTTGATGGATCATGCACTTCTTAAACTTTTATTATTACTAGCAATCGCATCAAGAAAGGTGCAATGAATACACTGATGGAGGTATATTCGAATGGAACGATGGAGGTGTGAATGTTTTTTGAAACGAAAAGGAAGGGAGGGGGAAGGACATGCAAGACATAAGGGGTTGAGAGTGTCAAGGGAAATGTAGGAGTTGAATCGGAAGAGTTTTCTTGAATAATTGAATGTATGTTAATAAGGGGAAAGAAACATCCTCGAGGAATGCAATATTTTGCTTTACTTATTTGATTGCATGGATGTAGAGGTGGAACCAAATGTTGTCGTTGGTTGTACTAGATAAATATATCCTTGGCAACAACATTAAAAGCATCCCTTGAGGATGGAATGAAATGCAATGGACGTGGAAAACCGTATAATTTCTAGAAAAGTTTAAAATAATGATATATATAATTTGGTGTATGTTGGAGTATCTATATCATTTAAAGATCAAACTAAATTTAGGGGTGCCTCATGTTCTTTAGGGAAATGAACGTATGACTCCATATAAAATTTGGATAGTCATTTGAGTGAGAAAAGAGGTAAGACGTGGAGGTCTTAAAAGGTGTGGATGCATGAAACTGTTGGAAAAAGAAGACCCCAACATTCTACACCTCCATTATCATTAATACAATTACATAGAAACAATGGAGAACATTCCACTTAGGACCAATGCAATTGGTGAATTTGAGCTACATGGAAAATGAAAGTGGAGGAAGGGTAGAGATTTTTTAGTTTGTAACTGATTTGTATTAGGATATGAGGAAGACAAGTGTCTTGTGTAAGTTACATTGCATGGTGGGTCAAACAAAAAATAATCATGTTCTTCCATGTCTTCCAATGGAGGGGTTAGACTAATTGACATGCTCTCACCTATGATGGGCATGAGTTAAGTTTTTGGGTTACCGCATTTACATTATTATGTGTTTTTATAGCATAAGCATTAAACCAATGTAATGAATAAAAAACTTTAAACATAATGAAAATTAAAAATACTTATGAATAAAAAAACATGTTATGTAAAGAATTGTTTTTGACACTTATCGTAAGGGTCACATAAAATTAGATTTAACTTTAAAACCCATTAATAAAAAATAGGTTGCATACTAAAAAAGGAGGGGCATTTACCTTTGTAACTTGTTGGGTTGCTACAATTGCATTATTATATGTTTTGATAACGTAATGGTTGAAAAACTACATAGAAATGGATTTGTAAATACAATTTGGAAATAGAAAATACTTTTTAAAAAAAGGAACATTAGTATATTAAAATTAATTTGTTATGCATTTAGTAACGGTCACAAAAAAATCAATTTACTTTAATGTATATTTTCCATATACATCAATGTATTTTTATGATGCTCTCTAACACATATTATTAACGGTCAATTTGAGAGAAGTGTGAGCTCATCTTATGTATTTTACAGTTATGTTGTTTAGATAGATGTTGAATGATATTCCGCATTAACACAATTGCTATAAGAGAAGGCAACAAAACAAACATGGCCTTAATTGAGGAGTACATGAATAATTTGTGGATGAGACCATAGTCATAATGCAATTACATAGGTTGAACCCCAAAGAGTTGGGTACTCGAGTATTCCAGCATCTAGTTATGTGAATTTGAAATGAATTTTAGCTACACAAGACTAGGAAAAGCATTACTACAATAATAATAATTTGTGACACGCATTGTATGGGTCACTGGATATTTCACCTAATCTAATGTGTACTTTGGATCAAAGTTAATGTGATTGTAGAATGCGCTCCGACATATATTTGTAGTTGTGAATTTGAGAGGATTATGAACCCATCTTCTTTTTGTAGCTCAATTGTTCAAACAATATGTCACAATGGGAACATTGATACGAAGTGTTATATTTGAGGGCCAAATATACTTATGAAATAATTTTTAAGTGACAATAATTTTTAATATTACCCTTGGAAAATACAAAATAGTGTTATTTATGCATTATTAATAAAATATATTAAAAAAATTAATATATAATAATATAATTTATATATAAATTTTAAAAAATGATGAAGGTCAAATTTTATCTATGTAAGTCGCATGTGAAGTATATTCTAGATATTTGTAAGTATCCTACATGTAAATCACGAAAAACATATAAATAACCGTCAAATTCAACCCGGGATCAATAGAATTCCAAAATATACTTTTTAATAAGCATAAGTTTATATAGTCTATATAACTTTATCCAGTTGAAAGATAACATTTAGACTCCTATTATTAAATGTTCTACCAATTGCAAGTAAATAAATCCTCGAGATTTTCTATAATAAATGATAAATAAAACAACAAAACATTCATCCTCATGGAACACCACATAATTTTTCCATTGCTAACATGCTTCATAACTTCATAATTCTAAAAAATAAGGCTAGGGAAAGGGATAGGTATCAGAATGCTTTAAAACTTTAGATTAAAAGAACATTAGATTAAACTAAGGTTAGGGATAGGGATAGGTATGGTGCTTGTTGTCCAGGTGTAAAATAGATCAGCTTCTGCACTGATGGCGTTAATAAGCAAGCCCGCATGTAATCAACTCATCGAGAATCATTGGGAAAGTAAAACTTTTGTGCCTTTTTGTCAGTACACACGAAGTTACAGTCATGCACAAGCCCTATAATCAACACTTTCATACAAAACATGTTCTACATCTTTAGTTTTATTGTTATTTCTTTGCCATCCATAATTTTACACAGAAGCATTTCCAAAAAATCATTTGTCACCTCCTCTGGTTCCTTCAATGAGAAAGGCCTAATAAAACAATTTTCCAAAATCTTCATAACCTCTTCTCCCGCATTTTCCCTCGAATTGTTTCGACTGTGCATGCACCAAATGATTCCATGTCTTGTAACAAAGAGATATATTCTTTAAAAACATGCAACACCTGCCTCAAGAAACATACTCAAGGCTATCAAACACATGGCCAGGGAAGTCGTCCTCTTTTTATTTATGTCTTATGCCAAGGATTTTTTGGCAGAGATCCGAGCAGACTCGACCTCTTGACCTCCGTTTCAGAAGTCACATTACTTGTCATTGTAACGTAGTACTGAAAAAACAGAAAAATAATGTATATGTTGCCATTAACATATAAGAAAGAACATATGCATTACTATTATTTTAACTACATACTTAGATGTGAGAGAGTTGAATAGATCCTTTTTTTTCACGCCCACATCTTTACGGTTGTTTGATATTTGAAACATAAGCACTCCACAATACACAAATATAACACTCATTATAACAGGAGTGATTATTCATACATATTAACAAAATACAAGACTCAAATTGCTTCTAAACAATCTACAAACATAAAAAAAATTGAGGTATGGCTAGAGCTTGGCGTGGTTGGACTACATAAAGATATTTTGGTCCTTGTGTATGTCTAATGGGCATGTGCAACAACGCGCATATGCAGCACCTTCAACCTCATTTTCTACAAATCACAAACAAACAAGATTTCACTATATTATAGAAAATATTGTGTAATAACCATAAAAATCTTATGACAGTAACCAACACACACAAACATGGTGGGCCCTAAGGTCTACACCAATGAGAAAATAGAAATAAATTAATATTTTTTTATTAAATTTCCCATTGATCCAAACCGTAGGACCCACCACGTTTGTGCGTGCTCAATAAAATCCGCCATAAAAATCTAGATTGAATATAGACAAAACTTAACTAACATTAGAGTTAGATTTGAGTGAAACCAAAGGGATTTCTGACAATATTTGGTCATTCTCCTTTTACATGGAGTGACAGGAGGAGTGAGGACATGAGAGAGGGGAACAACTGTAAAGTTGCAATCGTTACAAATCTTCATCATATAACCATCTAGATTGTGGAAGAATATCTATTCCACGTATACTACTCTTTCTTCTCCAATTTCATCCTTATTTCTTCTAGCTTTTTCTCTACCGAAAAAATGGACCCGTTTATAAAAAATGGAGGCAAAGAGAGTAGAAAAATGATGAGGACTCGATGGGATATGGATGGATCGTTAACGAAGATCACCATTGTCAAATCTATATATTTTAATGGCTCAAGATATGTGATTATATTAATTTGTAATCTCTATAGTTGGCAAGAAAGGTGTTTTTTGGTACATGCACGCAATAACTTAGTGGAAGCGATGTTTGCATATGGAACAGTGACAGGTATAGACAATCAGGATAAGTTTGTTCCTTGTTCTACATAGAAATTTGTTTGTAATCATGGATTGAATACGAACATGAGAGTCTGAAGAACAATAAGAGACTTTGCATGTATTAATTAAATCCTTTCCTTGAACATGCACACAACAACACACTCATTTGCAATATGGCAGACAACAACTCAAAAAATTAATTCTTCCGCATCTATAACAGTAGTCGTATTGTACGCAAAAACACAAAAAATCGACAAAATGCTATAATTGATTCACTAATAAATATCAACCATTGATTTATTGTCTGTTATCTCTGTTTTTTCTCTGCATTGTCAGCCCAATTAGTCCACATGGATTAGCTTTGAAACGTTAGATTTCAACGCATGCATGATAAATAACTCTTTGTTATTTGTTTCCTGAATTGTGTCAGTGTTGGCTACCCTTCATCCAATAGAGAAAACGCCTATCGACGTAATTAGATACATATTTTTAAGGATTTATTATATATATAAACCCTCAAGTAATACTTTTTAATAAACATAATGATTATACATCTAATTTTAAAATGGGTCATTACCTAAATAACATATATATACAAAGTTGTTCAACCTTTTGATTCACATACCATTGAAGGCCATTCTTATTGATAGTTCTCAAAACTAAGATCGCCCATTCGTTTTGTTTAACAAATTTATTATGGAAACTAGATATGATATATCAATTTGGCTAAAAGTAGATATGCAAGTTCAACTATACTTCCAAAATGTTCCATAGAGCAACTCAAACGAAATTCATTCTTGTAAACAATAGACACACCACAAAGGGAACATTTAGAAGGTGAATGGAGGATCAAAGGAAGATTTCATTTTGTTTCTTTAACCACTTACAATACCACTATCAATACACACTTGTTCAATATAATTTTCAATACCACATTACAAAATGTACTTCACAAGGATCAAAGTGCGTCTTTATAAAGGATCAAAGCTCTTAAAGTTTGATTCAAATTTACAACTCTTTTAAAAAATACAAAAGATGCTCAAGAAACAATAACTATCAACAAGGGGATTAAACCCATAATCTTCTTCACTTGATCACCAACAAGGTCAACATGGATCAACCAAAAAGAGGAGGGAGCAACACTCTCCACTCAGCCTTCTCAATGGAAGGGAATAACTCTCCCATTGACCCCCGAGCCCCAAAAAAGTAGGAATGTCTACGTGTTATCCCAAATGAGCACAACAATGAGCAACCAATAATTAAAACAATATTTCAATGGAGCAAACAACACGAAGGATTTTTACTAGAATCTCAAAAGAGAAGAAATAGCCATACTCTCTTTATGCCTCCCAAGTGAGATGGTAAGAATCCATCTCGCACTCCCTCCAATAAAAGTATTTCACTCCAACCCTTTTGCTTCCACTATTCTGAAAGGCATCGGTTTTTTCCAGAGAAAACATACAATACATCCCTCCATAATCCCACACACAAACAAAACCTTATCCCTCCATTTTATCAATAAGCTTTTATTATTACTTTGTTTTCCAAGTAAACCCCTTTTTCCTCCACTCTTCCAAAAGGCATCTATTTTTCCAAGTGTGGCTACTTTTCTCCCATACCATTCCTATGGCCATTCACTACACAAACCCAATTTCATGAAACAACACAAAAACAAATACATGGAAGAACAATCAAGCAAAAGAAATAACTAAGGTAAAATTGGCATACCTTTGGGCCATCTTGTCCACTTGAGCAATCCAAAATCCAAGAAAAATTTCACAACTTCTTCTTCCAAAAATGCTCTCCAATCCAACAATTTAAAAAAAAAAAAACCAACAAAATGGCATGTCCCCTCCTTCAAAATAAAAAAACATATATATAAATTTAAGAGGAACAAAGGGTGATGTAAAGGAGTACACAAGTCAAACAATCAATAAAGAATGTGTAAGAAAATGTGTAAGAGAGGTATGAGGGTGATCAAATCAAAAGACACGTGGTTGTAAGGAAGTTTCCTTCCACACTCCAAAAAGCACATTCCAAGGCAATCACCAAAATTTAAAAAAAAGGAGTAAATGAAATCAAATAAAATCAATTAAGAGTGAAAAAGGGGAGAAAAATCCCTCAAAAGCAAGAAAAAGTAGTTTTTTGTCCATCAAAAATCCCACCTACCCAATGGGTATGGGTTTGGGGTCTTATTTAGGAGTGTGGAGCAAGGTAACCCTTCTCCATACTCTTTGAAAAGTGGGTCTAAAGGACAAATCCGAGTTTGCACTTAGAGTGCAAATTACAACACAAAAGCAAAGACAAGACATAATTAATTTGTCACAAACATAATTTACTAACCCAAATAAAACCCATTTAACCAAAAATAAATAAAACTCAATTTTTGGAAGTTGTTCTTCATAAGTTATAGGGAACCGCAGTAAGAAAAATAAAATGTTGCAGATTTAAAAACTTTAAACAAATTAGCTTGTAAATTGATGAAAAATACTCAAACAATGTATTAGAACAAAGGACAAATCTTGTGAAACACATAAAAAACATGCAAGGCCACGATGCACAAAGGAAAAAGATATAAATATTTCAAATTTTATAAAGCCACGAAACAATGGGACCCACGATACAAGGAAAGAGTCAACAAGACAAGGCATTGCCCAAGTCACAAGGGCACAAAATACTTGGAGAACCCACAAGTGACTGGAACAAGGTTGCGCAATTCAAAGAAGGCCGCATAAAGTTACAAGTCTGTGTAACATAAAAAGTATATTGAATTTTTCAAACAAGTTACACAATAGCTATACAAGGTGTGAATAATTTAAATAAGCCACAAAAGACTTGAAAAATCGCTAAGAACCAAGAATTTGCCACAAAGACTAGATAAACTTTAAAAAGTTTGCAGATGGTGAAAACCACATATCTATTCACGTAAATGATAGTGAGGGATAAAAAACAAATGCACAAGCAAGATATGACATACTAATAATCTAATATGCATCATTTTGGCGGGAATTGGAGTTTTGAACTTGATTAAACTTGAAGTCGGCCATAGAACAGCTAGGGTTTTGCTAATGTGAAAAACTACAAGTTTCTTCACACCTTGTGAATCAAAAACATTAAAATTATCCTACACACACATAAACACCTACTCTGATACCATGTTAGGAAATTTAAAAGATGAATAATGTTATGAATTATAGATCCACAATATAAATTTCCAAAGATTATAGTTTCTTAAGTGCAATAATTAAAAACATAAATTTAGATGTTTATATTGCAGATCACAAAATGTAAATATCATGAACAAAAAGTAAATAACACTGTGACACAATATATAAGTGGGAAAACCATGAAGGGTAAAAAAGCCACTAAAAAATAACTTATATTTATTGAGAATATGCTTTCACCCAGCACTCCCATTATTTCCACATATAGTTACACCTTCTATAAGGTATTACAAATCGCTTCATACATTCTCTCATGAGTTTTACCTGATTCACCTCATGTATATGTAATTTTCTCACATACATGTTACAACCTATGTAACCAATCTCTAAAGGGGTCAACTTGTTATATACAAGGCGTGTGGTCATGATCCAATCTTAAAATCCAAGCCGTTGGGTCCAGGCATGATTATATTTTAAATATAAGCTATAAACCAAATACACACGGTCTTTGACGGGCTTCATAAACAAGCAATTTCCTTCTTAATATTATAAACCCAACAATAACTTGTGCAAAATAGGTCAAAAAATATTAAATTTTTGAGAGAAATTTATTAGATTCATTCCACCACATTTGTTAAAAGCATGTAGAAAATTTTTCCAAAATTTGGGAGATATAGACGAATCTTCAAAATTATGTTTTTGACCTAATTTTGGCCCAAATTGAAGCTTTGATACCGCTTGTAACGAAATTACTTAGATATGAATATTAGAAAAATAGAACACAAAATAACACCAAAATATATAGAAACGATCACACTATGGAAGTAGAATAGATTAACCACTTTGAGGTGGCAATATCCAAGGCATACAATAAGACTTAAGTGCTTAAGATGATGATCATCTACTATTTATTAAATCCTATATATACCCTTATTCAATATACAAATCACCAAGGATTCAACTTACTTATCATACGAAAGCATAAATATATGTGTTATGACATGATAAGAGATTATGTTAGCCACGAGTTGGCCTTACATATCCTAAAATATGACCTAGGGTTAAGGGTGTAGAATTTATAAAAACCATTCGTAACCAAAATACTCTTGAATGGATTATTTCATATGTAGAGAACCTTCATGCCATCAATCCAAGGAGTATCACACAATAAGCATTGGGCATATTGTGAGGATATGAAAATGTGGTAAGTTGTCGAACAAATATCATATATAAGTACATAATATTTTACTTTTTATTTTATCAATACTTTCTTAAATGATATGTCCTAATGAAGGTGTGTAAGTATTTTCCATTATGTTTGGAAAGATTTGAAAAGAGAAGGGTCACTTTTTACAGAGTTTCAGTTCCTTTCGAACAAGCTAGTTGAGCTAACACAAATGACGATTTTTTTTTCCAAAGGCAATTGGATTATGTTAAAAGGATAAAATAAATAATTAAAATTTATTATATAATTTTTAAATTTTTCATATTTAAGTGTGTATAGTATCCTTCCATTGATACAAGATTTATTATAATGGACAATGAAATTGGCATTTACTCAGAAGAACTTATTATAACATTACTTGAGGGGGAAAAGTGATATGTGCTTCCTCAACATTGTGATAAGGAATTAATTTATGCAAATTTTCTTATGTAAGCCTTATCATATTTCATATTTTTCATATGTATGCTTTCTTTTCCATTTATTAACTTATTTTGTAACTATGTTTGAGTAGGTATATTTCAATCCTAATGTAATGAGGTAAGGTAATCAGTTATTTGTATTGCATTGTGAGCCTAGTGACAAAAACTTTAGTTGATGAAAACAATATTGTAACACACACATCATGGGTAAAAAATAATGATCAAGATAAATCCAATGAAAAGTATGACCCTAAAAATAATGATCAATATCTTCAACCCAAATCAAACTACTAAAATTGGAGACTACAATGATCAACTGGGTGAAACTAAATTTAAAGATGATGATGAAATTGAAGGTGATAACGTTGGTGAAGTTATAAATAGTGAATATGATGATGAAATGAATACTCCAATAGGGATATATTTTGATTATGAATTGAATATGTACATAGATAAATATATAGGCAGGAAGAGGAAAGGGAAATTAATAGTGTCTGTAAATCTAAGTCATGTAATCAACGAAGAGTTGATAGAAATTAAAGAAGATCAAAATGAATAGGTTAAATATTTGTATTAGATAGATTTTAGGGTTTGATTTTGAATTTATTATTTTGATTCAAAACTTATTTTGTTGTTTGCACTTTTGAGCCTAGGATATGCTTCAGCCATGGCCACCTAGTTTGAACATGCTGAGTGAGTTTTATGAGCATCTCCCCTTTACTTCCCAATAGTGTTGGGCACTAATTAAATATTAGGAATGGATGATGCTCCAAGAACAATGTATTGGAGGAGAGTATGAGTTAACAATAACCATAATATTTTTGGAATAAACTCTTTACAAGAAGGACGTGATCAAAGTCAACCAATCACCAATGTATGAGATTATAATGGTCATGTTCATAAGGCCATGTATTTTAGAGTTTTTTCATTAAAATATTTTTTGTATTGAAAAAAAAATAAACGCTGCAGTTTGAAGGTTTGGAAGTCATGTTTATGGAGAGGAGGATCAAGGTTTTCTTGTTTGTCTAAGAGTAAATTGATGTGAATATCCCAATAATGGCCACCTGGTAAAGAGTTTTGGATTGCGCTTTTGATCAACATCCAAGCCAAGCTTTAGATGGAGAAAAGGACTTTAATTTACAAGGTTTTCCCAATACAATGTCACATGTAATAGATCACACCCAAAAAAAAATATTAGTTAAGAAATTGATGAGATAAATGAAAATATTGTGTGTGTGTGTGTATGATTTGATTAAATCTTATTTTTAGAGTAACTATTGTTCCTAATGATGTACAAATGCTAATATGCAATGAAACACAAGCAATAAAGCATATGCAATATGAAACCCTAAGCAAGAAGGAGAGATATGAGGACTTGTCTGATTTTCAAGCGAACAGGAAGTGATTGGGGTTGATGAAATGTTGGAATAGACTAAGAGGATTTCCATAGAGGATTGTTGGAGGTTCTGAACTCTAAAAATTCATAGGACAGAAGTGTCCACGGGGAGGGCAGGAGTTCCTAGGTGTTGACGTCTAGATATGGGCACTGGTGTCTACGAAGATGTTGTTGATCTGGATCTTTCAGTGTCAAAAAAGCTTCGTTGTTGATGCATGTTTATCGCTCTAGATTCACTATCTGATCTTTGACTATTCATGTAACCTGAAAGAAAGAAGTTCACTTGTACATACCCACAAACCACATTAAACCTAAAAAGGAAAATGTAGAATGGGGAGTCGGACTAACCCTTACTATCACCCAAAGAGTGAACTTACGACCGAGCGCTGTACTACATATTAGAATCCATGTAGCTCTTATGTGTGTGTGTATAAATGATGCCATAATATGTCTTTGTGCAAGTTGCACAGTGATAGTGGGCTAGATCCAAAATGTAGAAGATGTATAACAGCCCATGCACAGAGATGGGGGGCCAAAAAGTGGACACAAATCCAATTTAATCAAAGCGCGAGTGCATTTTGTTGAAGTGAAAGTACGTTATGAATTATTTGGCTGATTTTTTTACCAATCCTAAAACATGTTCGCGTTTCTGTGTGTTATGTGGTATATGTGCTTGAGGCATGATTCTATTTACAAAAATAAATGTTGAAGTATATTTTTTTCTTTTATTATTATTTATATTTTATTATTTCTTATACTTTAAATTTATTATAGTAAATATAAGATGTTAGGGTCACTCTACACCTTATGGAACTAGTCTCACAGCTCCATTTTTCACGGTTTAGAAGATAGTTTTTTAGATTCTAATATGGTCAGTACATAGGAATTTTTTAGGATTTCAGCATTCAACCTTCAAGGTCTTAGGGTTTAAATTATACAATCGATATCTGTTTTGTGAAATAATATAGGCATTGTTTAGGTTTTTGGGTCTTCCTAATTGGTTATTGAAATTTGTAGGAGTTTTAGATGTGTCAAAACTATAGTTTTAAATCTCACAACTCCCAAAGGTAGAAATAATTGCTCAAATATATGGACTCATGTAATTCCTTATAACACATAATAAATCAAAACACATATATATGTTTTTCTCTTTAAAATAATCAAGGGAATGGTCATCATGAGGTATGTGAAGGATCTGAAACATCATGAGGAAAATGGGTTAAATTAGAAAAATCATGAGGTCTTCCTCAAGGCTTCCTTCATCCTCTCAGTTTTATCCCAATCCCAAAAATTTCCTAAAGTGATATGTTTTGGTGAAAGAATCTCTGCCCTAACTAGTTCAATTGGGCTTGTTTCCTCAGCTAAGAAGCTTCAAATTTAGGCACTTTTGAATCTATTCCTCTCTTTTGATATAGTCTTATCATTCCATCATGTTCTTAGACAACTAAACCACCTATTTCACTCATCTAGTTGCTCAACATTCATCCAAAGACTCCTCTCACTTGCCTTTACCAAAATTTCCCTTACATTGCACAAGAGCAAGGTTCATTGGTCACTTCTTGGTTTGTCTACACTGCAAACTCTTCATGCAAGATAAAAGCATCCCTAAACACCCTTCTCAATCTCAAGGAGGTATGACAAGTTTGGTTAACATATATCCACTTGTATGAGGTTACGTAGGAGAGGTATTCATAATTATGGGAGGCTTTAAGGAGTTGCATCCACTGTGCCACAATAATAATTGTATTCTCATGAATAAACCTAACAATGATTTGGAAATCTCAAAAACATACTTATCATAATAATGGAAAATAAATCCAACTAATAACAATTAATCATCAATAAGTAAATATGTGGCAGGACAATCAATGTTTACCACGTGCCACCTCCAAATTCCAAATTTTATTTCGTTTAAATTTGCTTCAAGAAAGGTTGGGGGAAATGAACTCACCATTTTCTTCACGCTTTTAGAGGTCCAGAATGTCAATTCGACCCAAATTTGGAAAATATGGAGAACTTGGAAAGTTGAATTGCATTTATAAAGATAAGCTCGAAAGCAAAGGAATGCATTTTGTAAGTAATTCCAAACAAATTTGTTTACTTTTTTCTATTAATACCCGCTAAAACTAGCCTTGTTATTGCATCCTGATAAAAACAAGTTCCTAGGAGCCGAGGGATATTTTAAACTTATCACACAAGTATGGGGAGTTCTCTCCGATAATACCAAAAAGGCTACCTATGACGCCATGAGAAAAAACCAACAAGGGCACAACCCCACCTTCCACCAACTGAATTCCATAGGCACTACCACTGCCATTGGCATTGCCAACAATCTAAATGGGAATAATTATTCAAGTGTGGAATTCTTTCTTAAAACTTCCATATTTGATGACCACGACCAGAACCAGAACTCGAAATAGAAATAGGACCAGGAACACAACCTAGACTAGGACCTAGACTAGAAATTTGAGAGGATTTCTGAGGTTCAATTTTATTTTCCAAGATGCATTAATCCAATGTTTGAGAATGTTTCTCTAGATGCAACGACATTTTGATTTAGACACTCAATGATTCCTGAATGTCCACTCCTACCACAAACCCCAGTAGTCCTCAATCTTTGGATACATGGAGACACCGTTACTTGGCTTCCATTTATAATGATAGAGATATTTGTAAATTCGTGTAACGACCTCTAAATCTGTATGCATTTCAAGTTGTTTGGAAATCACATCACTCCCTTCACTAGGATTGATGACTACCCCTATCTTTTTGAAGGTGCTTTTGAAAGCATCCATGGGTTTATCATAGAAGGAGTTATCAATGAATAGAAGGTCACTAAGCCATAGGCAAACTGACTCCCATTCATAACTAAACAAGAAATATTTACTAGGTGATTGATAACCCCTGTGTGTTCTTAGCCATTCCCATGTTGTTATGCTTATTTTGTACAAGCAAACTCAATGATGGTTTTAGGAATGAGACTAGGAAATATGGTCCTAATATTTTCATGCCCTCCTAGTTGAGTAGTTGGAAGCCATATTAGTCTTGTTGATACTTAGTACTAATTACCCATGAAATCTAATTCTCCAGATTTCATATTTTTTTCTCATCTTCCACGTCATACTGAATAACTAATTTGATAGGGGAGCTTCCCTCTTCGACGGTGATACACCAAATATGAATATGATCCTCGAGATTCGACCCTCATCCAACCATAATACCAGTATGAACTCCTTTGTTGGTAATGTTGCACAGTTAAGGGTTGAGTGTTTAGGGTTAAGGGTTTAGGGTTTAGGGGTTTATGGTTTAGGGAACTTAGGGATCAATGTTCAGGGTTTAGGATTCATGGTTTAGGGTTTAGGGTTTAGGTTTTAGTTTTTAAGGTTTAGGGTTTAGTGGTGTTCATGGTTTAGGGTTAAGGGCTCAATGTTTTAGGGTTTACGGTTTACGGTTTAGGGTTTAGGGCCTAGGTTTTAAGGTTTAGGTTTAGGTTTAGGGTTAAGGGCTCAATGTTTAGGGTTTAGGGTTTAGAGCCTAGGGTTTAAGGTTTAGATCTTTTAGGGTCCATGATTTAGGGTTTAGGGCTTAATGCAATTAGGGTTTAGGGTTTCAGTTAAGAAAAAACACTCTAATGGTACTTGATCTTCTGTAATGCAATTGATCTTCAGGTTTACAGATAGTGATTACAAAGTGAAATTGCTAATCTTAATATTGTGCACTACAAGGATCAACTAAACCTCATATATTACACATCTCTACCAAACATGTTTCTCCCCACATATACTTGGTTTTGAATGTCAATTTCTTCACACTCTGAAACAAATTTCACATTTATTATATTTCCATGTATGGTATTATGCAAGCCAGGATGACCCATTGGAAGCTGGAAAAATCAACTTGATCTTTAGTCTACAATAGTGATTACAAATTGAAAACTCATATTCACAAGAACCTCTTCTTCCTTAAAAGTGCCTATCTCACTAACTCGGTAAGGATTATGCATACTCCAAAAAAAATCACATTTCTCATGATAAACATGGTCGTTTCTACATAGATGTTTATACATTGGAGTCAAAACTATAAAAACATAAAGAATATTCAAAAGAGAATGATTGAATTTAAAGTGGTATTCTAATTCGTTAGACCCAAAAATACCACTAGATCATTATTCTCAATTTATAACACTCTTGGAGCTCCAAATATTTCACAAGCTATAGAAAAAATGGAGATAGTTGTATTGGGTAACATTTCTTTGATACCAAATTAATCTTGGATATCATGGCATTTCCCTCCTTCAAAATATCACAGATGAAATGCATCAAATTGTGATGACTCTCTTTGAATGTTATGCCTACGAAGCAGATGAATCCTTTTCAGTTGAATACTCTTCAAAAGAGCGTAAAAATACTAATAAGAATGGGTAAGACACAAAACATTACAGTGAGTGAAATAGTTCCCATGACGATGGGAAAAAGAAGATAGCTGTATTGGGTAACATTTCTTTGTGCAAGCTTCCTAGTAGGGAAGGGGTTGCTTAGAAAAGGGTTATACCAAATTTTTCTTGGATATCTGGCATTTCCCTCCAAAATTTTTTGTACCAATTTCAATCATTCTCTATAGGCTCAAATATGCAACAAGCTCTATAGGCTCAAATATGAAAAAAAATGGCATCTACCTTGAGTCTGATTGTATAACTATCAATTGAGTCTCTACTTGTACAACTACCTTGTTTATGAGGGGTGGGACAAGTAATCTAAATGGATATGGCATCTACCATGTGCCTTGCAATGCATATTACACATCTATGTCAAACCTGTTTTTTCCCCCACATATACTTGCGCTCTTGAATGTCAATTTATTCACACTCTGAAACAAATTTCACATTTCTTCATATTTCCATGTATGGTATTATGCAAGCCTAGATGAGCCATTGGAAGCTATAAAAAATAACCACATGCTCATATTCACATTCATGATTCACTTTGATACATGTTCATATTCACAAGAACCTCTTCTTCCTTGAATTTCCTGGTTTGTCTCAGTAATGGTGTCTCCCTATATCCAAGGATCGAGGACTACTGGGGTTTATGGTAGGATTGGACATTCAAGAATTATCGAGTGTTTGAATAAGAATGTCATTACATTAGAGAAACAATTTCAAACATAGGAGTAATGCATATTGGAAAATAAAATTGAACCTTGAGAAATCCTCTTGAATTGCCAGCTTACACAAGCACTGGACTCCAGGCTCAAGGTTAAGAGTTTAGGGTCTAGGGATTAGAGGGTCGATTTTTAGGGTTCAATGTTTATAATTTAGGGTCACTAAGTCGTAGGACCAAATGCATCTCATTCATAACTAAACAAGAAATATTTACTAGGAGATTGATAACCCCTTTTTGTTCTTAGCCATACATCTAAGCCATAAGTTGTAATCCCTTAACCCTGAATCCTAAACCGTGAACCCCAAAACCTAAGCCCTAAATACTAAACCCTATTTTTACCACCTTGAAACCTAAAACCCTAACCCCAAAACCCTAAAAACTAAATATTAAACCCTATTTTTACCTCCTTAAACCCTAAATCCTAAATCCTAAACCCTAAACCCTAAACCGTAAACCCTAAAACCTAGACCATAAACCATGAGCCTTAAACTTAAACCCTAAGCCTGAAGCTCTAAGCCTTAACCTTGAGCCCTAAACCATAAACTTTAAACCCTAAATCCTAAACCCGAGCCTTAAACTCTAAACCCTAAATCATGTGCCCTAAACCCTAAACCCTAAACCGTAAACCCCGAGCCATAAACCCTAAACAATGAGCTCTAAACCCTAAACCATAAACCTAAATACTAAACCCTAAACCCTAAACCCTGAGCCCTAAACTGTAAACTATAAACCCTAAACCCTCAACCCTACATCCTGAATCCTAAACTTTAAACCCTCAACCATGATCCCTAAACCCTAAACCCTAAACCCTGATCCCTAAACCATAAACCCTGAGCCCTTAACCCTAAAACATGAGTCCTAACACTAAACCCGAAACCCTAAGCTTAAAACCTAAACCTTAAGCCCTAAACAATATTCGTAAATCTTCCTAAATTTCCTCAAACACTTCCAAGATTATTTGACATCACCTCCAGATGCTTAATATAGTTCTTGAATTATCTCTGATAGGGTATTTGATTAGCTTATAATGGTCTTTTTAGGCCTCCGGAGGAAGTTATCTTCCACGCTGAAAGCTTAAATTCTGAAAAATACCTATTTACTGACCAAATTAGAATATGAAAAGACTATCTTCTAAACCATGACAGATGAAACTATGAGACTAGTTTCATAAGGTGCAGAGTGACCGTAACATCTTTTATTTACTAAAATAAATTTAAAGTAAATTTAAGTATAAGTTTTTCTTTTATTATTATTTCTTATACTAAAACATTTATTTTTGTAAATAGATGCATGTCACAAACACATATACCACATAATACCTTGGAACGTGAGCGCGTTATAACGTGCTCGCATTTCACCTTTTTTGGGGTTTGAAACTCCCTAATCCAAAGGCTTGGATTTGCCTTGAATTTCCAAACCAAAGGTTTGGACTATTTATGCATGATTAAAATCGGTGTTTGATAGAAAAACATCAAAATTTCACGTGTTTACCCCAAAAAATCATGCATTATAACATAATATTCAAAAATAAATTATACTACGATGTCAAGCTCAGTTTTACCTTGATGACGATATAGTTCTTTCTAAAATCTGATTAGTTTAAAGGTTGTTATCCATAAATTCTTTTACCAATGCCTTGTTTTCTTACCAATTCATATGCATACATTTTGGTGCACAATTTATGATTTTTTCGTCCAAATTTTAAAATAAATTAGCTTTTTCTAAAGTCTATTCTTCACGCACTAAAAAAACAAAAAAAATGACTTTTATTCTCAAAGTTATGGGGGTGAACACACAAATATTTCATTTTTCGGGATATGTGCACTTTGAAAATTAATTAAAAAATTATATATTCATCCAAAAATTATGAAAACTCTTGTGGGACGTCGTACATGATCTTAGCTAAATTTCTACCAAAGGGATTTGAAAAATAATTTATAGAACTTAAAAAATGGGGGGCGGGGGTGGGGGGGAGCACACAGAGTAGGTTCTTATCTTTTTGACACAAAAAGTAGACATACTTTGTGTGCAAAACAAATTTGACCCTCCTAATCTCAACCATTTTAAATTTTTATCAGTAGTTTAGAAACTAGATACTGAGATCTACTGTACTTATTCTTATAACTTTGTCAAATTTCAAGAGCATAGGCATGCCAAATTATTCGATGAAGTTTAGGTTTCGCCAATTTCAGGATAAAGGTGTCCCTTTTTGACCCCCTTTTGGTCCCCCATTTCCATGCACTTGCCCATAGAATGTGTGGGATGAAATATAATAGAACTTCCCTTCCTATGTTGTGTATGTAGAAGTTATGCATCCCTTGTCCATTGTATGATTACTAGATTGATGCCTTTGATGCTCTTGTGCCTTTTGAATGCAAGCTTAGGTGGTATTATGTAATGCTTAGATTCTTGGTCATGTATTTTGAAAACATAACTTTGTATTTCCTTGTTTAAATTTCATAATTGACAACTGAAAGGCCAACCAAAAATGATAAAAACTAATAAAGAAGAGAAAAGGGTCAAAATGGATAAGAACAATATATAGAGGGATAGGAGCGCCGAAGAGGATAGAAGTGCTTGAAGCGAGTGTCCTAACTAGGTGCTAGTGTATAAGTCCATAAAAATATTAAAAAATTAAATTCCAAAAGAGTGTAAGATATATAAAGCCAATAAAAGTGCATAAGACAAAGAAATAGGATAAAGGAAGTTGTTAATTACTATTTTTCTTGGTTAGGAATCATGTAAATGTTAGCATCTTGTTAGGACCTATAAATGTACCCAAGTGAATAGATTTTGTGATAAAATTTTCCAACTACTTTATATTATTGAGTAAATCCTTGATACCATAAAGTATTCAAAAGAGGCATACCTTATGATCCTGTAGAGAGTGCAGAAAATAACTTGTCGAATGGACAAGTAAAGCGTGAAGAGATCATAATGTTAAGTGTGTAGACTAGGAAAAATGAAAGTTGACCCTAAGAGTGAAGCATATGCATAGCTTGTACATGTTGTTATGTTTTTATTTTCTTATGTAGGTTGCTTCATGTTGCGTATTAAGGATGAACCTGCGAAAGAAGACCGAAAGAGTAGTCAAAGTCTTGTATAGGAAAAATTTAAGTAAAAAATATATAAGTATGTCAAAGTTTGAAAGTATGTATTAAGGAAATTATGCACTTGATGTATAATAGTGTAAAATATATAAATATTGTCCTGAATTGTTGTGAACGGTGATTTTTTTGGGAAATCTCATGCCAAAAGTGTGTTTTTTTGGGTGATCTCATGCCAAGAGCAAGTAGTTTCGGAGATCTCATGCCAAAAGTAAGTAGTTTGGGAGATATCACGCCAAAAGTGAGTTCCTTCAGTGATCTCATGCAACGACAGAAGAGTGTTTGGGAGAGACGTCTACTTTTAATACTCCTTCCATGACTACTTTCTGAATGAACACCACTATAGATGGTACATCCCGTGTTGTTCCATATTGTAACTTATTGTAAGAGAAAGAATTCATTTTATGATTGGAGGCTAGCATGTGCTACTGTAGAACTACTCTGAAAATTGTTGTAAACTATGTTGTACTGAAAAAAATTTTGTTTCTTCCCCAAGGAAGTTATCCCCAAGGGAATTACAAGAGCATCCATGCACTAGTTTTTGGTTCTAGGAACTAGTGTATGTACTGTGTGTGCAGTCAAAGTCTTATTATAACCTATTTCATGACTGTATACATGTGATTCTTATGTATTATGTTGATCTTCTCTATAGATCTGAGCTATTGTAGGGGTGATTTATCACCCAATGTATGCCCCCTCTTGTTTTGGGTGTATGCAAAAAATATAGGAGAATACAAACCAAATGAGAGGACTTGATATTGATCGGAATTGGATACTTGGAAACAGTAGGGGATGTGCATGTTAGAAACCAAGGCACATGCAGACAAAGGAGGCTAGTAAAAATTATTAGTCGCAAAAATAGGTATTATGTAATAGAAAAAAATGTAACAATCAAATGTTCAAACAATATGGATAGTGAAAAGTGGGTTTGAAACATGGGACATCAATCACAATATCAAAAGAAAATCAAGGCTAAACAGGAAAAAAACATACAATGATGATACAAGATGGAGGGCATAGCCCACAAATAGTACTAGACTATAAAACAAGATCAAGTAAAATGTATTAGATAACTATGGTTATAGCTAGTCCTACAAGGAAAATAGTACACATGAAGCACTCATTAGCATGTTATAAATATAAATAGTATGTTAAACTATGTATATATCAGAGGAAATTAAAGTAAATGTAATGATAAGTAGTGAATAATATAGCAATAGAACATGTAATGTGTAGGGTGTGAGAGTAGTAAAAGTAGATTCCCCCAAGAGCCTCTGTGGGATTGGTAAAAGGTACAATGTCAAACAACATACATCATGTATGGAGCTATAAGAGATCTTCATTCAATTCAAGAAACCAAGTGAATGTGCATGTGTATATGATAAGGATAATGACATATTGAGTATCTAACTAATATAGTAAGAAAAGTGGAACATGTAAGTACTATAAGAACAATGAGTTAATGCAAACAAGTTATGGAAATTTGGTGTATAAGTGTAATTGTTTGATATGTAAAATGTTAGGATGGGAGGATTTGTGTTTCCCCCAAGAGTATGTGCATGAAAAGAGGTTCATTTATAAATACCCCCTTAATAGTAAATAATGAACGATAAAACAAGAGTGTGTCATCGGGAAATTTGTTTCTCGCATGCAAGTAGATGCTAGAAACAATATGTCATGAAGTGTAGAGTGTTGTGTGTAATGTAAGGCTCATTGGTGTAGTCTTTCCTCAACATTCAAGTGTGAAACATTGTACAATAGTGCGTCACAGAGTCATAGTAGTATAATGTGTGTACTAATAGGTAAAATTTTGTAGTGAACTAAGATATAGAGCACGAAACATATAGTGTAGTAGCAGATACTAGAAACAATAGATAGTGATATAAGGGGGGAGAATGTTTGATTCCCCCTAAGTGTTTGAGGAGTGAAGTATCAAGTGAACTCATCAAGAATATTGTCAGTTGTTGGTTCATAAATAATAGGATCTGGATTAGAGACTTAATAGGTGATAGTATGTGGCTAATCATCTAAAGAACATGTGTGGTTTAAATTGTTCATACCCATAGTATATTCTTCATCATTAAAAGGAGTGTGTGGACAATAAAATACATATAAATGAGTTACATTTTATGTATATCCAAGGAATGAATCATTATAGATAGAAACATGACCAAAAGGCATCATAAATGATATATTAGTGTCATTGGGATCAAGATTTCCACCAATTTAGTCAAGAAAAGATTGCACAAGGGTGGGTAGAGAGGATTGATGTGTACATGCAATAAATACGGACAAGTGGAAGACACGGAGGCCATAGGCAACAATAATAACAACATGTTTGTGATATACGTGAGGTGAGTGAGATGGAGGAAAGATATCATCGAAGGTGAATCCTAATCAGGCTAAACCTTCATGTATGTATAGAGTATCAAGGTAAAAGGGATCAAATAAATTATGAGGCCAATAAGAGTCATGGATAAATAAGGTACATGTAAATGGATAAACATCTCGAGGGGATGCAACCAAAGGAGAGGGCATGATATCTAGTGTATACATAGAAGCCTGAAAAGGGATCATACATGTACTAGAAGGAGGGATTTTTTGAATGGATAATCACCTAGACCAGTAGTAATGAAAGTATCTTGGAAGTAGGATTCATCTATTTCTAGAGTAAACTTTAGAATTCATAGGTTTTCATTTTGAAAATCAATGACATCGAGATTCTAACTCGTCATCAATGTTAGCATTATCATGTTGGATAACATTACCAAGGTTATTAAGAGAGTTAGAGTTACATGTAAGGAAAGGATTAGTTGTAATAGATGGAGTTGTAGTAGTGCTAGGTGTAGATGAGGTAGGTGATATAAGATCTGAAGTGTGTGTATGGACAAAAGGAAGGGGTATAGAGCTAGAAGGAGTGGAAGTATTAGATTAACCAACAATTTATGCATTAAAATTATGTTAGGGAATAGGTTGCAACAAAGGGATAGGCATGGAAGGGAAAGGATCTATGAGAAAAAACTTGAAGGATCAGGATCAAAAAAAATATTATGCTTATAGTCATCATGCAAGAATTTAATGCACTGATGAACTGTAGAAGGAACAACATGCATAACGTGAATCAATTTTCTTCCGTGTAAGCAATTAAGTAAAAATTATGCATCAAGGACATGAAATGCAGTGAGGACGGTTTTAGGGGCAACTCATAGAGATAAAATGATGGTGTTGATGCATGTGCGAGTCGCGGAATCATAGCCACAAGAAAGAATATATGATTTAATGATCAAAATTTGAGGAATTTGTAATTACTTGAGCAATGAAGGAGCACATATATTTATAGTGGATCCATTATCAACTGGTACACATTTGATATAGATGCAGCTAACAATAGCCGTGATGAGAAAAGGAGAAGGAAGATCAATAGCAATAGTAAGCGGAATATCCTCATCATTGAAATATAAATAATGTTGTATATTTGTAAGGGATTGAATGAGATGAGTAAAGGAAAAAGGAGATTTATCACTTTTAATATGGATGGAGCATAAAGTAGCTTCTAAGCAATGCTGAAAATCTAGTGCACTACGTAGGAGATCATAAAGAGAGAATTTAGAAGGTGTATTCTTAAGTTTCTCAATGATATCATAGCCTTTGAATGTGGTAGGAGGACTATATAGGTAATATGTGGATGAATAGAAATGATTGTAGTTGTAGTCGTTCATGTGCGGTAGGTAGTGACTACATTGATAGTTAGATCAGGTATGGGAGTAATGAAACAAAGAGGTTGTTGAGTACAAACTTTCATGAAATCAGAAGTGGTGGTAATTGTGCCAGAAACCTTGGTTAGAGCATAAGATGAATAAGAATATTGTTCCATGAATTTAGAAGAAAGAAATGAAATCTGATGCATTATCAAGAAGGTAGTGTTTGAGCGATGGGTTTCACTAAATGATTTAATAAAAAATAGAAATTAATTAAATATATATTTTGAGAATAAATATTGCACCTAATGTTATACACATGCTAATATATAATAATAAACAAGAAATAAGAAATAAATTCTATGAAACCTTAAGCAAGAATGCTAGATTGGAAGACTTAGATGATTTGATAGTAAAAAGGAAGTGATCTAGGATGTGAAATATTGGAACACATTGAGTAAAATGTTGTTGAGGCTCATTGTAGGTTTTAGATTTTAAAATAGTTCCAGATAGGAGCGCTTAGGAGAGGATACTAGCACCCAGGCACTAATGTCTTTAGCTGGGAGTTGGTGTCTGTGTGAGTGTTATGGATCTTTTCTTTTCTATACAAGAGCAGGTTTGTTGTTGGTCTCTCATTTTCATATTGTTTTCTCTCCTTGAACACTAAGTATATCTGTAACATGCAAGAAATAAGTTCACGTGCACATACCTACATACTACATCAAACCAAAAAAGGAAAATGTAGAATAGGGAGTTGGATTGATCCCGACGGTCACATGAAGAGTGAAATTACTACTGAGTGTTTCACTACATCTTAGACTCCATGTAGTTATTTTTTGTGTTTATAGAAATTATTCTCCAAGATACCCTTTTGCAAGTTGTACAAATGATAGCGGGCCAAATCTAAAATGTAGAATATGTATAGTATGTGTGAATTGAATAGAAAAGACTTTCCCTTCCTTGGCAATGTATGTAGAGGTATACGTCCCTTTTCCCTTATATGAGTGCTATATGGATGCCTTTGATGCTCTTGTTCCTTTCAATTCAAGCTTAGGTGATAGTATGTAATGCTTAGTGCTTGGTCCCTTATTTTGAAATCATAACTATGTATTTATATGATTCCATTGTTTGAATTTCATAATTGAAAATTAAAAAACCAACCCAAAATGATAAAAAAGTAATTAATAAGCGAAAGGGGTCCAAAAGGATAAGAAAAAGATCAAGAGGGACATGTGTACTCAAGAGGAAAGGAGCCCCTGGCTCTAGTGTCCTAACTGGGCTCTAGTGTTCGAGGCCATAAAAAGCTAAAATAGGTAAATGATGGCAAGAGTGTAAGATGTATAAAGCCAATAAAAGTACAAAAGACAAATCAAAAGGCTAAAAGGATTTGTCAATTACTAGTTTTCTTTCTCAGGAATCGTGTAAATGTTAGCATGTTTTTAGGACGTAGAAATGTACCCAAGTGCATAGATTGTGTCTACAATATATATATATATATATATATATATATATATATATATATATATATATTGCTAGTTGAAATTTTGGAAAAAAATATGATTTTATATATTGTTTGACTGTACTGTCAAATCAATATTCTCTTGTAATAAGAAGCATAATTTCTAGAATTCTCCCTATATTTTAGAAATTTCCCTATACAAAATGTATATTTTAATTTTTATTATTTTATTTACAACTATATATCCCACATCAAATTGAGATAAAATTTCTTGTAGTTATAGGTCTGAACAAATTGATATAACCTAAAGAACTACTAAAATTTTGGTAGCTCTAATACCATATCAAGACATGGAGTTAAACTATAATAAATATAAATTTAGTAATCAAAATTATAAGAGTTTTAAATAATGTATAGATTTATTAAAATGTAGAAATAAAAGCACTTACACAATACACAAACACCAGATATGAGTGGGAAAAAATTCAAACAGGTAAAAAACCCTTAGTAAATGAACTTTCCAATATGTGCAAATAATAAAGAACAGTGCTTGAAAATACAAGCCAACCCATCACATTTATCTCCCTTCAACTTCTTCATAATAAATTCAGCAACATGAATGCATAACAAAATAATTTCTTGCACATTCACCCATCTTCAATGGGAGATCACCATTATTTAAAGGGTGGGTGATTCGGTTGCAATATTTTGGTTGAAAATTTTCAATCTTCGTTAATTAAATCAATTGAATTGAATTAAACTTTATAACTAATTTAAATTTATATATCTTATAAAATAAGTTATAAACATAAGTTTAAAAAATAAACTTATTGTGGAGATGTTTTTTTGTGGTGGGACATACCAAGCGTGTCCCCAAAAACATTACATGATCCAATAAATAATGCATCGTCATAGTGTATTTTTTTGAGTTTTCTCCATCATCTTTCCAATGGTTGTGATTTGCATGTCGGGTCAACAGACTAGGAGATATGACCCTGACAAAGAGCACTAATAATAATAAGATAGTTTTTCAATTTTTTACTTCTATCGTTTCAACTCAACTCCTAAGGTGATTACATCTAGTCTCCATGTGGGATGACCTTTTGGTTCCCATTTGGAACCTTTAATGTTCTACTTTTATTGAAATTTCAACTTCTCCATTGTATAACTATAAATTAGTTTTTCTTAAATAAAGAGATATCTTTACACATATATCTCTCTTATGGAGTTTCTCAAATTGTATACATTCAGAATTGCAATAAAGTTATTTTCTTTTTATATCTCTTTCATTTTGAATTGATTTTCATAACACATCAAGAACCATCATGAGTGTGTTTTTCCATTGGATTGCAGTCTAATCTATATCAATAACATCTATGTCAAGTACACACCTAACATGCATGAATTCATTCAAATTTTACCTAAATTTACCAAATAAATTCCTTAATTATTCCAATAATCGATGGATGAATATGATAATCAAACCACTCATCCCCTATGAAATCCCTTTTCAACTAGTGGGGGAATCCAGAGTATGTTCTACCATGTCTAATCACACACTCATATATCTTCTTCAAACATGGAAGGTTTTACCTGTAGCACATGTTTTCAATCTAACCAATCAAAACAATCAAATAAATCCTCCTAATCAATATACCAATACTATTTCTAATAATACAAATACAGACCATCCCCCTTTAGATTGATCTCAACTAATTCTAGAGATTATCAATCAAATAAATCGACAAGAAATTATGAGTAACAATGAATTCCTTCAAATACAAGCAAACCTTGCTCAAACGAACACTAAACCTAAACATATCCAGTGGGAAGAGATAAATCAATACCCCCACCTCCACTTCTTGGTCCTAAATAGAATTATCTTCCATAAACTCCTTTAACTATCAAGGTTCTCCAATCCATTCAAAAAGAACCTTTAGATTTCTATATTGTTGTTATGGATATTGGAGGAATATCTCCATACATCTCATATAGTGGGTTCTCTAATCCTCCTCTTGACATCAAGGCCTTTTGAAAAATAAACAAGAACTAGATTAATTCTAATTCTTATGTGGCTACCACTTTTTATCTACTTGATCCTTATACGCTTTAGATTGTTACCATACCCTTCTTGTGAATTCCATTGTTAAAGTTTAGGGTATAGTTAATGTTTTTGTTAAATAATTTCACTATGATGATGTTGGCTACTAAAACTTTGTCCCCAAGAGCACCAAAGAGATAATGTTGTCTTGACAGTAATAATGGGGATGCCTAAAAGGTGTGGGAGCCTAGATCCTTGAGGCATACCTCAAGAGAAGGTTAGATTTTATCCAAACCACTATAAGAAAATCACTATTATACTAATTGCAAGGGAAAAGGGGGAAGAAAATAATGAAATTAAACATGATGATGCACCAATAAGTAAGGGGATCACTCTCCTTATATGAGATAAAAAATAAAGAGGACAAAACAAAGTTCCACATGGTAGATATAAGACACAATAAACCTATATTTTAATCTAACTCTCCCTAACATCTTATATCGAACATAATAAATGAAAAATTGTAAATATTGCACACAAAATATTCCAAATAACAAAGAGGTAAATCAAAATAACACAACAATAAAGTGTATATATGATCCATAATGAGAGTTGTATTAAAGTCTGAAATATACATAGTCTATTATACTCAAAATACAAGGCATTAATGCATTTACAAAACTAAGAACCAGATGTCCCTACACTCATAAGTCAAGCACTCAAAAGAAAAAAGTAATTTTACATTCAAGGAGGAGGAACCATTTACAATACGTAGGACATACATTTAGAGAAAAAGGGGAAGATAGAAGAGAGAAGAGGATCAAGAACACATTGGACAAGTATATCCCTTCTCATTCCTATCTCCTCACTATGATCATGGAACTCCAAAATAGGCCTAATTAAAAATATCTTCCCTAACAGCCTTGAATTATATTGCATAGGATCTACATAGTTGAGAGAACATGCATGATATGAAAAATATTACAAATAATTGTAATGCTTTTGAAATAGAGAGGAAAAGAAAAACTGGCACTCATGATTTCCCACATACATTAAAATATGGATGATAACAACCTAAAATTAGTTTTAGGCTGAATTTATACTAAAGATATTTCCAAAAAGACTATTTTCTCTCGATTTGGAGTTGTAGATCAACAATTATGACCATTCAAAACTTGTTTTATTGTTTTACACAAAATACGGCCATGGGGCCATCAATTTCAATGTGAAGGAAAATTTTTCCACTTGTTTCATCCTCATTGGTTATTTTTTTAATGATTCCCACTTGAAGCCATGCTTCCCCTTTGTTTTTTCCCGAGGACTTACATTACAATCCTTCTTGAATTCTCAGGAACTAGGAAATCCATGATTGTGCCACATGGAGTAATCCCAACATTTACTTACTCAGTATTTTTTTTGACTTCCCAACCATATGGTGGTCTATTAGGACCTTGGGATTTTAAAGTGGTCTTCATACCTTAGATTTTTACCACTAATTTCCTAGATATTTGACTCTCTTTGGTTGGTACTACATGATACAAATGATGTGCTTTCAGTTTCTCAGGAATTGTGTTTACCTTATCCACTTTTGACTTTACTTTTATGCAAACCGAGAACTCAATTTTTAGGGATTTTTAAATGTGTTTTATTCCTTGTTATTCTCAAATCATACCTTAGTCAAATTTTCCAACTTCATGCTCGAAAAACATTCAAGTGTGTGGATCCTTTTTCTCCACTTCGGTAAGGGATATCTTTTAAATATAAACCCTGGTGTCTCTCTTTCCTCGTGAATGTGGTATTTATCCTCAAGTTAAAATATAATGCAACCACCATTTTTTAGCACTTTGGACACACAATGAGGAGCCAGGGGAAATGAGAGTCCTAAAGTCTCAAAATTGGATGTTAAGGCATTAAAACACCAATGAACACTCAAGACCTAGCACGAGAACAAATAATACATGGAAATGAAAAAAGTATAATTTTAACTCTGTGAAACAACTTAGAATGGCCCAAGGTTACATTGCAAAAGTTTGGAAAGATCTAAATCTCACCACAGGTCAAACATGAACACTATTTTGACCCTACAAGGATTGGAAATTCATCCCAAATGGTGTGGTGAATGGTAAACACTCCAAAACTTCTTGTGACTTGATTGAAAATCCATGAATAACCCAAAGTGAGAGAGGATGAATTGTGTTTTTGTTGTCATTGATGTCAATTCCATTGGTGGAAAAGGGTGTCATGGTGTAGTTTGATTCTATATGATATATTATTCTGTAGTCAAACATGAAGTTTGCATGGTACACTTGTCATGTTTGGTGGTATTCTAGGAGGTCTTGATGTTTCGTTTGCTAGGCAGAGTCATGGTATGAGATCTCTTGAGTTGATTGGATGTTTTCATGAGGTAATAAATGGTTCTAGAGGTGTGTTATAGATTTATATGTGTATACATGATGTCATCATGGTTAGGTCATGGGGTTTTCTGGTTGATTCATGTTACTTTCCAGGCCTATTACTAGCCCTGGTGCATGCATGTGAGAACAAGTAGTTTAGCATACGTAAGTCTTAATTAATAGAGTGTTTATGGAATATTTTAGATATATGGTGAATATTTATAGGTATGGTATGTTTTCATGATGCTTTATGAAAAATTTTAGGTCATTTTGACATGGTACTTTCAAGATATGCAAGTTTTGGTAAAATTGGGTAAGTTACAGTGTGGTTTTAAAGAAAAAATTGACCTTCTGATGCTCGTTGTGAATTATATGATTTACATGGGGACCTGATATATTTGTAATATATTCATAGGTAAGTTATGAATCTTTCACAAAAATAATGAGGTTTTTTATCATCACGTTATTATGAACGATCGTTACGAAGGTAAAGTGGTTTGAAGTTCCCTCGCTAAACCCTAGCTAAGAGTGACTTAGAGAAGATTGCTTCTACCAACCCATTTTTTATTTATTTTTAAAAAGTGATAATTTTATGTTTTATAGGACTCTTATATATTTCCATATTGGTATATTAGAGCATGTGACCATACGTGGGCCCCACCTGAAATTTCTTGTTTCTGAAGAGTTGAAGTTTAAGGAAATATTCCCCAAAGAAGTTGAAAAAAAATTGACATTGTTTTTAGACCCTCATTTTTTATAGATTTATATTATAGTTTTAGGTCATGGTTGATCTTAAAAATGGAAAATTATACCCTATTTATGAATATTGGTTTTTGGGGCAATTTGGAGCATCTTATGGTAAAATTGACATTGCATGAGCTATAAGATGAGTTAGGAATCCATTCAAATTTTGTTGTGATGCTAGATAATATTTCTCTCCAACGGTATATAAATTTTTTTCTTTTATATGTTATGAAAAAATTATGATATGTTCTTATAGGGTCAAATCTGAAGGATGCTTGTTCTAGTAGGGTGTGAAATGGCTTCAAGAGGTAAGATCTTGTTTCTAATTTGTTAATGATTGGTGAAGGTTTTTGAGTGATTATACAAAATTTATAATGGTCTTCCATAATTTGATTAATATTTTAAGTGGTTTTTGTGGTGATGGAGCATGTTGGGCTAATGGTTAGCTCTTTAGTCCAAGAAGGCATAAAAAGTATTTTTTAGAGATTGTCTTAGTTGAAGTCGTTACACTTAGAGTTGGAAGGATTTATAATATTTTATGTAAAGGCTATTCATAGATATTTCTAGTGATTTATTTATTTTTTCTTTGTGATTTGATTTGATGGATCATTTAGGTCAATTTTTCAAGAAGGTATGCTGGATTTTAGGACAAGTCTTCTCAGGCTCTAAAAGATTGAGTCGGTTGAGGCATGAACTGAATTAGTTGATGTTTGATATCAACTAGAGAGTGAAGAGAGATGAATTTTTTCATATTTAAGGATTTTTTTAGATATTTAAAGTTAAATAAAGGGTGTAAACTAATCGATTTTGCAAATATGGTTTATGGGCAACATGTTTTGGTTAAGAGGAAAGTAGTGGTGGTTTGAACACATGGATGTTTCATGAGATTAAAAATTCATGGATGCATTATACATTTGATAAGGTTTCCATACAGTGGTTACATGTGATATTTTACTTTATCTTGGATGGTCTTGAGGCCCAAAGGTCAAGACAAGGTGTTAGAGATATCATTTTGTGAAGAAATTGAATCTTTTGGATCATGTTATGAAATATTTGATTGGTCCATCTAAAATGAGACCATGGTTGATGTTTTTATGATATATTACATATGTATAATGAATTTTAAATCTTTAATAATCATGGTTTTTGTGTGAGTGGATTTTTTTCATCCTAGTGATGGGGTTTTGAGGCATTTTTGTGCTTATATGGAGGTTTTGATCATGACTGACCTATATGGGTCATATGTGACTGTTGTAATGAATGTATTTGAATTTTAGTATGTTTTATTGGTCTAATTATCCAGTAAATAATGAAATCCCTTGGATTAGAGAGAAGGAAAGCATATACAAGTGATGTTTTGGGTGCTTTAGTGCAGTAGTTGAGCCAATAAAGAAAATGTGACCTAGGAGAGGGTTTGAAAGTTGATCAAAGAAATGATTTGAAGTTTGATAAGGATTTTTTATAGGTTGAAAAATGATTGAAATCATGTGTGTAATAGTTTATATCCAAGATAATTTGACAAAGAAGAAGAAAGAGTGAGCTAGAGGAATGAAGGTTTGAAGAAAGAGTTGTGAGCTGAAATTGTGATCTCCATCTGTTGTGGCAGAAAAAAATTCTGATATCATCATATTCAGGTAGCTGAGTTGGGGATTAATCATCGTAGGGGGTTATACCCTCTTTTTGGAGTGGGTGCTTCACTAAATTAGGGGTTGGTGCTCTACTAAACTAGGGGTTAGTGAGCCTTGTGAATTTGGTTCTTCACTAAATTTAATCTATTTATTTAATATCAGTATAGTTTCAGTGGTTTTTCTTCCCCTTAAGGGTTTCCCACTTAAGTTTGGTGTTCATGTGTACTTTCTTGTTCTTGCTCATGCGTATAGATGATTCAATGCTTAAGTAAACACACATATGGTTTCTATTTAAATTGAATGGTGGTATGAATTTTTATGTATGATAAGTGAAATTGAAATAACTTTTTAGTGGTTTGATTTACCCCCATTGCTAAGTCCCTTGCACTTCCAACAATTAATATCAGAGAAGGTCCATGTGAAGCAAGTTTAACAAATTAAAGGAGATCCTTTGAAGCAAAAGAAATGGGTACGTATTCATATGTTGAAACAACATTAAGGAAGAGGAATGAAGTACCATAGTTAGTTATTGATTGCTTAAAATTTTATATTAAGGATATAGAGATAGATCACGATCAAGCCATCAAGGTTATGAAATATCAAGTGGAAATTTTGTCTGTATCCCTAAAGGAGAAAAAATACACTTGTTACAGGTATGAGGAAAAATTTAAATCCATAGAATAATATTTGGATAATGCATATAGTAGGTTTAATATATATGAGATACTTGAGAAGATATCTAAATCTCTTCATGGAATTTTACAAGGCCAAAGGGTGGATAATGGAAAAATACGCCTAGGGTTTCAAGAAAAACATGTGAAGAGTGATGGTGAAGTTGGTACAAGTTCTAAATATTATGAGAAGGTGATCAAAAATGTTTATTTTAGAAGTTTTAACCCTATTAAAAAACCTAATGTTATGTGCTATGGTTCTTTATTCGAAGGATATTTCCTCATTTGTCATGATTTTGGTCATAGGGATAGAGATTGCAAAAGGAGGTCTCCTAGAAATTGTGAAACTATCTTCAAAGGTGAATGCTTTTTATGTTATGAGTATTGCCATAGGTCTAAGGATTTTGGATGGAATCTTAGTTTTTTTGAACCAAGAAGAAAGAAGAATGGAATCAAGTGTGTTTCAAATGTCACAAACAAGAACACATTTCTAGCTATTTTCATCAAGGTGAATCTTCAAAGAACATCAGCACGTTTTGAGCTTCTAATAGAAGAGTTTTCAAGAATAAATTCAGAAAAATGAATTATTCCAAGACTATCATGTCTAAACAAAAGGTCATAAAGAAGGTTTCTCAAGTCAAAGAGGTTAACACTACTAATTCTCAGTCTAATATACAAAGTATGAAGTTTGTCAAGGTTAGTCATGAATCTAAGGTCAGTAAGTTACTGGTATGTCATCAAGAGAGTCACGGGCTTCGTGATATGTGTTGTAGAGATGTCTTTGGCCAATCAAGGTAGGAATAGTTTATTTTTGTTCTTGGTTTTTTCATGTCTCAGAGTATGGTGATGTTGAATATTCATGTCAAAGGATCAGTGTGTGCACATTAAGGTCTTGTCTTAAGACAAAGGAAGAAAATGGAGTCATGTTTCAGTCAAATTGTCATCAAAAGTTTGGTATATGCTTCTGAGATCTGTGTCATCATCAAAAGAGTGTGTTAAAAGATGTTTCTTTATTTTTCAAGGTCTGAGTTAACACCAATGTCTCAAGAAGTACCAAATGTTGGACCTGAATCTAATGAGAAATGTCATGAAATCAAGAAGTATGGTATGCGTGTTGTTTAACAATTGATTCAAGAATTTGTTGTCTGAGGTATTGTGTCATTATTTTGAGTCAAATGTTATGAAGTCTGAAGTAATTTCAAAAAATTGTAATTGGGTATAGTGCTCTTGACAAGATGTGTATGAGTTCATATTGAAAAAATTCTAAGGTGTGTTAAATTCAGGTCATGATGGTATAAGTTGTAAGTATTGCATTCTGTTCTTTTATCAAGAGAATCATAGATATCATCTAGACTCATGTATTGTTGAAAAGAAGATATGTTGTGTTAGAGAAATCTTTGATGGCATTGGGGTCTATAAGTGCATCATTTTAGGGGGAGGTCGGAGTGTTTGTGTGTCCTTCAAGGTGTTCAAAACTTGTATAAATTCAAGGGTTGTCTTAGATGCATGAAAAAGATGATCAGAGGTACTTTATAAGGAACAAGTTGCAAGACTCCCAAACTTAAGTGTCTCAGGTTCAAGAGTGAAGTTGAGGAAAAGAGAAGTTACAGTTTGTATATGGAATTTAATAGCATACCTCAAGGGTGGTCATGAGTTATGTGGACTTAAAGGTGAGTTTTTGTCTCTTGAATGGTGTTTAAGAAGTATTAAAGGACTCCTGTCTTGATTGAAGATGATTGGAGAAAGTTAAGGAATTTAATTGATTCTATAGGGTGCTCTTGCTCTGCTGATGCATTTTTTTTACATTTTATTGCAATTCTGTTGTGTTTTTGCTATGATTATGTTGCTTTTTAATAGGGTACATAATTGGGATTCTAATTTGATGTGTAATATGTTAAGCCTACATATGAGTGTTTTAGCTTTGTTTATAAGGATATGTGGAATGCTACAGGTCTGATTTGGCCTATCAAGGCAGGGGGAGATAGTTTTGATCCTAAACAATTGTTTTAGGTGTTAAGAAGATAGGAAGGTGAAATTATGGAGATTGCAAAGTTGTATGGATATTTACTTGCTTGAAGTAGAGAGTGCATGATATTAGTGCATCAAATTGTATGCTACAGGTCTCTAGGGGTCTCCTGGATTAGGGGGAGTTTGTTATGACTTTCAATAGGTGTGAAAAGTGTTTGAGTGGCTTGAAAGGCAAGGTAGGAGGTATGTATGTCAGTGTTCATGATTTGTTTCAGGTTTTGTTCAAAGAAGATCTAATCAATTGTTCAAGAAGTCATTGTTGTAAGCTATAGATTTTTATGATATATCGCAAGTCTGAGAAAGGTTATCAAGATAGGTGGATCCCATATGTTAATTTGAAAAATGATGTGATAGATGGTAGACTTAGATTAGAGATAGAATAAATTATCTAATGGATGGATATGTGCATATTTGTATGAGATGAGACAAATGATGTATTGTTGAATTTAGAATAGATGATGTAAACGATGGATTGGGTGTGGATGTAGAAGTTAGGATGATGTGGTGGGAAGGGATGCAACCTTGATAGGGTGACCCAAATGTATGAAAGTACACTTCATCATAGAGGGGAGTTTACGTAGAAAGACGTTTCAGAACTAGATTAGATGTAAAGCATGAGAGGGAACCATGAAGAGAAATGCACTTACGACCAATGACAGGTGGTAACACATAACCAATGATAGTTAGTCGCATTTAAGATCAAGAGGAAAAGATGGAAAGTGTGCCTATAGACCCACTATAGACATGAAAAAGGGGTTAATATGGAGCTTGTAGGTAAAAAATAAATTCTCCTTAGGTGGTATTCCTAGGTCTATGACTCATCTATAAGAAATGTGGTGCAAACTGATCGATGTGGGAAGTTTATGGAAGATGGGAAAGTTAATCGATGCGGGAATATTTCCGGGGATGCTTGCTTTTGATTTTTGATTTTACATTTGGAATTTCAAGAGGGTTGATCGATTCGGGAAGCCTTTAATGTCATGATATAAAAGAGTATCCATCCTTCAAGGGAGTTGTCTACAGTTATGATTTTTCTTTTGATTTTGAATTTTTAGTTAGCAGGGTGTTATATGCATGTTAGTTGTCCTTTGAGGGAGAAGTCTATACTTTTTGAACAAATTTATTTATGTGAACAGTTGTCCTTCGAGGGAGCAATGTATTTTCAGATAAGATTTCTTTTAATGTGAGAATCCGTGATTTTGATAATTGGATGGAGCTGGGGATAACCAAGTAGACCACTTGGGGAGGGGATGATAGGATGGACAAGCAATGCTTATGGACCCTTAGCATGCTTCTAGTAGGTAGATGAGAGGGTGACGGATGTAATGATTGTGGGGTTTCCACCTAAAAGGAGGACCTTATTCATAAGGAATATTCTATGAACAAATTCATGGTTCTCATATTTAAGGTCGTAGATGAGTTACTGATGGTAGACAACATAATTCCAAACCATTACAATGAAGGATGGAAAATGTGAAGGATAGGTGTGAGATAATTAAGGTGACTAAGATCATGGCAGTAGACATGTTAATAGTAGAAAGGTCATAAGTGAAAGGCATTGAGAGGTTCCCCCTCTGTTTTACCATCAAATTAGGCTAAGTGATAGGATCTAGATCCATACTTATGTGTGATAATGTATGGTCCAATCTAGCTCCTTTCTAGAGTAGTGACATTCTAATTTTCTTTTAATACAAGGTCACCGATGTTAAAGTCACGTTCCTTGAGTTTTTTTAAAATTGCACTTAATGCTCTCTTGATAAACATGATGGTGTTGAATGGCGATCAAGTGAAGCTCTTCTAGAAACTCAAGTTAGGCTAGACATCCTGATGATAATCCTCATCAAAGATGAGGTCGCGAAGAGAGACACATAAGGATAGGATTTGGAGTTTGAGAGGTAGATCAGCTTCAAAGATGTAGATGAGAGAGAAAGGAGTAGCACCCGTAGAGGTTTGGATGTTAGTCTGGTAAGCCCAAAGGGTGAAAGGAATGTGAAGGTGACAATTATATCCTGATCTGTTGATGGTTTTAGCAAGAATGTTGCAGAGATTTTTATTAGTGGCTTCAGCTTGGCCGTTAGCTTGAGGGTAGTAATGAAAGGATGAGCTAAGCTTGAGGCTGAAGGAGTCACAAATATTCTTGAGGTTTTTGTTTTGAAAATACTTTATGTTGTCCATGATGATTTTATGGGGAACATCGAAGCAACGGATGATGTGTCGATAGATGAAGTCAATAATGCTTTTAGCTGTGGTGGATGCAAGTGGAATGGATTCCACCCTTTTGGTGAAGTAATCAGCAGTGGTGATGATGGAATGATGACGCTTAAAAGAGTGTGGGTTGATGAGATCAATGAGGTGGAGGCCCCATTATGAGAAAGGCCATAGGTCCTGAGTCGGTTGTAATGTTTGGATGGGGATGCAGATAAGATTGGAATGTTGCTGGCATTTAGTACAATTCTTAACATATTCACAGTAGTCTTTATTGAGAGTGGTATAGTAATAGCCTAGGAGAAGAATGTGCTTAGTGACAGCTAAACCTTTGAAATGTCCACCATAGATACCATCATGGACTTCTCGGATGACGCGGATATATTCATGTGATTTAAGGCAAGGTAGAAAGATTTCGTCAAAGCTGCATTTGATTAACTAAAATATGAAATTATATTTATCTATCTAAGTTAATCTAAGCAAGTACAACAAATATAATAATTGATATGACCTTAAATATGAATGCTAAGTAATTTTGTTTGATATTTAAATGAAATGAAATAATTGAAATAGGAGGGATAAGGTACTAACCTAAAAATGAATTACCTCACTGAAATTTGGGACTAAACAGGATGATGTGCGGACGAAGCAGAGTATGATGATACATTTGGGTGCCCTGGTCTAAAGTATGGGCATTGTAGTCTTCCGGATAGCTCAAGACCTGAATCTAGAAGTGTCGTTAGATATTCACAATGTCTTGCTCTTTTTTATCATGATTGTCATAGTAAATTCGTTGATGATGTCATAAACCTGCAAAACCCCATACAAAGCATAAAACCCCTTTAAAAAAATATGCATATGAAGGGGTTGTACTGTCCTTAGCAGACACAAAGGTGGAATTGCAACTAAGTGTTGCAGTACATTCCATACCCAATGTAGTTTTGTGTTCTTTTTCTATGCAATGATGTGCCTAGGGTGCCCTAACCCCAATGACGTAGAAATAGGGGGAAATAGCTAGATGTAATGCAAAATGGTGGATGGAATAGAATAGACTTCCCTTTCCTATATAGTGTGTATGATGTAATGATGCCCAAATTTAGTCCCTTTCCTTAGTAGATAGCTACCCCTTGGTGGTAGATAGTCTGCCCATAAGATAATATGTATGTTGTGTTTATATAGGGATATCTTGCTCAAATTTCGACACTAATGACCCGACATGCCGACTAGTACCTAGGGGAATGAGAGGGAAAATTAAAAAGACCAGCCTCAAAACTCTAAAATAAACCTAAGTTCTTCCGGGACCAGGGCTTCTAAAATAAGGATCGGGGTGCCCATGTGCGCCCTAGTTCTACCCTAGGTGCCCTAGTCAAAGACTAGAGATGAAAAATGCCCAAATAATAACACTTGATACTCCCTAAAAGACGACCATAATTATGCAAACAACTGATGAATTTGCAAGACACATGAAGACAATGAACAACTAACTCACAACAAGACTAGGGGATAGGTCATTAGTGAATACTTTTCTTACGCGAGATCCATCTACAAAACTACATACTTCGCGGTATAAATGTAATAGTAAGTGCGTGATTTTTTGATTACAACATTTGTAGAGGATATCGCCAAGGATGACATAGCGATTAGCACAATGAAGAAAGAACCTCCTACCTATTTTGGATAGTTCAAAGTGAACTTTTGATATATATGGGTATTCAAATATCTGAGAGTACTAGAGATCTAATTGGTTAGTATAAATATTATTAATGTAAGGAAGCTCATGGACATGAGACAGGTGATCGAGACGATGGAAAAAAACATAGAGTTTAGATTCTTCAGTTGCCCATGGGTTAGTAGATGTGAGGGATGTCAAAGTGTCTATAAAGTGGTTGGATGAATGAGGGATGGATTGGATGGTGTACTGATCAAATACCTTAAGAAAAAATTTGACGACATCCTTGTACTCCTGAAGGACTTCATTTTTGCTTTGATAGTTTCCCTTGACTTAATTGATGACGAGCTAAGATTCACCATAGATGTCGAGGATCTGAACACTGAGCATGATAGCGGTTTTGAGACCAAAAATGAGGGCTTCATACTTAGCCATGTTATTAGTGCATTTAAATTTAAGCTTATAAGTGATGGGGATAGGAGTATCCCAAGTAGGAATGATGATAACACCAATGCCTCCCCCTTGCTAAAATTTAGATCCGTAAAAGAAAAATGTCATTCTAAGGGGAGAGAATTCATGATTGAGCATATGGATGGATTTTTTTGGGAATTTCTCATGAGGAAGATGGTTTTTGGAAAGAGGGGCTTCAAAGAGTTGATCGGAAATGCGTGACCCTTGATAAATTTATAGGAGATGAACTATAGATCAAACTCAGTCATGAGCATGAGCCATTGAGTTATGCGGTCATTATGATAAGCTTTAGAGTGCGGGATTTTGAGAAGATTGAAGGTAGTGACGAAAAAGGTTTTATGGTTGAGGATATAATGACGAATTTTGGATTTGGTGAAGAAGAGAGTACAACACAACTTTTCAGCTTCAATATAGATATTTTTGTAATCAAGAAGAGTGTGGCTAATGTAATAGAAAAATTTCTCCATGCCCTGTTGATTGTTGTGTGCCAACATGGCACCTATCGGAGGCTAAGATATAGAGGTATAAATTCTCCCCCTCGCGTGGAGGTATGAGTATTGGTAGGGATAAGAGGTATTGTTTGAGATCTTCAAATGCCTTTTGAATATTGGCATCCCAATTGAATTGGGTGTCCTTACAAAGGAGATGATGAAAAGGTTGGCAAGTTATCTAGAAAGTTGTGTGATGAAGTGACAGATAGATTAGAAGTCTGACCTTGAAGAACTACAAAAAATTTAAGATTAGAACGAAGAGGAATCTCAAGGATAGCTTTGATTTTAGTGGGGTCAGACTTCAATACCCCTAGATAGAAATGATGAAGCTAAGGAGTTTTCTAACTCAGAACTCCGAACACACATGCTTGGCAAGGATTAAGATGAGAGGAAGAATTGAATAAGATGCACATGTGAAGAGGATATGAAGGATAAGAATTATGGTCCTATCATCATTTAGATTTTCCCAAGAGTTCATAAACATAATACTAGATATGGTTTTTTTGATAAGGTCATGAAAGATATAGGTCAGAGTCGTGCTAATAGATAGACCCATACATTCTTCAAACCAAAGGGAACATACATGAGATAGCGGAAAATCTCCCCAAAGGTTGATAAAAGAAGTATTATGTTGGTATTATTGTGTGCTTTGAGGATACTGATTATAACTATAAAAACCATCCATAAGATAAATCATCTCATGGATGGCTGTGGAAGTTGACTAACTGTTCGAATTTTGGGAAGGGGAAATTCATCCTTAGGGAAAGTGACATTTAAATCTTGAAATTTGGTAAAAATGTAAATATTTACTAGAGGATATCAATAACGGGTACGATGTTCAAAACCCCACTGTACAGATAGTCTATGGGTTAGATGAAGTTATTGCAGAAATAATGACATTCAAACTCTTCTTTAACAAGGAGAGTGAAACATGGGGATGCATGTGGAAAATGATTCTGTTGTTAAACTGACTTAGCATCAGGGAATGGTGATAAGGTTATGGATAAATAATGGATTGATAAAGGCCTGGTATATCGAGATTACGAAAAATCATGCAAGGCATAATTGGATATGTTTGGAAATAAATGTGGTGAAGGATTTGAGCTCTTGTGGGTCAAGAGATCTGGCTAAATTTTAAGATGCGGGTATTAGGCTCCTTTCGAGTTTCTATGTTGATGTCGATAGTGGATTAATTAAGGAGGGTGAATGTGTCAGGAGGTAAGTTCTTATAAAGATGATAATCTTCTACCCCCATGTAGGAAATGATGGATTCTTCATCGTTGTATTACGATAATATTTATGCTAGGGGAATCCTCTCCTACCATTTTTGGGAAGATGATAGGAAGGAACCTAGTCTCACCCGCAGTTTGGTAAGTGACTGGTCCCAAGGTGATGGTGGAGACTAAAAACAAAGTTAGGAGGAAGGAATAAATTGACATCCATGTCCATGGTTTTTTTTGGATGGAGAATAGGGTGGGTGATGAATCAGTATGCATGGGAGATGCAGAAGAAGGTTGCATGGTGGAGTCAATGGATTCCTCTTTGAAACCCAATCCAAATTTTTTATGAGGCTCGCATTATTGGTTAATGACAAGATCGTGCATTCCTTGTTCATAACATCTTAAACCAAATATCTTCCATGCATAGTGGTGGAGGTATGTATAAGCGAAGGCATTGTTATAAAGGAAATCAAATCCATTAGTGTAAGGTTTGGTATGAGGTTGATTATTGATATGGGATAAAGGGTGATCAATTTCTTCATAGATGAGGTTGGTTTTAGTATGAGGCAGGCCAAATAAAATGATATCCATGGCATGGGTGCCTTATCAGGTCTACCAAGTCGATTGAGGGAGGGGAGATAATTTAGAGCGAGGAGTCGATACTCCCCTAAAGATAGGTGTTGGATCACATTGTCAACGGATTCATCATTGGGAAGTTTGGATGCAAGCATAGAGGAACTGGTGGATCCTTTGAATGAATCATGTTTTGGGATGATCATGTCATTGGGTTAATAAGTCATGTGACATGATTTAAAAGGAGGAAGGTCAGCGGGAAGGTTATGAATTTCCCCCTCATGTTCATATTTGATGCAATGGTGGAGGGTGGAGGGGATGTAGCACATGGCATGAATTCCATGGAGTCCTAAGATAAACATTTTATTGAAACTTCCCCTTGATGATGTAAAAAAATTCATGGAGGAGTTTGTCACCAATGTGAATGGGAAGGATTGTTATGCCTAAGGCAGGGGTCACAACATCATTAAAAGAGCATAAGACCACATGTGATTAAGAGGCATGATAGATTTTGGAAGTTTAAGTTGATTAAAGGTGTGATATGAGATGATGTTAATTTTGGCGTCGTTATCTATCATAGAGTGGCAGATGAATGTGTCGTTGATGCGTACGATGATGAAGAGGGGAAGGTCATGATTTTTGGGCAAGATGTCTGTAATTTCTGAATCATCAAAGGAAATGGTAGCAGAAGAAGTGAGAGGTCCCAACAAGGACCACGAAGGGATGGGTTTCTACAGATGAGATAGGGATGCGTTATAGGGCCTCAATGAGGGATTGTTGGTGAGGGGGTGAGCTTTGGATAAGATCATAAAGAGACATCTTAATGGGATATTTGTGGAGCTTCCTTATGATGCTCTACTCGATGGAGGTTTATTTCTGGGTTAGTGGTGTGGGAAAGATAGATACCTTAGTCTTAGATGAAGAAGAGGATGGATTGGGCTCATTAGAGGGAGAAGCGATGATGAATTTATATTTGGATTGTATAGATGGTTGTGGCTCATGGGGATAAGAGTGGGTTGTGATATGAATGATGTTAATGTAGAGGGGAGGACCATCCTTAGAAGAGGTGAAGGTGGGAGGAGGGATAGCGATGAAGGTTATGGATGAGGAAGAGGAATTGGATGTTACATACTTGGTTGGAAGGTGAGGTGTGGATTTGGATTGGCTAGTAGAAGGGATGTGGTGATCCTCTTTGAGGAGAAGATCATCTTCTCTGATAAAGTTGTTGATGAGGGAACGTAGATATTTACAGTGTTTGGTTTCATGCCCAAGGGCATGATGGTAGGTGTATACGGTGTTGGGGTCAAACCACATGGGATTTGACCCACGTGTATCGAAGGGATTGATAGGGGATAGGGTGATTACGGATTCCTGGAGAAGAAACTGAAAGATTTCTGTATAAGATCTAATGATGGATTGTGAAGGTGACTTGGTAGTGGTCCTTAGGAGGATTTGGTGAGGGTGATGAAGGTAAGAGGGAGGAAGGTTTCTCTTATGAGGCTTTACAGGAGTCTCGGGTTCGGAATTTGACTTTAGGTGTTTGTGATCCATTTTGAGGATGAGGAGTGTTTGGTTTAGTTGTGGATTTGGGAGATGGTTTAGATATGGTTTCGGATTTGGAATAATGCATGGATGATTTAGACATAGGTGTTTTGGATTGTGATTGGGTAGATGTCGAAGGATGAGGGTGTGATCCCAAAATAGAAGGTTGAGGCCCTAGGATAGATGATTGGATAGTGGGATGACTTGGATTGATGGGGATTTGAGGGAGGAAGTTCTAATTTCTTATGTGGATGGGTAAGCAAATTTTGAGTGGGAATGTTAAGGTTTCTTAGATTTATAATGTGAGGATTTTTCCCTTAGAGCGTGGATGATAATGATTTCAACAGAGAGGATTTTTAGAGACATAAACTAGGTGGTGATGATGTATGTTTTGAAGATGAGGAAATAGAGGATGGGAGTGGTTTTTGGATAATGTGTTTGATGAGATCAGAAGGGGTCATAGGTGGTTTCAAAGATGCGGGTATAGAAGTAGTAGTGGTCATAGAAGATGAGTATGAGAGTGAGAGATCCTTGGTGGCTATACAAAGTATGGTCAATGTTTGAAGGGATGGTGTGGACATATCGGGGTAGATGTAGGTGTCGAAGGTGAAGTGTGGATTGATCAAAGATACGGGTATAGAAGAGATTGTAGATGTGGATGTAGATGTAGGTGTTGATATAGGGGTAGGTATGGATGTGACTATATGTGGGTGTAGAAGATGTAGTTGTGACAGGTTTGGATGTAGATTCGAGGGGTGTGGATGTGATAGATGCAGATGGATGGATGTAGAGAATAGATGAGGGCACAAGTGTGGGTGTTCCAGTATGATTGTAGATGTCAAAGGAAGGTGGGTAGATAGAGGGATATGGGAAATGATGATGTTGATTCTAGGTTCAAGGTGTTAATGGTGTGGCATTGGTGCTTGGGATGTGGAAGGTCTATTTGTTTATTCGGTGATTGATTAGGGAATGGTTGTTTGAAGACACCCAAAGGTTGATTGGGAGGGACATTAGGATTATCCAAGTGGAGCTCCCCTTGGTTGATGAGGCATTGAATAAGGTCTTTGAATGTGTGACACCTTTCAATATTCATGGCCATGAACCTAATGATGTTTACAATAGTGGTCCTCATTGTACCATGTGGGTTTAGGTCTATGTGTCATCGACAGGGTGGATATGAGGGAAATAGATGAGACGGGCCACCATGATTTTATCAAATACTGAACTATATGACTCCCTAAGAGGGGTATAGTTAGGGGTAGGACAAGGAGCTCTTTGTGGGGGCTCGGTATGGGAAGTAGATGCAACAGGAAAGATTTGAAGATGACAATGTTAATAGCATTTTTGGATTTTTCATTGTGATTAGAAATCTTGGAAAATTTGGCTTTGGGTTTTTTGGATTTGAGTTTGACGTGGCCTTGCTCAAGGGTGCACATAGTTCTAGTTTATGAGCCATGGTGAATGCCTCCTCAAAGGTTTGAAAGGATTGGATCTGGAGGGTTGATGAAATGTGCTTTAGCACATGATCGGAGAAAAGCTCGATGAGCTCAATTTGAGGAAGGGAGAAAGATAGTTGATTGATGAGACCTCACCACCTAGAAATGAATTCTATGATGGATTTTTCGTCATATTGTCTAATGGTGCACAAGTTGGTGATGGTGATCTTATGCGCAAGGTTTATGGAAAAATTTTCTAGGAATAATTGTGTAAGTTGGGTGAATGAAAAGAGGGAATGTTGTGGAATGTCATTGTACCAGTCCAGGGAAGGGCTGACCAATGACATAGTGAAGCTATGTAGCATAAGGTCTTGATCATGTGTAATAAGGTAGCAAGGTGTTCCTAAGGCACAAAGGTGTTGTTGGGGATCCTCCTTACTATTGAATTTTGAGAATTTAGGGAGTTCCCAGTGTGGTGGATAAGGTTTGATAGGAATAGATGGATGGATGGGCTCATTACAAATTTTTTCATAGGTAAATGAGCTCTTGGTACCCATGGTGTGGATTCGAGGTTTTATAACCTATTTAACAAATCCTGCATGGGGTCATTGGATGGATGAGAGGTGGATTGGTGAGGTTTTGAATCATAGGATGTGGAAGGGTTAGGTTGAGGATGATTTTGATAATGTTGAGGATAGGTAGGTGTCTATGTGGGTGGTTGATAAGGGGATAGGTAGTTGAATGGTTGTGATTGAACAAGATGGGAAATAGGGTTCTATTGAGAGTCAGGAATATACTAAGATGGGTGTGATTATGTTTTTTGAGAAGTGGGGATGTTATGTTGATTTAGTGTGGGATGAGTGGGGATGTAAGTATGAAGTGGTTGAGAGTTTTGATTTATCTTGATTAGGAATATATTGGTGGAAGACATTCCAAAGAGGGGGTTGATTAGCTTGGGTTGATTTAGAAGGATGGGGTTGTGAGGTAATGACATTAACATGAATTTGAGATGTGGAGATTGGGATGGAGCAGTTTGATCATGATGCTCAGGTGGTGAAAGGAGAAGATAGAGATTCTGGTAAAGTTGGATTAGGGGTATAAATAACAACGACAATGGATGAAGAGGTGATAGGATGGAAGAAAAGGGGGGGTAGTATTGATTAAGGAAGATTAGGCAGAATATGAGTCACTAGTTGAGTGGATTATGAGTTTGAGGGTTTGGTAGAAAGAAGTCTGATGGGAACCAAGTTTGTGTTACACCATGGAAAGCTCATTCATGGCTTAGGGGAAGAAAAGGGCAAGTTGAGAGGTGAGGACTTGAGATGTTTCAAGATGAGAGTGATAGGCATAGATTTTTTAAAGTGGGGGTCTCATCAATGGGAAGGTTGGTGGATCAGTGGAGAATAGTAATCGTAAAGAGTGACAGGGTTAGCATCCAGGAGAGTTCTTGGAACTCCGAGCATCCATGGGGGATAACGGGAGGTTGAAAGGTCTCTAGGGAAGTGAAAGATGGAGGTGTAGTTGGTTTAGAAGGGATTGAATGGTGGCACTAGGAAGGGATTGTTTTCAATGTGGGAATGACTCTGGATAGAAAAGGGGGTGCTAGAAGGATCCATGGAAACAAGAGGATTGGGGAACTAAAGAGGGTGTGCTTAGAGGAAAAAAGAACCAATAACAAGGGCAAAAAAAATTTGCTAGATGATGTTGTTGGAGATGGGGATGCTAGATGAGGTGGTTTGTTCCATTTTTCTTGATTTGAGATCTGGTAAGAACGAGGCATGAAACAAACAAGAACCATATACCAATGTTAGTAAAGATAAACAAGACAAGCAACAATGTTTTAATTATCTTGTTTATTAGAAGATATGAAAAAGAACAAGAAAGGGGCTCAAAGGGAACCTAGGAACCATGGCCGATCTAAGGCTGGTTTCAGGATGTTTTGGATGGAGTCCTTGATATACCTGAAGGTACGTGAGGCAAAAGTCTATAATGAATAATGGTACGAGGCATGATATTGGGGCCTACCCTTGCACTTCACACACAACAGTAGTCGATAAGGGTGTCGAGGCGCTTAGCCAATATATCGATAGCTAAAAAAATTGTAATGCAAAAAGAACATCATGGTAGCTTTCCTATTAGGTGATGAAATCCCAATAGTTCCACCTAGTAGATGATGTTTCAGGTGTGTAATTTTGATGCATGAGTTTGGATGTGTGTGGAAGAAAAGGTGAATGTAACAAATTAACCTGTTATTTAATCTAGATGATCAAGTAAGAATGAAAGGGTTCTTTTTAGACCAAAAAGTGAAATGTGAGATTTGATGAGAACACACACAAGAAGATACAGAAAATGGAGAAAATAGGGAATAAAATCAAGAATACTTGGATACGCTATTTTTTAAAAATATTTTTTATTTCAATTTTTTAGCAAGTGCATCCTTACATGAGGAAAGAAAACCACCATGCATATGCGAGCAAGCGAAATCCCTTCACCTACAAGGTTAGTAGAAAGAAAGGAATACGAAAGAAAATGGAAATGAAATGAAAAATATAGAAAAAATAATCACCGAAGAAGGGTGGGTCCCACCGGATGTGCCAAAATGTTTGACAAGATCTCCTACTTCCTATTTTAGGTTAGTGAAAATTATATGAGAAATCAAGAAACCTTAAAGTATGGGAGGGTTTAGGTGACCTCTTGATGTAGATGATGATGGATATGGTACGGGTGCACAAATAAGATATCCTCTCCACTGTTAGAATCTTGATGACCTGCACAACAAAGAGAACTAAACATAGAAAAATATTAGTAATAAAGATGGAGGGTTACCTAACGAATCCGGTCCTCGAGAAGTGAGAACTTCCTAGGATGGATGTCAACCCTCTTTTTATAACAATATTTGATAACTGATAATGAGTAAAATCATGCAAATAACAACATGAGATAGGAATTTGATATAAGATGAAAATGCTGAAATAAGACCTGATAATGATAAAATGCTAATAAATAAAGCAAACATGAGTGAGTCGACGATGACCCGAGTCCACCTGATATGATTGACGGAAACCAGAGCATGGTAGATCACAAATATTATGAAACAGAGCTGAAATATGATGTAAAGATGTTGGATTCGATATCAAGATGAGGATATGACAAACAGGATGCAGAGGATTGTTAATTTGATAGGGATAAGGGTTGAGTCGATTCCTACTGGATCATATAGATGACAACCAGACTAGGGTATAATATTTTGATAAAGGGATGGGCAGAACTCTAGAGAAACCTGTAAACCTACAAAACATAATAAATAAGATACCAAAGAAATATTCAAGCAATATCCAATTCGTTCCAAACTCCAATGATCATGTGAAAAGGGGATGTTGAGATGGATCAAATGATGGCAGAAGCTCCAAAGACGAGGGATAAGGAAACAAGAATGCAACAAAAGGAAAAGGGTATGATTTTTTATCAGGTGTTATAAAAGAGAGATGGATGTGAATATATAGGGCCGAAAATGATTGGATGAGTCACCAATGACTGGGACATACCGTCAATCAAAGAAGATTTGATTTTGGGATTGATGTGATCAAAATGGAAAGAAGAGGGGTGACATGGTTAATTAAGGGTTGCCGAGATGCATGGGAAGAGATTAGGGGTAGGTAGGTGAGATAATTAAGGGTGATTACATGGTGTGACAGGTGAGATATTTAAGGGATTAAATGGGGGAGGGAAATAAATAATAATATTAATGTGAGGGATGGGGTGAATGGGTAGGTTTATGGGGTTAGGAATAATGAATAAGGGGGGGATTGAATAATTCTTAGGATAAGGGATAAAATTAGGGTATGAATATAAGAGAGACTTAAGGTTTTTGGGATAAGGTGGGCATAAGATAGATATACGAGTTAAGGATAAAGGAGGGGTGAATGCAAGACGAGGACAACATGCCAAAAATCAGTGTCTACACTTTATTTAAAGCTTCCACCTTTCACTTAACCAATAATCATCTCCTACCTACCTATTTATTTTTCTATTTGAGGAACCGTTGGGTCCATTATGCATAGAGAGGATCTTATAGATTACAATACCTTCAAGCCTTCCTATAAAACATACCCTCTACATCTAAAGTATCCCCATTCTCCTTGATCATGACATTAGATTATAATGCTTTTCATTCCATGAAATTCAATGCAAGTATTGATTATGATCCTACTCATTTGGCGTTTCCTTTCCATCTTATATTTTTTCCTTTAATCCTTCTTAGATTTGCATTAGGTGTTTTATTACTATATTGGCATCAATATTGGTTTTCAAGATCCTACATATTTTTACATTGGATGTCCTTTTATCACACCTTATTATGCCATATTTTAAAATTTATTTTTATCCTTCTTAGGTTTTATTAGGCACCATATCTATCTTTCCCATATATTTTAATTTCTTTGATTCCTCTTAGATTTCATTAGATATGATTTAACCTATCTATTTCACATATTTTGGATTTGTGAATTCTACTACATTTTTTATTAGATGTTCATTTTCTCCCTTACTCTATCATCTACATTTTCAGTTTTAGCCATAATTGTTATTACATTTGGACAAACATAGGAATGAAAACATAGATAAACATGAAATATAAATATAATCACCCAATATGCATGATAATCTATATACAAATGAGTAAACATATTGTCACATATAAATATTTAAACTTTCTCAAAAAGGTATATCATATACATCATAATACAACCCTTCACCCCTCAGAGTTGGAGTTGAAATGTTCTAAGAGGATATATCATGGCTACCTTCCCATAGATATTTATCTTTAGAGGATGTCATTAACCATACCCCTTGAGCATCTCCTCACACATCAACCACTTGAACTTGTAGGGAGGAAATGATTATCACACCCCTCTCATGTTTAGTTATTAAATCCTACATGTCATCTAATCGTCATGCCTACTCCACTACTAAGACCATCTATTCCTATATTAGCATCTACTATAAGGGTCCCATATATCCCCACTCCATCTCTATAATGGCTTCCCTATGTCAATACAGATCCCAGTCTGCCTCTCTAATGATTTAAATGAATATGCATGCTCAATAGTCAAGGAAACCAATGGATCAGGAATCAAGTTCATGTCCCTCTGATTAAGTACTTTGTTTAGTATTTTTGATGTGCGCTTCTTAATAAGTGTGTACCACTTTGTGTCTAGAATCTCTACAAAAAACAAATATATTACACATTAAAAATACATGTAAATCCAACATAATATCACTTGCTTCCTAGCATATATATCTACTCTAGGAAAGTATAATGTACATAGAGAGATGATATTAAGATGTATTTTGGTTAGTGGATCTGCTAACATGTGACACAAATACTCTTATTGGGTATATTATATTGAGTCATATGGGTAGATTTTTGGTAATCATTATATTAGAAAATAATTCAGCCTACTTTGGGATTGTGATATACCCATCAAAATAGTGAAAGGTATACATATGTGTCATGTTCACACTTGATGTGAAGTTTATCTTAGGTATTTTTATTATCTAGGTTAGATATTTATGTACATTATGTTTTTGGTATGCATTGTTTAATTCGGTAACTATCCTCCCTCATATGTGAGAAGGGTTAGGTGAGGGTAGGTATCACTTTTTTCCTTTAATTAATGTTTACACCTTTCACTCAACCACTAATCGTATCCTACTTACCTCTTAACTTTTGTATATAAGGAAGCATTGGGTCCTTTATGTGTAAAGAGGATCTTATATATTACAATACCTTTAGGCCTTCTTCACAAACACACCCTCTACATCCAACTCATCTCCATTAGCCATGATCCCGACATTAAATTATAATGTTTTACCTTCCAAGAAATTTAGAGCAAGAATTGATTATGATCCTATTGATTTTGATTTTTCATTTTCATCATATGTTTTGTTTTCTTTTATCCTTCTTAGATTTCATTAGGTTTTTATTACTATCTTGGCCAAATTATTTGTTTTTGAGATGCCACATATTTTTACATTGCATGTCCTTTTGTCACACCTTATTATGCCACATTTGTTAAGTTCTTTTATCCTTCTTATATTTTACTAGGTATCTTATTTATCTTATCAATAGCTTTTAAATTATTTGACTCCTCTTATATGATATTGGTATAATTTTACGTACTTATTTCAAATATTTTGTATTTTCATATTATACTATATTTTTAACCTTTTTAATTTGATCCATAAGTTTCATCACATTTGGAGAAACATAAAAATGAAAACATAGATCAATATACAATACAAAGACAAGGAAATTGCCTAATATATACCACGAGCCATGTAAATTTGAGTCAAATTATTGCCATATCAAAATATATACAATATATCAAAAATATTTATCATATACATTATAATGCAACCCTTCACCCCTCAGAGGAGAAGGCTAAATGCTCTGAGAAGACATATCTTGACTACTATTCCATAGAGATTGAGCTATGGAGGATTCCCTACATTATTCCCCTCGATCTTCTTCATATGCATCAACCGCTTGAACATGTAGGGAGGCAATCATTATCACATCACACTTCTATCTAGTTGTCACATCTTACATGTGAGCTAATATCTCAGTTTACTCTATTATTAAGTGCCTATATGCCTCACTTAGCATCTACAACTTGTATACCATATCTCCCCACTCCACATTTATAGTGTTTTACCCTCTGTCAATATAGCTCCCATCCCGCATCTCTAATGATTATAATTGAATATACATGCTCAATTGTTGAGAAAAAAATTGGATCCAACATCAAGGTCATTCCCCTCTGATTAGGGACTTTGCACAGTATCTTCTGATGTGCACTCTAAATAATTGTGTGTCACTTTTTGTTTGGCTTCTTTGTAGAAAAAATACATATATCACATATTAATAATCACATATGAATCCACCATAATATCACCTACTTCCTAGCATTTATATCTACTCTAGGAAAGTGAAATATGCCTCTAGAGATGATATTAAGATGTATATGGGTGGGTGGAGCAAACAACATGTGGCTCACATCCTTTTAGTGGGTATATTTTATTGACTCATATGGAGAGTTTGTGATAATCATTATATTGGGCAATGAGTTGGCATACTTTGGGATTGTGATATAACCATCTAATATATTAAAGGGTGTTGGTATGTTTCATGTTCACACTTGAATTAAAGTCTATCTAGGTTATTTTTATTATCTAGGTAAGATATTTATGTGCACTATGTTGTTGGTATGTATTATTTAATGTGGTAGTTATCCTCTCTCATATGTCAAAAGGGTTAGGTGAAGTTAGGTGTCCTTTTTTTCCTTTATTTAATGCTTACACCTTTCACTCAACCAGTAATCATCTCCTATTTACCTCTTACCTTTTCTATATAAGGAAGCATGGGGTCCATCAAGTGTAAAAGGATATTAGATATTACATTACCTTTAGTATTTCTTCACAAACACGCCCTCTACATCCAACCCATCTCCATTAACCATGATCGTGACATTAAATGATAATGTTTTACCTTCTAAGGAATAGAGAGAAATAATTGATTGTGATCCTATTGATTTTTCATTTTTCATTTTCATCATATGTTTTGTTTTCTTTTATCCTTCTTAGATTGCATTAGGTGTTTATTACTATCCTGGCCAAATTCTTTGTTTTTGAGATGCTGCATATTTTGAAAATGCATGTCCTTTTTTCACACCTTAGTATGCCACATTTGTTAATTTCTCTAATCCTTATTATATTTTATTAGGTATCTTATTTATCTTTTCAATTCTTTGACTCCTCTTAGATTTTATTAGTATCATTTTACCTACTTATTGAAAATATTTTGGATTTGCATATTCTACTATATTTTTATTAAATTTTCATTTTACCCCATACTTTAACATTTACCTTTTTTAATTTTAGCCATAAGTTTCATCACATTTGGAGAAACATGAAAATGAAAACATAGATCAATATACAATACAAAGACAATCACCTAATATACATCATAAGCCCTATAAAATTGAGTCAAAATATTGCCACATCCAAATATATGCAATATCTCAAAAAGGTATATCATATACATCATAATACAACCCTTAACCCATTAGAGGAGAAGGTTAAATGCTCTAAGAAAACATAACCTGATTACAATTCCATAGAGATTGAGCTATGGAGGATTTCATATGATATGCCCCTCGATCCTCTCCCTATGCATCAATCATTTGAACCTATAGGGAGGAAATCATTGTCACATCCCACTTCTATCTAGTTGTCACATATTACATGTGATTTAATATCTTGGTTTTCTCTACTACTAATACCCTATATGCCTCATTTAGCATCTACAATAAGGATACCATATCTCCCCATTCCACCATTATAGTGGCTACCCTCTATCAGTATAGCTCCCACCCCGCCTCTCTAATGATTATAAATGAATCCATATGCTCAACAATTAAGGAAACAATTGGATCCAACATCAAGGTCATGTCCCTCTGATTAAGTACTTTGCATAGGATCTTGTAATGTGCACTCTCAATAAGTGTACGCCACTCTATGTTTAGCCTCTCTATAAAAAAACGCATATCACATATTAAAAATAACATATGAATCCAACATATTATCGCCTATTTCCTAGGATATATATCTAAGTCTATAGGAAAGTGTAATATATGTATAGAGATGATATTAAGATGTACATTAGTGGGTGGAGCTAACAACATGTGGCACACATCCTCTTAGTAGGTATACTATATTGATTCATATGGGTAGCTTGTGCTAATCATTATATTGGGAAATGAGTTGGCCTAGTTTGGTTTTTGTTATGCCCATATACTATTATAAAATATGTTGGTGTATGTCATTTTCACAGTTGATGTGAAATATACCTTAAGTATTTGTATTATTTATATGATACGTTTATGTGAACTATGTTGTTAATATTCACTAATTTATGTGGTGGTTATCATCTCTCACATGTGAGAAGGGTTAGGTGAATTTAAGTTTCATTTAATTAATGTTTCCATATTTCCCTTAATTGATAATCATATCCTTCCTACCTCTTACATTTTCTATACAAAGAACCATTGGGTCTATCATCTATACAGAGGAGTTTAGAGATAGTATCCTCAATTGAATGAGATGAAGTCTCTATGGATACCTTATTTTAGTGTAACCACTTATTTTTTGTTACACATTCTACATTGTATATTCCATTGTTAGATTAATACACGAGGGGTGTTAGTGTTACTCTCTTTTTTTCAATCATATATGTAGATGGTGTACTTACACTACGGAGTTTCTTTGGGCTTGATTATGACATTAATCTAGATTTATTTATAATAAACTATATGAGTGAATTCTCACCTGGTATCATCTCTTCTCACTTGGTATCAAAGTCATTCTTCATTGGTAGGTGTGAATTTTTGTATATGTGTGTTGCCACACAACTTCTAAAGCCCCTATTTAGATCTCTGGTGTAACCCACATTATGGGTTTTTAAAAATTATCATCCCATTGGTAGCAATTTTATATGATATTAAAATTGTAAAGGTAGTTTTTTTAGAATAATATGTTATTTTGGGATCATTTCATGGAATGATTTCTTCTCTTTAACTATTTCTTCAAAATCGTCATCTCTTAATGTTTCAAATTCAATTCATCTTTCACTCAAATTCCTATAAGTTGCAGTCTCACATATGGAGGAGGTCTTTTGAATATTTTTCACCACTTACTATTTCCATTGTGTTTTTAGTGTGTATCAAACATTACCATTGAAATTTGAGTGCCAAATAAATTCATATCTAAATTTTCTTTCATCTAAATCAAACATTGTTAGCTCATATGGAAAGCATTTCCTAATTTTTTGAACATTTGTGCATGACAAGTGAGGAGAAATAGAGGACAGTCTTTTTACCCTTATTTACAAAATCACCTAGATTTGATCATTTTGTTGTATCTAGCTCGTTGATATATTTCCATCACTTATTCATTTTTTTAAAATGAAAGCACCAAGGCTCCCATGGCATTTGTTTAAATATTGCAGACTTCGAGGATGATTGAGGAACAACATAAGACACTCCCTTTTTAAAAAAAATAAAATCATCTCAATTTGATCATTTCAATGTGTCCCATCTTGTCAATATATTCCCAAAACCTATTTTTTCAGTAAATCCTATCCCCGAGGCATTGGTAGCATCCATTTGAAAGTTGAGGGCATTTTATGGGCCTCTTGTTTGATGAGGATCATTATTTGGGTAGTTACACCCCTGACCTTTTTCATGTACCCAACCACTATACAACCTCTCTTCCCCTTATTCTTATGCACCTAGTTTTTCCATTTTCTTGTCCATTGGTGAACGTTTTAGCCCCCCAAGGGATACCTTATACCACTTGATACCCTTTTGTAACACTTTTGTTCTAGGGCTTATAACATTTGATATGTGAAGGCTACATGGATGATTTGTATTTTCAACCTAGTTATGTTTTCAAGATATACATAGCGACATATTCATGTTCTCGTTTTGATAATTTTATTTCTATAATTTACATTTTTCTTGATTTATTGACTAGTTCTTGTATTTTTGATCTTCATGAAGCCATAACTTTTGGCTTGTAACTCAAATACACAAGCTTCATTTTTTGAAAGTTGTTATTTTTTTACAATATTTGTAGTAGTTACATCCATTTGTTCTAAGTTTATCTCATATTTTATTATTCCATCATAAAGTATTATTTGTAAGCTCTAAAATCATACTACTTTACACACTAAGTATAGGTGTCAACTTGTTTAATATAGGGGATCACTTTTTAGTTCTCTATAAAACTTCTAGGAGGATTTTGCAAAATGCACTCGCTAGAATTTTTGGCACTCACACTTGAGGATATTTTTTTATGCATGTGATGTATGGCCTTAGTTTTCTTTTTAGGCCTTGTTGGTATGTTTTACAACTACCATAATTTGACATACTTTTTCAGAGTTGTTTTTCTTCATTCCCTAGTCATAATTATAAGGGGTGTTCTAATTATTGTATTTTGAGGGTAATACTTCCTTGGTTGTTCATTTCGTATGCAAATGAGGGCTTATATTAGTATTTTTTTAGACCAATGATTATCACTTTCAGTATATGATTCATTCCTCAACATTTGTGTTCGAGTATGCAATGTTTTTGGGGACACGCCTATTGTTACCCACCATCATTATTATATAAACTTATATCCTATATTCATAAACCTTATATATATTAGATTATTAAGTTGACCAACTAATTAAACTAGTTAGAAAGAGTGATTTGGTAAAACCTTTTGGTTGTAACCAATCACCCACCTTATATAAAGGTAATTTCCCTTGTGT